>OZ025303.1:179295862-181695862 GCA_964019185.1 Maratus speculifer
ACTTGTAAGACTTTGGCATATATTGTTTGATTTTACAGAGCAGAATTTTGGTGATGGAGGTTTTAAACCAAAATCGATCGCAGCACATGCATCTGTGAATGGGTCCATCAGACATCGAATCAAAAAAGTTTTTTCCCAGTTTTTCCCAAGCCGATTGCTTTTTAGTTTTCTTTTTAGGTGGTGGAAAATCAAGAGTAATAGCTATAACATTTTCCGGCTTGTTAGAATCACTATTGGCACTCAAATTTTCCTGGTTAGAACCGACCGATAGTAAAACGCCATGGCTAGTGGATTGGTCGCCCTGGCGACATGATGTTTTACAATTAATCGGTTCGGCATTAAATTGCTTCCTTTTTCGTGATCGCCTTTCAACACGTAATTGGTTTTCAGCGGCTCAATAATCTTTTGATTTTATCATTTTCTGCATTGAAAGACGTTTTTGCGCCAAACCAAATACAGTATTACTCAGTTATCCCGTCGACCAATTTCGCCAAATGATACGAATCGCCAAACTAATAAGCAACTTATACATGTTGACTAAATTTTTATTTTAAATAGCAAAAGAAGAAATAAAAATCACTTTATGATTGTTTAAGTACGCGTATTGTGTTTAATATCATTGAATGCGATATTCACGTTCATTCATTTCTTTGGCTTCGGCTTTTTCCGTATCTGTTAATTTCCGTCTACCCATTTTTAAATTTGTTAGTTTTCTCCTTTATTACAATGATTTTAACCATTTTAATTTACTATTCAAATAAAAATTCTTCTAAAAGTAAAGAATTTAATTTAAATTCAAATAAAAACTCTTCTAAAAGTAAAGAAATTAATTTAAATTCAAAAGTGACCACATCATTCAAAAGTGGTAACATCATTCAAAAGTGGTAACATCATCGGGTCCATTCTCCCGAAAACAACAACCATTTTTCAAATGGTTAAAAAAAAAAAAAAAATTATTGTCTTAAGATTTTGATGTTTATTTTTAATGTTTTAAAGATTTAATATATTAACACTAAGTACTGTATTTATCGGCATAGTTTGAGTCCCCGTGTATTTTACATAATGTGTAACTTTGAAAAAAGATTTAGGTAAAAACAAAAAATCACATATAAATTGAGATAATTTCAGCTTTAAAAATTGCATGCACTCTCATAGGTTTCAATTTTCAATATTTTAGTTTGGTTTTTAACTAACTGACAGCCTGATATTTCCTGTTATAATAACCTTCAACAAAATTCAAGTTTGTATGATTTTATATCTTCAGAAGATCTTTCAAATAATCCTAGTTTCAGGCACCCCACTGCCTTCGGCAGTATAGAGTATTTTTAGTGAACTTAGCATCCAGGGCCAAATGTCTTTGGCAATGTCTAGTATGTTCTAAATCAAGCATGTCAAACTCGTCCACCACCGCGGGCCAAATTTAGCAATGTACACAAAGCCGCGGGCCACATTATCAAATATAAAGGAGATTAATTTGATAACTATCACACACAATGAAAACTGTTTTTTAAAAAACAAACCAGCAAACAAAAATACTTACAAAAGTTTCAAACTATTCACTGAAAAAATTAAAAACGTGCATCATAAAATTTTTACAGTATTTATTAAGTGAAATCAAATCTTTAGAAAATATATTTAGACAGTGCACTGTCAAATGTAATGAAAAATAAGTTTAAATAAAAATGCAAACAAGCTTAAACACATATTGAACATTTTAAAATTTAAATCACAATCAAAATTATACAAAAATGTGTTAGTAATTTTGTAATCTTAATATCTGCATTTTCTTTTATGTTGTAATTGCTATTTTTTTTATAAAACCAATCATTGGTAGTACACAATTATTTACAGTATAATATTCTGAAAAAAATCATAATTGATTAAAATACATTAGCTATGGGCATTGATCCAGCATAGGAATAATTTCCAGATTCTCCTCATTTATTTTTAAGTACATATTGTATCTGTGAATTAAAAAAAAAAAAAACTGCCCACAGATTTGCCAAAATTCTTGCACTTATACTATATATTTATATATTATTTTCAAGAATTATAAAAATAAAGGACAAAATAAACGCTAGCCTCGGTCCCCAGAGCCATTAAATGAGAATAAGTGGCTATTAAAAGAATGAGGTGGAACCCGTTGAACTTCGACGAAAGAAAATGTTTTTAAAAGGAACTGTCTCATTAATTTTTAACAACATACAAAATTAGCTTCAGTTAAAAATGTATCTTATATTGGTCAGTTTAACTCTAAAAGAAATATTATTTTAAGCTAAAATTAACAAAGTACCATTTCTATAAAAGTCAATAATTGTCCAAATTATTAAAATTAAACTTTAATCGCATATGCAAAAAGTAAAACAAGATAAAGATAAGTTATTATGATGAAGTTATCAATTGAGGCTCTTATGCTTCGTAAAAAAAGAAAAAAAAATCAAATTGACACGATTATAAAATTTCAAGTGAAATCTAAACCCATCATTATTTTCATCTTCTCAAAATTTACATACGAAATTTTAATATCAATTTTAAGAGAAAGTGGTGCATTTCTGTTGCCACAATTACAAAATTAGCACAAAAACTATAAAAAAAATTAATATCTCAAAAAAAAATATTGAGATACAGCTTTCAAACAAATTGCATTTAAAAGTACATTTTTTTTCTATACGACGATGTAAAAGTTGAAAGTGTGCGGTGTTTAGATGTATAAAAATTGTAATAGCAAAATTTGCAAAACCGAATTGCACGGGAAAATGCTGCCATTTGCAAAATTATGTATGCGTTACGCACAGATACGTTTGGTCTTTATAATATAGATATTTGTTGGTGGCTACTGATGGCTACTGTCAACTAATGAAAATTTCTTAGTTTAATGAAAATTTTCAGTTATAGCAACACATACTGAAATTATCAATTTTATGCAATTATTGAAATTTCTGGCTATATCATGATTATTTATAGAAATGTCCCTGCATATTTTTTATTTTTTTTTTTTTAACTATTCTGGACATCTTTTATTCTAACTTGAACGATTTCGAGTTGTGGGCAATTGCATCCAATCGTTGTTTTTAAAAGTAGATGGATTACTTTTAATATGTTTCACGAACACACTCTTTTTCAACAAAGTTTCAGTATAAAATCTATTTATTTATCTAAATTATTTCTTCATATTTGTGAGTGAATACTTAGGAAACTTCAACGAAATTTCTACATATCAAACACAATTTTTCAGTCTTTGTTTGAGTATACAAAATATTTCAAATTGACTTTTATGCATCTTATGTTATAGCTTCATCATCAAGAAAGATAAAGATTTCACAGGGGTAATTTATAATGATACGTTTACTAACCTTTAAAAATGAAATTAATTAATGAGCTTATGTCCAAAATGCTCATTTTCGACTATGCATGCAGCAAAATAATAAAAACAGATTAACAATTTTTTGTTATTATTATTTTTTTTATTTTACAGGACGAGAATTCGGTTCCCTTTGCCTTTTAAAGTTATTTATTTCTTTTGATTTTTTAGAAAAATTTAATTAGAAATTACGTTGTTTTTTTTTAAATTGATTTCTTATACATTTGTAATACCTAACAAATGCCACGCATTACTTTGTAATATTGTAGTGAATCAAAGAGTGCAGTAAAATAATATATTTGTTTCAACATAAAGCATATAATAAACTATTAAAAATATATATATAAAGCTTTTATAAATTTTTTAATTTTCAGATTAAGAAATAAAGACTTTCTTGTTGATAACTTTTGCACACTCTATCTCCTGGAAATGAAAAAAAAAAAAAAAAAAAAAAGGTTTATCATATTTAAGACAGTATTTTTGCATCTTTTTTGCCACAGTGGTGTTGAATCGGTGTGGTTTTCATCTCCTATGCCAAGTGTAAAAAAATTTCATCCAAAATAACAACCATTAATTAAAAATGTTAACCTTTTCTTTATTTAATTGCAGAACATTAAATTTAATGTATTTCAATACCTGCCATTAAATGTAATGCAGATTAATATTTTGAAATAATGGTGGATATTTTGAATAAAATTATTCCCCAATTTTGCAACGCTGTAAGATTTGCAATGCAAAGTATATTTTCTGCATCAACTAAGAATTGAATCAAACATACGAAAATGCAAAAGACTTGATGGGCCACAGAGAAATACATGGCGGGCCACGTGTTTGACAGACCTGTTCTAAATGAACCTGTGATCTGGGTCCCCTCTGCCTATGGCAGCTTATACCAATAATGCTCTGCATACACCAAAGACAATTGAAAACAAAGTTAAATGAACCAAACCCCATAGAAATAGGACCCTAGAACCAGAGATAAGAGTATGTCCCCTGATGGTAGAAGGTGGAACTAAAATATATAAAATAAGCATTAGTTAAGGCGAATGAATCAATTTCCATTAAAATTGAGCCCATAACCCCCCCCCCCCCAAAAAAAAAAAAAATAAATAAATAAAAAAAAATACACCATTAATATTTGAAAACTAAAATAACTGAAGTCTAAGATAAACTTTAATACTACAGAGAGTAACTGAATCAAAATTTAAGTTGAATGAACCAATTCCCATTGAAATCATGCACATAAATCCATTAGCGTAGCAATTTAAAAATTAAAAGGGATAGTATATAAAATAATTGTAAGTTAAGGTGAATGAATAAATTTCCATTAAAATTTGAACCCTTAGAATCCAAGTGGAAAATGCATTGCTAATCTCCTGACTGCTGAGCAAAAGGGCAAGATTACAATGTTTTTTCTTTAATTAAATCTAAAAAAGGAAAATTTTTTCAATGTGACTTAAAAAAATTAATTGCCTATAGGAATATAAGCCTTAAAATTGTAAATCATAACAAAATATTTTAAATAATGAATTTATCGCATTGAAATCTGTAGCTTAGTGAACGGATATACCAGTTCACATTGGTGAGAAAATTAATGCTTGAAAATCTTGGTAACTGAACAAGATAAACTTTCTTAATACAGAAAATAGCTGAATCAAAATCCAAGTTGAATGAACCAATTTCTATTGAAATCATGCACATAAAACCATTATCATACAATTTTTAAATTATGAAGGGGCCGGAGCTCAAATAGTTTCTGACTCAATATGCCCAAAATAATTGAAAACTCAATGATAAAATGTAACAAATAATTATTTAGATTAATTAATAATTGATTTCATAATTAAAAAAATATGTATGTGCATTATTTCAAAATAAGTATTAGGGAATAAATAATTTTTTTACAGTTTTGTGAAATATGACAGCAAAGTGATGAAAGAAATGTTTCATTAATAGTACTTTTTAAAAAATGCTTTTGCAAATTTTGACATCATAACAGAACAAAAAGTAATTGCTCTTTGCTGGCATTGCATTTGAAATGGATTCTGTACTTGTACTTCTCAGTGGGCATTCATCAACATGGGTGCAAGTTTTCCGTCCACGGGACGGAATTCAGTCTTTTAAAAGTTCCCGAGGACGGAAGCGAGACGGAAAAATCTCCGACGACGAAAAATAATCGCGAAAATGACGCGTTTTTCGCCAAAAGATCGCAGAAAAAGACAGGATTTTTCATCAAAAGATTATAAATAAAACGTGATTTTTGTCAAACGATCGCGGAAAAAAGCTCTGATTCATTTAAAAGATCGCAAAAAGGACGCGTTTATCGTTTAAAAAAAAAAAAAAAAAAAAAAAAAAAAAAAAAAAAATGCGGAATAAAAACAATTTCTGCCGACGATCTCGAGAAGAACGTTATTTTTGTCGAAGAATCGCGAATATGACGCAGTCTTTGTCAAGGAATCACAGAAAAGACGCGATTTTCGTCAAAAGATCGAGGAAAAGGCGTTTTTCGTCAAAAGATCGTGAAAAAAAGGGACGATTTTTTTCAAAAGATTGCAGATAATATGGGATTTTTGTCAAAAGATCGCAGAAAAAGACACGATTTTTCATCAAAGGATTGTGAATAAAACGTGATTTTTGTCAAATGATGGCGGAAAAAAGTTATTTCTGTCAAAAAAAACTCAGAAAAAAGCGCTATTTCATTTAAAAGATCGCAAAAGGACGCATTTTTCGTAAAAAAAATTGCGGAATAAAAGCGATTCCTGCCGACGGATCTCGAGAAAAACGTTATTTTCGTCGAAGAATCGCAAAAATGGCGCAGTCTTTGTCAAGGAATCACGGAAAAGAGCGATTTTCCTTAAATGATCGTGGAAAAATACGCGATTTTTATCAAAAGATCGAGGAAAAGGCGTTTTTCGTCAAGAGATCGTGAAAAAAGACACGATTTTTTTCAAAAGATTGCTGATAATACGGGATTTTTGTCAAAAAGGTCGCAGAAAAAAGCGCTATTTCTGTCAAAACATCGCAAAAAAACACGCGTTTTTCGTTAAAAAATAACAAAATAAACGCGAATCCATGACGAAAGATCGCGAAAATGGCGCAGTCTCTTTCAAAGCATCGCAAAAAAGACACGATTTTTGTCGAATGATAGCGGGAAAAAAACGTTATTTTTGTCAAAATTGCGGAGAAAACGCGATTTTTTGTCAAAGGAGCGAAGAAAAGACGCGAGTTTTGACAAAAAATCGTGGAAAAGACGCGAATTTTGTCAAAGGATCGCGAAAAAGTCGCGAATTTTTGTCAAAAGGTTCCCGAAAAAGTCGCGCATTTTCATCAAAGAATCGCGAAAGTCACGAATTTTCGTCAAAGGATTGCAAAAAACGCGATTTTTGGTCAAAAGATCGCGATAGAGACGCGATTTTTGTCAAAGAATCGCTAAACAGACGCGATTCTGTCAAAAGATCGTGGGAACAGCAAATTTCCTCAAACGGTCAGGAAAAAAAACGTGAATCATGCACCTGCGTATGTGCTCACTTGGGAGGGGGGGGGGGGGTGATTCAAAATATTTTCAGTCCTGGCAAAATTTCAAACTTGCACCCATGTTCATCAATGAAAGTTCAGAAAGTGGAGAATTGGACATAATGTTCCTTTCATATGTTTTTAATCATCTCAGTATAAAGAATATTCTTTCTGGGGTGGCTGATGAGACTGGAAGTGTTGGTAGGACTTTCAACAATTTTTTTTTTTTTTTAATGTTGGGTAAACATTTGTGTTATAACTTTATAAGTACTCTATTTCAGTGCTTGTTTTTTTTTTTTTCTTTGCCTGATGGCAGCCATTTTTCAACTCGCTTCAAGTTGTGGAAGATATCTCCTCACCCTGTAAATATGGCAATTTACCCTTTACATCAATGCAATATTTAATTTACAGATAAAATTCCCTCTTTCCTCTAAAATTAACCACTTATCTTTAACAGTAACACAATTTTTAATTTACGGCTGTAATGAATAAATATAAGTTGATATTGGAAAATAAAATTAATATTGAAAAAAGTGTGATATAAAGAATTTTTTTAGTAGATTATGAAGTAGCCAGAAGTCCCTAAAGCTAGAGTACATTAAACAAAATTGCAAAAGAACTTGATTGCTTTTAAAGAAGTGGTTGCAACAAGGGCTTCAAAATTGGTGATAGCTGAATGTCTGAGAGATTTTTTGTTGGTGTTCATGGTTTTAATTGGAGGAAGTAAGTTGTTAGAAAGGAAAAGCTAATTGGGCCATTTTTAAAAGATTTATAATATAATCCCAAAAGAGACCAACTGACAGTTGATAATAGGATCTACGGTAAAAACATGCTAAAAGATCCTAATACTAAGCCCTTTAGATTTTTAATTAGTCAAAATTAAGCATAAAGTATGATTTGGCATAAAATTTTTGATATAAAATTTTTCTAAAGATGCACAAAAATGGAGGAAATACTTTAAAAGGAGCCATAGAACTCCAATAAAAAAAATAAGGATTTTGGCCTAGCAAGAAGATTCTAAGACAACTTTAAAGTTATGCATTCAGGAAGTGAAATAACTAAGGATTGCACAGGATGCACAAAATATTCAAGGAACCTAGAACCGGGTCCTAAGGTTGGGGATAGTATATGGATGGGAAAATAACTAATGGAGAAAGGGTTCCGAAAACTAAGATCGAATAAAAAGTGGACGATGTCAATATGTTATCAATTTAGAGCATAAAAACTAAAGGGGCCCAGGTTAAAAAAATTAAAAATCTGAACTTTCAGTACTTTAGGACTATAGTCCTAGTAGTCCTATAGTGAAGATAGTCCAACTATCGTCACCCAAATTTACAGACTTCTATGTGCAGTAGATTTTGCTAGCTATCACACACAGACAGAGCGAAACTTTCTTTTGCTAGTGTAGATATATTTTTCTCTCTTGCTGTCATTTTCCTTCAGCTACAGCACAATTGTTTGCAGATGTATAAATAGATAAATGATATAATTAGTACTGTAACATATAAAGGCAGATTTGTGTGCAGTGAATTCTTTTTACTCATGGTTATGTTCTGTTGAATAAAAAAACAAAAGGACAAATGGAGGGCAGTTTAGAGTAAATGAAATACTTATTCATGTTGAGATTTTAAAGTTTGATACTCTGATGTGTTTTATGAATAAAAGTTATTTTAATATTAAAGTCTTTTAGATTTTTTTTCTTGAAGCACATTTATAATTTTCTTGATTTCACTTATCTTAAAATTACACATTTTCTGAGTTTTAACTATATTTTACTACTGACAAAGGTTAGCATGCATGCAGGGCTCCCAAATGGTCCCCTTTTTCCCGCCAAAGTCCGCTTTTTAGAAAAAGGTCCGCATTGGTCCGCTTTTATGTGTTTTGGTCCGCTTAGTCCGCGTTCAATGACTAAAAAATGAAGAAATTGTTCATTTAGAAAACAAAAGAAATATTTTTTATTTATTTATTTATTTATTTTTTTATTTTAGAAAACGGCAAAATTGTGGTGCATGCTGATGTTTCATGCTCCTTCAATGTCTAAATTCACACATTCTTTAAGGCATGAAAATAAAGTAAAGAACACTTCCACCCCCTCCCTATTAAGCAATCAATTAGCGTTTTGAAGTCAAATGGAACCAGCCACTCATCATATTGTGATTTCATTAATCCCCCTTTTCTTGAGATTGGAATCGTTATCGTTTCATCCCAGTGTGTTCACGTGACTCGTTCGCAGGTGCTTTTACTTTTTAAAAGTACTTTATTTCAGTAACAATAGGCTGCTATTGAATTAATTAGTCTCATGGATTCTTATTGCTGATGAAAAAGAAAAAAAATGTGAAAGAGAGGAAAAAAACAGAAGAAAAAGTAAGTATATACTAAATATTGTAATTTGACAAGCATGTTCCTTAGATTAACAAAATAAACTATGCCGATCGCACTTTCTTTTTCCATATTTGCATCGTAAGATGTAGGATACCCCTCTGGAGAGAGACAAAGGGATACCTTATTAATTTTTTCGAAATAACTTTTTTACTTTAGCGAAATTCCGTTTTCATTCTTTTAAAATTATAATCAAGATTTATTAATTTCATGATTTAAAAATATATATTATTTTCTAACTATAATAATTCTATAAGAGTAGGAAATTAAACTTTTCTAGATACATTGCTTTCAGATTTATTTTTTCACCTATCTCGAAAAAAAAAAAAAAAAAACATTGGAGTTGCGTTTATCTGTTTTTCTTTAGGGGGTGTGGAAAAACATTCACATTTTCTCCCAAAAAATGGTATGTTCGCTAAGTTATAGCTGTCTGCTATTAGGTTTTGAACTCAACAACCAATCAAAAAGATAACTCTTAAAAATAATAAAACAAAAATAAGTATTTTAGGGTTTATATATAAAGTAAATAAAAACTAGCCAATTCCTCAAATTTTAGATAACAAACTTAAGGACCAGACACATAGCACTAACTTCTTGCGGTCAGGCGTCGCTATTTTTTTATCTTTCGTGTCGGCGCTTTGATGTATAAATTGCTTTTTCAGTGAAATTTTGAACTTCAAGAGAGAAATCGAACTCGAAATCAGTTGACAGCTTTACGACTGAAGATGGGGTAGATAAAACTTTCCCTTCCTTTCTCAATTTGGTAGGGTCAATCCCTCAAAAATCTTTTAAAGAGGTTTCACCTTTGTTCCGTTCGGAAACAAAGATAGATTTATTGCTCTGTTAGTGCAATAAAAAGTAGTGCTGTTCGCTCGCAGTTCGCTCGCAGCCTTAATTTTTCTTTGTGCATTTTACACTGAACGTGTCAGTTATTTTGCGCTGCTTCACCAATTTCGATTTTTCGGTGATAACCTTCCTCTGTTATTCTATAAACGAATTTCAGTACATGAACTCAAATTTGTCAGTAGGGGAAATTTCATTGCTCTGAGCAGGAAAACCCCCCCCCCTTCCCTCCATGAATTCAACACTGGATCGCATTGCGGGCCAGGGGTGATTCTCGTCCGAAATTTCTGAAAATTTAAGGCATCCTCTTCCGAAAATTTGAAATTGGGTTATCAGTTCCGCATAGTTGCCAACTTGTACGGTTGTGCGCGCGGAAAAAACAATTACGTAGAAATGCAAATTTCGTAAAAGGATCGCCGAAATAGCATACATTTCGTCAGTATTTCGTGGAAAAACGACGATTTCGTCAATGTTTTTGTACACTAACTTTGTCAAAAGATCGATAAAAAACGTGAATTTCCTGTGCGGATCGCGGAAAAAACGGCAATTTCATTAAATATCGCAGATAAAACGCTGATTTCTTCTGAAGACCGCGGGAAAATGCCGATTTTGTCTAAAGATTGCGGATATAACGCCGATTTCGTTATAAGATCGCGGGAAGAACCGCCGTTTTCGATAAAAGATCGCTTAAAAATATTTTGCCAAAAGAATATTTGAAAAAATACGCCGATTTCATCAAAAGATCAGAGAAAAACGACAATTTCGTCAAAAGATCGCGGAAATAAAACGACGTTTTCGAGAAAAAATCGCGTAAAAATGCAAATTTTGTCTAAAGATCGTCGAAAAAACGATGATTTCATTTTAAAAAACATGGAAAAACGCCGATTTCGTCAAAAGATCGCGGAAAAACCGCCGATTTTGCTAAAATATTGCTGCTTTCGTCTGAAGATAGCGGGAAAACGCCGATTTTGTCCGAAGATCGCTGGAGGGGGAGGGACTCACGACCCCCCCCCCCCCCGCATATTTCCGAAAATGCGATGCGAATTTCCGAAAAAAAAAAAAAAAATCATCCAGAATCACCCCTGTCGCGGGCATTACGGAAGAACAGATCGTAAGATCATTTTACCGAAACCAGACATGTGGTATGAAAAAAGTATGAATATCTTTATTGTTTAAAAATAATTTTAAGAGTAGAGAGGTTTTAGGTCCGGTTTTAAAAATTCCTAATTTAAAATGTTTTTTTTTAAATGTATATTTTAAAAGATAATAATAAAAATAGTTAGCAAAACGTCCGGACTTTGTTTGATTTCCGAATTTTGGATATCAGATTTTTAAGACTTTGTTCTGTGCATTTGAACCTCAAAACTCCGGGCATTCAAATTCCGGACATTTTGTCAATTTCAATTTTATTAACTTTAAATTTTATCAAATGCAGTTAAATTCTTTTAACTAACTAGACATTGTATATCGATATATTCTGGTATAATTTTACATAATGATTGACGGTTAATTAAAGATTTTAATTGTTACAAAAACTGAAAAGTTAAAAAACGGCATTTAAAAAAAAAAAAAAAAAAAAAAAAAAAAAAAAAAGATGACGTGATATGTTTATTTGAAGCTTCATATATTCTAATTCTAATAAAATCACTCAAGTACATATTTATAATAACAAAAGAAACAAACATGAAAGTTGGTTTTCTTTTGATTGAAGTAAAAGATAAACACACTTGATAATGACTCTATTAACACCTGCTCTTTATCTAACAGAATGATCAATCCAGTGGCACATGGCCTTTTAACCTTAACGCGCACATTTGACGAGGTTGATATGTTTGTTTTGTTTCTTTGAGAAGAACTTTGAATGCAATAAGAAAACAAGGGGTTTTTTTTTCGATCTTGAAATTTTCGGATTTTTTTTTTCTTCTCTCCACATTTTTTTGCAAAATTTGTCCCCCCCCCCCCCCCCCCAGGATCTTTTAACAGAATTAGCAATTTTTTCTGCGATTATTATTGTTTTTTTTTTTTTTTTTTTTTTTTGGTGGAGGGAGGGTGATTATTTATCGAAATTTTTGATGTTTTTTTCCGTGACAGACTGACAAAACACACTATTTTTTTCCTCCCTCTCTCTCTATATATATTTATTGTCAGAAGAATCATAGTTTTTCAGTAACATTTTGGAATTGCTTGTTGTTTTGTATATAGTTATTTTATAAACGCTTCTTCTTCTTTTTTTTTATGTAAGTATTTGATATTTACATAATTGTGATATTTTTGAACAGATTGTTTTTTATTTCAAGAAATTTTTGCCTTAAATACTTAAAGGCTAAATATATTCTGATAATAAATTTGTTAGATACATTTTAGCTAAGATTACTTTTTATTTTAATGAAAATCAGTTTGCTATTGTAAATATTAAAAAAATCAAGACTTTGAATTACAAGTACAGGCTCTTTTAATAGAAAATTTTCAAGGTAAATGTTATACTACTTTTTCACTTCTTGCAGTAGAATATTTAATTGTATTAAAATATAATTGACAATTTCTGCAACAATATTTGAAATTGTTTAATGATATCCTTATAAAGTTAACTAACATGTTTACTGTAATGTTAAAAAAAAAAAAAATTGCTAACATTTTTAATGAAAATAAATGGTCCCCCAAGGTCCCCTTTTTAAAAAAAATGATCCCCCAAAGTCCCCTTTTTTTTAAAAAAATGGTCCCCCAAAGTCCCCCTTTTTTAAAAAAATGGTCCCCCAAAGTCCCCTTTTTTTAAAAAAATGGTCCCCAAAAGTTCCCTTTTTAAAGAAAAATGGTCCCCTTTCCCCCTTTTTGCGACATAAAATGTGTTGGGAGCCCTGTGCATGTCTTAATGTAAACAGTTATATATGCTATGAAAAAATAATTAAAAGTTAATTTTGTTTATGCGAATGAGAAATGAATCTCATAGAATGTGCTTGTTTTCGTACTTTAAAAAATGAAGAGATTTTTTTCCCCATATTTTATTGTAGAATGCTTGTTCCTGAACTTTCATGCATTTGTTTAATCTTAATTGATCATTTTTATTTCTATTCTTATTCTTAATTGCCATTTAAAATAATCTATGTATCTATTATGCTATTGTACATGGCACAGAAATCGTGATTATTTGTTAATTGTTTAATAGCAAAACCCAAATGAAACTCATCTTATTGATTATTGTGTAAAAATTCTTTGTCAGGATTTAGGCTGTGGTTTTCTAGGTTTGTTTATGTTTTGTTTTTTCACTGCACTTATGGAGCTTCAAAATACCATTATTTTTGTTTTTTTTTCTGCTCTTTTTACTTAAAAAATAAATAAAAGTAATGAATTTTGAACATTTTAGTTTCAAATTAAAGTTATGTATTATAAATGAAATAAGTAAAAGGATTATATTTTAAATGCAATTAATGAAATACAAAACAATACCGTGGATACAATATTTGGCGATTTATCATCTGTGCCAGGCTAACATTAAAAATACTGAGTTCTTGATTTCTCTGCACAAGTGTCATATACACACCACATTAGCGCAATTTTTTTTCAAACGTCAATTTGGCGAAAACTTGGTTTTCTAATATCAGTTGCATATATATTTTTTAACTATTTCCTATTATTTTAAAATGGAAATAATAATAAATAAAAAAAGTTTATTTAAAATTATAGGAAAAAAAAACAATTTAAATCCTTTTAAGAAAAGAAAAGAAAAGTAAATAAGCAATTCATTAATAAATAAACAGTTTATTAATAAAATAAATAACAATAGTCAGATTATTGCATGAGGCATATAATTGCCATTTTGTTGCAATCGTGCCAATGTGATGCGTATATGACATCTATGTTCATTTCTCTAGCAGAATCTATTAATTTGGCAAAAAATTAACCAACTGAAATAAATTATGAATAAAAGCAGTATGATTTAATGTGTAGTATACATTTAAGGAAGACCAAGCTGCTTGTCAAGGGCGGCTAGTACCATATAAAATTAAAGTTGTGTAATTTTTTCAATACCAGAAGAAATTCTGAAAAAAGTGATGTCCAGATCTGTAAGTAAATACAATAACAAAGTATCTTTATTGCTATATTTTTTGTGACATGCATATGCCTATAAAAGTTTCTCATAGTTTAATTTTTATAGATTATAATTGCTACAAATCTTTTTTATTACAGAAATATTTGTGGTAGAACTGGTTTAAGAGGACGTGGAGCATTACCTCGTTGGGGTCCAAACCATTATGTGCTTGTTATTATTACAAGGTATTTTTGTTTCTTAAGACTATTTAAATTTGAATTGTGCTTGTAAGTTGAAAGGCCTATAAATCTTCTCTTTATCTGTTTTTATTAAGAAAAGACTTCTAGCTATTCTCAATACTCTGTATACTCAAAAACTATTTCACAATTTTGATTTTAGACATTTTTTTCAGATATCTCGAAACATATTGGCAATTTTTTAGAATTTTGAGAATATAGAGAACATTTTTGATATCATATATATTAATGAAGATATTTGATCACTAAGGAATGAATAACAAATTAATTAAAAGAAATAATATTTACTCTGCAAAATAAAATGTATGGAATGTTCTGCCACTACAGTACATGACTATCAGTATATTGATTAGTATTTGTGTTTTTTGTATATGAATAGCCCTGAAATTCAGAAAGATATCAGGATTTCTTTTAAAAAATTGAAATGGTATTTGTGCATTTTTTGCTCATACCATGCAGGGTCTTCAACCAAATGTAATACAAGTTAAAAAAAAAAAATGTAAAATGCAGTTCAAAGAATATAATTTAATATATAAGAATGAAAATTTGTCTGTGTGTAATTGTGTAAAATTCATAGTTTGGAAGCCAGAATTGTGAAATGTTATGTTCATGTATGTCAGGATCTGATAGCACCTGTGCTAAAGAATGTAATGTCTACTCTTTCTCTATTTGAATATCTCATATTGTATGGTTGTGTACAGAATTTCCAAGGTGACATTCCTTCTTCCTGGAAAGGGGAATTGCCAGCTAATCCTTTACAGGTGGGGTGTTAGAGAAAAGAGATAGCTGAGAGGCATGTCCACCTGTCAGTGAAGTATGGGGATGGTGAGCAGATTAGCAGCATGCCACTAAGCAAGAAAAGAATGGAGTGTCCAATGAGGAGGCTCCAAAGGGGTTTATGTGGGGGAAAGCAGTGATTTGGAGAGGGCAAGTTTGCCTCAGATCATTGATTCGGTACCTAGGTTTCGTACCTAGAGGTTGCTCTGTGTGGAAGAGCGTAAAGTGTGCGTTTTCTGGTGCGCAAAGGACACAGACGTCCTGGTGTTTAGTGCTCTGGGCTAAGAAGTGCAGGCCCAGTATACTTGTGTTGGGAGACTCAAGGTTGAGCTCCAAAAAAGTGAATTTAACGTGTGTTGAGTGTGAGGTGGAAAGTGTAATTGGAATAGTACACAACCAATCTTTACGGTATCTAATTTAATGTTGAACCAGATCACCTATATCCGAGTTGTAGTTGTATATATTTGTAAATAGCGTATTTTGTGTGTACATATATTCTTAATAAACTGATAATTCAGTTATTAGCGTAAGTCTTCATTTACACCAATCTCACAGTGGGTGACCGATATCACCTAATAATATCGGTGGTGGCAGCTATATCTACCACGGACATTCTTCAAAGTTGTGTGGACTGAGGGGAACGTCCGACAAATTGGTGGCAGCGTCGGGATAGAATCGCCTGAAACCAGTGACCAGCGAGCCGTGTTGCAGTCTGTTAATGCCGGAGTATCCAGTGGAATTCTTGTGTAGTCGTGCCATATCGTCGAGTATATGCTAAAGCATCGTGCCGGATCGTCGATTGTATGCTAAAGTGTCGTGCCGTATCGTCGAATGTGTGTAAAGTGTCGTGCCGTATTGTCGAGTATGTGCTAAAGTATCGTGCCGGATCGTCGAGTGGGTGCTAAAGTGTCGTGCCGTATCGTCTAGTGTGGACTAAAGTGTTGTGCGTATCTTTATTAGAAAGAACTAAACTGAACTATTGTGCCATATTACCACTACATCGTGGAGCTACCTGTGATTAGAAAAGTAATCCAGCAAAGAAAGTATAAGGTAAGGTGTTTTGATCATATCTTTCTGCTGACATCTCGAACCAAAATTTGTTGTTGTATAATTAATAGTAATTTAAGTAAATTGTCTATATCATTTATGTGTTTTATCAATACTCCCTACCTATAAAGTGTTAATAACCATATTGGCTATTGTTTTAAGGACAGGTCATAATAACGTGAGCTAGTATTGATTGTCTATAATTTTTTTTTTTTACTAATTGTGGTAATAGTAGTTGGAAGGAATAATTAAATTTACTTAAAGTTAAATTATTGTTAAAGTAATATTTAAATGAAGCAACATTTTTTTAAGTTTGAAGAGTGTAGAATAACATTTGTTTAGGATTTTAATTGGCCAATAGTAGTGAGAAAGAAAAAAAAAAGGCTCAAAAGAGAGCCATAGTGAAGAAAAAAAAAGGCCCAAAAGAGAGCCATAGTAAAAAAAAAAAAAAGGCTCAAAAGAGAGCCATAGTGAGGAAAAATAAAAGTAAAGATTTTCAGTATATTTGTTTTAAGTATAAGAACCAGTATTAAGTTCGGAAATATTTTAGTGAGGATAATTGTAGAAATTTATATATGCATGTTTTACAATTTTTCTTTATGTGGATTTTTTTATTGACATCAATACTCCTATTCAATTTCAACATATCAGTATTATTTTATAAATTGTATGTTGTTATCTAAGTGTATAAGTTGAAATCTGTATTGCATAGTAAGTTAAATCGAATTATTGTTTTACTCTTTTGTTTTATTGGAAGTATATTGTGTGATATTAATGGTTGAGGAAAATTAGAGTATTCAGTAAATTAATTAGAAATGAAATGTATTGATTATCTGAAGGGTATTATTTAGTATAATAAGTGGAGAAATATCTGTACTAAGTTAGAAAATTAGGAAATATTAATTGGGTAGGTTTAACTATTCTTGTAGGGTGGTAATAACAATCGGTGAAGGTATGGCTTTCTTACTGAAACTAAAAAAGGTTGATCTTCAGGTGATAGCTGAAGAATTGGGTGTTGAATTCGCGGAAGATGATACCAGAATTCAGCTTAAGAAAAAGATAATGGACAGTGATGAGTATGACGAGGGGGTTATTAAGGAATTATCTGACGCTATTGTTGCAGAACGATTAGAACAAGAAAAATTAGAACGCGAAAAGTTAGAAAAACAGGAAAGGTTAGAGCGTGAAGAAAAACAGGAAAAATTAGAGCGCGAAAAGTTAGAAAAACATGAAAAATTAGAGCACGAAAAGTTAGAAAAACAGGAAAAATTAGAGCGCGAAAGGTTAGAAAAACAGGAAAAGTTAGAGCGCGAAGAAAAACACGAAAGGTTAGAAAGAGAAGAGAGGATAGAAAAATTAAGGATGGAACATGAATTAGAAATGGAGAGACTAAGGGTTCAAGGTTCGGCAAATAATTCTAATGTTTCTAGGGAATCTAATAATGAAAGTAATATAGAAAAATTGATCAAAAGCGTAAAAACTCTATCTATCAAAGTACCGGAAGGGACTGAGGGATGGAATTTATTTTTCAACAGTTTAGAAAGGGCAATCAAAACTAAAAATGTACCGGAAAACCAGCAGGCCGAAATTCTGCTAAATATGTTAGGAGATAAGGCGGATAATTTGTTAATTTATACCACTACGGAACAAATGGAGAATTATGAGGAGTTAAAGGAGTTAGTTCTAAGGGAACATGAGCCGACACCGAAGGCATGTTTGGAAAATTTTAAGAAGGCTAGGAGAAACCAGAACGAAACTCATGTATTATTTGTATCGCGTTTAATAGCAACATGGGAAAATTATTGTAAGATTAGAGGTGCTGACTCTTATGAAAAGGTCAACTAGTTAATAGTTACGGATAAATTAGTAAGTACGTTAGATGAGGATACCGCGTCATATATTGGGTTAACTCATCAAGGTAAATGGTTAGAAACTTCTAAAATTGCTAAAGAATGTGACAATTATTTTGACGCTAAACATAAGTCTTACGCCGTTACGTATAAAAGTTTTAAAGGTAAAGATAGGCACGTAAACAATGAAAAAATGAGACCGAGGCATGATAACAAAGTTAGTAATAATTGGAGGCAAAACGGGAGTAATGAGACAAATTCTTTTTCGGATAGGAAAATAGATTTTAAGAAGCCTAGTGATGCTTCTGCTCCTAAATGCTTTAAATGTGGTTTGAGAGGTCATTACCAACGTTTTTGTAATAAAGTGGGTAATGAGGGAAATAATGGTAATAAAGGGCGAGATCCGAAAGCGGGTGTGCATAAAATTGTGGTAAAAGAAAGCAAAGAGTTACCTAATGGAGCTATTGTGACGAGAATATCGGCAAAGGCCGAACAGAGAACTAACGTTATTGGTGAGAAATTAAATAAACTCGAGAAAATTGAAGTTAGTGTAAATGGGCAAAAAGCAAAGGGATTGGTTGATTCTGGATGTGAAATTAGTGTTGTTCATAAAGATTTGGTACCGGAAGAGAAATTAAAAGGACCGGGTAGTATTTATTTACAAGGGTTATTCGGTGAAGCAGTTAAATCGCCGTTGGTTAAACTACCGTTAGCTATTCCGCAATTCGGACAAACTAATATAATTCATCAGGAAGTACTTTGCGCAGTGACTGATAATATTAATGAGCAAGTAATTTTACATCCCGAAGTGATTAATGAGTTGTCAGGTGTCAACCGCGAGGAGCCATTGCTAGAGGCCCAAGAGTTAGAAAATTCGGAAATTATTATTGATAACTTGAGTGAAAGGGAAGGTATGAATAACGATAGTTGTAATGTTTACGCAATAGAAGCGAGTTCGCAAAATGTACAAACTCAGAATACGGAAAAAACAGAAGTGGAGAAAGGTAATAAAGCTATTGTTAGCAATTCTGAGATGTTTAAGGAATCCCAATTAGGATGCAAAGAATTAGAGAAAGCTTGGGAATTAGCTAAAATGGATAAGGGGGATTATTATATTGTAAATGGTTTATTATATCATAAAGAGAAATTGTTAGGCGAAATTATAGCGCAATTAGTAGTACCCAAAGTAAGAAGGGAAGAAATCTTAAAATTAGCGCATAGTTCGGTATTTGGAGGGCATCATGCATCTAAGAAAACTTTACAGAGAATCAGGTATTCATTTTATTGGGAGGGGATGGCGAAAGAAACTAAACAATTTTGTGAGTCATGTTTAAAGTGCCAGTTGACTAGAGGGGTTAAAGTAAATGATAGAGCTCCTATTTCTCCAGTGTCACGTCCGCAACTTCCATTTCAGGTAGTTAATGTTGATTTAATTGGGCCTATTGATCCTAAAAGTTCCCAAGGGCATCAGTATATACTAACTTTAATTGATCAACATACCAGGTGGGCGGATGCGATCCCTCTAAAAAGTTTAAGTGCTAAAACCGCGTGTGATGCGCTACTTCAAATATTTATGAGGACAGGAATTCCAAATATAATCGCCTGCGATAATTTCACTGCCGACTTAACAAAAGAATTTGAGAAAAGGTTAGGTGCTAGTCCAAGATTTTCGACACCACAGTATCCACAGTCTAACGGGCTCGTGGAACGATTTAATCAGACTCTTAAACGTATGTTACATCATACTATTAGAGAAGAAGGAAAAAAGTGGCATGAACAAATACCATTTGTATTATGGGCGTATAGGGAAGTCCCAAATTCTACGACAGGAATCGCACCTTTCCAGTTGTTATATGGTAGAGCGCTGAAGGGTCCTTTATCGATTCTCAAGTCATCCTGGGCAGGAGAAAATAAGGGGGCGCAGTTAGATACTACGCCGATTCATGAGTATCTGAATAAACTTAGAGGACATTTAGAAAGAGCCTCAAATGAGGCAAAATTATCGTCTGAGGTGCAACAAAATAGAATGACGTATCATTATAACTTTAGGTCAAAGGAAAAAACGTTTGAAGTAGGCGATAAAGTAATATTGTTAATCCCCGATTCAACTAATAAGTTATATTCTAGGTGGCAAGGGCCGGCAACCATAGTCGAAAAACGAAATCAGCATTCGTTTATAGTTGAGTTAGCCGACGGGAGTAGGAAGCATGTGCACCAAAATAAAATATGAGAATTTATTGCTAAATGTAATATAGTCAATATTGTTTTCGAAGGTGATGAGGAATTTGGAGAAGTTGGGGAAATCCCAATTTTGAACCGGGATCAGGAAGTAGAACGAGATATAGAAAGGTTCGAAATAAAAGGGTTATCTAACAATCAAGTTAAAGATATAAAGTGTATTTTGAGGGAGAATAAAGAGGTGTTTATGGGTCCTGTACGACCAGCTGATGTAGGGGAACATCATATTGATCTTAATCCGGGGGTGGAAAGGAAAAAGCCAAAGATATATAGTGTACCGGTAGCTTACAAAGAGGAAGTAGATAGACAGATTCAGGAGTTATTAGAATTAAATCTAATCGAAGTGTCAAATGTTGAAATTAGTCATCCAATTGTTTGTGTGGCGAAAAAAGACGCAACTGTTAGACTTTGTATAGACTATAGAGCTTTAAATTCGGTAACTCAGGTTCCAACCTTTCCGATGAAAGATTCACAAGAAATCATGTATACCGCAGGGGCGGCTAAGTATTTATCATCGATTGATTTATTGAGAGGTTATTGGCAGATTAAAATGGCTGAGGAATGTAAACATTTGACAGCTTTTACAACGCATAATGGAACTTATCAGTGGCGTACAATGCCTTTTGGATTATCAGGGGCGGCTGCCACGTTTCAGAAAGATATGAATGAAGTTCTTCAAGGTCATCGGAGGTATGCGGAAGCATATATTGATGATGTCATCATTTTCTCCGACACCTGGGAAGAGCATTGTGAACATGTTAGGGCTGTCATTGAAGAGTTGAAAAAGAGAAATTTTACGATTAGGCTAGACAAATGTAAATTTGGAGAGAAATTAACTAAGTTTTTAGGTCATGTAATTGGGGGTGGAACGCATGCACCTGATGAGGAAAAAATAGGAGCAATAAGGGATCTAAAGAGACCAAAAACTAAAAAAGAAGTCATCTGTTTTGGGATTAATGGGATTTTACCGATCTTATATTCCAAATTATGCCGAAATTGCTATACCTTTAACCGAATTGACTAAAGGGAAAGTTAAAAATGCTGTACCATGGGATGAAAGGGCAGAAAAAGCATTTAATACCCTTAAGGATGAGTTATGTAAAGTGACGAGTTTGGCTACACCTATCGTAGGCCGGGAATATCAGCTCCACGCAGATGCTTCCGACCTGGCAGTAGGATGTTGCCTTGCTCAAAAAGATGAAAAGGGTCAGTTTAAACCAATAGCTTTTGCCAGTCAGAAATTGTCAGGGGCTCAGCGTGCTTGGCCGAGTATAGATTTACGGTATCTAATTTAATGTTGAACCGGATCACCTATATCCGAGTTGTAGTTGTATATATTTGTAAATAGCGTATTTTGTGTGTACATATATTCTTAATAAACTGATAATTCAGTTATTAGCGTAAGTCTTCATTTACACCAATCTCACAGTGGGTGACCGATATCACCTAGTAATATCGGTGGTGGCAGCTATATCTACCACGGACATTCTTCAAAGTTGTGTGGACTGAGGGGAACGTCCGACAATGTATATTAAAACACAGCCAAGACAATTAAAATAATCTGGAAACGAAATAATTTCTAGTTAATTAAAAAACCACCAACTTAAATTCAATTTTCTATCAAATTTAAACATTTTTCACTATAACAATTGCCAACAATTAAAAATCCACAGTAAAATTCTTACCCTCAACAATTACTTTTCTATTGGAAGATCCCATGTGAAAAATGAAAATAAAATAAATAGTTTGATAAACTTAAAAAAAAAAAAAAAAAAAAAAAAAAGTTATGTCATTATACTTATATATTGCAAGATTTGCACATGAAGCTTGAAATAAATAGTTTGATGGTTTTTTTTTTTTTTTTTTTTTTTAAGTGAATATTATGTTATATTGGAAATAGAATGGATGTCAGCAGGTAAATATGTAACCTTATGTGAGTTTGAAAAAAATATTGAAACATGATATAAACTTGATTATAAAAATATTGGCATAATTTACATTTTGAGGTTCTCTAAATTTGTTTTTACTATTTATACATCTAAATGGGGGGGGGGGTGGAAATTTCATTAATTAACATCTGGATGTTGTTTTTCCAAAACAAACATTTTTTTAAATTCTGGATAATGCAGAGTACTTTAGCTAATTAAAATATAAATACATGAAAAATTTAATAAAATTTGAGCAATTGTATTTTTTTTTCTTTTTTAATTGTGCAAGTGCAAATTAAAGATTTTTATAATTTGAAGTCAGCACTATAGAGCAACTAATATTTAAAAAGAAAAAAAAAAAAAGAATATTGAAAATTCATAGAGATATTGGCAATATAGTAAGCTGAATTTTGTCTGGCTGCAAAAATCAGCCAAATTATAAAGGATTTTTTTGTTAATTTTTATTATTATATTACAAAATAAAAAAATTTGCAAATTAACATTATTCCCGTACTCAGACAATATGCATATACTTATGTAATCTTTTGATGAAATTTACATTTTTAGTGATCTCTTGATAAAGTTCACATTTCCCAATGATTTTTTGATGAAATTCA
The DNA here is from genome assembly GCA_964019185.1 of Maratus speculifer. NCBI lineage: Eukaryota > Metazoa > Arthropoda > Arachnida > Araneae > Salticidae > Maratus > Maratus speculifer. The sequence continues at coordinate 179,318,700 of OZ025303.1, forward strand.
CATTTGCAACCTGTTATCTTTTGTCGAAATTCAAATTTTTATCCTGCAATCCTTTCAGAAAATTCATATATATATTTTTTTTTCTTCAATCCTTTGAAGAAATTTACGCTTTTTTCAAGCCCTTGGACAAAATTTGCATTTTTTCCATGATTCTTTGAAAAAGTTCATGCTTTTTCCTCAATCTGTTGACAAAATTAGCAATTTTTTCTGCAAACAATTTGTGAAATTGATTTTTTTTCTCTGTCGACTATTTGTTGAAATTATTAAAAGATTGAATAATATAAACTAAGACATATTTCTATACATTTTTTAAAAATAAATTAAATTGATATACAAAAAATAAAACACTTAAAAATACAAAAGTAAATGTTTTGCCAAGCTACACGCAAGGCCTCATCAGTACAAATAATTATTAATTGCATAACAAACATTGGAATAAATCAAGACAGTTGTAGTTTGTTATTATTTTTTTAGGGAAAGTTAATATTCATTCAGGACAGCACAAGTATCATTCAGAGTTTGCGATCGTAAACAAGTGATTCAACTTCAAGGAATAATCTGCCGTGATAACTGCTACAACCTGATTTTTTTTTATGTCTGAATTTTAGGTTTGATCCGTTTTTTTTAAATTTTCAGAACTAGTTGCTTAATTTATCGGGGAATTCAGAACAGAATTATCTCTGCCAGATATGACATGGATTTAAGGAATAAACCCATACCTGTTTTGTGCAAATTATGGTTTTGTCTAGGTTTAGTTTTTTACATTTAGGCCTATGAGTATTTTCAAACTTTTTGTTACTTAACTGCTCTCCTGTTTGGTTATACATTATCAATTCCATGACAGCTATATATTTTTTCCCCTAAATTTTTAACATTTTCAAAACTTTTTTTTTTTTCATATCAAATTTTATTGTTTTATTTTCTATTTTCCATATAAGCAAATTATCATTATTAAAATAATATACTCAAGTTATATTAATGCTTTTTGTGATGAAATACTTTAGATGGCAAAAAGGTGGAGGAAGAGGCTTAGAATTTGTAGTCATGCGAGGTGAAAGGAGGGATCATCTATCATTGCCAGGAGTAAGTATTTGCTTCTAGATCTTCATCAATGTTCTCTTCGGAATTTTCAATAAGAAAAGTTGAATTTCTATGTTCTAGTAATTGAATACTTTGTGAAAAATGTTTTGAGCAAAAAATTAATTTCAAGAACATTAAATAGAAAATTTTTTTACTGTTAACTTTATTAGTTTATTTTCTTTTTCGTAGTATATTTTATATATTAACAAGTAATACTAAACTCTTTCAATAAAACTTATTTAACTTATAAAATATTAATAAATGTCTCAGATTTCCAAGACTAATTATTGTTGTGTCGATCCCCAAATTAAGATGGGCAGACACACTGGTAGAATATAATGCATTCTACCAAACTTAATCATAAATCTAATTAATTAAAACTTTCAATGATAATCATTCAAAAAATAGGATCATATAGTATTATTAAGTAAATCATCTAAAATTCAAAAAGGTAACATAAAAATGAATATGCTGCTGTGGAATAAAAATAATTAATGACTTAAATCAAGAATTAAACAATAATTTCCATTTTATTTAATTTTAACCTTAAATTAATTGATCATAATGAATACAAGGTAATGCTAAATATTAACTCATAATAACAAATACAATAATTTATGACCCCGGGGTAAATAAAACAATATATATAGGTACCTTATAAATTTGACATCTTTTTTATTGAAACCGCATCAAGTCCTTGAAAATAATCACTCCGGATAGGAAGATTCGGGTGCTCTCTTGTAGATCGGACATCCTCTTAAATGTTGCTTTCTTTCATTGATCTTCGGCTACTCTTTGTTCGTCTCCCTTCTTTGCTGATCACATTCTCCTCGTCGATGTTCCATACTGCTCCCGCCGTATCGTGCTGTCCGACGATCCTCGCTTCTCGCCGCCGCTCATCGAATCCAAAATCCCATCCGATTCGTGCGTTTGCCTTTATATGCTCGTGCCAAATCACACCATTTCCATTGCTTAGACAAAAGAATCCGTTTGATTGCTGACATGTATTGTTAGTTATTTTGGTTGTTCAACAAAGTTTCTCATTTATTTAATTAATTGAATGGCATTTACATTGTACTTTTTTTTTTTTTTTTTTTTTTTTTTTGTTATCAAAATTTTTTATAAAAAGAAGTAAACAATATCATCCGTCAAAACATTGAATACCTGCCATGTATGAATACATTACTCGATGTCCGGACCCTGTGTATCTCAAAATATTAAAATATGAAATATCTTTGTATATTTTCAAATCACTGATTTCTACAAACTTCCAAAACAATCATTTTTTAAAAAATTATTATTTTAAATCTGAATTTCACATACATTATATTAAATATCTTCCAAGGAACGATTGTTCATATCGGCCGGCACCATGCCAACATAAACAAAACCTCCTCAAAAGTTATTAGACATTAAAAATATTCATCAGATATAATATGGAGTAATTTGTATGTTGTTTGATAAAAAGGAGATATATCCTATTTGCAAGTGAAAACTAATTATTTAACTAAAACAACCTATTATTTTTTTATTTAATATTATTTTTTTTCCTATCATTTTAGACCCAAAATAATCAACATAACATTATTGTAGTATTTTTAGTATTACCACATGATAAAATACAGTAGACTCCCTCAAATCTACACTCCTAAAATCTGCAACTCTCTAAAATCTGCACATATTTTATGGATGTAAACAATTAAACATTCAGTTCAGATGTAGGTGCAAAAATTGATTTTTTCCCTTTTATATCAATTCCATACATTTTTTAATTTATAATTTTTATTAAGGTTATTGAATTCATATTTTTTCATGAAGAAAGAATAATTTATTCCTGAAAAAATAAAGATATTGCTAATATTATTGGTAATCACAATCTTACCAATTATACTTATGTATTAATCAAGCTTTTTTATTCATTAAGTCTGGCTAAACCTGAAATAAAGTTTCATTATTTTATCATCTTAATGAGAATTAGTAATGTACCTTTATGAGGCAAGTTTCATTGAATAATTTAGGAAAAACACATTTCCTCTTTTATAATGAATATTTAATTGAACATTATTGATTAATAATTTTACCTTTCCTTTTAGTATTTTAATCATTTTAAAAAATATCTAAATTTTTATTATTTTAGTTTATTACTTTTTTTAATATTTTAGTATATTGTATGCATGCATTATACTTTTGATTTTATTATTAATTACATTCAAATTATTTTTTTTTTTTTAAATGTAAACAAAGCAACGACCAGAAATCCACAAAATTCTAAAATCCGCAAAATCTCTGGTCCCAAGCTGTGCGGATTTGAGGGAGTCTACTGTACTTCATAACACCTTCATCCATAAAACTAATTTTTTATATACTGTAACATAAAATGTTATTCTAATGAGCACTAAGTTCTTCAATAATTACAACTAGCCATATCTGGTGACTAGTTTGGTCTTTCTTAAATTCTTGTTAAGTAATGCAATATATCACTGATACACCGCATTTATTAAAAATCTGGAAGCAACTGTATTTCGGGAAAAATGGCTAGTCTATGTCAAAAATAGGGAAGTCTTTATCATCTCAAGTTTGAGTTTTGTTTATTCAACATCACATACGTTGCATTTTTATTTATTTATTTTTTGGGGGGGGGGGATAATTTTTTTTTCTTCTGTTATTAATTTATGTATTCGAAAATATTATATTGTAATCCTATCATATTAAAATGAGTTATGTTTTTTACTATATTTGTTTTTTAGGATTTTAAAATATGATTATTAAACTAAACTTTTTCCCTCAGAATGTATAATAATAAATATGAAGTATGACATTTTATCTGTTTAGAACAGCAATATAAAAATTTTAAGAATTGATAAATTAAATTTTTGTAATGAATTATCTAAAAATACATTCATTTGTGGTGGTAATAATAATAATAATAAACAAATCATTCATTATTGTGAATAATTCACAATAATCTGGCACTAACTTTCATTGGATATCTTTATTAAATGAATTTTAGACAATCATAAATCTCTGGATATTGATAATAAATCTGAATAATCATCTGTTTCAGAAAGATATATTTTGAGAGATTCACACTTTTTTTCAGTTATATATCCCTTTTCTAATATGTAGTTTCTAATGATTCAACACAAGAAGAGTAATTTTTTCAATGTTCATTGTTCGATAGTGACATTTTCAATAGCTTCGTCTGAATAGGTAAATAATTTTGGATGCAAAAAGCTTGTGTCACATTGTGTTTTTTAATAAAAATTTTTTATTTCTCCCACAAACATATTTTATTGCATTGATGTCACAATGATAAGGTGACAATCTCAATTCTGTAAATCCATTTTGTTGGAGCATAGAACAAACTTATAGGATTTTGTACAAGACTGATTTATCTAGACACATGACAGTGTGTCGGCCAAGTTCACAAAGTAAAAGGCAACACACCGCCCATGGGTTATATTAAACAACCATTCACGAGAAATTAACGTCTGAAAACCACTATTTTTATCACTGACTCACTCACTCACTCACTCACTCATCAAAATGTTTGACTACTTCCAGGTGACTTAGGAAGCTGAAATTTGGTGTGGAGGTAGGTTATTGGATCTATAAATAGGAAAAAAAAATCAGAAATATCCATTAATTAAACATTAATGGTTGGTTAGAAGCTAAATTATTGGATTACAATGGGAGTCTATGAGAATTTCACAAAATACCAGAAATAGTGCCAAGTTGGCGTCACTTTTGGTGAATATCGGGGTTAACCTCTGAAACTACCGAACCAATTTCAAAAGTAATGGTGCCAAAATAATGGCATTCATCCCGGTTCAAACATAGAATATATCTTATGTCTGTGCCACTAACCAAAAGAGGGTTTAGAAGCAAAAAAAAACCTTCTAAAAATGTGATTTTTGTTTTACTGTAGGGCCTACAAGCACAAAATTCAGCATGTTAATTATTTATAAGATAAAAATGATCACAAATGACATTTGCTAAAAAATACAGAATTTAAAAAGGGTGAAAATCTGTGAAGAGTGTTCTAAATATCGATTTTAAAATAATCTCAGCAAGTAACGAACTGATCTTAAAAATAATGATATCAAAACGATGATGACAATCTTTGCTCCAACATAGGCTATATCATAGAATATGAACAATGTTTTTAAATATTTTTACATTTATGCTCATATTTTGTATTTATTTATTTGTTTGTATTGTACAGGGTTTTGTACCTGGAGAAAATAAATATGATGTTATCAGAGTTTTATTCAAGGCTAAAGATGTAACTGCATCAACTTGGAATACACAAGAAGATATGCTGGACGTTAGTAAAATTTTTATTTTATTGTATTTAAACTTTTTATTTTATCTATGAAAATTATTTTGTTATTGCAAAAAAAAAAAAAAAAAATGTAGACATGCTTTTGAGTAAAGTTTAAATTATGCAGTAGCCTACCAAAACTCAGCTCTAGTCCCCCCCCCCCTTTTTTTAATATTATTATTACATAATTAAATATTAGTCAGAATTCACTGGAGCTCATAAATACAGGACTCTGGAGCTCAGAGCTATAACTCTTCTGATAAACCAAACCCTAAATTATCCTTTCCTTTCCTTCCCTTCTCCTAGCTTTTGCGATCTTTTTTTATCAAAATACTTGTGTGTATGACATAATGTGTCGCACCCATTGGAGATGAAACTGGCTCAATTTTTGTATTACATTCTTGGACTTGGGCTGTCTCAAGCTTAAACTATCTTACATTCAAAATTTTATTTATTTACGTAATTCAAAAAAAAAAAAAAAAAAAAAAAAAAAAAATTTTTTTTTTTTTTAAGTTATGTATTTTATTCTATTTCAAATCATTTAAATGCTATTTTGATCAGAATGAAGGGAAAACAAAAACTGGGATTTCTATTCTTGTAAAATTTACAAACTTATGTCTGGTATTGCTGGTGGTAATGTTTTTATACGGTGCCACTTGTATGATGCGGCGATGCGTATTAACTTAATTAATAAATTGACATGCTTTAGTAGACTGTCATCCTTTATTTTAAGACATAGTGAAAGCGTTGCTTACTCTTAGCAAATCAAAACAACAACTAAAAACACAGACAAATTGCGTTTCTATGGTTACATAGAATAACGAATTAGTATGATGCCACATTTCAAAGATAAATTACAAATAACTCTAACATACCCCCCGACATTGAAGGGTCAACTTCAATAAATTATATAGTACAAAATACTAACATTACAAATGCTTAAGTAATATGATACAATACAACAATTTTCTTTTGACATGAAAAATACAACTATGCACATACAACAATAGGAAAACTAAAACTAAAAATACATAACTTTTTTTTTTTTTACATTTCGTAATTAATTTTCCGAGACTTGTTGTGGCAATAACGCAATTTTTGAAATACTTCTTTTAAGTATTCCCCTAGCGGTTTTAACTTCGACGACCCTAATCTTACCATCTGCACCTGGGAAAATATTTATAATGCGTCCTAGTAAGTATCTATTTGTAGGGAGGTCATCTTCCTTTATCAACACTAGGGTTCCTATGTTAACATTATTTTTTTCAAATTGCCACTTGGAGCGTTGTTGGAGCATATTTAAATATTCTTTATTCCAACGATTCCATATCAATTGAATGTATTTTGAAATTCTATGCCATCTAGATAGTCTATTTTCGTTAACATTAATTAATTCTGGTTCAACGATGGCTGTCATAGGCCTTCCGATTAAGAAATGGCCTGATGTTAAGGCCTCCAAGTCATTCACGTTTGAAGACAATGGAGTGATTGGCCGTGAATTTAATATAGACTCTATTTGAGCTATTACAGTTAATAACTCTTCGAACGTTAGCCTTGCATTACCTACCGTTCGCTTTAGATGATATTTTACCAATTTTATTCCTGCCTCCCACAACCCGCCAAAATTAGGTGCTCTGGGTGGAATAAATTTCCAAAAAATATTCTCTTCTGACAAATAATTCGCTAACTTCTCCTCAGGATGTCTTAGTAAATTATGGAGTCTCTGTAACTCGGCGTTAGCACCAACAAAATTTTTTGCATTATCTGAAAATATTACTGCGCACCTTCCGCGCCTAGCAATGAACCTTTTTAAGGTGGCAATTAATGCATCTGTAGTCAATTCTGACACTAGTTCGAGATGCACTGCCTTAGTTACAAAGCAAACAAAGATTGCCAAATACACTTTATTAAGAATTCCCTTTCTCTGTCCCTTATATTTTATGAAAAAGGGGCCACCAAAATCTGTTCCCACGTAATTAAATGGTGCGCTAGGACGTACTCTCTCAGTGGGTAGGGAACCCATGATTTTGTTGTATGGTTATGGGGTTGCTTTTACTACAAGTTACACACTCATGCGTTATTTTTCTAGCTAAATTTCTTCCCCGTAGAGGCCAGTATTTTTGCCTCAAGTGGCATAACAATGCTTGTGCACCTATATGAAGATATTTTTTATGATAGTAAATTGCAATTAGGCTACACAATTTACCCTTAGCTGGCAGAATATATTGATGTTTTTGAGCAAACCTTAGGTCTGCATTTTCTAAACGCCCTCCTACTCTTAGCACCTTATCTGCATCTGAAAAGGGGTTTAACAATCTCAATTTACTTTTCTTAGAAATTTGCTTACCTTCTAACAATGCAGTATATTCTGCCTTAAATTCAAATTTTTGGATTTCCCGAATTAAAAATATTTCTGCTCGTGATAATTCTTCCATACTTACATGTCCCTTTCTTTTTTCATCTAATTTTCTTGTGTTATCTAAGAACCTAAAAATATAACTTAAAACACGTAATAATTTAGTATAATTATTGCTGATACTTAAAATTTCATTTACAAATTCACTAGAATTTAAACTTAATAATGCTGTACTGTTTTTGAATTTTAATTCTGATGAAAAGTCTATATTGTTTTTCACTTGTTCTAAATCAATGCTGTGTTTGGATTCACTGTCTCTTTCTCTCAAGAAGAGAGGGCCATGCCACCAAAGTTCACAATCAATTAATTTGTCAAAGGTTAGTCCTCGAGATACAAGGTCTGCTGGGTGTTTGATGGTACTTGCAGCATTCATTGGGTACATTAATCGAGTAATATAGGCAAATCCTGGAGAAGCAGAATCAGCTTTGAAAAGAGCAGAATTTGAACTTTCTATATCAACCTGTGGCTCCCCAGAATTTTGCAACTGTCTTGTTAAGGGTGTCTTGAGATTCGAATCCAATGATGATGGTGTTTTTGGATTCGGAGGGGTCGGTATCTTGAATTCAGGTTGAGAATTTTTCGGGGAAGATATCACAGGCGAATGTGAGATTTTGTTGGCTTGAATGCATACTAGAGATTTTTTACTAATATTGCCTTTATTTTGAAAATCGTTGGTTTGAATATGTTGAATTTTTTCTCCATGAGCGATCATTTTCTTAGGCGTGATAATTTCAGTATTCTTCCCAGAATCAATCTTCGATACAACTGCTGCTTGTAGGATGTTTGTATTGAGATGATTATGTAATTCATGCTGTTTTCTTACATCACCCACTGTATAATTATCAAAAGGCTCAAACTTACCATCAATAAACATTTTATTATCATCAACCTGATGTTGAACTGGTGCTTCTCTTTGTATTTCACCGGAATTTGAATTCAGATTCTTATGGTCAATTTTCTTTTCATCTAATGTATGTGAAAAAGTACTTGCTTCATTACTTCTTAAAGGTGATTTATTTTCCGTTAAATGATTTGCTATCAAGAATGATCTGTCCATATTTGTATTTTGATACTGGATAGTTTTCTTTTCATTTAAAACAAAGGAATAAATATTCTGTTCATTTCGTTCTAAAGATAATTTGTATCTCGTTTCAGAATTTGTTTCTAACAATGCACAATCATCACTCACATTTAGAGGCTGGACCACATCTTTTTTTTCAGTTGAAGCAAAACAATCGATGCTTTTGACTTTATGTTCTAAAGATGATATGATTTTCGTTTCAGGATTTGTTTGTGGTAATGAACTATTCAATTTTATATTTTGAAACTTATCGATAGTTTTCTTGTTATTTGATTCAAATGAATAGAGACTTTTTCCATCTCGGTCTGTAGATTGAGCAATTTTCTTTTCACGATTTTTTTGCAACAGCAAACTACCCATTTCAGAATTTTCCACAATTACTTCATCATCATCTCTTCTATCTCTTCTAGTATGTGTACGCAAGAAATGTTCCTCACAATACTGCTCTTCTTTACTTTTTATTAGGTTTTTATCATGAATCGCTTCAATTTCCCAAAATTTTTGTATAGCGTTGGATAAATCATCCACAGATCGAACAAGACCACAATAATTATTAAAATTCTGTTGGGGCATAGACGTAGAACCACTGGCAACATAGCCAAAAACAGTTTCTTGAAAAACCAAATTTTGCATATTTATTTTATTTTGTCCAAGTAATTTAAAAAATACTTCGTTTGATAATAAAACATGTATTGGATCTGGTTTATCAAATTGTGGATCAGCTAACTGAAAAGTTTGTAAATGCTTAATAGGTATGATGTTTAGATATGTAGCTGGTGTTATGCGCGTAATTTTAGGAACAACAAAAAATTGCAATGTTTCATTAAAACTCCTGTTTTTATTTGCTATGGTTGTTATAATACTTTCCTTTATATTCATAACTGAACCATTTAGCCCTGAAACTGATGCGTTTATTTTCCTTCCTTTCAAGAACAATAACTCAGAACATTCCTTCGTTATAAAGTTATTTTGCGATCCTGAATCTAACAATGCTCTAAGAGGAACTAATTCTCGTCTAGCATTTTGTACATATATTATCGCAGTTGAAAGCAGTACTTGTTTACTAGAAGAAGATGTCATACTCATTACAGTATTGTTAATAGTTGAATGCGTGTTATCAAATGAATGTGTATTTTCACCCAAAGCGGTAACAGACATCGGATTATTTGTGTAACTATGAGGAGTAAATGCGTTTACGGTTGGCGATAGATTACTACTAATAGTATTTTCATCTTGAATTGCTATTGTCTGATTAGTATCAATATTTTCCTCACCGCGTTCCAGGTGGATCAATGTGTGATGCCGTTTGTTGCATTTTCTGCACGTGCTTGAACTTTTGCACTGGCTAATGTTATGAACTGATGATAAACAGTTGAAGCATAATTTTTTCATTTTAACAATATTAAACCTTTTTTTTGCAGGTAAATTTAAGAATTGGGAACATCTCATTAAAATGTGATTGCCTTTACAGATTGAACAAATGTGTGGACTTTCTGCTAACAAAGTCAATGACTTAGAATTAAATGAACGTTTCTGATCCTTACTGAAAGGTTTAACAGACGTGACTGTATGAATATTTCCCAAATATTGAGATCATTTTTCTAAAAATAAAAGTAATTCATCTAACTTCAGAACTTCTTTTGAACTTATCGTCATTTCATAATTTTTTCGGGTATCTCTATCTAACTTTTGGAAAATGATGTTCAATATTAAAACATCTGAAAAATTATTTCTATTATAATTCAAAATCTTCAAGGCGCGAATGCTTTTTTTTACATTATCGACTAGATTTCGAAGATCTTTAGCGGAAGGCTGTGTAAGTTTATCTGCGTTTAAGAGTGAATTGATGTGTATTTCTGTTACTATTCTATCATTTTCATATCTGTCTTTTAATGCTTGAAATAAAGATGAAAAAGTGTCTTCTGTGCTAATCAAAGCTCTTGCATCACTTATTAATGCTGCTGATAAATAATGCAACTTTTGCGCATCTGATAGTTGCTCATTTGAAGTTATTAAGTTGTTAAATTGTAATTTAAATAGACCCCATTCATCTGGTTTTCCGGAGAATTTCGGAAGAGATTTATCGGGTAATTTAATATTTATCGCGTTGTTTATTTGAGTAGAATTTGGTTGAATTTCATTGGAAACTTTACTTTGTTCTAAATGTTTAAGTTGCTTTTTAATTTGAAATTTGGCCTTTATAATTTTTTCCTGGTATTCTTCGCTAGCACTAATGTCAATTTCATATTCTTTTTCTAAATTAATACCAGATTCTATTTCTTTATTTAGGTTTTTTAGAGTTTGTTCTCTGTCATTTAATTGTTCTGAAATTTCTAAATAACTATCAATATCACTATTTTTATTTTTTATTAATGTTTCTAATTTACTAATTAATTTCGTAATTGAAGTGCGTAATGTTGCATGCTTCTTTTTTAATTTATCAATATTTTCCATGTTCAAAAACTTATAGTAACAGCAAAAGGAATAATAAATTATTCATTACCTTGATTGCTGCGGCAGACGATTTTCTTTCTTTCTTTTTTTCACCAGTCCAGCTTGTGGAATAATGTTCTAATAAAATTCAATGATGAAAACAGTTCATTATTTTCGAACTTTTCTTTTCGAAGTGAAGAAAAAATATATAGACTTTGGCTCGACGTAACCAAATGTATGATGCGGCGATGCGTATTAACTTAATTAATAAATTGACATGCTTTAGTAGACTGTCATCCTTTATTTTAAGACATAGCGAAAGCGTTGCTTACTCTTAGCAAATCAAAACAACAACTAAAAACACAGACAAATTGCGTTTCTATGGTTACATAGAATAACGAACTAGTATGATGCCACATTTCAAAAATAAATTACAAATAACTCTAACACCACTCAAGTGATAAAATAATAAATTTTCTCTCAATTCAATTTTGCAATAGTAGGATAAATTTTAATTGGCTAGTACATTTTATTTTTTTATTTAGATATCTCACATGAAAAAAATATTTTCTATTTTTACTCAATAAAACCTTGAGACCTTTTTTATTTTTATTTTAAGTGTTTTTAATTGTGTATGAGCATAAAATCATATTACTGATTTTTCTGTTTGTTCTGTATCATGAACATTGTCTGTGCGAAGGCTCTGCTCTGCACATTAACAAAGTCGCTTTCATTTGTAAGTAGATTTAAATATTTAGTAATTGCCATGTATTGTTTTTCTGATAGAAAACAATAGAGCAGTGCTTTTCCTTTTTTAATAAAAGTATTAAATCTTTCCGATAACAATGTCATATTTTGAATTTGGTCTGATTTTCATGGACTCATCACAAAAGAGTGTGTTGTGGAAGGATAGTTTAAGATATGCAACTTTTATAAGAAATTGAGAAAGATTGTTTCATTCTTCTGTATATAAATATATATCTCTGTAAATTTAATTCATTTTTTCTTAAAATTGCATAGCAGCAAACTATACCTTTTTGTCTTAACACTATTTCCAGATCATAATCCACGCTTAATCGTATAGTTTTGCAATTAATTAATATTAACATCAGGCAGAATATCTATTTGGAAGGAGCGATAACTAAAAGTGAAATAGTGACAATTAAGTATATGCTGATAAGATATATTTAAAAGTTTATTTTGTTAAAAAATATATGTATTAAATTTTGCATATAATGTATGAATTATAAATATGCAGATTAGAGTGATAAGGATGGTGGTGTTGGGGGGGGGGGGGCATGCTATGGTTGTTATTACTTCAGAATATTTGGGCTCGGGTACTTTTTTTCATAGAAATTAAGCTTTGCTCTTCAGATCAGTTACTTTTTAAAAATGCTCAAGATCTAAAATTTATTTAAAAAACATTTACTTGAGCATAAAAAATTACTGAATTTTTCCAAAATTAATGAAAAATGGAGTTTTATAAGTAAAGCATCATATTGTCTTCATGACTTTCCAAGATAACAAATAGTTTTCCTTGTCTAGACTGGTAGTCTTGAATTCAGATTAATCTATTTCTTCTCATGATTTTTTTTCAAATTCTATAATTAGTAAAAATCCAAGTTTTGTAGCTAATGAATTTTCTACTGCTTTTAATATTACATTTTTTTTTTTTTTTCTTTTTTTTTTTTTTGTATGATCTATCTACGATTCCATTGACATTTAAATCCTATTTTTACTTTCTTCTAACTTCAATAGAAGAAAGTATTGTAATCGAAATTTTTTTCGACTTCTGGTTTTTGACGGATTTACACGTTTTAGAGGTCAGGGATTCCAAAAAACTTGTTTTTACAAAATGTCTGTCTGTCCGTGTGTCTGTCTGTGTGTATGTCGCCATTCTACCATCAAAAAGAGTATGAAGTTGTGCATACAATTGAACCAAATTTTTTGTGAATGTTTTTAGGGCTGTGGCAAGCAGGTTCTCCTTCAGTTTTGAAATATTCTGCCGGAAGGGGGTGCTGCAATCGCGATTTTTGTGCCATTTTCAATATTGTACCGACCAAAAGTATATGAAGTTATGCATCGAATTTAACCAAATTTTTTGTGTATGTGTATGACTATGGCTAGTTGGTCCTCCCTGAATTTGAAAAAAAATCCATCGGAAGGGGGCGCTGCAATCGCGATTTTTGTGCCATTTTCAATATATTACCGACGAAAAGTACATGAAGTTATGCATCGAATTGAACGAAATTTTTTGTTTAAGTGTAAGGCTATGGCTAGTTGGATCGCCCTGAATCTGAAAAAAATCCGCCGGAAGGAGGTGCTGCAATAGCGAATTTTATGCCATTTTCAATATTGCACTACATAAAAGTGTATGAAGTTAGTTATAAATTTTTTGTATATGATTACTTTTTAATAAGGCAAGTAGGTCCTCCCTGAATTTGAAAAAAAAAAAAAAAAATCTGCCTATCATTCTATTGTCCATCGGCTTGTGCAGAGACGGAAATTCATTTTTACTCCGGTTAATTGATTGAAGCAGAAATTTAAGATGAAAATCAAAGTTGGTATGGTATTGAATTTAAATTATTAAAGCATTAAAATGAGTTACTATTTTTTTTTTTTTAATATTAAAATGTACTTATGAGATAGAAGAAAGTTTTGGGATTGGCACATCCAACTAGATAAAAAAAAGTTTTGAATGCATTTATGTATTAGCTCTCTAGTTTATCACTTGCCCAGTAAACTACTTTCTCCAACTGATAAAAAGGGAAGGTAATCAATTGCTATGTATATTATAATTATTTCTTTACTTATTTTATGGAGAGAAAAAAGATATCTAGTTCCATTTTGTATTAGGATTAAAACTTAAGATGGGAGGGGGGGGAAATAATTGCTTTTTTTCGGTTCAAGAAGATGGTTTTCATTTTTTTCATGTAGTTTTCTGTTCCCTACAGCTGTAGATTATTGGTATATAATGATTTGGCCAAATTCACAGTCCTTTCATAGCTTTTTAAGTACAATGCGTCCATAGACCATTGTTTTGAAGCTTCGTAAATTCTATGCAAGATGATTTTTTTTTTTTTTTAAACTGGACGGGATAAGAAATTATTAAACCAATCTTTTTTTTTTTTTTAAATTAAAGGTGATATAATTTTTGCATAATGGATCATTTTTACCTATTTAAAAAAATAAATAAATAAATACTTTTAGAAGCATGCAAAAGAAAGGGGTCAGAAATATACCTTCTTTTAATCACTGCACCTTTATTTTAAACTTTTTCTTCTTAAAATTATTGAACTTCCTGGCAATATTATTTACTTTCATAATCCTGAATGGAAATTGATTGCAAATGACTCTGGCAATCTATCAGATCCCACCTGATTGGAAGTGCATGATGCATACACTAAAGCATCCCCCCACACAACTCGAGTCACATCATCAATTTTTTATTAAAGATTTAAAAAAAAAAAAAAAAAAAAAAAAAAAAAAACCTAGATTTTAAAATCTTTCTCTCTATATTCCCTCCTCCCTACAGACCCCCCCCCCCCATAACATACTTCTGGAAATATTCAGCAGCAGATTTAGATTTCTCTTTATTTTATTTTTCCCTTTTTAACTGCAAATTAAATGAAAATGTCTTTAAATAATTTTTATTGTCTTGTTGCAAGTATGCATTTGCAGTTTTTCTTAATTTCAAAATTGAGTTTTCAAAAAGCATCTTATTTTTCAATGTATTTATTTATAATATGAAACAATTCAAAGTTATTAGAATGTTTAAAAAATGCTTCTTTTTATTTTATTTTAGCCAAAAATCAGTGTGTAATTTCAAATGCTCCATGTATTAAATGCCAAAATTTTAGTTTAATGTTTGAGTAAATTCAAAAATACTTGTGTCAAATAAAATAATTTTCATATAACGGCATTTATTTATAGCTGTTCAGTTATCTCAAAGGTTTGTCAATGGAAAAAGTATTGAAAATCTTTTTTTTTATGCTTCCACTAATAACCAGTAAAACTAAATGTGTATTAGTCTGTATATTTTTTTACAAATACAATCTATTTTTTTTTTTTTTTTTTTTAATCTGTAAAATAAATATGTATTCAGCAAGTATTCATACATAGATATTGCAGTTATTTAAATAACTTTTTTTTTTTCATATCAGTTGAAAGAAACTTATTAAAACTTAACTCTTTGCCATTCAAAAATTGTACTTCTTAATAAGGTAATTGTTCTATTTTTAGTTTGTAAAAATATGTTTTCAGTCTTAATTCAAAGCATACATATGTTTGATGATTCTTTAATAAAAATAATTTGCCTTTTTAAAATTAAGTTTTTCAAAAGTTGCTGCGAGATGCTGCAAGAGGATGTTGAAGTTCCAGTTGAAGCTAAATGTGAAATGATTAGAAAAGGCTACATGGATGACCCATGGAACACTGACCAGGCTTGGAGAGAAGTTGAATTGTGGCATGTTCACTTTACTGGAAATGAAGCATTATCTCAAAATTTCTTGGTAAATGTCTTTTTCTCTTTTACGCAAAATTGGGATGTTGAAGTGTGGTATAAAAAGCAGATTACTATAAAAAGTTAAGGTTTAGAAATATTTTCTAAAATATGATTTGCCTCATCTAAAGGTCTACACTGGCCGAAATTTCCAGGCTTAGACCCGGCCCGTACAAAAAAAATTTTGACCTGTTATAAAAGTTAAAATTTTGGCTTGAGCCTGCCCTGTGTGAATTTTTACAAAATATTGATTTTTACCTGTAAGGAGGAGTTCTGACCAAAAAAACTTATGTTAGTTTTTGTTTTCATGTTTATAATCTTTAATTATTGTAGAAATGCCATAGGCTGTAATATTTATGTTTTTAATGAACCTCTGTTTGTTGTATGTTAATTTTCAGTAATGATAATATTATTAAACCATATTCCATATTATGGAAACATAAAAATATAAAAAGTGGTATACAAATCTTCTAAGACAGAATCACATAGATAAGAAAAAAAATTGCTATAGATAAAATCCCTAATTTTATCGATTTTTGAACCAATTTGGCAATACCAAGAAAAGGATTTTCATATAGGCTGGCTCAAAAGTGGGACAGAATATTTTGGCCCGTGAAGACTAAAAAGAATGAAATCTGTCCCAGCTCAATACGGAAAAAAATTAGATTTGTCTTGGCCCGAGTGTCATGAATGTAAATTGGCCTGAATTCAGTTGGCAGGGGCTTCAGGCCAAGGCCTGGTCCGTGCAGATCACTAATCTCATCTAACAAAAGCTTACACATAAAATTTCAGCAAATTATTAATTATTGAATTCAAAGGTTAACACAGTAACCATGTTGCACTTTAAATCTGCTATTAGATTGCCTAATTTTTGAGCCAACTCTTGATTTCAGTTGATTTTCTGGGAGAAATCATTTCAACAGCCAGTGTGATAACAAACAGAAATATCCCCAACTTTTAACCACAGTTTAAAAAAAAATCTCTGCTAGCCACTACCAAGGATGTAGCCATAAAAATAACAGAGGATATACGCTCTAAGCAGAGGGTACACGCTCAAGGCAGAGGGTATACCCTAAAGTGCATATACTTTCTTGAGAAACAGAGGGTATACGGTGTTCCTTTAAAAATCCACAAGGTATACACTGTATACCTCCGTATACCCTCCACTACTTTTCATTTGACTTCCAACATTTTAGTCCGTCAAAGATAGGTAGTTTTCAATGTTCATTTCCCAACCAAGATGACTGATTCTGCCAAGAACTTGTAGTGTTTATTTTTTACTAGCTTGTGTATAAGTTCACCTCCTATTTTTAATTCCCAAAACAGACAGATAAACAACAAACAACAAAGCAAGCTAATAATCATTTTCAGTTATGTTGGAAGGTTATAACAACTATGTAGAGAAGTAAGATTCAACATTTAAAAATAATTCAGTCTGTCTGAAAAAAAAAACTGCTAGGTTGGGAGTTGACAGATTGACAAATTTGAAAAGTACCGGGTTTTAGCTTTGACACCAAGTTTAAACTTTTAACTTGTTAAAATGAAAGTCGTTCTAAAACAGTACCACTAAATCTGGTCTGTTCTCTAAATAGATTAAGATATCGTGTAGCAGACCATTTGAATGTGCTAATAGGGTTCTGTTAAATGCAGATAATTTTATTCTTTAACTGATAAGTTCAAAATTCAACCTGAAAAAATATCAAAAATACTTTTTGCTCCTCCCTTCCCCCCCCCCCTCTTTTTTTTTTTTTTTTTTTTTTTTTTCAAAATGCAAAAAAATAAAAGATTAATAATCCATTTTTTGTTCTATATTTACATCATCATCAATTTTTTTTAAAAAAGGGTTTCTGCAGTCACCACCTGTTCTAATAATAAATTGACACATTGCAAAGCATCATATTGTAGATGACATAGATTATCTATTGTTTTAAATTATTTTTTAAATCTCTAATAACATGATTAGAACATATTTGAGATTTCCTGGCATCCTGTTTTTATTCTCAGTAAAATTGTTTTTCTAAAGCAAAGGCGAATATTAAAAATAATATAACAGAATCAAATAAATGGCAGTGCAATGAGCTAAATTTAATGTAATAATGATTCACTTTTAAAAGTTGCAAATTGGCATTAACCTTTTAGTAAAATTAATTAAAATTATTATTTCTTTCCTTTTATGCTACATTTTTTTATTCAGAAGTGTGACTATATTTCTATGTGAATTACTATTTTTATGGGATTGACGTTCAGTTATGAAAGAATAAAAAATAGTGTTAAGAATTGTCTTTTGAAGTCCAAAAATTAGAAATAATACTAACAAATATATTCTTTAATTTATGTTTCATAGTTTTTAAACATTTTTAAATTTGCATTCACTTTTAAGGTATTTCATCAAAAATTAAAATTTATAAAACAGAAAGATTGTAAAATAATGATTATTTATTAAATAAATTTTAGATTACTTTTGTTTGTAAGTTTTTTATATTTCCTAAAAAAATGACATTAGTTCAGAGTTTTTTTTTTTTTTTTTTATTGTTTCTTTGTTCTAAAGTTTGCTTTTTATTAATTTAGAAATCCAGGTGAACTATATTCAATGCTGTTTATCTTATAAGTTTTTCTTCCTCTTTATAATTCAGTGAAGCATTTTATTCAAACTAAATGCTTTCAAAATATGACCAAAATTGAAGTTATTATCAAACCATAACAAATGAAGAAGCTTTATTTTTATTATTACTATTAATCCAATGAAAATTAATTCTGTGTTTATTTTCTTTCTCTATTGCTTGGTTAGAACTAATCTCAGAAAGAGTACTTAGTTTCAGAAATAGTTCCCCTTTTATTCTTCTCTTATTGCATAAAATACCTAAATCTGCATTTTATTTAATTTTCAACTCATTGCTACTGAAAATTACATAAAATTTAAGAATTTATCTTCTTTTCAGTCTTACTTTATAAAATAAATTTACTTTTAACTTTTTAGTCCATGCTTTCCTGGAGACTTATTACTGAAGATGTATTTATCAAAATGCCTTCTGGACAAGCTGCATTATTGCAAGAAATAACTCAGAGGTTACAACCAATTATATTTTAAATATATATATAGACATCACTGTTTGCATTGTACAGAATTTTTTTTATGGTAGAGGAAACTTAAAATCTAGTTTTATAAATTTTTGTGTTGGGATTTCAGATTTTAAAATAAACATTTTTATTTTTTAAATAAACTTTATCATACATTTGATTACAGAATTTTATAAAAAATATTATTTTAATGAAAATAAATATTTTAAGTATTTTTATGAATTTTAATTATGCTGTAAATATTGCAGTTGTTTTTATTTAAACAATCACTTGAATAAATGGGCATTTCTTGTTCTATTTGTATATGTATATCTGTTGTTTTTGCTTTGTACAATTCTGTTTATTAATGATTTATCTATTAATTGTATTTATGTTTGAGTATTATTCTTTACAAAAAGAAAACATGCTTTGTTGTGTGCATATTTATTTTCTGTTTTGCATGTAATTCTTTTGTAAATATGTAAAATACTGTGTTATAATTAAGGCTACTGTGATATGGTGATTAAATAATAAGAGCTATTCAAATTGTGATTTTGGTTTTCTTTATTATTACTTTTATTATAAAAGTGACTTTTGTAAATTCTACATTCACAATATGTATTGCTAATAAAATGTCATTTTAAGATGTGTACATTTTTCCTCTCATGTATTTAGAAAGTATCTGTTACGATTATTTTATACAATAATATGAGCAAAACTTGTGTGTGTGTGTATATAAATTTTATCTTAAAAATGGTTCTAACGATTTTGACAAAATTTTGTATTATACCGTTTTGGGGCATGAAAAGACCATTGTGCTTGGTCACATGTTCTAGAAAATTCGATTAGTGGGTCATAATGGGTCTGGTCAAGTCATTTATATCTAAAGAATGACTGGATCAATTTTAACGAAATTTGGTGTCCAACAATTTTTCGGCATGAGAGCTATTGGGCTGGGTCACATGTTTGAAAATTTTCAATTAGTGGGTCATTATAGGTCAAACAAATTTTATCTAAAAAAACGGCTGTAACGATTTTGATCAAATGTTGTATTCTACTATTTTGGATTACAAAAAGACCATCGGGTTAAATCATGTTAGGGAAAAATCAATTAGTGAGTCATTTTTGGTTCATTGTGGATCATGCTAGCACAATTTTATCTAGAAAATGGCTCCCATGATTTATACTAAATTTTGTATTCTATCGTTTTCAGGCACAAGAAAAATCATTGGACTAGATCCAATGTTCGAGGAAATTTGATTAATGGGTTAAAGTCAAGCTAATTATATCTCAAAAACAGCTTAATCGATTTAAACTATATTTTGTATCCAGATGTTTTTTGCCACGCAAAATCTATTAAGCTAAGTCACATGTTCGAGAGATTTTGATTGAAAAGGTCATTTCTAATTATGATGGGTCATGGTCAAGCTATTTATATCTAAAAAGAACGGCTGGATTGATTTTAATGAAATTTTGTATCCAACAGTTTTTTGGCACAATATAGAAAACTATTGGGAAAACCACTAATTTCGATTTGTGGGTCACTTTGGTGGTTTTTCAGCAAACGCGCGAAATTGAATCAAAAAGTGGCGTTTCGTGTATTTATTTTTTCATCAAACGCGTACAAAGTCGAAAGTGGCTTGTAGTGTGACCTTGATTCACCGTTGCCAGGCAACGAACGAAGTGAAGTTCCCGCGAGAGAGATTCTCTGCGTAGTGTGCGAAAATGATGACGCCAAGTGGCTTGATGAAACCGATGTTAATCTTCAACAAAGCACTGTGCCTACAACTAACTTTCAAGATGCTTTTCCAGTTATTGGTGTTGAAGAAAGTCTTGCTAATCCATGGTCTGAGGACATTGTAAATTAAATTATTTTTATGTATTACTACAAAAAAGTTTTTCGCATTTCTTTCATTATTTTTATGTCAGTCTAAAACAACTCTCAACCTTTCTGTTTACCTCTTAAAGTTATTATTGTAGTTTTTTTTTTTTTTTTTTTTTTTTTTTTTTTTTTTTTTTTCTATAATGAATTTTGATGATACTTGAATCTGTATTTTATAATAAATATTCTAAAAAAATTAAGATTCTTTGTAGGTACTAAAAAATACACGTGATGTAGGGTTGGGGGGGGGTAGTCTTGAACCTCACAATGTATCACCAAGGGGGAGGGGGGGTTAAAAATGCCAAAAAAAATCACATGATTAATGGACGGCCCCTTACATGTTTGAGAGATTTCTATTATAAGTGTTATTTGTGGGTCATGTTAATTTTATCTAGAAAATGGCTCTCACCATGTTGATTATACTTTGTATTATATCATTTTCGGGCAAGAAAAAATCATTGGGTTAAGACACATGTTCGCAAAAATTTGATTAGTGGTTCTTATCCGGTCAGAGTCATTCTAGTTATATATAACGACTCAATCAATTTTACCTAAATTTTGTAACAAAACATTTTTTGTCATGAGAAAACTATTTGGCTGAATCGCATGTTAGAAAAAATTATATTAGTGGGTCATTTCAGGCTTCATTGTGAGTCAAGTTAATTTTATCTAAGAAATGGCTTATTGGATTTTGATTAAATTTTATATCCTACTGTTTTTGATTACCTGAAGACCATTGAGCTAATTCAGTGAAAATACTATATCAAGTTGAGCACAAAGTTAATTTTGAAAGAACTTAGCTTGGTGACCCCTGCTAATACTTAATTATAGTCAGTCTCCATGTGGCAGAAATTATTAAATGTTTTTTTTTTAATTTGCCTTAGCATTTATCTCACCATGTCAATTATCATATGTTTAATGGATATCAGAAAATTGGTTAGTTTATCTATATTAATAAAATAACAAATCGCTCTGTGTGTGTGTGTGTGTGTGTGTGTGTGTGTCTGCGTGTCTGCGTTAGTTAGCGAAAACTACGGTACGTACGAAGCTCAAAATTTTTCTGAGAGTAGCCGAATATCTCTCCTGATGCACCTGACGCTCAGAATTTCAAAATTCTATTTATTAACTGAGTAATTAATTAAATTCCACATCTCACTCTCATAAAAAAATCGCTTTTTTTTTAGCTTTTTTTCCTTTTCATTCTCTTATGGTTGGTTGGTTGCATAAAATTTTCGCAGAAATAATTTTAAAAACTGAGACTGACCTTTAAAATTCATAGACTGGCAAACTGTCAGTTTAAATGAGGATTTTTTTTATCACTTCTGCTGTACGTCATGGAGGAAAAAGATAGGTGGTGGCGAAGTAAACCGAAAAAAAGAAAGGTTTGCAAGAGGAAACCATTTATCGCTGAAATTTTAATGTCTCAAGATAAAGCACGAGGAAGGAATTTTGTATTAATAAGACGGATTGGAAGAAATGAATTACAGCTGAAGCATATTTTACGAAGAAACCATATATTTTTAAAATGTTTTTTCTATTATATTATTTATTAAAATAAATGTTTGCTTTTAAAATAATTGAAATTGGAAAATTAAAAGTAATTAAATGTCAAAACAAAATTAAATTAAATATTGAAAACATATGATTTAAAGTAAAAAATTGTATTACTAAAAGTTTTCTCTTTTTTTCAGAAATTTTTAATACTTTATAACGTAGATGAAAAATGTTTATGATTTATCAACATATTTATAATTCCATGTCAATATATAAAATATAGTGATGAAAAGATTCTTTTAAAATCATGCATGAACACCTAAATAATAATATTAATCTAAAATCTAGATTTCAGAGTGCAGGCGATTTTAAGACATTAACGAAAGAATGTTGATTTTTCAAGCAAAGTCTTAAATGATGCTTCTATATTGGTATTTCAAAGTCATATGATAAAAATAATCAAATAATTCTTGCCTATGATTGATCTAATTGTATCTTTCATGCATTCTGGTCGTGTATTACAGGCAATAATGGCACAAAACGTTATTTTTTAAACGAAATTTTAGTCATCTGTTCAATAACAGTATAAAAGGTAAAAAACAAAAACAAAGAAATACTGGTTTAAACCAGTTTGAATTGATCGGAGTTTCAAAGCACATGGTTTTGTTGGTGCTTATTTGGACTTAATATCGCGGATTTTAGAGTTACATTTTTTGCGTCACCCCAAGACATTATACTGCCACTCTATTAATTTCTTTTTACTATATGATTGTACGCATATTTTTGACATTTCGAACATTAGAATGTATGAGTCATTAGCTGTGTTGCAGTAAAAAACATTACACAATACTTTTCTATGAGTTTATTTTTTTAATCATTGATTAAATTTAAATGTGTTCTATTCAATTTAAAATTGTAATATGGCTTTAATTTGTTTTTAAAACAAAAATAAAATAGCTGTTTGGCGTACAATTGTTTGTATTCGCAAACGATTCATTCACCATAATAAATTATCAAATAGCTAAGTAAATTATCTATCAGAAATAGCCATAAAAAGAATAGTAGCAAAACTGATTATAACCTTAATGTTTAGACTAATTTAAACATAACCCGATTCCAACCAGAAAAAAAAACAGACCACACTCCGATCCGTGATACACAAAATTTCCGTGAGTATAAACCCGACCCTGATCTAAAAATTCTGTTTGGGAAAAACTATGGATTTGATAACTGACCCGAACCAAATCTGAATCCCACAAAAACGTCCAAGTGAAGCATAACCCGATTCAAACAAGGAAAAATAATTTTCGTGGGCATGAAATCTGACCCGAACCTAAATATTTCCTTTAAAAAAACCCGAAATATGACTCGAACAAAATCTGAAACCGATAAAAATATCCCAGAGAACTATAACCCGATCCCAGCAAGACAAAATACTTTCCATGGTCATAAACCCGACTCAAACCTAAAAAACTTTGTTTGAAAAATCCTGAACTTTGACCCAAACCACATCTAAATCTGACCAAAGTATTCGAAAGAACCATAACCGGATTAGAGTAAGACAAAATAATTTCCGTGGACATGAACCCAATACGAACCTAAAACTCCCATTCAAAAAAATACCTGAAATTTAAATCGAACCAAATCTGAATCTGACAAAACTATTTCAAACAAACGCTTCCGGATTCAAACAAGACAAAATATTTCCATGGACATGAACACAATCCGAATCCAAAAAATTTCTTTGAAAAAATCGCGAACTAAATGAAATCTGAACTTGGCAGAAATATTCCAGTGAAGCATGTCCTTGTTCGAACAAGAGAGAATTATTTCCGTGAACATGCAAGAAGACCCGAACTCAACAGTTATATTTGAAGAAAAAACTCGAAATCTGAATTGAACCAAATCTGGACCTGAAAAAAATATTCCAAAGAGCTATAACCCAATCCAAGCAAGACGAAATAATTTCCATAGACATAAACCCAACTCGAACCTAAAAAATTCGATTTAAAAAAACTGAAAATTGTCTCAAACCACATCTAAACTCGACCAAAATATTCGAAACAATCATAACTGGATTCGAGTATGACAAAATAATTTCCGTGGACATGAACGAGATCCGAACCTAAAAATTATATTTGAAAAAATACCTGAAATTTGAATCGAACCAAATCGGAACCTGATAAAAAATATTCCAAAGAATCGTAACCGGATCTGAATAAGACAAAAAATTTCCAATCACCTGAACCGAATCTGAACCTAAAAAAATTCTTTGAAAAAAATCACGAAATCTGAATTGAACCAAATCTGAACTTGAATAAAAATATTCCAGTGAAGCATGTTCTTATTCGAACAAGGCAGCATAATTTCCGTGAACACGCAAGAAAACCCGAGCCCAAAAATTCCATTTGAAGAAAAAGCCGAAATCTGAATTGAAACAAATCTGTTCCCGACAAAAATGTTCCAAAGAACCATAATTGTATCCGAGCAAGGCAAAATAATCTCCATGGACATGAATACGACACGAACATTATAACTCAATATCAAAAAATACCTAAAATCTGAACCCGACAAAAATGTTCTAATGAATCATAACCAGATCCGAACAAGACAAAATAATTTCCATGGACATGAAACCAATGTATGGTTTGGTAACATTTAGGTTGCAATTACATTACGGTAAGAACTTTGATTATATTTAATATCCCGTTAGGTTACAGTTAGGTCACGGTTAAGTTAAAGTTAGGTTAAAGTTAAATCGCTTTGTTTTATGGTTAGAATAACGATATGTTACAATAAAGTGAAAGCTAGGTTACATTTATGTTACATTTAATTTACAGTAAGGTACTGTTAAGTCAAAGTTAGGTTACAGGCAGGTTATGGTTACTGTAAAAAGTTTACGGTTAGGAGTTTATCCATAGAGTGGACATTATGCATGATTTGATTAAAAATAACACTTTTGATAAATGGCTCTGAAATTATAATAGTACATACCAACACTTTAGCTACGAGCGAGTATCGATTTCATTCATGGTATAGTCGGATTTAAGAGTGATATAATTAGTTTGAAATTCAAAATATTTCACTTGGGATTTCTATGTGAAAAAAAAAAAAATTAGTCACGTGACTTAACAGTGATTTTTGATAAATATCAACACTTTAACACGAAAATCATGCAGTCGTTGGATACATATTCCCTCCCACATTTCTCATCGCTCATTTTGAGTATTTTTAGAGCTTAACATTAGCTGTTTTTTAAACCTATTTTTCACACAGTCAGTGGCCACGTATTTCAGACAATGCATTTCTGCATGTTTCAAGTTAATGATAAAATCATACAAATTTCAAGTTTGTTTAATATTGTTAATACGGACCCGGACAACGCCGGGCGGTTCAGCTAGTACTTAATAAAATAATGTATTAAACTTCAATTTAATTGTATATACAGTAAAACCCCAATAATTCAGATTAATTGGGACCACACCCAATCCGGATTATCTGGAGTATTAGAAAAAAATTAAATGAAATAAAACATACTTACAGAAAGTCACCTTTATGTTAAACTTATTGAATATTTACAGGCAGTAAAAATATTTACTTTGTAATAAAAGAGTTTGTAATTTTCCGCTGCGCCAGATTCTGCTGTGCTGTGATTTTTTATGGCATTTCTAAGTGGTTTAAATAGAAAATTGGAATTGTCAAACTTGGTGATACAGTATTGTTTCTTTGAAAGGTAACATAAAAGAGTTTAACCCCTTGAGCTCTGATGGTAGAATTTTCTACCACATAATTTTAATTCTGAAATGTCACAATGGCACCAGAAAATTTGGCCAAATTTATTAGAAAAAGGTTTAATGCATTTTTTTATGCATATCGTAAATCGATTTTTTTTCTTTGCAAAATACTGGTGCCAATGTCACATTTGGAATTTTAAAGAAATTTACACCCCAGAACTCAAAGGGTTAAATAAGAAAGCTTAAAGTACTCTTCTGAAAAGATTTTAGAAAAAGTTTTTTTTATTCAGAATATGACGATGAAACAAGTTAATGTTATTAAAATTAGCCAATCATTTCTCAAACTTGAAAAAAAAAAAAAAATTGACCAAACCGATCCGGATTAAAAGGGTCCAAATTAGCAGGGTTCTACTGTATATTTCAAATATATATATGCAGTCAAACCTCATTATGATAAAAACAATTAACACAAAATCTCAGTTATGACAAAAAAAAGTAGTTTCCCCCATCACATTGTCTTGGAAAACAATAATTATTTTATCATTCAATACAAACATCAAGACAAACTTTTTTGTTTAAGATGAAATAAATATTGCCCCTAATAAAACATTCCTCTTTACAATGACCTTTCCCCTTGAAACAAGTTTATCGCCTTTGTTTGTGCTGGACTTGGGGAGATATGCATTTGTTCTTAGAACTGAGATCGGTGTAAGGGAAACTATGGGAGAAGAAAAAAAAGTTGTATTCTTCCTCTGCTGATGTTGAAATTCATTTAGCATTTCATTTCATTGCTGGCACATGGTTAATCACTTGATATGAATGAGGTTTTTTGCTAGGAATCTCTTATTGATTGAATTCTAAATATGAAAATGAGTGGGGGAAAAAAGTGCTTTGGATAATTTGGAAAAGTGGATGCCTTTATAAAATAAAAGTAGAATACAGAATTAAAACAAAACTCAATAAAAGATTTTTTTATTTTTTTATTTTTTTTTAATCTAACTTAGAGATAAATCTATTTTTAAATTTTATTTCTCTTTACTCTTTTTTTTTCTTCTTTAATAAGAATATCATAGGCTAGTTCCATCATTTTTTGTAGTGTAAGTTACATAGTTGATATGTGCTATGCTTCATGGCCACCATTATTTTTTAAAGGTTTACTTGACTTATTCAATTAATGAGATATCTGCTATAAAGTAAGTCACATCTTTCCATTCTAAAATACTTTCACATCTTTCCATTCTAAAAAAATTGTTGCCAAAAATCATAGAATGTGAGTTACACTACAACTACTCATGGAAATAGCCTATAGTACATATAGTAGAGGTAAGTAGAAAAGGTTGGACACTTGGAGGGATAAGACATCTGCAATAATTCCTAAAAAAAGCTTTTTTTTTTTATTTGACTCTTCCACCAGATGTAATAATCATTACCTTATATTTATTGCTATAAATCTTTTTAGTTGCAATCAACTATGAGTTTGCGACTTAGAAAGTCTATTTTACAATATCTAAAGTAAGAATGACTCGGATTTTTAATGCAAATTTTCAGTTTCAATCTTTGTTGCTAACTTAATTGTTTTTAGTATTTTGTAAATTCAACAATATGCCTTTTATAAATAAATCTAAACACCCCATGTAAAAATCTATTTATTTTTATGTTGCTCTAAGGAAAAAATGGCACACTATGTCTTGGAAAGGGATGTTGCATGTCCCATCCTTCCCAAATGATATCTCTATACAAATAATAATGTTTAATAAGATAATTTTTTGGAATTCTATATTTATGAGACTATTTTATTTTGAAATTGAATAGTGTAAAAAATAAAACATTATTTTGCAAGTTCAAAAATTGAAAAATTAAAGCACTGAAATTTTTTAATATCTGGCTCATGCATTACTTTGCAATATCAAACTTTAGCTTTATAAATTTCTATTTATTTCTAGAAAATTTTAGTTTTTTAAATAAAAATTGCTGTTTTGAAATTCATAGTTATTAAACTCAAACTGCAAATTTTTATTTTTACATAGCAATACGCTGTTTCTGTTGAAAGAAAAAAAAAATCTTCTCACAAGAAACTGACTATTTTATGATTTATGAACAAGACATAATTGCAAAGCTACATCCACCAAAATTAATTGGCAGCACTAATCGGGCACAAGCATATTTTTCATTTGATTTGGATTTTATAAAATATAATATAATATAAAAAAAAAGCTGCGATTTATAATCAACCATATTAATGTTAATGCCACACTATCTTTGCCATTTTTTTATCCACATTTTTAAAAATTAAAAATAAATTGCCATTTTCAAAACATGTCCCATTCCTCCCTCACATGAAGGAGGGATAAGACATTTTTTTGTTGTTGTTAATTTAATTAGATTATTAACATAAAATTACAATTATTATAATCAAATTGACAATTTTTAAGTAGGTTAAAATGTTTCAAGATGTTTTTCTGAAAGTTTCCATTTTGCACAAGCAAAACATAATTAATAAAAAATACTTTTGTAAAAATTGTCCCATCCCTCTTACTACTGTCGTCATGTGTGTATTTGTGCGAGTATGGGTTTTGTGTTTGTATGGTGATATTAGAAATGTATCTTTTTGCACAAAAATACTGATTAACACAAAATAACTGTAAATTATTTCTTTGCAAATATTTTTAACCAACAATATTACAATAAAACATGCTAAGATTGTATCAAAAAGAACTAAGAAAAATTCTGTTTTAGACAAAATATTTTTCTTAGGAGGTACACTTTTTATTATAATTTTATCATATTCTTTTTTGCCAAGACCATGTAATTTTCTATGTAAAAACAGAATTTTCTTTTTGAAGATTAATAATATTCACTAAGCTTATTGTCTCAAGAAAAAAGATAAGCTATTTTAATCAAGATTTGTTTTGGAACCCAAACAAATCACATTCAGAGCTAAATTTAGAGATGAGGGAAGAAAAAATACACTATATTTTGGTTAATGCTTAAGAACCTATGCTAATCATACAAAAAAAACACAAGCTAATATTAACCAATAATGTCTTCTTTACAAATTTCACATTTGCATTTCAATATTTTAAAATGTTTCCGATGATTTAATATTAGCTTTCATAGCACAATTAGAATAGCTTCTTAAAAAAATTATCATTGTGTAGGTACTTATAAACTTTTTTCTTTTGGAGTTCTGTCTCTGGCAAGATATCTTTGATACCCCATATTAGTCTACAATGACAATATGGCATCACCAGCATACCCAAAGGTAGGGAGGGTATTTTCCATTGATGTATTTTCTGTTTTTCTTTTATATTATAGATACCTCTCAGATAAGATTTTCAATACTTGTGCAGTAGTAACATTTTCTACAATTTATATTTATTTATTTATTTATTGAAGGCATACATCTGACTTATGGGCTTGAAACAAAACCCCACTTATAAGTCAACATCAATATACAAGGATGAGATAGCACAAGGAAATTACAGCACTAGAGAATTACAACCGGGAGCTCTACAAAGAGTATGCAACGCAGCCAGCGGGGGTTGAACCCACAAATTTTCTACGCTGTCAAGCAATTAGCGGTGTGGTGCCTTAACCACTCAGCCATATAAGCTGCAATTTATATTTAATAAGAAATTAAACATAGCAACTGTTTGTTTGAAGTCAGTGTCCAAGTAAAACTTTATATCTGAAGTCCCACTAAAAGCTTCAATTGTGAGGCACGGTGTAGCCCATAGTAATTTTTTTCTTTTCTATTTCAGATTATTTTAAAATATCAGAGTTTTCTAATTTTATCCATATGAAACTCACTCAAGCAAGGGAATTTTAGTTACTTAGCTCTAAGTACTTAAATGAACATTCTCCAACATTGTAGTTCTGAACAGAAAAATCATGCTTGGTCCTGGTTGCCCACTTCAAAAATACAAATTAAGTCACTAACACTGTAGTCTGAACTGGATATTGGATCACAAACCGATATTCAGAGCTTGGTGATACTGAACGAGTTCGATTATATGAATGAGGCAACATACTTACATCAAGTCACTCTAGGCCAGAGTGTTTAGGTCCCCTCCCCCCCCCCCCCCCAGAGTGATGAAATGTCAGAAAATTTGAAGTTTGGCATTTTCAGTGTTCAAAAAGTATTTCCCTCTCGGAACTCTATAATGTCCCCCCACAGAGCCGTCCTTATGGAGGACTGCTTAAAGCGAGGCCCGGTGCAAGGGTTTTGCGAGATGCTTTCATTTAACAGAGGTGATTGTGACTCAGAGTAAAAAACAGTGGCATAGCTAGGATGAGTGACATCTGGGGTGGATGGCAATGGTGTCACCCCCCCCCCCTTTCCGATCCGTCATATTTTTTCAATCACAATTCTATGTTATTATGACAGATGATCATACCATTTCCTTATTTAACTTTTGTCCTCCTGCATAAAAAAGCCGCAGTAGCAACTCATCACTCAACCCATAGTCCGCATAAGTCAATATGGTGTCTCTATGTAGAAGAAAACTTTTTCTTTTAAAATTTGCTTTTACTACTCACTCATTGGATAGGTAGGTTTTTGTTCCCTGATACATGTCTTATTTAGATACAGTAAACTCTCGCTACAATGATATCTGATACAACAATAACTGTACTGCAATAATATTTTATAGTCCCAATGAATTTGTATATAAACTAATGTTAACCACCTCTTGTTATTGCAATATTCTGTAGAGCAATAAATCTCTATACAAAGATTTTTCTTTTTAAATTTCAGTGTTATTTTCTTCTTTTAGAATGGTACTTTAGTTTTTAATACTGCAAAAAAGAAAAAAATATTTTCTGACAGCAGAAGACTGTTGATTTTGAACTTATCCCTTTAGTGCAAAAATGGTTATTTTTGATATTTCAAAATAGGTAGAGTCCTTTTCTAGGAAATGGATGGGGTGGAAGTCTAATGGGAAAGTTGAAACTGTTCCTGTATTCTCACTCACTAAAACTGAGCTTCGGAATTCTAATAATGATTGAAATAGAATGTCTTCAATCAGGAGAAGATGGGCATGTTTAGTCATACATGATACGTTACCCTTGTCAAGTGTCAGAATAGATGCCAAGTGGTCTTGTTTGGTCATCTTCTCTTTGCTAGAGAAAGAGGGCGAGGGTGTGTACTGATAAGGAACATAAGGAAATGGAATTCGAAGCTTTTAGACTAAGTGAAGATGGACAATTTTATAGTCTATAGCGATTTTGAGTTCTAAACAAAACATTTATATTTGATTTTCTTTCTTTCACAAATGTATTTTTCACTAAGATGGAAGTGGAAAGCAATTATCATTTGAGATAAAACTGAACATTATCAACGATATTAATGAGGGAATGATGTAGATTGATGCAGCTAAAAAATATAGATTGTTGCAATCTGCAATTAAAACATACCAAAAAAAGAGAAGCAGATTAAATATGCCATAAGTACAAATGCAATTAACCCACAGCTAAAACAAATGAAATTTGCGACAAATGAAAACATTGATGCGGCTGTTTTAAAATGGTTCTAAGAGATGAGGATCACAAATGTCTCACTAAATGAATCCTTGTTAAGTGCGCAAGCATGAATTTGTTCTAATGCTAAGGACGAAACTTTTACAGATAGCAATGGTTGGCTAATGTGTTTTCAGAATAACTTTTCAAGAAATTCAGGGAGAGAAAAAGTCTGTCTTGATTAATGTCACAAATGAATATTTAAAAACAAAATGAAAGGCATCTTTAATAATAAAATATGCTTTTTTAAGAAAAATACTAACCGACTTCAAAAAAAGAATCAAGCTTAGCGACAACTTGGCGCTAACGCATATGAATGCATAGTTTTAATATGCTTATGATTTGAAAACGGTTGCAACAATGAAAGATGATTTGCGCCAAATCATTATTTTTTTAAATCAAATTTACATTTTTTTATCTAAAAAAATTCTAATCATCAGAATTTAATGAAATTAAAATGGGACCACATAGGTATCTTATACTTTTAAACAAAAAAAGAATTATCAAAATCGATTCATATTTAAAGAATTTATGAGTGAACAAGAAATACAGACAGGTCGAAATCATAACCTCCTCCTTGAAGTCGGTTAAAAAGTATGCTCCAGAAAACGTTTATAACGTAGACGAAGCAGGGGGCCTACCACAAAGAGATCGAAATACGATCATTCTCGGAAGTTTTTCGATGACACGTCCTGTTCCGAGAAGTCCAGCAAAAACGCTACCATGATGTCATCGGAAGTGAATTCGCGTCGGAAGGAACAGCCTCGTATCGAATTTAGCGGTCGGAAAAGCGCTGAAAAATTTCGACCACAAAAAAGTCAGTGAAATTGGCAATACGACAAGATGGCGGCAATATTAGCGTTAGCATTAATTCAGGAAAATGAAAGAATTCCCCGAATTATTCGGCCGCCAAGAGTGAATTGTTTTGAAAATATGAGCGAGTCTGATTTTGTTAAAAATTTCAGACTCAACAAAACCTTGACGAAGCAACTAATTAAAGAATTAAAGCCTTTTCTAGAACCGAGAACAACTAGACAAGACGTGATTTCTGCAGAAACAAAGGTACGTAGTTTTTTTCCTGTTTTAAAAATGTTAAGATGTTAAGCAATAATGTGTTTTAGTTATTAATCGAAACATTAAATTATATGTTTATGTATACTTTTCTCTAAACTAAAATTACTTTTTACTATAGTTCTATAGAATATGCCACATTGTTTGTTTATTTTTTTAATCGCTCCAAACAACACTTCAATTTTAGAATAATAAACAACTTTTTACGTCTAAACTTTTTAAATATATTGCAATTTGAATACTTTTCTGTTAGCTGAGTGCCAGTGTTATATTATATTCATATGTGGCTATTTCCATGAGTACTTGTAGTGTAAGTCACAGGCTACGATTTTTGGCTACCAGTGTTTTAGTACGAAAAAAATGTGATTTGTTTTATCGGCACATTTTCATTAATTGAATAAGGCCAAGCAGACTTTTCAAAAATAACGGTGGCAAATAAGCATAGCAATTATAAGGTAATGTGACTTACACTACAAAACCCATGGAACTAGCCATGTATATAAATATGTATGTATGTGTTTAAACTATATATATATGTAAAGTAAATGTTGATACATAAGGTATATGTGCCAGTAATTTATACCCTTCATAATTTTTAATTAATAGTTATTTTATTCCAGTTTTTTCAATGTTATTTTAATTTTTCAACAATATTTAACCATTCTGATACTCTAATTTCTCAATATTTATTAAAATTTAATTGTTAATAACAGCAAATTCCAGTAATGGGCACCCTATCTTCAAGTAATAAATACGCCACAAAAAAAAACAATAGCTAATAAATGTTTTTATGACTGTATTTAGAGCCATAATTTATGATAGCATATTAATTAATCCAAATTTTCTAATAAATTTTAACTTAGAATAACGATGATTAATGAAATATTTTTGAAATTTAAATTATTTATTGTTAATATCATAAGATCAGTATTTAAATTTTAGATAGATAATGGAATTCTTTTAAGCGGTCATGTAAATAAAGTATAAGGGGCATATATAACGTTATCAACATTTTGATAATTATGTACCCCCTCCACTCTTTTCGATAGCATAAGTTATCTTTCGAACCACCTCCCCCCCCCCCCCCTCAATAATAGTGTCATTATCAAAATGTATATATATATTTTTTCTTTGGAGTAATATACAGAATTGGTTAAATTTATTTTTTGCATATTTTATAGATTCAAATGAAGAGAAGTTAATAAAATATCTCTTTATTCAAATAAAACTTTTAAAAAATAGTTACTATTTAAAAGTATTTTACAATCGCATTTTGTAACATAATGCATTCAAGTCTTCTTGAATTTGCTCCCTGAATGGAGAAAGGGTGTGGAAATGGGGGTAGATAGAAACTTTTATCAACAAAACAAGTAGACAACATTCTTTTTTATTTGTAAACACAAGCTTCATTACAAATATACTTCACATATGTTTTCTCGATTTTATATGCATGCACATATATGAAGATGAATAGGAATGCCAACAATGGAGTACACCATATTTTAAAATTTTATAATTTTATAATAATTTAGCGATTTTAATAATAATTTTGTATTTTCATAAAAATAGATAACAGAATAATAAAAAAAAAAGACATACTATTTAGAAGAAAAGACCATGTTACAAATAAAAAGAGACAATTCTGATTGGGTCAAAAATATCTATATCATAAGGCAACCCCCCTCCCCCTAGAGATACCTTTCGATATCATGTGCCAGACTTCCCCCTCCTCCCTAAAATGTTAACATTATATGTGCACAGCCCCTAAGTACTACATACTTTGTTTTCAATAAGAAACATGCTATAGAAATTTCAAACATGACAACATAAGTTTCAAAACTTGCCTTATCCAAAAATTTAAAAATCAAACTTTCATCGAGGGGGGGAAAAATGCAATTTGCAATAAACTAGTTTTATTGTTTATTTCTAGCAGTGTATATATAATACTAACACCTGGCTATCAGAAAAGTATCACAATTGCTTTTAGAAAATGCACATATTTTAGGTACTACTTGATTATCCTTTCGACTGATTTCTCCAAATTATGCAAATTTATGTACTTTTTATTATAAATAATGAAAAAACAAATTGGTAAAACATTGATAAAAATACAAATAAAAAGTAATTTAAATCAATTATGACATAACAAAAACTTTTATGTTTAATGTCAAGATGAATGCAACTATTATGATCATTCATTATTGGCATTTAATCTCATAGTTTGGCGATAGTATTTTGGTCACCTCGATAATCACATGGTAGATATTTTACCATCTATACTTTTTATTACCAGAAACTGCAATACAATAGTACATACTGCAAATTAATGAAATAGCTTAATATGAGAAATTATTAATGTTTCAACATATATATGTAACAAGTAAGCATTCTGTAATATCCAAAGTTGTTAGTATATTAAACAGTTGCATCACCATGCTTCCAATAACTGCAACACAGTATGACACATTGGTTTAAATAATGAAATTTACCGAAGTTAATCTGATTAATTTCTATAGTTTTTTTTACATTTTTTAATTGAATTACACTACTTCAAAATCTTTATTTAAAGTGAAGGAATTTTATGAGAATTTTACCATATAGGCAGTTTTTCTAGCATGCACCTACAACCTCACACACACACACATTTTTAATTATGTCAACCAGAAAACTTATGAGCAGCTCCATAACTAGTCTTTTTTTTTTTTTTTTTTTTTTTCATCATTCAGTACAAACATGGATTTTGGCACCTCCCTTCCCTATGCAAATTAAATTTATAAAAATAATTTTATTACATTTCAAATACTGACTAATGAGCTTTGTCGCATTTGAATTCATAAAAACCTTGAAAACAGAAAAAATAGACAAACAAAATCTTCACCCTCTCCTCCTTAGTTTTGCCCCTGCTCATAAGTGATCCATTTTCTTGACTGCTTTTTTCTACCATAACATCTTGAAATCGTGGGAAAAACAATACATTGAAATCCTGATCTATCATTCTCGCATCCATCATTTTCCCACATTGATCGTTTTATTTTTATGGTCCCTGCACAAATTATATTTAAATAATGTTAACGAAATCCGCAAGCATAGTTCTTCAAAAATTCGTTTTCCTGCATTCATCAACATTTTTCACCTCACCGAAATGAAATTGACAGTCATGCAAATCCATATGACAAATCGCGAATTTAATCTTGCCGTGCAAAATAATGCAATTTTGTCAAATTTAATTAAAAATTGCGAATTTTGTTGATTGGGAGTCAAAAAATGCAGATTTCATCAGTTAAAGACGGGAAAAGCACAAATTTAGTCAATCGAACGTGGAAAAATAGCAAGTTTTATTAATTGGGTTCCGAATTAATTGGGAAAAATTGCAAATTTCACTGGTTGAACATTGAACTATCGCAAATTTTGTCTGTCTCACGCGGAAAATAAGAAATTTAGTCAATCAGGCAAAGAAAATTACGTTCGTCAATAAAGTTTTAAAAATTACGAATTTTATCAATCATGCAAGAAAAAAATGAAAATTTCATCGATCAGCTTCGTAGAAATCGAGAATTTTGGCGATCTGCTTCGTAAAATTCGCAAATTTGATTGATCATGTTCGAAAAAATGACGAATTTTGTCGAACAGGTAAAAAAAAATCGCGAATTTCATCGAACAGCCTTGAAAACTTTAGAATTTGCCGATTAACTTCGTAAAAAATTGCTAATTTTGCTGACCAGGTGCTGAAAATTTGTGGGTTTTCTCAATCGACTCGTAAAAATCGCAAATTTCGTTGATCATGAGAAAAAAAATTGCAAATTTCGCCAATCATCATTGTAAACATCCCAAATTTTGTCCATCGGCTTCGAAAATTGATAATTTTGTGGATCACTGCATAAAAATTGCGAATTTCGCAGATCAGTTTTAAAAATATCGCAAATTTCATCAATTGGTTTAGTAAAAATCACAAATTTCGTCAATCGGCTTCATAAAAATCGATATTTTGTCGATCATCCACAGAAAATTTGTGAACTTTATTGATCATGTGAAGAAATGTTGCGAATTTCGTCAGTTTCGTGAAAATCGCGAATTTTGTCGATCGCCTTCATAAAAAACACGAATTTCATCGATAAGCTTTGTAAAAATCGCAAATTTCGTCCATTGATATTGTAAGTTTTGTCGATCAATTTCGTAAAAATCACGAATTTTCTCGATTGGTTTTGTAAGGATCACAAATTTTGGTGATCAGGCACGAGATTGAGTTTTCTCGATTAGTTTCTTAAAAATTGCGAATTTTATCGATTACTTTTGTAAAAAGCACAAATTTGGTTGATCAGGAATGGAAAGCTGCAAATTTTGTTGACTGGGTGTTGCAAAATCAGAAATTTCAGTGATGAGTCATGGAAAAATCTTGCTGATCGGCTCCTTCCCTGAAGGAGATAAAGTTTACACTTTTTTCAGCACTAGCCCTTATCTTTGTGTTTTAGTACTTTTAATAAAACAAAATGTACTCTCTTGAATAAAGTCAAGGGGTACTTTTACATCTTAAGAATAATCCTTGCTACATCTGTTATACATACAAACGTAAAAACTGCTGATATATCCTTACCAACTAAATTGGATATTTTCACTGGTTAAGCAAACCTAAAGGGGTATCTCCCCCACTTCCCTCTGAAAAGGTATTTTTTATCTGATTATAGGCCACAGATCACCTTCATAATTGAATTCTCTCCATGTTATTGACATGGCCCTCGACTACAAAGAAATATTTGTAAGTGGCACTTCTCTTGAAAAGGTTGTGCACCCCTACCCTAAACATAGGAGAAATGTGTGATAATGCAAAACATGAAAATATGGCGAAAAAGCAGAAAATAACGTTCATGCCCATGGAGCTGAGATATCAGTGCCAGCTCTGCTTGACGCAATTACGGGATTTGAAACTATGAACTTTCATACATGCATATGAAATAACAAAAAATATAATAAAAATATAAAATAACAAAAATGCCGTATATATTAAAAAATAATTTTTTGATTTAAAAATAATAAAAAAAAATCAAACAAAATAATTCATTTCTTAAAATAAACATCAATTTTCTTTTTACAGTTTTGTAAGCAACAAATTATCATTTATTAGAATACTGTATACATTGCATGCTTTAGTAATGCATAATCACTGTGTTTTTTTATGTTTTGAAGTTAATCCGC
Organism: Maratus speculifer; assembly: GCA_964019185.1. Lineage (NCBI taxonomy): Eukaryota > Metazoa > Arthropoda > Arachnida > Araneae > Salticidae > Maratus > Maratus speculifer. Next base: position 179,356,480 of record OZ025303.1, read on the forward strand.
ATTGATTGTTTTCCCGTATTGTTTTTTTCTTGCACCCATTAAAAAACGATGGATCGAGGTTCTACTGTAGTAACATATGATGAAATATATGACTTATTTCCTACCTCAATGGACATATTTTGTGAGTCTTTATCCTCCTGATAACAGAAAAAGAAATGAAGTGGAAAAAAATCACAGTATTTGTTTGGATACATAAAGTAGTAAGGGCCTATCAGGCACATAAAGTAATTAAAAAGGGCCGCTCAGCACTGCATTCTCCAAAATCAGTCTAGAGTCACCACTATATTCCTATATCACTTAGTTTAATCCTATATTATACAAATCATACATATTTTTTCTTTTTTGGCCAGTGCTACAAAAGTAGTGCATAAAAAAATTTCAAAATTTGATACAAAAATCTACAATTGAATTCAACTCGACAATTTATCTTGTTCTAGTAATTTTACTTTAAATATTTACTTTAATTTTTTATTCATTATGAAATGAAAATTCATGCTACAATGTTAATATAAACTTTCTGTTATGACATATCATTACAGGTTTTGTGTTCCTTGAATTTTTTTGCAAGTGGGTCATACCAGCTGGGTGTTGGCAATGAATATTTTATTTCGATATCGCAGCAGAGTGCCAGCAACTGCATCAGGCAGGTTGTTCAAGCTATGAACAAATATTTGTTGAGGAAATATATAAAATTTCCTACTGAAAGAAGGTTTGATTAAGCATGTTCTCTTATTTTATGACTAATAATAAAATACTACAGCTGTACCGAGTACTCGGTAAATACTCGGCCAATTTGCCGAGTACTCGGTATTCGGCCAAATTTTGGCCGAGTAGTTGTAAGAATTTCATTTTTTAAGCATATAAATTTATAACTGATCTGCAAAAAGTTATTCGAATATCAATGTATAATATATTTAGTAATTCATAAAACTATTTTAATCTGTATTTAACAATGTCTGCAAAATATAGAAAAAGTTAAGAACAAAAATCCTCATAAATTTTTACATTTATACAAATAAAAATAATTTTTTGGTATATAGGAAAACAGAAAAGACTTATTTTGGATAAAGAAACTGAAAATGTGATAAATGCAATAAAAAAATAACTATTAAATTTATTATATTCCAAATTATGGAGCAAAAACACCAAACATTCTACATTATCAGTAGACAGGGCATTTGTTTTACTACTATAAATTTGGCCTGTCTCGGAAAATATACATTCAGAATAAACAGTTGTTAAAGATCCACATCAGAGTATTTTGCAAAATTTGCACATATTCGGAAAAGTTCTCCCCCCCCCCACTATGCAAATGGAGTGTCAGTTTTACATAAGTCTTCTGTTAAGAAAGCTTGTATCATTTTTTGTACCAATTCTTCATGCGGAGATTTTAAACAAGTACTAGTGCCACAATTTTTTTGCTCATTCGCAATTTCCTCAAAACATTCCCAGAAAATAGATGAACTTTTTGCTGGCATTCTCTTCTGGTTTGTCTACATTAGCATTCTCATGATGTATTTTTTGTTTCTTTGGTGAATTTTCAAGTATTGGATTATCTAACTCATCAATTCTAGAGCTTTCTTTTTAAGGCATTCTTAATTCACACATTTATAATTTTCATTGAAAAAGGTTAGTTTTTTACTGAGATATTTAAAAAGTAATAAATTTAAAATAATATAATTTAATCTTTTCAAATAAAAAGAAACAGCAAAGCCATTTTTTTTTTTTTTTTTTTTTTAATCAAAGAAAATAAAGTACAGACAGTTGCAAAATAAATATGAAATGTTTTGCATTATTTAGTGAATTGAATTGTTACAGTAACCAATAAACATTTTCATTTTTGATAGACAGATTTTTATGGTCGGAATACATTGGATGGTTAAAGAATATTTTAGTTTTATATTGGTTAATAATTGTACTTTTTATGTATCAATTCCCCTTTTTTATTGGTTTTGAACTGCCAAAGATTGTCTTTAAAAGGTGCCCAAATAAATTTCAAATTTAATGAGTTAATTTATTTATACTATATATGTATATTATATATGTACACATACACACAGGTATAGATATATGTATGCCTAAGCTAATATTATGCGCACATCAGTGTTTTATTTTCTTATTACACAACTACTCGGCTACTCGGCCAAAGTACTACTCGGTACACCACTATAAAATACGGTACTTCTAGGTTATCCTGTCGACCAAGAAATTATCACCAAACTAGAAGATTAAATGCCAATAATGGTTGATCGTGAATGTCACATTCAATGCCATTAAATGCGATTCGCGTTTTTAAAATGTCATTGATTTTTATTTCGACTTTTTATTAATATTTTTATTAATATTCTACTAATTGTTTTTTCGCTATTTAAAATAAAAATTATGTCAACATGTATAATTTGGCTATTAGTTTGCAGATTTGTATAATTTGGAGAAATTGGTCGACGGGATAACCTAGAAGTACCTAAAATACTTATTTCAAATTGTTGTTTTCATGCTAAAATAATTTTTCTTTTTTAAATTTAATTTTCTGCACTTTTTTATTAGCACAGAACCTTTCAAGCCATTAAAGTAGTGTCAAATGTAACCAAGAATAAGAATATTAAACAAAATAAAAATATTATGAATATTTTATTAAGACAACATACAAAAACTTAAATGTAAGCAAGCGGCATGAAATTGCCATTTATTTTAAAGATTTCTGCATTCAATGATGGTTTTTAATAACAGATTGGTATACAGCAAATTATCTGCATTCAGTGTCTTTTTTCTTTTTTATTGGCATGCAATGTTTATAGATGTGTTTTCTGCTGCTTTAATGTAATTGCTGCAAAAGCAACCCTGTATCCAATGATTTGTTTTGTTAATTTTCTGCTAGCATATTGACTGATATGCCCAATGGAAAAATACTTAATCTTTACTTTCTTCAAAAAAGTTACTTCCATTGTCACAAAGTTGAAAATATTAACTTAGCCCTGAATTCCAGTTTGTTAAAATAACCTGTCACAAACTCATCTCCTGCGAATTGTATGAAGAGAATTATTAGTTTAGAATAACTGACTTGAGCTTTTATTTGCTAAAGGGAATGATTTTGAATATTATCATTATATCATGTCCAGGGGTGAGGAATTTTCGGACAATCTTACCAGCCAAGGATTTATTTTACTCTTCAGAAAAATATAACATGCGATTGAAAATCGTTATGAAAAAATTTAAACGATTGTAAAAATGATTACTCACTATTACTACAATGCATTTTAATAAGTTTTCTTTCTCCTATAAAATTATGAAATATGTACATCTTATTACTCATACAATATACAAAGAGTATAATATACAATTACACATACAAAAAGTAAGGATAGAACTTCCATCCGTATTTACATTATAATACTTTGAAAAGTTGCAAACTAAAGCTAAGTAGTCAAGTTTTTGGTACATCTGTATAGTTTAAAATCTTTCAAGACTACTTAAAAATTCACTCGCTTTGACAGAAATTCACTTGCCAGTGGCGAGTAAAATGGTGTATTTACCCACCACTGATCATGTCATTAAAAAAAAAAAAAAGCTTAATTTTTACCTAGACCACTAATCCCTCATAATTTTTGTAATGTAATACAGGATTAATATTTGTTCTACCTTTTATCCCAACTTTAATAAAATCTTTTTTATCAGACTCAAACAGGTTAATGATTGTCTGCCTCATCCATAGTGCCTTTATTTGCAACAATATTTTAATCTTTTCAGACTCAAAGGTTTATTTATGTACTTTTTTTAGTTTCAGTTATGGATTAATATTAACAAAGTGATAAATTAAAAAAAAGATAACACAGAAAAAAAAATCTTTTTATATAAATTTTGATAATACATGAATACTCAGTTTTTTTTTTTTTTTTTTTTTTTTTTTTTTTTTTTTTTTGATAATATCTTGGGATTTTTTTCTTTTACTTTTTTGCATTGCAAAACATAAAATAAATGTATTTAATTTTTTATTATTTTGGACTGTACAAATGGTATCTTAAACAGGGCTGCAGAGTCAGTCTGTCCCATTTTTGAACAAAAGAGTAGGTCATTAAAGAACAGACACTCAGATTCCACCTTTTTTTTTTCTCTTAGACAGTTTGAAGTGAAATTAAACTATGTATCTTGCTAAAAAAGCACTATATAGAAGCAAATAGCTATTTTGTTTAAATTTAAGCTATTGTTTATATCTGTTATAAGTAATGTGAAATTTGTTTTCCAATTATTGAACTTGTTTGTTATATTTAGAGATATTCTTGCTTATCTCAAAACAGAAACTTAAAAATATTTTGTTGATTTTTCAATTTCAGAGAACAAGATTGTGTTAAACAAGAGTTTTTTGAATATTGTGGTATTTCTGGTGTGCTTGGGGCAGTAGACTGCACACATGTATCCATTCTTGCTCCGTCGGATGATGGGTTTCATAATGAAAAGAATTATGTGAATAGAAAAGGTTGGCATTCATTGAACATTCAAATAGTAAGTAAAATTAAATTATGTACCATATATGCTTGTGTTTAAGTCAAGCTCCAAACTTTCCAATGCAAAATTTGCAAAAAAAGAAAATCTGTGTATAAATTGACCCCCTAACTTTTTACTTAAATTTTGAACAAAATGAAACCAAAGATGTCATTTACCAATGTAAAAAAGTTGATTGATACAATGCATCTAAAAAACATCAAGACACTACCTAAATCTGGTTATAGAGACAAGAGAAAAGGTAGAAAAAACTATGTATGTAAAGTTAGAAGTTTTATAAGTAAAATTGAAAAGGCAAAATAATATTACATTTCAATATTTAATTATTACTATGCATTTGTTTTTAAGTAACTTTGACTTAGTAAGTGAATTAAAATCTATTAATACTTGCATAATATAAAATAACAATTTTTTTTTCTTTAAACAAGCATAAAATTGAAATATTATTAAAACATTATAATATTATTAAAACTTAATGAGAAATTATTCGGCCGGATACCGGAAATTCGGTAAAATTTTGTACCGGATATCTGTTATCTGGTATCCTGCAAAAATCCACATCCGGTGCATCTCTAGTAGTAAAATTATGTAACACAAATTAAAACTAAACATTCACTAAAAATTAACTTCTTTAAACCTTTTATCTAAAATTTTTATTTTTTTCCCCCATAAAGATTTGCATATGAGCCGCAAAAATATATTTAGAACACAGACCAATAAAATTTTCTAAAAGTTTTAAAAACAAGAATTTTTCTTTTTTAAAGCAAAAAGTAATATATGGAAGCTGTAATAACATTTTATAAAAAAAAGTCTTATAATAAAAATTGTTGTTTAGGTTTGTGATATGCATCAAAGAATATTGGATGTAGTACCCCGCTTCCCTGGATGCAGCCATGATGCATACATATGGAAATCTTGCAATCTCAGAAAATGTTTCGTGTCAAAAAATTATATCCATGGGAATGGCTGGTTATTAGGTAAATATAATTTGTTTTGTATATATAGTTTGTATTGATTTTAAATATAGTTTGTGGAAAGCTTTTGTTTATCCAAAATTATCTGTGTGATTTATTGTGTAAATTATATTGTTTTTCTAAAACTTGGACAAAAGATTTAAGAATAAATACACTAGCCAAATAAGGCCAAATTTATTTTATTTGTGCAGCTCATGTAATAATTTGGCTCATCTAGAGAAATGGTTCCAGTAATAATGTAGTGTCAGCTACTTTGTCAAGAGTTTTCAACTTTATATTCTGCGAAAAATATTTCTTTTATACATTTTTGAGATTATGTTAATTTTTAGAACTGTTGCAAATTGCACCTATTTGTTACTAAGTAAATGGGTATATTCTGTAAGATACAAAGTATTGAATCGTTACTTATAAATAAGACTCCTTAATCGTATATGTCAATCATACGTTGCATTTTAATATTTTGTTTGCATTCTTTTAAAATTAAACTTAGAAATTTCATTAAATGTATGTTTTACATATAGTCGGCAGCACATAACAGATGCAAATTCTTCCAAAGACTCTTCTGTACAGTATATATAGTTTTGTAGTATGTACAATGACTGTTAATATCAGATTTCTGAACAGTAATGAGTAACAAATACTTTCTAACTGGTAGCAAGTTCAAAATTAATGATTTCATATGGGTTTTGATTTAGTCTTTATTTTTATAGCATTATTAATTTTTAATTTCATGGAACTTACAAATTGTTTTCCCTTCTCTTTCAGGAGATAGTGGTTATCCTTGGGAGCAGTGGTTACACACACCATTTTCCAATCCCCAAAGTCCTCAAGAGAGGAATTACAATGCGGCACATGCCAGAGGACGGTGCGTTATTGAACGAGTGAATGGCGTTTTGAAGTCCAGGTTCAGATGTCTGTTACGCCACAGAGTCTTGCATTATGAACCAGAGGTGGCTGGACTAATTGTTAATGCCTGTGCAATCCTTCATAACATCTGTGTCAACAATCAATTAACAATTGAGGTTGACATAGATGATGAAGATCTACCTTTTAATACACCTGCTGATTAATTTATTAGACCTTTTACTGTTATAGAATAAAGTTTTTAATTTTAAAAATGTGTTATGAATTATTCATGGATAAAAAGATCTTATTACATTTGAATAACACTTTATTTGTTGATATTTAATTTGTAATAATTCAGCAAAAAAAACACCAAATATACTGGTGATAATTAATAATAATAACAGACTTAATGTAAAGACTTAATATAAATCACTATAACATAAATAGCAGGATGCATTTTGAGCTAAAACAATGCAGCTTGTCATCACCTGAAGGAGACATGTCCTTCACGGCATGAAGTCAAACATGAACTGTTCATCTTTGACTTAGTCTCTTATGTACACCTGTCTATTTTAGTTGATGACGAGCTGCTTTGGTTTAGCTCGAAACAAGTCCTGCTTTGATTTTTATCTTATAATGATTTTTACTTAGTCTATTAGTCTTAATAACTCGTTAATAAAATATTCATTCTGTTTGTATGAAGTTTTGGGAAAATGAATCGCAGATCAAAATTCTGCTATTTTTGATAGCAGTTTTATACTAGTCTAGAATAAAGTGTGGAAACTCGATATCTGAACAGTGCTAAAAAATTTAATTCCCTAAATGTCCAAAGATACTTAAAACCCAATAGCCAATTTAGCTTTAGCGAGATAATTTCAAGCAAATGTCTACCTGCAATCTATGCCATAAGAGGTCAGTTAAAAACTTTTAAAACATCACATGGAATGAATCATCTTTGTACGGCAATTGCCCCCCGCCAAAAAAAATGGTGGTCTATACTTAATTATGTATACCACGATCTTGCATTGTATGTCATTAATTATGGACTAGCGATCATCTTGCAGGTTAAGAAAACATTTTGTATTGATTGATTCTAAATTTGAATATTGCTGAACATTGAATGTTTTAAAATTTTTCGTTCTTTCATTATTATTTGGATATCTAATTTCCACACTATTCCCCTAAAGCAGAATATCCTTTAAAAAAAAAAAAAAATGTGATGTACTTTGAAAAGTATTTCAATTTAATGTTTCGTTAGAACTTTTTTATCAGCTGAAGTTCATTACACAACAGTCTACTTTGGAACATTATTATTAAGGGAGCACGAGATATTGATTTTGCTGGATACAGATATCCAGCGTAGAGATGTAAATTTTCTGGAAAAATATTAGCGGCGGAAAAAAACTGGTTTTTTACCGGTGTTTTTTTTTGGGGAAAAAATGGAAAAATTGATTTTTCATGATTGTTTCTCCCAAATAAATTATATTTTCTTAGAAAATATTAAATAATTAACATTTTTTCCCATTTACTTTTATTAAAAGAAAATTATTTTCACTTTATATTACAAAATAAAAAGAAAGTAGCAAAACCTGCTTTTAAAAGAGTTTTTTTTTAACAGCCTAAGAATTTTTATTAAACGCTATTGTTTGTTACATCATATCTGTTGAAATGATTTTTCAGTTACATGTTTAACTACCGATTGACTTAATTAAAAAACCTGAGCCAATATGTCTGCAGTTTGGAATGAAATAAATTATGCAATCCATTTACATAAGTATAGTTTTTAAGTAAATAATACTAGATTAAAGAAATTATTGCTGTTCGGGAAAAAGCAAGAATTTAGTCAAAAGGTTGCAAAAAATGTGCAAATTTTATCTTAATATCACGAAAAACATTCAAATTTCATCTAAACATCATGAAAAACATACAAAATGAATAAAAAAAAAACCTGCAAAAAGTGCAAATTTTGTAAAAAAAAATCTCAAAAAACAAAATTTGTGAAAAAAAAAAAATACATGTGGCACTCGGGGACTGCCGCGGTAAAGCTATTGCATAGCATTTTTTATCAACTTATGCAGCTATAATTTTTTATATATTTTTTATTAATGCAGGTTTTTTTTTTTTTTTTTTTTTTTGATATTAATTCAAGTTACACTTTTTGAGCGTGATGACCAATAAGAAAACAATTTTTTTTTTCTTTTATTGAATAAATAAGAAATTAATATTGTTTTAAATAATTTTATTATCTTACAATACATGTAGGTTAATCAGGAATTTATCATTGAAACTATAGGTTTATGGTAACTGAAATAAGAAACATAAATTTGAGACTTGATATCCTCTAAATATCTGAAAAATACCGCGTCAATGTCTGCCGAAGTCTACTGAAAGATACCACGCTGAAGTCTGCCGAACTGAAACGTGGTTAGCCGAGTGTTAGGTTTTTTTCGTTACGGATGTGTTAGGATTTTTCTCGTTACGGAATTTTTGGATTCGGTCGCTGCGCTCAAAGGCCGCGATAAAAGCTATGCAATAGCTTAAAATGCAGATTGTCAAAAAAATTGTGAAAAACTTGCAAATTTTGTCAAGAACTCTCGAAAAAGTGGTACATTTTGACAAGAAATCGTGAAAAACGTGCAAATTTCATCAAAAAATTGCTAAGACTGATGAATTTCGTCAAAAGTTTGAGAATGAACTAAGTTTGAGACAATTTAGCTTTGATGCAGACAGAAGCCGCTTGGCAGCAATATGGCTTTGTTTCTTTATCACATCTTATTATTGGTTTAAATGTAGCCTGTTTGGTACTAAATCAATGTTGTTGGTAAGGTGAAAACAAAAATATTTTTGCAGAGAAAAATTTCCCTGATTTCCAGATTCTGTAGCCACCCTGTTTTAGTTTGGCTTACTCAGGTCTGCAACTAAAAAATGGCATAGGATTTATTGACTGTTAGATTTTTACTCATTTGTACTTTTCTAATGCAAACTGCCCTGTTTTTGCAACATTACTGTACATTATAGAGGTAAAATGGGAGGTCAATTTTAGATTCAACACCTTGCAAAAAAAATTCAATTAGTCAGCTGTAACAAAATCTTGAAAAATGCCGCATAGTAGTGCCACCTATAGGGCAATTTACACCAAAAACTAAACAACATTAATATATATCAGGAACCGTCTGAAGCTGTAGTTTGATAAAAAATTGTCCTTTAGTTCTTGAGATAGAGGTATTGCGATAATCATGAATAATGCAGCATAGCAGCGTCATCTGTTGAGCGATTTACACCAAAAAGCAGGGTTGGAAAAAAACCAGGTTTTTTTTAAACCCCCCCCCCCCCCAAAAAAAACGGTTTTTTTGGTTTAAACAGGGTTTTTTTTTAAAACATCCGTTCTTATTATGTATACATGCATATTTACTGATAAAAACAGACATTATTGGTTTATAAGCAGTGTAGCTTCATTGAAAATAATTTAAATTTAATAATTACTGAATTTATGCTGAAAATTTAAAAAATTCATTTTTCAATTTAAACAGTTTTAGTAAATAGCCTTATGTTGAAAGTTTTGATTGTTCATCACAGTGAACTATTGATGCCCTGTAAATCTTTATAAACAATCTTTTGATTACTAATAATAAACATTTAGATGTAGTTTGGTAAATATTCTTTTCCACAATTATTCAAATAATAAATTACAAATACTTCTTAGGATTTTTTCTTTCTGAGTGACAAATTGAAGTTAACATTTTAGTCGTTAGATTCAGTAGATAGAGAGAAAAAATTCTTACTAAAATGCTATAACTAGCAACCAGTCTTTGTTTTTAATTTTTCAAGATAATCTCCCAAAAGAAAAATTTCTTTTACAGCTTGTGCAAAAACTTAAAAGATCATTGTGTTACATTATTAATTGCATTAAATAATCTGCAATATTAAAAGAATTAAAATATTTTATACTAAATATTGAATCTATTTTATCTTTGATCAATTCACATGTTTAAAGTTTTTTCTTTAGAGCAATAGATATGTTCACCAATGCATATTGATTTTAAGCCTATGCATAAAAAAATGACTTAAACCTAATATATCTAATGCTTGTTGCTGAAATAAAGTGTTAAAAGTAGAAATTATTTATATTCAATAATATGAAACTTGTAAATTATAAAGAAAGAAAATGTCATTAGATTTCTTCTAAAAAACAATAGAAATTATTTATATTTCATAATCTGAAACTCATAAATTATAAACAAAAAAAGAAAATGTCATTAAATTTCTTCTAAAAAACTATTTGCGCTTTTTTTTTTTTTTTAGAAAGAAAAAAAAAACAATTGTTTTAATTCTATGCATTAAAAAAGACCTAAACCCACTATATATAATACTTATTACTGAAATGAGGTGTTAAAAATAGAAATTATGTCCAAAAATCTGAAACGCGTAAATTATAAAAGAAAAAAAAAAGAAATGTTCAGAAATTTAAACAATTGTAATAGCAAAAATTGCAATATCGAAATTTCATTTAAAATTTGAAAGTGTTTCCATTCTCAAAATGACGTATGCGTTACACAGATACTTTTGTCCTTTATAATATAGATATCTAGATTGAACTTCCAGTGTAAACACAAGCAGAAGCAGTTTTGTTACATTTAGCAAGCTTTTTTTTTTTTTTGCTTCTGTTTTTACATTGTTTTTGTTATTGCAAACTTTTATCGACCTGGAAACAAATGCTAATTTAACATTGTAATGCGAGGTGGGTAAAATAAAATAATAAAATAAGTTGTTTGAAAGACTGAATTTTATGGGAAAAGAAAATGTAGAGTTTCGGAAAAGGGGACTTTAAATGAAATGAATGTGAATCCTTAATGAAATTTGATTATTTTTGTTATAAAGTAAAAAATAAAAACAAAAAAGTAAATACCAATAATAATAAAATCAAATCTCTTTGAAAGAGAATGGAGTCATGGAAATAGAAGTCTGGAGGATTGAGATCTGGCGAGTATTGTGAATGTTCAATTTGCACAACCCCACATGAATTTCTTTCGGTGTTTTGCAAAACTTAAAACCAAACATTAAACTGATCTTTTGTTTTCTTGTTCTCAGTTAAGAACCAACACAATGAACAAGCACGTCTTACACAGAGCATAATCATTTAAAACTATTAAAATGCAACCGAGATATCTTTATAAATTTCTTCCATAGGATTAGCATTAGCGAACAGGTCTTTTCATTCGAGTGAAGTGGCCCCTTAACAAGGTATAAAGCTATCGAAATGTAATTACTTTTGTCGTGTGTCAAATGAGTTTAAATGTAAAATTTTCAGACCACCAGCAAATCTTAAAAGAAACAGAAGGAAAAAATTAAAACTGTTTCCTTTAGTTTGCATATTGAATGCACTTCAATTTTGAAAATATGATTGTGCATTCTAATGTTTTTTGATAGATATAAATTTATATATGCTCCAAAAAATTAATAACCTACATTCATTATTTATCGTTTGATGACAGATAAATTTTTGTTTAAAAAAAAAAATTATGAAAAACCAAGAAAATTTCACAAAAATTACTATAACAGTATCATCATTTGCTGAATTATTTCCTAATTGAAGAAAGCTCTGTTGGTCATAGCCAAAAAGCCAATTATATTATTCTACTCAAACCTACTATTCAAGAGGCCTATTGAAGACTCCTTGTGCCCATCAGGAAAGATTCTGTAAGCTTATGGTTAAATATTTTGCAGATATCTTTTTATAATGACATCAATTTTCAAAACTGGTTTTGAAAGTGAAAGTAACTTTAAAAAATATCTACAGCCAAAATTTTAAAAATCCAATGTAGAGATGGACTTCAGCCATCCAATACAAAAATAAAAAAACAATGTCAAAATATAAATGATATATCAGCAAATGTCCAAATTGTGTAACGATCTAAACGCAGATTTTTTCCCCGTAAATTTATTTTCAAAGATGATCCGATGCCCTGAAATGTATAAGATATTTATTATGTTTTACCATAAATAATTATGTGTTGCGTAAATAAAGCATATTTAGTACCAGTAATAATATAATTTTACTTAAAAGCATGCTCAACTTTCACGTGTAGATTGATTAATTAAATTCCAATAATTAATTTTATACAACTTCATACACTTGTATACTCTATTGTAAAAAAAATTTGGCCTGAAATTTAAAATATCACTAATAGTTAATGTTTTATGATTCCACGTTTGGATAATTCAAACTATGCATTAAATATATTCAAACTATAACAGAGCTCCTACTGCAGGAAAAAAAAAAAAAAAAAAAAAAAAAAAATTAACAATGTTTCTCAATAAAAATTCAGCTTGTATATTATTGCAAAACTATCTACAAAGAGTAACTTTAGTGCGGTATAAATTTGCAATTTTTCATATTTTACAATTTGCATAATTTTTATAAAAATTTTAGATTGACTGAATAAGTAATTCAAAATTTTTTAAGATGATTGAGATTCTAAAGGGTTTAGTAGATCAAAAATTCACCAACTTTTTCAAATATTTAAAAAATTCTTTGCAATTTCCTGTTTTCCATGTTTTTTCCTGACCCATAGGAACTCTATTATAAAGATTTAATTGGAACATTAGTGTCAACATCACTAAAAAAATAACAAGGTATTTATTACTGAAATTTTTTATTTTTCAGGAAAATTTTCCATTATATGGACGACAAGGTTTTCAAACGCAGCAGTCTTGCGTTTTTCCAGCTCTAACTGCTGCGTTTGTAATTCTATAATTGTTTTTTGCTGCTCAATGTTTTTTTCAATTGCAGCAGCAACTGCCATCAAACCATTGGCAGTTGACTGTTGGGCCTGTATTAGTTTACTTGAATTTTCCGCCCCCAAGACAATCCCCCTGTTTCTTGTTCTTTTCATTGTGCCTTTCTTCAGGCTGTTGAGTCTGCCAGCCGATGGAGTTGCATTCGCTGAAGGAGTAATTGGGATATCCACAATGCTGCCAGGATGCACTTCAACTTCTACATTTGTTACATCTAAATCAGACGTGTCGTCGAATTCTGTTGCATTAGGCTAAAAAATAAAATAAAACTTCATGAATAAAAAAAATATATACTTATGTATGTAATAGACAGTTCAATCAGTGTACTTATTTATACTTAGCTTAATTATCTTTTAATTGAATAAATTGAATATGAATAAAATATTTAAATTTCTTTAATATTTATTATTTATGCATACTTTTTACAGCTCATATTTAAAATTCTAATTAATTTAAATAAATTTACTTGAGATGTTTAAATATTATTCTTCATGTATTGCACTTTAAGAAAATTCAGTACTTCTTGATTATTTTGTCGCCCAATTGTAATATTAAACAGCAAAATTGGATGGTAGTATATGTCACATTCACAAGACATTAAATATGTTATATGTGTTTGTTACATCAAGTCTTTAATTTGTTTTATTTGTATTTTTATTAATGACTTATGAATTTATTTCGTTCATTATTTAAAACTACTGCATTTTATTTAAAAATTTTAACTGTTTAAATAGATCTTATAGGTATATCAATCTAAAAAATTGTATTTTTGTTGCAATATTTTAAGCTTAAAATTCTGCATATTTTAGTGAGTGCAATCTCAATGGATCAGGAATCTTGAAAAAGCTAAACATTACAATTAAAATAACAATTTAATTCTATTTTGTTATTTATTTATAATTTGTATGGTAATTTTCACTGTATAACTCCAGGTTCAATATAGATCCTACTCCAAAAATTTCCGAATTTGAAGCTCATATTACAATTTTTTCAAAAATTTAAAAAATAACTTTTATAAAGCCGAATACTCTTATACTCTAGCCAAATATTCGTTCCAGCCGAATATTTGGCTTTTAGGCTGCATAGGGCGAATGCCGAATATTTGATGTAATCCAACAAACCCAATCAACTAAATTTTTGCGTTTTCAGAGCTTGATCGATAAAATGCATGATATTTCTGCATCCAACCGACAAAATTTTCTATTTTTCAGAACATGATCAACAAAACTAGTGACTATTTATCCGATTGACGAAATTTGCATTTTTCTCGCTTAATTAAAATTTGTGATAAACTCATGGATGTTCTGCAATAGATCAACAAAAATCCAATTTTTTCATGCATCATTGACAAAATCTGCATTTCCCCCTCCTGATCGACAAAATTCATGACTTTTTCACAGTCCAGTCAGTCAACAAAACTAGGAATATTTCAATGTCCAATCAACAAACATATTACATCTCAGCAAATGAAAAGCTGAACTTTCATGGGGCCTCACAGACTTCTGACGAAATCTGCTTCACTTCAGCATATGGTTTTCTTTCCTTTTTATTTGAATATGATTTTAAATGTTTATAGGGAATAAAACATAACATTTTAATGACTGTTAATTTTAGTTAAGTAATAAAACAAGTAACTACCGTAATTTAGGGAAGACACGCCGCACCCGGTGTAATCGCCGCAGCCTCAAATATTAAAATAGTTTTGAAAAAAAAATCAGCATAATCACCGCACCTGTCGTAAACAGTCGTCGTCAGTCAAAAGAAATAAAACGTGGGTACAAAACACCACTATAAATTATCACTATAAGATCCACTATAGATCCATATATAAGATTCCACTATAAGATCACTATAAATTGCCAATTTTGCTAAAATATCGCAGATAAATAGCTGATTTAGTCTGAAAAACACAAGAAAGCGACGATTTCGTCTGAAGATCACGGATAATCCTCCTCCCCTTGCATGGGGGGTAACTCGTGGAATCCCTGCAGAACTGGAGCTGTGCAAGTGCATGCCACATAAATAACAATAAAAGTGACAAGTTCTTAAAATTTTTTGGACTCCTTGGATTTTATGTACTCTTAGGATTTTTTCTTCCCAACTCTGTATGAACCCTGGTCTTTGTTTTCTTTTTCGCTATCTATTGTCCCTTCCTGCTTACTCCAGTCATCATACTCCAGTCGTTTTTTGTGCCCATTTGGCAAAATCTACACTTTTCCGTGTCTGATTGACTTTTTTTTTTTTTTTGCATCTGATCAACAAAGTTTATGTATAATTTGAACGATAATCAGACATTTTCCCCTGCATCTGATGAACAAAATCAGCAATTTTTTAACATATCATCAACAATACTCATGATTTTATCTGGCTAGATCAAACAAAGGTGCAATTTTTTGAATATGACAAAATTTGTGGTTTTTCCCAGTGTGATCTACAAAACCCAAATTTTTTGTGGCTAAACAACAAAACTTGCGATTGTTAAGTAGTTTTTGGAATTTATTTACCCAAGCAAACTGCCTAAAATTCACGATTTTTTAGCAACATAAGCACAAAAAGTGCATTTTTTCACAGTTATAAATTCACAATATTTGCCGGCCACATGTTATTTCATCATAGGCCATTTATGGCTGGCAGGTCACAGGTTGTACATCCTTATCTTAAAATATCAGTTTTAATAAATATAGAAATTACAACTTTCACTGTCCATTTTTGAATTGCATACATATTTGAATGATTAAAATTTTCTTTTTGTAAATGTTTGGTGTAAAAAAAAATTTTTCATTACGATTTAAATATGGTGAGAGAACATGAAACAAAATGCAATAAAAAATAATTTTAGCAACTTTTCACGATTTTCATGTTTTAAAAATTTTTTTGAATACATAACAAATATGTTATAACCAAACATTCGCAAACTGCCTAACACCTGCAATACTATGTAATAAGAATCTCTAGTTTCCATTCTTTTATAAACACAGACTGTGTAAAAATTGATAGTAATAAAAAAGAAGTTGAAGGAAATCTTATACTCACCACGACATATTCCGACATTCTTTCTTGGCTGGCATGTGGTATATCCCGGCTGGAATGCGGCATATCTGAACATAAATACTCCTGGCTGGCAGACTGATCATCAGAGAAACTGCAGCTCTCGGGGACGGAAAGGCCATTAATTGCATCTAGCCCAATAAGGGCCAAAATTCTTTCTTCTAGCGGAGTTAATTCTTTTAACTCTGCTTTACCACCACCTGTCTTTGATCTTTCAACTTTATTAAAGTTATACTTCTTTTTTGTCTCACTTTTGTAGTCTGTCCAACACTAAAAAAATAACATTTTGAGCTCATCAAAGGATCATGGGAAATATTCAAATTGCATCAAAGAATCACAAAAATAACTTTCATTAAAAGGTAATAAAATGCAAATTTCAGGGGAAAAAAAAATTCAAATTTCATCAAAAAATTACAATATAAATTTAAATTTCGCCCCTCCCCCAAAAAAAGTCATAAACCACAAAACAATTTGCATCTAAAAAAATTACAAAAGGACTGCAAAAATAAAAGGCTAATTGTCAAAAAATTGCAAAAGGCAATGGAAAATTTCATCTAAGAATTGCAATAAAATAACCATTTTGTCCCGATAATTTATCTGCATGTTTTGGTTGTGGGAAAATGTTGCAAAATTTGTCAGTGTCACATGAAAAAACTCAAAATTCAGTCTGTCATGGGTAAA
Source organism: Maratus speculifer (assembly GCA_964019185.1). Lineage (NCBI taxonomy): Eukaryota > Metazoa > Arthropoda > Arachnida > Araneae > Salticidae > Maratus > Maratus speculifer. The sequence continues at coordinate 179,373,324 of OZ025303.1, forward strand.
AATAACAAAATTTGTTAATCACACACAATAAAAAAACATGAATTTGAACAAACTGTCGCAAGTGGAAATGCAAAAGTTGACAGTAGGTAGGTTTCAAAATTTCATAATCGATCATAAGGCCTATCTATTTCAACACCTGTAATATACATTCAGAAAATTTAACCATGCCACTCTCGAAGACAATTTTCACTGGCACCAAACTGCTGTCACAGACACAAACATAACTAACAATGTATATGCATTTTTTTCTTTGTATTACTGCACGCAATTCTTAATTTTCATATTATTCATGGCTTGAAATTCTTTTTTTCAGAGGAGGGGTGTCTTCCTCCCAACATTTATAAATGTAAGGGAGTACAGCCGCTTGGGAAAAAGAATTTTTTTTTTTTTTTTAACCTGCAGTAATTTTATGTGCTATTTAAATAATTGGATGTATACAGACATGACAAAATACCACTGAAGCAATTTTTACCAAAAACTCTGAATAATTATGCAAAATGTGTTTTTTATTTAAAAAAGGAACTAAGTCAAGCTTTTATGTAGTCTATTTAGTCTTTACAGGGGGTAATTTCCCACCATGTGCTAATTACTTTTGTAACAGGTCAATTAAAATCTGTTTTTGATTCAGGTTGACTTTAGGTTGAGTGTATATTCCTGCAAGTTTGGTTCAGGTTAACCTATCTTTTCAAAAATTAGTTCAGTATATATTTTCGATTATAAATTATACCTATAATAATAATAAACGTATATGTTTGTGTGTGTGCTATTTTCCAAAGAGATGGCTGCATTTTTTTCGGTGATTCTCTGACGAAATTAATTTTTTTTGGGGGGGGGATTCTGCATTTTTTAGCAGCCCTATGCATTTTTCTCTTTTAAGCGTCTGATATTTTGACTAAATTAGTGTTTATTCAGCAACCCTCTGACCCCTAAAGCAGAATATGCTTAAAAGTGTGACGTACGTCGCAGAACAATGAGCTTCTCTGCAGAACATTTGAAGTAATCAGTGAAGAAATTCACCATTCAAGCAAAGAAAAAATCGAGAAATTCACAGAGATTTCTAATTTTCTGAAAAATTCAGGCATTCAGTTCAGTAAATAAAAAAAAATAAATAAATAAATAAAAAATCAGAAAATATATTGGAAATTTCGACAAGTAGACGCCGAAAAAAATCAATTTTGTCAATCATGTGAAGAAAAATCGTCAATTTCGTCAGAGGATCGCTTAAAAAAAACAGAAATAAAATGGCAAATTTCACCGAAAGATTGTGAAAAAAAAATGGAAAATTTCAAAAAATCATCAAAAGATCATGAAAAAGCCGCAAATTTTACTCGGTATCATCTTTGGAAAGTTGTTACTCAATAGCCCGGGGGGGGGGAGGGGGGATATCAAAATTCTTTAATCGTCTATTTAAAAAGTTTGCGAAAATCATCAACTGGTCGTGAGAAAAACTCGTGCAATTCCCGCAGAACATTTTTGATCAGTTAAATTTCGTTGCAGAACATTGCAAAGTATTCTGCTTTGGGGCCTCTGACAAAATATACATCTTTCGGCAATTTTTCACCAAAATTTCTGTTTAAGCAGCCCTTTGACAAAATTCACATTTCAGCGATGCATTGTCTAAATTTGTATACTTTTCTTCATATTGTGGCACAATTCGGGTTTATTAAGAGATTCTTTGACGAATTTTGCATTCATTAAGCAATCCAGAGGTGATTATGTTCTGTATTTTTAACAAATTTAAGGTATTCGGTTCCGAAAATTTAAAAAAAAAAAAAACATCATCAATCCGGAAATTCAGACAAAAAACGTACTATGTATTTTGACAAATTGTTGGCTAAAAAAAAAAAGAAAAAATTCTTAAATCGTTAATATTGCCAAAGGTGCATGGGAAAACGTAAATTTCATCAGATAATCATGACAGAAGATCGTAAAAAAAACACGAGATTTGTCAAAGAATAGTTAGAGAAAAATGCAATTTTCATCAGATTCGAAAAAATAAATAAAGTTTGGACAGAAATTGCAGGAAAAAAAAAAAAAAGAATATATTGTTAAAAAATTGTGGAAAATGCATATCGGAAAAAAAAAAAAATCACAAACTTTGTTAAAAGCTCACAAATTGTATGAAAGAATCTCCAAAAATCTCCAAATCTTGTCAAAGGACAGTGAAAAATCCCCAAATTTCATCTACGGTTCATGAAAAATAAGCAAACTTCATCAAAAAAGTTATGATATTTTCAAAAGATCTCGAAAAATCCACAAGTTTTTTCAAAGGGCCGGGGGAAAAAAAACACAGTGCCCCCCCCCCCTTCGCACACGCTGCTGTAATCTTTCAGAAAATTTGCTGTGAATCTCAAATATTTTTTTTATTAACAATCATCCCTGAAGAAGCCTTTAACAAATTTGGAGTTTTCCAGCGATCCTTATAAGAAATTAGCTTTTTTTTTCTTCTCGATCTTTGACATAATTTGGGGGGGTTTTTTTTTCGAGCTTCTTCAACAAAATGGGAGGAGGGGTACTTTTTATGGTCTTTTAATAAAATCCATGTTAACTTTGAGATACTTTCATTAAATTCACAATCTTTTTGCAATGCTTTTATGAAATTCACATTTATTTTGCAAAAATTTCATGAAATATACGTTTATTCTGCAAGTATTTCACAAAATTTTTCTGTTATCGCAATCTTTTGAAAAAACTCACCTTTTTAAAAAAAATTCTTTGAAAAAATTAGTTTTTTCCTCAATGCTTTGACAAAATTGCTGTTTCTATTGTGATCCTCTAACAAAATTTCCTGCATTTGCATTTGACGAAACGCGCGAATGATTGATGAAATTGATTGTGAAAAAAGGAGACTCAGCTCGCTTCAAATACCATGAACTTACAATCGAACATGTCTATCCGAATTTCTGGGCTGATAATCGATGTCTCATAACTTTTGAAATCTAATGCATTAATTTTTGGGATATTTTGAACGGAATAACTCTGTTCTCGTGGTGGAAAATAGCATGAAACTTGTCAATCGCGATCACAGGAAAAAAAATTGTGAAATTTGCCAATCGGGTGCAGAAAAAAATCATGAATTTTAACGATTTTTCATTGTAAAAATAAAAAACTTACAAAAATATTCAGGTACACGAAAATATTGCAAAATTCAAAAAAAGGTTGTGAGAGTCTATCGTAGTTTCAAAATGCAAAATATTTCTGAAAATTCGTGATTTTTATTGGGCGGGATTTCAAAACTTCAGGCGCGAATCCCCCCTGAAATTCAAGCCCTGTTATTGCAAAATATTTTTCTCAAATCAAGTAACTAACGCATTTTTACATAAACATACATTACATGGTTAAAGTTCTATTATCTAATAAAGTAGTTCTCAGAAGCAGAATTTTTTATGTCAATATGCAGCTACTGATCATTATCTGTAATCTGACAATGCTAGACTAAGCTTACTAAAGCAATATCCTATAGAATAAAAAAAATTGCCTTTATAAATAAAATAAAATTACGAAATAAATAGCATAAATGTAGAAACAAAGTATATTTCAGTCTTTTTTTAAAAGCTTAGCTTTTCCTTTTAAGCTGGATTAACCTGCAAAATAGTGATGCAACAAATAAGGATTCAGCGGAATACTTGAATAATACTAATTACTCAGCTTAGCTATAGTAGAATATAAGTCTTGTTTAACTGCAGAATAATGAACTCATTGGTCTAAAATCAAAATATAGTATGCATAATTCTTGTGTACTTAAGAAGTAAAAATATAACTTTTTTTAAATTTATATGCAAATTTTACTTTTTAAAGCATTTTATTCTAAAAAATATTTGCTAGTATTGTTCTTCACTTCATAAAAATTAAACTGTTCTCATTAGGTTTGGAGCTTATAGGGCTATATTGTAACAGTAGATAAGAGATGTAGCTACATCACTATGATACTCACGCCTCATCATCTACCAAAAATATATAAGCTCTAAACAAACATTTCAACTTGTTTCTCTAAAAATATGTTGATATAGCAACTACAGTTCTGAAATTCAGCATATAGGCATCCAAGACATTAGGCTTAGATATTCCACATCAACCATTGCAGTATAAATATTTTATATTAACAGGGACAATAATTGTTGAACCATCATGTAAAATTTAAAAAAAATAATAATAAATACCTATTATATATTTTTTTTTATTATTGCCAAAATTTATTATTGTTAGTAAATTATGCAAGAAATTAAGAAATATGTTAAATGAAGCCAGTATGTTTAGATTTTCAATTTGACAGTAAAACTTTGAAACATTTTCTGCTTCGTGATTGGATCGATTACGAATGTCAACAATAATACTACAATATTATAAAATATGCAAGGTGGAGTTGCATGAAAAGCTAAAATTTTATTTATATTTTATAAACTAAAAAATCTTGAAAGGTGTCTATTACTGACATATCTACCCTATATTCCAAAAAATTCGATAATGAACTTATTGAAACTTTTCTAGTATGATTCTTGGAAATGTCTAGCATGAATAGAAGAGGAAAAATATTTTTCAAGATGTAAAACAGCTTTATTTCATAAATAAACTTTTGCAGCTTTCATTTTGTTATTTCTAATTTATACAAAAATTCACTTGTAAATCAAAACAATAGCAGCAAAAGGAAAGTGATGCATAAAAAATAACTGCCTAGAAATTTGTTTATATTAAGATTTTAAAAATTTCAACGATTTAAACTTTACTTGTAAACATCTAACGCAAAACATTACCGAATATATTCAATTTTGTTTTGCTATTAATGAGCTCAGATGAAGAATTTTGGTTGCATACATAAAGATCTAGCTCAGCACGTGTATGAGTAACACGCTTGTATTAAGATACATTTTTATTTAAGAAAAACTACTAAGGTAAATAATTATTAAACGAAATATATTAAACAAAAACTTACAGAAATACTCACTTTTTGCCATTTTTCTAATTCTTTTACAGCACCACCTGCAGCATTAAGAGTAGAAACTAATTTTTCCCAGTCTTTAAGTTTTTGCTGTGCTGTATAATTGGGGTTCAGTAAACCTTTATTAAGCTGTTTATTTTTTTCCATTTCGTCCACTATTATTGCAATCTGCTCCTTGGTGACACATTTTCTTATCCGTTTCGGAAATGGAGCCATAGTAGATGAAAGATCACAGGAAAATATAAAATAAGCACGAGGTAAATAGAGAATCACAACACAAATAATCAAATAAAGTGGCAGAATTTCGGTTACAGTTACGGCGAAAATTTGCTTGTCTGTGATTGGTCTATCAAAATCCGACTCCGATGAAGGTTTAATCTCTCAGCTTCAAATCCGATATGCTTTGCCGATGACATCATGGTAGCACATAAAGTGAGTATCGGATTTGTTTTGTCGAAAACGTGCTATTCCGAAATCGAACTTTTTCCGATTCGGAAACGATCCGATGTCTTCGTGGTAGGTCCCCAGGATTCGAACCACGGATGTATTGGCTGAAGCCGCCAACGCTCTTCCAACTGAGCCGTCCCGGACGAACACTGTGGAAGACTATTTCACCATCCTAACCTTAAGGGTGTATTCGAAATAACGCTTTTTCCCCTTCAACGACTCGAAATTTCCCGATACAATTTCAGACACATTTTTAAAAGTAGGAACATGAAACTTGCTGGGGGGATCCTTGAAGAGGCGTATGAGGCGCCATGTGATGTCTTTTTGGGCTCAATTCATTAGAATTTGATTTATAAACATTTACCTACTCAGCATGACCCTTTTTTTCGTTCACAGATCTCCCGCTTCGGAAAAATCTGTTCAAAATGCCGTTTTTGATAGCTTTTTTTGCAATATTTTCTACATTTATCAAAGAATTGACAGTCACGGCACCTTGTGTACTTTCTTAATAAGATAATCTGTAAGTTTGATGCGTTTGAGAGCAAAAGTGAATTCAAAAATAAATCGGAAAATAAGCAGTTTGAATTGAAATACACCCTTAACGATCACGCAATCTGGTCTTACTGACCTTCATATTAGACTAATTTTAATCATATTAGAATAATTTTATAACACGATTATTCAATCGTGGCGATTGAATGATCGTGTTATAAAATTATTCTAATATGATTTCGAATGCAGCATTTTTTGCCTTCGATTTATTCTGTTGAGCTGATCCATAGTATCAGACAAGATTGCGTGATCGTTAAGGGTGTATTTCGATTCAAACTGCTTATTTTCCGATTTATTTTTAAATTCGTTTTTGCTCTCAAATGCACCAAACTTTCAAAATCTCTTATTTGGAAAGTACACAAGGTGCCGTGATTGTCGATTCTTTGATAAATTCAGAAAATATTGCAAAAAAACCAATCAAAAACAGCAGTTTGAACCGATTTTTCTGAAGCGAGCGATATGGGAACAAAAAAGAGGGTCATACTGATAAGGTAATTGTTTATAACGCAAATTCTAATTAATTGAGCGTAAAAAGACACCACACGACACCTCATACGTCCCTTCAAGAATCCCCTCAGCAAGTTTCATGTTTCTACTTTTAAAAATATGTCTGAAATTGTATCGGAAAATTTTGAGCTGTTGAAGGTGGAAAAGCGTTTTTTTCGAATACACCCTTAAGTGAATGAAATAGTTGCTCCAGTGTTCGTGTCCGAGATGGTTCAGTTGGAAGAGCATTGGCGGCTTCAGCCAATACATCCCTGGTTCGAATCCTGGCCCGGATGTTTCTCACCCACTTGGAAAATTTATATCTGTTATAATTTATTTACCGATTGGATAATCATGTTATAAACCTATTCTAATCAGACACTTTTCTGCGGGAGGGATATCTTTGGGGAGGGGGAACATTATGGAGTTTCGAGGGAGAAGTTGCTCTTTTTTATCATTAAAAGCACAAAATTTCCGGGGGGGGGCACAATTCATTGCTCCTTGAGAAATTTCCGCCCTGGGCCACCTAATGAATTCAACACAGAAATCTTGTGACTCATTTTTCATCTACTTTCTGTTGACAGTAATTCTTGGAACAATGCGTATTCCTGATGGCAATATATGAATTGGACATTGATTTTTTAATGTTTTTCTCTAAGAGGGGGGGGGGGGGAGAGAACGAGGAAAGAAACGATTTATTTTCTATTAAGAAATCAGCATCAGGTTCAATAATGAGTATTTGTTGAAAAGTACAAATGGCAGGATTACTTCAAAACCATCAAATTTTTCCCAACTTAGCAAAATTTGGCGACAAGAATAAGTTGTCTGATATGAAGTCAATTTGGCTGGTTAATTTGACGAAATTCCTATTTCTATTTTTTGATGCATTAAAAAAATCTATATTTTTGTGAATTTTAATGAAAACGCCCTTTTTGTTGCAGTATTACTATTTATAAACATGTTCACGCTTAATTCTCGAATGGATGAAACTTTCGTAAATTTTTTCTAACTTTTTCTGCAAAGGTTTTACTTTGCAAATGGTCTCATTGTACTATAAGTAAAATCTAAAATTTGCCTGTTTGTCTATCTTCATGCCTTTTTTTTATCATTTTTTTTTTTTTACTCTGTAGGCTTTAACTGTAAAATTGGATAGTCACCACGAAATTTTAATATGGCTTTAGGGTACATAGCACTTATTTTTTTTAAATAGTTCTCAATTTCCTTATCTTTAACTTTATCTTTTATTGAGCTATATTTACTGATTATTTACAATAAACTCTACTTTCGGTGTAGTATCTCACTGGGATGATATCTCAACAACTGCAGTAAGTATTCTTTTTCCTAATGTAATATAAATCTTTACTGTTCCAGGATCATTAACTCGTTATTTATTTAAAGGCACTAATAATTTTGAAATCATTACATGAACGAAAATATTAAGCTACTTATTATTACAAAGTACATTTTTATATGACATCAGTAAATTTATCTTTAAAAGCCAAGATGCGTTCAATTTTAATACAAAATCTCAATTGCAACCAAGATGTATGATTAAGCCGTCATTTCAGGATTATCAATCAAAAAAGGATCAAACAACAATGATCTCATCTATTATAAAGTCACCTGCCCTTACAAAAAAAAGAACTCAAACTGCATGCATTTCACTGTGATTAATTCAGCCTCGTACAAATATTACACTTCTCTACTCACTTTTGTTTTACGGGGCCGAGAAAATGAACAGGAAAAAGTTGGAAAGCGACCACGAGAGCCGTTGGTCAGTGATAAATGTCTCTGGACGGCTCAGGGAATCCCTTTAGATTTCCTTGGTTATCTGATAAATGGAGTCACTTGTGGCCAAACGCTAAAGTAGATAAATAGTCCAGAGTGGATGCTGCTAATGGAGCCAAACGGGGTAAAGAAGATTCGAGGGGGAAAAAAATAAAGAAAGAACTGAACGCAAGCATTTCAAAGTTGCATACGATTCAAGTTGAGTTGATGGATATACGATCAGGATTTGTAAGATATCACGAGAATTATTTGGAAAAAGCTTGACTAAAAGCATGAGATTTCATAAGAGGAAAAAAATCGTGTATTTTGCACTGCTTGTTTTTTAGTTTTCACCCATTTTTCGCGCAATTTTTAAGGTTTTGTTCATCTATAAACCTGATTCTGTCTGTCCGTCGCAGACATCATTCTTCTGTAAAGAAACAGAAGAATGAAGAAACTGTACAAGTTAGAATAATGAAATTTTGCATATGATCAGAATACGCATTATGACTATTTTCCACGTTTAATAACGCAGCATTTTATTTCTTTCATTGCTTTAATAAATATTGCCTTTTTATCATCTCTTTATAATTTAGTTTATCTTAAACTTAAATTTATCTTTATTTTTACGTCATTTTTAAGTTTAAAAAATAAAATTTCGAATTTCGAAGTTTTTTTTTCACTTGGATTAAAAATTAAAACCGTGCATAAGCATCTTAAATTCAAGCGAGTGCCATGGTTACAGAACTATATTAATTGTAATAATAAAAGAAAATAAGCTAAATCCTCATTTAACAAGGATTATTATTATTATTATTATTATTATTATTATTATTATTATTATTATTATTATTAAATAATTCTATTTTTGGAAAATCATTGAAAAATCTAATGAAAAATCTATGGCAAAGGAGAAGCATTAGAATAACAAAAAGAGTGATGAAAAATTAGTTTTTTAATATAAAAAATGATTTTCAAATACTAAAAGAAAGAAAATCAAATGTAACTGTTATTATTATTATTTTTAAAAAATAGGTTAATTTATGCCAAAATGGGCCGAAAGTGAAATAATCCATTATTATTTTACTTCATTGAATGTTTATTTTTATACACATTTAATTTCGTGATTCTAAATTTAAAATTGCATTTTAATCTCATTCTTTGATTTGTGAAAAAAAAGTAACAGTGATATGTATTTTATGTCATCGAAACTTTCATCAGTTAATTAACCTGAAAAAAATATATAATGAATCAAGTAATTTATAATATGAAAATATTTTTTAGGGTAGTGCTATTTATAAAATACTTAAACTTTTTGAGTATCTACGATAGTTATTTCCAGGATTTTTACTCAGAAACCTATGTACAGATGCACTACAGTATGCATAAAATCTCAGTCTTTGCTTCTTGGAAGAGATATTTGAAATAATTATTTAATATGTAAGTAGAGTCGTCATATTACTATAAAATAAATCAGTTACCCGCCTCTGTATCCAAAGGCGTCTTCGTAGTACAATAAATATGAATAAAACTAATAAAAATAAAGCTTTTGAATGGACAATAGAAATAAAAAGAGATTTCATCTTCCCCCAAAACACATAAACATATAAAACAACCTAGCTAACTTACACATACAAAAGAGCCTTCACTTAAAAGAAAAAGAGACAAACAAAACATATTTATAGCCTTTCGAACCCATAAAAACCACATTTTTACATCTGAACAAGAAGGACCACCTTCCAATTGCTTGTCGTTCTTATATATGCAATAATCTTCATGCGATGTTGCAAGAAGAAAAGAAAGAAAAACTGCCTTTATGTATAAAATAAGGGTGTAGGGTGTAACTGCCGAACTACGAGTTGTTATAGAGTTCATTCAAATTGCACCCATTATTTATTACATCGTCCGCTGTATTGTAAACATTATTATGCGTTCTTAACTGTCTTGCTATTGAAGGGATGGTTATGGAATAAATCTAAACAGACACGTGCGCCATGTTTGGTCTCTCCACAAATTCAGTAACATATTCAGCATTTATAATAATGTGAAAGCAAAATTAGGACATCTCTTTAAAACAGATTGATGGATGATTTTAAACTATTTCTATTAGATGTGAAATGATGCTTTACATAATCCATATTTTTTGATCGGAAGAATCTTCTTTAAAAAGTAAGATATGATTTTTATTCTTCCTAATTCGGAGTTCTGCATTTATCATATCAAAACTGACCAGAACGCGACATTTTCATTTTTGTTATTCTGATATATACCGCCTACTTGCATCTTTATTTTAAAAAAAAAAATAGCATTGATTGTCTTGAGGAATATGAAAAATTTGTGAAGAACATGTTAGAAGTTGGGTGCTACAATACAAAAGGATCATAAAGAATCATTATGGTGAAGCTTTCTGTTGTACTTAAAATCTGGAATTTATTTTGCAAGATTAACAATATAAGAAGTTGCGAAATTTTGCATATACTGTAGAAATATCAATTTCTTTTCTGAAAGGAAAGTCACCGCATACTCTTGTAAAAGAATCAAGTGAGGTTCAACGTTAATTGTAGAGGTTTTCACGACTGTTTAACCCTTTCCGGCACACTGTGTCCGGGATACCTAATTTTAATTCCAAACTTGCAATCGGCACCAATAATATTTTAAGAAAATTTTGCTTTTACAGTAAAAGTTAAATCAATGAGTTCTTAATATTTCAAAAAGTTGGCTCTACTTTCCGGTGTCAGTCGATAATTTCTCGTTTAACTAACAGAATTTACCCGTCCCGGAAAGGGTTAATCATTAAAACATGCATAAAAAAGTAAGGTCTTAACGTGAGTGAATTCATGCCAAATTCTTTTTCTGATGAATAAAATTCATTTTTGCGTGTTACCATAGAGATAACATCTTGTTCATATTCAATGCTATTTATTAACGTCTCTATTCACTCTAGCAGAACTACCATAGGCGACTTTAATATTTAATTCTAACTAGCTCCCCTTTTTTAAAACATAAATTCTTTACAGATACGTTGACAACCATTGAAAAAGAAATCTACTTCAAAATTTATATCAGAAGAATACTGGTTCGAATAGAATATAAAAATAGTCGATTCTGGCAGCCCTGACTTAAAGTGAACTTCATCGGTTCACAACAATCATTGCAGTTAATGTGTAATTCAGAGAAAATATCCCATGACAAATGTTTTTTTTCCATAAGCTGTTCTTTCATCTTACACTTGCTGGTGACAGATCATGGCACGATTGCATCTTAAAAGATGAATTTATAAAGATATAAATTGAAGATAGCATAAATCTGTGTTTACCATCCATGGAGGTAGATCCAGACTTTTTGTAAATGCGATAGCCCTAACAGCCGTCTCAAGATGCTAATACCTGTATCCCATATTTCAATTTTTACGGATTTTTTCAGGGGACTCAAATAAGACTGATCTGTTTGCTTCGTGGACTATCCTTGGACGAATAATTTTCTTCAAGTAGTGTAACTAGTTTTAACAGTTCTAAAAATGCTAAAAGACCTTTCGTTTTTTTTTTTTTTTTTTTTTTTTGTGGGGCGGAGGAGATGGGAGCTTGGAGTTTCGCAAAGAAATTGTTATAAGTACTACATTAAATAAAAGAATTAGTAATTACTTTTGAAGATTTTAAAAATAAAAATGCATTCATTGGTAAATTATACATCATATCAAACGCCGAAATCTACTCGCACACAAATGCTTTCTACTCCTTTCAACATTTTTACGCTGACCAAATTTATGTATTTCTGAAATAATGAATATTAATAAAGCCATTAAATGGTGATTTTCGTGATGCGATGCTGTTTTGTGTTGCCGAATAAAAATCCCAGTTCTCGCAGTAATTAACACACAAATTGCATAACAATCTGGTATTTATGAGCTGTAAATAAAACTTTTAATAAACATGCTTACTTTTGTGGCAAATGTCATAAATATAAAAAAAAGTGGTCGAAGTTTTCATTACAGGTGTCAACAGATGTATACTTGAAGCTTCATATTTTAGACTGCGACGGTACTATCGATTACGTGAGCATGAGTAAGCTTTTGTCCTGAACTTTTCATGGTGTTTTCACATTTCATATCAAACGAGGTATTGTTATATTTTCAGTAAAGTATTTCTATTTTTCTTAAAATTATTACCGTCAACACGAGTTCAGTTAGGCTGAAACGCCCTGTATTTGTGACTAAATAAGTGGTTTGCGATCCCAGATTCTTTTCATCCAGTACTTTTTCATCCACTTAACCCCTTGAGGAGTGGCGAGATATATTATATCCTACCTAAGTTTAAATGAGATTTGCTACAGAAACTTTTACAGAAACTTACAAAATCTTAACTTTTACTTTTATAGCTTTGGGTGAAACGAGCTGAAAAACTGCTTTTCCTGATTTTGAAATATTTTTTTTTCCATATTTCCGGGGGGAATTTACCATTAGACAAACGCAATTGTTTTCCCCTTAAACGATTATTGCCGACTATCATCCCTCTAGATTTGTAGGTTGAATTCGGCTGCACCCTGTATATGCATGGACTCAGCTTACCAGAAGGTTTAAAAAAAGTAATTTTATTCTTTATGAGATACCAAATAGCTAACCCTTCCTCTGTTCAAATATGTCGAAGATATCCTAAACCTGCTCTTCGAGAACTCGCAACCATAAAGACCTTATACGGTCACCCCATCTTCAAAGGGATAAATTTCCGACCATTAACAATCTGTGCGCCATAATTTCATGAAGAGGGAGAGAGAGATCAGGAAATATCCTTTAAGGATATTTATCCGTTTAAGCAGGATGGGAGAATGGATTTAAATTCAGTAAGCGGGCCGCGCGATGCAATTCCCGTTATACAATGGAAGAAGAAGATCAACCGCTAAGAAAGATGCATGGGGGTAAGTGGATCAAATAGATATTCGAATGATGCATGCGTGCAGCGGGTGGAAGGTTATCTTGTGTTTCAACTGTTTTGCAAAGAAACGGAACTCGGTGAGGATTTTATTGCATATCGTTTTCGTGCAATACAGGACAGAGTGTACATGTTGTTAGATAATGCTATATGCCATGTTTTTTATAAGTGAAATTTTTTTAGAAAACTTTTTTCAATGAAAATAGTACTATATGTAGCTCAAAATGCTATAGTTTTTTTTTATATGCAAACTTTTTATGCAGCTTAGAGTCGAAATAAATGAATCAAGAAAATTAATGTACTGCGACTTGAAAAAAAAAATTAAAAAGCGAAATAAGAATAATTAGAGTTTTCCCTCGATTAGCGCGGGAAAGGTAGAGGCGATATAGTGAGTTATAAAATATAAGCAATAAAAATAAACTGCGGTTAGTATAAGTGATTTTCGACAATTTTTTAATCAGCTCTTTTTATCTGTCTGAGTTTTTGCAATATTCGACGTGATTTTTTTTTTTCTCTTTTTATAGAGATTGTATATTCCTGCGAATCACCATTTTAGCTGTATACGATTTGCTTTCGCTGCATGAGCAACCGATGTACAATAGAACTATAAAAAAATTGGGAAAAATCACTGTTACAGCACACTCTTCTAATGGATTGTTACCAAATTCATGTAAAATCTGCTGACTATAGACAAAAACATATACAAAATGTTTGGTTCAATTTTTTGCATAATTTCGTACATTTTTTAGTGATACAAGGAAGATATACGTCTGACAGACTGACATTTAGTATAAAAATGTTTTTCGGAGTCTTTGAACCTTAAAGCATGAATTGTTCCCATCGTAGCTGAATGGTTAAGGCACCACATCGCTAATCGCTTGAAAGTATATAGGTGGGCTGCGAGTTCAATTGCCGCTGGCTCCATTGCACATTCTTTGTGGAACTCCCTGATATAATTTTCTGGTGCTGTAAATTTCATTGTGCTACCTCGCCCTTGCATATTGACGATGACTTACAAGCGGTCCTCTGATATCAAGGACACAAGTCAGATGTATGTGTTCATTAAATAAATAAATAAATATGCATATCTGTAGAAAACTTTAAGTCGAAAAAAATTTCGATTACAATACTTTATTCTTTAGGATGAAGAAAGTAAAACATACTTTTTTTTTTTTTTCTTTTGGCATCATCGCAATCATACAAAATCAGAATGATGCAAACCTTCAATATCTAAAACCCCATCCCCTACACCACTGCAATCGACTTCCAGTAATCATTCTAATCACGGAATCGCTACATGACCTTTCCCCCAACCCTCTTGTTTCCTACCATAAAGTCATCTTAATCTACCTAGAATCCTGCAAAACGAATCAGTAATCTCCAGGGTACGAGGTTCATATAATTTAAATCCGATACACCCCGCAACATTCTGTTATCCCGCACTATATCAGAACACGAAATGGGATAGAGAGGGGGAAAAGAGATCAGTGTCAGGGATAATTCTAGTGCCGTAATAGGAGAATAAGAGAGGAAGAGGGGGATTTTAAGAAGGGGAATTAGAAAAGTTTATGGATTTATAGAAAATTTGAGTTTCGGATAAATACTGTAGAATCACATTACGTCTAGTGTGATATTTAAAAACATGATTTTCTTGGCTTTATTTTATGACACAAGAAGTGTAACACTTATACAACTAATAATAAACAAACGTAAAAGTTAAATAATATATTTTAGTCAAAAATAAAAATTCATCTGGCTTTAATTAATTTCTTTCAAAAACTGACCATCACGAATAAATATAAATTTCTGTAATTAATGAGATACACGAAATAGTGCTTTCGTATTCAATTGTTATCAAATAATATAAATATTAAATTGAAGATCATGCTTCGCAAAAAAACAAAATTCAAGCGATTTTTATACTCATTATAAAAGGTGTGGATTAACACCAGATAGCGCGTGAGATCTCATTTAGATCATTGAAATTTCGACATTATGTCGACTTTATTACACGAGGAAAGTTAGTTAAAATATTAAACCATGAGTTGACCTATCTTGTATTCAATTGCTGAGAACTTAAGGTCAGTGAAATAATGGATTGTTATTATACTGTTTTAATAATTATTAAAATAACACTAGGAAACAGATGAAGTACCACTGTGATTAAGAACATATTAAATACGTATTTACATGACGTAACAAACACAAACATAAACACAAGTCAAAATATTCTGAGACTTTTTACAGTCATATAAGAAGTAGTTCTTTTACATGGGTGGCAGAGAAATACCTATGGTGTGCGATCCTCAGATTTGTAATTTAAACAAAAACACTGAAATTCTTTTCCAAATAATATTTTATCCTAGTAGAAGCTCTTCTAATCCGTTTAGATCTTCTGGTAACCTGTGGAGGAGGAGAAGAAGAATTAGTTTTTATAGATTCAATCGCATCATCTATAGAACTTTTAAGATTACAAGGTTTTAAAATCGAAGGTATCAAATCAGCCAGCTGCTTTAGGAATTATAGTTCTTGGATCAAAAGATCAGATGAGCAGCGGCTGGTCGAAGAATTACGATACTAGACTGCATTGCTTAAGAAACACCTTTCTTAACAACTGTATTTTCACTTCCGTAATTTCCTGTATCACTTTCTTTAGAATATATAACATTAGAAAAAGGTAACTTTGATCCGACGTTAATTATTAGATCAACATGCCTTTTCCAAATATTTGAACCAATTTGAATTCTACAATGTAACTTACTCTGTCTAGATATAATACAAAAAATTTTCCATGTGGCTTCTGCAATATATAATTTCCTATAGCTCTTTTTTGGTGAATTTTAAATTATTATACTTTAGCTTTAGAATTTCTTGCATTTTGTTTTTCATGAATAAAATTTGTAATGTTTGGAACTATGAATCTATCTTTGTTCTTATATAATGCTTTAGATACAAAGATGCAGAACACTCCCTTGTATAACATAAGCATCTTTTTACATTGCAAAGGGAAGTTACTTAATTCCGTTTGCAAAATGCAAGATTCTGAAACTAAGACTTTTCATACACGTTTGAGAATTTGTGCATATCTCTCAGCCACACCATTTATAGATGGATGGTATGAAGCATCCAATTTATGTTTTACTAAAAGATTATTTAAGAATGTTTTAAATTCTAAATATTTCTGATAGCATAGTTATAAGATATCCCTATCGGGCAAAAAATGTAGAAAGACAAGTAATCGTTTTTTCTGTAGTTGTATTAAAAACAATAAAAACTTCTGGTCATTTGGTATGAGTACCAACCACTAAAGGAGCATTTTACCCATATAAGAGGACGACAAAATAATATGAACTCTTTGCTATGGAGCTGTAGGCCATTCCCTATTATATGTATTTATCTTAGTAGGATTATTTTTCAAATTTACACAAATAGTGCAATTTTATGCAAAATTTTCAATATCTTGGACAATTCGAGGCCGTCATGCAAAACTACATTCATCTTCACTCTACTAAAATGCTCAAAGTGTAAATCATTTAATATTTTTATTTTATGAACTTCTGTTATAGCTACTTTACATCTTAAAAAAAAAAAATAAATAAATAAATAAACTATAATCAAGACAAAATTATTTTTGCTTATGTAAATTGTAATCTTATCAGGGTGTATAAAATCCATTAAAATCTGCAAATAGTCATCAAATAGTTGAATTTTATAATTCACAATCTATGAACTCGTTTGGTTAGACTAAAAAACCCAAATCATGCTATATAAGCAGATAAAAACACTATTGAGTTATTACTAACTCATACAGTTTTAAGTGCCAACAAGTCTACGACCTCTTAATTTCCACATCTGATCTTTGTAATAATCTGACCTTTATAATCCCTTAAAAGGTACCTGTGTACGTGTGTATGATATCAAAAGAAGTGCTGCAATATCAATAAGGTGCTGCCAACAGCAGTATGATATTCATTCTTCTGTTTGCGTATACTATGCTATATAATTTTCAGCACTGGAATCTTTATCACTGCATTTCTAGAGTGACATTTAATTAAGTGTCATTTGTCAGTTAGCATGGACGATTGTGTCTAAATGTCATACATTCGTCAAACATGCGTCGTCAGCCATTAAGTAGTCTATGATACTAGGTTATGCCCGTAATGAGGTGTTTTCAGTCCCTTCTTTAATTGAAGATTGTTGAATGATGTTAAATTACAGATGTAATTTAACATTTGTCTTGCACAGTTAACTTTTCACTTAAAATTTCTAATTCTTGGTTCGTATCTATAATCCCATTACACAGTATTTCAAGAGAGTTACAAATGTAAAATACCCTGTCTAGCTACTTAAACATTTATGTTACCTCTCCCATCACTGCACCTTTTTTTTTCAATCCACGATAAAATATCATGCACACACTTAATTTTCAACACCAATGTGTCAGTTTCACCTTTTAGCTTTTGTTATGACTCAAATAGGCTCATCAGTTTGGATTTATTGTGTTTGAATTTCCAATACAGTGAACTACATAGTTCGTGAATATTAAAGGAAGATAACCTTTTCCTGAACTCTTCACCAATGCTAAATGTTGAGACATGCAATCTAAAGACTGTCTCAGCACGGACTACAGAGCTGGATTAATATTACCATAGTCTCGGCTACTTCACTATTAAAAGTCAAATCAACAAATGTTCGCAACGGAAATTTTAAATATTTTCTTGCCATTATTTTTTCTGTCTTTAACGGAATGCAAATGAAGCAGTTTGTGATGAGAGTGAAGCCAACAAAACATGAAAGCTAACTTTTAAAAAATGTATCATTGTTTCCAATTAAATTTCATTTATAGTAGTGTAGCTTGGGACAAAGACACACAAGGGCATAAAACACGCATCAGCTGATTTAATGGGAACGCAACTTCTTTTCAATGTAAAATAGTGGTCGACAGTTAAGTTTCAGTCGTTATAATTTATGTGTTGATAAACATGCGAAGAAAGTTGCATTCCGAGCACAGAAAATTAGGTAAGTTTCAAGTTTTCATTTTTTGTGTAATACGTGTATTTTTTAAATCACGTGATTATTGAAGATGACAATACTGCAAAAATCTGCAAATCTAAAAATTCAGTGAAGAACGGAAACTCTTTAGATTCTAAGTGCCTGCCGTATAGTTACCTCGATTACGTATCTGAAAACTTTTAGTTGGGCGGTTAAACATAACGGGGAATTACAATCAGTGAAACAAAACACGCAAAGAGCAATGTTTTTCTTTTCTTTCTTTCTTTCTTTCTTTTTCTTTTTTTTTTTTTTTTTTTAAGTTGTAATTTCTTGAGAAATTATGTCTTGACAAAATCCCGGGAGGTTCTAATGCAACATTTTATTCAGATATCAAACAAGTTTAACCTAATCTGATCATTCAAATTCAAAATTTATAGAAAATGCGTGTCTTTATCCTCATCTATCCTATTTGTCGTTAAATTTCGTAAAATTGTTTCTTGATTAACATTAATTTAAACAATGATAAACATTAATAATGTCGCTAAATAATAAATAACATTTGTTAATAACACTAAGTTAATATATTCTTTTCTTAATTTCTATTTTACACAGGGAGAGAGAGAAAAAAAAAGTTATCGCTCTTTCTATCCTACCAAACTCAACAAGACACGGCCCAAGAATAAATAAACACACTCTTCTCGCATTCCGCAATTAAAAACGAAAAGGAACGAGCAGAAAAAGGGAAACAACTCGGTTCAACTCCCAAAAACTTTCCGCAGAAGACGAATTTCCGCAATAAATCCGGCTACTTAATCATTTACACCACCTCAGCCGGAATCGCTCTGGGCCTTTGCACATTAATCATCATTGCACCCTTTTTCCAGGCCGCAAGAAAGACACCAAGGGCGCTGTTTTTAGTGCCAGCGGGCCAATTCGATTAGCCTCCTAGATGGCCCTACTCTTAACGGAGGCCCTCTCACGCCTTTGCCCATTAATCGCACCGAGTTGGCAGTTGGCAGTCAGTCCACGTGTTGATAAAAGTTTCAGTTCGGGTTTTATGGCGATACTATTGTTTGTTGGTTAATTTTTGCGGATGAGAACAGTAGCAGTTACAACAGTGCGGGGCAAAACCCATTGGTTTGTCATGGCATGAACAAAAATTAGGTGGTCACTCAAATTTTTAATATTTAAGCTAGAATTGTTTCATGGGTTAATAGAAAGTAGCAAGACCCACGGCTTTCAACACGTAGAAAATGTATTTATGTGCTTTTGAAATAGATTTCGTATTAATTAAGGACAAAAATTTTATGTAAAATTCCATAGAAGTTTTAATTTAGAACGTTTTCCGATCATTCCACCCTTTTTGAATTTTTAATTTTTTTATAAACCATTTTTAATGAGTATTTGTATTTCAACAAACATTCCGATGCGAAATTTCAAGATTCTAATCTCCTTCAGCATCACAAATATACTAAATTTAGAATATGTTTTCCTCCTGCATCTATAAATTCGATATTTTTTATTATTGTTATGTATGCCCATTTGCATCTTAAAAATAGCAACCACGTCAAATTTATAATTTTTTTCCCTTAACAATTCCATAAGAGTCCGAATGCAGAAAGTTTCAAGAACGCTTTTCGTGCATTTCACCCTTTTGAATTTCGAATTCTTTTAGAAACCGTTCTTAGGAAGCTTTTACATCTTATAAATAACTATCATACTAAATTTCAAATTTCTCGCTCTTCGATAGTTGGCAGTTTGCAGTAAATCTACGTGTGGACAGAGCTTTCAGTTAGGATTTTATAATGTTACTATTGCTTGTTGGTTAGTTTTTGCGAATGAGAACTATAGCAGTTACAACAATGCGTAGAAAAACCCATTGCTATGTCATGGCATGAATGGAAATTAGGTGGTCACGCAATTTTTTTAATACAGTAAACTCTGTGAGGTGGATTCTGCGTAAGACGTCTAACTCGGGGAGATTTTCAAGTCCATGCGAATCCATAGACATAGATTAAAATTTGTCTAAAGCTAGATCGTGGCAGTTACGTCAGTGTAGGGAAAACCATTGTTATTGGACCGAGAAGCGGCAGCACAGACAATTCCCTCATCAAGTTTTAGCGGTTGACTCAGGTTTACCATTATGTTTTCCTGTTTCCGACTCTCCATGTTTTCATACTTTTGGGTGCACGAAAGCACAATAGATAAGTAAACTTATACGACACAACCACTAAAATCGATTTTCTAAGTGTTTTCCATCATATCAAGTGAGATTAAAGGAAAGAAAAATTTATTACGTTAAGTTTAGCACAAGTTACAGCACGAGCCTTCTTTAAACGTAACGTAATAAGTTTTTCTTTCTTTTAATCTCACTTGATATGATTTTATAACAGATATAACTTGACAGGCCGATTGCGTTTTAATATGAGAATCGAGATTTAACTAATTCTAGATTTTCATCTATGAACTCGATGAAGTGATTGTCTGTGCTGCCGCCTCAAGGTCTATACGTCATGGCAAGAACGGAAACTAAGTGGTCACTCATTTTTTTTTCATGCAGTAAAATATCATTAAGGTGGATTGTGTGTAAGGTGGAAATCTGCCTAACTCTGAAATATTTTAAGTCCATGTGTATCCATAGACATAGAGTAAAATTTTTTTAAGGCGGAAGAGTAGCAGTTACATCCTTGTGGATCAAAACTCATTGGTATGTCATGGAATTAACAGAAATTAGGAGGTCACTCAATTTTTTTAATATATTAAATTCTCCATTAAGTGGATTCTGTGTAAGACGAAAATCTGTGTAACGCGGGAAGATTTTCAAGTCCATGCGAATCCATAGACACAGAGTAAAATTTGTCTAAGGCGCAACATTAGCAGTTACATCAGTGTGAAGCAAAATCCATTAATATGTCATGGCATGAACGGAAATTAGGTGATCACTCAATTCTTTTAATACAGTCAACTCTCTCTAAGGTGGATTCTGTGTAAGACGGAAATCCATGCAATTCGGAAATTTTTTCAAATCTACACTAATCCATAGACATGGAGTAAAATTTGTCTACTATGAAAAAAAAATTCGGTCCAGATCGTTTACGCTTTAGAAAAAATTTATTTAAGCTAGAATTGTTATATGGATTACTATATAGCAAAACACGCAGCTTTTCAGATGTAGTTCTTGAAATATGTCAAATAGTATTTATGCGTTTTTGAAATAGATGTGTAATTAATTAATGAAAAATATTACGTAAAATTCCATAAAGATTTAATTAAAAAAGTTTTCAGCACATTTCGCCCTTTTTAAATTTCGATTTTTTTCATTTATTGTTCTGTTGTGCATTTGTGTCTAAAATGTAGCAACCATGTAAAATTTCGAGTTCCTTTTCCTAACGGTTCCATAGGAGTCGTGATTTAGCACGTTTTTTGAACGCTTTTCACGCATTTCACCATTTTAAATTTCAAAATTTTTAGAAATCGTTTTTAGAAAGATTTTCTATCTTATAAGTGATTATAATGCCAATTTTTACGTTTCTCACCCTTCTGTATCACAAAAAACGCAATTTCAGAATGTGTTTCATTCCTACACTCTGCACTGCCTTTGGGGTAGTGACATCGACAAAAAATGTACCCTAAGTCGGAGCACCATTAATTTACCATCATTACTTTTGAAATCGATAAAGTAGATCCGGATGATCACCTCCTTAAAAGCAAAAAAAAAACAAACAAATTTCATTTATTTATAATATTAGTACAGGTACTAGGTGATCAAAGCCATCCTTCCCGGTTTACAGATTATAGATGAAAATCTTTATTTCTTGTTCAAAACTCAAATATATACGTGTGTAATTACTGGTGGTAATTAGTACTTTACAGCTCAGAGTATAAACTTATTAAGTCATCAACTACATTGTATTGAGTTTTTTCCTAAAGTTTGCTAGCTCTCACAGAATATGCTGCACCTATTTCCGTTGTGATTAGATTGTTTTGGAAAAGTGCAAGCTTTAACGCCATACCATCATACCTACATACTAACGCCATCTATACTATATATTTTTATATTTAATATGAATTGGATTATATACACTTAACAACACTAAAAAACATTTTTGCATAAAAAATACCAATCATGTATTCAAATAAAGCTTCGAAATTCACTAAAAGGGATAGTTTCTTAATAGTTGCTTAATAGAGTCAATAACTTAAGAAATCGCCAAAATTTTCCCTACTTACAGTATGCTTTTTAATTTCATATTCAGTGGTTCTAGCGGATAGTTCTATTACATGTTTGTTAATGTTATGTTATATTTATTTTATTTCTTTATAAAGTTTTTAATTTCGCTATGAAATACTGGCCGAATTTTGTTTTTTTTATACTGCTTTAAGTGCAAACAGAGTAATCCTTCCTAATTATCCGCACGTGATAGAGATGATAGATTATAAAAAAATCATGCTAAAATTATTTTTAAAATTATGAACAATCTGTATAGATTTATATGAAAATTCACTGAAAATGGATGGTTGCTGGTTGGTTGGTTTAAATTTTAATATAAAATCGTAAAAATCCATATGTAAATAAAAAAAAAAATCTTTTGTTAAATAAGTGCATTATTATTAAATTATTATTATTGAAAAGATCGTTAAAAAGTTAATTAATGCACAAGGTTTCCAAAGTGAGAACCTTCAAAGGCGATACAGTAGCGCAACCTAGTCACAAAGGTATCAGCTACTTTGTTCCAGTGTTTCTCTTTTAATGATTGCAAATAAGTCAGTAATGGATTTCTTGAGGCTATTGAAGTATGTCGGCTTCTTCTTGTACACGAAGTCTTTCATGTGACCCAAAAATAGAAATCGCACGGATCCATATTCGGTGAATAAGGTGGCCAATGAATTAACCAGGATGGTTGCTTCGGTATCGATAAACATTGATTTAGGTTCCAAACACACCATTAATGTACTATTATTTTAACACAATCAAACTGATTGGTAAATTTATCATACGAATTGAATATTTCCAACTGAGCGAAAAATTGCCCAGGCCGGGAATCGAACCCAGATACTTGGTTTACAAGGCCGATGCTTTACCTGTTAAGCTAACTGGGCGATGCCGGTTGGGATTTCTCACTCAGATAACCTGAATCTGATTCAGGTTATCTGAGTGAGAAATCCGAGGATGATCCGAGGAGTGAGGTTATCTGAGGGCAATTTTTCGACGAATCAATATTTTTATTTAATCGTATCTATGCGGACAAAAAACAAAAGGCTTTTAATTAATAACACATTATTTTACAGAATGCTTTGAGAACCGGCACAAAGCATCTTTCTGCAAATGGCAATAAAAAATGAAGGTATAAATAAAATCAGACAAAATAATTTTGAATGTCCTTAACAGATAGATAATCATTTTAAAATCAAGGCATATTGTAATACTAAAGAGTAAGGATGAAAAAATATGCATAATTAACCGGTTGCTTCCAAATGAGTAGCACGTGCAATATTGTGTATGGTATATTGGCACTAATCAATGGATATATGGATATAGCCTCTCATCTTTTTGCTTCATTTTGGGAAAACGGATTTTGATCTTATTCCATTGACGATAATTTTCAGAATTTTCAAACTATGTTTTTGAGACTTTCACAAAAGTTGCTCTATACATTTAGCTAACACATTTTGCACATTATATTTTGATTGCATTCACGCATGTGCAGTGAAACATTATTTAGTAAACCTGTTAATTTTTCATACAATTTTAATTATTTTTTTAACTTTGAACAAAGGGTATTGTGTACAATATTGATTGTCATATTTTTGGAAAAGAACATCATTTTATATTAATATATAAAATGATCTTAATTCAGTTCTTAATTTAAGTTCTTAATAATATTAAGAACTCTGCAAATTATAAGAATAAAAACCTGGAAAAATTTGTGACTATTTTTATGAAAATCTTGATCTTTCTACGAGTATATATGCTATCCTCATGAAAAGGAGCACAGTTTATTACAATAACCACTAAATCGTAATTTAAAGTTAGAACGTTTTTGCTACATTAGTTTTGACAGGGTTATCAAAAAGATTTTTTAATTTGTCATTTTTTAATTTGTTGACGATTTCCTATGGAGTTTCAAGGAAAAATCTTCACTGAAATATATGACCTGTACTATTCAGTTTACACACCTGGAGTTTCAGGATAATACCTCATGTATTTTTCGAGATATTTAACAAAACATATAAAACCAAAAGTGACCGGTCACCTTTGGGCAAATAGTGATATAGTTTTGGACATACGGGTACTCTCCAAATTAAAAACAATTTCGATAGTGCTTGTAGTTAAACTAAAAGTTGCAAATTAAACTATAAAAATCGAAAAAAGCAGCAGTCTATGAGACCGGTAACATCAATTAAAGGTGACATGTATTGAGGAAAAATTTTCTTTCAATATGGTCAGATAATTATTTTATTAAGGGACATATTGGGAATGACTATCGATGCATTATCGTCGGAAATGTTATTATTTTCTGGACGTCTCAAAAACGCGCACAAGCCGATCCAAGCTGCGATTGGCATTACTAAAAAGGTGGAATGAGAAAAAAATATATAATTAAGCAGCATTAATATGGAATAGACTGAGGGCAAGTCTGTGGTCTTGCCGACAACTTCAAAGGAACCGACTTTCGGAAGAGGTGGAAGCAATCATTCCATTCTTCATTTCGTCAAAAATGGGCGGGATCAGCCCCATTTTCAAAAAGGCTTGCCCCCCTGTTTATAATCACGCTGTCTAAGCGTTTTATGAGGTAATTGTTGGAATAAGGGGTGGATAAACATGATGAAGAAGCGATTGAAGATATATAAGATTTATGTCAAGAGGTGAAAAATATGACGCCATTTGGTATTGTTGAGGTCTTTAAATTATTTTTTAACTTTCAGATATGACAGGTTTATGGTTAGAAATTTTCCCCTCAAAACATTGCGTATGTAAAAGTGTTTTTGTTAAAATATACATACAATTCCTTTCCCCCCCCCCTCCTCAACCGCCACCTAAATGTCCAAAAAAATCATTTATTCGCAACAAAGCGGTCGTTTTGTGAAATATAAGAGCAGTAAGTCTTGATTATATCCAATAATAACTATATATCATACTAATAATAATATATATTCTACAATGAAAAGATAAGAATTTACATTATAAATAATTATTATGCTTATAAGACGTCATTTTAAAAATAAAACATTTAAAATATATTACAAATTGGCATGTTTCAACTCATTTTTATTGAATTATCTTCAGAATGTTAATAGAAAATTACAAACACAATGAAAGAGAAAAACTGGATTAAATAATTATTGAATTCAAAGCCTTAGAAATAACACCCTAAATGGGTGGACGGTTTGCAAGATAACTACATAGTAGGAGCATGGACGGTATCGAAATATAGAGATCGCTATATTTAATATGAATTCACTAATTGTTTATTCCAGTTTTTCACGTGCATTGTTCGTATTTTTCTATTTGCATCATTCTAATGATGACGTCACCATCACAGGCAATTATGGCACCCATGTGGAAAATGTGTAATCAAAATAAAAGTTTTAGTTTCTCCGATCTGTATTGTAATCAGAGATTAGTGTACTGACTCTGTGTCATATGCAGATTTCCTCCTTGCGCCCCAATCGAGATTTTTTACGGGGGGGAAGGATTCCCAGAATGCTTTTTTGTGCGTGCATAACATGTCCGTTTCTTGCGATACACGTACGGTTCCAACGCTCTTTAGGGTTTTCGCATGCGCTGAGCATTTTGCGATGAAAAAAAAATGGGTGTTACCATTGGAAATTTTCGAGTTTCTGTAACTATAACCGTAACCGTGAGCGCCATTTTGTTGTCGCTCACAGAATCTCGAGCTCATACCTCTGAATAGCTATATCTGAAATTTCATTTCGATCGGTTGAGCGGACTGGCCGCTAGTGCTCCGTATATCGGCAAAGTTTTTTTATGACCACCCTGTAAATATGTATTATAAATGATAATGGTATTTCCTTTATGCATTCTCCCGACAAAATCTTTAATATTTTTATATATATATAATTTATTTATAAAATTATTTCTTATTTACAAATTTAGAAGTGAACATTTATTAGAATGAATGTGGAACTACTTCTAATAATTTAAAACTGCTGTGGCAGAAATTGACACATAACTATACTGACAACAGTTTCTGGGAGCAGTTGATCGAAAGGTGTAAACAAGCTCGGTTGACTCGTGGTTTAAACTTTTTGTAATTGTCTATCATAGCTAGAATTCATCTTTTCAGACGTGGTAATAAGAATATTAAGAGTAGTAGTAGAAATCTAAAAAAAAAACAAAATACCAAAAAAATATCTATTATATTTTTAACCTTTAACTGGATGGTGTTACCGGTCTGTCAGACCACTGCTTTTTTCAATTTTTACAGTTTAAGTTAACAGAGTTAAGTTTAACAGAGACTTTTGAATAGGTGAATTTTAATTATAACAGTCTTGTACAAAAAGTTCAGCACAAAAACCTGTAGGTTAATTATGCGTTTTATTCATCTTTCGTTCTAGTGATCTCACAGACTACTTCACAAAAGTTACGTGATAATTTCTATCGAAAGTTACAAGGTAAGTTCTGTAAATTGAAATAAATAAATAAATAAATAAATAAGGTGCTGTCTATGACACCGACGTAGCAGTTAACAGTTAAATTTCATTTTCAAAGAAGGTGGGCTGATAAGGGCTATTTTTCACCCATCATATACACGAAAAAAAAGTTTCGAATTCCGATAATTGTTCAGTGGCTTTGAATAATTAAAAATAGAAGAATAATTATTTTTGTTTAGTGTAAGCTTTACATGATAAATAAAATGGTAAGGCATGGAAATTATAGCCCAAAATAGAGTGTTTTGGATTTTTTCGACATTTTTGTCGTTTTTTGCGTCTTTGAGTTATTATTTTTTTTATGAAGCGCGCTGTGAACCCAATTAATTTTGACATGCAATGATACTACTCCTTATAAGCTTTCATAGGAGAATTATTTTATTTGGGTTCAGTGTGCGCTTCTACCTTTTAAAGAAAAAAATGTATCATCCGGGAGAATCAAATTCACTGTTATCGGAGCACGTTCAGATTTGTTTTTCCGTACTCAAAAAATATTTACGCTGTTAAGAGGTCAATGTTGTTTTTACTTTCTTCTATCTTTACAAGAAGAAAGTATTGGATTCATGAAAATTTTCGACTTCCGGTTTTCGACGGATTTATACGTTTTAGAAGGTCCTGAACACGTTTTGACTATTTTTAGAAAATGTCTGTCTGTGAGTCTGTCCGTCTGTCTGTCTGTCTGTCTGTATGTGACAAAAAATTTGTGGGCGCTCTATCTCAAGAACTAATGCTCGAAATTTCATAAAATTTTATATTCTGTTAGACCTAGATATGAATTAGTGCCTATTGCTTTTTGGTGAAAATTGGCCTGCAGGTGGCGCTGCTATACTACGTTTTTCATGATTTTCAAGATTGCTATATCTCAAGAACTAATGCACAGAATTTCACCAAACTTTAGATTCTGTACCCCCTTGATATACATGGACGCTGATTAAGTTTTGGTGTAAATTGGCCAGCAGGTGGCGCTGCTATGCCACGTTTTTCATGATTTTCACGATAGCTATATCTCAAGAACTAATTCACAGAATTTCACCAAACTTCAGATTCCGCAATACCTTGAGATACATAGCCGCTGATAAGGTTTTGGTGTGAACTGCCCTATAGGTGGCGCTGCTATGCTACATTTTGCACGATTTTTGCGATAGCTATATCTCAAGAACTAATGCAGAGAACTTCATCAAATTTTAGATTCTGTTACACTAGAATATATAACATAATTAGACGCTGATTACATTTTGGTATTAACCTTGCAACAGGTGGTGCAGCTATGCTGCATTTTGCACGATTTTTCCGATAGCTATATCTCAACAACCAACGCACAGAATTTCATCAAACTTCAGATTTTGTTACAAAATGACATGTAACATTACACGATGATTACGTTTTGTTATAAATCCTTCAACTGATGGTGCTGCTGTGCTATATTTTACGCGGTTTTTTTTTTAACTAGCTATATCTCAAGAATTAATGCACAGAATGTCATCAAACTTCAGATTCTTTTACACCATAACATAATTAGACGTTTTTTTACGTTTTGGCATAAATTGTCCAAGATATGGTGTTGCTGTGCTACGTTTTGCAAATTTTTTGTTATAACTATATCTCAAGAACTAATGGACGAAATTCCATCAAATTTCAGATTCTGTTAGGTCTTGACAAAAATAGATGCTTATTAGGTTTTAGTATAAATTATCCAACATGAGGCACTACTAAGCTCATTTTCTCAGAATATTAATTAAATTTTGCGTTTTAGGCTTTTCGGATACCAGAATCTCATTAGGCTAGGTCAAATGTTCGAGGAAATTCGATAGTGGGTAACTTTGGGGTCACCACGTTTTTTTTAAATATTAAAATATACTTATGAGATAGAAGAAAGTTTTGGGATTGACACATCCAACTAGTTTGAAACTATATTTGTGAATATTTATTAAAAAAATTATTAATAAATAATTTCAGTGTCATTGTTGTAAAGCCTGGCGGAAAAATTTTCGTATCTGATCTAACAAAAAAGTTATATCGATACTTAGATGTTCGAAAAACTGCGATCTACAGAGTGGTTCTATGCAGTGCTCTAAATGTATATAGTATGTCTTTCGTGATCTTCAGTCTCGAAATACTTCTGTTTCTTCCTGCAATGTAAAAATAAGAGATTATGCGTCAACGATTACTGCTGACGAAACCACAAATAAGAAACCTATCATACATTTATCAATATCTCATTGTAAGTATTGTAACACTTGTTGTATAATATGTTAAGGTAAGAACTGCCTCATTATTGCAGCAAAAGTTGTTGAAATTCAAGCCTTTATAAAAACTAGAATCTATAGTTCGTCGGAAAAACGATGCTGTAAAACTCATATTTCTTGATCGGTCTTCATGAAATTGGCTCTGAAAGATTTACGCTCTGTAAGTCAGAATACATCAGTGTATGAAGTATATATGGAAGGTATTTAAAACAATATCGGAAATGTACAAAGGAGAATGCCTCGATTTTGATACACCTGGAAACTTTTCTGAAAACGATTATTATACTCTCATGGAATATCTATGTACTATTTTAGCTATGTCTTTAAACTAGTAAAGTTCAAAATACGTTCCTCAAAACAGAGATCATTTCGTACTTGCTTTGCAGTGTTACTTGTAAAACTTAGAAATAGTCTCTCTAATGGTGTTCTGTCCACATTATTCAATATAAGAAAAATAATAATATCTTCTTTAAATATGAAAAACAGACATTGATTAAGAACTTTGTCCCACAACACCTTGAAATGGAACACATCACCAGAACACAGGTTATTGAAAAGTATACGAGGCCTTTAGCAGGAAAATTATTTACTCCTGATGACGACAATACTGTAATGATTATTTTTGATAGCACGTAAATTTATATCCAGAAAAGTGCGAACTAATCCTTTTAGAGAAATTCATTCTGGTTATACAAAGTCAGACCTTTCGTTAAGCGTAAGGTATTCGTCAGTTCTTCAAATTATATTGTGGATGTCTTCGGTCCTTACTTCGCAGATTCAAAGAACAATTACGCTAACATACTTACACATATATTAAAAAACGATTCACATAATAGCAGAGAGTTGCTGAAGCTAAACGATGTTGAGAGAACTGATAGCTTTTTACGGGATTGTTTGGAACTTCTGCAAGAAATGAATATCGAACACGACATGCCAAGATTCCAAAATAGAAACAACAGTTTTCAACAGAGGATGCTAAGGGACACTTCTCGTGACCAAATTTTGATTGTTCAACACAAAAGTGTAAAAACTATATCTTAAAAAAAAAAAAAAAAAAAAAAAAAAAAAAAAAAACAGCGTCACAAAATGGCACTGTTAATGTAAATTAGGCGCAAGTGTCTGAGAGTACTAGACGCATGTTGCTTCCGTACTATGGTTTCTGGTTTACTTGGGCCATAATTCAACCAAAATAAAAAAAACAAGTATTGAATATGCTCATATACTACAAGACGCGGCCAATAGATGGTCCAGTAGTGATTCTGGTGAAGCAACCAAGGAGGAAAATAATCTGAAACATATTGCCAAAAGTGTCTGAAACTGTATGATTATATTTTCTGTTATTGCGTATTTCCGATATTTCATATATTGAAATAAAAGTCTTAATAAGCTCCATTCATCGTAATTTTGCATTTAGTGTTGTATTTACTATAGATTTCTTGGATTAAAACTAATGGCAATAGTGTTTATGTTCATTAATATCCATGGTATTTACTAAAATACGTATTTAATTTTTCCATCAATTATTAGACTTTCATTCAAGATATTGTTATTTTCTTATTTGTTACGGGGCACACTAATGATAAAAAATGTATATCACATCTAAGTGCTGATGGGCGAAAAATGGCCCTTATCAGCCTACCTCTTTTCTATTCAAAAATACCAGAGTAATTATTTTGTGATTTTCTATACTTCAGCTGAACTAACTTTTTTTTTTCTTTGTTCCTATTTATATAAAAAATTAAACTTGGTTAACCTTTAAGTTTGAGACAAAAATTTACGCTTTTCTACTAACAAATTTAATTCTACTAATAAATTTAACAATTTAATTATTTGTGTTGTGTATATATTTCTGTAGTCTTGTGTCTCTTGATGTTCTTGCAACACTGTAAATGGGTTGTTCTGTAGTGTGCATTTCAATAAAATAAAAAAATAAAAATAACAAATGGACTTCTTGGCCACTTGATAACAACATGTATAAAAGGCTAAATTAACTCATACGGTATTATTTCTGTACTAAATTTTATGTGCAGGATCCTTGTAATTAAAATCCACCTATTCAGGTGTATCTAGTGATTGTAATAGGTTGCAAACTAAATAAAATTTTACTAATATCTATAGTTAAACTAAAAATTTCAAGTTTAATCTTTTACTAATGTTACTGGTCTCACAGACAGCTACATATATACAGGGTGTTTCGCTACCAGACCGACAAACTTTGAGGGGTGATAGTAGACATGAAAGACACACATTATTAAATAGGAAACCATGGGGCGCAAACGTCTTGTATAGGAGCTAGGGGCCATTAAAGTTTAAGGTCCAAAACTCCAAACGATGGTAAAAAACGGAAAAAAGGTCAATCCGTTTGCGGTTTTCGCTAAAATCATTCTTTATATCACGAATTAAAAAAATTTTAATGGTTACGTTCAGAAATTGACGACAGAGGGCGCTTTAGACTTTAGAGTAACAAACAATTACTTTTTCACCGTTATTTTGTGTATGGGGTTAAAATTATTCTAAAGTTTAGTCTTTAACTTAAATTTTAAGCTCAAAATTGGAAAGACTGGGATAGGGTAACTAGCGAAAATCGAACTGTGAACAGAAGGGGATTTTAAACGCTCATAAACATCGGGCAAACTAACCAATTTTGTTGCGGTTTGCGTGTAGGTCATTCCCTCAGTAATCATTTCATTAAAAATGACGTACAACTTGGTGTCCTCATTTTTTGATAGAAGGCGTTTTCAATACATCTGGACATTTCAATGGCATTATTCCTGTGTGTTTTTTTTCTAGATTAACATACATCCAGGAAATGTTAGCGATGCAAAGACGACTCGGAATCACATAAGAATTTAACGTGGGAATTGCCTTTTTTGCGAGTTACGGTTAAAGGGAGCAGAGAAAAAAGAACAGAAACAGTAGAGAAACAGCAACACGTTAATGTGACTAAAAAGAGTTTATTTAAAGGTTTTACCACAAAAAGTGTTCGAAATTACGACCAGAAATAGTACGGCATGCTTGACAGCGGCGTCACATGGAATTCCTCACGCTTTGAA
This sequence comes from Maratus speculifer, assembly GCA_964019185.1. NCBI lineage: Eukaryota > Metazoa > Arthropoda > Arachnida > Araneae > Salticidae > Maratus > Maratus speculifer. Next base: position 179,405,401 of record OZ025303.1, read on the forward strand.
AGATTCCTGGCATCTCTTACAGCTTTTTGGTAGCTACAGAGATAAGATCTTCGAGGTCTTCAACTGATGGTATGGGAATCTCATGGTACTGGACGTAATTTCGAACACTTTTTGTTAGTAAAACATTTAAATATTTTTTTTCTGTCAAATTAACGTGTTGCTGTTTCTCTGCTGTTTCTGTTGCTTTTTTTCTGCTCCCTTTAACCGCAACTCACAAAAAAGGCATTTCCCACGTTAAATTCTTATGTGATTCCGAGTCGTCTTTGCATCCATAACATTTCCTGGAAGTATGTTAATCTGGAAGAAAAACACCCAGGAATAATGCCATTGAAATGTCCTAGATGTGTTGAAAGCGCCCTCTATCAAAAAATGAGGACACCAAGTTGTACATCATTTTTAATGAAATGATTACTGAGGGAATGACCAACACGCAAACCGCAACAAAATCGGTTAGTTTGCCCGATGTTTATGAGCGTTTAAAATCCCCCCCCCCTCTGTTCACAGTTCGATTTTCGCTAGTTACCCTATCCCAGTCTTTCCAATTTTGAGCTTAAAATTTAAGTTAAAGACTAAACTTTAGAATAATTTTAACCCCATACACAAAATAACTGTAAAAAGTAGTGGTTTGTTACTCTAAAGTCTAAAGCGCCCTCTGTCGTCAATTTCTGAACGTAACCTTTAAAATTGTTTTTAAAAAAATTCATGATATAAAGAATGATTTTAGCGAAAACCGCAAACGAATTGACACCTTTTTTTCCGTTTTTTATCATCGTTTGAAGTTTTGGACCTTAAACTTTAATGGCCCCTAGCTCCGACACAAGACGTTTGCGCCCCATGGTTTCCTATTTAATAATGTGTGTCTGCATGTCTACTATCACCCCTCAAAGTTTGTCGGTCTGGTAGCGAAACACCCTGTATACATATACATATATAAGTTCAATATGTTTTTTTTTTCTATTAAATTCAAATGGTCAATATTGTTTACTATTAATGGTCTTATATATATATATACAGTTGGCAAAAAAATTATTTGTACACTCTAAAATGTTTAATTTTTAACTAAATAAAAGCAGATATTTTGTCAAAAATAGTTTTAATACAGTATGCTTGCCGTGCGTTTTAAATTAAACAACAGAAAATTTCGATAAAGATGTAAAATAATTTTCTAATAAGAAAAGTTTAACAATTTATTGCAAAAAAAGTATTTGTACATTTCCCCATCCTGATATACACTGTGTTTTATAGTGTTTATTGTTCAAAGTAGTACTTATACAGAAGCTGTTAATAAGTTTTAACTTCATATTATAATTGTCTGAATTGTATATTATAATTGTCTTGCTCTTGAAGTAATTGAAAATGGCATTTAAAACTGGAGAGGTACCTCTAGAAATATGAAATCCTACTATAGAGCATCATAAAAATTGAAACTCGCTACAAAAATTTCGAAATGCTGTTAAATTACCATTTTCAACTGTTGGATGCATAGTGAAAAAGTATAAAGAAATTGGATGCACCGAAACTCAACGAAAAACAAGACTTCTCAGCAAATTAACAATGAGGGAAAAAAGAAGTGTTGTTAAAAAAGCTTTTAAAAATCCTATGGGTTCAGTTCAAAAATTTACTGAAGACCTTGCAACATCTTCTAACATCAGAGTAATACCTCAAATAATAAGAAATATTCTTCTCAATTCAGATTTAACAGGAAGAATCTCAAGGAAAAATCCATTCATCAGTGAAACAAATAGGCGAAAACGCATAGAATTGCCTTTCGCATACAGAAGTAAATAATTGGATTTTTGGAAAACAGTAATTTTTTCTGATGAATGAAAATTCGGAATTTTCTTACCACCAAGCATTTGAAAAAGTTGGCGTAAAAATAAAACTGTTCTAGTTTCAGAAAGTATACTTCAAACTATCAAGCATGGTGGGAGGAATATTATGGTTTTGAGATGTATAGCTTCTAATAGAGTAGGAAATTTGGAATTTATTGATACTGAAATGACAGCTTTAACATACATTGATGTGTCGCGGCATAATTTATTAAACAGTGCTTAGAAATTACGCGTAGAGGAAGCTTTTCACTTTATGTGGGATAACGACCAAAGCATACTGCTGTGATCACCAGCACATAGTTAATCTACAATGCTTGTAGGCGACTGGTAACTCCTCTACAATCTCTAGACTTGAATCCAACAGAAAATTTGTGGATGCTATTGGATGCAAAAATCCGAAAAAAAATATGTATCAGGGAAAAATAGTTTTAAAGAAGCTCTTATTGAGTCATGGAATAACATAAACCAGACCGCTACAAAAAAGTTGGAATCTATGTCTCACGATCTAGAAGTAGTCATAAACAATAATGGAATTCACACAAATTATTAATTTGTATCATTTAACTAAAATTTCCTTAATTATAGTACATTAATGTAGTGTACAAAAACTTTTTTTGCATTATATTTTTGTATATTTGTTTATTATAATGCAAAAAATCAATTCGTTTTCTTTTATTTTTGCTTTTATATTATTATAATGCATTAAATTAATGTATTACAGGATTTTTCGCTTAAATCTTTTATTTAATTTCATTATAATTTAAAAAAATGAAGTGTACAAATACTTTTTTTGCCAACTGTATATATATATATATATATAGTTTAATTTGTAATTTTTAGTTTAACCCTTAACTGCTGTAACAAAAATAGTTGCATAATTACTGTGAGCGATCTGTCAGACCGCATTATCTAAAGATGAACAAAATGTTAAATTAACTCTCAGAATACTATTTATGTATTAAACATTATATAAAGGACTATTACAGATGAAATTAAGCTATTCAAAAGTCTCTAGAGATAGTAATAGGATTCCAAACGAAACAAAATTTGATCAGTATCTATAGTTAAACTAAAAATTACAAGTTAAATTGTAAAACTTGAAAAACTCAGCGGTCTGTGATACGGTAGTTATGGGTTAACTACAAACACTACCGAAATCTTACTTTTTTTTAAACTTTAGTGCTATCACCAGAGACGTTCAGTCACTTCAGGGGCAAGGTACTACCATTCGTAAAATACTGAAATGAGTGAATGACACCAGAAATTACAGTTACTATTACCCTTTTTACAGGTCGATTCAGGTATGTTTTATATTATTTTTTTGCACATCATGCCTTCTGATTGAGTTAAATTATATTAATCATTAATACGGTGAAAAAAAAAATTATACATAATTTTCAGATTGCTTCCAACTGGGAACATTGGTCACTTCCGGTGGTCACTTTTCGGTCGTCATAGGTCATTTTTAAGATTTTCTGTACATTTCTGCATTAATGATAGAAATATAACTTCTATTTTTTTAAAAATGCAAGTTTTGATTTAAAAAAATCAATTTCAAAAAATCATTTTTATGACTGGTCATTTTCCGGTGGTCATTAGTCATTTTTATGATTTTCTGTTCATTTCTGCATTAATAATAGGAATATAACTTTTGTTTTTAAAAAAATCAAGTTTCGATTTTAAAAAAATCCATTTCAAAAAATCATTTTCATGATTGATCATTTCCCAGTAGCCATTGGTCATTTTTTCGATTTTTCTGTTCATGTCCCTATTAATGATGGGAATGCAACTTCTTTTTCAAAAAATCAAGTCATCTTTTTACTATTTCTGCTGATTTTTTTCAAGTCAATTTCGGTTAAATTTAATTTTTTCTGAATTTTTAATTTTACGTTCCCAATTGTGAATATTGGCCAATAAAAGGTTAATTACACTATATTTCAAAACAAGTAAAAGCTTTTGTTCACGTATTTAATGAAAGGAAATTTTTCATTCCAATATTCTGGTACCAATGAAGCATTTGGGGATCAAAATTAGGTGGTCCAAAAATGAACCATTGGCCTCTAAGGGGTTAAAAAGGTGAATATTAATTATAATAGTTTTGTACAAATGGTTTAGCACAAAAACACCATCCTACGAGGTAATCGCACCTTTTATTCATCTCTCGATTTTACTGTCTTACAGACCGTTTCACGCTAGTTGTGTTACAATTTCTGTCACATCAGTTAAAGGTCAACTGTGAAAACTGAAAAAATAGACATCTGTGACACCGCTAACAGTTGTTAAAGACTAAGTAATACAAGAATTTCATTATAATAGACAAATCGTTGCTGTAGTTGTGTGGGAACGATGTTCCCAGAAATATTTGATTTGTTACTGTAAAAACAAACGTCGTGTACAAAGACTTTTTTGTTAAGCGAAACGTGCTAATTTGAAAAAGATCCGTTGCACTTATATTCATAAGCCATATAAAACGGCCCTTAAATTTAAAACAAGTTGAAAATTGCATGTGTATCGTAGCAAATGAGGTGCGTTCGTACGATAACGAAGTTTTAAAAATATTACTCTCATATATTAATCTCATAAAATTATAAGTAGTGAATTACAATTAAAACACTCATCAAACAATGTTCTCCCTATACCATTATGTAATGGAATACTTTTGTGTGGCCTTGTAAATCAATAACAAATGTTCTTTGCACCACAGATTATGTAAAATGTATATTATAATATGTACTTTATAGTTGCATATAAATTTTATTAAGTTCGAATGAGTGTAACACCATTAAAATGCATTTGAAACATTTTTCTCCATTGATTGTAATGTATATTGCCCCTGTAATTGATCTATGCACCCGATTATCAAAAAATTTGAACTAACTCGACAAAATTATGTAATAATTATGTATTTTAAATTTCAATTGATTAAAATGCATTTGAAACTTTTATCCCCATTGACCGTAATGTACACTCTAAATAAAAAGGAGTGAATAGTCACTCCAGAATAGTGAATACTCACTCTATCGCAGACTCAAAATATGCCGAACCTCTTTAGAGTGACTATTCACTTTGGGCAAAAGTGGAATCATTGACTATTTGAAAGAGTGAATACTCACTCCTAAGAAGTGAATATTCGCTCTACACAGGGGTCAATAATCACTATTTCTGAGGGGTGACTATTCACTTTTGCTAAAGGAGTGCGTTTTTTCACTCCTAGTAGGAGTGAGTAGTCACTTTTTCATAGGAGTGAATGCTCTTTTTTGGGGGGGGGATGAATTCCCTTTTTTATTGCTATTATGGGCATTTTAAAAGAATCGTGTCTTTTAGAACATACAATGAAAATAAATACAAACGTGGTAAAGATTGGAATAAAATACTTTATTGACAATATTTATTTAATTCAAAGTATGTAACATTAATTGAACTTTTTAAGGGAAAACGTAATTAAAGTTACACATGAATTAGATTATTGACAGAAATAAACTATTTTATTCCAATCTTTCTCCTTGTGTTTGCTTTCATTGGTAGTCCCATAAATATATGATAGTTTTAAAATGCCCATAAGCACAAGTTATTAAACAGTTTTAAAGTATTAAACATACATATATTTTTTCAGATATACCCATTAAGTTTTACATATTTAAATAAATCCATAATGCACGTTATCTATGTTTTTTTTTTTTTTATGTGTAATTAAAATCTTATTTCTGAAAAATATATATTAATACAAGCCGTAGTTATAAAATGACGTGGTAAGTCATATTTAATTTCAATTTTTTATTCCCGTATATAGAGTAGATGTGCATGTAGTACCTGCCGGCGAAGACACTCACAGTTAATGCTAATCCTATGGGGAGAGATTTTTCCAATATCTCGTTTGCATTTTGACATTTTATTTATTTATTTATTTTACATTGAATAGCTGAAGTTCGTCTCTATATCGCATCTTTTTACTTTTTCGATTTCGGTCGCAGATATTTTTATAAAGTTTCTTTTACTTTCAAAACCGGTACCAAAAATGAGAGTGTTATTTAAAAGAAAATATCTGCAGACAAAATTGAGAAAGTAAAAAACAAATATTTAAGAGAAAATGTGTTTTTGACGACTTCTGTAACTTAGTGTTTTTATTTAAATGGTGAACGATTAAGCCCTATAAGCCCCTCTTTGACTGTGCCCTTAAACATTTTTTTCGGCTTCATGAGCGGTTTGATTGCCAGATTATAAAATAGGCAAAACATCGTTAGATTCATTTTTAAAAAATAATAATAAAATGAAGAAAATATTGAAATTTTATAAATCACATTAATATAACTTAAAAACAACTATTTATAAAAATTTTGGTGTCATTACATTTTGGTAAGTGCAATTTAAAAATTAAAATTGATTACTTAAGTTTTTAATTAAATCAAAATATTTTATGCACTATAAACATTATTGTAATTGCTTTTTTAACAGCGCCTATATGAGGTGTACGTTACTGGAAAATCACTATTTAAGTATTCCAGTAATGGACACTCCTCTCAAAACCTTAAAAATTAATGAAATTTTATAAACGACATTAAATACATAAAATTCAAAGCTTTCTTCAACTACAAAAACAAAAAATTGCAAATTTTGCAATAAAATAAGGAATACATAAATTTATTAAATGAAGCCAGCTCTTAGTATGATTTTCAATGAAAACTCGATTTTCAATGAAAAACAGTGAAACTTAAAAACATTATTTTGTGCTTCCTGATTGGTTTAATTAAGAGTGTCAACAAAAGTGCTAAATTATAAAATATGCAAGGGCGAGTTACGAAAAAAAAATAAAAGCTAAATTTTTATTAGTTATTTTTTTATATATATAAACCAAAAACATTCAGGTGTGTACATTACTGTTACATCTACCCTATAGTATTCTATAAATGTGAGTTAAAGTTTTATAAAAGTATACTCATGTACGAAAAAGAAAAATAAAGAAAATATAAAATACAAGAAATGACTACATATGTATTATTCTTACTATTGGAAAAACAATTTTAATGAGTTATTTATCTCTAATAAATAAATTTCATCTAATATAAGTCGTACTGCAAACTTTTAAAATTACTAAAGCCGTTCATCTGTAAACATCAAGGAATAACACAAATCTTTGCGTCAGCGATTTTTTCTTTCCTCCACGCACATAAAGATAGCAGAAGCACACAGCTTCCTGTTAAAGTAAAACTTTAACCCAACATTCTAGAAGTTACATTCGGAAAGTAAAAAGTTGAAATTAAAATTGACTTACCGGTTTTTTTATGTTAAATTACTATCCCTTGTTTGATGAATAATAATCCTTTGTTTGATAAATAAGGTATGTGCAGTGCAACATCTTCGTCACTGAGTATTAATGGAGCATTATTTCTTTTTACTGAATTATTTGTTCTCCATTTTGACTCCAGATCAAGAAACTTAATCTATGTGGATTATTTTGAATCATAAGATATCGGAGCATATCCTTCCAAGATCGAAATTTAAACTACTTTTCAGTATTAATAATACAAATTAAAGATCCACATTTGTAGACCGAGGAAACGAAGGTGGGACACATAACGGACACGATAAAATGGCGGAAACATTTTTATCATCACAACTGAGAAGACGATTTCTGATTGGCTGATGCGTAATACATATCTAAGTCACTTTTTAAGAGTGACCGTTGACTCTATCTCAGGAGTGACACTCATTTTTGAAAACGAGTGCGTTTTAATAGCAAATAAGCGTAATTTTATAGGTTATATTATAAAATGTAATTTTTGAAAAGTAAGACTTGACATATTTTGGTACTTTTCATTGTTTTACTCCATATATTGGTTCAAAGTTGAGCGGGGATTTTTTGCAAGTGTATAATGCCGGGCTTTCACTCTCGTTAACGGAGTGAGATTTTTCACTCTCGACCATGGAGTGAGATATTTCACTCTCGACAACGGAGTGAGATATTTCACTCCTTTTTAGGGAGTCGGAAATTCTACTCTTTAAAGAGTGTATTTGTATAAAGTTCACTCTAAAAAGAGTGAAAATGCAAGTCACTCCTACAAAAAGTGAGCTTTTCACTCCTCCCAGTTTTAGAGTGTAATAGAATACTTTTGATTGCCCCTGTAATTGATCTATTCATCCGATTTTCATAAAATTTGAAATGACTCGACAAAATTATGTAATAATTATGTATTTTAAATTTCAAACGATTCGGTTGGGTAGTTTTTGCGTTGTTATATGCGGACAGACAGACGGAAGGACTGAACAACCACTATGTACTACGTATTTACATAATTACGAACGTACCTAAAAAGTCCTGAACCATATGTGAAACATTGGTAGAGATTAAGAAGAAAATTAGCCGACGTAAATTTGTCGTAAATCAGAAAGCGTAGAAAACATCTCTCATCATCGTTCTTTTGGAAACTTCTAGGACAGATTTGCCAGTAAGTAATGTATGGATTTATTTTTGTTATTTCAATTTATTTTAATTTATAATGAAAAATGTTACTACGAGACATCAAATAATGCTTTTAGATGGATGATATACAAATGCAATACAATAATAACTATAAACATTAATTGAAAAAAATTAATTGGCTTTCGGCTAAATGTCTCAAATTGGATTTTGGCTTAGCGAAAATCAAGTAACATCAACATCTATTTTATGCAAGGGTGTATTCCCACAAATATTTTTGTTCCAACTACAGAACTGCAAATGCTGTGTCCCTTCGTTTTCCATATATCGGAATTCATCTGTTATGTTTCAAAAGTTAAAACACAGCTGCAGTATTATGTCAAGAAAATTTCAAAGTTATACGCAATTTTATTATAAAAAAAAAATAATCAATAAAAATATCCGCTTTATTGTCCCCTAGGCAACAAGAAGCATTTAGGCCTCCCCTCCAATTACTAGGCCATCACTGACGCAAATAATTGGTCAGGTTGAGTAAATTGCAGTGTATTTTGTGCAGAATGAAGATTTTGAAAGAGAAGGGTGTGTGTATGTTGGGAGAAGGGGGGAGGATTAACTGAACTGTCAGCGATGTGCAGTGTTACATTTGTAGATCATGATGTCGTACGCATGTTTCGAAGGGAATAGTCACATGGTTTAAGGAATTCTGGTTATAGAACTATCTGTTGGTGTTTTCAGAAGGAAAATCTTTTATGGAATTGTATGAATGCAGGCAGATGTCTGATTGGTTGTCTGTACTCATATTGTCAATTTAATGATTTTTTTTATTCAGAAATATACCACTATTTCCGATTTCAATATTTGCCCTATAAAGACGATTCAAGAGGGCGAATATTAATATTCGGAAGGGGTTATAAAATTATTTAATAAATGAAACCTGCTAAATAAGCAATAGCGGCTTAAGTCATTAAGCTCTTAAGTCCTCGTGTCACCTGTACCCTAAGTCACATCCCTTAAATTAATTTAAATACTTCTAGAATTATTAAAATTATATCCAGACTTTTTTAATAAATGCGTGCATATCATAAGTATGAGTATATGTACTGTTTTGAGTTGTTTTATAGTAAATTTAAACTGGTCCCTCCTAATATTTGTCTCACGACTGAGGAAATTAAAATAAACAGGGAGGCGCAAATTCCTTGAGATATTATTATGCATTCTGAAGAGTAAATTTTCATCCCATTTCATTGAGAAATGTTCTCTAGTGAAAAAACAGTGGATTAAAAATTATCAGCAATGAATGGTAAAACATTTTACTACATGACGTCGCAAGCGTGGTTCAAAGAGGAATATCTTCATGATGTATAAATTCTGATTAGTGAAGTATCTGTTGGTGTAATCAGAAGTGGGAAATATTCATGAAAAGATATGAATGCGGACTGGAGGATGTTTTGATCTTACACTGGAGGCGCCATTACGAAGTCTAGGGAATACAGGGTGTTCCAAAAATGACGATCCATTTCTATGAAAACACTAATGTATTGATTTGAAAATCAATAATAATTGATTGACTTGAAATACGAAACTGCCGCTTGTTTCATTGTAGTCTTTGAACTCTGATTTCAATAACTGTAAAAAAGTAGAATACAATTTTTCTTTAAACTTATAATTAATCAATATTTATTATTAATCGGCAAGAGTGGTTTGTCTCAAAACGCAGCACATAAAAATAAAATCACTTATGCATCTTTACCTGAAAAGAAAAAAGCATATGTCCAGGTCTGTGCACTTAGTTTAATTTTTTCAATTTTGTCACTTATACCCCTTGACTTTTGTGGTCCTCATATATGATAAATATAGTAAACATCCCCAATTTAATCTGCATAAATGTTAGTAATGATGCACATTTTCCTAGTAACTATAAATTTGCGTAACCTACAAGGTATCTGATTGATCATATATGTTTTTCTCATTTACATGCATTTTCTGTGAATTCAATTAAATCGTTGCCTTATAGAAAAAAATATTCCACATTTTTCTAAGCAATTTAATAACAACGCAGAATCGTCCCTAATAATTTAGGAAAAGTGCCGTTTATTTTATATCGAAGTCTATATATATCGTATCGAAATTTAAAAATATACATCATACAATACATCACATTTTTGGTACAATGTTGTTAAATTTGATTCTGTATTGCATCATAACTTGGAGTTTTGTGATAATATTAGCAGCAACTAGCTTATTTTCCACAGATAATAATGTTATATACATCCTTTTTTATAATTCCATTGTGTCCAGAGAAATTCATAAGAGGCATTCACAATTTCGTGGTTTATCTAATTTATTACGTCATAATTATATTCTCTTTGAATATTACCATCGTTATTCCTATTCTTTTTTGTGTATCTAATTTCAGTAATGCAATATATTTTTCTTGTACTCTTACCTAATAAAGCATATGTTTCGTAATTACGTGCGTTTTCTATGAATTGAATTAACTCTGTACGATATGGGGAATTTTTTCCAGGTTTTCCTATTGTTTTAATAATACAGAATCATCCAATAATTTAGAAAAAATGCAGTTTATTTGACACATAAGTCCATATATTTTGTATCGAAATTATAAATATTTATCTATCGACACGCACTATACATCATATTTTTATGTACAAGATTGTTAAATTTGACTCCATATTACACCATAACTTAAACCAGTTTTGTGGTTAACATTAGTAAGCAACTAATTTATTTTCCACAGATAACAATGTTACCTTTACCTTTTTTTAGCATTCTGTTGCCTTCAAAGAAATTTATAAAAGGCACTCTCAATTTTGTGATTTATCTAATTTATTGAATCATAATACAAATTTCTTCTTTTAATATTAGCATTGTTATCCCTATCCTTTTTGCTTGCTTAATTTCAGTAATGCAACACATTTTTCTAGTACTCTTAAAGTCAATTTCTACCTGCATGTTTTTCGCATTCACGCGCATTTTCTATGAATTAAATTAACTCTGTACGTTTCGGGAAATTTTTTCCACGATTGCGTGTGGTTTAAACAACACAGAGACATCACGGATAATTTACAGAAATCCAGTTCATTTGACATCTAAGTCTCTTTACATCATATCAAAGTTAAAAGAACGTATTTTCATTTTGTGCTTTACCAAGAGCTAAAAAAATTTCTAATCAAATTATAATTAAAAGAGAGGGCTTATTACTACGGCTTTATTTTCGCCTCACCTTTTTAATGTAGCACTTCAGGGATAATGAAAGGTTAGACGTTATTTAATTTGTTGCTATTATGAACTTTTAGTGTTTGGGCAAAGTCTGCCTTTCGAAATTTCGTAGATGGCTGTCGAAGAAAAACAGGTGTTGTATAGATATAGTTATTCTTTCTTTTCTAATTTGAACTAATTAGAGTGTTTCCTATGCAATTAATAGCAAGAATAAAAACCAACAGGTAAGGATTTCAGAAAACAAATTCATCTAATTGAACACATATGGCTATATTTTTGTTGCGAAACCCGCATTTATTGTTAGAATTTGCTTTATTAATAAAGTAAAGGTCTGATAGTTGATGAATAACATGCATATACTTATGAGAAAACTGTTTGTGTTAGAATCTCATTAGATTTTTTTTAGTTTTTGAAGCAGATGAATTCATTTACGGGTGTTTCTTCAAACAATATGTTCAATATGCGCAAATTAGGAAGTTTGTTTAATATAATACTTGTTATTGCCCCTTGTTATTCGACCCGTTCACTTTTACTGGGAGATGAAAAAAAATCTTGATATAGCGGAATACCAGGGTTTCTAAATATCATAATATTATCAAATACAAAGTGTTCGATATTTTTTATTTTTTAAATATTATATAATAAATAGATATTGAATATTTTTTAAATATTTATAATGATAATTATTTTAATTTAAATATTTTAAAAATACTGAGCTTACTATTGATTATAGTTTTTTTTTTTTTTTTTTTTTTTTTTCAGAATTAATATAAATTAGAAAACTAAAACATATTGCATTTAACATGAAAATTTAATAATACGTTATTCTTATTTTTTTTTTCTTCACGTGTAGCAAAATGAAGGTCAACTAAAACTGAACACAAAAACAATTTTCTTATAAGTTAAACAATTTACTTTTAAAACTCATCTAAAAACAAACTGCAAGATTTTTTTTTCTTTTTTGATTGAGAAAGTCATTACTAAAAGTAAAAAATCTTTGTCTACAGAAAGACACAATTAATAACAATTGAAACAAGTCGGCAAATGTGGCAAAAGAGTTCATTATATAGAATGTTCATTTTTCAACTATAGTTTTATAAATATTCAGATCTTGGTGCAATAGCTGTTGCACTCTTATGCAACATGCCTGATTACAAAATATGATATGATTATATATTATGTGTTTCAATGGTTTTATTTAAACAAAGTTTACATACCTATATATATAACCATTAATTGTAAAACAATATGTATCCATAGAACATGAAAAAATAAAATAAAAGGAATACTCGAAACATGCAGAACCATGGTCGATTTATCAGACTCCATATATATATATATATATATATATATATATATATATATACAGTCGAACCCCGTTAATATATATATATATATATATATATGTGGGTATAAAGGATGAAGTATTAAGCAATTAAAGATAATATACTCAATGATTTAATGAACGTGATATCCCAATTGAGACTCACGTGATGATGCATAAAAAAGAACGAGGTGTTCTATAGATTTCAGCGATGGCGAGTTGGATGGATTTTTAATCCAAAGCTCAGAGAAGCTTATTTATTTTAAATATTATTCAGTTCTACTGTTATTTTTGAATGCTACGTATATATTTTATGTCTAGTAAACCTTTTTATCTTATCAAGAATATTTGTTTTGCTTAAATCATAAGCTAATCACTCAATATTCCCACAAGTTTTGGGGGTTCGTTGCCGGGATTGAAGGATTTGAATGACTTGGATTTGAATGATTTCGCTGATTTATATTTGAATTTGAATTTCACGATGAAAGCTATTTTACACTAAGAAGGTCTAAGTCTAAGAAAAATGTTTTGTTTTTAAACTAATACGTATTATGTAAAAAAGGAACTGTTTGTTATATGTGTAATGATTAGAAATTATCCGTGATCAAGCCTGCAAGATAGTGCACTATATTGTTTTGTTGAAGTGTAAACAAAAATTATAATGTCTGTTCTGAATAAAGCTAGAAAGGCGGACTTGTTAACGTTGTGTGATGATCTAGGTATAATTGTGCCTCAGAGTCCAAGAATCATTGATTTGATAAAGTTGGTGACTGAATCGAAGGATTATGAAGAAAATTTTGTAAAAGTTCGACTTGAAGTCATTGCCGCGGAGAGAATAGAAAAAGAAAGACTAGAAGCAGAAAAAGAAGAAAGAAGATTAGAAGCAGAAAAAGAAGAAAGACGACTAGAGGCAGAAAAAGAAGAAAGACGGTTACGGTTAGAATCAGAAAGAAGATTAGAGGAAAAGAAGATGGAAATGGAGTACGAATTACGAAAAATTGAACTTCAAGGAAATATGATAAATACAAGTGACGGTTCGGCTGTAACTGGTACAGGTAAGCAACAAGATTTGTCTAAATTAATGTCACACTTTGATGGGAAGGGTGATATTAGTATCTACTTAGCTCTATTCGAGAGACAGATTTCTAGGATGAATATAACAAAAGAGAATTGGGTCATGCACTTATTAAGTTTAATGCCGCTAGAAATTGCTAATGTTATAACTAGAGAACCAGAAACATTAACAAATAACTACGATTATGTAAAAAACTTGCTGCTCAAAAGATTCAAATTGACGCCAGAAGAGTTTAGGCAAAAATTAATGTCGCATAAGAAAGAAAATTCAGCCACTTGGCGCGATCTAGCATTTGAGTTAAGGAATTATTTAGAAGAATGGATTACCGGTCTTGATGTGTCGAATTTTGAAGATTTAAAAGAATTAATACTGGTAGATCAAATCAAAAGAAGATTACCGATAGAAATGAAGGAACATTTCATCGATGATCTTCCCAAAATTAAAAGTGTTGATACGTTAGTTTGTAAACTAGATGATTACGAAACAGCAAGGCGTAATATTAAAACCATGAATAGAAATTCACACCACTTTGAAGATAGGAAGTCAAAAATGCGCGAAAATAACAATTCAAAACCGTGGTTACCATCTCAACGTTATGATACTTTAAGAAAACAACAATTCGCAGATAATACAGATAATGTAAATGAATTTTCTTATTTAAATGAAAAGAACAGGGCACAAATTATGTGTTTCAAAAGTAATCGTCTTAGCCACGTAATATCGCAGTGTAATAATGGGAATAATAAACAAATAAAAAATGACAGCCAAAATCCGCGATTATCCAACTACAAAGAGATGAATTCCGCAGTAATCAAGCAAACTAACAGTGCCAAATCAGATTACATGAAAAATATTGATATTAACGGTGAAAAGACACAGATCTTCTTCGACACTGGAAGTGATATCAGTTTGGTGAGTTACGAATATTATACGAAAATAGGCTCGCCAAGATTATTTTCAAATAATATCTTTTTGTCCGGCATAAATAAAATAGTTGTTTATCCAAAAGGATACTTCCCATATGAATTTAATATTGATGGTTTTCTAATCAGAACAAATTTGTACGTACTAGAATCTCTTGAATATGGTATTTTACTGGGATATGATGTCATTAGCAAATTAAATTTGGCGATAGACGAGAACGGAATTAAGATCGTTGGCAAACGCAATAGTATTCAAGTAGGTTACACTAAAGTTCAGAAGAATTCTGATATAAAATTGAATCATGCTGCCAAAAATAATAATGAAATGAAAACGTCTACGTTAGATAATTCACGTGATGAAAATGTTATACTTGCAAATGATAATAATGCAGGAGGTAATCACTTGATTAATTTCGCGAGAGTCATAGAAGAAAATGAAATTGATTTGAATCACGTGAGAAATTTGAAAATTAGAAAAGAAATAAATGAGAAAGAAGAAAATTTAATTAGTAAGAAAAGATTGAATGAAAGAAACGAGACATCACAAACAGGACGAATGAATGACCTAAAAGAAAAACGCAATTTATGTGCACGCGCCAATGAAAATAAAAATGAAACGAGGAAAATTAAAAAATATTATAAACGGAAAAATACGAGGGAAGAAAGGAATGTTGAAGGAGTTAATGCAAATAAACAGAAATTTATCAGAAATTACAAGAAGCGTGATTACAATGATAGAGATGAAGAAAAGAAATATTATTCGAGAAATAATTTTGATGGAAAACGTCACACATATGAAAATTGGAGAAACAGCAAACAGAAACATTTAGAGGTACAGCAAACAGAAAGAAAATATGAAATTTTTGAAAAAGAAAGGGCTGAACCGTGTGAAAAGGATACTTTTAAATTTAAAGGCAAAAGAAGCATAAAAACAAATTTTAATGGTCCGCGTAGAAATCTATATTTTTGGAGTAATGGTAGTTATAGAAAGCAATTTAACATGATGAGAAAAGTACCTAACAGATATGAATTAAATGATACCGAGTTAATCCAAGAAATGCAGTATGGAACAGGAATGAAAAGGAGAAAATTCCATGGACCTAATAAAAACATTATAGAAAAATCACATGATCATTATGATGCAAAGAGGATTGGAGACCATGGTGGACAAGATATCCACTATTGCAAAATACGTCAAGCCGTGGGGTAATGCATCTGCATAATGTTAGATGTTTTTGTTTTATGTTTACTTGTAACGATAGATGTTGTTGTTTTATATTTACCTGTTTTATTTCTATAAATTTGTGTCTAAATTTTAATAGGCAGCTGGCGAGGTCGCCAGGAACGTCAGGATGACCGAAAATGTGGGTATAAAGGATGAAGTATTAAGCAATTAAAGATAATATACTCAATGATTTAATGAACGTGATATCCCAATTGAGACTCACGTGATGATGCATAAAAAAGAACGAGGTGTTCTATAGATTTCAGCGATGGCGAGTTGGATGGATTTTTAATCCAAAGCTCAGAGAAGCTTATTTATTTTAAATATTATTCAGTTCTACTGTTATTTTTGAATGCTACGTATATATTTTATGTCTAGTAAACCTTTTTATCTTATCAAGAATATTTGTTTTGCTTAAATCATAAGCTAATCACTCAATATTACCACATATATATATATATATATATATATATATATATATACAGTCGAACCCCGTTATAACGAACTTCAAGGGACCGAAGCTTTTGTTCGCTATATCCGAACCGTTAAAAAATGTTAGAGTTTACAAAATATGTATATAATTACCTGATACCTATATGTTCAATAATCATGTATTAAGAAAAAAAACGTAAATTCATTTAGATATGATCATTAATGAATTAAATTGACTAAAATTGATAATATTAAACTAAATAAAACAATACTAAATAAATTGACTAAAAAGGAAGACAGATAGAAATACAGTAAAGCGCCGATTATATAAACATTCGAGACCAATCCTAGTTCGGATAAATCTTGAGATAAATGAGCAGACAATTTAAAGAATGATTCTGACTATACTAAAATCTTTACACTTTATCCAGACTTAGGATGAGTAACACTAATTATTGGCGCGTTAAAAATCGTTTTATTTTGTTTGTTTATTGTTTTTTCATTTAAATTTTCCTTTTTTTTCATCATCTTGTGAACTCCAGAGAGTATAATTTAAGGAAAAAAGCTTTTGATTATTGCTTGCTTTAAAGATGTTCTTTTCAATGCTGATATGTCTCGAATTATTCTTAAATACATTAGTTAAATAAGTTAGCTTAAATGCGTTACTGATTTGCTATGACAGGAGTAATGGAAAATAATTGACGGATGGGCGAGATTACACCTGCAGAATGGCTACCATAAAAGAGAAAGAATGCAGGTCTTACTACTCTTTAATAAAGAGCCATAGTTAATTTGCACCATGTTTTATTAGCCGGCATGCATTTTCTTATAAAATTAGAGTCAAAACCTTTTTTCACATCAGCAGAAAAGGAAAAAAAAGAAAAAAAATCATGGTCGACTAGAAAAAAAGCTCGTTATAACCGATTCTTAAGATTCCGGAGGTTCGCTATAAAAGGGTAAAATAGCATTAAATATAATAGGAAAACGGCGGGTCCAAAATTTTCGTTCGTTATATCCGGGAGTTCGTTATAAACCGGGTTTGCTATAACGGGGTTCGACTGTATACCATTAAATTTAACACAACTTACCACACTGACAACCCCTTCCTGAATTTGAAAGGGCGCTGCTACAGCGGTTTTTGTGCCGTTTTTATTATTGTACCATCAAAAACTGCATAAAGTTATGCATAGAATTGAACCTATTTTTTTGTGTACGTATTTGGATGTAGAAAGGTTTTCCTTCAGTTTAGAAATATTCTGCCGGGAGAGGGCGCTGTAATAGCAATTTTGTGTCATTTACATTACTGTGCAATCGAAAAGTGTATGAAATATGAATAGAACTGAGCCAAATATTCTGTGTATGTTTTTGGCTATATGGTCAGTTGGTTCGCTCTGAATTTGAAAAAAATCCGCCGGAAGGAGGCGCTGTGATAGCGATTTTTGGGGGTCATTTCATTAATGTAAATATGCATAAAAATAAGCGTAGAATTGAACCAATTTTTTGTGCATGTTTTTTGCTATGGCCATTAGCGATTTTTGTGTCATTCTTTTTATTTTACTTTGAAAAGTTATGAAGTTATGAATAGAATTCAACCAAATTTGTGCCTGTTTTTGGCTAGAGCCAACAGGTCCTAGCATTGAATTTGGAAATATTCCGCCAAAAAGAGACGCTGTGATACCAATATCTGAATAATTTTCTCAGTTTTTTAGTTTTGTTGTTGATTGGCTTCTGGTGCAGAGACGGGAACTCGCGTCCTGCTAAACCGGCTATTCGCAAATAGTTGATATATCAGATAACAACGAAAAACTATTGATTTTAATAAATATTATGATCGTGATTATTTTTTTTTTACTTTAATTAATTGATTGAAGCAGAAATTTAAGATGAAAATCAAAATTGGTATAGTATGTAACTAATAATATTGCAGCATTAACATCTATAACGACTTTTTTGAAATATTAAGATATAATAGATAGAAGAAAATTTTGGGATTGGCATATCCAACTAGTTTATTTTAGAAGGATAATTATATACTTTAGCATATGGATTATGCACCATCTTTCAGAAAATTAGTTATTAATCTGTGTATATATTATTGAGCAACGATGAAACAACACTTTAATTTTTTAAATAGATATAGCTTAAAACTATAAAACGGGAGATTTTGCATACCCTCTTTCATTGATGACTACATATCTTAAAATAAATAAATGTTTACATTATACAATAAAGAATAATAATAATAAAGCAGTTATTTTAGTTTAAGAGTGGGATTTGACCACTTACGTAAGTCATTTCCTTCATCATGGTACTTCAAGATGGAACAATTATTGAGTAAAAAAGATTTATGACTAATTTAAAACGTTAGAATGATTGCGGAACAGGCGAAATTGGTTTATTTATATCCGCAAAGTTTATCTTGGTGACGATTTATGTCCAACATTTTCTCCCACTAAACTTTCTTTACATAAACGACGTGGTCTCGCATTATTTACGCACTTTCTAGAATTTTTCTTATCGAAATCAGTCCGTAACAAACTTTATCTTCCTCCTTTATTTATTTATAATTTTTTCGTAATAAAAAAAACTCTATGATTTTAATCCAAAAATGATTCGCATAAAATGTTATGTTTCAGTTTTTAATAACGCATAACGGATCCCCATTTAGATTCGTTTTCACTTTACACACGTCGCATGCACTGCGCAAATGCAACATGAACAAACCCTATTATCAAGTATCTATGTAAATGTCGACCTTAATTTCACCTAAATCCTTCGAGAGAACATTAAAACTATTGTCACCGGAAATTATTTGACATTTATTTTGCATCTGAAGGGCATTTTTCCACTTTCAAATGTAAGTAACGCCTCGATCTGAATCAGCGAGCAATGAATTTAAACGACATATTATCCGCATCGATAGGGATACTTACCCTGACATTCTGTTAGAACCACTTAATGTTTAGATTTGGCAGCGATTACGATATCTAGATATGTATCTCTACAGCAGTTGAAACAGTTTTTATTTTCTCTTCCATGTGTTATATTATTTCATCGAAATAGAGTTGTCGTACTTTTTACGGTCTGTGCATATATAAAGAGTCTGGCATATGATATCGTAAGATATCTCTAGGGGGAGAGAAGGGATTGTTTTTGATATCGTTATCATTTTTCGTCCAGCCAAAATTTTCTATTTTTATTTGTAACTTTGTCTTTACATCGAAATAGTATGATATCTTTTTTTTAGTCTGCTCTCTATTTTTATAGAAATACAAAAATATTGTCAAACTTATTATTAGTAAATAACTTTTAAAAAATTTATTCCAAAAACTGGAATGCCCCAACGTTTGAAATTCCTATTCCTCTGTTATATATGTATGCATATATAGTACTCTGCTCGAGAAACCATATGCGAAGTACGTGGTATATCCACAAAGTAAGTTCCGTTTGGTTATATAAAAAAAACGTGCACAGACACAAAAAAAATATTTATTGTACAGAAATCTACAACTGTGAAACTACTTTTCTACATAGCTTCCGAAATTTTGTAGGCATTTGTCGTAGCCTTCCTCAAGGTTTTGTATGCCTTCTTTGTAGAAGGTTGCCGCCTGTGTTTTCAAACATTTGGTTTCATGTTCTTTCAACTCGTCATCATCGGTGAAGTGTTGACCACCAAGGAAAGATTTGAGGTGGACTTACGGTTTTGCTTAACCTTCTCTTCAATTGCGTGAACCAGTTCATCAGTAACCAAAGGCGAGCGTCCACTTCGTTCTTCATCGTGAACTTGATCACGTCCTTCATTAAACTGTCTGACCCATTGAATCACTCATAGCATTTTGTCCGTAAACCTCGCAGATTTGCCGATAAATTTCACTTGGTTTAACTTTATTTGCATTGAGGAAACGAATCACAGATCTGATTTCACAAGTGGCGGCATTTTCAATTAAGGCTGATATTCTAAAGAAGCACTACAAATAACACGTCGGCAGCAGCGATCAGAAAATGGCGTACATTTCTTCTCCTTCAGTCAGAGTAACTGCCGCACATGCTCGGAACTGCGATCACAGCGCTGTTACGGATAAAAATAGAAACGGAACTTACTTTGTGGATATACCTACACTGTTAAAAATTTCTTCGTCAGAAAACGGTCATTTGAACGGCAGCATTCTGTCCGGCATTTTGACCGTAATTCGAGATAACGGTTACTTAACCGTATTAAACATATATTGTCATATGACCGTAAAAACATATATATATATGGTCATTTGACCGTAGTTGTATAAAATGGTCATTTGACCGTAATTGTATAAAATGGTCATTTGACCGTAATTGTATAAAATGATCATTTGACCGTAATTGTATGAAATGGTCATTTAACCGTAATTGTATGAAATGGTCATTTAACCGTAATTGTATGAAATGGTCATTTGACCGTAATTGTATAAAATGATCATTTGACCGTAATTGTATGAAATGGTCATTTAACCGTAATTGTATGAAATGGTCATTTGACCGTAATTGTATGAAATGGTCATTTGACCGTAATTGTATGAAATGGTCATTAGACCGTAATTGTATCAGATGATCATTTGACCGTGAAATATACATGGTATGATTTTTTGACCGTATTATGATTTTATTAACATATGACTGTAAAATATGTATGTACGGTCATTTGATTGCATTATGGTTTTATTAATATATGACCATAAAATATATAGGATGTTTTTGAATTTGATCGGTGAATTGAGAGAGGTGACAGTAGGCATCAAGAGGATGAAAAATTGTCATAAAACATCTGATGGTTGCAAGCCACATTGAGAAGAGAAATTCACAAAAGTAGTTAGGAAGGGTGTTACATTCAGTGGAACAAATAATAAGCAGACAGACATTTATTTGACCTAAGCAGGATTACAATGCATTACAGTTTGACATCAGAAGGACATGACAAGGAATTTTCATAGGAATTGTTTGAAATTGAGCCCACGAAGGTAATTGCATCTACAGGAAAGCATCTACAGGATTGCTATGCAATGATATTCGCACATGTAATTTAGAACAATACCTTTAAAAATCTCTTGTCATGTCTTTTCTGATGTCGAATTGTAATGCATTATATTCCTGCTTAGATCAAATAAATGTTTTCCTATTTATTTGTTCTACTCAACACACACATTTAACTATTTTTGTGATTTTCTCTCACTCAACGTGGTTTGAAACCACCCCATGTTCCATGAAAATTTTTCATTCTCTTGATGCCTACTAGAAACCCTCTGATTTTGTTGCCCAAATTCGGTAACACCTTGCATATTTTATAAACATATACTAATAAATCCATAATAAAATCAAATGATAGTACATAAATATTTTACAGCCACATGTTAATAAAATCATAATACAGTTAAATAACCACAATAACTACTCTGAATTTGTCAGTCAAATTCAAAAA
This sequence comes from Maratus speculifer, assembly GCA_964019185.1. Taxonomy (NCBI): domain Eukaryota; kingdom Metazoa; phylum Arthropoda; class Arachnida; order Araneae; family Salticidae; genus Maratus; species Maratus speculifer. The sequence goes on from OZ025303.1 coordinate 179,427,316, forward strand.
CACTCTGGACATGCTTGGTCTTTTGACTATAAATTTTAGATAAGTTATTTAACCATATTTTCAGTTTGTTATATAAGCTTTATATACAGGGTGTCCGAAAAGTCTGGAAACGGCCGAATAACTCGAGAAATACATATGAGATTGAAAAACGTAAATTTACGTGTTAAATATTTTTAAATAAGCTACTCTGTGATACCAAATTTGACCTTCGAAACCGACCCCCTGGGGGTCAGAGGGGGTCCAACTTTGAAATCTTAAATTATAACCCCAATTTTTTATTGCAGATTCGGATTCTACAGACAAAAATACGTAACTTTTGTATTTGATGTTTATTTCAAATCTTCGTTTATCACGGTGTAATCGAGCATATTAAATCGATACATATTCCCGCTTTTCCAACGGGATTTTCCCTAATCGAAATTGATTGGGCAGAATTTTTGACGTCAAATTCCTCGTCTTTTGTAGGAATAGCGTTTCCTGAAAATCACCCGTGGCGATTATTTCAATAGTGCTACACTGTTAAAAATTTGACCCATTTGCTGCAGCGTCACTCCACAGCTATTATAGAATATCTCTTTTGTGACCAATGAGAATGCTCCATAACACAGTAAAGTAATCGTTTTCTATAAAAGCGGTGGAGTGACGATGCAGCAAAAGGGTAAATTTTTTTACAGTGTACTTTACTGTGTTATGGAACATTCTCATTGGTCATGAAAGAGATATTCTATAAAAGCTGTGGAGTGACGCTACAGCAAATGGATCAAATTTTTAACTGTGTAGCACTACCGAAATAATCGGCACGGGTGATTTTCAGGAAACGCAATTATTGCAAAGGACGAGGAATTTGATGTCATAAATTCTCCCCAATTAGTTTCGATTAGGGAAAATCCCGTTGGAAAAGCGGGAATATGTATCGATTTAATATGCTCAATTACACCGTGATAAACGAGGATTCGAAATAAACATCAAATACAAAAGTTATGTATTTTTGTCCGTAGAATCCGAATCTGCAATAAAAAATGGGGGTTATAATTTAAGATTTCAAATTTGGACCCCCTCTGACCCCCAGGGGGTCGGTTACGAAGGTCAAATTTGGTATCACTGAGTAGCTTATTTAAAAATATTTAACACGTATATTTACGTTTTTCAATCTCATATGTATTTCTCGAGTTATTCAACCGTTTCCAGACTTTTCGGACACCCTGTATATATATAGTGGCGCCAACTTTTGAAAAATATTGGGTGAGCTCAAAATTTTTTGAACAAATACAAACTTATTGGGTGGGCTCAATTATTAATGAGTGGATGGAGATATCAAATTATTGGGTGGGCTCGCACCTGATGGACCCATACAAGTTGGCGCCACTGTATATAAAGTTTATATAACAAACATATATATATGATTATTTGACCTTATTAAAAATCAGACAAAAAAAGCTCATATATATTTCTCATGGTTATAAAACTATAAATTAAAAATGTATGTAATAAATTAGAAATAAAAATTTCGATTTTATGTAACAAGAATATTAGAAGTACATGTCAAATTGTATCAAATTGGTCTCAGTCTTAAAAAAATAAAATAAATAATTAGCTGTTCTTGTACAATAAATAATAAATTAAAAAATATAAACAGAATAGTATGTAATATTGATTATGCCCAACCAGGAACCAACTTTTCTTTTAGCCATATAACAAATAATTCATTACTGCACTGGAATAAAATTTCTTAATCATGCAATATAAATTATTATCCATGTATAACATGGGTTTCTTTTTCATATTATAATATCGATATTTATTAAACAAGAACATCAATGTATTTTTTAAAAAATCATATATTTTCAAATAAAATTTTAAAAATTGACCAAAATTTTACAATTACTTCCAAGATTCTTGTCATTTGTAAATTAGAATTTATTTTCTCTCAACATACAAATTTATCTAAATTTTCTTATTTTCAGTTAAATGCTTAAAACTGCCACTTCCTAGCAAATCAAACTTTTGTGATTTTTTAAAAATGAAAAAATAGTGTTTTGTTATTCTTGCAAAACTTAGTATATAGTTTAAAATGTAGAATACTAATAACAGACTTTTAGAAATTCTGTATGTAGTTAACTTAATAGATTTTTTACAATATCAATTAATTAATTATTATAAATCAATTAATTACTGAAAAGTTTACTACATATGTTGGGATTTTAATCCTTTATAATCATAATTATGAATTTGTGAAACTTTCGTTTTCCAAAGCATTTTTCGTGAACATTTGAAGCTTTAGAAGATTGAACATTAGAAGATTTACACAATAATTTAATAAATTTTAGAAGAATTTTGCTAAATAAAATTAATTAAATTTGAATATATAGGGATTCTGAACAATATTTATAACTCCAATCAATTTTTTTTATTTTTTGTAATTTATAAAATAAAGAAATGTACAAATATAATACTCTTACAATTGAAATATAGAAATATTTCCAAACTTAAACTTCTCCCCCCCCCCCCTCTATTCTTTCAATGCCAAAATAGTTAAAAAGATGAAAATGCAAAATAAATCATCCTTTTAGAAATATTTTTGTTTTTTGCAACCAATAATGTTTTTACAACAAAATAATGTAAAATAAGTATAGTTCATTCTAAATTGTATTACTACAATCAATGTACCAAATGAATCTTAGAACAAGTTATTTTAATGGTGATTTAAAATGCCATTGGGGACTAAAGAATTAATGAAATTATGAATAATTTATTGCAGAATAAGTTTTGAATATTTAGATTTTGAGTTGATATACAAAAATATACATATTACTATACTTGTGTTTTTTTAAACATATTTCCTATATATATATATATATATATATATATAAAAATATTTTGTAACAAATTTAATACAACTGCAAAAAATCTGAAGACAATATCGAATTATTCACAACTTATTCTCTAAATGACTTATACAGTTGCAGCACAATCATTGATTATCCAAAATGTATGAATTTACATTTAGTATTGAAGTGGAATACAAGTAATGGGCCGACACAAACAAATATGTAGAAGTTTAATTGACTACAAAAAACATGCATAAATTGAAAATCATTAAGTATCATTTTCAATATGAAAAAAAAAAAAAAAAAAAAAAAAAAAAAAAGATTGATTGATAAATTAAAATGAATCCAATAAATTTATAAATTTTTACAGTTATGAACAAACAGTATTTAACAAAACTTCTACATATTAGCCACTGGCAGAGAAAATAATAAAAAACATTGATACATGTGTATTTAGAAAAAACGTACTTAAAACTTAAGCTTGTTGATTTTATTTAATATATTAAAAAAATAAAGATAATTGTGAATCAGAAATAATCAAAAAACAAACAATTAAAATACAGAAATACATTTATTATAATAAATAAATTACATTAAATTATTATACATGGTTATATTAATATAATTTTTTTCACAATTTTTTTTTTTTTTTTTTTTTTGTAGAAATATGATACAATAATATAATGAACTGTTCCAATCGATTTGCTGTAGTTTGTTCCACACACAGGATTTATCAACATTGAATACCTTAAAGAAAAAGTTAAATGCATTAAACTTAGCTGCTATAATATAACAATACTTTGATAAAAAATATTCAAATATATTTTCAATACAAAGTAATTTATAGGAAGTTTTATAAAATCATCTAAAAGCTAAGATAAAAAAAAAAAAAAAAAAAAAAAAAGCCATTTACAGGGTTGGTGATTTTTGACATGTTTCAATTTATAATGGGTTTAAATTATGATGTCAAAATGCTCGTGAAAAAACCCATAAAAAACCCAAAATACTTCACTGATTTGAAAAATTTCACCTTGATCCAGACAAAATATGTACAATATGAGCTTTAAAATGTCACTCACTGTTTTGCTTAAAAGGCAACTAAAATAATAGAAGAGATGTTACAAGTTGAAATTACAACCCAAAATACTAAGAAGTTTAAAATAAAACATATTTTTAACTATAGTAACATACCATTATTTTCAACACAATCTACCTGATTGGTAAAGTAATCATACGAAATAGTAACATATTTCTTATTCTTTTAGTCACTTTTTTAAAAAAGACTGAGTTAAGTTTATATTGTATATTTTCTGTTCACATTAAATGTCACACATAACAATATTACACATAATTTTTAAAATTTACTATTTAATGTACATAAATAATTAATAGCATATTATTTTTAAGGGCAACTTTTTAAAAGAGTAACTTTTATTTATTTATTTTTTTTTTTTGGGGGGGGGAGGGTAGAACTGTGCTTTTCTAAAAAGGATACACTAAGCTCACATGAACAGAACATTTTTTTTTCTCTTATTTAAAATCTTTTTAATTTCACTATTACTTTTAAAAGCTTAAGGTTTTTTTTTTTGGGGGGGGGGGGGGGGGGTAAGAAATTAAATTTAGAAAAGTGCAGATATTTTTAATGTAGATATATAAATATCAACATTGAATACCTTAAAGAAAACATTAAATGCACTAAACTTAGCTATAATATAACAATACTTTGATAAAAGACATTGAGATAAATTTTCAATACAAAAGTAAAGTGTGTGTGTGTGTATATATATATATATATAACAAGATAATATGCATCAATTTTACTGTAATCTAGACGATAAACATTCCATTAACATTGAAATCGGATTATTAATGTTATTATAATGTTGTGTTTTGTAATGCTAAACATTTACAAAACAAGAAGTCGTTCAAAAAAAAAAAAAGTAAAATCTTCATAAAATATGCTTTGTTTCAACATATAAAAGTATTTTTTTATTATAAAACTAAATGAAATTGGCTCGATCTTCTAAAAAAAATTAACCTATGCCTCATACTGAAAATCTGCATAATAGAAGGAATTAAAGCATGAAACAATACCTGCATCCCGACCATCAAGGACAAGGGTTGACTGGGGTACAAATTGATTTAGCTCACATTTAGCTTCAAAGAGAATTTGTGGTTACTTGCCAGTGCTGATTATTCTGATATATTTTATGAAAGTTAAGAATCCCCTAACTTTAGTGTCATAGGAAGGAACCCAAATGGTGAAATGGTATCATTAGATGCAATAGCTTTTTGTCTGAGCCTCCTTTAAAACTTTCTCTTCTAGTAATGATTTTGCTATCAAGTCCATCTAGCTGACTATCAATTAACCCTTTCAGGGACAAGACATTTCTGCTCCAAAATTGTTTACACAACCAATTCTCACAAATCACAAACAAATTTATCTGATAATAATAAAAGACTCCTTATCACGTTTGTTATGAGATCAAAATTGTACTAAAAAATTACTGGTGCTACTTGGCATTTTGAGCAGCAAAATTAATTGATTGCAGACTGCAAACAGAGCCCATGAAAGATTTACAAAACGGACCATTTTCTAATGCTTCATACACTCAGACTCATAAATCATTTGGCTATAAATAAATGTGCTGAACTGGTATGTGCCACAGCATGTTGAGTTGTAAAATTGATCCGAACTATTTAATTGCACAAATTAATTTTCATCTGATTGAAAATTCGAAAATATTTTTTTTTCAGTTAATATATTTTTTATAATTATTAAAATATCATAATTTTAAATAAAATATTACATAAAATCATTGGCTTACTTAATGTTTACTTATTGTTATTAAAATTTGTTTAGTGTGTTAGTTTTTCATGCTTGTCATATCAAAACCCACCCTGGCAGATTACTTAAACCACAACCCTAGGCTCATTGCATTCCATTGTATAGTACATTCTTGCGAAAAAGAACTGCATAGAATCAAATTGGATAAAATATGTAAGTTTTTAAATTAAATTTATGAAAAATACAAACTTTTTTGGCAATTATTTCACCTAATTAGTATGTTTTAAAAATTTTACAATGAATAATAAAATAATTGTTGCATATTATTATGTTAGTGTAATCTAATTATCTTATCTTATGTTAGTGTATCTATGTTGTTTTAACAGGCTACAGAACCGACATTCCTTTTTATTTCTTTTATGCCCCTGACGGCTCTTTTAAAAGGTCTAAGTTTGTATGTATGTGATCACCATGTTCTATTGAGTTTTGTCAGACCTTCAAAGTTGAAGGCATTCCAACCATGTGTAAATCTGTTTAGGGATAGTTACTGATCCACATTTTGTTGCAAATAGATGTCAATGTGTGCTTGCTTTCAACATAACTGGTTTCAAAATCCAAGTACTTGGGAATAAAAACAGCAATTAAATAAATTTTGATTAAAATGTTGAGAAATCTCAAATGAAAATCAAATTTTGAATTACTTAAAAGGCGCAAATGCCAACTTAGTAAAAAAGATTCCATGCCGGGAATCGAACCCGGGCCATCAGTATAGCGCACTGACGTTCTACCAACTAAACCACATGGAACGACACCCAACAAGGATATCGGCATCGATTGAATCAATCAATGTTTGATCGTTGAATCATCGATATTCATTCGATGCTGGATTAATTTGAGTTTCGTGATTGCCCCAGATCGGTGGCTCGCGGATTGTATTCCATCTTGTGCTGCGTTTGTAGCCTTGCCAACATGTAATAGCGAAAAGTTCCTTGTTGGGTGTCTTCCATGTGGTTTAGTCGGTAGAACATCAGTGTGCTATACTGATGGCCCGGGTTCGATTCCCGACATGAAACCTTTTTCACTAAGTTGGCATTTGCGCCTTTTAAGCAATTCAAAATTTGATTTTCATTTGAAATATATTCAAGGTGAATTTTTCTGAAAAAATTTCCACGCATTAATGTTGAGAAATTATCAATCATTATTTTAAATTTAATCAAGAGTATTTTATTAATCATATATAGGGATTTATATTTTAACCTTTTATAATGTGAGATAGTTTTTATTCCATTTAAATTTAATCAAAATTTATACCAGAATTTTTGAACAAATTATACTTTTATAACATCAGTGAACAAAGCTGTAAAATTGCTTTTTTTTTTATTATTGAAAAATATTATTAAAAAATTCTGGTGTGAATTTAACATTACAAAGCACAATTTTCTAGATCTCAAAAAGTTAATAAACTTTTGGAAGATACACCAGTAGAACTCCATTTTAATTTCGATCCACCACATTTATATTATTAATTTTTAAAAATAAAATAAAAAAATCTAGATCTTTTCCACTTTCATTCATGCATATACATTTGTATGCATAGATAGCCAGAAAACATTTTTAGTTGTCAATAAAAGACATCTGCTTTTTTGAATCATACACAAAAAATTATGTATAAATTTAATTTATAAATTTAGATGGTTTATTTATAACAATCAATAGAAAGAAATCATATCTTAGCATGTTAACAAAAAGTCAAATTTTAAATTATTAAAAAATTCATTACAAAAGACCTTACCCAACAAATTTTCTTATCCTAGTAAAAAGTAAACTCTTCTAGTAATAACTTAAAAATTACACATCTAAATATTTCTTAATAAATTTTTAGATATTAATTAATAGTCAAATAGATAAGTATAAATAGCATTAACCATTTAACATATTTTAGCTTAAGTTCTCTATTAGCACTTTAATTTTAAAATTCAATACTTGATATATATATATATATATATATATGTTGCGGCCGAAACCCGAAATTGGCCAATTCTAGAACTGGCCAGGTGCAATTGGCCAATTCGCGAACTGGCCAGATGCGATTGGCCAATTCACGAAATACATATAGGCACTCGGCTTAATCCTTTCTAACATAGTTGAAAGTGTCTATGAATTCAAATAGTCCAGCTGTCAGCCTGTCCGTGCTCTAACTGGAGTAAAGGTTTCGGTTAACTTGTAATTGTCATCTTATTTGGTTTATCAATTAATTTCAATATTGAAAGGTAATTGTGTACTATTTTTGGTTAATTTAGTTGGGTACACAAAAATATTTCGTTTCAATATAGTCAATGGGAATCTTTTTTACTGTGCATTTTAATGTTACATTATCTTATTTACAAAAAAATTGGTACCTATGCATCATAGTTCGGGTGTGGTCCAAGGCTTCCCGGCCAGTTCGCGAATTGGCCGGCCAAAACCCGAAATACGCTATTCATTTCATGTATTTCGGGTTTTGGCCAGGAAGCTTGGCCAGTTCGGGTATTGGCCAGCCAGTTCTAGAATTGGCCAGGCTCCGGGTATTGGCCGCAACATATATATATATATATATATATATATATATATATATATATATATATATATATATATATATATATATATATATAAAGCTTTAAAAGGATGGACTTATGCCTGCTTTCTTATGTCCTCTATTCCTAAAATGTGCAAGATATTTATAGTCAAACACAATTTTCTTAACAAATCTTGATCTAAATTTTATATAAAACAACTTATTCAAACTATAGATTTAAATCAAATGAAAAAAAAAATAATTCATTAAAATCAAGCTAATAATTATTTAAACTAGCAAATCATGTAATTAAATAGAAATACAATGTATCTTTGGCAAAATTTCAAATATGTAACTATGAGAATTGAAAGTATTATACCAGATTTCTTGTTATGAAAACATCAGAATGGCAGGCATCAGATATATCAAAAAGCAGGACATCAAAAAACTTCAATTAAACCCTGAAAAGAAACAGATGAACAATTAAAAGCAAGTACATGAACAGACTGATAAGGGGCTGGTATATATAATATATGTTATCACTTTAGGGAAGAGGGGGGGAGGGGGTAACCTGGCACAAGATGTCTTAAAGTATCTCTAGAGAGAATGGTAATTTGTCTTTTCATATCATTATCATGCTTGATCCAAACCAAAAATCTCTTTTTATTTGTGACTAGTTATTTGCTTCAAAATTTCAACATAGTTTGTAATCTGTTCTTATCAAAATACAAAGTAATTAAAACTTTTAAATGACTATAAAATTATCTTATCTAAATCAGAAATGTGGTGGAATACTTCCAACATTTGGCATTCCTATTTTTATGTCATATGGTTATGCATCAGGGTTGCTAATCATACAGCGATGAAATTCCCTGATTTTTCTATGTGCATTTCACGAAAATACTAATCTAGCAGTGTAGTGCTTAGTGGAGATGCTGTGAGTTAAACAAATATTGCATCACTCTACACTCAAATTTCCTAAATACTGATGACAAGTAAAAAATTTTCTTATATTCTCCTCTCCTCCCCTCCCCCCACACAGGCACACTAAAATTCAAAAAATGCTCTGAAAACTATAAATGGAATTACTTTAATAATTTATAATCATTATAAGCTTCCAACAAATTATTAAAACTTGCTATACGATACTGAGCTACCATTTACTTCTCTGCATCAGAAAATCACTAATGCCCAGATAAACTGTATTTTCAATAGGAGGCAAAACAAGAAAAGAAGCAGATACTTCAGTGATGAGATTCAGTCTTGCGAAAGTTGTTTATTGTAACTTGAAAATAGAAAACAATGTTGGGAAATGTTTAAAAAAAAAAATCCTGCCTACTACCCCTCCCAGGCCTGTAGCTAAGGGGGCGCTATGGGCGGCTCAACCCCCCCCCTAAAATATTTTGAGCCCCCCCCCCCCCTGGAAAAGATTCCAAGGTCACTAAATCAATTTCTGTTCCTAAAATTCAAATGAAATTCTGTTCAAAATTCTAATTTAGTTTTGAGACCTTTTTCACAGTTTTGCAGTTACTAAATTGTATCTAAAAATAGTATTTTAACATTTACACATCCTATTTGTACATTTGAAGCTAACAGATGTTTAATTTTGCACCAGTTATACACTCAAAATTTTCATCATCCTATACTTTTCTTAGCATAAGATGAAGTTATTACAACAGTTTAATAAGAAAGATAGTACTTATACAATGTGAATATGCATTAATTTAACTTTCTGCGTTAGAGAGAGAGAAAAAAAATATATGAGCCCCCCCCCCCCATGGTTCACTTCTAGCTACAGGCCTGCCCCCCCCCCCCGGGTAGGTGTAAGAAGGTTGATATTGTTGAATGCATTATGTAACAAAAGGCAAAAGCGCAATTAAATTGTTTAAAATAGTATATATTTCTTTTAAATAGTATATGATATAAAATTATTCATACATAATTATATTTTACTCGCTTCTTTTCATTTGAATCAATGAAGTATGCAAATAATAAATGCATAATTATATCTGTGTATCACATTGAACAAATGAAAAAACAGCAGCAAAAATAAAAGTAATTTTAGACATTGATAATGATACCATTAAGAAAGGAGGGGGGGGGGGGGGAGTTGACAGGATGATTACATGATATCAGAGGTCATTTAAGAATTACATAAGCAGTAAAGGGAAGAGGGGGTCCAGTGTCAGCTTATTTTTGCAGATAAGTGGGGGGAGGGGGGGGACACGAGAATTCTTATATAAGCATTAGGCTTTGAATAAACTATAAGTTAATAAAAATCAAAAGATCATTACTTGAATGACTGTTCTGCAGATGTTGAATTACTTCAGAAAAAAGATATGGAGCATAAATAAGAGTTGAAAATGAACATTCTAGATTGTCACTACATTGAAAACATAATAATAGACAATATGCAGAAACATTGATTCAAAGATCAAGACAACCAGAATAGAAATGCAAATGCTGAACACATATTGCTATGACTCTGGTTTAAATTTTTAGGTATGTACCTAAATAAATTAAAAACTTGTATTTTTAGTTTTTTTTTCTTTTTCGTTTAAAGATTATAAATAATAATGCATTAAAAACTATTTTGTATTCTATGAGCTGTTTAATTTAATAAGTGACAACCTATTAAACTGATTTTGTTATTGTTCGATACCACAACCCCTATATACAGGGGGTGGGGAATTTTTCCATATTCTTACCAGCCAAGGAATTATTTCACCAGCCCGCAAGATGCAACACACACGCTGTTGAAAATAGTTATGACAAAATCGTACGCGATTACAGACAAAATTACTATTAATAAAATGCACTTTCATAATTCTTTTTTCTATAATATTAGGAATTATACATAACAGAGGTAAGATTAATATTAGATAGAACATAATGCCATATTTACACTGTAAAAATTTGGAAAGTTAAAATATCTAGATTAAAAAATGTTTCTGATAATGTGCCTATTGCCCACAGTTTTTCAAAAACTAAAAATGCACTCGCCTTGTGAGAAAATCCACTCGCCAATGGCGAGCAAAATGATGTATTTCCCCACCCCTGCCTATATATATATATTTATTTATATAAATTTGCTGGATTAATAACATAAATTTATAGCTAATTTTGTATGACAAACAATTTTGATGTTAATATGTCATAAAATCTTACATAAGCAATTGGGAGGGGTCTATCGTTTGCTTATTTTTTTCATACAAGGGGCAGAGAGGAAAGGAGTAACGCTTAAAATTAGTAATAAAATGTGTAATTAGTAGCCATTTTTCTCTTTAATTTTACAAAGCAATAAAAATGGAAAAACAAGGGTAGGATTAAAGATCAATGTAAATCAGAAAAAAGGACTTGGTATGGCCATTTTATAAATTAGCACATACTGACATACTTGCAATTCTGACTATAAACTACTAGCAACTCCACCAATGTGTTATTCTAGTATTAATGTCTTCATTATTGAGAAATTGGGTTAACCCAATTTTTCATAATGAATCATAATTAAAATTTCAATTTTCCATTTTAATATATAGATTTATTAAACTTAAATTCAGTTAAACATTATTAAAACTACTTAGAAAATACTTAATAATGTGTAGCTTACAATTAAAATGTTTCATGGTATAAAAGCCAATAATGTTAAAAAAAAAAAAAAAAAAAAAAAAAAAAAAAAAAAAAAAAAAAAAGCTGGTTAAAACTAATGAAAGCCACCATACTGGCTTTTTAATTTTAGCCAGCTTTTTTGCAACCCTGGTTTAAAATCAAAATGTGAAGTTGAATAAGAGAGTATTCAAAGATTGGGTGCTAGTTATAGCATTTTAATAACAAAATTTTTTTCTTTGCATTATCTGATGAATCTAATGACCAAAAAGGTTGACTTCAAATTGTCATTCAAAAAACAAACCCAAGAAGAATTTTTAAAGTTATTATTGGAATAACCATGGAAAAGAATATTATATTTATCAAACTGCATCCAAATGTTCATTATTAGTTATCAAAAGATTGTTTAAAAATATTTTCAGAGTGTCAATGTTTCTCTGTGTAGAGTAGTTTATTTTTTGGACATAAAACTGCTTGCTTATACAGTTTAAATTAAAATATGATTTTTTTTTTCAATTTTCTACGTAAATTCACTAAAATTATTTTAAATGAAGTTACACTAATTAAATCCAACATTGTCTAATTTTATCAATAAATATGCATACGTATATGTAATAAGAAAGGATATTTTTAAAAAAATCTGGTTAAAAAAAAAAAAAAAAAAAAAAAAAAAAAAAAAAAAAAAACAGGTTTTTTGCCAACTTTGAATAAAAACAAACTTGATATATTTTCTGCTTGTTTAATAAACAGTACAGGGTAGATGTAGATCAAAAGATTGCTTATAAAGACTTTTATAGTGTCAATGTTTCACTGTGTAGAACATATTCTTCGAGCATAAAAGTGTTTAAATTAAAATTCGATTTTTTTTTCAATTTTCTATATTAATTCACTGTAATTATTTAATCTAAATTAGTTTTAAATGAAGTTACACAACTTATAATCCAATAGTGTACATTTTTATCAATAAATATGATTGCACTTGTAATTAGTTAACAAAACAGAGGGGGGGGGGGGGGAACCTGGTTTAAACAAAAAAAGAAATTAGTTTCTTGCCAACCCTGCTGTAGATAAATAGTTTAAAATACTAGGGCAATATCAGGCGATAACTGCTATCAAATTATTGAAACAGTAAAAGGTAAAAAAAAGTAAATAATAATAAATTATGGAATATTAGTGTATAGTTTCATCTCACTATTTTTAAGAATTAAACTTCCACAGACTACTTGATAATTTATAATAATAAATATTACAAATCTTAAAGAAATGTACTGTGAAAGGAATATTTTCAGCACTTAATAAAATAATTTAAAAAAGAAATGTAGGAATGATGTCTGAGGCCACAAATCTGCAGATTTAATAATCATTCGCATTTGCAACAATTATTATAATTATCAGAAGATAAACATTTTAATAATTTTAGATGGATAGTTTTACAAAATGTAAGGCAATTTCACTATCAAATTATTGAGACAATAGGGTACCTAAAGGGTAATAATATTAATAATTTTTGGAATATTATCGTCTCACTTTTTTTTATCAATTAACCTTTCATAGAAAATTTTATACACCATTTATAGTTAATATTACATATGTAAAATAAATTATACTGCAAGTTGAATATTTTAAATACCAAATACAATAATTTCAAAATAAAACACAGAACTGATGTTTGAGACCACTAAATCTGCAGATTTAGTTGCTTTATGGTTACTTCATAACTTTTTTTTTTTTTTTTTTTTTTTTGGGGGGGGGGGGTGAATAGAAAAATATTTAAAATACAAAATAGACTATAAATAGTTTGTGTAACTTAATTGTTTTTATTTAAATGGGGACGGATTACACCTTATGAGCCCCTCTTACACTGTGCCCTGAAAGAATATTTTCTGCTTCATGACTGGTTTGATTGTCAGATCATAAGATATGCAAGACAGAGTTATATACATTAAAAACAAATAAATAAAATATTGAAATTTTACTAACCACATAAAATAATTTATAATCAGCTATTCATACAAGTTTTGGGATTATTACATTTTGGTAAATGTAATTTAAAAATTAAATTTGATCATTTAAGATTTCTGTTAAGTCAAAATATTTTTTGCTCTATAAACATTAAAATAAAATTGAATTTTTAGCAATGTCTACATGAAATGTCCATAACTGGAAAATAACTTATTAAGAATCCCAATAATGGACATCCTCCCCCCCCCCCTTCTCTTAACACCTTAAAAATAAATGAAAATTTGTAAATTGCTATTGGTAAATAAAATTCAAACATTTCCATTGTTACTCAAGCAAAAACATGTTCAAATTTTGCAAGAAAATAAATATACAAATTTACTAAAGTCAGCCCTTAGAATTTTCTTTAAGATTTTCACTAACAAACAGTGGAGCTTTGAAACATTATTTTCTGCTTTCTGACTGGTTTGACTAAAAGTTTCAACAATAACCCAAATATATAAAACGTGCAAGAGAGAGTTATAAAAACATATTTAAAGCTAAATATTTAATAGTTATTTTTTTATGTTCCAAAAGCATCAAGAACTGCCCATTACACTGGCAGCTGGCACATCGACCACGTATAATTTTTTATTATGCTCTTATACTAAGCATGTGTTTTAGTTTCTAATTTAAATTAAGTGTGAAAACATTTATAATAATCCTAAGTTAACAATTTTAAAAAATCAGATTATATATATATATATATTTAAGAGTAGATGTACCAGTAATGGAGACACTTAAGGAATTTATTTTCAAACAGCTATACATATTTCTTTTTTCCGATATTAAATTAATCAATCCACAATATTTAACAACTCCTATAGTTTCATTTCCCCATATATGAATCAAAATTTAATTTTAAATAACAGATAGAGTAAATGTGCCAGTTGTGGACCCCTTTAAGAAATTTCATTAAAAATATTTTTTTTTAATATTAATTATTATTTTATTCTAGTTTTTTTTTTTCAAATTCCATAGTTACATTTCCCAATACGGCATAGTTTATAGCCTGCAGTTATAGAAAAACAAATTCTATAAAAATTTATTATCAGAAATTCTCGCTTGTAGAGAGTAAAATAATGAATTTCCCCATCCCTGAGTATGGCAAAACACATCGCAGATTCTTAAGCTATAAGGATGACATTCAAGAAATTTTCACAGAATTTTAAACGATATATAGAACAATATACGAGGCAATCTAAATTAGATTTTTAAACATTTAATAATATAAAAATAAATCGCGTAAAATACATATAAAAGCATAAATGAACTTGCTTTTTTCACGCACATGCCGGGACCGGGAGACGAGAACACAATTCATCCTTGCCCGCCAAAGCCAAACAAGCACTGATATGTTGCCATTCGTGAATCTAGATTAAGAGAAACGGATAGTTTAGCGAACAAGGTACAAATCCATCTCGTTGGTTTTAGCGCTGTTCCCGAGGCGAGATTGACCAATCACAAGGCTGCATGGGATGTTATTTTATGCTTCATTCACCGTATTTAAGTGCAACTGCTAAAAGAGGATTTTTTTACTGCTGGTCGTTTGATATCTTTGTAGATTAATGGTGCTTCTTCAATTTTCTAGAGAAATGGTAAAGTGAATGTCAAATATACATTCAACGCATCATTATTTTACAGAAATTTTTAACAGTGTAGTATAACGCGCACCATAAATTTGATATGCAAGGGAATGAATCATCAAATGAATTTCAGTAAAGAAAATAGAAGCAAATGTTACGTGAGGCTAGAAAAGAAGTCAAAATTCTTTTTTTTAGACTTCGTGTTGGGAGTGGGTGTGTTCATATGGTGACGAAATACTTGAGAACGTCTACTTTGTATATTAAAAAAATAATAATAATAAATAAATAAATAACTGTAATTCTACAAATGTAAAGTTGCAGAAATCTGCATTCTTGCTGAAATTTTATCTGTATTACTGTACAAATAAATAAAAAAAAAAAAAAAAAAGAAAGAAAGAAAGAAGAGAGAGAGAGAAATCTACAAAACTAGTTTTTGTAAATCTATAGAAATCTAGCTTTACAAATGAATCTAGTAAAATTATACTAATCTTACTAAAATTTTATCTGCAACTTGGGCCGCAGTTAGATATATATGCTACACTGTAAAAAAAATTCATGAGGTTACTAAGATTTTTTTAGTAAATTTATATTCCACAGAATTTTTTAGTAACCATTACTCACAGTACAAATAATAACCGTTCCAAACTTTTTTTTTTTTTTTTTTTTTTTTTTTTTTTTTTTTTTTGCAAATAAAACAAACATTTCTTTTGTAAACTAAACAAAAGAATTTTTTGTATAACTAACTTAAAAGTTTTTAGTATGAGCCACCAAGCAAATTTTAGTAACAGCTCCAAAATTATTATAAGTAACCATTACACACATATTCTTAGTAACTATTCCAAACGCAATTTTAGCAAGTAAAACAAACACTTATTTTGTAAACGGTATAAATGAATTTTTCCTATGACTAACTTAAAACTTTTTAGCGAGAACCATCAAACGAGTTTTGTTGACGTGTGCCCGAAGCAGGAGCTTCCTTTGAACTGTTCCAGTGGATAAGAAGACAGGCTTCTGAAGCGGAATATTTTCGGCAAAGCCTCAATAGATGGCAGCACCAAACATTGCCACCTGCTCAATTTGCTTCTGAAGGGGTGGGAAAGTCCAGAGATCATTACCCATGATAACTGCTACGACAGGATTTTCATAACTTTTTTATTTAACCAGTACTTACACTGCATACACTCGGTGTAGTCTTTGGTGGTGTCGAGCATCAAACCCGGGACCTTTCAGCCTGGAGCTCAGTGCTATGACCACTAGGCTATCACGGCCACACCAATTGACATTTAGTAATAGCTATTAAAAATATAAAACTATTAACTCTATTCGTTGCTAGCTTTTTTCTAGTAATTATTACAGATTTTCTTGTAACTGAGTAAGATTACAAAAAAAAATAAAATAAAAAAAAAAATAGTAATTGAAAGGATCATTGCGAGAAACTAAAATTTTTTTAGTAGATCGACCTTTTTTTTACAGTGTAGATTTTCCAGTTTCCTAAAAAAAATTCTTAAGAATTTTTTAACCTTACAGATTTTTTTATTTGTAGTGCAAATCTGTTGTTTTTCCGTTGAATTTTTCCTCCATTCGGAAGTCTCTGCTTTTCTGCGGTAAAAGCACAAAAATGTTTTTCCTAAAGTGGTAACTACTATTTATGAGTGTATGTAAAGGAGAGTATACTTACAGAACTTCAAACGGATAACAATAGTAAGCGAATATTCACATATACTCACTTATTATTCAACATATATAAGTTTCTTTACCTCAGAATAATGAACACATTCGAAAACGACAAATTGAGCGTTCAAAGGTTTTACTGAATTCAGATTTGTTTTTATTTTATTTTAGTTTTTTATCTTATACTTTAAAAGGCCAAAATATTGATTTTAATCATTAAAATATTAAAACAGCTTTGAAATAAAAGCTTTTCAAAAGTTGCATACCTAATTTGGGATCACTAAAATTGTATGGGGAGGAGAAGGAACACTATTCACTTTAATCAACTTTTTTTTTTTTTTTTTTTTTTTGGAAAATATCCAAGACTGTGTACTGGTTTGCTAAATAGAAATGTCCAGTATTAGGGAATGACGGTTACGGAGATTAATGGACATTCTCTAATACTGGACATCTTGATTTAGCTAAAATATTTTTTTTAATCCAAAATGCATGCATATTTTTATATTTTATCTGCGATTATTGATTTCCTATTGCGATATTATCTTCGATTATTGCACAAATTCCGCACTTTCAAAATGTCCGCTGTCCAAAATCTCTATAATATTTCATATATATATATATATATTTATCTTGTTCTACTCTAAAAGTTTTAAATATGCTTGTACTTTCTACCTAGCATATATATATATATATATATATATACAGTGGAGCATCGTTTATACGACGCCGAAGGGACTACATAAAAACGTCGTATAAACGATAACGACGTATAATCGATTTTCACTTCCAAAACTAGAATTAATTTTGTTTTCATTTAATTTTAATGTTTAACGTGATGATTTGCATGGGTTTGTAAAATAAACAAACCAAAAAGTCGCCAATACTGATAAGAGTTAGAAGGATAGTCTATTTGCAACTTAAAACAGGTCGGGAAAGCTGACCATCCCTGAAAAAAGAATGACCCCCTCCAAGTGTGATCTGTTACAACACGTAAGCTGATTTTTCAGACTAATCGAACACAGCCCACATTTTTATAATGTAGAATGCATTTAAACACGCTCTTTGGTGTCATTCATAGCTGCCAACTTCCGCTCGTTCGTAAAATACACAAGAAAAATAAACAAAAATAAACCTATACAAAATCGAAAAATCGACGTATAAACGATTTTGGGCGTCGTATAAAAGATATATTTTTACATTAAAATGAATAGGAATGAGTCGGGACCACATTAAAACGTCGTATAAGTGATCGTCGTATAAACGATGCTTTACTGTATATATATACCGGGTGTCCCAAAAATGACTGATGGATTTTAAAATTCAATAACTTGAAAACGGTGACAGCTATTAAAAAATTTTTTGCAGGAGGGCTATGTATAATGTCAGGAGTTTTTTTTACCGCAATTCTTGATTTTAGTTCGAATTTCAAACAACAGATGGCGCTGATGGCGGTTGGCGGCCAGTCGACGCCGAGACTTACTTCATTCAGCTTTGATGGAAGAGAAGGAGATTAAAGCTATGGAGTACGTCTCATTCTACAGTACAGTCTTGCTCGCAGGCCCCGATTCTGGACTCATTCGATATGATTTCAATGGAATGCGTTGTTGCCATGGAAATAACAGATTGTTCGATAGTGGAATGGAGGATATTCCATCTACGTTATGATCACGTGGTCAAGGCAAAAACGTCTAGCGTAAAGAAGAGAAAGCTTCATTAGACGCAATGTAAATCCCCACCAGCCAATGAAACAGTTCATAAGAAAGCAGTAGCAGCCTCCCTGCTTATCAGTTTGAAATTCTTTGGGTAAATTACCGGTACCACGTGACCTATTACAGCCTCGAACGCAGATTTGGAATATCCTCCATACAGCGTTCAGAAGTGGGCATAAATTTCGCAAGCAGTATTTGAGTTTCCAGACGATTTTCGTTTGGGAAGTTTTATTTTCCCGGATTAAATTACTTTTTTATGGCACGATTTGAAGAATATTTTATGCATCATATTTTAAAACTAGATAAAGAGATTTATTTAATTTGATAATTTTTGTTACATTCTAAGAAATTTTAGATCGATTTAGATTGTTACATTCATGCTCAATTTTGAATGTTGTATTTTTCTACAGAAGAATTTGTTATTTCCATGACAACAACAAATTCCATTGAAATCATATCGAATGAGTTCAGAATCGGGCCCAACAGTGTTAAAAATCTGCTGCTTTTTGCTTCATACGCACTCCGCCGCTTGTATATAATATCTCTTTTCCGACCAATAACAATGCTTCATAATACAATCAAGTAACCGTTTCTATACAAGCGGTGTGCATATACAACAAAATGTAGCAGATTTTTCTAGTGTAAGAGCAAGATTGTAGCGAGATATCTTCAGCTACACTGTTAAAAATTAGAAACTTTTGCTGCATCGTCACTCCACAGCTATTATAGAATATCTCTATTTTGACCAATGAGAATGCTCCATAATACAGTGAAGTAATCTCTTTCTATAAAAGTGGAGGAGTGATGAGGCAGCAAAGGTTTCAAACTTTTAACAGTGTAGTTTTAAAATACGGTGCCTAAAATACTCATTAAACCATGCCATAAAAAGTAATTTAATCCGGGAAAATAAATTTTAATTAACTCACATTTATTTTATTTTTTTCTATTTTAATGTAACGATAGACTAATCCTATTGAAAAGGGCTAAACAAGGCAACTTATAATATTTGTTTTTGGTAGTTATTTTACACAATAATGTACTGTTTATATTTGTTTGTTTATTGAACAACATACATCTGACTTGTATGCTCGACACGAAGCCTGCTTATAAGCCATCGTCAATATACTGGGACGAGATAGCACACAAGGAAATATTACAACACAAGAGAAGAACAACCAGGAGCTCCACACAAAGAGTGTGTGCAATGGAGCCAGTGGGATTCGAACCCACAATCTCACGATCAGCGGCGTGATGTCTTAACCACTCAGCCACGGAGGCCCATAATGTACTGTCAACAGTTTCCATGATTATTTTTTGAACATTCATAAAAATCTACTGACGAATTTTCTTAAAAGATCTAAAATTTCTTAAGAATGTAACAAAAATCATCAAATTGAAAAAATCTCTTTATCTAGTTTTAAAATATGATGCATAAAATATTCTTCAAATCGTGCCATAAAAAAGTAGTTTAATCCGGGAAAATAAAACTTCCTAAACTTCCGAAACTCAAATACTGCTTGCGAAATTTATGCCCACTTCTGAACGCTGTATTCCACTATCGAACAATCTGTTATTTCCATGGCAACAACGCATTCCATTGAAATCATATCGAATGAGTCCAGAATCGGCGCCTGAGAGCAAGACTGTACTGTAGAATGAAACGTACTCCATAGCGTTAATCTCCTTGTTTTCCGTCAAAGCTGAATGAAGTAAGTCTCGGCGTCGACTGGCCGGCAACCGCCATCAGCGCCATCTGTTGTTTGAAATTCGAACTAAAATCAAGAATTGCGGTAAAAAAAAACTTCTGACATTATAGATAGCCCTCCTGCAAAAAATTTTTTAATAGCTGTCGCCGTTTGCAAGTTATTGAATTTTAAAATCCATCAGTCATTTTTGGGACACCCGGTATATATATATATAAAACAGTGAATTTTTCATAAGTGAGTTGATTATCCATGAAAAACTAATGCATTGCAACGAAAATTTTTAGAGAAAAATATATGAACTGCAATCAAAATATTATACGTGATTTTTAATATAAACAAAGAATGATTACAAAAGAAGATGAAGGTTAAACATTTTTTTTTTTTTTTTTTTTTTTTTACTCTAATTATTATTACATAATTTTACTGATAATAATTTGTAAACATTTTGTGTATACCATCCATTTGGTAAAATATATTTAGACCAATATTCCCTTCAATCTCTATCTGTTACCATTTATAAAATAAGATAGGGCTGTAATTTCTCATCTGTTTTATCGTCTTATTTACTTCAGATTGCAAAATTATTGTTACAAGTCAGTAGGTATTATATGAATATTTTTATGAATTATTTCAAATTTTAAGGGAAAAACACAATTTTTACACACCTCCTTAGGACTGGCATTTACGCTAAATGTCATATAATTTTCTTTTTTATATTGAGATCATAAAGTAGCACAGATATGATTTTTACAAGATTTAACAATTTTTCTTCTATTTTTACAAGAAGAAAGTACTGGATTCGTGGAATTTTTCGATATCCGTTTTCGACGGATTTACACGTTTGCATAGCTGCCAACATCTTCCGCTTTTTTGGCCCGGAAAAATTTTATAGAAAATTTTACCATTTCAAATCGAATGAATATTTTCATTACAAAAAGTAATCTGCCGATTAAATAAGTCAAAATTTTCTGTTAAATTTTTCCGGGCCAAAAAATCGGAAGAGTTGGCAGGTATGCGTTTGAGGGATCACAGAACCCCAAAAACATGTTTTTACAAAATGTCTGTCTTTGAGTCTGTGAATTAGTCGGTCTGTCAGTCTGTCTATTTGTATGGAACGAAACTTTCGGGCGTTCTATCGAACTAATGCACGGAATTTCACAGAACTGTAGCTTCTGTTAAACCTTGATATAAACTAGATCTGATTAGTTTTTTGTGTAGATCGCTCAACAGGTGGCGCTGCTAAGCTGCATTACTCACAATTTCTACATTAGCCATACCTCTAGAATTAAAGAATGTATTATTATAAAACATTGTATTTAGTTAGTACTTCATGTAACATGGTGCTGGTTACATTTTAGTGCAAATCACACAATAGGTGGCGTTGCTATGTATTATTCGTAATTATCGCATCGCAATAGATTTATCTCAAGTACTAATACACGAAATTTTTTAA
This sequence comes from Maratus speculifer, assembly GCA_964019185.1. Taxonomy (NCBI): domain Eukaryota; kingdom Metazoa; phylum Arthropoda; class Arachnida; order Araneae; family Salticidae; genus Maratus; species Maratus speculifer. The sequence continues at coordinate 179,449,215 of OZ025303.1, forward strand.
AACTTCAGATTCAGTTAGTCCCTGATATAGAATACTGTTGTTTAGCTTTTGGTGTAAATTGCCTTATAGATGGCGCTGGTATAATGCATTTTTCACGATTTTGAAATAGCTCTATCTCAAAAACTAATGCACGGATTTTCATCAAACTTCAGATTCAGGAATAAGTTGACATAAGTTTTTACTGATTAGATTTTGTTTAAACCACCTAACCGATGTTGCTGCTATGCTGCGTTTTTCAGGAAGTATCAACATGCATAAGATAGAAGAAAGTTTTGAGATTGCTACATCGGACTAGTTTCGTTTTACCAGTTTTCACAATACGCAAATAACGTTTCACAAAAATCAATTTTATTTAGCTTTTATTAATTTTCCACCTAGAATTAATGAATTTCAATTCTTCGCCACAGAATTGCGTTTTGAAGTGCTTTTTAAAAAAATTTCATTTTCTTGATAAATTGGGTTGAGACACAAGAAATTAATATCATTCATTATAGAAGAAATCAAACAAACTGCAGCTGTTATCTCATTTTATTTTTAATTATTTTTTTGTTTTATCTAAAAAAAAAAAAAAAAAAAAAAAAAGATTTTTTTTAGAAGTTTAAAGTATTTCTTCTTGATAGTAAAAGAAAAGATTCATTTAAAGGAATACTGATTGGTAGCACAATTAAAGTTTTAATTGAGTCTTAAAATATAGTTTTTCTCCGTTATCATTAGATTTTCTTTTATTAAAAAGAATACGAACTAAAAGGTGATTAGCTAACAGTTAGAGAAAAACTCTTTTTTTAGTTCAATTTTCTCAAATATTTTTTATTTAACAAAAACTAGAAAATGAGCTTTCACAATTTGGCCCTAAATGTATGAGGCAAAAAAGTTCTTAAGCTGAAAAAATTTACTGCAGGTTTTAATGTCTTTGGAATACTGACAAATGTATTTTACAAGACGGAAGAATTATGTGCTATATATTCTGAAGGGGTATTTAGAGTTTAGGGTTTAAAGCAAAACGAAACTTTATTTCAAGAGCCGTCCCATACTAAATCCACTTGCATCCACCATTTTCTAGATCTAGGATCGCAATAGGATTTGGAATGATGCCCCTGAATGGTAAGAAAGTAAATGAATAAAAAGATTTGTGCGCGTTATTTCTTCAAATCTAGATTGTTCTTTTAGGTAAATAGCTTAAACTGCATATTCGGTAGCATTAACTTTGTTGCCATTCTGAGGCGGAAAAAAAAAAGAGCCGCTTAGAGCAATTGTACTACGGTATAAAAAAAAATGAAAAAAATCTAAAACTTCAATAAAAATAGAATAAAAAAACAAACAAAAAATGGCCATTCAATTTTGGGAACGTGAAAATACGTCTTCTTTTATGGAATTCTTACAGCAATTAAAGAAAATCCGTCGGACAAGAGGAATGGGGAAGGAGAATGCCGACAACTCAACTCCAAACGTGGCAGTAGCTATGCCAGAAATGCCACATAAATCTGATCCTGAAGCGACTTTTTATTGGAGTATAAAATTCCACTTTTTCCTTTCCCTCCTCCTCCCAACAATTGAAAGGTTTTTTTGTTTTGCTTCTGGTTTCTATTTTCTTTCCCGCTGGTGCATAAACATGATGGAAGAAAATAATGCAGTGATTCTATTTCGGAAAATTCCAAGTAGGTTTTTAAAAGTGAAATCGGAGATGTGCGTCTGATGGGGACAGAAAAGGGATAGGAATTATCCCAGACGAATAAGATACCCTCGATACAGATTGTTTTCGGTGGCCGGGCATGTATATATGTGCTGCTTTGGACATAACTTATGGGTATTACGTGGTTTTTCTTTGAGGTTCCATTTTCTTGCTAATAAAAAAGTATTTATTTGTTTAACCTCTTCACGCCCTTGGCCTCATATGAGAATATTTAGTTTTTTTCAATTATATTTATTATCGATAATAAAAAAGAACAAACATTTGACATAACTTGGGGCCTTCAACAAATGATGTCATACTTGGAGGGAGGGGAAGGTCATAAAAATGTGACAGTTTGTGACAAGGGGATGGGAGGGGGCAAGAAGAAATGTACACGTCACACATTTTGGTTAAATTAAAAGCATTGAAAATAAGCAGATTAAACTTTTAAGTTATTTTAAAATAAAAGTATTTTGTGTTCATAATGTAAAGATAAGATTTATAAAGCCCTATATATTAAATTCTATTTCAAATTCAAAAAAAAAAAAAAAAAAAACTACTGTTTTCAATTTTTTTTTCATATTAATATTTTATTACTGTTCTACATTATTTATGCTTTTGTTGTAAATTTAACCTTATTTCATACAAAATAAGTTTGAATCATTTTTATTGTTATGATTACAAATGTCATTAAAACGCTTAAAGTTTAAAAATAAATTTTGAAATGTAATCTATAACGTAATGCTTTTTTTCTGAAACGCAAATATATGTTTATGCAATATAACATGACATGTGACAAGAGGTGGTTGCGGGAGGGGGGGGGGGGTAAGGTAAGATTCGGGCGTGATATTTTGTGAAAAGGGGGGGGGGATATAAAAAATATTTAAAAAAGTTATAACATCATTTATGAACAGCCCCTTACTTTATACTACTGATATAAAGTATACTGATATCATAACTTTTATAACTTATTCAACAAGAGAAGTAAACATTTTATGGTTTGGTTAGATTGATAATGTTATTTCCGACTTACAGTTACAGATATGAAAAAATCTGCAAAATAATTTTTTGGCAGTCAGTATTGTTGAGTTAATAAAACAAATCGTTAATATTTGATAAAAAATAATATCAGATATATTAAATATATAAAATTTTAATAATTTTTAGAGATGTAAGGTAAAATTTAAGGGGTTTTTTTTGGGGGGGGGCATTATAAATAATCATTTCACTCATAAATTATCATTAATGCTCAGCCGCCACAAATGTGGATGTTATTATTATTAGTAGTAAATGTAATAGTATTTATTTATTTATTGTTTACTTTTTTGTGTGCGTTGCGTATGTACAAATTTTTACAGTTACATCCCACCTTTTTTTTCTGTTTAAATTCCTATTAATACAAAATGAAAAAATCGTATAAAAAGGTCAATTTTTTCCCTCATCCTAAAAAAATCGTGCCTGAAGAGGTAACAACTATTCTATTATAATTATACCATAGACCAGGAGCAGCGAACTTATTGGAGGCGTGCCATAAGTGGCACGAAGTTGAATACTTTCGGCACAATATAATTTACCTCTTAAATCAAAATATAGTAAATTAGACTATTCTAACTCACTAATTGTACCCAGATTGCGATGAAATTCCTTTATGTTATTGGGGTTTACTATAGCATGTTCGGTATTGAAAACGAAGTGTTTAGCATATGCGGTTCATTTACAGAGAAACTCAAAGAAATTTCCTTACATTACGCTATATGATGAAAAATCGTTTGCGGCGTATCTCAATGATGTTACACAGTTTTAAACATGTAGAAATTTATATATATCAATATGAGGTGTATATTAGAAGGCGGTAACTGTAGAATATTTTGAGCATATAGATTTTACAGAGACATACAAAAGAATTTATGCACTGCAAAAAAATAAATTGTTGATTTTACAGTACCGTATTACCAGCTGGGGTTCCAGTATAATGTAGTCAAACCTCGTTAATACGAACAGGCTTAGCGTGAACTACTTTTAACATGAATTGTTTTCACAGTCCCTTATAAAAACGAATACAAAGATTCGATACTGATAACATGAATTACTGTTAACATGAACAAAATTTTGATTTCCCTAGAAGTTTATGTTAACGAGGTTCGACTGTACTGTAAAATTAACAATTATACCATTAAATTACAATAATAAGCTGAAAAAAAAAAAGGAACAAGTAATAAAAAATTACATGGCATATTTCTGTATTTTCATTTATAAAACGTTATACCATTGTTCATTTACAGTTATTACTGCTCATCTTTCAGTATAGTACTGATACCCTACACTGTCAAAAAAAAATTTGTGAAATTACAAAGAATCTACGGGTAATCCGTTATCTTAAGTATATCTTAAGTAAAATTACAGAGATTAGAAATACCGAGATTATGTTGAATAAAAGAGACGTTATTCGGTAAATTTAGAAAAGAATCTGTAAATTAACATCGTTAAAAATGTACAAGACTATGTAAATTTAGAAAAGAATCTGTAAATTAACATTATTAAAAATGCACAAGACTATGTAAATTTAGAAAAGAATCTGTAAATTAACATCGTTGAAAATGTACAAGACTATGTAAATTTAGAAAAGAATCTGTAAATTAACATCGTTAAAAATATACAAGATTATGTAAATTTACTTTTAATGGTAATAATTTAATTTAGTCTTTAAAATTAGTGGAGTACTCAATTTTTAATGAGCTTCAAAGAACTTGAATTTTCCAAGTAAATTTGAACTGCTGCATCATTTAATTTAATTGTTATACAATTTGTTTCTAGCCATCCAGGGACTTGAACCCGAGATTTTTTGACAGTGGAAAAACCTCTTACTGCTTGAACTATAGAAGCGATTGCTATTGAGTAACAAAGTACTCAATAACAAATACTCTGTTAAATAATATAAAAGTTATTCAGTAAATTTAGAATAGATTCTGTAAGTTCTGTAAGACATCGTTAAAAAGACACAAGACTATGTAAATTTACTTTTTATGATAATAATTTAACTTTTAAAATTAATGATTCAGTTTTCAGTGAGCTTCAAAAAACTTGCATTTTTGCACTGAATTTGAACTGTTGTATCATTTAATTTAATTGTTACCGAATTTATTTCTAGCCATTCTGTGGTTTGAATCCGAGACTGCATAGCAGTGGAAGAACACCTTACTGTCTGAATTATAGGAGCAAATGCTATTGAATACAAAGTATGTCTTTTATCATTCAGGGTTGAGGGGGGACACTAAATTTGATGAGATGATTTTTCCCTTTCTAAATTATTCTAAATTAAGAAATAAAAAAATCTTCAAACTACATTTTTTTTCTTTGATATTTCTAATAAAATTGCAAAATAATTTTAAAAATGAGTAATTTTGACTTACAAGTTTTAAGAAAGATAAAAATATCTTTAAATAACGACATAAAATGCCTATAGGGTATTAGATGCAAGATAAGGGAATTGTTTGTAAAATGATGACCGAGAAACTCATAGAATCCATTGATTGAGAACTAGCGTAAATTTACAGAAAGTCTCGCTTTTTTTTGTGTGTGTGTTTTTACAGAAATTTTTAACAGTGTAGCTGTCAGTATTATACTGTAAAACCAGCAATTATTTTTTTACAGTACGGCTGTAGTACTGTCTAAGAACAATAGTTGCTGGAAGTGTATTTTCAGTTGTGGCACGCATTTTTAAATGTAGCTATATTTTTATATATTACTTGGTGTATATAAATTCTGTCTATGATATACAGGGCTCCACAAAAGATCCGAAGTAAAATTTCGCTTATTGACGGAGATTTTGGAATGGGGATTTTCAACTCTGTGTGCTACGCATTTAACTAAACTAACTTGTAACGTATTAAGTAAATATGCATACAAATCTATGGATCATATACAAAGTTACACACACACACACACACACACACACACACACACACACATACACACACACACAAAAAAAAGGGGGAATTGATATTTTTTTGATTATTGCTGGTAATTGCAGGAAATAGGTTTTCAAATGAGTTATGCGTTTTAAAGTTTACTTCGCTAAAATTTAAAATTTAAAATCTTGGCAGTTGTGTTGAATGCGTTGAATTCAGGGGATGGCCCGAGAGGGGACATTTACATTACAATCAGAAGCAATAAGACACCCCCCTCCCCATTTCCCAGAAGATTTAATATTTTGTGTTTTCAATGATCAAAATTTTCAATTTACTACTCGGAGCCACATATTTCTATCTCCTTTGGAGACAATAATCTCAATTAAACACTGGCTTTTAATGCGAAAGTGTTTCGTAATCTATGCTGAACGAATCAGTTTTCGTTTCTGTTTATGATAGCTTAGGGATGCGTGCAGTCTTGGTAGCAAACAAAAGGAATAAATTGTTGAGAAGCGATTTCAGCATTCCAAAGCTAAAACTCTTGTTTTGAAACTGCGTTTTCCATTGGCCGACCGTATTTCTCCAATCGGCAACGGGAGCCTCCAAAAGCAACGCCTGGTTCATGACAAATCATTAACCAATCGGTGAGTTGCGAGACAATTGCGTCATGCGGCGCCCATGCGCTCGCTTTCACACGGAGAGCGAAATTTGACGTGTCAGGTGCTATTTATCGCCTCCTTGGCAAGATATCATTTTATTTTCTTACTCTCTCGTAGTTTTACCTGGATTTATTTTTTAGTCCTCGGTCAAAAGAATGCTAGGTAAAAATTTTGAATATTTTCAAAAGTAAAATTTTTTTAGTTAATAAAAATTAACGCAAGGAAAAAACTCGTAGATAAGAGGCCACCGTAATACTTATCCATCATATGTATGCATAATATAAAACATGAAAATAAAACGTGTAAACTATTTATAAAATGCATCGCAATTCCAAAATAAAATTTAAAGATATATAAGTATTTTTAACACATAGTAATGCTCTGTTAATGAATTGCTGATGAGCCAACTTCTATAAATTATATAAAACGGCAAACTACTCAAGTAGTACCGAATCGCGTAAAAGAAACATGCTTAATAGCTCTAAAAATAATAATCACATTAATTAACAAATTAATGCTTCAGACAGAGTGTCTCATATCCAATTAAAGTATACATTTGAATTAAAATTTAAGTGAAATACAGGGTCATGAAAAATCGAAGAGTGTGGAATATACAATTACAAATATCTCAACAACTTATTAATTGATTGACTTCGTTCTTTATGCAAAATTTGTGTTATTTTATTAGGGGTTTTTCATCCTTTCCTTAAAATAAAATAAAAAATAAAAATTTTTTATATACCTTTCATCAGAACGAGTATAACGAGAGTCTGAAAAAAAATTAATTCCGGATAATCGAGGTTACTGATATTCAATAAGTTTCTTCCCATTATTACATACTAAGTATACACCAAAATTCAAGTCTCTATCTCAATTTGTTTGGGAGATAGATCGTTTACAGTCACACAGAGAGGTGGATGGCAATTTTTTTTTTTTTTTTTTTTTCTAAAAATATGTTTTCCGGAATCTCCAGTTTTTAAAATGTGTAAATCCGTCGAAAAAAAAGAAAAAAAAAAGAAATCGATTTTCAAAATGATTGCAAGATTTATCCTATACTATGTATAATGGGTAAGTAAAGAAGAAAACACACACACACACACAAAGTACAAAGTCTTAAGGCATCCGAACAATTTTAAAATGTAATTTTTTATTTATGCAATAATATCAAATTCAACTCTTTTATAAGTCGACTTCTGCTTAAATTGTATCTGTATCTTAATTATAACCAAAGTTACAGCCATTTAAAGTTATAGCTACTATAGCTTTTGAACTGTGTTTAAAAGTTTAGCTTTTTCTAAAACTGAAGTTTTTCAGACTTTTACTATACGCAAAACATCTAAAAAAATCTGCATAAAATACCACGAAATTTTCTGTGCTTCTTTTACAAATGTCTGTTGAGGGAATAGACTACGCTGATGATAATATATTAAATAGTTTTATATCTACATTAGTATAAATGACAAATTTGAGACAAATTTTGCGAATTTTTCATTACATTAGTACTTGAGCTGCCATATCATCTGAGATAGACATACAATTATAATTTGTGTAGTCTAAAGTTCTAGAGAAAGTTATTCTGTTTATTATGCAATTTACAAAATGTCATTACATTGTTTTATTTTGGAGTTCTTACGTTTCGCGGAAATGTCAAATTTTAACCTAGTTTTGAACATTTTTCTCTTTAAAAAATTATTTCTGCATAATTGCTAAAATTTATACATTTTTTTTTCAAAATTTTAAAGTAAATGTCATTATTTAAAAAAAGGCCTAGAGCAAAGAATTTTTATTACTAAATCTTAACTCAAATTTATGTACAGAATAAATTTTTAAAAAACTTCTTAATGATACACCTAAGCTAATAAAGCAGCGCACATAAAACTGAAATGTTCAGTCGTTAGTTAAGTTTCAATTTATTCATAATTGTATGTTCCCTTAAATAAATGTTTTTGTTTTTATACATAAATACATAAAATACATAATATGGAAAGGAATTAATGGAAACTACATTGCGGTACAAAATAAATAAACTATTTTTTGTAGTGGCGAGGAGATACTAAAATTGTTAAATAATTTAGATAAAAAATAATCTTTCATTCTGAATATGCTATATGAAAATCAACTAATGAGAACAGTCCGGAAATTGAAATAAAAGAACTAAATTCCTATTTCGCCCATAAATTGAAAAAAAAAAAAAAAAAAAAAGATGGTCATAGAAGAAATTAATTTTTTAATATGTATATATTGTATGTGTATGTATTTGAATCTTTTTAAAAATAACAAAATTCGCCATAAGATTAAGAGCAGGGGAGTAAAATTAAACTTTAAATATTTAATATGATAAAAAATGCAATAAAAATCACTAAAAATTTAAGACAAGAAATAAATTGTCATTTAAAATATCTTTCTTCGAATTAAAAAAGGGGGAAAAAAACTCACAAAAGCCACCAAAATTCGAAAGAAATAAATGTAATTTTGAATACACAATACAGATAAGACATTTCTTGGTAAAATAAAATAAAAAAAAAACCTCAAAAATGGAAAATGGGATGTGGAAAATATGATTAACTGTAAGCTGAATGAAAAACCAAAATAAAAAAGATTCTAAAACATACTTTTTCCCCTTTTATTATATTGGATTGTTCGGAAAGTCCTTTCCGTTTGGGAAAATCAATTCGTACCGGAAAATTCTTTTATTTAATTATTAGATATTGTTTCCGATATCTAATACTTAGATATTAATGGACAAAATTTTCCGGTACGAATTGATATTCCCAAACGGAAAGGACTTTCCGAACATTCCAATGCATAAAAAGTTAATTAGTCCTCAGCACTTTTAATTAGTCCTCTAAATATACCTTGATAAATATTTTTAGTTTTATATCAGCAATGAATCATTAAAATTTCAATTCCTTTATCACATAAATAAATAAATAAAATAATATTGTAAAGTTTTAACATTTATAAAAATAAAATTTGAAAGTTATAAAATTGCTGATGAATAACGAAAGATTTTTAAATCAATTTACAGAAACTTGAGGGGAAAAGAAAAAAAAGAATAACGAACAAAAGAAAGAAGAATAATATAGATATTTCTTTAAACAGAATGAAATAAAAAAAAGTTTTCTTACATTATATTTCATAAAATTTTTATAACTAAATTATTTACAATGCGTTGAAATTTTGCAAGAAAAGTTAATTATAAAACAATTGTATGGAACTGAATATGTACTATAAAACAATTTGCGGAAAACTTCTTAAAAAAACGAAAAGAAATAAAAAAGGAAAGAAAAGTATTGTTTTGAACACTTTTTTTTTTTTCGGAATTAATCGAAAACCATTGTCAAACCATTAATGAACTGTAAAAAAAATGTAGTCTCATTCATTATGGAGAAACTTACTTTATAAAGTTCAATTAATTATATGCCGAAACCTTCAGTTGAAACATATTCATCATTTTTATTAAAAACGATTTTAAAATGATGTATATTAATGAAATATTTAAAAAAGAGAGAGAGAGGAAAATTAATTACAGTTTAAACTTTCTTTAAAGGCATCCCTTCCCCCCCCCCCTCCTTAATTTTATTGAAACCACTTGCAAATCATTATTGAACTACATAAAAATGTAGTCCAATTCAATTTGGAGAAACATTTTTTTTTCTTTTCTTTGAATAAAGGTCAATTAATTATATGCCTATAAATCATTAGTTGAATGCACATTCGTCATTTTCATCAAAAGCGAATTTAAAACAATATATATTAATAAAAAAATTTACAAAATAGAACGAAAATCTATTACAATTTAAACTGGTTATTTATTTATTTTTTTTATTTTATTTGTTTATTTATTAGGATGAGCGAAGCGAATCCTCTACTAGTCCACTCAAATTACAATTTGTCGTACGCTTTACAAAAAAACTATTCAATATTTTAACTTCAAATTAAACACAAAAATAAATTAGGATCTGTAGATTTGCAGAATATAATTTTTTTTACAGTAAAACGTTAAAAAAATTATTATTTTAATTAATTTATTTTACATGCATTTCCAATACGGACGCATTTTAGCAAATAAATAAAAAATGAAACGCGTATATTTTCAGAAAAAAAAAAAAAGTTTAAATCACGGAGTAAATAATTATAGATAGAATCATGATTAATTTATTAAATAAAACATGTTTTCATTATCCCGCAAAATCGTTTGCACAGATGACACTTAAACATTTTAAAAGAATTGTATTATGGATTTTTTTTTTTTTTTTTTTTTTTTTTTTTTTTGTAAACTGGCAACAAACTAATTGTAAACAAATAAAATTAATTCTTAAATTTGTTATATAAATGAAAAATTAAAAGATCTGAGTGAAGTTGTTGGTTCAAGCTCTTTATAAATATTTTTGCGAAGGTCGTATTGTGGCTAAATAATATCGACTCATTAATCAGAAGGATTTTATAGAAAAATAAGACTTTAATAAGTTCGCAAATACAACAATAATTATTCGTGAAAACGTCACTGCGAAAATGAGAGAGCGCTCGTTAAAAGGTAATTCCATTAATTGAGTTGCCATTCGCAGAAGGTAAAAAGTTCTCCCACGCGGAGAGAATTACAGCAATTCTCATACGCTAACATGTATAAAAACGAAGAAATTAAAATAAAATGTTTTACAGTTAAAAATTCATAGTATCAACGAAAGCAGATTTCAAATGTTTTTTCCAGAAAATAGGATTTTGAAGAAGTAACTTTCTTCAAGCTTTCTTCAAATATATTATTCTAAAATAGCTATCAAAGATTATCGGATGTTGATTACAAAGATTGGAAACATGCATATTTCAAACAGTTAAAAAACACCAGTGGCTACTTGAAATTGTAAAAACATCTTTAAAAGAGCTTTTAGTTGAAAATTTAAAAAAAAATTGTAAAAGTTTGCTTCGAAACTATCTTATTATGCCAGTTTTACATCATAAATAAAAAATTAAAATGCGCCAAAACATAAAATAACGTTTTTGTTTAATAAAGATGCAAAAATAATAATAAAAAAAAAATATTGTTACTTTCAAATATCTGTTTTATAAAATAATGCTTCGCGAATCCAAACAAAGCATGGCTTTTGCTAGTTTATTTTATTTTATTTTTTATTTATTTATTTATTTGCAAAAAAAAAGTTTTTAAACATTAAGGTACCGTATTTAAAAAATTAGAGTAATTCAGCTTGCATAAACTTATTTTTTTCTAAATAAAGGTCTATTAATTAATTGCCTAGACCTTTAGCTGGGCACGCATTCCACATTTTTGTCAAAAACGATTTTAAGATAAATGATTAAAGAAACAACAAAGTGAAGAAACTAAAATAAAAAAATAAAAAATTCTTAATATAAATTAATTAGCTCTACAGAATTTTAATTGCTCGTTGTATATTTATAAGCAGCTATTACATTTCTACTTTAATGTCGGTAATTATACCCCATTATAACATATGGCACAGTCAATTAACTGTTTCAATTATTTCACCTATTACCTACAGTCGAGCCTCTCTACAACGAAACTCCATCCAGCGAATTTCTCTATTTAACGAATTTTTTGTAGGAACGGTCATTTTTTTCCATAATTACATTAAAAATAATCTCCGTAAAGCGAAATATACGTATCCGTTTAACGAATTTTTTCAAAAATTTTCTACAATATGTTCAGAAAAACGCTTCAAATTATTTTTGGAATATATATATATATACATACATACATATATATATATATATATATATATATATATATATATTTGGTTGATTTCTTGTTTATATTTCATAGCTGCATTCCTGTAGCTTATTCTTTATGTGAAAAAAGGCATTCACCCCCCCCCCCCCCCAGAAGAAAAAATATCATTTTTTCCATGGTTACACTTAACTTTGTTTAATCAAGATGCGCATGCGTTCTTGGAAAAGATTAAAACATTTGTTTGCTATTGGAACGATTTGAAATTATCGCAAAATATCCTACGCTGAAAAAAAAATCAAATTTACAGCAGAATTAGATGTTGTAAAAAATTACATCTAATTTTACTACAATATTTACGGCAAAAGCTGCTAGCAACATTGCCGTCAGCAATTTTTGCTGTAAATTTAACGAATTTTTTTTTTTTTTTTTTTTTTTTTTTTTTTTTTTACAGTGTAAAAGATAAAACTATCCCATCGTCTTGAAAATGTTCATTCTTTCTTGGTTTGGATAATAAGGCAGGGATAAGGGGGCAATTGCAGAAAAGGTCGTCCTTTTCAGCAGATTTTCATCTGCTAAACTAACACTTATTACTTTTAGAGTTTAGAGTGGATGTTTGTTGTTGTTGTTTGTTGTGACTCGGAACATTTTTTGTTGTGAGAGATAATTTGAATGAGGAATTGTTGCTAAATGTTATCTATGCTGGTGTGATCTCCTACTGCATCTGCATAAAATCGCTCCTAGGATAAACATAACTTTCTCTGATAGAGTAATAATTTTGAAAATAATTAATAAGACTCTGGAAAAAAAAAAGAAAGTGGCGAAAATGTTTAAGATTTTAACAAAATTCAGTTAAATATTTCAAAAACTTAATTAAATAACTGAAAAAACAATTCTATTTCAAAATTTAAACATTAAATGAAAAATTTTTTGCCGTTATCTATCCAACGAATTTTTCTATATAACGAATTTTTTGACTGAACAATGGATTTCGTTATTTAGAGACTCGAGTGTATTTATAAATTACTTAAATTATGTAGCAATATATTACATTTTTTCTACGCTTATCTAAAACTTTTTACAAACCTTTGCTAAAAAATCGAAGATGAAGTCTAGTTTAGTTATTTTTTTTAAATCTTTTAATAAAGTTCAACTAATTACCATCTAAATCTTTAGTTTACAAAACCTTATCAACCTTTTTCCAAGTTTTTTAGTAACTTAAAATCATTGGTATAAGATTTAAAAAAAAAATAATCTAAACCGATAAAAATTCATTCAAAAACCATTGATAATGAACTTAGTGAATCAAAGAGTAATCTAAATCAGAAGAAGGTGAACTTTTTTCGTTAATAAAGATTAATTAATTGTATTTCAATTAAGATTGGTGAATTATATCCCCCCCCCCCCTATGTACTTTTTCAAAAACAATTCTAAAACAACTGAAATAGTATTTAATAAAAGTAATGTAATCCAAAAAGAGCAAACATATCAGAAACAATTAACCCTTTCGGGTCCGATTTTTTTCTTCAATTTTTAAAGAAACTTACTTTTATTTTAATAACATTAATAATCTATACAAATAGATTATACAGTGTTTAACGAATATTCCGTTGTCTGAAAGATAACGAATGCTGTTGTTTTGCGTAACTATTCAATTCATATTCATATGACAAGAGGCTAAGGAAGAATTTTTGGAGTGGTTTATAAAATATATTATTACAATAAGATTTCACTGATGTTACAACTAACTAATACTTTTTGCGCTTTATTACACATGATTCTTTCAGGAAAGTAACTTTTATTTTAAATTTAAAGAGTGAAATATATGTTTAAAATAAAAGAATCGCAAACGACGCAAAGTGAATTAAGGAAATAATAATAACTATTATTATTACTAAATGCCTAAACATTGATGAAGTCATATAGTAAATGCATAGACATATACAAACATTACTACTTGTAAATAATAGCCGAAGTATTTCTTAAAACTATTAGATATACGAATCGATGAAACAAGAATTCAGAAACTTTAATCAAGACTTTTTATTTTATTTCATATGTACCAAGCCCTAATTTCTCCACTCTGCGGTTTTGCATTGTTCTTCCCTTTTCGGACGCTAAAAGAACTGTAGATGTTTTTGAACTTTGATATCTGTTGACTCTTTCCATTTTATTACGCAGTTTCAATTGTAAAATGTAAACGGAGAGATGTCTTTCTCTCTCTCCAGTTTTAAACTATAATAATCAAGATATTTTATAATGTTTTTTATTCTATTTAAATATTAAATCTAAAGAAAAATTATCTATCTTCGTTACGAGTGCTGAAATAATCCACAATACATTATTAACAGTATATTTTAATATTCTTATAGCAGCAAGCCCATCGCTGTTGCAATGAAATGGATTTATCTTCATTCGTGCCTTGTCTGATCTGTGTGGACCATAAATGAGGTAAGCGAATTTTTCCTTATCTCTTTATTTCAAGTTTATGCAGTCTTAAAGAAATACTAACGAGACAGAATCTCCTCCAATCTAGTATATAAAATATATTGTATAACATATATATTTACTATAAAAACAAAATAATATTTCATTAAATGTCATGTACTATTAATAGTACACCAGACTCGAAAGGTTTAAAAAGACATTGATAATGAAGATGTAATTTAATTTATCAACAGAGAAATTTTCTTATTGGAGATCAATTATTTATATAACTTTTAATTTCGACACTTTATCAAAATTTCTCCATATTTATCAAAAACATTTTTAGAACACCGTTGAAGTATTAAAAAATAAAAATCCAATTTAAATGAAGAAAAGAAAACGTTGAAATAAATCTGGGTTAATTTGTCCTCCAAAGTTTTAATTACCCTTTATGCGGCTCTCACAACTTCATAAGTTTAATTCAATCAAAAGAAATTTCTTTTTTCCTAACAAAGACCAATGAATTAATTAATTGAGTAAAACGCTTAGTTTGTAATATTTTAAGAAAATTTCTTCATGTTAATCGTAATCTATTTTAAAGCTGTTTATAGTATTAAAAAAAAATCATCTAATTCATAATAAAAAGAGAAATTTTAAATGAAAGAAACATTCGATAATGCATTGATAATATAATCTTATTCTGTATGCAAAACGTTTAAATAAAAATCAATTAACCCATTTTAGGCCAAGCACAGAAATTTTATAAAATGTAGCATTATTTTTATTGAAATATGCTTAAATTACATACATTAAGACACAAAAAAAGATTCGTGCATGAAAAATAATATTTTATATAAGAAATAATATTTTATATAATAATATAAAATATTATTTCTTATAATGAATAATATGAATATGAATAATATTTTTATGACTTTTGTTTTATTCTTATTTCATATACAGAATTTGCAACTTTAATCTATTTTAAAAACATATAATTCATTTCAATTGGAATAATACTATATTTTTAAAAAGTCGAATTTGTCAAAGGCGTTTCAAATTAAAACTCTAGCGTATTTTGAAAATTTTTTAAGAGAAAGTGGTTACTCCAATTGAATTACTAATATTTTATGGATGTCTTCAAAAGCCTTAAAAAATAGAAGAAAAATAAAATTCTTGAAAAAAATGTGTCAGAGTGTTAAAAAAAAATATTTATCGAAATGTTTCGTATACGAACCTTTGGCCGAAAATGGGTTAATGACTTGCTACATCCATCAGTTTATTTTATTAAATTTTCACCATGTTTTAAAAAGTAGTTTTAAAAGCATTTATAAAGTCTTTAAAAAGTAACCTAATTTAAAACGTAGTCAATTTATGAAAATTAATGTAAAAACTTTTGGCTAATGAATCGGAATGTAGTTGAAAATAGAATAGAGAAACTTTTTTCTTGTTCATGAAATTCAATTAAATTGCCTAAACCTTTATTTTACAAGACTCTATCAATATTTTGCCATGTTTATAAAAAACAATTAATAATGTATTGGAAATATAGTCTAGTTCCGTATACAGAAGCGGTTAATTTATGAGAATTAATTAATAAATTGTATAATTTATGAGTTTAAATTTTTAAAAGCATTGATATGTCATTAAAAAATTTATCTAATGTAGCAAGTTTGTGAAAAAGATTTCGGAAACCATTGGGCAATGAATAGAAATGCAGTTAAGGTAGTACGAAGAAACAATTTCTCTTTCATGAAAGTCAATTAATTAATTGTCCAAGCCTTTATTTTACAAGACTATATCAACATTTCGCCAAGCTTATCAAAAACAATTTTAAAACCATTTAAGTACTGAAAAAGAGAAGCTCTATTCAAAACGAAGCAAAAAAAAAAAAGGGTAAAATAAATGTCAGTTAATTAGTTCCCAGAAGTTTTAATTACCTCTTTAAATACTTACTCTCAACTCTTGATCAGGTGTTCTCCAAAATATCGCCAACGATGCCAAGAGCATCAGCAACCCTAATCCGCATCCCAAATCTGACAAAATGTTTGCCTAGACGGCTCATTGAGAAAAAAACAGAGATACATGCCCCAAACGACAATTCCAATTTTACCACCACGAGTACGGGGTGGGTCAAAGAGGGCGCCACAAGACCGAACAGAGAGCAGCTGATTTTATCATCCATCCACTCCCCCACCTGTGTACTACTCCGCATCAGTTTTACCGCTCCACATTTGGTGTGTTTCAGAACACGCTGCTTGCAAGAATGACACTTGTTTTTGTCAGGAACATTTGCTTGTCTATTTGATATAGTGGATATTTGACGTTATAACTGAACAATTTTGTAACGGTAAGGTCTGTTTTGAAGTGCAATCAGTGCACCTTGCGGTTTGTTGTAGAGACAGTTAGAAAATTCTGCTTGAAAAACACAAATATAAATTTTAATTGTAAAAATTTAGATGAGGCAGCTTCAATAGGTGTTGCTTATTGCAGCGATATGTTTAAAAATATTTTGTAAGACAGTGATATAAATTTTAATTGTAAAAGATTAGAACCGGTAGCATCCATAGATTTTGTTTATTTCAGCGAGGTGTTTAAAAATGTTCTATAAGATAAAAACACAAATTTTAACAGTAAAAAGTTAGAATGGGTAGCATCAATAAGTCTTGTTTATTTTAAGCGATATTTTAAAAAATATTATATAAGGCAATAAAATAAATTTTAGCTCTAAAAAGTTAGAATCGGTAGTATCAATGTAGAATATAAATTTTAATTGAAAAAAAAAAAAAAGTTTGATTGGAAATCGTCAATAAGGATTATTTAATTTAGAATTTTTTTCTAAGACAGCAATGTAAATTTTAATTGTAATAAAGTTAGAATCTGCAGCATCATCAGTGCACCCTGATTATTTTAGTGAGAGTTTGAAAAATTCTGTGAAACAGGAATAGAAATTTTTGTTGTACAAGTTAGATGAATAGAACAGGTTAGATGCCTTTTTTTTAGAAAAAAGTTCAGTTTTCAGTAGCAAAAAATATCATTCATGTATTCCTCCATGGCTTTCGATGGAAAAATAATGAATTTTAAAGTTATATTAACTGGTAAATTTAAAAGGGAAATATGTTAAATAAAATAATATAAAAAGCTTTATTTAGGAAAAGTTTAAAATTATCTTTCATTTACAGTTAAAAAATTGTGTGCTTAAAACATAGTTTACAATATGTTACAGATTGTTTTAAATAATTTTAAAAAATATTTTCAGTGGGATTTTCAAAAGATTTGAAATTTAAAATCAAATCATTGTTTAAATATAAAGCAATAAAAATATCAAACAAAAACATATTAAAATTTATTTGATAAAAATTCACATCATCTTTTTTTTTTCCCTTACAAAAGAAGGATGATTTGAAATATTTATTTTTTATCTCTCTCCCAATAGAGGTAAAAAGTCGAAATATCTAAAAAAAATGATGAGAACAAAATTTATGAATAATGTTTTGAATTTAAATTAATTTTAGCACATCCCTGTATCTCAAAATATAAAATTTGTTAAACTTTTTACATTTCCTTGAATTTGCAAAATGGTCTGCAAGCAAGAAGTTATCGAGCAGCATTTCAAACATCATTTCATGAATTATTATACTAAAAATAACAGAAATTTAATTATTGAAGTTTTAAAAAGTTAGATATATAGTTATTGAAAATTTTTAATTCAGACACCATACCATTTTTTTAAATATAAGAACAGTAAAATATATTAGTATGCTAATATGAAAAGTATAAATTTTAAAACGTTTTATTTTATGACAAGGCATCCATTCATAAACAATGTTCACTTTAAATGCAAATAAATAATTTTTTAATTGTGTCATAACTATGAATTATTTCAAAGATTTATGTAGTCAAATGGAAATCAAGATTTAGCTTGAATAATTGAAATCACTTTTGTTTAAAATATTAATAATAGTAAAATACGCTCTAAATTTAAAAATATCAAAATACTATTTTTCATTTTATCATTTAGGTTTTTTTCAAGAAAAGGAGATACTGTTTGAAAAAAATATATTTAAAAAGTACATTATTGCATAGAATTTGATATAAATATTTGTAGCCGAGTAAGAAAAGGTGAAGAAATATTACAAGAGCCAAAAAAAAAAAAAATAAACTTTGTTATTTATTAAAACTTTTAGTTAAATTATGTGAAATAAAACATAGGATGCTTTTGAGTTAAAAAAAATAAAGACTTTTATTAACATATAATTAAAAGAACACATTAAAAAATGTTTCAAGGTGCAATAATATTTACTTTAAGTGAAAATGTTAAAGGTTTAAAAGTTTATTAAATCAGGGAAATTGTTCTTGTTTAAAACATTTATAATTTAATTTAGTAATTTCTGAAAATTTGTAGTCCTTCAAATTATTTTTTAAACATTGTTCGTGTAAAAATTAAAACTAAAATTACTAAGTTAAGCATCAGCAGTTAAGAGTGATACTGTTTATTAAATCCATTAACTGAACAATACAATAACTAAATGCTTTAGCGAAAAACTTTAAAATCTTTTCACATTACAGTAAATATAATTTATTTTAAATCAATATTATGCAAATAAATTGAAAAGGTTCTAGAGAATTTTCATTAATGAATAATAAAATGTCCCTTTTTTAAAATGTTCTAATTTTAAACTTAGAGAACCATTCATTATATTTAAAATATTTATCATAATCTCAAGAACTGATATTCAAATCATGAAATAGCATTGCTAGTTGTTAATTATCTATTTAAAATGCTATTTTAGTGAAAACATCAATTAACCAATATCTTAAGCTGTCGTAGTTGTCGATTACCCAGACTTTCATAAATATTGCTAATTAAGCTGCAAAGAACACTTTATAATTCAAACAGACATTATGCCCTCTGGAATAGCTCTCAGGGGGAATTAGAATTATTTACTCGATTTAAAATGTCATTCAGTTAGAAAATATGATAACGAAAAGATTGCCCAGCAGAAAAATTGTAGGTAACAATCAGATTATAAAGGATTGTTTTCAAGAAAATGTACTAATGACTATGATCTGATGATACAATATGAATTTAATGGAGCATATTATAGTGACTGGAAGCTTAATAGGTTGCGAGAAAAAACAGCAGACATTTACCAGAAAAACTAACTGCAAAACCTCATTTTTTAAAAAGGCATTATATGCCTAATCAAGGATTCACGTTTACATGAAAAACTCTATTACATTGACTGCATTGTCATAGATGGTAGCTCCCGCTCCAAGAAGCCACTACATGGTGGACTCTGGTGGATCCCTTGTGAAGCGGATTCCATCTTCAATGTCCACAAGAGCCAAAGACTTTTCCATAGACTCTCTCATATCGAGGTCGCAGATGACCTACAGTGATGACAGTTGCAACGAAAGTTGTTGTTCAGAAGACCCAGTCATGTCACCAGTTGAAGAAGAGCCCCTACTTTCGCCTCTTGGTAAGTCACACTCTTAAGGCTCCTGTCCCGGGCTGACGAAGCTCCCACGAGCTAATGCTATTTCTATGGTGAGGCTATTTTCTAATATCTGGTTTGCATTTCGATATTTTTATCTATTTTATTTTTATTTTATTATGTTATTATCATTATTATTTTGCATTGGATAGTTGACGTGCATGCCGACATCGCTCCTTTCTTTAGTTTTTCGATTTCGGTTGCAGATGTTTTTTGAAAAGGCCCATCCACTTTCGAAACCGGTTTTGAAAGTGTAACTAGCTTTATAAAAAAATATATATACATTCGAAATGGAAAAAACCAGAAATTGTGGATGTCGACGTGTACTTCAACTATCCAATGAAAAAAAATAAAATAAAATGAAATAAAATGCAAGCCAGATATTAGAAAATAACCTCTGGGTACAAAAATCTTCACATTTTCTAAAAAAATTATTCATTAACACTTTCTCTGTAATTTTTTTTTTTTTTTTTTTTTTTTTTTTTAAGAAAAATTTACTTTTACTTTAATAACATTTACAATAGCTATCCAAATAGGTCAATTAGTGTTTAACGAACATTTCATTGTCTGAAAGCTAACGAATGTTGTTGTTTTGCGCACTATTCAATTAATATTCATATGCCATTAAGCTAAGGAAGAATTTTTGGAGATATTAAGAAAATATTGTTTTTCAAAAAGATTTAACTTATGTTACAACTTTCTAAAACCTTTTGCGACTTATTATACATTATTCTTTCAGGAAAGTAACTTTTATTTTAAATTTAAAGAGTGAAATGTATGTTTAAAATAAAAGAACCCCAAACGGAGCAAAGAGAATAAAGCATATAATAAAAATTATTATTATTACTAAATGCCTAACCATAAGTGAAGTCATGTAGTAAATGTACAAACTTATGTTAACATTACTACATGTAAATAGTAGCAGAAATATTTCTTAAAACAAAATAATACTCCATTAAAAGAGGTGTACTATTAATAGTAAATGTATATCAGACCCGAAAGGGTTAAAATGACGTTTAAATCACATTTCTATCTTAATTAATAAAGGAAACACTAATTTTTTCGTATTGGTTTATTTTCAAAATCTAACTTTCAAGCAATGGTTGTTATGAAACAATTTCTTATGAAAATGCATTTTTCTTCATAATGGGTATTTTTTTCACATTCGGATTTAAATATAACTCAAACACCGTTAAAGATAAATACTTCAAACTTGGCATATGTCTTTTTTGATCATTTTCCTCTAATTTTGATTCAGCAAATTTGATTAAAATATTTACTCTTGAAAATATGATTTTTTTAAAATAAAAGTTGCATCTTTTTTTCAGTTTTTTACTTTAAACATTATTGTTATTATTATTATTATTATTTTGATTTGTACACTTAAAAATACTGAATTAAAAGTAAAATTTAGATATTTGTGTTTATTTAAATGCAAAAGAAATTGAAATTCTACAAATAATATTTTGAGTTATAACGATTTTAACTTGCCCTTTTTTTAATATATTTTAAATTTTAAATAAAAAAAAAATATGAGAAGTTTTATCATGTGATTTTGTTTACAAATGATAAGGTTAATCATCACAAAAAATCCAAAATTTTAACTAAATCATAAAAAAATACTTTAACATGTGCCCCGGACCCTCTTAAACCAATAATCATATTGAAACAATGCTATTTATATCGATCATTAAGAGGTCAATTATTTAATTATATTACATTTCAAGAGGAGAGAGATACTTACAAAGTGTGACACAGGGTCATAACTAGTCGGCAAAGTCAGAAGTGAAGAAGGAGAGGTTAGATTTTTTTTTAGTGGAGTTAATTTAGTAATATATTTCTCCTCTATTTTAAGGTCACTTTATCCTCCGCTTCTGAATTTCCCTTCACTAATGTAAAGCGTAATGGGCGGTTTTATGCATGGGAATATTTAAAATATCTCCGCTGAAAATTAATATTTCTAACTTCCATTTATTGTATACACTTCTTAAAAGATATCACTGTTCTTCTTAGTTTTTTTAAAAACATTTTTAAGTATATATTTAATTTTATATAAAGTATTACCGTATTTACTCGTGTATAAGGCGCACTTTTTTTCCAAAAAATTAGGGCAAAATTCCTAGGTGCGCCTTATACACGGAATAATTTTTTACTGTTGAATGCAGTCGAACAATATACATATGAAACAAGAAATTATTCAAAGAAAATATTAAACTCGGAAAATGTTACTTAATTGAAGTATTACTGCGTATTTATTTCATTCCTTGCAGTTTTTTATACAACAGAGCTAATGACATTATCTAAACGCTAATTAGCAATTCTCGTTACCGTTACTCATTCCTATTTTCCGTCATTCTCTTACAACCCGAAGTCTAAAAATGCATTTTCGCTTGTTTTCTGGTCTGGTGTAACGTTTGTTACGACTTTTTTTTTACTGAAATTCTTTTGGTCATTCTTCATTAGCGTATCAAATTTATGGTGCGCCTTATATACGAGATTTTAAGAAATCGCCATTTTTACTTGTAACGTAGGGGTGCGCCTTATACACGCGTGCGCCCTATACACGAGTAAATACGGTAAAATTTGATTCAGAATTTGTCCGCTTTTAACAGATAAAATATTAAATTCAACATAGATTTTAGAAATATTTTGAGAACTAAGAATAAGAGAAAAATTCTTTAAGAAGAGTACATAGGAAAAAGAAATTAATAATATTAATCTCCCCAAGACATTTTTAAATATACGAATGCATCAAACACTCATAGACTTAACATTACGGAGGACAACTTTGAAACTACATCTCGACAAGTAAAATGAGGCAGATTATACGAAAAGATTTAACATCATGTATTTTACTTTAAAATAAAGATGGGAATTAAAAAAAAAACTGTAAATATACGCATTACAGCGTAACCCCATACATAAATCAAAAGAAATTAATTTGCTGCATAAATTAATTTTCAAGAAGTAATTAACTTTTTACATATTTTTTTAAGAATATGTTTGTTCGGTACACTTTTCTAAAAAACTGTTGAATAGATCACCTTAAAATTTGCTGTGGTATCAGAAAACGTACTATGAGAATAATAAGGAGCTATTTTCATTTCGGCTTAAAAGAAATAAAATTAAAAAGATTTTATTAAAAAACTGTGAAAACACTAAAAAATTTAGCGACATATTTTTCATTATTTTAAAGAAATTTTCACTCAGAACTAAAATGTTAGGTATTTTTAAAGATACAAGTTAGTTACATAATTTTAGAAACTTTCAACTGTTTACACCTAAAATAGAGTTTTAGAAAAATGTACCAAAGCATAAAAAAATATTTTGAAAAAAAAAATCTGTCATAGATGACACTAAAAAATCATCATTTAAATTCATTTACATTTTGAAATAAATGAATATATTTTCAATATTATAATTAATATATAATCCTCTAATCAATTTACATCCAACTTATTTATGAAAGAAAGAATTGGACATGAGAAATTTTTCCCTTTACTGGCATGTCCCATTCCTCCTTACTTCCTTGTTTTGTGTTAAACTTCTTGTATAAACAAAAATGTTGCTTTTCTGATTAGTTTAAATTATGGATAATATACTGCATAATGTTCCACAAATAGGGAAACTGTAACATCTATGCATAAACAAGTCATTAATATACAAAAAGTATAAAAAGTATAAGAAGCAAATTTATATTTGATTCTTGAAATAATTTTTCCTCATACAATTGCAATCTTATACACATAATTTTTTTTTTCATTTGAACATTGTGCTTTATCTTATGTAAATGTTTAGAATGATACATAAATATAAAAATCTACTATATATCATTTCCTCCCTCTGTCTCACTCCACCCCATTCTCCCCTACTCACCGACAGTATTTAAAATATATTATTTTAAAACCTTTCAGCACCATAATTTTTCAGGTTCATAATCATTTAGAACCAAACTCTTTTAACACTGTTTTTTAGACAGACAAATGAAAACTCAAAATTTTTAACCATTCACATACCATTCATATACACAGAAGTAGAGACTTCTCCCCCCTCTCCCATAATGTCACAAAACTTTAGATTAGAAATTTTTAAAATGTTAATACGGATGGCATTAAAATTGAAAGATTAAGAAGTCTAGAGGGGTTTAAGAAATAGCTAAGGGGAAGTGGAGTCCGTTCACCCTCAGTGGTGATTAATCCTTTCACGCGTAAACTTCTTGTGTTTGTTAAAAGCTGGAACGATTGAATGGCGTCAGAATTTGCAAACAAATTTACTTGTAAAGAGGTAAAAGCATTTCTTAACGTAACTAACAAATGGGAAATTTTCATTCCAAATTTCTTATGTCATTGTGGCACTTAAAGATTAAAATTAAGAGGTTCAAAAAAAAAAAAAAAAATCACATCTAAAATAGGAAAATAATTAAACAACTATTGGCTGCAAATAGTATAAGTAAATTTTAAAGCATGAATAAATTTTAAAATAAATTCTTTAGCAGAATAATAGCCTAAATTTTACTCAGGAAATTAAGATTAATATTTGTTTTCAATTTACATTAGATATACACAAATTAGAAAGCTCACAAAATCTTGACCGCTTTATAATATTTACATCAGTACTTTTTTAAAATCCATTTCAATCCACATTTTCTATATCTTAAATTATTTCTTGTTCATATTTTCTAGATTTATTGTGCACGATAGCCCTTTTTTACATTCTTTAACTTTGTATAGCTAATGCAGAAAAGAAAACGCGCATATTATGGTAATCATGGTGATAACATGTTGTGGTATAATTAATGTAATTAGAGCCTGGTGATTTTGGCTTGGTTCCACAAATATTTCCATTTTTTCATAGTTTACTGTATTTTTAATTCCATGTTGCTCATGTTATAAGGATCTGTTTAAAAGAATTTTATAATTTTTTATACATCATTTTATATTTGAATAAATCTTTTATTATTTATACATTCATATTGGTTGTTGAGGATTTGTATTGGATTATAGTGGTTTCATATGTTTATACATAGATGCAGGACCGTAGCTAGAAGTGAACAATAGGAGGGGCTCAAGAGAATGTAGGAGGGGTTCATAATTTTTTTTCTCTCTCTCTCTGACGCAGAAAGATAGATGAGTGCATATTCACACTGTAGGTACTATGTTTCTTATTAAACTGTTGTCATAACTTCATTTTAAGTTAAGAAAGAAAATAGGATGATGAAAATTTGGAGTGTATAACTGGTGCAAAATTAAACATCATGTTAGCTACATACAACAATTAACATGAGGGAGTGTTGAAACACTTAATTTAGTTGCAATTTAGTATTTCTGCAAAACTTTGAAAGAGCCACAAAACTAAATTAGATTTTTGAACAGAATTTCATTTGAATTTTCGGAACATCCACAGTGAGTGACCTTGGAATCTTTTCCAGGGGGGAGGGCTCAAAATGTTTTAGGGGGGGGCTGAGCCGCCCATAGCGCATCCTTAGCTATGGCCCTGCATATATGTATATGCGTCTTTTTTTACAGGAAGTTTTATCATAGACACACACACATATAGCGGAGAATGAGGTGAAGTGGGATAGGGAAAAAAATGGGACAGTAGAGGTTTTTCTCTTAATTTCTCATTCGAAACATTTCATCAATCACATACAAGATGAAGCAATGATAGTCCAATCTTTGGTTGAAAAAAAAATTTGATCTATATAAACTTGCAATTGTATAAAGGAAAAAAATATTTCAAGCATCAGAAGTAAATTTGCTTCATATACTTCTTATGCTTTTTGTATATTAAAGACTTCTTTATGCATAAATGTAATAGTTTCTTAATTTATCGCACATTATACTGTATATGATCCATAACTTAAAATAAGCCTAAAAGCAACATTTTTGTTTATGCAAGAAGTTTAACACATGCCAGTAAATGAAGGAATGGGATATATCCAATTCTTTTTTTTTTTTTTTTTATAAGAAAAATGTAAAATGCTAACGTGTAAACATTTTCAGAGGATAATGCATAAATTATAACATTAACACATTCGCTGCCGATCACGCGCCAGCGCGTGATATGGCGCTAACTTTAAGGGGCCACTCATGCGCCAGCACGTGATGTGGGGTGATACTTCAATAGCCAGTCATGCGCTGGAGCGGGAGAATCTTTCACTGATTCTTTGTTATAAAAAGTAAATCGGCTTCTGGGAAAAACCCATTTCTACAGTGCGGTATTAACTATCATCACATCTTCACGTAAGTGGCAGCTAACGTGTTAATAATATATTCATTTATTTCAAAATGTAAATAAATTGAAGAGATGATATTTTAATGTCATCTGTGACTAACAAACCTGAATTTTCATTCCAGTTATGAAGATCTGGAATATTACATTCTGGCACATACATTATATCAACCTACAATCTTTTTTTTTATTGTATATCTCGCTGAAACTAGACTATTTCTTGCCTTATAGCTTTCTTTTATTGCTATCCTATACTTCCCTTAAGTGGGGGAGGTATGGAACATATTTTGAAACTTACAATTTCTTTAATTATAAAATAACTTTTGCATGTTATGTTTCTATATTGTTCAGAGATTAAGAAGTGTTTCATCTTGTGCTCTATAAAATGAAATTTTTGTTTTTGTGTCAAGCAAAGTTGATTTTCTCACTTTTCTAAAAAGTATCCCACTCCAGCCCACTCTTCCCTGTATATATACATATGAATATGTTCTGGAATCTTTAGAATAGCTTAATAACCATAATATTATTTCAATAAAATTTTAATCAATATTACATGTTGATAAAAGTTGCAAAAAATGTGACGTCACAACATGGGAGGGATTATCACACAAGCATGACGATCTATGACATTGAGGGGGGGGGGGGGGATAATGTAATTGAGAGATGATCGTTTGATAAAATTAAACATGCTTATAACGATACATCGATCGATAACAATAATTTCCAAATCTCTGAAAGATTTTTTGTGAAAACTAATGCATTTCAAAATTGCATAAACATTGAAATCTACAACATTTTAAGGGAGTGTTCAATTCTAAACTGCTTTTTTTCTTATTTATTTTTAAATTTATTTTTTCTCGCAAACGCATCAAATTGGCACATTCCCTTATTCAGAAACTACATAATGCACCATGCTTGTTGATCTTTCGATAAATGGAGCAAAATATTGTAAAACATTCTGTCAAAGTCGGCATTTTGAACCAAACTTTCAGATGCGGTAAATCTGGAAACGAAAAAAAAATTGTCATACTGAGAAAATAATTGTTTATAAATCAAATTCTAATTAATTGAGCGAAAAATGAAATCACATGAAATCACATTTAATACCTTTAAATTTTCATTCATCGTGGTTTTATATACGAGATGACGTTACAGCCATAATATTCTCTTTTCTGCAAAATCTACAACTACTACACTTAACAATGCAAAACATTTTTCTTTATCTCAACGATGGGTTCATTGTCTTGCTATATAAAATCTTAAATAAGCTAAATTCATATTTTAACATGCATCACAAAAGCATTGCAACAAGGGTGCAAAAGAGGTTTGTTTTATGTCGTTGCATTATATTTAAAACAATATTGGACCACATATTAAGCATTTATATCTGATTAAGCATTAATGCAAGAGATTTTATTATGATTCTGGTAAAGAAGGCACTATCATAGCTGAGGAATTTATTGATAGATCGTTAAAGATTCATTTAATTTGGTGAAAAACTTGCGATCTCTATGCCCTTTCGTCAGCTAAAGCGTATGATGGAAACTGTCAATTAATAGCTTAGGACAGCATTCTGAAAGAGTATAGGCTATTTTATTAGAAAATATTTAGCTGGCCAACTACCATTGGTGAAGATAATCCAATTATGAATAACGAAGAATATGATTACCCAACAAAATTACATAGAAACATTAAAATGTTTCCGTATAAATGTTATCTTTATTAATTTTAACTAAAAAAGCGTTTAATATGTCTGTTTTGTTCAAATTAAGGGGCTACTTCAGTCAAATGAAAAGACCCGTTCGCTAATGCTAATCCTATGGAAGAAATTTATGAAGATGTCTCAGTTGCATTTCATTATTTTTAAATGATTTTTTGGCTTTGGATATCTGAGATCGATCTGTATGCATGCCGTTAGTTACTTTTTTCATTTTGTTTACAGTTATTTTTTACGAGGAAGCTTTCATTTTCGGAACCGGTTTGGAAAGCGAAAGCAACCCCATAAAAAATATCTGGAACCAAAATCGAAAAACTAAAAAACGACCTCCATTCAGATCAATCTGAGTTATCCAATGCAAAAAGAATCATCTAAAAATATTAAAATGCAACCGAGATATCTTTATAAATTTCTCCCATAGGATTAGCATTAGCGAACGGGTCTTTTCATTTGAGTGAAGTAGCCTCTTAAATGCTCCTAGCCTCGTTTCTTGCTAAAACAGCAGTCAGTAACAGTTTTTCTGTTATTATTAATTTTATTATTCATGAATTATAAAAATATATTAAGTATTTAAAACTACTGAAGTCCAAACTCTATAATCAGTCCCAAAAAGTCCATAAAATTTCGTTTATTTGTAAATAATTCAGTCTATTTATTTATTTATTTATTTATTTATTTATCAAAAGTTCTGATTTTGTGACATGTGGTTTTTGAAATAACCGATTTAATTATATTGTAGGTAAACAGATTTTTTTTTTTTTCAAAATTATATAACTAACTTGTTTCTTTAAAAAACCTAACATTATTTCTGACTGAAAAAAAAGAAAAGAAAAGAAAAAAGAAAAACATGTTCGTAAAATTTTTAGGATTTTCAAAGTTTTTTAGTAAAATACTTTCAATTTTATTCCTTTTAAGCAAAAATGAAAATTGCTTCTTATTATACCCAAATAGTATGTTTTCTGGTATCACAAGAAATTTTAAAGTGATATGGAGAAAAGTTTTTAGAAAAGTGTACGAAACAAATATATCGTTCAAAAACATTATGTAAAAAGTTAAATAGCTCTTGAAAATTAATTTATGCATGAAATTAATTTCTCTTGATTTTTATATATGCTATAATATTTATATTTAATGTAAAAAAAATCTTTATTTTTAAATAAAATACATGATGTTAAATATTTCGCAAAAACAACTTTATTTTACTTGTCAACCACCCACCCCCCCACCTCACCAAAAATGATATCGTTATCAAAGTGTAAAAATTTTTTTGGATTTTAAAATTTATTTGTTTTGTTTGGAGTGATATACAAAACTGATTACATTTATTTATTGATTCAAATAAAGAGAAGTCAATAAGATTTCACTTTATATCAAATAACTTAAAAAAAACAGTTATTGTTTTAAAATATTTTATAATAACTTTTATTACATAATGCAACAGTTATAAAGTCTTGTTTCACTTGTCCCGAACGAAGAAGTGTTAAGAGGCTACTTCACTCAAATGAAAAGACCCGTTCGCTAATGCTAATCCTATGGGAGAAATTTATAAAAATATCTCGGTTGCATTTCAAAATTTTTAGATGATTCTTTTTGCATTGGATAACTCAGATTGATCTGAATGGAGGTCTTTTTTTAGTTTTTCGATTTTGGTTGCAGATATTTTTTATGGGGTTACATTCGCTTTCCAATCCGGTTCCAAAAATGAAAGCGTCCTTGTAAAAAATAACTGTAAACAAAATGAAAAAAGTAACTAACGTCATGCATACAGATCGATCTCAGATATCCAAAGCCAAAAAAATCATTTAAAAATATTGAAATGCAACCGAGATATCTGTATAAATTTCTTCCATAGGATTAGCATTAGTGAATGGGTCTTTTCATTTGACTGAAGTAGCCCCTTAAGGGTGGGGAGGAATGAATAAAAATTCTTAACATCAAAAGCAAACGGTCAACATTCTTTCTCCTTCTCTTTAATTTATTAGTAAACACAAGCTTCATTTCAAATGTACTTCACGTATAGGTTCTCCAATCGTGATTATATATGCACACAATATATGAAGAAGATGTTAAACACGAGGGTATTCCATAGCTTAGAATTAAATAATTTTATAATAATTTAGAGATTTTAATCAGAACTTTGTAATTTCATAAAAATAGATAACATACTATGTCGGACGTTCCTCTCAGTCCACACAACTTTGAAGAATGTCCGTGGTAGATATAGCTGCCACCACCGATATTACTAGGTGATATCGGTCACCCACTGTGAGGTTTGTGTAAATGAAGACTTACGCCGTCAGGTAACTGAATTATCAGTTTATTAAGAATATATGTACACACTAAATACGCTATTTACAAATATATACAATTACAACTCGGATATAGGTGATCCGGTTCAACATTAAATTAGATACAGTAAAGATTGGCTGTGTACTATTCCAATTACACTTTCCACCTCACACTCAATACACGTTAAATTCACTTTATCGGAGCTCAACCTTGAGTCTCCCAACACAAGTATACTAGGCCTGCACTTCTTAGCCCAGAGCACTAAACACCAGGACGTCAATGTCCTTTGCTCACCAGAAAACGCACTGCTTATGCTCTTCCACACAGAGCAACCTCTAGGTCCGAAACCTAGGTACGGAATGACTGATCTCTGGCAAAATTGCCCTCTCCAAATCACTGCTTTCCCCAACATAAACCCCTTTGGAGCTTCCTCATTGGACACATACTCCATTCTTTTCTTGCTTAGTGACATGCTGCTAATCTGCTCATCATCCGCATACTTCACTGACAGATGGACATGCCTCTCAGCTATCTCCTTTCTCTAACACACCACCTGCAAAGGATTATCTGGCGATTCCTCTTTCCACAAAGAAGGAATGTCACCTTGGAAATTCTGTACACAACCATACAATACGAAATATTCAAATAGAGAAATAGTAGAAATTACATTCTTTAGCACAGGTGTTATCAGATCCTGACATACTATTTTGAAACAAAGAGCATGTTAAAAATAAAAAGAGAAAATTTTGAATGGAACAAAAATGATATGGATATCAAAAGACACCCCCTTCCCTTAGAGATATCTTATGATATAATGTGCTTGAGTCTACCCCCTCCTCCCTAAAATGATAATGTTATATATGCACAAATCCTAAGTAGAATTTTCAAAATTGATTTTCTTTTCAAAAAAAGATTTCATACTTCCCTTTCTTTTTCTCCCCAAAAATATTTTAATCTGTTTTTTAAATTGAGTTATGTAAAATTTCCTCTTGTTACACAGATTTAGAAGTAATAAAATACCAAACTTTTCATTTCTACAGGTCGAAAGAGACATTGTCACTTTGACACATTGAAAAACATTCTGAACACCTGCAAAACTACTTTCACCTCAAGGGTATGTCAAGTGCACAAAAAGCAATTTTTTGGCGATTTTTGCTCCTGTCCCTGCAGGTGAAGACATTTGCGAGCTAATGCTATTCCTATAGGGAGGTTATTTTCTAATAACTCGTTTACATTTCGACTATTTTATAGTTTACTTTATTTTATTATTATTATTATTATTATTATTATTATTATTATTATTATTATTATTATTATTATTATTATTATTTTATATTGGATGATTGAAGTCCCTCTCTACATCGCTCTTTTTTACTTTTTCGATTTCGGTTACAGATATTTTTTATAAAGTTACTTTCACTTTCAAAACCGATTCCGAAAATGAAAGTGCCATTCTAAAAAATAAAAAAATAAATAAATAAATAGGTTTCATTCATAAAAATGAAAGAATTACTAAAATTACTTTTTTTTCTTTCATCAAATACGTTCTCTTCAGATATTATTATTTTTTTAAAGAAAAAGTAAAGTTTTTTACACATATCAATAGTTTAAAAATATTTCCTTGTGCTTTATAAACCTGAAAAAATTTGAATAAAAAACTAATTAAAAGAAATCATACTACTATTATATTAATCATGAAAACACTGTATAAAATCATTCAACAAAGAAGAAGAAGAAAAATGGTTGCAGACATTAACACAGCAATTTTTAGGTGCGTTCTTAATTATGTAAATACGTAGCACCTATAATTATCGTTCAGTCCGTCCGTCTGTCTGTCTGTCCGCATATAACAATGCAAAAACTATCCAACTGAATCATTTGAAATTTAAAATACATAATTATTACATAATTTTGTCGTGTCATTTCAAATTTTATGACAATCGGATGCATAGATCAATTACAGGGACAATCAAAAGTATTCCGTTACATTACGGCCAATGGGGAAAAAAGTTTCAAATGCATTTTAATCGTTTGTAATTTAAAACATATAATTATTACATAATTTTGTCGAGTCATTTCGAATTTTATGAAAATTGGATGCATATATCAATTACAGGGACAATCAAAAGTATTCCGTTACATCACGGTCAATGAGAAAAAAGTTTCAAATGCACTTTACTGGTGTTCCACTCATTCGAACATAATAAAATTGACATCAACCTATGAAGTATATATATACTAAAATATACATTCTGTACAATCTATGATGCAAATAATATTCATTATTAAATTAGAGGGCCACACAAAAGTATTCCACTACATAATGTTATACGGGAAAACATTGTTTGGGGAGTGTTTTAATTATATTAAATTATTTCACATTTTATGAATATGATATTCGTTGCTGAGGTTTAATAAAAATTACTTCCTGTATATTTACAGGAACACAAAGATTTCGACCTCTATACTGTATCCGAAGTACAGTCTACTACAACAGCAAGATCTGAATATTTTTAAAACTTCGTTATCGTACTAACGCACCTCATTTGCTACGCCTCACGTGCAATCTCCAACTTGTTTTTATTTTCTTTTTAGATAAATTTTATAAATAAATATTGCCTGCATTGGTCTTGGTCTGTTCAGAGTTTTATGTTAGATTGTCAAAATTTCTTCTGCATAAATTCATCAGTTCTCTCCATTCTTGTTGGAGAATCCTGGAAAATATTTTAGTGCTGCCATCTATTGCTTATAATATGAAACTCAAAATTGCACGTTTATTTTCCCATAAACATAGGAAGAAATATTAAATCGACATTTCAAATTTACATGAGCGACATGAAAACTGCATGAACCATCGATATGAAATACTCATGTCGATTATCGAGATAATCATGTCGATTATCTCATCTCGATGGCATGAACACAGTGCTGAAACGCATTTCCAAAGACATGAGCGTATGCAGAGTGATAGAGGGAACGACCGCAACCCTCTATATCTTTGATAATAGTATCTTATAATTTCGAGATGCAGTGGCGTCGTTAGAATGGGTGACACCCGGGGCGGATGTAAATTGCGTCATCTCCCTGTCCCCAATCTCTCATATTTTTTCAGTCACAATTCTAGGTTATTATAATAAATGACCATGTTATTCCTTATTTATCTTTTGTCCTCCTGAGCATAAAAATAAACCACAGGAGCAACTCATCATCAACCTATAGTCCGCATAACTCAATGAGGTGTCTATATGTAGAAGAAAATTCTTTCTTTTAAAGTTTGCTCTTGCTGCCCACTCGTTGGATAGATTGTTTTTTATTCCCTGGTGCATGCCATATTTAAATACACCATTCTGTATAAAATTTCAGATTAAAAAAAAAAAAAAAAAAACTTCATTGCTTAGTACGCTAGAAACTTCATTTTATTTCAGAATTTTTTTCCAAAATCTTATAAAATTATATATATTATATATATATATATATATATATATATATGCAAATAAAAATTGGGTGTCACTCCTTAGAGGGTGACACCCGGGGCGGACCGCCCCCACCGCTCCCCGCTAGCTACGCCACTGTGGAGATGTATGGTCTGGCAGAAAGAAATGTAGGAAGGAAGAAGATTTTGAAACAGTAATCTATAACCTGGTCTTTTTTTAATGCAGAATGGAAACATGAAATGTGCTAAAATAAGGAAATTGTATCAAAATTCTCCCAGAATATATTATAAACATACCAACATAAAAATAATCCAAAATTTTAAAAAGTAATATATATTAAATATTAAAAAATAAACACACTTTTTAATGAAGACATTAATGTTTCATATTTTTCTATAAAATTAATTCTATAAAATAGAGCTACATTGGGCAACTGGGCTATGGTGATTCTGCAATTTAGCTTACAAAAGCTAGTGTTTTTTTCATCTAAAGTCTGGATCTCTGTAAATGTGTTTGGCTCCCGCCAGTGGCCGAGAGGTTCGGACCTCTCAACTGGTAGACGGCAGGTGCTGGGTTCGAACCCAATCGCGGCCGTCGGCCTAACCGTTAGGAGCTTTCGTGGTTTTCTTCGAACCTTGCGTAAATACGTGAATTACGAATACTTGCGTAAATGCGTTAATTCCCTTAAAAAGGCGCCCCACGACGGGCACCCCCCCCTCTGGACCCATATCCCTCGAGCAGATAATCGGTCAATACAAAAATAAACAAAATAAGCTGTAAATGTATCAGTTAGGTTCATTCCATCAGACGGAATTTTTAAAAATTAAATTTTAATGTCTAAAAAGAAAAAAAATGTGTGTTTAACATTTCTAGCATGATCTGTGATCCAAACACGTGTGTGTATTTTAATATGGTGTATCAGGTCCAGTTTGAAAAGGTGTAAACAACTTAAAGAAATTTAAATCAGGCAGATCATGTAAATTATGCATCAAATAAAGGGCGTTGTAAGGGAAAGCTTTGCTGTCAAGGTGTCTGAAAGAGCACTAAATGTGAAATTATTAGATTTATTTATATCAAAAGCTTAGGAATTAAGGGTATATTCAAAAAATGTTTTTCCACCTTCAGCAGCTCAAAATTTTCCAAAACATTTTCAGACTCATTTTTAAAGCTAGAGACATGAAACCTGCTGAGATGATTTTTGAAAAGACGTATGCCGTATTAAATATGCCGTGTGATTTCATTTTCCGCTCAATTCATTAGAATTTGATTTATAAACAACTATTTTCTCAGTATGACACTTTTTTCGTTCCCAGATTTCCCGCTTCGGAAAATTCAATTCAAATCGCGGTTTTTGATAAACTTTTTTCGCGATATTTTCTACATTTATCAAAAAATCGACAAGCACGGCACCTTGCGTAGTTTCTAAATAAGAGAATGTGCCAGTTTGACTCGTTTGAGAGCAAAAATGAATTTAAAAATAAATCGGAAAATAAGCAATTTTGAATAGAATGCACCCTTAAGTGAGTACTTGTGTACTTCAGTTTTGGCAATAAGTAATAAAGTTACATGAATATTTTAGGAAAAAAAATAAAGAGATAAATCTATGAACAAACGGCCACATATGTATGCAAGTAACCACATTCTCTTTATTTACCCCAATAGAAGTGCAATATGTTCAATAAACCTGTGGTGAATGTAACTATGTTTTTATATCGAACAGAGCTATTCTTTTTTGGTTATGATTATTTTCTAATAACGTTGTTTTATCTTATACAGTGCGTGTCAAAAGTTTAAGCACAATAGCAATTTTCAAATAAAACTTTAAATATTAACTTTATTTCAATATCTGTCTTGTATATGTTAATAATATCTATTTTAACACCGTATTCATTGAAATTAGCTTTTAAATTTCATTTCAAACCATGGAGTTTAAAATTAGAACAAAAATAAGCGTGTCAGAAGTTTAAGCACAAAATCGTTTTGATGAAAATTTTACAATCTGACGTAAGCGGTTGCGCACGCAAACAATTTCTGGGTGTATAAGAAGCAGTTAGTTGTTGTTTATGAGTTAGTACAAAATGCCTCAGTCGAAAGAATTTTCAGAGGAGGAGGTGATAAAAATATAAAGTATGAGAGCAAAATCTAAGTCTGTTTCTGAAATTGCAAGTACATTAAAAATATCAAAACGAAGTATTTATGAAATTTTGGCTCGTGGTAATAATTTCAAACGAAAATTTCGTTCAGGGAGGCCGCGAGTGACTAGTTTGAGCGAAGATAGCCGCATTATAAATTTGGCTTCAACTGGTAATCATTCTCTTTCGCAAATAAAACATACAGTTGGAGGACAAATATCGAAAAAAACTGTTCATAGAAGAGTTTTGGAATTCAAATACATCAAATAACGTAAAATGACTCAATTACCGTGTCTCAAATGACACCATAAAGAAGCTAGATTACAATGGGCCAAAGAGCATATGTCATTTGGTGAAATTTGGTTGAATGTCATATTCAGTGATGAAAAATAAATGGAACCTGGATGACCCTGGTGGGTTTAAGTACTATTGGCATGATCTCCGCAAAGAACCTAGGAGTGTATTTAGCCGACAACATAATGGTGGTTCTGTAATGGTATGGGGGACTATTTCTTTCAATAGTCAGACAACTCTAGCATTCATCAGTGGTCGTGAAAACTCTGAAAACTATCAAGATACACTTGCCAATCATTTGCTTCCTGTTGCCGAGGTTTTGGGGGGAGAAATTTTTTTATTTCAACATGATAATGCTTCTATCCATACCTCAAACTCAACTTCATCGTGGCTTAAGTCGAAAAAAGTGACTGTTTTGAAATAGCCGGCAATTAGTCCTGATTTAAATCCTATAGAAAATATGTGGGGTATTCTCACTCATGCAGTTTATCCAAATGGAAAGCAGATTCTTCAGTTAAAGATTTGAAAGATGCCACTGAGAACGCTTGGTTTAAAATTGAACCAGGAACAATACAAAATCTCATTTTACCGATGGAAGACCGTATATTTAAGGTAATTCAGCAGAAAGGAGCTGTAATCAAGTATTAATTTTTTTTTTATTCTTGTTCTGTTAAAGACTAAAAACTACTGTGCTTAAACTTTTGACACACTCATTTTTGTTATTTTGATAAATATTATTATTTAAGATAAATTTTATAACATAAATCTGTTAACTATCTTTTTGAAACTACAATTTATAGATTATGTGAAAAGGAAGTTAACTTTCACTCATTAATAAAATTTTATTTTGAAATTTTCTGTTGTGCTTAAACTTTTGACATGCACTGTATAACCACTTTATTTGTATCATGAAATTTTAAAGTTTGGCTACTCATTTAAGAAATTTGGTTTGATACCCACAATATGCTTTAAAAAAAATTTTTAATGTAATTTTAATAAGATATTATATAATTTTCTTTACTGCAAGCAAAAAAAAATGTAGAAATTAATTTCATGTAGTAAGAGAAACTCAAAAAACTATTTATAACTTTTGGGGTAACTGGACGCAGTATGGTATATGACTATCAGTTACTCCTGATAGATGTCCCAGTTACATTATTCTTGAAAAAATGATGTGGTTACTGTGACATATGTGGGCCTTACATTTGGAACATGAAATAAATAGTATTGATAACTTATAATAATAATGAAGTTATATGTCTAATGTTTAAAGAAATGAATAAAAGTACTTAGAGTATTTTAATAAAAAGACGATGAATTTCAACAAAACTAATGTTGCTTTTTATTAAAGAAAACAAAATTTTTGACAGCCTATCACAGCAAAAACAGAGTTATAATTGATTTCCTACATGTTTGTTTGTCTATGAAGGACCGCTCGACAAGTCTGTAGAGCATAATGTCCCTCCCGGTCACCTTTATAAAGATCTTAAAAAAAACTGAATTCAGTCAAAGCTTAAGCTGCCAGATTCGCGACAGTGGGTGGTATAAATATGAAAACCCGGATCAGGGCCGCTTTGTTAGAATTGAGATTTTGAATAGGTGGTTGTAGATGTGTTTTAGTTTGTTTAATAGAAGGGTGCGTGTAAGTATATTATCCCGTAAGACATGGTGACGTTACTGCAACGTCGTTGTGAAGTCACATTGTGATTTTGTGACCAACGATTGTCGATGTGACGTCACGTGACGTCGATGTAAAGACACAGTGACTAAAATGTGAAGTCGTTATGTCCGTTTTAGAGCTTTTTTGTGACGTCACATTGTGACCACTTTGTGACGTCACAATGTGACCAATTTATGAAGAGTGTGTCATTTGTGACTACTTTGACATTAACATTGTGACGAACTGTAAAAATTTTTTTAGAAAGTCACATCTTAGTCACAATGTGACGTCACTGAGCGGTGGCATTTTCGTCACAGATGTGATGTGACCAAAGTGACTCACAGTGACGTCATTGTGACGTCACTGTGACCATGCATGCTATGAGGGATGGAACCAGCCTTTTGGTGGAATAGCCGGGCGTTTTAAGTGCCAGCGTCTCGTCAGCTCACAATGGAAATAAGCACGGCTTTCCGTGAACTCACATAGGTACTGGACACTCACTGGACTCACATAGGTTGGAAGAAACGATTTGACACACATTGTTTTAAGAAGTAGAGATCAGGGGGTATTGTTCAAAAAAGCTAATACTTAAAAGGCATCAACGGTTTTTTATAAAACGACCTATGGCCCAGTTATCTCGTGGGTCCAGTTGCCCCAGCTAACCTTAGTATGATATATATATATATATATATATATACAGGGTGTCCACTCTCAACGGTGGCCAATGGCTAATTTCTAAACCGTTAGTCATAGACATATAGTTCCAATTGCAAAAATGCTTTAAAAAGGGTAAAGAATTGTTTTTCAAGCGATTTAGCTCAAAATAAAATTTTATTAAAAAATTACGAAAGTTAACTTTTTATACGGTCCCCCGGTTCTATAAGTGATATTTAGTAAATTTTTTCCACTACTCTAAGAAGTAATACAAAAAAAGTCCCATTCCTCTGCGATTAAAACTGACCGAGTAATAACTGTTTAAAATTGAAGCATCTTTTTTGCTGCAAATTAGGGGTCAGTCACAAATTTACTGGAAATAAAAATAAACGCAAGATATAAAATATCACATTAAACATTGAGAGTAAAATAATATTTACAATATTATTTTTAAATTTATGTTGATGATTACATATTAAAGCAAAATTTGTACTAAAATTATAAGTAAAAAAATAACAGAAAGTTTGTTAATTTAATTTATGAAAAGCAACAGTCACAAATCGTTACAAAATGACATATATTTACAATTCTATTAGATTACTTAACCTAACATAATTTGATGTAGTCCTATAAAATAAATAAATAGTACTCACTTAAAATTGTATTAATATTATACTGTCGTTGGATATAAATAAGTGTGCAAATAGAACCTCGATCGGATATTTGGAAGTGAGTTAAAATTTGAATAGAAATTTTGAGCAAGGAAAAAATAAGTACGAACGTTGTAAGCAAAATAAAGGCTTATCAAAATACCACACCTTTTAAAATAAAATCGCGATTTCCCAAAATTTGATTTTCTCTATAAAGAGAATTTTAAAACTCGCGTTTTCAACTATTTTAACCAATCTAGAAGTTAAATAATAAAAATTAACATTACCGTAAAACTTGTACGGTGGTAGCACCTTCAGTTAAATTGCTTTAAAAATATTTCTTTATCTCATTTAAAACTTTTTTGTAATTGGAACTATATGTCTGTGGCAAATGGTTTAAGAATTAGCTATTAGACAGCGTTGAAAATAGACGCCCTTTATAATACTTAAAGCACTTAGTGAACGTTCCCTTAAAGCTCAGTCCAATTCATCCGTATTTAGCTACAGAAAAGTGGTTTAAGTCATGAAATTTAAAGATTCATAACTCTGTCAATTTTAATGTTATGTGAATGGGATCTTTTTTCGCTTACTTGTTAGAGTAGTGATAAAAATTTACTAAATATCACTTATAGGACCGAGGGACGGTATAAAAAGTTAATTTTTGTAATTTTTTAATAAAATTTTCTTTTGAGCTAAATCGCTTGAAAAACAATTCTTTACCTTTTTTAAAGCATTTTTGCAATTGGAACTATATGTCTATGACTAACGGTTTAGAAATTAGCCATTGGCCACCGTTGAGAGTGGACACCATGTATATATATAAAATAAAAGATTTGAATAGAGTTACAAATATTGCACAAAATCCCTATAAATTCAAACTTAATTAATTTTAATTGGCAAAATCCTTCGAAAATTTATTAAATGATTGTGTAAGTATTTTAATGTAGTTTCAAAAATTCACGAAAAGTGCTTTTGAAGATGAAATTTTCATCAATTCATGCTTGGGTAAATAAAGGGTTAGCATTACGATCACTGTACCTGAGTTTTGTTCTTTCGCGCATATAAATCGTGTTAAATACAAAATAAATAAAATGCTGGAATTTCCGAAATAGTTTCCAGCTTACTCATAGATTTCCTTTTTGGGTACATTTGTAATTATGTAAATGCGGAGCACCTACAGCCGGCGCGGCGTTCAGTTCGTCCGTCTGTCTGTCCGCATATAACAGAGCAAAAACTACTCAATTGAATCGTTTAAAATTTAAAATATATAATTATTACATAATTTTGTCAAGTCATTTCAAATTCTATGAAAATCGGATGTATAATTTAATTGCAGAGACAACCAAAATTATTGAGTTACATTACGCAGAATGGGAGAAAGTAGTTTTAAGTGCATTTTAATCATGTTACACTCTTTCGAACATAATAAAATTGATATGCATCTATAAAACATGTACTAAAATATACATTCTGTACAATTTGTGGTGCAACGAATATTTGTTATTAATTTACAGGACCATGCAAAAGTTTTCCATTACATAATGGTGCAGGGTAAAACATTGTTTGAGGCGCGTTATCATTCTATTAAACTATTTCATATTTTATGAAATTGATATACGTTGCTACAAGTTACTTTCTGTATAATAGAAAGCAAATGGTATTTACAGGCAGACACAAAAGATTTCGGCCACTATACTGCATCCAAAGTACTGTATACTAATACGCCAACCTCTGAATATTTTTTTTAGCTTCGATATAGTAGGAATGTACCTCATTTGCAATCTTGACGTGCAATTTCCAACTTGTTCTTTTAATGATAATGCTTTGATAACTATACGAAAGAAACAACGACCATATTGTTGTTAAAAAATAAAATAATTTGCAATGCATGTGCACAATTCTTTGAAATTAAATTTCTTTTAAATAAGCAATTACTGGATCGTACCTGTTATAATTACATTGCATGTATCTTTTAAATTAATGTAAAATGTGATTGAACATGAATAATTAACTAAAAAAGTTGAAATAAATAACATTT
Organism: Maratus speculifer; assembly: GCA_964019185.1. Taxonomy (NCBI): domain Eukaryota; kingdom Metazoa; phylum Arthropoda; class Arachnida; order Araneae; family Salticidae; genus Maratus; species Maratus speculifer. The sequence continues at coordinate 179,490,176 of OZ025303.1, forward strand.
TTCTGCCTCTAAACATTATTTTTTCAGCAGTTTTTTTTTATTTGAATTTACACCATTTCGTGATTTATTATACGTTTCTTACGTTTTTAAATCTAAAATATATAATGTGCTTTTCGTTTTTTTTTTTTTTTCCACATACATTTTTTATCTATCGGTTTCCGTTTCATCACATTATACTTCAAAGAAACCAGACCATATAGTAGAATAAAATTTGCCTGTAGTTTCCTCGGATTGCTTCAAAAACGTGAGGAAGTGTGAAAATTTCCCCCATCTTCATGAAAGTACGGACGCTGTTCAATCATTTTATATATCATCAATAAAAAATGCATCAAAAATTGCGTAGGGTTTTTTTTTATCGATTACTCTTCTTATCCATCTTAGTAATTTAATACAGAGAATAGATAAAAATTGCGAGCCAGAAAATCCATTTTAAAATGCTGAACATGTGTATTAAATGAAACTAGAACATATTACTATGATGCCAACCGATAAATTGGAAATTAGAAATACACTATAATAAATTGTTAAAAATATTCTTTTAAATCGTCTGTCAATAAAATTAAAACAAGAGAATTAAAGAATAAAATTGTGTAAAATGAAAGGAATCTTAAAATGCACATGAATTATTTTTTCTTTAAAAAGAAAGAAAGAAAAAGAAAACTAAAAAAAATTTTTTTTTTCAATTTAGCGTGAGTAGGGGAAAATTGAGAGTCCGGCCCCAGGAGGAGGAGCGAGGAGCGTGGTGGTGGTGGTGGGCTCCTCCTCCTCAAGCCTCCTCCTCACTCCTCCTCCTCACTCCTCCTCATTCCTCCTCCTCCTCAATCCTCCTCCTGGCATCGTCTTGTAAGAGAAGGGGTTAAAAGGATTTTTTTCGAATTTTAAGCGGGAATTTCAGGGAGTTAGATTTTTAAACCATACTAAAGTATGGGGGTATTTTTTAATGTGGGGACTTTAAAATTTTCGGCGTGTTATAGTACATGGGGTATGTTTTTCGATTGAATTTTGCTGTTGTTCATTTAAAAAGGGAATTAAAAATTATGAGTGAAATTTTTTCAACATACTCTAGTATGAGGGTGATTCGAGTGATGATTTATTAAGAAATTTTAATAATTTAAACTTTAAAATTTTCAACAGTTTAAATTTATTTTGAGTCAAGTGTAAAAGTTAATCCAATTTAACAAATGAATCATTAAAATTAATTTCAAATAATAAGTGAAAATAATGAAGGGACTTAGAATTTTTCGAGCGGTTTTTTTAGTCAAGTATAGTACATAGTAGAATTTAAGAAATGAATAACAGCAATTAACGATAATTAGTAATTAATAAAAAAGTAATTAAAAATATTGAGTAAAAATAATGAAGGTAATAATTAAAAATGATAATTAAAAATAATGAGTAAAAAATAATGAAGGGAATTTTTCAGTTTGGTGTAATTTAAGAGTTTATTTTTTGATTTGAAGCGGAAATTTTGGGGAGATTGATTTTTTTTTTTTTTTTTTTTTCACCGTGTTTTTAATAAGGGGTTAAGCGGATATTTTGGGGACACAGAATGTTTTTTTCTGTACTATTGTACGAGTAGTTTTTAATTTTAATGTGGTGACTTAAAAATTTTCAGTTTGGTGTAATTTAAGAGTTTATTTTTTCGATTATAAGTGGGAATTTGGGGAGATTGATTTTTTTTTTTTCACTCTGCTCTTACATGATGAGTTAAGCGGGTATTTTGGAGGAAATTATTATTTTAGACTAATCATTCACGAAGGATATTTTGCGGATATAAGTGTTTAATAGGGGGACTTTAATTTTTTTGCAATGAGATTGACGTGCGCTCGTCGACCTAACCGTATGGAGTTTGTAATTTTCTTTGAATCATGTGTGCATACTGGCTTAGACTATCATAGAAAGACTTCCACCACCTTTATCTCCACCAAGTCATAAATAACACATGCTGGTAATGGGAATTTGAGAATATTAACTTTAAACATTAATTTAATGAAGGAACTTTAAAATTATTTCGAGTACTATTTTTAGTTAACTATGTTATACACTTGATATTTTAGATTAGTTAAAAAATAACTTTAAAATTTGAATGAGAAAATATGTTTCAAAATGGGATTTTACGTACTAACATTTATTTGCGCTCGTTGACCTAACCGTTCGGAATCTGTGATTTTCCTCGAATCATGTGTGAATAACTGTTAGATTTCCTTAGAAGGGCTTGAATAAGCTTCAACCATCATAAATAACGCATGTCTGTAACGGGAATTTGAACTTAATTTTTTAAATATTCATTTTAATGAGGTGACTTCGAAAACAATTTGTAGAACTTTTGAGTGGTAATAATTTTTATTGGGAAACTTGAAAAAATCTTGTGATTTTTTGTGAACTAATTTTTAATTGTTAAAGTTTGCAATCCGTATTCGCATTTCTTTTGTGTGAGATTGTATAAATGTTGATGAAAACTATTTCTATTCCAATTAATGAAATTTAATAATAAAAAGAATAAAGTGTACCTCACCAGACACCCCTTTTTCAAAATTCGTACATATTTTTAAACATAGCAATGTGTTTAATATAAGTAATTTTTGTGTGTCCTTTCCTTTCTGAAAGTGTAAGCGATTTTTAACATAAATATCTTTTGACGTGTGTAATTTTTCCCTGGCAGAACAATTTTCAAATAAATAAATTTTAATATTAATAGAATTTTTGACTTTCCGAAGAAAAAAAGGAACTTATTTTTAATGTTTTAATACTTGTCGGTTAAAAAAAAAAATTAAACTATATTTATTATCGAAATGAATTCATCTTCATTAATTTAAAAACATATAATATTTATAACCAGTAACGCGGAACTTTTTCAAACCCTGTTAATGAGATTTTATTTAACATTGTATTTTATCTTCAAATCAAAATAATTTGTGAAAAATGTTTTTAAATATTTTTAAAACTGTATTGAAAATAATATTTTACATACCTTAACATCAATGAAATCCGAATCGAACTTGAGTTTAATAATTATTTTCTCAAAAAGTTCGTTTCAGTATATGAGTAAACCTAGATGAATCATTCTTATCTGCTTATCTGATAGCGTTTTCCGAAAAGGGTTGAATCTCTGAATCATAGCTGATAAGGAACTGGGGTTCATGTGTTATCTTAATTAATCTTAATGAGTACTATGTCTAATTAAAATTATTTGACTTGAAATAAAATAAGGTCTTTTGAGCAATATCTTTTGAAAATTTAAGATATAATTATTTAAATCAAATTAGAGGCTTTTTTTTTTCTCATCGATTTATTTTAAATAAAACTAAAATATTTATTTTTTTCTGTACTTTGTTAGCAAAATAAAGAGTGTAATACATTCATTTCGGATTTAACTATTTGAAAATTTAAACTAACCTATGATTAAAATGATTACATAAGGTTGAGTATGTGATCTAGTTAAAAACGGAACACGTATTCATATAAAACTTTAAATTCTTACGCTTTTGTGTATAATATAATGTATGTTTTAAATATTAAATGAAAAATATCAATAACAATAAATGAAAAACATTAACATTAATAAAATATTAATTAAACATAGCATTGATTTAAAACTTAATATTAATATAGGAATACACATCCGTATAAAACTTTAAACATTTATGTTTTGGTGTATAATATTATGTATATATATTAAATATTAAATGAAAAATATGAATTAACAATAAATGAAAAATATCAATTAACATCAAGCTATTAATTTTCATTACCTGATTTTACTATTTAATTAATATTTAAAATTTTCATTCAGGTAATAAACTTACTTTAACAGTTTAATGCAAATATCGCACAGCCTTGAAATTGTTCCAGCAAGAAGAATAATCACATCCGATTTCATTACCTCACAAGCGATAAGTATGATTCATTCTTATCTGATTTCTAGAAAAAGGGGCCATCTTATCTGTGAATCATAGCTTTTGTGATAGGAACCTAGTGTAAGTTTAATCTAATAAGAGTTAATAATAATCTTATTAATTACGATGTCTAATTAAATTGTCTTACAATAAAGTCATTTCTTTTAAAAATTTAGGATAAAATAACTTAAATCAAATAAGAGGCTTTTTCACATAGATTTATTTTCAATAAAACTAGACTATTTTTCTATATTTTATCAGCCAAATAATTAATGTGTCATATTCATATAGGATTAAACTATTATAACTGTCGTATAATTAAAATGAATTTAAGTGATTATAAAAATAAGCATTCTAAAATGCGAATTCTAAATTTATCATTTCTAAAATATAAGCGTTTGGGATTCACATGAGATGATTTCGTGTCATATAACATTAAGTTTTAGAAAATGCATGTTTTTAAACCCATTATATCTATTTGTGTGTCTATTTCCGTGATGAAATATGGTTCAAAACATTCAATTTGACGGCATGTTCTACCTTGCGCTTTAATTGAACGACTTGTGTTGGTAAAAAATAACTTTTGACTTATGTCACAAAATTTAGCAGGGGGAAACATTTAAATGTGATGAAGTGAAAGCACATTTTTATGATTCTTCAAATTCATATTGTTTTGTGTATAATATATGAAATAAAAATTAAATGAAAAATATGAATTTAAAATTAAAAAATATTCATTAACAATAAATGATAACTCGGAGTGTCTTGTGTAAATAAAAAATATTCATTAACAATAAATGAAAAATATGAATGTCTTATGTAAATAAAAAAAAATATGAATAAAAAAAATAAATAAATTTACATTAAGTAAAAAATATAAATGTCTTATGTAATTAAAAAATATATGAATTTAAATTAAGTAAAAAATATTCATTAACAATTAATGAAAAATATGTATGTCTTATGTAATTAAAAATTAAATGAAAACTATTAATGAGAGACACATTGAAAAATATTCTTACCTTAAAAGTGACTGTTATATGCTTATTCCAACTGCTATCCACCGTCAACCTGCATCGTTGCTCGCCTGGTGGGTAATGTCTGATAACCAGATATTCTTATCTTTGACGGTTTTCCCGAAAGTTGACTCACTTCATAAGTAAAAATGACAGGTTCAGATCTGAAATTAAGAGTTTATTCATATCGAATATAATTAATATAACATGCAATTAAAAAGAGACTTAATTTATTTAATACGTCATAATTAAGAATTTAATTAAATCCTGAATATAATTTTTTAAAATCTTATTAATAGAATAGAATAGAAATTCTTTTCAACATTTTCAAGAAACACACGTGTTATTGAATACTTAATAGAATATTTTTCGTAATGAATGTGTAATTAACAATTTTTAAATGATTTTTTCTAATTAATTAGTGTTTAATTAAAATTTTCATAATTAAAATAAATATATCAAATAAAAAAGGAATTCTTTTCAAAATTTTCAAGAAACACAAGTTATTATTAAGTAATATTTTGAATAACTACAAACTTTAATCATGATGAGTCATCACTGTGAATGATCTTTTCTTCTCATGTGTTATAAAAACAAGTTTAAGTACCTAAATTTATTGATATATTTCATTGTGTGTTGGATCCTTCTTTACTAATCTCGTTAAAATTATTCATTTACCAATGATTTAAACTTCACATTTTAAAGTTATTTATATAATATACTAACATTTGACTATTAAATATCAAATAATGGATATGCACTTTTTACACTCACATCTTACAATGTAATTAGTAACCAAATGTAATGATTTTTAAGCATGTCTTCTTAATTTTTTTACAATGAAAGACTATCACAGTTGAATATTTAGCTTTCTGTTTATAACTTTATCGAGAAATATATAATGCATACCACACGATTTTATTAAATGAATCACAATACATTTCAAACTTCTCATTTTCAATGTTTTATATATACTAGTGTTTATCAAATAGGTGTTTATTCTGAACAATCATTACTTAGTATATTGATGAAAAGTTTGTGTTGAACGGTTTTTAACTTAAATGGTGTGAGAGAAGGATATATTAGGACAGAAGTTATTAAATATAGAGTCTTTAAAGTTTATACCCGTGCAAGAATTGGCATTTCAAGAAACAAAGTTGTGTCACATTTGAAAGCATTCTTTATATTCGAAACGCACACGTGATCACGATCACATCACTGAAGAGCATAGAGAAGCTGTTTATGTTGTATATAATTTGAATTTTCATTAACACAATATTATAACCGAAGTTTTTCGACAGTTTGAAAAATTATGATGTTCAACGTCTGCACACGTTAACACAGAATAAGATTAGCTTATGCCCTTTCGATGATAAGCGTTATTTGCAGGTAAGATGTATTAACATAACAAAATTTTCTTGGTAATTTTACTCGCAGGTTTCGAAACCACAAACATCTGATCATACTTCTCATTTTTAACACGCGACACTAACCATTGGGCCATTAAAGCCCGTAATTTAGTAACTAAAAATTAAGAAAGATCATCGAAAGTGATTACTTCACACATGCAAAAATAATTTTTATTGTGACTTATCAGTTAAAAATCATGAAGAAAAGAAAAATATCACATATGTTTTGGATTACTTTGAGATTTTATGAGTCACTTCATCAGTTAAATAGACATAACCACTTCTTATGAATCACTACTTATGCTTAAATTTTGAAACACTTGCTTATATGAAATGTATTATATTTTAGTTTATCAGTGATAGTGCGATTACTTGTTAATAATTTTAATGTTATTAAAAAAATTTAAAAAAATCAAATGTGAATAATTAATTAAAAAAACACAAGTCACTATTAAAGGTTTGAACAAATTATTAAAATTATTTTACAAAACTTTTCAAATTATTTAAAAATGTTTCACTAATATTTAGTAATCGTCAAATTTTAATGTCGATAATCATTTATGTGAGTCAGGTTTTCTGTTTTAACTGTTAAGTTATCAGATTCCCCCTTCATGTACATCTCATTGATAAGTTTTAATCAACCAATCAACTATTTATTTACCCCAGCAACCAGCTATTTGTTTACCCTAGTAACCAAAAAGCTTTTGTCGACACATGAACAAAATTTTGAAGATGCAAGACTCTTCATTTTCATTCGAAAAAACAATGACTTATGTAATAAATTTTTTCTTTACTTAAATGAAACCTTCACATGTGTATGGTAAAACTTGGAAAATTTCATTTAATGCACAAATTTAAAGTTAACAGACAAGGTCTTCACACATCTTTTAGTATTTTACTAACACTTTGCCAAATATCTTTAGAAAACAACAACAGAATTTTAAATAATTATTTTAATAAAAATTCTCTTTTGTAAGTGACATTATTAAACTAACTTGAAAAATTAACTTGGCAAAGCAAGTTTTCACTATTCCAACTAAGTAATATTCATAAGTTTTATATGATAAACAACCTGTTTGGTTATGTCCCAGCATGGCTTTATAAAATGTATCTAAAATAACCTTTAATATCAATGTTTAAAAATATGCGAATAATTCAGTTAGTCTTTTATAGATGATTATTTTCCCTTCTATTATTTAAAAGACATTTTAAAATAAAATTATTACTGATGCCAGTTTATCCCAGTGTTATGAAATGTGTATGCAAAACTTTTAATTCTAATTTTCACATTTTATTATTTCAAATTATTGTTTTCAAGTTGTACTAAAATTTGGAAAAAAATATTTAATTTTCATGCATAATTAAATTGAAATACTTTAATAATAAAGACACATTTAACATTGTATACTCACCTAATCCAACACTTTCACAAATACACGTCCGACTCGCTCCAAGGTTTAGGAAGAAATGAGAGATTCAAAGTCCTTATCAGAAAATGTTATCAGATAGTCTTATCTTAAGATAAGTGACGTCAGAGAACATATGTCATCAACTGGTCACGTGATGTATATCACATGACCAGTGCTTTGTTAATTAATCTTATTAATTAATTATTAAGTATTAAATTATTAATTATTAATTAATTAATTATTAAGTATTAAATTAAATTATTTAATATTATTAATTAATCTTATTAAAAATAGTTATTATTTTTTAATAACAAAGAATTAATAATATTAAATAATTTAATTTAATACTTAATAATTAATTAATTAATAATTAATAATTTAATACTTAATAATTAATTAATAAGATTAATTAACAAAGCACTGGTCATGTGATATACATCACGTGACCAGTTGATGACATATGTTCTCTGACGTCACTTATCTTAAGATAAGACTATCTGATAACATTTTCTGATAAGGACTTTGAATCTCTCATTTCTTCCTAAACCTTGGAGCGAGTCGGACGTGTATTTGTGAAAGTGTTGGATTAGGTGAGTATACAATGTTAAATGTGTCTTTATTATTAAAGTATTTCAATTTAATTATGCATGAAAATTAAATATTTTTTTCCAAATTTTAGTACAACTTGAAAACAATAATTTGAAATAATAAAATGTGAAAATTAGAATTAAAAGTTTTGCATACACATTTCATAACACTGGGATAAACTGGCATCAGTAATAATTTTATTTTAAAATGTCTTTTAAATAATAGAAGGGAAAATAATCATCTATAAAAGACTAACTGAATTATTCGCATATTTTTAAACATTGATATTAAAGGTTATTTTAGATACATTTTATAAAGCCATGCTGGGACATAACCAAACAGGTTGTTTATCATATAAAACTTATGAATATTACTTAGTTGGAATAGTGAAAACTTGCTTTGCCAAGTTAATTTTTCAAGTTAGTTTAATAATGTCACTTACAAAAGAGAATTTTTATTAAAATAATTATTTAAAATTCTGTTGTTGTTTTCTAAAGATATTTGGCAAAGTGTTAGTAAAATACTAAAAGATGTGTGAAGACCTTGTCTGTTAACTTTAAATTTGTGCATTAAATGAAATTTTCCAAGTTTTACCATACACATGTGAAGGTTTCATTTAAGTAAAGAAAAAATTTATTACATAAGTCATTGTTTTTTCGAATGAAAATGAAGAGTCTTGCATCTTCAAAATTTTGTTCATGTGTCGACAAAAGCTTTTTGGTTACTAGGGTAAACAAATAGCTGGTTGCTGGGGTAAATAAATAGTTGATTGGTTGATTAAAACTTATCAATGAGATGTACATGAAGGGGGAATCTGATAACTTAACAGTTAAAACAGAAAACCTGACTCACATAAATGATTATCGACATTAAAATTTGACGATTACTAAATATTAGTGAAACATTTTTAAATAATTTGAAAAGTTTTGTAAAATAATTTTAATAATTTGTTCAAACCTTTAATAGTGACTTGTGTTTTTTTAATTAATTATTCACATTTGATTTTTTTAAATTTTTTTAATAACATTAAAATTATTAACAAGTAATCGCACTATCACTGATAAACTAAAATATAATACATTTCATATAAGCAAGTGTTTCAAAATTTAAGCATAAGTAGTGATTCATAAGAAGTGGTTATGTCTATTTAACTGATGAAGTGACTCATAAAATCTCAAAGTAATCCAAAACATATGTGATATTTTTCTTTTCTTCATGATTTTTAACTGATAAGTCACAATAAAAATTATTTTTGCATGTGTGAAGTAATCACTTTCGATGATCTTTCTTAATTTTTAGTTACTAAATTACGGGCTTTAATGGCCCAATGGTTAGTGTCGCGTGTTAAAAATGAGAAGTATGATCAGATGTTTGTGGTTTCGAAACCTGCGAGTAAAATTACCAAGAAAATTTTGTTATGTTAATACATCTTACCTGCAAATAACGCTTATCATCGAAAGGGCATAAGCTAATCTTATTCTGTGTTAACGTGTGCAGACGTTGAACATCATAATTTTTCAAACTGTCGAAAAACTTCGGTTATAATATTGTGTTAATGAAAATTCAAATTATATACAACATAAACAGCTTCTCTATGCTCTTCAGTGATGTGATCGTGATCACGTGTGCGTTTCGAATATAAAGAATGCTTTCAAATGTGACACAACTTTGTTTCTTGAAATGCCAATTCTTGCACGGGTATAAACTTTAAAGACTCTATATTTAATAACTTCTGTCCTAATATATCCTTCTCTCACACCATTTAAGTTAAAAACCGTTCAACACAAACTTTTCATCAATATACTAAGTAATGATTGTTCAGAATAAACACCTATTTGATAAACACTAGTATATATAAAACATTGAAAATGAGAAGTTTGAAATGTATTGTGATTCATTTAATGAAATCGTGTGGTATGCATTATATATTTCTCGATAAAGTTATAAACAGAAAGCTAAATATTCAACTGTGATAGTCTTTCATTGTAAAAAAATTAAGAAGACATGCTTAAAAATCATTACATTTGGTTACTAATTACATTGTAAGATGTGAGTGTAAAAAGTGCATATCCATTATTTGATATTTAATAGTCAAATGTTAGTATATTATATAAATAACTTTAAAATGTGAAGTTTAAATCATTGGTAAATGAATAATTTTAACGAGATTAGTAAAGAAGGATCCAACACACAATGAAATATATCAATAAATTTAGGTACTTAAACTTGTTTTTATAACACATGAGAAGAAAAGATCATTCACAGTGATGACTCATCATGATTAAAGTTTGTAGTTATTCAAAATATTACTTAATAATAACTTGTGTTTCTTGAAAATTTTGAAAAGAATTCCTTTTTTATTTGATATATTTATTTTAATTATGAAAATTTTAATTAAACACTAATTAATTAGAAAAAATCATTTAAAAATTGTTAATTACACATTCATTACGAAAAATATTCTATTAAGTATTCAATAACACGTGTGTTTCTTGAAAATGTTGAAAAGAATTTCTATTCTATTCTATTAATAAGATTTTAAAAAATTATATTCAGGATTTAATTAAATTCTTAATTATGACGTATTAAATAAATTAAGTCTCTTTTTAATTGCATGTTATATTAATTATATTCGATATGAATAAACTCTTAATTTCAGATCTGAACCTGTCATTTTTACTTATGAAGTGAGTCAACTTTCGGGAAAACCGTCAAAGATAAGAATATCTGGTTATCAGACATTACCCACCAGGCGAGCAACGATGCAGGTTGACGGTGGATAGCAGTTGGAATAAGCATATAACAGTCACTTTTAAGGTAAGAATATTTTTCAATGTGTCTCTCATTAATAGTTTTCATTTAATTTTTAATTACATAAGACATACATATTTTTCATTAATTGTTAATGAATATTTTTTACTTAATTTAAATTCATATATTTTTTAATTACATAAGACATTTATATTTTTTACTTAATGTAAATTTATTTATTTTTTTTATTCATATTTTTTTTTATTTACATAAGACATTCATATTTTTCATTTATTGTTAATGAATATTTTTTATTTACACAAGACACTCCGAGTTATCATTTATTGTTAATGAATATTTTTTAATTTTAAATTCATATTTTTCATTTAATTTTTATTTCATATATTATACACAAAACAATATGAATTTGAAGAATCATAAAAATGTGCTTTCACTTCATCACATTTAAATGTTTCCCCCTGCTAAATTTTGTGACATAAGTCAAAAGTTATTTTTTACCAACACAAGTCGTTCAATTAAAGCGCAAGGTAGAACATGCCGTCAAATTGAATGTTTTGAACCATATTTCATCACGGAAATAGACACACAAATAGATATAATGGGTTTAAAAACATGCATTTTCTAAAACTTAATGTTATATGACACAAAATCATCTCATGTGAATCCCAAACGCTTATATTTTAGAAATGATAAATTTAGAATTCGCATTTTAGAATGCTTATTTTTATAATCACTTAAATTCATTTTAATTATACGACAGTTATAATAGTTTAATCCTATATGAATATGACACATTAATTATTTGGCTGATAAAATATAGAAAAATAGTCTAGTTTTATTGAAAATAAATCTATGTGAAAAAGCCTCTTATTTGATTTAAGTTATTTTATCCTAAATTTTTAAAAGAAATGACTTTATTGTAAGACAATTTAATTAGACATCGTAATTAATAAGATTATTATTAACTCTTATTAGATTAAACTTACACTAGGTTCCTATCACAAAAGCTATGATTCACAGATAAGATGGCCCCTTTTTCTAGAAATCAGATAAGAATGAATCATACTTATCGCTTGTGAGGTAATGAAATCGGATGTGATTATTCTTCTTGCTGGAACAATTTCAAGGCTGTGCGATATTTGCATTAAACTGTTAAAGTAAGTTTATTACCTGAATGAAAATTTTAAATATTAATTAAATAGTAAAATCAGGTAATGAAAATTAATAGCTTGATGTTAATTGATATTTTTCATTTATTGTTAATTCATATTTTTCATTTAATATTTAATATATATACATAATATTATACACCAAAACATAAATGTTTAAAGTTTTATACGGATGTGTATTCCTATATTAATATTAAGTTTTAAATCAATGCTATGTTTAATTAATATTTTATTAATGTTAATGTTTTTCATTTATTGTTATTGATATTTTTCATTTAATATTTAAAACATACATTATATTATACACAAAAGCGTAAGAATTTAAAGTTTTATATGAATACGTGTTCCGTTTTTAACTAGATCACATACTCAACCTTATGTAATCATTTTAATCATAGGTTAGTTTAAATTTTCAAATAGTTAAATCCGAAATGAATGTATTACACTCTTTATTTTGCTAACAAAGTACAGAAAAAAATAAATATTTTAGTTTTATTTAAAATAAATCGATGAGAAAAAAAAAAGCCTCTAATTTGATTTAAATAATTATATCTTAAATTTTCAAAAGATATTGCTCAAAAGACCTTATTTTATTTCAAGTCAAATAATTTTAATTAGACATAGTACTCATTAAGATTAATTAAGATAACACATGAACCCCAGTTCCTTATCAGCTATGATTCAGAGATTCAACCCTTTTCGGAAAACGCTATCAGATAAGCAGATAAGAATGATTCATCTAGGTTTACTCATATACTGAAACGAACTTTTTGAGAAAATAATTATTAAACTCAAGTTCGATTCGGATTTCATTGATGTTAAGGTATGTAAAATATTATTTTCAATACAGTTTTAAAAATATTTAAAAACATTTTTCACAAATTATTTTGATTTGAAGATAAAATACAATGTTAAATAAAATCTCATTAACAGGGTTTGAAAAAGTTCCGCGTTACTGGTTATAAATATTATATGTTTTTAAATTAATGAAGATGAATTCATTTCGATAATAAATATAGTTTAATTTTTTTTTTTAACCGACAAGTATTAAAACATTAAAAATAAGTTCCTTTTTTTCTTCGGAAAGTCAAAAATTCTATTAATATTAAAATTTATTTATTTGAAAATTGTTCTGCCAGGGAAAAATTACACACGTCAAAAGATATTTATGTTAAAAATCGCTTACACTTTCAGAAAGGAAAGGACACACAAAAATTACTTATATTAAACACATTGCTATGTTTAAAAATATGTACGAATTTTGAAAAAGGGGTGTCTGGTGAGGTACACTTTATTCTTTTTATTATTAAATTTCATTAATTGGAATAGAAATAGTTTTCATCAACATTTATACAATCTCACACAAAAGAAATGCGAATACGGATTGCAAACTTTAACAATTAAAAATTAGTTCACAAAAAATCACAAGATTTTTTCAAGTTTCCCAATAAAAATTATTACCACTCAAAAGTTCTACAAATTGTTTTCGAAGTCACCTCATTAAAATGAATATTTAAAAAATTAAGTTCAAATTCCCGTTACAGACATGCGTTATTTATGATGGTTGAAGCTTATTCAAGCCCTTCTAAGGAAATCTAACAGTTATTCACACATGATTCGAGGAAAATCACAGATTCCGAACGGTTAGGTCAACGAGCGCAAATAAATGTTAGTACGTAAAATCCCATTTTGAAACATATTTTCTCATTCAAATTTTAAAGTTATTTTTTAACTAATCTAAAATATCAAGTGTATAACATAGTTAACTAAAAATAGTACTCGAAATAATTTTAAAGTTCCTTCATTAAATTAATGTTTAAAGTTAATATTCTCAAATTCCCATTACCAGCATGTGTTATTTATGACTTGGTGGAGATAAAGGTGGTGGAAGTCTTTCTATGATAGTCTAAGCCAGTATGCACACATGATTCAAAGAAAATTACAAACTCCATACGGTTAGGTCGACGAGCGCACGTCAATCTCATTGCAAAAAAATTAAAGTCCCCCTATTAAACACTTATATCCGCAAAATATCCTTCGTGAATGATTAGTCTAAAATAATAATTTCCTCCAAAATACCCGCTTAACTCATCATGTAAGAGCAGAGTGAAAAAAAAAAAATCAATCTCCCCAAATTCCCACTTATAATCGAAAAAATAAACTCTTAAATTACACCAAACTGAAAATTTTTAAGTCACCACATTAAAATTAAAAACTACTCGTACAATAGTACAGAAAAAAACATTCTGTGTCCCCAAAATATCCGCTTAACCCCTTATTAAAAACACGGTGAAAAAAAAAAAAAAAAAAAATCAATCTCCCCAAAATTTCCGCTTCAAATCAAAAAATAAACTCTTAAATTACACCAAACTGAAAAATTCCCTTCATTATTTTTTACTCATTATTTTTAATTATCATTTTTAATTATTACCTTCATTATTTTTACTCAATATTTTTAATTACTTTTTTATTAATTACTAATTATCGTTAATTGCTGTTATTCATTTCTTAAATTCTACTATGTACTATACTTGACTAAAAAAACCGCTCGAAAAATTCTAAGTCCCTTCATTATTTTCACTTATTATTTGAAATTAATTTTAATGATTCATTTGTTAAATTGGATTAACTTTTACACTTGACTCAAAATAAATTTAAACTGTTGAAAATTTTAAAGTTTAAATTATTAAAATTTCTTAATAAATCATCACTCGAATCACCCTCATACTAGAGTATGTTGAAAAAATTTCACTCATAATTTTTAATTCCCTTTTTAAATGAACAACAGCAAAATTCAATCGAAAAACATACCCCATGTACTATAACACGCCGAAAATTTTAAAGTCCCCACATTAAAAAATACCCCCATACTTTAGTATGGTTTAAAAATCTAACTCCCTGAAATTCCCGCTTAAAATTCGAAAAAAATCCTTTTAACCCCTTCTCTTACAAGACGATGCCAGGAGGAGGATTGAGGAGGAGGAGGATTGTGGAGGAGGAGGAATGAGGAGGAGTGAGGAGGAGGAGTGAGGAGGAGGCTTGAGGAGGAGGAGCCCACCACCACCACCACGCTCCTCGCTCCTTCTCCTGGGGCCGGACTCTCAATTTTCCCCTACTAGCGTGAATTTACCATATTTAAGAGCTAATCTGATTTTATAATTAATGGATCGTAATTATGTCATAAAATTTATGTTTAATATCTTTAGCTGTATTCACATCCTTTTTAAAAGATGTTTTAGCCATAATGGCAACTCTTGGAAATACACTCAATTACGGAAAATTTTAAATTCTTTTTTTTTTATTTTTTTAAGAAAAATAAAATTTTTTATTTGGCTCTGGGTAATGCAATTGATAACTAAGCAATTCATATGACACTTATCATTGTAATACGAATCAATTTGTAAATACTTTATTTTTCTAATTTTCAACACTTTGTTGTGCGAAATATCTAATTATTGTTTTTAAATGAATGAAGGAAACGTTTTGGATACAGTCCATCATCTTTTTACTTCCATTTTGGAACAACGCATTTCAAGTTTATTCTATCGACGATCATTTTCAGAATTTTCAAGCTATGTTTTTGAGGCTTTCACAAAAATTGTTCTAGTCATTTAGCTCATACATTATGTGCATTATGCTTATTATTATAATTATAATTATTATTATTTTGCATTTACGCATGCGCAGTGAAATATTTAATGATCCTGCTCATTTTCATCCAATTTTTATTATTTTTAAATTCTGATTACAGGGTATTACGAGCATTATTGTTTGTCATGATTTCTGAAAAAAAAAATTATTTTAAGAACTCTGCAAATTATAAGTGAAACACTTGATGAATTTAGCTACTATTTTTATAAGAAACTTAATTGCATAAGTATTCATGGTATCTTCGTAAAAAGGAACACAATTTAAAACAAGAAGCCTCTTAATAATGTGTTACAGTTTCAATGTTTTTACAACATTAGTTTTTAAGGGAAAGCCAAAAGATATTCGTTTTTCTTCAATTTATATACGACCCTCTACGGGGTTTTGAAGAAAACATCTTCGAAAAATGTATGACGGCTAGTATGCTCTTTACATATCTGAAGTTTCAGGATAATCCCTCATGCAATTTTCCAGATACATCCGAAATGTCTGAAATCGCAAGTGACCGGTCATCTTTGGCCTTATCCTCTTCACACCTGATATATTCCATAAGATACACATCTTTACAAAAATTTTCATGCATATAAATAATGTTAAAAAAGGATGGAGCTTAAAAGGTAGGAATATAGCTTAAAAAAGATAGGAATAGAGGTTAAAAGATAGCAGAACGAAACAAAATAATAATTTGTTTCTTATAACGTATTTTTTTCGATCTAATTATTATATAAAAATAGCTTGCAACAGAAAAGTTACGAAATACATAAAAATGACAAGTAAGAAAAATAATGCGTTAAGCACTTTCTAACGCCTCCTGAAATCTTTAACAAAACTTTGTTATTTAGGGAAATAAGATGCTACTGTCCATAGCCAAATATGCATTTCAATACTTTTGAACAGCCTACATTTGATCCGTCGTCGGTTGATATATATATATATACAATATAATGGGAAAATTTAGTTTAGCAAGAAAATGCTTAACTGGATGAAAATTTTCTTGCAGCAATTTATTCTAATAGATGGAAAATACTTCAATACTTTTGTCAGCCCTGTAATTTATCCAGTATCTTTACTACACGCCAGTATTTTGTTAAAATTTAGTTCAAACAAACACATTCTTAAAGCTACTTAAATCACATTTCCAGAAATTATCACATATGGGTGGCCATGTAGCTAATTCTTTGCGTGACCCTGTATATCATTTTATCTATATTCTACAAACATTTCTTAGTAAACTGAAAGCAGTTCAACGCAGAAATGCATAACTACCACCTTTTAGTTAATTACTTTCATATTCAGTAACCTTTATGTGCTCTTTTGTGTAACCCTGTATATCAACGATAACATTTATATACACCATATAATTTGCAGACATTTTATAAAACTTAAAAGCGCATATCATAGTTGAAAATGCATTTCAGCCATCCATCAGCTATCATCGATAATACACAGTATTTCGGCTAAAAATATAATGTTTGAAATATTTTGTGTGTCCCTGGTAAAAGCTATGCACTTCATATTATGCGTTAAATATTAAGTCTCAATGGTGTATATCAATTTTATGATACTTGAAACCATTTAACACTATTTAATTTTGTCGCAAACAATTCCCTCCTTTATTATTGTGATCAAACGATATCATAACACTTACTTTGCAAGCAGTAAGAAAAATTCCTCAATTTGAAATTTAAACGTTTGTCACAGTGAGGAAGAAGGATTGAATTATTTTAGAAGAAAACCCTTTAATATATCCGGTTAGCTATGTATAAAGAGTGAAAAGTTTCATTCTCAAAACATATCTGGACAAACAAAAGGTTTCTTTTTTTCTTACCCGTTTTGAGAAACCGCAGACGAAAAACACAATACTATCAATATAAATTAATTCAAATTAACACCAAGTACGTTGCACACACTTTGTAGAGATCCCGGATGCAATCTTCAGGTGTTGTCTTCTTTTGCGTCTATCCCGCCTTTATATTGATGACAGCTTATAAGAGACATTTGGTGTTAAACACACAAGTCAGATGTGTGTATTCAATAAAGAAATAAACTAAGTGCAAAAAATTAATTAAAATGTAAGCGCACAAAAAAACTTCCAGTTTGAATTACAACATATACCAAGTTCGAACAAAAGCCTCTAAAACGCATGCGCAACTCAGACAACTATGATGTCTTAATTAAGAAATCCAAACTGTCATAATTTTCAGATGAAGACACTTAAGTATCTGAAATTCTTTTTTAGTCACATATGTGCCTAAATTTAAGACGTTCCTATTTGCAGTGTATTGTAACAATATGGAATCGAAATAATCTTTCCGTGTATTTGACAAATAAATTATCAAATTAAGCTATTTTGGGTCACGTGACATACCGTTTTTCTCTTCTCTTATGGCTATATTCCCTCCTTTGATCCAGAAATTCGGTTCGAAATGTCAACATCGAAGGTATTTTCTGAAAGATCTTTTACGTTTATACAAAAAAAAAAAATGGAAAACCTCTTTTAAAGTTTCTGAATAACATCATTTGCCAATTTCACGCGTTTCCGAACATAAATGAATTAAAACTTGCGTAATTTAGTATGAAGTTGCCCTTTTGGATTTGAGAACAGCTGAATAAAGTCAGGGTACATCGTTGATCGAAAAGAATCAGAAACACTATACTATAAAGCGTTGTTAGGAATTACCTACTTATAAATCTATTTCAATAACACCACAACATCAGATAATATTACATAACACCAGTTACGAACGCAAGATATTCTGATTAGTTATCACTTTCTATATTCTTGCGTTATATCATGTTATGCTGACACTTTTAATCGAGTGTTTCAACACAACTAAAACAATCCTTCTCGTGGAAATTTTTTGCACTTTCTGTTATTGTGATTACATTTATTGAATTTCCTATCTGTTAAATTAAGTTCGCAGTTTTAATATTCATGTATACACTAAGCGTCTTTACAATTGGAGAAATGAATTATGGAATATTGTCTAGAATCTGTTACTACCAGCTTCATTTTAATAGTTTCAAATTTCGTCAGTTTCATCAATCGTTTTGCATTTTGTAAAACCACGCCCGATGAACGCTGCTGAAGGCAATGAAACCCTCGTCTTTTGATTCGTTCCAATATATATATATATATATATTTGTACAAAATTATGCAATTTCGTGAATGTGTGCTGCTAAAGGTAGAGATGCATCTAACATAAAATTAATTGGAAATATTCTCGTTTAAAAATATAAAGTCATACAAAATCGCTGTTACTTTAATTAAAATAACTGTTAATTTTATTTGTTAAATATTTTAGTGTTTTATAATATTTATGCTGAAATATGTAAATAAGCAAACATCGTCATGTATTCTGGTACATTTAAATAATCAATTTTAGATTAATGCAAGATAAAATGAAATCGGGGATAGAATCAAAATATCTCGTTGACAGAAAATAGTCAGAGCGTTATTAAAAATTATCTTGTTATAATTTTATTCCAATAACACGACAACACCAGTTAATATTACATAATGCTAATAACAAATGCAAGATATTTTGATTGGTTATCATTTTATATATTCTTGCATATATCATGTTATGCTGACACTTCTAATCGAGTGTTTCAACGTAACTAAAACAATCTTTCTCGTAGAAATTTTTCGCACTTTCTGTTACTGACATGTAAATATTGGATTACATTTATTGAATTTCCTGTCTATTAGATTAAGTTCGTGGTTTTAATATTCTTGTATACGCTAGGCGTCTTTACAATTGGAGAAGTGAATTATGGAGTCATGTCTAGAATCTTTTACTACCGGCTTCGTTTTCGGTTTAATCGCTTCAAATTTCCTGTCAATTTTCACTAAAGTATTACTTGCAGAAAACTTTATAAAAGGTAATTCTCGTAAGTGACGGAATAATAAATGTAAAGACTCGATCGGTAAAATATGGAGTTTGATTTGATTTATGCGGATATTTTAAGCAGATTCGATATTTATTGAATTAGGGATGATCGAAGGGGATTTTCTATTTCGTTTATCAAAATAGAAAGATATATTTTTTCAATACATTTTGAGTTTTCTTTTAGCTTTCGTATGTAATTCATATGTATCATCGCCACATAGGCAAACGCAAAATCATTTCTCGGAAAATTGATTTTAAAAAAAAGTCTTAAGTTTTTACGTTTAAAGGTCCTTTGTGTGTATTGTTATAAATTTAACAAATAATTTAATAATGAGGGGTTTTCTGAAAATTAGAGTCACAGAAAGAGGAAACTCTAATTCTCAGAGATGTTGAAAATAACTCACAAAATTTGTTCTTATAAATAATTACTTAACCCCTTGAAAGGTAGTGGGATATTATATATTCCACATATAATAAATAATGTCAATATATTATAATATAGTTTTTAATGTGTCACAGTTAGAAAGCCCATTACACGAGTGGAAAAGCTTACTAAATTTGCATGAGCTTCCATTTATTTAAACTCGATTATTAATTTAATAAGTGACAATTAAGATGCATAAAATATTGATTTCTATAAAAATCGATTTTAGTTTACAATACGTTATTATTTAAACATTACAGAGCTTTATTTTAAAACTACTTTAATACTATCAGATCGCAGTTAAATACACCTCCTACGTAGATTATCGGCCAATTACAAGTTTCCTATATTAATCAATTCACGCTAAATTCATCAATTTTAAATTGCACAGACTTTTCATTCATTTCAGAATGCATTTTTACTATAACTTAAAAGCTGATTTGTGATATAAGTTTCTCGTTGAAATTTTTAGGGTTTCGTTCATCCGATGAAACTTTATTCGTCTCTTTCCTCTGTCTGTCCGTCCGTCCAGAGTCCTTACACAAAAACTGTATTGTCAGAGACTTCAAATATTGTGTACTAACAGTTAAATACATCGTTCCACACGACAAATTATAAAATTATGAAGAAGTCTATTATTTTAGTTAACCCTTTAAGGGCCGAATTTATTTTCAATTTTTAGAAAAAATTACTTTTACATTAATAATATTAACACCAACTATCCAAATGAATTAATAAGTGTTTAACGAATATTTTATTGTCTGAAAGATAAAGAATGTTGTTGCTTTGCATACTATTCAAATAATATTCATATAAAAATAGGCTGAGAAAGAATTTTTGGAAATGTTTAGAAAATATTGTATTGCAACAAGATTTAATTTATATCACAAATTTCTAATACTTTTTACGTTTTATTACACATGATTCTTTCAGGAAAGTAACTTTAATTTTAAATTAAAAATTTGAAATATATATTTATAATAAAAGAATCACAAATTTCGCAAAGAGAATTAAGCAAATAATAATAATTATTATTATTTCCTAAATATAAATGAACTCATAAATAAAATGCATAGGCATATAGTAACATTTTTACTTTTAAATAAAAGCAAAAGTATTTCTTAATACAAAATAATACTTCATCAAAAGACATGTACTATTAATAGTACACCAGACCCGAAAGGGTTAAATTATTTTTTTCCTTAATTAAACCTTAATTTCAACGTTTTGCGTGTAGATACCATATCTTAGATGTAAAGCATCTATAAACAGGAGGTCCTTAATTCGATCCCCAATGCTGGAACTTGAAATTTTCATTCTAAGATGGATTTAATAAGAACATTCTTTCGCATTTTTGGCCAGTTTAAGGGTTTATATTATTACGTTTCGTTTATCTGGACATTAATAATATTTCTTTGAAATTCAATTTTCTTTCTGTTTTAAAATTTTTTGAGATTTATTAATCATTTAAGATTTACAATTTAATTTTAAACAATTTTTTCGCTTTTAGAAATTTAAAATTTTATTTCTATCTTTTAATTTTCAGATTTTCAAAAAGATTAAAATTTTGGATTTTGTTTGAAAAATTTGATTTGGACATTTTTTATTTGATCAAAATAAATAACTTCCCTTTATAATTAGTTTTAAATTGAATTTATTGGTGCTATCATCTATGTAAAAATTTAATAATTATAAATTAACAATTTGGATTTATTAATTTAAGGATAAGTTCGTCTGAAAGTGGCATTCAACGAAATCCTCTGTGCGATCTGCGATCACACTTATCCACTTGTTTCATTTCAGATTAATTTGCAACCGTTTAGCTAATATAGAGTGCGGCAGGTATTTGGGAACACACAATATAGGTAAAATACCACCATGATTACAAGTCCTTTTCTGTTGCTCATATAATCATGTCAGAGCCTAGACTGAGGAAATTATTAATAATACATATAAATTATGCAGTTTTTGTGTGCATTATGTCTTCTATCAACTTCTTAATTGAAATTGAAGTAAAAAAAAACAGAAAAGGATATCTCTTACCTATGTTCAGTAGCGCATTATCTACCCCCGATCCGTCGTTATTAGATGACTATCACATAGAACGGTGCGACGATCTAAATAATTGAAGAAAACAAACATTATGATTATTAATAATATTGTAAACACATATTGTGTCATAGATGATTGAAGTGATAACCTTTATATTACTCAACATCTTTAATTAAATTTTCTTGAATAAAATATCTGAATAATACAAGTGACGAGAGAATAAAATTCTTCTCTGAGCATGGTAAGCATGACTATTCACATTTACAGCAAAAGCAGTTCTGAATAATAATAAAAAAAAAGAGTCCAGAGTACAATTGAAAAGAGAAGTCCGCATATACATTGCGTAGATGTAATATGGGTAGGGATGATCACAAAAATGCAGTTTCTCCCATCTGGTAAAGCGAAGAATGAAGTTCTGTTATTAGATAGCAATAAGTTTCCGAAAGTTTCTTTCGATATCCCCGATAAGTTTCTTTATCAGGGATTACACACCTCTCAACAGAAATGAAGAGGAATATTGTCATTGTCTCTAAAACATTCCGATTTAAATACGGATGCATTCTAGAAATTCGGGAGAAAATACAGTTTGCTAATGTTAATCCAATAAAAGAAAATTTTAAAGATATCTAGTTTGCATTTAAATATTTTTTAACTATTTTTTTCCATTGAACAGCTGAAGTAGACCTATATAAAGGCCATTTAGAACTTTTTGGTATTTGTTGGCGGGTGTTTTTTTTTTTTTTTTTTTTTTTTTTTTTTTTTTTTTTTTTTTTTTAATGAGAATGCTTTCACTTTCGAAACCGGTTCCGAGAATAAAAGTGTCCTCATTAAAAATACCTATAACAATACCTGTAAAAATACCTGTAACAATATGGAATCGAAATAAGCTTTCCGTGTATTTGATAAATAAATTATCAAATTAAGCGATTTTGGGTCACGTGACATACCGTTTTTCTCTTCTCTTATGGCTATTTTTCCTCCTTTGATCCAGAAATTCGGTTCAAAATGTCAACATAGAAGGTATTTTCCGAATGATCTTTTACGTTTACGAAAAAAAATGGAAAACCTCTTTTAAAGTTTCTGAATAACATCATTTGCCAATTTCATGCGTTTCCGAACAAAAATGAATTAAAACTTGCGTAATTAAGTATGAGGTGTAAAAAAGTGTAAAACGGTTTCATATAGATCTACATCAGTTATCTAATGAAAAAAAATCATTTTAAAATATTAAAATACAAACTAGAAACCTTTAAAAAAATCTCCTATTGGATTAGCATTATCGAACGGGTGTTTTCACCTGACTAGCGTCTCAAAATAAGGCGCGAGCCAGGTTCGATGTGGCAATCGTTTTATACAATAAATGACATTGTCGGTGATATGACATTATCAAGACACGAGAACTCGTCATTCATGTCGATGAAAATCCTAGGAAGTCGATGAGGGCACTCGCTAGAGAGCTGATAGTCCAAGAGCCGACCGCACAAAACCCTCTAAGTCATCGAGCACAAGAAAAAATCATTCATTTTATGAAAGAATAGTCATAGGAGAATCTAATGATACATGTCTGCCGGAAGCGAAGTAGTGCATAAGCCAAAAATTAATACCACTACCACTAGTGGTTTATTCGTAGGTTTATCATTATGTTTTCCTGCACCCAGTTTTCCGTGTTTTCATACTTTTGATTGTACGGTAAACACAATGAGACCTGCGAGTGAGCCACTAGGGGTATTAAGGGTGTTCTTAAATCAAAAAGGGCAACTTTGTGACATATGTTTTAATTTACTTTTCTTTGGAAATGCATGAAAATAGCAGGTGTTGTTATTCAGAAACTGTCTGATTGCACTCAGTTTTCTGTTTTTGTTAAAAACACAATAGATTTTTCATAACAAACCTTCAAAGCTGACGTTTTTGAGCACATTTCCCGGCGAAAGCAGGTAAACCGGTCGAAAAGTAGGAGAAAAACAGGTGATCATGTAATCGAAATAACTTAGAACTCCTTAGGTAATTTAATTATCATAAAATGGAAATAAAGTTCGATTCGAAATCACTTCTATAGTCAGGTCTTTCAATTTTATATATTTCTGTTAAAAAAATAAATTTGTAAATGTGTCAAAACGTTTTGCGCTTGGTGAGCGGAGCAATTGAGAACACCCTTAATGTTTGGTTTATGCACCCCTTCCCTTCCGGTAGACATGGATCATTAGATTCCTCTATGACTTCTCTTCCATAAAAGAAAGGAATTTTTCTTGTGCTCGATGACTTAGGGTTTTGTGCGGTCGGCTCTTGGACTATGAATGTTGATAAAGTCATCATCCGATGGGGGATTCTAGAAGGACTTTCATTTGAAATCATGTGGGATATCGAATATTCTTGTCCGATAGAACCTGGGATAACCGATTGCCAGAACCAAACGCCTCCTTAACAATTCGAAACATCAAGAGGAACCTATAATGCTACTGTTTCCTTCCGATGAAAAAAAAAAAAAAAAAAAAAAAACTTTGCTCAGATACAGAAAATGAAACAAAAAATATCAGTGGTTGTGTAAAAACCAAGAAGAGGTTTCAACAGTCATGCGCAAAAAATTTCCTGCCTCAGTGAATATTCTGGGAATCATCAGCAATGAAGACAATCTTCACATTTCTTTCTTCAATATATCAGAGTATCAGAGTCAATGTAGTTGTCTATATCTAGGTATAAAAGCTCTAGATTCCTTTTGTATCACGTTGGAGGCCGTAGATTTTTTAGGAAGACTCTGCATCATCCCACACAGTACATAAACCCCAATAAACGATGGCCAATATTTTCATGATCATGTCATTCTCAACTTGATTGCTTCTCAGCTCTCCTGATATTAACCCAATACGCATTTTACGTATGCAGCATGGTTGAGAGGGACTTCAATAGTTATTTAAACAGCACTGATGCGTCTCTCAAAAAAGCCGTTCACTGATTTAACAAACAAACAAACAACAACAAAAAAAAAGACGATTTTACGGAGATTGTATTCGGTACGCCAGTACAATTTACTGTTTTTAACGGAAAAATTCACGTCAATTCCGAAAAAAAACGAAAAATTTTCTGGAATTTACGGGAACGTTAAAAAACAGTGAATTATACTGGCGTTCCAATTATTTGTACAATCCCCGTAAAATCATCCATTTTTTTACAGTGTCGTTATGCAATCTCTAATGTTCATAACACCTATCTGATTATTGGCAGCTGTCAGTACCAATCGTTCAGTAATATGTCATCACAAAAGATTATCTTTTGTTCGCTAATTTTCCAATCCGCTACTATATATCTTCCTATTGTATTACCTACATACAGTAGACAATAATCTTCTGTAATTTCCTTTAATACCTTTTACTTATTCTAACTTCGTAGATAAGAAGACGTGTATATAACTCAAGTACGTAGTAATAGCATACAGATAAACATAACATAAAAAAATAATAACTTAATTAAACAGTAATTTATATTAAACATAGGCCTAATTAATATCAGGAATCTGGCAATTATATTGCCTTAGATTAAACACTTTTTTGTTTTAATAGCACGAGGTGGAACCCGTCGAAATTTGATGAAAGAAAATTTTTAAGAACGAACTGTTTTATTGATTTATAATAAATCTACAAAATTAGTCACAGTAAAAAATACATCTTATAATGGTCAGTCTAATTCTCAAACAAATATTATTTTAAGCTAAAATTAATAGATGCTATAAAACTCAATTATCCAAATTATTAAAAGAAATAAAACCGAAATTCACCGGATTTTAAAACAGACACTATTTTTGAAATAGTATACGCATTTTAATTTAATTTTTTTTTTTCAATTTTAAGAGAAAAAGAAGAGATTCTGATGCCACAATTACAAAATTGGTACAAAAAATTATAAAAAAAAATTAATATCACAAAAGTAAATTGAGATACAGCTTTCAAACAAATTGCATTTAAAAGTATATTTCTTTCTCTATACGACGGTGTAAAAATTTAAAGTGTGCGATGTTTAGAAGTGTAAAATTTGAAGTAAGGAAAATTGCAAAACCGAAATTGTAGGGAAAAGTTTTGCCATTCGCTAAATGACGTATGCGTTACCCACAGATACGTTTGGCCTTTATAATATAGATACTACTGAATTTCACAGTAATTTTTACAGCAGTATTTTTACAATACTTACTAGTACTACAGTACTAGTATAGTATTACATAGTACTAGTATACTACTAGTAGTACTATTGTACTGCAGTAGTACAATAGTATTTTTACAGTACAATACCACAATTTTTATAGTAGTATACATAATCTTATCTCAGTAAGATACAAGATTAATAGATTTACAGAAGTATATATTTTAGATAAAATCTATTTTGTTACTTCTCTTTCCAGAAAAACTTGTGGAGAGAACAACAAGTCCCCGACAAATTGTGTCGTCTTTGCCACAAAGTGTGAGGAAGAGAGGTTCTCCCAGCCCCACCGAGAAATCCGAAGAGAGCGAAAAAACGTCTCCGAAGCAACCCCCTCTTCCCAAAGATCCCCGGCTGCAGGAGAGGTGTAATTGTGATGAACTCAGGAATATCGAGGCGATTCTCGAAACAAAAGACCTGTGGGAGAAGTTCTACGAACTGGGAACAGAAATGATCATCACAAAAACAGGAAGGTAAAAATATTTTTGAGAATAAAATATATTGTTCCAGGTTAACTAGTATGTATATAGTTTATTCTTTATTAACTATTTGGAAAAATGGTTGTTATTCTCGATAGAAAATTGAGAAATCTGAAGTACATTTGAATGTTTTTATTGGTTGAATTCCGCAACTTATTTCATTTTATTCGTTTTCTGATTGGTCTATGTTTAAAGTCCAAAAATGGAATACTTTAGTTTTTTATTTCATTCACTTTCTGTTTAGTCCATGTTAATGTCTAGAAATGGAATACTTCTGTTGCCACGATGACAAAAAAAGTATTAAAAACTACAATACTAATAATAATAACTCAATAGCAAATTTAGATACAGGTTTCAAATAAGTTGCATGAAAATATGCGATGTTTAGAAATTTAAAAATTTACAGTATCGAAAAATGTTAAACTGAAATTTCACTTAATATTTGTCTATGATTGGCCCAGGAATATTAATGTGACTCTAAATGTCCAAGCATATTAATATAACTCTGATATTATGTAAGTTTTTTTTTATCATCATAAAAAATGATGATATTATTGTTTTTTTTTTTTTACTATAGAAGTCATTCAGAAGTCTAAAATTATAGTCTTTGAAAATATAATTTTCCAAATAGTCATTGTAATTTGTTAAATTAAATTTTATTATTATTATTATTATTTGTCTATTTTTGTTGAATTTTTATCCATTTCTTGATTATTCTTATTTTGATCATTCTAATTTTTTAAAAGGTTTTGTTCATCTGTTGAAACACTATTCGTCTCTGTCCTCTGTCTGTCCGTCTGTCACAGAGTCCATACACAAAAACTGTATAAGTCATACACATCAATTTTATGTATTTGTACCTCAATAGCCCGTGTCATACAACAATTCATAAAATTTTGAAAAAGTCTATTATTTTAATAAAATCAATTTTTTCACTGTCATCCGTTCATTTTTGCAATTTAAATTTCAAAAAAGAACCTTAATTTCAATGTTTTGCTTGTAGGACATCATAGCTTCGAGGTAAAGCGTCTCGCTAGATTATATATAGTATTATGTATTCTGCCAGATTATGTATAAAATAAAAATTAATAACTTGAAACATTTAATTTTAGATAATTCTTAAACAAACAATAAATACTTATTAACAGTGGTGCCAACTTTTGAAAAATATTGGGTGGGCTCAAAGATATTTTGGTAAAATGGTACAACCAGTTTGTTTTTCTTTGAAGGGTGGACGACAGATGGTCAAAGATGAGACTTTTAAGTCAAACTATCATGTTTTAAAATAGTTGCAATTTTTTAAAATCATATTCTCATGTGATTTTCCTTATAAAGACACTAATATTTATTGTAATATCAGCATATCATGAACACGACTACAAAGTGAAATCACAGAAAGTTAAACATTTACATTTCAGTCATTTTCGATTTATGGGTGTCAGTTAAATAATAATACGCGCGGACATTGGCAAAATAAATTTTGTTCTAGGAAGAAAAATCAATAAAATAATAGTGAAATAAAAAACGAAATAGAACAATGAAAATGGGGCATGCTAGAATTCAAAAATTATTGGGTGGGCTCAAACCCCACAGGCCCATATAAGTTGGCGCCACTGCTTATTAATGTGGCTTTTAATTTTTTTTTTTTTTTTTTTTTTTTTTTTTTTTTTTTTTGCCTTTGCACAGATTGAACGAAACGGAAGATTTCGGGAGTAGAGTGCCTGTATATTTTTAGATTGAATTCACTGCAGTGCTATTTGTTTTTTGATTGATGATTACAGCCGCTTATTAGATCGATGTAGAAACTTCTTTTAAATTTATCGCAAAAAATAATTTTGAACAGTGAACGAAAAACATTTCTGTCTGGATTTCTGAATATTATTTTTTTCAGTTTTTCAATAAGTCTTCGCGTGCCACTGCTAGAATTCCGCCGTGCCACGCTGTGACACGCGTGCCACGGATTGTTCATTACTGCGATAGAATATTTAAAATATCATTCATTAAAGTATTAAATGAGTAAACTATCATTCATCAATCTTTTTACTTTCAAAAAAAGTATCAACATAATTGAAGTATCAATATTTTAGTAACACATGTCTGACATTTATTTATAAATTCATCAAAAAAGGCGGTAAACGTTAAATGTTTTTATTATTATTATTATTATTATTATTATTATTATTATTATTATTATTATTATTATAGCAATATGAAATTTTGTGCATATATACATTTCACCAAAAACATATAAAACACCTTCAAAAAATTTCCAATCTTATTAAATTTTTTAAATTTTTTAAAAAAATTTAAATTTTAAACGAAATTTTAAAATGCTTCTCGTGTTTTAATTTTTGAGATATTTTCTTGCTTTTGCATTTTTATCAGTTAAAACTCTATTATAAACAAATTTGTGTAAGTTTTTTTAATCTCTTGAATAGATAATATTTTACAGATTTTTTTCTAAATTCCATATCGATTTTCATCAAAATTTTGCCTTTTAATAAGTAAAAAGTCAAATTTGACTATCTTAATGAAAACTAATTTTTAAAAGCTTACACAATTTCTTTCTAAACAATTTCAGAATATTTCCTTATCAATTTCATAAATATTGATCAAAAATTACGTCGCAAGAAACATTTCAAAAATCTAAAAACGCTGAAAAATTAGTTTTGAGAAAAACAGATTTAAAGTATATAAATGCACTTACCTTTATTATTTACTTCTTAAAACCTTCATAAATGATATTTTAATAAGAAAAAACTGTTTTGGTACTATTATACCTCAGAAATAGGCCTTTTGTGCGACGATTTTTCTATGAAAGTTTTTGCTCAAATAAAGATCCACTATCTTCTTAAAGAGAATGCAAAGACACTGATGCATAATTCGAACAAATTAACTTTCCAACAAATAATTTATTTAGTCTATTCTTCAACATATTATTTTAAAGCTAAATAAATTTAAACAAAATAATTAAGTATATCCGTAGTATCCGTCAGATTTTTTTCGCGATATATGGTAACATAAAAATTAATACTTCTTTTACGCTGATACTTTGGAATTATTTGATTTACTTCAAACTTGAGTAATTAAAATAACCTGTGTCAGCGATATCGAGATGCAGAAAAATCAGGAAAACTAATGACTTAGACATTAATTTGCCACCTACAAGATATTAATTTCCTAATTCATTAAGAAGAATCGAAGGGAGGGGAGTTTTGACGCATAATTCGAACAAATGAACCTATGTTTTAAAGACTCTTCAACGCTCTCTGTTTCATTAAAAACTAAAAGAAAACAGAAGAAAAAAATAGATGAAAAAAAAATCTTCTTATAAATGAATTATGCGAAATCCAAGTTTTCACCCCTCAAAAAGAAAAAAGAAGAAGAAAACCCACCAGAGCAGCATACTTCCACTGACATCATTCATTCGATTTTTGTAAAGAAGATAAGTTTTCGGTTGTGTTATTCATTAAAAAGGGTCATAGAAAAAGATTGATGTATAATAGAGATGTATTATTTTTCAATGTACTTCAGCATTCAGCATTAAAGCTATCTGAAACATAATTGAGTACTTAAAATATCATTCATTAGATTTCTATCTTGAAAAGAAAAAAAAAAAAAGAATAACTAACGAAAGTAAAATATAGAGGTTTTTTAATGCATATCTGATATCAGAGATATTTAAGTGTACAGAATATCAGGTAAACTGTAAAAAATAATTATTTATTTCACAGTATAATACAGGCAGCTGGGATGCCAGTATTACACCGTAAAATTAGCAATAATATTCTGCAAATAAACAGTAGAATACCATTTTATGAATGAAAATGCAAAAATCAATCTTCTATACGTACATACAATAGTTTGTCCTAACTGACTGATAATCAACGCACAGGCCAAACTACTGAGCGTAAAAACATAAAAATTGGGGAAAATATACTTCTTATAATGTAAGTGAGCATTAAGATGGAATTTTTGAAAATTCTGGAACATCTTCCTATATTTCAGTAGTCGTTTAAGGTAGCAGCGTGAAATTAAAGAAAATAAATCTACTAAAAAAATCCTTAAACACATATTTCAGCGATTTTAGACATTGCCCCTCTGAAGGATTAAAAGGGAGGGGGGAAATCAAATAATTTGGAGCATTTGGCACATCTCAACAATCGTTTTAAGTAGAAGCGTGGGGAAAAAAAAAGAAAATAGGTCTATCAAAAAAATAAATAAATAAAATAAAGACGTATTTCAGCGATTTTAAAATTTCCACCCGCGATGTGATAAAGTAGGGGTCGAAAATTCCAAACTTTTTTTTGGACTCGTCATGTGACATATCATCTTAAAGTCTTCCGACAGCTCTTTCATATTTAGGAACTTTTCTTCCCGCACCCGAATTTGCTCTCACAGGGGGATAGTTGACGAAATTTTTTGAAATTGTAGAGTTTTATCATTGCAGATGGGATTTTTTTACGGGTTCTCTGATAAATATTAGCTATAATACTTGAAAATTTCAAAGAGAGGGGAAGATTTTATACCGAGGAGACGTGATGGTTGGAAAATTTCTAAATTGGCAATTTTCTAAATTTGTTCTCAATCCTCATGTGATATATCATTGGAAAGCTCTCTGACCATTATTTCAAATTATACACCTCCAGCGCCTCTGAGATATTTTCCCATGTTTCAGCAGTAGGTTTAGGTAGAAGCGTCAAATTCAAGGTAACATATTTACTAAAAAAAATAGTTAAACTTAGCTACTTCAGTCATTTTAGAAATATTTTGTCTATTATGTCGTCAACATTGACTTTGAACAAGATAATGTAAGATTATGCGAATAAGACAACAATTATGGATGTTTGATTCGATATTATTATTATTATTTTAATCTTTACAAGATATACTTCGTTTGATACAAGATTCCTTTACAGAAACCAACCAGCTTAGCGGGCGAAGACTGGTAGTATATCATAAATGTAAACATAGCAGTATATTGCTGTTTATTTTACGGTTTAATATTGTTATTTATTGGTATAATACTGTAAAATTAACAATTTGTTTATTTGTAGTGTATATCAAAATTGAAAAATATTGAAAATGTTGTACTCATCATATTAACAATGCTTGTGCTACAAAACACAATAATTTACTGAATGCACATTTTTATTTAATTAATGCTATACATAATTTAAAAAATCAAATTACTCTTTCCTTTTTATGGTTTCTTATAACTTTTCGTTTAAGGGGACACAGTAAATTTGGATTTTTTTTTTCAATTTTGTATAATATTGTAATACATGGGGTAACACAATACCTAATACTAAAAATTTAATAAAAATTTAACTTTTTAAAAATCCCTACAGCTTTTAAAATATGAATAATGTTGCTTCGATTTTTTTTTTCCTCACATTCATTAGAATATTTACATAAAAGTGTGCATAAAATTTTTAGATACATGGTTTTTACATATGATATGATTTTTTATCTCTCGTGTATGTTAAAAAAATGAAATAAACTCAACAAATTCTCAATTTAAATATTTTTTAGAAAATAATTATAAACTTGAAAATGAAATCCATGCACAAAATTACTAAATACACCATGGAAAACAAGAAAAAATCTAAATTAGTATAAAAGCCTTATTATTTATCTAACAAGTAAGTTATAAATATATGAACAGGGAGAAAAATCAGTTTAAATTTTTCATTTGTACACTCTAAAAAATAAATGTGTAAATTAGTCAAATTTACACACATTTATGTGTAAATTTGTAAATTTACACACTTGCCATGTACTTTACACATTTTTTTTGCAGAATTTTACCTGTTTTTATGTGTATTTAGCTTTTAAAACTATGTGTTTAATTTGTTATCACTTGAAAAACATAAATAAGTGTGTAAAAGTAGAAAAATAGCTAAATTGACACCGATTGGTGTGTTATTGTAATTTACGCATCGTTCTTATATACACTGATAAGTGTGTAAATTTCTAAAATCACCCACTTGTCATGAAAATTACACATTTTGTAAAAAGAATTACTTGTTTTTATGTGCATTTATTTTGTGATATTAAGACTGCAAGTTGTTGTCGGTTTGTTACCCAGAAAAATGTGTAAAATTAGAAAAATACCTGGATTTACATGAACTTTTGTGTTATTTTAAATGTTCGTCTGCATTTTGTATAATAGAAAGTAAGCAGGTGAAAAATGAAAATTACATCTGCTGTATCGTAGTTTCGCCATTTTTAGAATCGAACATGTCAAAAGAGGAAAGTGTGTTTTCCTCTGTTAACTCAAAAAATAAGAATAAATAATAATGCAATTACAAATAATCGAGGAATGTTGATTAACACGGAATGTTTGTCTTCATATTTAGAAAAAATTGAACTATATTTTCTTTTCTATTGTGATTTTACCGGCATGAAAAAAATGGATACTCTATAACAAAGGTATGTAAATGTTTTGTTCTAGTGAAAATAAAGCTTTTCAATTGACAACTAATTTAATAGATTTTCATGGTTCAGTTTTTCATATTTAAACTGTAAGTTTTTTGACATACAACCAAAAATTAAGGAATTTAAATGTCATTATAAATATTAGCAGCATTATTATATTTAAGAAAATGATAAAATTTCGGTGCTTTATTTTCTAATATTGTTCGTTTCTTTTCTATTTGAATATATCTAATCTTTTTCTAGCTCAGATTCCTTTTATTATGTAAAAATGTGAAATAATGTTTATGATTTCTGTGTGTTATGAAAGTTTTATCATAAAAAATGCTATCATATTTCAACTAAATTATGATTATTTTATTGAATTAGTAAAATTTAGATTAGGAAATCTTAACCATTGTCCGAGTTCCAAAGGTGTCGCAAAAGTGACTGCGTTCCTTCATATTATGCATACTTATGACTATTCTATGAAAGCTATAATTATGAAGAAAGAGAAGTATACATATATGTATTACATACATGAATTGTATACATATATAAATTGACTTTTGAATTTAAACACTAATTTAACACATTTAGTGAAATACTTTTTGCACTTATTCTAAAAAGAATTATATACATGATATGTATATGTATATATATGTGTATTTGTAAAATGTCTCATTTTTGAAAAAATGAGATTATTTGTAAAATGATACATTTTTGCAAGAATGAGATTATTTTTGGTTAGAAATTGAATTAACTGTATAAATGAACTTTCTTAAAACAGAGCCCAATATTTTTATTAAATTAGTTAGTGTTTTTAATTTCATTATTTGTGAATTTATTATCTTAAAAATTTAATTAATTTGTGTACATCAATATAATAATAATAAAATTAAATAGATTGCATTTTTTTAGTTCATTTATGCATTTTTGTGTGCTTCTGTATTTATAAAAAATTTTGATACTTCTTAAGATGTATTATATAAACCTGTAATAAATAAATATATATAGGAATGTAAATAAATAAATAAATAAATAAAAGTTATGCGCGCATTTTTTTTTTTTTTTTGGGGGGGGGGGACGTTTTTTGAAGCAAGCTATTTTAAAGTATTACATATTACAATTCAGTACAGGTAGATGTGCCAGTAATGGACACCCTTCTGGTAATGTATCAACAATAAATCACAATAATGTAATCACAATAAATAAATAAATAAATGCAAACTAAGCTTTTATTATTTTTTCATAGGGAGCGAACGATTTTAATCAGCTGACTTAAATGGGTAATTAAATCGTAATTTAAATCAACTTTTTTTTAATCATTGACTAAAATCATAAATTTTATAAAGATTTAAAATGACAGAAAAAAGTGTTAAAATCTAAGGTTACCATAATTTGGCAAGTTTCTACAGGTATTGACTTTTGAATACACAAAAAAGCTTTAAATAATTATTTCTAATCTTAATTTCTGAGCATTGTCAAAGACTTAAGCATGATATTTTTGTAAAAAGCATAGTTTTTATCTTATAAGTATAAAAATCATTTAATTTAAAAATGATATTCAAATCTGGTATAAATTACAATGTCATAATTTCCTTTTAATAATCAAATTATTGATTCTTTTATATAATATAGGCATAGCAAGTATAATAATTTTCTGCAAATAAACGAATAAAGCAGCCAAATCTTATTTTCTCATTCTGCTTTTGCAATAATAAATTTATAGCAAATATTGGAACTAAAAATAGAATGAAATAATGACATCGGCTGAATCGCTATTGTAAAAGAAGGCATGAGAAAAAAAAAAAAAAAAAATATTAAGCATAGCAAGAGCTTATTCAGTAAAAGTTGAATGTTTTTACTTTTTCAACTCATATACACCAAATAAAAATTATCATGATTAATAACGGCAGCAAAACTGTCTGAAACAGTAAATGCTGAGAACTTCCACTAAGTGCTAATAATGGTGCTGTTTAATGTTTTGAGGATTTCATATATAATTGGCTATTCCTTATATTTACTTTGCATGTGTGTATGAATGTGCTGACATATTTTGGGGGGTTAATATATGCAAACGTGGATGTAAATTTAGATTCAGGCTATTGACAGATTGCAAAATGAGATGCAAATAAATTTGTTAATTTTGTTAATTGTGTTATTAATTGATGAAATTACTTATTTGCAGTTGTTATTAATTCTGTAACTATGTGCTGTTTCCTTTAAGCACGTTTTTAGGGTGGAAAAACTTTCTTCTTATGAAATTGGCAAAATGCACTCTACTTTATTAAAATATAATTGAATTCACTTACAGTAAACACAGATTTCTTGTAATACAACTTCCAAATTACACATTATTTCTTAATCTAAGTTCCCAAGATCTTATGAAAATGATAGAGAATTATTTCTTTAGAAAAAAATTAAAACATGTTATTATTTAATTGTATTTTTCAATTTGTAATTCATAAAATTATTAAAATTAATGGCACTTTGTTTATCATAATGAGAAACTGAATGCTTTTTATAATTACTAAACAAATTACTAAGTATATTTCCCCATGAAGTAGTGTACTTTTTGGAACTAGCATCTTCCCTTTTTTTCTTTCTAGAATGAGCACAAAATTGTTAATAATCATTTTAGTAATTAAAATATGTTATATACTAATTAAAAATTATATTATTACTAATTTTATGCTAATTAAAAATGTATATTATGTTCCTAAATACAGAGATTGTTGTTTAATAATTCTTAATTTTAAATAGTGTTAATAGTTTATGTTAAATGCAGTTATTAATAATTGGAATAAATGTAGATATCACTAGTATTTATAGTACGAGATCCGGTAATACAAATATATATCCTCATTTGTTGTTTAATCGAGTTACACATCAAATAAAAGCTTATTTTATTCCCAATCCAACCGTACTAGGTTGCCTGCTCTCAAGTGGTGCCAACCATAGTGTTGCTAGGTTTAAATAGGTAAGTAACTGGAGTTAATATACCCTCATTTGTTATTTAATCGAGTTACACATCAAATAAAAGCTTATTTTATTCCCAATCCAACCGTACTAGGTTGCCTGCCCTCAAGTGGTGCAAATCTTGGGGTTGCCAGATTTAAACAGGTAAGTAACTGGAGTTAATATACCCCCATTTGTTATTTAATCGAGTTACACATCGAATAAAAGCTTATTTTATTCCCAATCCAACCGTACTAGGTTGCCTGTGCCCATGTGGTGCAAACCTTGGGGTTGCCAGGTTTAAACAGGTAAGTAACTGGAGTTAATATACCTTCATTTGTTATTTAATCGAGTTACACATCAAACAAAAGCTTATTTTATTCCCAATCCAATCGAACTAGGTTGCCTGCTCTCAAGTGGTGCCAACCATGGGGTTGCCAGGTTTAAACAGGTAAGTAACCGTAGTTAATATACTCCCATAAGTTATTTAATCGAGTTACACATCAAATAAAAGCTTACTTTATTCCCAATCCAACCGTACTAGATTGTCTTATCAAAAAGTGTGCTGAATAGATGTTTGCCTAGATTTAAGATGTTCAATTTTCTGCGCGACTGTTGAGAGTGACAGAGAAGCGTTGCGCGCGCGATTCCATTTGGCAGACAGTTTCAATAATCCAAAACAAGAAAATTTTTATAACAGTTGGAGAACGCTGTTTTTCTTACCATACTGTCGCAGACCATGTCGTGAAACGTGAAAAAGGCTACGTATGTCAACATGAAGAGGCAGATATGCGGATAATGTTTCATATATCAAAAACGCCACCTAGTTCGAAAATATTGGTCAAAGTAAATGATACAGATGTCTTGGTAATTTTACTGGTCATTATCCACAAAATTCCGCAAACTCAAATTTAGTCGGCGGGTTCATCAACAAAGAAAAGCAGTAAGAAAGATCTTAATTATATTAACGGTAGTGAGCTTGCAATAAAATTAGGACATATTTTATCCCTAAGTCTGCCGGCTTTCCATGCTTTTACTGGTTGTGATTACACAGCGGCATTTTATAATAAAGGGAAAATCAAGCCCTTTTAAAATATTTTTAAGACGAACGGATTTCCAGGAAATATTTGCATCATTGACAGATCCAGACGATGCACCCCTAGAAGATAAAATTCAACCTGTTCAGGTATTTACTGCTCTTTTTATGATAATATCAAAGACGCTAGATATCAGCCGTTCCAAAAAACATATTCAATGAACAAAGACAAAGAGCATTTCATTAGGACGGTTAACGGCATTGACTCCAATATGATGCAACCCTGCTGGATCTCATTGAAAGAGAAAATTTTGCGTACTATATATGTTAATTTTATGTGACTTCATGCAACCGATGCATGTTGCCTTAAAGTCAATCCTGAAGATTGTCATTGTGGATGGTTATTGGGTGATAATTTGAAGCCTAAGTGGTTTAAAGAGGACCCGACATCCTTACAAGTTAACGACATATTAAGTGAATCGAAAATCATAGAAAACGATGAAGATTCCTAATTAGATTGTGATATTGGCACTTCTGACGACGCTGAATCGCAATAAGTGTTTTCTATAAAAAATTTGTATTTTACTATTGATAAATTTGTGTATTAATAAAAAAATATTTACATTATTATGTGATATTTTATTTGATCTTTACCAGTATTTAATCCGTGCTTAAAATCTCGGAAAAATCTCCTTTTGAAGTGCCACATTTTCAACGGAAAACTTATTTCATAATTATCTTTTGCTATATTGTCATATTTTCACAATTATGTATATAAATGAATGTATGAGTGAATAAAAAAATTGAAATCTTTATTAATATTTATTCAATCAAAGTAATCTTTAAAAAGCACTCCCTGCATCTTTGTCTGTCAAATGGAATCGCACACGCAATGCTTCTCTGTCACTCTCAACAGTTGCGCAGAAAATTGAACATCTTAAATCTAGGAAACCATGGATTCAGCACACTTTTTGATAAGGCAACCTAATACGGTTGGATTGGGAATAAAATAAGCTTTTATTTGATGTATAACTCGATTAAATAACAAATGAGGGTATATTAACTCCAGTTACTTACCTGTTTAAACTTGGCAACCCCAGGGCCTGATTACTAACGGGGCACTCTCTCACCAGGAAAAAGAAATAAAGAATTTTTCCTTATTCATGACAGTAATCTTGTATGAAAACGGCGTTTAAAGAAGACGAAAATTTCTATAAATTTTTTCTGGTGAGAGAGTGCCCCGTTAGTAATCAGGCTCTGGGCAACCCCAAGGTTTGCACCACTTGAGCGCAGGCAAGCTAGTACGGTTGGATTGGGAATAAAATTGGCTTTTATTTGATGTGTAACTCGATCAAATAACAAATGAGGGTATATTAACTCCAGTTACTTACCTGTTTAAACCTGGCAACCCCATGGTTTGCACCACTTGAGCGCAGGCAACCCAGTACGGTTGGATTGGGAATAAAATAAGCTTTTATTTGATGTGTAACTCGATTAAATAACAAATGAGGGTATATTAACTCCAGTTACTTACCTGTTTAAACCTGGCAACCCCAAGGTTTGCACCACTTGAGCGCAGGCAACCTAGTACGGTTGGATTGGGAATAAAATTAGCTTTTATTTGATGTATAACTCGATTAAATAACAAATGAGGGTATATTAACTCCAGTTACTTACCTGTTTAAACCTGGCAACCCCAAGGTTTGCACCACTTGAGCGCAGGCAACCTAGTACGGTTGGATTGGGAATAAAATGAGCTTTTATTTGATGTGTAACTCGATTAAATAACAAATGAGGGTATATTAACTCCAGTTACTTACCTATTTAAACCTAGCAACCCCATAATTTGCACCACTTGAGAGCAGGCAACCTAGTACGGTTGGATTGGGAATAAAATAAGCGTTTATTTGGTGTGTAACTCGATTAAATAACAAATGAGGGCATATATTTGTATTACCGGATCTTAGACTATTAATATAGTTTTGCATAATATTGCATAGTATTTTTTCAAAATATTAATGTATATAATGTTATTATATGCTACAAAGGAAACTACTACTAAAAATAGCTCATAGTTACAGACATTATAAAACTACTTTGTAGTTTTTATAATGTCTGTAACTATGAACTATTAGTTATGTTAGTTAAAGGATAAAAACACAGATTATGTTAGCAATTAGAGGTTTTTTTTTTTTTTTTTTTTTTTTTGGTAGACTAAAATCCTTGGTAGTCATTCAGTATTTGAACATTGGGGACAAAAATCATAAAATTCCAATTTATATCAAAATAATCTGATTTAGTCCTTTCAGGTATGATGTACTACTCATAGTACGTGTCTTTTAATGGGGTATTATTTTATTTTAAGAAATATTTTTGCTGATATTTACATGCAGTAATGTTATTATATGTCTATGCATTTACTATATGACTTCATTTTATGCTTAAGCGTTTAATAATAATATTTATTTTTATTATTATTTGGTTAATTTTTTCTGCGCTGTTTGCGATTCTTTTATTTCAAACATCATATTTCACTCTTTAAATTTAAAATAAAAGTTACTTTTTTGAAAGAATCATGTCTAATAATGCGCAGAATGTAGGAGAAAGTTCTAATATCAGTTAAATCTTATTGCAATGCAATATTTTCTAAACATTTCCCAAAATTCTTTTTTAGCCTATGTCCATATGTATATTGAATAATACGCAAAATAGCAACATTCGTTATCTTTCAGATTATGAAATATTGGTGAAACACTAATTAATGTACTTGGGTAGCTAGTATTAATATTAATAATGTAAAAGTATGTATTATTAATACTATTAATATAACTAATATTAAAATGTATTATTAATATTATTAATAATAAATATTTCTGAAAAAATTGCTCTTTAAAATATTAAAAACAATATGAGTTGTTATAGCAGTAAATATGAGCGAAAGAATTTCTTTTTAACTTTAATTTAAAAGACAGAAATTGTAAGGAATTGAAATTATGCACAGTCTGCTCATAAATTGTGATCTCACGGTTGTAGAACTATAAACCAACTCTAAAAGAAATTACAAATTGGTAATTAAAATTTCAGTTTATCATGCTTTATATAAAAACGGGTGTATCGGTGATACGAAAATGATTTGTCTTTTATTTAGTGTGATGTGAAAATTGCCAAACTACATTGCTGGTACTCTATTTTCTGGGCATCAAATAGAGCTACCAGAAAATATAATCTCAATCAGTAAATGATATTGTTCTTTGAACATTTTTTTTTTATCATTAAAATTATCGTTATTAAATCATTGGGAATTAATTCCCAATTTAAACATACTAAAACATATAATGTTAACGCTAAATACATAAAAATATGTCTGCTTGGAATATTACACAAATATCTAAAGATTTTGATTATTACACACAAATCTGTGTTTTGCATGTTTAGCAGAAATATTTACATGAAGAGAATGCTACACAAAAATCTGTGTATTTTGCATATTATACAAAAACTTGTGTAATTTACCTACTACACAAAAAAATTGAGTATTTTACATAAAACACAAAAGCATGTGTTTCTTGCATTATACACAAAAATACATTTAATCACAGAAAATTACACATATGAATGTGTGAGAATATTACACACAAATCTGTGTATTCTTCTGCAATTTGTACATTAAAGTGTGTATTTCAAGACTTATCAGATAACATTTACACATTTGGACTTATCATCAAATTACACTTTAAAATGTGTGTTTTCAAATTTACACATTAGGCGTGTATTTTGGCAATTTACACACCAATTTACACACATAGACATGTCGTTTTTGTATCATCGATATACCTGTTTTTATGTGTAAATTTACACATTTTTTTTTAGAGTGTATGGGTAATTACACTAGATCTATTAACACAATTTAGAATATCTCCAGGTATAGATAGTTGTGAAATATAGGTAAAAATGAGGTGTCAAAACATTCACAATTAAAGAAGCTTCCAATTAGTATTAAAAAAAGAAAATCGATATTTTGATCAATTTCAAGGTACTGTGCCTCTTTAAAGTAGAAAAAATTTGAAACAAAAAAGATAAAATATTAAATATTAATTTCAATATGCACTGAGAAAAAAATTATACCGTTTTCACCTAGAATGAATAGTTAGTCACTTTCTGAATACCTAAACTAGAATTATAGATGACCGAACTATGCGAATAAATTAAACAACTAAGCTGAATATACGAAATGACCTGGCATTTCTAGTTTCTTGTTTTATAGGGGACGAAATGATACTGAATCGTTTCAGCAACGAGTAATACTCGCTTGATTTAGGGAATGGTTTCATAAAGTAGAATTATAGTAACTAAATCAAACGTCTTGTGTTCGCATCTATTTGTAGACATTTTAAAATAAGTTTGTGAACGAGAATGCAGAATAATACTCTTGAATTCTAGTAGGAGATTCTAGAACTCTCTAGCAAACAGAGCTAGAATTTATAAGGATGACATGGAACTATTTTTTCTAGTGCCACAATTTAGATTCGAGATGCCAGAATTATATTTTTTTCTCAGTGTGTGTTGTTCACTTATGCTGGGTTTATCTGTGTCTCGTGTTACGCCTCAAGGCTGTGTACTCATGAAGACTGTTCTATCTTGTGCTACAGTTGCAGCCTTTGCAACATATGGGAATGAAAAACGTCAGGCTGAGCGTCGTCCTCGTAGCTTAAATGGTAGAGCACTTGGAGGATTCCGGGTTTGATCCCCAGATTGGACATTTTTTTATACTGTTGGTTCTACGCTTAGAAACGTGTTAAATATTCAATAATTCCAAGCGCAATTTCACTCCTTAAAAAAATTATTTGAAAATTAATTTAATAAAAATCTTATATGTTGTTGTTGTTGTTGTTGTATTTTGTGTCGGCCGATTATCTACGCTATGGGATATAGGCCCAATGGGGAGGGATGCCCTTCGTGGGGGTCTTTCTAAGGGAACCTAACCCGTATTTACGCAAGGTTCGAAGAAAACCACGAAAACTCCGAACGGTTAAGCCGACGGCCGCGATTGGGTTCGAACCCAGCACCTGCCGTCTACCAGTTGAGAGGTCCGACCCTCTCGGCCACTGGTGGGGCAAAAATCTTATATGATTAAGAAAAATTGCCACAAAAAAAGTTCCGATAATTCATATAAACGAACTAATTACAGATCTATGATTTTCTTTATTAAAAATACCAATTATAGGCATTAGTTTTAAATCTTTTTTAAAAAAAACTCGAAAATAATTTTATATATCACAAAATACATTGTCACTATCTACATTGTCACTATCACAATAAAAGTGTAGTAAACAAAGAAGTTTGTATAATCCGAAAGTTAAAACTGATACGAACTTCTTTGTTTACTACACTTTTATTGTGATAGTGACAATGTATTTTGTGATATATAAAATTATTTTCGAGTTTTTTTAAAAAAGATCTAAAACTAATGCCTATAATTGGTATTTTTAATAAAGAAAATTATATATGAAAGCATTATACTTGTGATTGTGGTTATCTACAATTTCCTGAATAATTACAGATCGTTCAAATTTTTCAAAAATATTCTCTTTAGTAGTATTATTTAATAGTTTTCATCAAAAATCATTTTTTTTCCTCTAAAGATTATTATTATCTGCATTTTCATATTGTCAATTAAACATAGCAACCTCAGAGATATTCAGGTTAATGTAAATTACATGACCAATAAATCTGTTAAACGATTCGAACCTTCATTAACTCCTGCAATATATTAATTTTCAAATTAAAAAAAAAATAAAATAAAATCTCGATATTTCAGACAAACGAACAAATTACAGATTCTTCTCATTTGCATATTTTCAAAAATAATTAAGTAGTATCACTTAATAATTTTCATAAAAACCATCTTAAAAAAATGTTATCTAACGATTATTAATATCTGCATTTCCATATCGTCAATTAAACATAAAAATCTATTTAGATTAATGTAAGTTTCAGAGCCAATAGATATGTTAAGTGATTCGAATCTTCACTGTAAAAAAAAACGGACGATTTTACGGAAGTATTACTGGTAATCTGGACGCCAGTACTATTTACCGTTTTATTTTCTTAACATTAATTTACAAATTCATAAGATGAATCGTGGGAATAAATTAGATGATAATACTAACAATTGAACTCCTTATTTAATGATGATTGTTCTACACTCTTTTCTTCAAAATCAATAAAATCTGAAAGTAAAAAAATGAATTTCCTCATAAACGAATCATGCAAAATTCAAGCTTTTTTTGGGGGGGGGGGGGGACAATCTGTATTTAGTTACGTCATATTGATTACAACCACCTGCCCCCTAAATACCAGGCCTGAGCGCTGACGTAAAAATGGCGGCCATCGAAATATTTTAACATATGTATGGTCCCTAAAATTTAGACACCAGTATTTTATAAAAAATTTCTTTGACTTGTTAAATTT
The DNA here is from genome assembly GCA_964019185.1 of Maratus speculifer. NCBI lineage: Eukaryota > Metazoa > Arthropoda > Arachnida > Araneae > Salticidae > Maratus > Maratus speculifer. Next base: position 179,534,001 of record OZ025303.1, read on the forward strand.
CAGAAAAATAAAGCGGAAAGAACTTTAAAATATTATTGGTACGGAAGTTTAAGGTACGGTACATACACTGAAAAAATACCGCCTTCGGCAGCAGCAATTTTTGTTTCAGCGCTCAGGCCTAGTATTCAGATTCAGGTGGCTGTGTTTCGACGATGAAGTCGGTTGTTTTAAATGGAGAGAAGCAGAAATTAAATTCGATTTCTGTATCGATTTTGGCAATTGTAAATACCTTAATTGCAGATAATCATCCGTATCTTCTGAAAAACATATTCCATAATATCCTTGATGCAGTGATTGTTCTTATAAATGCCATTGAAGAAAAATTAATATAAAATTTATTTAACTTTGCCTTTTAATAAAAGTTTAATTTTCTTTCTACACAAAACACTCTAAAGCATCAAATTTAGAATGCGAAGAGAAAAAGGTGAGCTAAATATTTTCAAAATGTGAGATTTAAAAAAAAAAAAAATCATTTACATAGTATAGCTTTTCTCTTAAAAAAAAAAAAAAAAAAAAAAAAAAAAAAAAAAAAAAGGTCATTTAACAAATTACAACAACTATTGCTTTTCTTTTTTCGAGATTGTCGTACATTTTGTAATCGATAGGATCGATGATCAGATTTCGTTTTTCTGCTTTAAAAGACTATCTTTCATATGACATCTTTCTTTAAATTCGTTTTTTTTTTTTTTTTTTTTTTTTTTTTCCATATGTGTTAATCTGTGTCTACCCATTATGTAATTTTTTTACTTTCTTGTTTATTAACAAAAACATTTTTTTCCTTATTCAAATAAAAATTATTCTAAATGTAAAGGATTTTGTAAAATAATAATAATAATAATAATAATAATAATAATAATAATAATAATCTTTTTTATGATGATCAAACAGGGCTTACATAATAAAAGTGTCATATATTACGTACGCCAGGATTAAGTATCAATATTCCTGGACCGATCATAAACAAATTTTAAATAAAAATTCAGTTTTACAATTTTCGATACTGCAAATTTTTAAATTTCTAAACATCGCGCATTTTTAATTTTTATACCATCGTATAAGGGTAAAAATACACTTTTAAATGCAATTTGTTTAAAAAATGTATCTCTCTCTCTCTCTCTCTCTTTTTTTTTTTTTTTTTTTTTTTTTTTTTGTGATTGTGGCAACAAAGATTATTCCATTTCTGGACATTAAACATGGACCAATCAGATAACGAATAAAATCCAGACGTTACTTCAGATATGCTTGAGATCTCTATTCTTGATCGACAAAAATAACCAGTTTCTAAATGGTTAATATATATATACAGTCAAGACTCTATATAACGAAATCCACCGTTCCATTGAAAAATTCGTTATATAGAGAAATCCGATGTATGGAGAATGATGTTAAAAATCGTATTTAATGTGTGAAATTTAAACAAATGTTACCTCTCTTATATGCCCCTCATTGATTCCTCTCTTACATGTGTATCAATCCAATTGACACTGTTTTGAAAAGGATGTGGAAAGGTGTGAGGGAGGTGGGATGAATTCGTTGGATTTAAAGAACAAGGACAAAAGTAATGTAAAAAACACATCACTGACGATAAATCAAAAATAAGTGATGGAAAATTGATTTTATATGATTTTGTAGCTTTTTAAAACTGAATAAATTAAGGCCAATTTATGAAAAAATTTGTTATATAGAGATAGATATTTCGCTATATAGAGACTGTTTTTAATGTAATCATGCGAAAAAGGGACCGTTCCTACTAAAAATTCGTTATATAGAGAAATTTGATGTATGGAGTTTCGTTATAGAGAAACTCGACTATATATATATATGTGTGTGTGTGTGTGTGTGAAACATTTTCAAAAGCAAAAAGTTTTCCATTTACAGAGAAGATAACAATACACTTAATTGCATTGTTTTTATAAGAATTGTGATATTTCTATTAGAATAACTTTCGTTAAATAATCTGATTATTTTTGTAAATATTTAAAAAAAAAATTACTATTACCGATATTTATTTATTCATTTTTAATGTAAAAACGCATCTAAATTTCATATCACTATTATTTAAAAATTCCATTATACTTTCATACATTAAAGAAGATAATTATTGAGGTGAAACAATCTTTTGGTAAACAATTCCGTAAATAAAGGGTTAAATGACTTGATCTTTTATTATTTTCCATTCACTAAGAAGAGGAGGGAAAAATCTAGATAATTCAGACAAATGACCAGATTTTTCTCTTTTACCGATTCTTCAATAATATGTCTTATAAGTAATATCAACTGAACATTTTTCATAAAAAATTATCCAGAAAAAAAATTGCACAAAAAACTGTCGTTTTTTATTCTGCATATTATCAATTAAGAGTCGAAAAGTCAGAAATATTCAGATAAATGTAAAATGCATATAATCAATGAGAGATTTTAAATTATTTGAACCTTTATATACTCCCGGAAATATTTATTTACAAATTCATTAAAGAGAGTCGTAGGGGTAAATTTGGTGATAAACCGAACAAACGAATTTCCCATTTAATGATTCTTTGGCATAATCAAATCTGAAAGAAAAAAAAATGGAGTTCCTCATACATTAGTTGAGCGAAATTAAATTTTTTATTCATTTTTCAAAATTTTTGGAACAATCTATTTCAGTTGCGTCATCAATTTGATTTTCATAAGGAAGACTTTTATCTTAAATAGAGTGCACAAATGAAATTTAATTTCGATAATTATTAAATAAGTTAACCCGGGAAGACGCGCGCAGGCCCTAAAAGACCCGGAGTGCGTATGGTTTTTACAATTGTAACCACTAATTTTTTTAAAGTAATCTTCAACTTATTTTATCGCAAAATTTTTAAGAATTCTTCCGTCTAATTAAAGTGACTCAAACAATTTGATTTTATTGGTGACAAAGTTATAATAATTCAGACCCTGAGTAAGCGCGCGTTCTCCCGGGTTAATTACAGATATTGAAATTTAGGACCTTCTAAAAAACATATTCAAAAACAGTTTTTAAATGACTGGATCTTTCATTATTCCCGCGATACATTAATTTGCAAATTCATTAAAGAGAATCGTGGGGGTAAATTTGATGATAATTCGAACAAATGAACTTCAAATTTAATGGTTCTTCAGCACCCTTTTTTTAATATTAAAGTGATCTGAATCTAAAAGCAAAGTAAAGAAAAAACCCCTCTCCTTATAAACGAATTATGCGAAATCCAAACTTATTCCATTTTTCAAAAACACCAGAACAGCCTACTTCCCGTCACGTGATCATCATGATTTTGGCAAGGAAGTATTTTTCTTAAATAGAGTGCAAAAGTGAAATTTTATTTCGGTATCGATTTTGATAATTATAAATACGTTAATTACCGATATCGAAATTCAAAATCTTCTGCACAGTTTATTCGACAACAGCTTTTTAATGACTTGATCTTTCACTGTTTTCCGCATTATACTAATTTACAAATTCATTAAGATAAATTGGCAAAAAAGCAAGAAAAAATCGCGATAATACTATTAAACGATCAGATTTTTCTCTTTTACTGATACTTCAACAATATTCTTATAAATAAGCTATATATATATATATATATATATATTATTCTATCTATCTATCTATCTATATGTATATATATATATAAACATATAGATAGATGGATATAGATATAATAGATATATCCTGAAAATGTTGCCGTCAGAGTAATATGTCATTTTCAATAAATATATATGTTTATTAGCTTTTTAAATGTATTTTCACTATATTTAGAAATTATCAATTTGGTTTGAAGTAATATCAACTCAATATTTTTCATCAAAAGTTATACAGAAAAAAAGTTGTCTGAAAACTATTTTATTATTCATATTGCCATATTATCAATTAAACATCGGAAAGTCAGCGATATTCAAACAAATGTAAAACACATAATCAATAAGAGATTTTAAATGATTCGAAACTTCATTCGCTCCTGCAAAATATTAATTTACAAATTCATTAAAGAAAATCTTGGGGGTAAATTTGATGATAATTCGAACAAATGAACTTCCCATTTAATGATTCTTCAACACCCTTTTTTCAACGTTAAAGTGATCTGAATCCAAAAGCAAAGTTAAGGGGGGAGGGAGGCTCTCCTTATAAACGAATTATGCGAAATCTAAGCTTCTTCCATTTTTCAAAAACACCAGAACATCCTACTTCCCGTGACGTCATCATCTCGATTTTGGCAAGGGAGATAAACTTTCGGCTGTCTTAAGCGCAGGGCAGAAGTGAAATATCGAAAATGCAAAGCTGAAAGAACGTAGATATTCTTATTCCTGTCTTAACTCGTTAGGCGCTAAGAGATACATAAGAGTGTTTCCTACATTTCAAAAATGAAATTTTTGCGCTCTCCACTCCGCCCCTGTAACCGTCTCTTTTCCGCTACGCCCGAAAAGGATATAATAATCTTACACCAGTCATCTGTGAAACGGCGGTTTACCAAACTTGGCGAAATAACGATGTTGTTGGCTTGCTCAATAAATTTCAGCTTATTTGTCGCGGTTGTTGTTGTTTATTGTCATTCCTAAAACTCGAGCATATTTTTTATTCTGATTTATTTTATACTACGCTTGAAAAATCGCTTTTCGCAAAATGGGAATAAAATTTTCAAATGCATTATTTATCTTTCGATTTCGTATTTATTTATTTATTTTTTAAATAATACTTAAACTTACTCAGATGCTGAAAGAAGCCACGTGACACATATTTTTAAAGTGAAAATTGGAGTACACAAATAAAAATATTTTTATACAGCATAAAAGAACAATTGTAAACCTATCTTGAATTAAATATACTGATTTCAATACTAAAAAAACGACAATGTTTATATATATGATTAAAAATAATCATTAAAAAATTCAGGTTTTAGTCCATTCAGGACCAGCATCTTTTATACTAATTTTATTGGTTTGACACCACTGTTTGTTTTATTCGACTTCACTTTATAAATCACGAAATTGTCGCAATTAAATAAAATTCACTCTAATATAAAATTAGCTCAAAAATCAAATAAAATAATGATTATAAAAATATGTAAGAGCATTATAATTCATCCTCAACTCTTTCAGGAACAAGATACTTTTATTCGTAAAATTCAGAAACGAATGAACTACTGAAAGTTACTGGACACCGGAATTTACAAACATATTTATTTCAAAATAAGAAGAAGCTTTTGTTCACGTACTTAAGGAGACAGTGGACCTTTTATTTGAGGGAAATTGTCCATAGCAAAATCTTCGCAAAAATGTCCATTTCTGTGGTAATATGCCAAAACAGTTTTTTCTTATATAAATATCATTTATGAAGGTTTTAAGAGGAAAATAATAAAGGTAAGTATATTTGTATACTTTAAATTCGTTTTTCTCAAAACTAATTTTTCAGCGTTTTTAAATTTTTGAAATGCTCCTTGCGACGTAATTTTTTAGCAATATTTATGAAATTAATAAGGAAGTTTCCTGACATTGTTTAGAAAAAAATTGTGTAAGCTTTTTAAAATTCATCTTCATTAAGATAGTCAAATTTGATTTTTTACTTATTAAAAGGATAAATTTTGATAAAAATCGATATGGAATTTGGAAAAAAATCTGTAAAATATTAACTGTTCAAGATATTTAAAAAAATCATACACAAATTTGTTTATAATGGAGTTTTAAATGATAAAAACGCAAAAGCAAGAAAATATCTCAAAAATTAAGACACGAGGAGCATTTTAAAGTTTCGTTTAAAAATTTAAATTTTTTTTAAAAAAATTAAAAATTTTAATAAGATTGGAAAAATTTTTCAAGGTGTTCTATATACTTTTGAAGAAATGTATGCATGCACAAAATTTCATATTGTTATGATGAAAATTAAAAAAGAAAACTTTTAACGTCCACCGTCCCCTTAATAAAAGTATAATTTCCATTCCAATATTCTGGTGCCAGTGTGTCATTCAGTAGTAAAAAATAGGTTATCCAAAAATGAACCGCCGACCTTAAATGGGTTGAGCAACATAAAGTTAAATAAATAACTACAGAATGACAATAAACTTTAAACAATTTAGTTTAAGAATAGAAAATAAAATCTGATTTTAAAGACAAAATATTACATAATTAACACAGTTCTGAAACATTGTATTATTAGTAATACATTATAATAATTCGAATGTTAAGCTAAGCAATTAAAATATATAAAAAATTAATTGCAAAAACAAAATAAACAACTTTTTATTAACACAATTATATCATATAGAAAATTAAATAAACTGTAATAATAATAAATTGATTTAAATTCAAGCTAATCAATTAAATTACGCATAAGAAATACCTGAATCCATCACAAAAACAAAACAATCAAATTTTAAATAACACAGTTGAACGACATGTATTTAAAAATAATGACTTCAAACCATTTACAATTCAAACCCTGAATAAGAATGCTGAATTAGATAAAAACTGGAAAGATAAATAAAACTCTAAATATAAGATTTAACCCATTGGGGATGAACGACACGTATACGTGCTGTAAAAAGACTTAAGAATCTTTGTTTATCCCCACCAGTAAATTTTTACAGCAAAATTTGATTTATTTAATCGGAGCATTTTTTCGATTTAATGAAGCATAAATTTCAGTTTTCAAAAACCGGTGACAAAACATTAAAAATTCGTAAAAGGCACGCATCGCGAAGGGATTAAAGTTATATATGTATATATAAAAAAAGATCGGTAAAAAAAGATAACAAACAAATAACAATAAAATTAATCAATACTTTAATTGTCACCTTTAAAAAAATGTACTATAAAAAAGGTTACTTTTTGTTCTCTCCTCTAAATACAAAACATGAATAGTAAATTTTCTTTATTGAAACCTAATAATTATAAAACCTTAAAATAACACACACACAAGAGGAAGAGATTTTAAAACAACCCTTTGAACACGGGCAATAATAACTCCCTTTTTCAAAAGCTTTACACCAGATTTTTCACTTAGTTCTTGAAATATATAATTCTGGAAGCCTTTCACTTTAATAGTTCTCTTATTTTTCTATAAAATAATCCGTTTCAATTGTAAAATGTTTGGTAAGTTTCGAAAGTACACATTTAATGATTTAGTATTCAAAAGTTCACAATCAGTCTCCAAACCTCAAAGATGACAAGGGTCCCGTGACAATCCAGGACAACTGTGATTGGCAGACTGGAGAAAGCATTGTTTGAATGAATGCAGGCTTTGGAGGAAACATTCTTTGATTGAAACGTCAATTTTTAAAATTAGTTTAAATTGGGAAATTAAAAAAAAAAGTACTATGCAATTTAATACAGAGATCATAAAACTAACAATAACTCATTTTTTAATATTTGTGAGAAAACACGGTTTGAATGTTTGCTCCACATATATGTATGTGTGTGTGTGTTATTTTAAGGTTTTGTAATTCTTAGGTTTTTACTAACTTAATTTCTTAGGTAAACACACGCACACATATATATGTATATCTGTGTGTGTTTAAAACGTAAACAAATATGCTATGCAATCCATTGTCAAAGTTCGGCAATTAGAATTTCTCGTTGCCTGTAAAAGTCATTTCTCTGCTCGGTCACCTTTTATGCTGAAAAAAAACGAGTCAAGTTTCTCAAGTCAGGGTGGGTGCTTGGCAGACGTGATTATCGATTATGCATTACTGAGTTGACATAAATGGCGATTAAAAGAAAGGTTAATATACGAATTGAAATACATCAAATCTATTTTCATAATTAAGGGAGTGCTAAGAAAGGTCCAGATTTTTATCGGCGCATTTAAAAGTAATAAAAAAAAATTAAATAAACATTAAATATACGAATTGAAACACCTCGCATTCATTGTCATAGTTTGGGGAGGACTACGAAAGGTCAAGATTTTTAGCCCGAGTATTTAAAGTGATTGAAAAAAGTAAATGTACAAATTGAAATATATCTCATCCGTTTTCGTAGCTGGGGAAAGGCTATGAAAGGTCCAAATTTTAATCCGATTATTTAAAAATGATAAATAAGCGAATATATGGATTGAAATACATAACATCCATTGTCATAGTTGGGAGAGGAATACGAAAGGTATAGATTTTTATTCAAATATTTAATAGTGATACAAAAAAGTAAATATACGAATTGAAATTCGTCACATCCATTTTCATAGTTAGGGGAAGACTAGGAAAGGTCCAGATTTTTATCCGAGTATTTAAAAGTGATTAAAAAAGAGAATATACGAATTGAAATACATAACATCCATTGCCATAGTTGGAGAAGGAATACGAAAGGTCCAGATTTTTATTCAGATATTTAATAATGGTAAATAAATAAATTAATTAATTAATTAATACTTAATAATAATAATAATAATAATAATAATAATAATAATAATAATAATAATAATAATAATAATAATAATAATAATAATAATAATGATAATAATAATAATAAATAAATAAATAAATAAATAAATAAATAATAATAATAATAATAAATAAATAAATAAATAAATAAATAAATAAAGTGAATACAGGAATTGAAATTTGCCACATCCATTGTCATAGTTAGGAAAGGGACACAAAAGATCAAAATTTTCTGAAAAATTAGTTTCGCAAATCAAGGAAGATGATTAATTGAAATTATTCTCTGATTAAAATTAAAGATTCCTCAAATTCAAACTGGCTAATACCTGAGCAGTTTTCTAATTCATTTTTGTTTGTAAACTTATTAGATTAGTAGGTATCCTTATTAATAAACTATTTAATTAACCTTTTCTCCCTTTTTGATAAAGGCGAAGATTTTTCAGGAAATGCTGTCAAAGTTAGCAGATTCAATTTAAGGTGGATTGGGACACAGATTTTTAATTTCCTTCACTTATTACTTTTTATTATTAATATCATTTTTATCTTTAAAAAATATTTATAAAAAACATTTATTTTTAAATGTAATTTTTTAAAATTAAATTTAATTTTTTAGATTTTAACCAGTTTTAGACTTTTTTTTTCTATTGAAAGACATATTTGCAAAATGCATATTTTTGTTAAAATAAATTATTTAGAAATAATAATAATAAATCTAATTTTTAAAAATAAAATAATAAGTTTAACTATACATAAAATTTTATTTCTTTTTCTTTTTTTCTCTTATAATATATATATATATATATATTAATTTTTTTCTTTTATTTATTTTTAAAAGATATTTTTAATGTAAAATAATAATAATAATAATAATAATAATAATAATAATAATAATAATTTTAAACTTCTTTTATTTAATCCATTGTTAAAATCTAAGAATTTTTAAATACTAATAACACTTGTTACCGGCTTTTCCTTATTTGAGTATATTTTTGGAATACATATTAATAATTGACATGAGAATTTACAAAAACATTGATTTAAAAAAATTAATATTTTTAAAAAATGCTTTTTTATTAGTACTTTAGCTCAAGATCCATATTTTCAAACTTTTCCTTTGATAGCTCAATATCTTAATATAAGATGAAATATGAAATAAAAATAGATAATTAATATATGCATTTTATACACTCAGTAATAGTATTTTAGAAATCGAATTTGCTAAATGTTGAATACAAGTTAATCATTGAAATTAATAAAATTATATAAATAGCATTAATAGAATTAATTGATGTAACTACATAATTATCCATACATTAGTGCAATTGAACATCCTGTATAATATATTTTGCAATTTAGAAATTTCCTCTCCTCTTCTCAGTTTTTTTAAATTATTATTAAATAAGCATTGCGTATTATCCAGACAACACCGCCCTCCTCCGTACTCTAACATCTGCCAACCCATCCATCCTATCATATATATTTTTATTTTTTTTTTACATTTTTACATTATTAATATTATTATTATGTTTTAATATTTTTTATACTTTTTTACGCAATGTGTTAAATGTTTTCAATATGATGTAATAACTGATTGTATATTAAAAAATATATGATTTTTTTATGAAAATCATTATTTAGAGCATCAAAAATTAGCGTTTTAATATTTGCATTAATTAGATGAGAAGAACATAAACATTTTATTCTATATAAAAGATTAAGAACTATATTACGATATACAGAATTATAATGACAGCTTTAAAATTAATAAGTGTATTAACTTTAAAATTAAATTCGTTCCGTTTGTCCTACATATCAGTTATTATATTTTTTTAAATATAATTTTAAGATCTAAAAAATTAATGATATTGTTAGAAAGCAAGTTTTTTGTAATTTCTAAATTAGCTATATAATCTACGGGGAATTAAGATATACAGGTATTGTCAGTGTGAATTAAAATTATATAATCAATATATCGATATAAATGTAATTTATTATTAATATATTTACGTTCATAATGATATAAGTCTGATAATGTACTATATATACAACCAGCTTGTGGTATATCTGCTTTTTGTATATATATTACGTTACCTTGGATTGTAAAAATATTATAGATAATGAAATTTGTTAAAGTATGAAAATAATCAGTATCAATGTTCGTTGATATAGTCAAATCATGATGATATTTTTTAAATAGTGCATTTATTATATTATGTAGATCTAATAAATCTATATTATCAAAAAGATCTTTGAAATCATATGTAGTTATGTTCTTTATACATTTAAGATTGTTCATAATATTGACCAGTTCATAACTATTCTTTATACAATGTGTATTATCACTGGGTTTTTTTATTGTATATATTTGATTAAGAATTTTTAATAGAAGTTTATTAGCTGTATTATTATTTGTATTGCAACCAGTTGTAACTGTTCTAAATTTAATTGGATTCTTATGAAATTTGGGTATGAGAACTAGATATGGATATTTAAAGTTAGTATAGTTAATATCTGATGATTTATAATAACCTCTAATTTTACGATTGTTTACAATTATGTCATCATTAATATTTTGGAAAGAGTTAGTAGAAGATATACCGGATTTAAGCAGTTGATGGTAATAGGATTTACATATTATTTGCAGATTTGTCCACATAAGCGATTACAAAGTTTTGTTGCAATTTAGTGATTTGCTAGAAAAGTTGCTTTGTATTAATATAAACCAGATGTGAAATATTATACTTTAAAGCCTTAGTTAATTTATCTATAACAAAAATTTTCCATTGATTAAAATATCCAATTAGGTTTGTTGTAATAAATATATCTATATCATATGTAAATTGTTTTATTATAGAATTAATGTTTAATTATCAGGGTTCGATTTAAGCGGTATCGCATCGCAATTTGCGATTCAAATTTAACTAAAATGCGATCTAAGAAATGCATTAAATCGCAATCATTGCGATGCATATTTCCCACACCCTTTGTTATGTCATGAACATTTAAAGTTAAAATTTACACGACATATGTTGTGTTTTCACTCTCCCCAAGTATTTATTTACAATGGAAGTACAGCGAGACGCCATTGCTGGGCGCAGTTTTCCCAGTAAACACATGATTTGTTCCCACCCTGACGCTGTGATTTATTACTGAATCACTGTTACTCACTAATCAAAGCGTTTGCTCATAGAAGTTTGACGTGCGTGTTGTAGTGGTTCTAAAATGAACACTCACTGTTACGATCCTTTTACTTTATATTGCTTTAAAAAAAAAAAAAAATTGCAAATTTTCAAGATTTAAAAGTTACGTTAGCTATTTTTTACTTTCTATACAAAAGAGTGTAACTGCTATTCAAAACTGACTTTGTATAGCAGTTACTGCTATGCAACTTCCTTTTTCTAAATCGACCCCTGTTAATTATACATATAAATATTTATATATATTCTCTGGGACATATATGCTCCGAAACCATAATCAAATTGTTAATAAATGCATGCTTAAATGTTTAATCCTTTCGACTCAAGCGTCTCATATGCAAATATTATTTGGTCACTTCAACTTTTTCAACATAACTTATTTTCAATTACGCAATGTGAAAAGTGCTCTAATTAAAAAAGGAATATTTTATTTTCCTTTACTACTAATGCCAAATACAAATTTTGCAAAGAAAATATGTCCGGTTAAACTGGACGTACGAGTGCAAAGGGTTAAGCTTGTCAGGATTCATTAAAAATGAAAAAAAATATCATTTTCAATATTTAATATTTTAAAATATATTCATTTTCAAAATACAAATTTGAAAGCGATGAAAGATATTAGAATGTTCTTTCATTTTATATATTTAACCCTTTCAGGGACGGTGTACTATTAACTACTTAATTGATTTCTTTTATTTTTACATACAATAAATTGAATATCTTGGATAAACAAAAGCTTTTTTAAGCTAAAATATTCATAATATTTAGTCTAAAAATGTTTGTCATTAAACAGTATGAAATTGTAATTAAAAAAAATTAGTGGTTTCAAAAAGTTTTAAGTGATGGAACAAGCAAACTCTTCTTGCCCGAACAATGTACGAGCAAATCAATTAAATGGTTAATAGTATATGTCTTTTAATTAAGAATTATTTTGTTTTAACAAATACTCATTTTATTATTTACACGTAGTAGTATTAGTGTGTATCTATGCTTCATTAACATTTAAGCATCTAATAATAATTATAATAATACATATTGGTTTGATTCTCTTTGCACCGTTTGCGATTCTTTTATTTTAAACATATATTTCTCTCTTTAAATTTATAATAAAAGTTACTTTCCCGAAAGAATCATGTGTAATAAAGCTCAAAAAGTATTATAAAGTTGTAATACAAGTTAAATCTTGTTGTAATATAACCTTTTCTATATATATATATAAAAAAAAAAAAAAAAAAAAAAAAAAAACTTTTTTTTTAGTTTATTTTGAAATATGAATATGAATTGAACAGTATGCAAAACAGCAACATTTGTTATGTTTTCAGACAATGAAATATTTGTAAAACTCTAATTAATCAATTCTAGTAACTCCACAGATTTTTTTTACAGTGCGTTAGCTCTGAATTTGCATAATGTATATTAATAAAAGAACAAAACGCTCTGTCTGTGTGTGTGTGTGTGTCTGCGATGGCTAGCAAAATCTACAGCGTGTACAAAGTTCAAAAATTTTTTGAGAGTAGCCCCAAATCTCTCCTGATGCACCTGAGCTTCAGAATTTCGAAATTCCAATTATTAACTGAGTAATTAATTAAAATCGAGAGGTCACTCTCATAAAAAATCATCTTTTTCCCAATTTTTTTCTCTTTCGTTTGTTTACGGTTGGTTGGTTGTGTAAAAATTTTAAGAAAGCTGAGACAGAATTAAAGAAACCCATGGAAGAATGAGATAAGTGGAGGTGAAGTAAGCCTCAAAAAAGGTTTGCAATATGAAACCATATATCGCTCAAATTTTAATGTGTCAAACAAAAGGACGTGGAAGGGATTTTGTACAATAAGACGAATTGAAAGAAACGAATTATAATTGAAGCATATTTTATGAAGAAATAGCAAATTTTTAAAATGGTCTTTGTTCTACTAATATTTATTAAAGTAAATGTCCGCTTTTAAAATGAAGGAAATTGGAAAATTAGCAATAATTAAATATTAAATTAAAATTAAATAAGATATTGAAAACATTTGATACGAACTAAAAATTGTATAACTAAAAGTTTCCTTCATTAATGTAATTTTAAATACTTTATAACGTAGATGAAAAATGTTTATGACTTAATAATTGCATGTAAATAAATATTTAAAGTATAATGATGAAAACATTCTTTTAAAATCATGTATGAAAACTTAAGTAATAAATATTATTCTAAAATATAGATTTCTGACTGCAGACGATTTTAAGATATTAACAAAAGAATGTTATAGTTTCAAGCAAAAAGTTTAAATAGTTTTCTATATTGATATTTAAAACACATATGATAAAATAATTAATAAATTTTTACTGGTGAAGTGATAGATTAGTTCTTTTTAAGAAACAAGATTAAAAAAAGTACGGAATTAAACCTGTTTCAATTGATAGGCATGTCAAAGCACGTGTTGCAGTAAATATATTATATACGTATATACGAAGCCTTTTTTAGCAGTTTTTTTAAGTCACTGATTAAATTTGAATGCATTTTATTTAAATTAAAATTTTATTATGATTTTAATTTGTTAAAAAAAAATGAAATGGCTGTTTGATGTAAAATTGTTCGAATCGGCAGACAATTCATACACAATAATAAATTATCAAATAGCAAAGTAAATTATACATCAAAAATAGTCACTAAAAGAATAGTAGCAAAACATAATGTTTAGGCGTATTAATAGATAACCCGATCCCAAACAGAAAAAAAGAGACCATACTTCGATCCAAGCAAGACAAAAATTCCATGAGCATAAACTCGACCCGAAAAACTATGGATTTGATATTTGACCCGAATCAAATCTGAATCCCACAAAAATATTCAAATGAAGCATACCCCAATCCGATTAAGGAAAAATAATGTTCGTATATATGCAACCCGACCCGAAACTAAAAATTTTCTTTGAAAAAACCCGAAAAATAACCAGAACGAAACATGAAATCGATAAAAATATTCCAAAGAGCTATAACCCGATAAGAGCAAGACAAAATACTTTCCGTGAACATAAACCTGACTCGAACCTAAAAAATTCCATTTGAAAAAAACCTGAAATTTAATGTAAACTACATCTGAATCCGGTCAAAATATTCGAAAGAACCATAACCGGATTCGAATAAGAGAAAATAATTTCCATGGACATGAACCCGATCCGAACCTAAAATTCCATTTGAAAAAAATACCTGAAATATTAATCGAACCAAATATGAACCTGACAAAAATATTCCACAGAACCATACCCGAATCCGAACAAGACAAAAAATTTCCATGAACATGAATCCAATCCGAACCTAAAAAACTGAACTAAACCTGAATCTGACAAAAATATTCCAGAGAAGCATATCCTTATTCGAACAATACAGAATAATTTCCGTTGATGCGCAACCCAACCTGAACCTAAAAATTCCATTAAAAAAACGACATCTGAATTGAACGACATCTGAACCTGAAAAAAATATTCCAAACACCTAAAACCGGATCCGAGCAAGACAAAATAATTTCCCTGGACATGAATCTGACCAGGATCTTAAAAATCAATTTGAAAAAATATCTGAAATCTGAATAGAACCGAATCTGAATCCGACAAAAATATTCCAAATAACTAAACCAGATACGAACAAGACAATATAATTTCCATGGACATGAACGCAATCCGAACAAAAAAATTTGTAAAAAAAATCCCGAAATTTGAACCAAACCTAATCTGAACCTGACAAAAATATTTCAGTGAAGTATAACCTCATTGGAACAAGGTAAAATAATTTCCATTGAAGTACAACCCGACCCGAACCTAAAAATCCCATTTGAAGGAAAAACAAACCCCACGAAATCTGAATTTAACCGAATCTAAACTGAACAAAAATATTCCAAACAACCATAATCGTATCCGAAGAAGACAAAATAATTTCCATGGACATGAATCCATTGCGAACCTAAAATTCGGATGTTCGACAAAACATAATGCGCTCCGTAGCGGTGGAAAGTGAAACTAAGTATTTTGTAGCGCGTGATGGTTAAGATATTTCGTTTTTAGTTAGTGTTAAATTAGAACTTGCTTACGGTTAGGTAACAGTTAGATTGCAATTACGTTCCGGTGAGCCTTATGTTATATTTAATTTCCGGTTAGGTTACAGTTAGGTCATGGTTAAGGTACAGTTAGGTTAAGGTTAAGTTACGGTTAGGTTATGATTAGATTATGGGTAGGTTACGATAAGGTGACGGCCAGATTACATTAATGGTATATTTAAGTTACAGTTAGGTTATTGTTAAGATATAGCTAGCTTACAGACAAGTTATGATTACAGTACAATTAGGTTAAGGTTAGGATTTTGTTCACAGAATGAACATTATACGCATGTTTGATAAAAAATATACACCTATTTTTGTAAAATGGCTCAGAAATTATAATACTATATACTAACCTTTTAGCTAATCATCGACTATCGATTTCATTCAACGGTATAGTCGGATTTAAGAGTGATATAATTAGTTTGAAATTCAAAATATTTCACTTGGGATATCTATGTGAAAAAAGTATTTAGTTAAGTCACTCAACAGTACATTTAATGATAAATATCAACACTTTAACACGAAAATCACACAATCGTTAAACACATATTCCCTCCTGCGTTTCCCATTGCAGTCATTTTGGGTATTTTTGCAGCTAAATATTAGTTTTTAAACCGATTTTTGACACAGTCAGGGGGCGTATTTAATATAATTTACACTATAAAAAATTTGACCCTTTTGCTGCATCATCACTCCCCCGCTTTTATAGAATATCTCTCTTTTGACATATGAGAATGCTCCAAAATAGGCTGAAGTAATTAATCCAAATATTAATACTGGTGAATCACTGGCTCTCGTGATCTCATTCTGGGATATCACTGGCTGAAGTAATTAATCCAAATAATATAATTAATGTAAATCTCACTGGAGATCAGAAAATGATATCCCAGTAATTAATCCAAAATAGGCTGTAGTCATTTTCTATAAAAGCGGTGGAGTGACAATGCAGCAAAAGGGTAAAATTTTTAACAGTGTATTTACACATATTTCGAGTTAAAGATAAAATCATAGAAATTTCAAGTTCGTGTAACATTATTATTACGGACCCGGACAAAGCCGGGCGGGTCAGTAGTCTATACTAATAAAAGAACAAAACGCTCTGTCTGTCTGTGTGTGTGTGTCTGCGATGGGTAGCAAAATCTACAGCACGTACGAAGCTCAAAATTTTTTTGAGAGTAGCCCAATGTCTCTCCTGATGCACCTGAAGCTCAGAATTTCAAAATTCTATTTACTAACTGAGTAATTAAATTCCAAAGCTCACTCTCATAAAAAATCGCTTTTTTTCTCTTTCATTTTCTTATGGTTGATTGGTTGCATAAAATTTTCGCAGAAATAATTTAAAAAGCTGGGACCTACCTTTAAAATTCATAGACTGTCAAACTGTCAGTTTAAATGAGGATTTTTTTTTAATCACAGCTGCTGTACACCATGGAGAAAAAGATAGGTGGAGGCGAAGTAAACCGAAAAAAAGGTTTGCAATATTAAACCATTTATCGCTGAAATTTTAATGTCTCAAACAAAAGCATGAGGAAGGAATTTTGTATTAATAAAACGAATTGAAAGAAATGAATTACAGCTGAAGCATGTTTTACGAAGAAATAGTAATTTTTTTAAATGGTTTTTTTCTATTATATTATTTAGGTTAAAGTTAGGTTAAAGTTGAATTGCATTTATGTTATGGTTAGAATAAGGATATTGTTCCGTTCCGGAAGTGTTTTTGGCTCCACCTGGCGAGTGCTTGTAAAAAATGAACAGTTTAGCTGTTGATCATCAAAGCATCAGCACGGACTCGAATTGCTAATCATCCATACATCCCTTAAGCTATGGAAATCAATTTGAATTTTATAATTGCATATTAGTTTATCATTTGTCTTTTTGTGTTGTTATGTGTGTGTGTATTTGTGCAAGTAAAATTAAAAAACTTTAAAAAGACTATCAAGAATACAGTCCGTTCTACTCGACATTGTGGCCCTTTCGGCCGGAGTGAACCATGGAAAAATTGAATAGATTAAAAGGCACGTCAAAGGCTGCCATAACAAGACTAGAGCAGTTTATATCGTATACTACTGATATTAAAACGACTAATATAAGCATTTTAGAAGTGAAGTTAAAAAAGACGGAATGTCTACAAAATAAGCTCGAAAAGCTCAGAGAACAATACTTCGAAATTCAGGATATCACATCGCAACAAGTCCAAGAAATTGATCAAGATATTAATAGTGCTCTCGAGAGATTAGAACAAGTGGAGGTAAGCTTAAAACTTTTATTAGCCTCATTCGAAAATAAATCTCATACTGTCAATGATTATGTATGTGAAACCAAAACAAAAGTTCGCCTCCCAGAAATACCTTTACCTTCTTTCGGAGGTGCTTATTGTGATTTTGCTAATTTTAAAACGCAATTCACTAACTTAATTGTTAATAATGAACAACTTGATGACAATCAGAAATTATTTTATTTAAAGGCTTCTTTAAAAAACGAAGCTAAGCAATTAGAGTCCCCTGATGACGATTTTAATTCATTGTTTCAAGCTTTAATACATAGATACGAAAACAAGAGATTATTAATCGATTCGCATATTTCTGCAATTTTAAATTATGAAAAAATGCAAAATGAATCTCCGAAAGAGTTGCGTAATTTTATTGATATTATGAATAAAAACATCAGAGCTCTAAAGGTCTTGGAATATACACAAAATAAATTGTCAGAAAGTGTATTTATAAATATCATTTTGAAGAAATTAGACACCGAATCTCAAAAACAATTCGAATTGTCATTGGAAACAACAAATGTTCCAAGTTTTGATTATTTAATTTCTTTTTTGGAAAAACGTTGTGTTACTTTAGAAGCGATAACGAATGCATCTGGAGCCAACCAGACTTCGAAATCCAAACTCTCCAAGGCGAATTACGCAATAAATAAATCAAAATCATTTCTCATCAATGACAATGAAAAAAGAAATAATTTAAAGACCTGCCTTTGTTGCAAATTTGCGTTTCACCCGCTTTATAAATGCAATGTTTTTTTAAACAAAAATGTTCAAAAAAGAAAAAGTATTGTAAATAAGAACAAATTATGTTTGAATTGCTTAAGATTACACCAAGGAAAATGTAATTCTAAATTCGCTTGCAAATTCTGCTCACAATTACATAATAGCTTATTATGTGAAGAACATGAGATGTTAAAGGGGGTGGAAATAAATAAAAACAAATATAATGACATGTTGAGAGATAAACAAATAAGTGATTTCGATTCCGAAAAAAGAGAAGCAGCAATAATCGGTACAAATTTGTTTACAGATAACAGAAAAAATTGTGCATTATTAAATACGGCTATAATTTTAGTAAGTGATGTGTTTGGAAATAAAGTTAGATTGCGTGCGGTGATTGACAGCGGATCGTCGATTAACATTTTAAGTAATAGTGCATGCAAGAGATTAAATTTACGACCAAAACCATTCAAGGAAATGATTTCGGGTATTAATGAAACACATCAAGAAATAAGGAAAATAGTCAATGCAGAAATATCAAATGAACAAGGAGCATTTTCCAAAGAAATAGAATTCGCTGTTTTGCCAAAAATTACAAACAACATTCCAGTTTCAAAATTAGATATTTCTAATTTATGTATTCCACAACAAATTAATCTAGCAGATGACAATTTTTATACACCTGGACCAATCGACGCACTGATCGGTAGTCAATTGTTTTTTTCAATTTTAAAGAGTGAACAAACTCGTTTAGCAGATGCTAACTGTATTTTACAAAACACTGAATTTGGATATTTAGTGATAGGGTCGCTCCCACAAAGTAAAATTCAGTCCCATTGTTATCTTTTAACTGAAAATAGTCTAGACAACACTTTACGAAGATTTTTTGAAATAGAATCCTTACCGGGTGATGACAGTAATTCCATTAGAAGCGATGAAGAAATGTTTTGTGAGGAACATTTTAAAAGCACTTATAAACGAGATCAAACGGGTAGATTCACCGTACAATTACCCATAAAGGAAAATGCTGAAGCATTGTTGGGATTTTCTAAAGAAATTGCTGCTAAAAGATTAACTAATTTATGGAATAAATTAGATAGAAATAAAATGATGTCTGATCTATATATAGAATTTATGAACGAGTATGAAGCTTTGGGTCATATGACTCAAATTGAATCTGAAAGCGAAAAAGGGGTGTCTTACTATATTCCTCACCATGCGATTTATAAACCAGAAAAATTATCCACTCCCCTGAGAGTGGTATTCAACGCTAGTTCAAACACATCTAGCGGTTATTCACTTAATTCAATATTGTTAAATGGGGGAACGGTTCAACAAGATTTATTTTCTATTATAACTAGATTTCGTACGCACAAGTATGCATTAGAGGTCTGCACGGGCCGGGTTCGGGCCGATTTTCAGTAAAGGCATTCGGGCCGGGCCGGGCCCGGCCCGGGCCTTGCTTCTGAAGACTCGGTCCGGGCCGGACGGGCCTAGTCACTAATCTCTTCGGGCCGGGACGGACTCGGGCCTTTTTTTTGGAGTATCGGGCCGGGCCGAGCCGAGCTTAACTTATTTTTTCCGTACAAAGCCGAGACTAATTTCGTTCTTCCTAGTCTTCACGGACCAAAATAATCTGTTCCTGTTGAATCTTCCCGTATGAAAATCTTTTTCTCGACGTGGAAAAGTCTGTTCATAAATCAGTAAAGTTTGGCTTGGTCCAAAATTTTTGCAAAATAGACATATACTTTTAAGTCGTCATTATTCTACAATTAAACATTAGAATTTATCCTTTTTAAAGAATCGTAGATTATTAGGCGTCTTAAAATAGAATTTAAAAAGAAAAAAAAAAACATGATTATGGCGGAATTTTTGTTTAAATTGAAAATAGCAATTTTTTTTTTTTAAACTGTTCATTCATGCAAAATTAATACAACAATACGCGAAAAAATATATATATTTAACATTTACATCTGCTAAGAAGAAAACGTAGTTTTTTCTCTCCAATGCCTTAGAAGATTTTACTTTTACCATATACCATTTTTTTATTTTTTTAATATATTAATAATACTAATGATAATTGAAACATTTACATATAACAAACAAAGGATCATTAAAAGCGTAAAAATCGCAACCTGTGGCACTTCTGCATAAATAGAGATTATTATAAACATGAAAGAAAAAAAGACTAAGATAAGGTTTTTGGTCTGAACTCTTCCGTTAGAGTTAGTAGTCGGGCCGGGTTCGGGCCGAAATTTTAACTTTCGGGCCGGGCCGGGTCGGGCCAATATTTTTTTCGTTCGGGCCGGGCCGGGCTCGGGCCGAAATTTTAACTTTCGGGCCGGGCCAATATTTTTTTCGTTCGGGTCGGGTCGGCCCCGGGCCAAGATTTTAACTTTCGGGCCGGGCTCGGGCCTAAAAATTTCGGCCCGTGCAGACCTCTAGTATGCACTCTGCGCAGACATTAAGAAAATGTACAGACAGATAATGATAGAACCGTTGCAGAGAAATTTACAAAGAATTCTTTGGAAGGTTAGTAAGGACGCTCCGATAAAAGTCTTTGAGCTAAACACGATTACCTATGGGACAGTTTCAGCCCCTTTTTTAGCCACGCGAACGTTAAAGGCTCTTGCTGATGAGGAAAAGACAGATTTTCCTAAAGCCTCAGAAGTCATACTTAACGACATGTATGTCGATGATTGTTTATCTGGTGCCAGTTCCTTACAAGCTGCAAAGGAACTACAATCGGAGTTAATTCAGATCTTGAAAAGGGGAGGAATGGACCTTCACAAATGGGTCGCTAACCATCCTGAATTACTACAAGATGCCGCCATATCAGAATACTCATTTGATGAACACTCTCAGCAGATTTCGGTAAAAACTTTGGGAATGCTTTGGAAACCTCAGATGGACCATTTCATTTTTGAGATTAATATAGAGCCTAAAGATGTTTATACCAAGAGAGATGTTTTGGCTCAAATAGCTAAAATATATGATCCCCTTGGCCTAATTGGCCCAATTATAACCAAAGCTAAGATATTTATGCAACATTTATGGGAATTAAAAATTAATTGGCATGAACAATTGCCTTCTAGCTCACTTCGAGAATAGAAGAATTTTCTTAACAAGCTAAGTGAAATAAATAATCTTACAATTCCACGGTATGTTTTGTCAGACAACATTACAAGTCTAGATTTACAGCATTCTCAGACGCCTCTGGAAAGGCCTATGGAGCAGCTATCTACTTGAGATCTTTCTCCTCAAGTGGGCAATTCAGATCTAATCTTCTATGCAGCAGGTCCCGGGTAGCCCCACTAAAGCCAATGACAATCCCAAGACTTGAACTGTCTGCAGCTCTACTTTTGACAAGGCTAGTTCAGAAAGTGATTGCCACTCTAAAATTAAATCTTGAAAGAGTATGGTTCTGGACAGATTCTACAATTGTCCTATTTTGGATTAATACAGCACCCCAAAAACTGAAAACCTTCGTTGCAAACAGGGTGTCCGCGATCCAATCTCTTTCCGAAACTCATCAATGGAACCATGTTGCCTCAAAATCTAATCCGGCAGACATCATCTCCAGAGGTGCAACAGCAAAGGATCTCATTGACAATGATTTGTGGTGGTTTGGATCAACATTTCTTCAAAGAGAAATTACAGTTCCCAGCCAATTTTCCACTCCCACTGCCTTTGAATGTGAACAAGAAATGAAAGCAGACTTTTCCCTATCCTTACTAACTGTGGAAAAATATCCGAACATTTTAAAGGAACTATTCAAATTGAACAATTTTTTAAAACTAATTAAAATACGTAGTTTTATTTTCAGGTTCATCAACAATTGTAAGAGAAAGGAGAAAACAAAAGGCTTCCTACATCGGAAGAGTTGAAGGGCAGTACTTTTTTTTTAATAAGGAAAGCCCAGGAAAGTAAGTTCTCTCCTGAATTTTCAGCATTAGGAAAGGGGCAACCTGTTCCTTCCTGCAGTAAGTTAAAAAGTTTGGACCCATTCATTGATGAAAGTGGAGTCCTTCGCGTTGGTGGTAGATTAATCAACTCTCACTTGTCTTTTGATGCAAAGCACCAAGTAATTTTACCCAGTGATCACAAGATCACTAAATTAATTTTTGAGTACTTTCATAAAAAGTACTTCCTTATAGGTGCTCAGGGACTAGTTCATCAAGTACGCATGAAATACTGGCCCATAAAGGCTAAAAGCATTGCCCGGAAAACAGTACACAATTGTGTCACATGTTTCAGGCACAATCCCAAGACGTTAGATCAATTGATGGGAGACCTCCCTTCGCAACGCGTAACACCTAATTGCACATTTTTCAATTCAGGCATAGATTTTTGCGGTCCCTTTCAAATCAAATACAAAAATCAGAGGAAAGGTAATTATTCCAAAAGTTATGTGGCTATATTTATATGTATGGCTACCAAAGCCGTTCATTTAGAAATAGTAAGCGATATGTCCGCTGCTGCATTCATTGCTGCGCTTAAAAGATTTTGTGCCAGGCGAGGCAAAGTAAACACACTAACTTCGGACAATGCCACTAATTTTAAAGGTGCGTCAACTGAATTAAATAATTTAAAAAAATTATTGGAAAAACCTAACGAGAAATTATCAAATTTCTTTGCTGAAGAATTCATAACCTGGAAATTTATCCCTCCTCGATCCTCTAATTTTGGTGGTCTTTGGGAAGCTGGTGTTAAGTCCTTCAAACATCATTTGCTCAGAGCAGTAGGTAATAATAAAATCACTTTAGAGGACTTTGAAACTCTAGTGGTCCAAATCGAATGGATCTTAAACTCTCGGCCTTTATTTCCTCTTTCTGATGACATAAATGAGTTTGAGGTACTTACACCAGGCCATTTTTTAATTGGCAGGCCTATCAGCAGTATTCCAGAGCCTAATGTCATGAATATTTCTGATAATAGATTAACCCATTGGCAGCTAATTTCCAAATATGTTCAATGCATTTGAAAACGTTGGTCTGTTGACTACCTAAATCACTTGCAGCAGCGAGGTAAATGGCAATTTGAAAGGGAAAACATTAAGCTAGGCTCCCTAGTATTACTAAAGGAGGAAAATCTACCACCATGTAAATGGGCTCTTGCAACACCCCCTATAGTCAAGGCCTCCGCAGCGAATTCCAGAAGTTTCAATATGGCTGCCCCTACAGTCCGAAGGTCCGACTCCTTTTTTACCGGTGATCTTAGTCAGTGTGCATCAGTCCAGTGCCTAGTACGGAATGTTTCAATCTGACGTTTCGCCATTTTCTATTTTGTTTTGCGTTGTACAAAATTTGGATATTATAAAGACTAAAAGTAAGTGTTATCTCTTTTTCCTTATATCATTGTTTTAACAAAGCTTTAAAGATAATTTCTGTTAAACACACTTGTAAGATTAGTGATTACCGATTTAGTTTTCAAGCTATATGTATTGCAACAGTGGTTTTCAAATCATTTACATCTATGGTGAATTAGTATTTTGTTTAAAATAATTATAAAAAAAAATATAATTTTGCTTCTTATCTGAATTTTTATCCTGTTGATTTTAACTTTCAGTATTTCCTCACGGGATTTTGTTATTATTTATATGTAATATATCTTTATCAGAAAATTACTGCCCTTTAGCAATTGTTTATTTCTTTGTTTATTAAGTATTTTTCTAAATTCCAGTTTATTAGTTTGAATCCGAATTTACTTATTAAATTATATAATTTTTCTCGCTATCAGTTTAAAAATAGTTTACTATAAGTAATCTGGGTGCGCTGTTTAAATTAATTCATAAAATATTCAAAGAGTTTGTTTATTGCTATTACGGCTTTCATTAGCATATTAATTAGCTTCAGCTGTTAAATTGCTTTTGATATTTTGACAATTATCTTTTCCTTCTTTCTACTATACTTTTCTATACTCTTAATTTGAAAGTTATTTTTATGGAAACAGATTTTTTTTTCTTTAGTATTAGTAGATATTTTTTAGTAATAATAATAATAGTAATTTAAAACTAATTTATAAATTGATAAAGAACAGACACTTTCTTTAATAATAATAAGAATAGTAAAGTAAAATAATAATAGCAATTCAAAGATAATTTATAGATTGATAAGGAATAGATTGATAAGGAACAGATTTTTGTTCTTTAATAATAATTTATAATAATAATAAATTTAAAATAATTTATAGATTGATACTGAACACATTTTTTTTCCTTAATAATAATAATTCTTTAAAATGTATACTTTAATAATTTATAGATTGGCAATTGACAGATTTTTTTCAATAATAATTTATAATAATAATTGTAATTTAAAAATAATTTATAAATTAATAAGGAACAGATGCTTTCTTTAATAATAATAATAATAGTAATGTATAATAACAATAGCAATTTAAAGATAATTTATAGATTGATAAGGAATAGATTTTTTTTCTTTAATAATAATTTATAATAATAATCTTAAAATAATTTATAGATTTATACTGAACACATTTTTTTTCCTTGATAATAATAATACTTTAAAATTTATACTTTAATAACTTATAGATTGGCAATTGACAGATTTTTTTCAATAATAATTTATAATAATAATTGTAATTTAAAAATAAATTATAAATTAATAAGGAACAGATGCTTTCTTTAATAATAATAATAATAATAATGTATAATGATAATAGCAATTTAAAGATAATTTATAGATTGATAAGGAATAGATTTTTTTTCTTTAACAATAATTTATAATAATTATAATTTTAAAATAATTTATAGATTGATACTGAACACATTTTTTCCTTAATAATAATAATACTTTAAAATTTATACTTTAATAATTTATAGATTGGCAATTGACAGATTTTTTTCAATAATATTAATAATAATTTATAATAATAATTGTAATTTAAAAATAATTTATAAATTAATAAGGAACAGATGCTTTCTTTAATAATAATAATAATTTAGAATAGTAATATTAATTTAAAAATAATTTATAAATTGATAAGTTGTTGCATCTTTTTTTTTCTTTGTTCCAATGCCACTTGATATTATATTTAATATTAATTTATAAGATTAAACAATCTTATAAGGAAATACTGAATAATAAAAAAGTTAAAGCTAGAAAGCAAATAAAATATACCTTATTTATTTATTATTATTTGCTTTGATTTAATAAAAAACATTTTATATCTTACATATGTATAACAGAAATTATTACATAATAATGATATTAAGACAATGACATAAGTAAATGAGATAACACTTAGCATTCTGTCTTTAAATAATTCTCATCAAATAAGGAAAAAGTAAACAAATAAGACACATGGGAGTGAGTGTGAAAAGTGTGTGTGTGTGGGGGGGGGGGGTGTATTTGAAATGAAAAAACTCTTCTCACACAACATATTATTTAGTACATTTTTTTCCCCAAATCTTTTTTTTTAATCAAGTCATCAAATTACAGTCATGTAAACGAATTTAGCTTCAGGATTATGAAGCTAATTTAAAATATAAATTTTAATATATTTTTTAGAAAAAATGATGTACTGTTATAATTTTAACCTTAAGTTTTTTTGCTGAGTTTTTTTTTTCTCTTTTCTTTCTATTATTTTCATTCTTTCTTTTCTTCAATGTATAAGTTCATTTGATGTTTTAATATAGATTTTTTTTTTATCCTACTTATTTAAAATAGTGTGATATTGATAATGTAAAAGAAATATTCTATTTCTAAATTAAATCACATCTATTTAAAAATCCAAAGTTCAAATCTAATGCAGTTTTGCCTCTTATAAAAATTTGTATTTTAAGTCCTTTTTAGTATATTTTTTAAACAATAAGTAACCCTCTTAAATTACAACTTATATTTATAGGAAATGACAATTATTTACTTGATTACACATTCAATTAATTGAAAAAGTAAACACTATTGCTAAAAATTTTGAAAATTACAAGAAATGCAACTTTGTGTGAGCTTGTGTAAATTCATATTATGGACGTGGGAAGTCGGACATCGCGATCGGCCATTTTGAAACGGTGTAAAGGCCTTGACTATAGGGGGTGTTGGCTCTTGCCCGGATTATTGAAATAATTCCAGGCAAGGACCACAAGGTTCGAGCAGTGAAGGTAAAAACTGCTACTGGTATTTTTTCACGAGGCATTTCTAAAATATGCCTATTGCCCACTAGCGACTGATTGATGTATCTTTGTATTATTATTATATTATTTTAAAGCAATTATACTCATTGTTTATGTATTAAGTGTTTGTATTTAATGTCATTTTTATTCTTAATTAATTATTGTATTATGTTTATTGATTGATGAAATATTGCATATTTCATCCCCGGGCGGCATGTTCCGTTCCGGAAGTGTTTTTGACTCCACCTGGCGAGCGCTTGTAAAAAATGAACAGTTTAGCTGTTGATCATCAAAGCATCAGCACGGACTCGAATTGCTAATCATCCATACATCCCTTAAGCTATGGAAATCAATTTGAATTTTATAATTGCATATTAGTTTATCATTTGTCGTTTTGTGTTGTTATGTGTGTGTGTATTTGTGCAAGTAAAATTAAAAAACTTTAAAAAGACTATCAAGAATACAGTCCATTCTACTCGACAGATATGTTACAATAAAGTGAAGGCTAGGTTACATTTCTGCTATATTTAATTTACGGTAGGGTACTGTTAAGTCGTTGTTAGGTTACAGACAGGTTCTGGTTACGGTACAAAAGTTTAAGGTTAGGAATTTATACACAGAGTGAACATTACGCAAGATTTGATTAAAAATAACACTTACTTTTGTTAAATAGCTCTGAAATTATAATACTATATACCAATCTTTTAGCTACCATCGTGTATCGATTTCATTCATGGTATAGTCAAATTTAAGAGTGATTAGTTTGAAATTCAAAATATTTCACGTGGGATTTGTATGTGAAAATAATAATTAGTTACGTGACTTAACAGTGATTTTTACGGGTAAATATCAACTTTTTAACACGAAAATCATGCAATCGTTGGATTCATATTCCCTCCCGCGTTTCTCATTGCTCATTTTGAGTATTTTTAGAGCTTAATATTAGTTGTTGTTTTTAAAGCCAATTTTTCCCACAGTCAGTGGCTACAAATTTCAGACAATGCATTTCTGCATGTAACGAGTTAATGATAAAATCATACAAATTTCAAGTTCGTTTAATATTGTTAATACAGACCCGGGCAACGCCGGGCGGGTCAGCTAGTTGTAAATAAAATGTTTAAAATCACTGTTTTTTTTTTTTTTTTTTTTTTTTTTTTTTTTTTTTTTTTTTTTTGAATGAATGAATGAATGAACAAATTAAAAAAAATATTCATTTTTTACAAAAATAATGTTACAGACAATTTTTTGAAATTATCGCAGACTTTTATTCATTTATTTATTTATTTGGGGGCTAATTAATTAAAAGATTTTTTAAAATAAGAAATGAGAGAAAAATAAAAAGAACAAGTGCAATTTAAAATGGATTTTTTTTGTGTTTTCATTATTTCATAGAGCCTGTAGGATTCTAACCCACAATCTACGTCCGCAGACGGTTTGCGGCGTGATGCCTTGACCTCTCAGCCACGGAGACACCCTGGCAGCGGAGTGTCTCTGTTTTCTGTTTCTATTTCCATCCGTTCCGTTATTTTCAGGAAATATGGTAGAGTTTTCTAATTTTTAATGGAAAATTCTCTTTTGTTGTGAAAAGGGACTTTTACTGTGAAATTCAGGAAAAATATATCCGTGAATTTCAAATTTTTTTTTTTTTTAACAGTGTACTTACAATTTCCCCTTTTTGCCTGTAAAAGTCGTTTCTCCTCTCAGTCACTCTTTATGCTAAAAAAAACTAGTTTTTCAAGTCAAGCAAAGTGATTGAAAGAAATCATTCTTCTTTTAAATGTTAACGAGGAGAGTTAATGGTAAAAAAAAAAAAAAAAAAAAAAAAAAAAAGAAAATTGGAAGTTTATGGATTGATGATTATACATTTTTTTTAACCCTTTTCTGTTTTACGAAATTCAAATTGAAATTTTGAAGATTTAAGCCTTCCGGGACCCCTTAAAAAGCAAACACATGTACAATGTAATATGTAATAAGTCGTCAGATTTCGGTACTTACCATTCCCCTTTGCCTGTAAAAGTCGTTTCTCCTCTCGGTGACCCTTTAAGCTAAAAAAACTAGTTTTTCGAGTCAAGCAGAGTGATTGAAAGAAATCATTCTTCTTTTAAATGTTATCGAGGAGAGTTAATAGTATAAAAAGAAAATTGACAGTAAATGAATTTATGATTATACAATTTATTTTGACTCTTTTCTGTTTTTCAAAACTCAAACTGAAATTTTGTAGATTTAATTGTCATGAGACTCCTTAAAAAGCAAGCATATATGAGGACCCCAGAAGCCAAGGGGTATAAGCGACAAAATTGAAAAAAATTGAGTTAAGTGCACAGGGTATCTGGAAATATGCTTTTTTCATTTCAGGTAAAGAAATATAGGTCATTTTCTTATTATTTGCTGAGTTATAGAGATAAACCACTTTTTTCGAAAAAAAAAGCAATACTGATTAATTATACATTTAAAGAAAATTGTACTCTATTTTTTTTAACAGTTATTGAAATGAGAGTTCAAAGATTAGAATGCAACAAGCAGATGTTTCCTATTTCAATTTAGTCAATTGTTATTGATGTTCCAATTTAACATCAATTATCTTTAAACTCAATTTACTGCAATTACATTTTGTCACTTGTACCCCTTGGCTTCTGGGGTCGTCATATAGAATGTAATAAGACATCGGACTTCGGTACTTACAATTTCCTTTTTGCCTGTAAAAGTCGTTTCTTCTTCCAGTCACCCTTTATGCCAGAAAAATTAGTTTTTCTAGACAAGCAGATTGATTGAAAGAAACTATTATCCTTTTAAACGTTATCGAGGGGATGAGTTAATAGTAAAAAAAGAAAAATGAAAGTTTATGGATTGATGGTTATACAATTTACTTTGATCCTTTTCTGTTTTAAAAAACTTAAATTGAAATTTTGAAGATTTGAAAAGAATTTCTGAAGCTCCTTAACCTTTCGCCGGACGCACAAATTTTCATTACATGAGCAGGAGCGCGTTGTAAATTGTACAATAGAAGAAAAATGTTCAATTATTGATGTTTTGTTCTAATTTCATAAATAATTTAACATACAAATATCATATAAGTTTTCTCTGCTCGCAATTTATGAAAGTATTCCGCAATACACTTCGATTTATTTTGTTATAACATATTAAAACAGGCGTGAATTTTGTTTAAAAAAAAAAGCGAATGTTGTATTGTTTACAACGGAGTGACCACCGGAAGATTAATAAAGAATACTGCCCAGTTAAACTGATGGCATTGAGCTCACAGGCTACAAATACTAATTGTACATTAAAGCCTTATATATTCAAGGGTTAATTCCGTTCGAAAAAAAATTAAGAAGGGGAAACAGCTCTCCCCTTTCCTCTTTTTTTATACTTAATCATTGAACCTCCTATAATATCAAAGACATGCTTTATCATATAAAAAATCTATATCCAAAATTCAGAGCAAATGAGATAATTCTTAGTAAAAACCCATTTAGCATTTATATAATTTAAAAGGAGTTATCCCCCTCTTTTATACTTAACCATTAAACTTCCAAAACTATTCAGAGATTTGAACGAAATCTGACAATTCTGCTTGAAAAACCCATTTATATAAATTAAGGGGGGGGGGGCATTAGAACCCCTGTTCCCCCTATTTATAATTATTCAATGAACACCTAATAACAGTCACGGAATCAGAATGATCCTAATCTAAATTTTGAACGAAAACTTAATTCTGCATGAAAATCCCATTCATATCAACTAAGGGGAGGGTCTTGAGCCCCCCGTTTCCCCTCTTATACATATCGAATGAACTCCAAAAACTAATCAGGGAAGCGCCTTATCGGGATATACCTACATACAAAATTTCAAGTAGATCGGATATTTTTATCATGAGTTATCGCGTTACGCACGAACGCACGTACATACAGAACGGACGGGCACATAAGCTCTCAGGCTATGATAGCCTGTGAGCTAAAAAGCAAGCAGTATCGTGGAAAATTAATAGTATAAAATGAAAATTAGGAATCTACGAATTGATGATTAAACAATTTATTTTGACCCTTTTCTGTTTTCAAAACTTAAATACAACTTTTACGATTAAAAGCAGAATCTTTCTGTAAAATGAACATTGCTTTTATTGTCAGTGCAATCGCTTTTTTTTTTTTTTTCTTTTTTTTCAGATTGAAATACATGCTGTTAGCACTGCAGTTAGAAATTATTATTAGAGATTATCGTTATGATTAGGGATCATTTTTCAAAGACTAAAATTTTAGATTTATAAATAAATTCTATATTTAAAATAATAATAATAATAAACATCATTTTTATGATGATCAAAACGTGGCTTACGTAATAACAGTCATATATTATGTACGCCATGGATTAAAAATTAATATTCCTGGACCGAACTAAACAAATTTTAAATGAAATTTCATTTTTACAATTTTCAGTACTGCAAATTTTTGAACTTCTAAACATCGCACATTTTCAATGTTTACACTGTCATATACGGAAAAAAATGTGCTTTTAAATTAAATTTGTTTGAAAGCTGTATCTCAATTTGTTTTTGAGTTATTATTTTTTTATAGTACACATATATTTGTCATTATGGCAACGTAAGTATTCTATTTCTGTTGAAAGTAAAGGGAAAATAGTTTATCACTGTATTTTTTCATTGACCAAAGAAGAAAGAAAAAGGATTACGTAATAACAAAGTCATATATTACGTACGCCATAGATTAGATTAAACATGAGCCAATCAGAAAACGAGTAAAATGCAGACATCGCAAGGATTCAGATATATCTAGACAGAAAGCAACAACCATTTTCCAAATGATTAATAATAATAATAATAATAATAATAATAATAATAATAATAATAATAATAATAATAATAAAAATAACGAGAATATAAATAAATAAAAGTAAATATATAAGATAACTGTTTTATTATGAAGTAGTTACATACTAATAAAATTAATTAAATAACTATCAACTTCAGAAAAGTTCATTTTGATAAGTTAAAAATTTTTAATATCAATATGCTGCTCACATATTTTCATTCAAAATTGAGGTAAAAACTGTTGTTGAGCTTAAATTTTGAAATTTACATACAAAATAAATATGTAGAAAATGTAATATATCGGACGAAGCTCAGTTTACCAGGTATTTATATTTAAGTGCCAAAGTGACTTAAATAATATATACATACATATATAATCTTTTTTTTTTAACTCAAATAATATTTACTACTTGCTACGTCAATGAAATTTGCACAGTATCGAGAAAATCATGTTTATGTCAGTATTTTCATCTTTTCTTAAATACACAAAATTCTGAAAACTACAATAGAAAGCTCAGTTTGTCTTTCTTGTAGCTCAAGTATATTTTTCAATTAACTAATCATTTTATATTTTTTTTTTTTAAACGTCTTTTTTTAAACACTTTTATCTGTATATGAAAGTTTTAAACTACTTTTAAACATAATTTCTGCTTTTAGACACTTATGTTATCGTACGAACAGTTTTTGTATTTCATCCCATAAAAACCTGTCGTGCGCTAGACACACCACTACGCCATTTTGATGTTGTCAATGTCGTTCTAGCGCCAACTGCCAAGGTGCTTATTAAGTGTAGGATCAAGTGGTAGTCACTTGGAACTAGGTCAAGTCTATAAGGAGGTTGATGAAGCTCTTAACAATCATATCACGCGATGAGATCTTAATTGAACCGTGTTGGACGAGCATTGTGCTGAAGCAAAATGATAGCTCTATTGAACATGCTACACTTATTCTTTTTTATTGAACGACGCAGATTTAGACGATGATCATGTCAAATCGACGGTGATATTGTCGTTAGCATAACAGGCGGCAGAAATCTATGAAGATTGGATACAAAAGCTTTTAATAGTATACGATAAGTGCCTTAACCCTTGTGACACATATATGTGCCGCAAAAAGGCTAAAAAAATTCTTGTTTATCGCTACCAATAAAATTTGTCTTTTTAATCGGAGCATTTTTTCGATTTCATAGCGTACAAATTTCTGTTCTTTAAAACAGGTGAAAAAACATTAAAAATTTCTAAAAAGGCTCTCGTCACAAAGGGGTTAGTATAGGGGGGGGAATTATATTGAAATTTAGAATAAGATCCAAGCTTTCATGTAGAAGTAAAATTGTTCAAGAAAATCCCTTTTTTAATATACATATATGAAAACGGTATTTGCATAATAAACACTCTTCGTATTAGTAAGCATTATGATTATGACTATCTATCACTAAAATCCAACTCATTCGAACATAAACAAGAAGCTTTATACTACCTTTCAAAAATCGTAAAACATTTTTATTTAAAAAAAAAAAAAAAAAAAAAAAAAAAAAAAAAAGAAGAAGAAGAAGTTTTATTTTATTATTTATCATTTCGCCAGCAATAATTTTAATAACTGCTAAACAATCATTAATACATTAAACCGAAGAATATGGATTGTACCATAAATCACTTCCTTTGTTAAATAAATTAATAGCTCAATTAAGAGACTCGTTTACTGAAATATTACAAGAAGCTCTCGGAATAATGAATTAAAGCAGCGAGACGAAAATAGAAACTTCCCAGCGGCTTGGCGAAGATCACTTAAATATTACAGCAACCCCAGGTTTTACATTAAAGAAGCCCGAGAAACTTGGACCTAAAACGCAAATACAAGGTAAAACCCCCGCGCCCATATAATTAAAGAGAAAACGGGGCGAGCTAAGAAAGAAAACAAAACACCGGCTCACTCCTACTCGCCCAATGATGAGTATGATGGAAAATACTGCATCGCGCAGGAAAAGTAGCTCGCTTTGCAAAACTTCAATTTGCATCTTCCGGCTTATGTCTACATACTTAATGTTGGCCAAAGCTGACACTCTGGTGGGGGTAACTGCATTAGGGCCGATCAGCAAGTTAGGAAAAGAGGGCAAGTGCCCTCCCATCCCCCAGAGGATCTCTTCTTTATGTAAAATCATCCCCTTCCCACCCGCATCCTTTTAGCTACTTCCTTAGCGCGTAATGTTACACGCATGGATGATTCGAATGGAGATGTTCGTGTTTAAAGGGGGTTCTTTTTAAGGGGGCGCTGGTGAGGCTCCACAGATGTTGCCACGACGGGGTGAGAAATTATGGTATCGCTGGAGCACTTTTAACGGGATCAACCTCCCTCCCCATATTGCCGACCCCAACTTTTCTGCTCCACGTTAAAGGAAGTTTTTTTTGTGGCCGCGAAAATTCGAGAGTAAAGGGGTATAAGTCAAAACAGATTCACAAGAAATTTTATAAGTGGAAAAGTTGTTTAACGGTTTGTTTTTAGTTGATATGCTAATCATTCTAAAATGGTTCTTTTCTTAATATTTTTACATAATGAAACTTCCGCTAGACTATAGCCAGAAATTGCTCCCAGATCTAAGATACGGAAAAGACTAAAAAAAAAAAAAAAGTAGCTGCTCAACTTTTGTTTAACAACAGGTAAAATATTCATCGCTAATTACGGCTAAAAGTTTCACTTGATTAGTTCATTTTCTTAAAATGAGGAAGGCTGCTCAACTTCATTTGATGAGCCTTATAATAAAGTCTGCATAGGTTATTAAACTCGAACGATTATTCTATTTGTAATCAACCCGAAATTCAATCTGATTGTAAGAAAATATTTTTTGTCGAACCTAAATCAGAACAGTACCCAACAAAGTAATTTCCGTCAATTCACAACACGACTGAAATCTGACTTTGAAATACTTAAACCTGATTCCGAGTCGAAATTAAAACCAATCATTTTAGGTTCCCGTAATATTTGCACATCATGGATATACATAATATAAAATATGACAATAAAACATGTGTAATTATGTTTCTGAAATAATATATTGTAAATTACTAGCTCTATGAGCTTACGTTATTTTCTGCTTGCGCTCTAGGTTACGTTATTTTCTGCCTGCATCGAGTTGAGAATTTCTTCTTTACTTGGTGGTGCTGCTGCTTTGTGAAGTCATATGCACGTTATTTATATTTCAACTCCCAGATTTTTTTTCTGTCTCCTTTTTTTTTTTTTTTTTTTTAAATCATCAAAATTGTAAAAGGCATGTAATCAAGTTTAATCAAAACATACGTATTTGAAAGTAAAATAAGAATTTTATTTTTGATTTCCATCATTCCTCGCTGACGTAAAGACACATACTGTCACGAAATATCAATATAGTACTTGCAAGAATTCAAAGAGAACTGTACAACATTGGCTGGTTACTGTATGTTGACTGCGGAGTATCCATTAAAGCCGTGGATGGCAATTTGAAACTATTAAAAAGCAAAATATCTGGACCCTAATCACCATCTAACACTCCGTACAAAGAAGGGAATTTTATATTAGAAATCAACATGTCAGATAGGTATCCATTCGATCCTCCTAGATTGCAATTTTTCCCTAAAATATCGCATCCCTTTCGTCAATTCAATTTCTGGGGAAGTATGCTTTCGTAATGATTCGAGCTCTGCTATGACGCTGAAGAGAGAATGAGGGGATTCGGGACAGTTGTATTCGAACCAGGAATCTCATGATCAGGAGGCGAAAACGTTAGCGTCAAGTTAAGGGGCAAGCCAGTTACTGTAAGTCAGTAACTCGCTTTATACTGATCAAGTGAGATGAGATCGCTACAGGAGTTTCTTCCCCAGTGGGAAAGACAAATTGATGATGTCTGACGGGCGATATGTATTCGTGAATTATGCTGTCGTACGCATGTGTGATGCGTGGATGACAGACTTTGGGCTGTGCGATTTGTCTGGTACTATTATCTATTGGTTATGAGATGCGATGATTGTTGTAAGTTGCATCGGTACTTACGTATTAACGCCACCGCAGCAGAAGTTGCGCTAATCCGTCAATAAAGAGCAATCTTGTTGTTCGTGCTTTTTAGTGCTTTTTTCTGATTTCAATGCCATTTTTAGTGCTTTAGAAGTTTTTTAGTGCTTTTTACCTTATTTTTTATGCCATTTTTTTGTGCGCGTGCGAACAACAATATTGTTCTTTATTGGCGCATCAGCACAACTTTTGCTGCGGTGGGTTAATACGTAAGTACCATTGCCTCATATCCGAGCCACCAATGAAGAGAGAGTGAATGGTTTGGTGCCGGTTGTATTCGATCCATGGATCTCATGATCAGAAGGCGAAACTTTAGCGTCGAGGAAAAGGCCAAGCCAATTACTATAAGCTAGTA
Source organism: Maratus speculifer (assembly GCA_964019185.1). Taxonomy (NCBI): domain Eukaryota; kingdom Metazoa; phylum Arthropoda; class Arachnida; order Araneae; family Salticidae; genus Maratus; species Maratus speculifer. The sequence goes on from OZ025303.1 coordinate 179,569,992, forward strand.
ACTCGCTTTATACTGATCAAGAGAGATGAGATCGTTACAATACCGAGTGACGTTTTAATTTTGTTGAAAGTATTGTTATCTGTTATTGATACAGACCATCGTTTTGATCAAGCTATTGCTAAGCAGTGCAAGGAGAATCCTGATTTGTTCAGACGCACTGCAAAACATTGGACCCAAGCGTACGCTGGAGGTCCAGTATCTTTTCCAGATTTTGGGACTAAGATTAGACAACTTACGGACATGGACATAAAAGAAAACAAGACAAGAGAAATTTTATCTTACTTCTCATGGGATGTCGAGAAAGCTGTTGCATTTCTGGGTGTGATTAAACCAACCTATTAGCATTTAAGACATCGAAATATAGTTGTAAACTAACTTTTGGGGATACTTTTATGTTAACTGGGCGCAAATCTCGCCAATATCATTTTTCCACTGCTAGAAACAGATTTATTTTCGTGCGTATAAATTAGAAACATGGCACTGATGATGAAATAAAATACCTTGGTTTGTAGTATTATTTTTTATTATTTTCTACCGTTTTTTCCCTTTATTTCATATGAAATGAGTAAAAGACGCGTATTTTAAATGTATGTAACACATTTATTTAAAATTAATTTACATATTTTAAAGGAAATGATTGAAAAGTTTTCGTTTTAAGTTGACAGTGTTTTACATTATAACGTTTGAGTCCGGCTAACTCAAAAATATCCTACCCCTTTTTTTATGTAAAAAAAAAAGGAGAAAATATTTTTCCATAATGTTAGGACAATTTTCAGATGAAACATAATTTTAAGGCTTTCGACTAATAATTTCTGTGCATGATTTCCTCGTCCCCTTTCCCTAATCGGAAAGGCTGCAGCATTTCCACAAACTCGGATACTTTCCTTGTTATAAAATAACATATCCAATGGATTCTTAAAAAATAATGAAACATAATTCCTATCATAGTCTGATTCAAAACATATTTCAAGCAAATTGATATGATATTAATTTTATGTTATACATAAACTGAATATTTTTTCTTTTTTTAGCAGATTTTAGTTTAGTGACAAAATGCTGCATTCTATGGATAATCTAATCTTATATTTATCCTCCCCCCCCCCCTTATTTTTCTGAACTCTGCTCTTTAAGTTGCTTGAAATAGATTTGAAAAATAATTCATGATTGAAAATAATTTAAACTGTCGCTGAAGTGAGAGTCAGTTTTCAAATAAATTTTATCCTTAAGTTAATTTTATTACTGTTTTATCAAGTAACAATTGAAATTTTACAGTATTTAGATTTAGAAGAAATGAAAGTACGATAAAAGTGATAGTGGTAGCGCTGCTCATTGTCGCCATCATTATACAATTCTAAAATTGTTACAGGAGAACCCCGCTAATTCGGACCCCGTTAATCCGAATCAATTCGGTTAATTTTTTTTTTAAGTTTGAGAAGCGATTAGCTAAATTCCATAACATTAACTTGTTTCATCGTCATATTCTAAATTAAAAAAAAAAAAAAACACTTTTTCTGAAATTTTTTTGAAAGAATACCTGAAGCTTTCTTATTCAAACTCTTTGATGTTATCTTTCAAAGAAACAAGAATGTATATTTATGCTCAAGCGGGTGCGTGACCGTACGGCTCGCAAAAGGTATAGAAATCTGGCACAGCAGAAAATTACAAACTTTTTTATTACAAAGTAAACATTTTTACTGTCTATAAATATTTAATAAGTTTAACGTAAAGGTGATTTTCTATAAGTATGTTTTATTTTATTTCATTTTTTTCTAATTCTCCGGATAATCCGGATTTTCGATAGTTCGGATTGGGTCTGGTCCCAATTAAACCGAATTATCGGGGTTTTACTGTATTTTATTTTGGCTGCCGTTAAAAATTAGACTACTATTTTTTGTAGACAGTAGAGAATTCCACAATGAAAGAAATAGAACTTTATCGATAATAAGGATCTGTCAAATGAATTTCTAATAAACCTACAAAAAGTATTCCGATAAAATATAAGCCTTTCATGATTTTTTTTTATTAAACTGTAAAACCGGTATTTATTAATTTTAGTTTTCCTGAAATTTCTTCACATTTCTAAATATTTTACTAAAAATTAATATATCTTGCCTGAAATTAATTTTTTAAAGCAACAGAGAGCATAAAGTCTCCAATTATGAAGTTTATAATCCAGAAGTGAAAAATCAGTATAAATTACGTCATTTTGACACCATCAGATCATTTTTTTCTCTGTACATGTGCCAAGGCATGGCAACTAGATATATAACGGCCTGCGCATTTCGCTAAAAATAGCCGAAAAAGTAAAGTTGGATTCAGCTTCAAACCCTGAACCATTCCATTGGATCACGTGGCGCAAACTCTGCCCAAATTAGCATTGAATAAGCTGATTTCTGTTTTGTGCACATGGTGATTGTTTTGGTTCTGGGTTCGCACGATAGGTCAGAATAAATTGGGCAGGGTATCAGAGTCCTCTGACGGGAGGCTTCATACATTAATCTCAAATAGATGGGCCGTATAGATCTAGTTGGAAATGGCTAAGTTTAAAAATGCAGTTTAAACTAAGCATATAGCCAGTTTCACCGGAACAAATTTTTCACACGCATTTTATATGCATTTTTTTTATATTTAATCAACATGCATTAAAATAAAAACAAATTTTCTAATTCACTGTAATGAAAAAAAAAAAAAAAAAAAAAAAGGCATCTATAAAATTAAAATGCATAAAGATAAAATAAGCCCAGTAAGCAATATTCTCGTGACGTTAGAGTAAATAAGATTTTTTATTCGCTTTTTAACCCTTTATCTATCGACGGTACTTATAAGTACCATTAAAATAACTTATTATAAAATTCTTTTAATAAGTCGGTTAGTTGTAATACAGTTTAGAATGAGTTACAGGTACATTATTTTATCTTGTTCCTAAAGCATTATTGGTTACACAAAACTAAAATATTTTTAAAAGGATGATTTCTTTTGCCTTTGTATCTTTTCAGCTTTCTTGGCGCTGAGGGAGGAGCATGGGGATTTTTCAATGCGGAAATATTTCTATATTTATATTGTAAGAACATCATATTTGTACATTTTATAATTCTACAAAATACTAAAAGACAATTTAAAATGAAAGATTTGAGTGTGGTATAAATATTGCACAAAAAATCTCTGAAATTCAAATTTAATTAATCCTTCTAAATCCTTCAATTCTTCTAAAATCCTTTAAATGTTTATTAAATGATTATGTAAATCTTTTAATTTAGTTTAAACAGTTTGCGTAAAATGCTTTAGAATGTAAAATTTTCATGAATTAATAATACGGTAGATAAAGGGTTAAAATAAAGTACACGTGTATAAATATTTTTTACCAAAATTTAACTCGCAAATTAAAAATTACGTTAACAAAGCCTCATATCTCAATATTTTTCAATATTTTTTTTTTCTATGTAACAATGGAAGTAATTTGATAGCCACAGTTTTGAAGAAATATCATAAAAAAGTTTTTAAAATTAAAAATAAAAATAGAAATAAATTAAAAAAAAATAGGTAGAATGGACCCATACACATATGAACAGCCTTTATTTTTTAAAAATAATTTTCAAATTCGGTTTAGTAAAAAATTCAGTTCTGATGACTAAAAAAACAGCCTGGCCGATTAAATACCGGGTGTCCCAAAAATTCAAAAATTAAAATTCAATAATTTGCAATCGGTGACAGCTATTTAAAAAATTTTTGCAGCAGGGTTATGTACAATGTCAGGAGTTTTTTTACCGTAATTTTTTATTTTAGTACGCATATCAAACAATAGGTGGCGCTGACGGCGATTGAAGGCCAGGTCGACGCTTCACTCAGCATTGATCATCTAGCCTTCAATCGCCATCAGCGCCACCTATTGTTTGAAATTCGAACTAAAATAAAAAATTACGGTACAAAAACTCCTGACATTATACATAACCCTCCTGCAAAATTTTTTTAAATAGCTGTCACCGTTTGCAAGTTATTGAATTTTAAAATCCATCAGTCATTTTTGGGACACCCGGTATATAGATTTCTTAGTTGTTGTGTTTGCATTTTAAGAAGGAATAAAACTTACTTCATTTCACCTCAGATCTAACCTGAGTATATCATTTTCTACTACTTCCTACTCATATGATCTGGCCGAAACATTTCACATGATTTCTACTCAAAAAAGCAAATTTTGAAAAAAAAAAAAATCGGAGATCGAAGTTAGATAAGAAAGCTCCTAAAATGGGCGCTGAGCATATTTTTATGAGTTCTGCTTTTTCTACTTTCTTTTTTCTTCAACCTGATAGTGAATATGCTGATTCGAGAAATTGTTTTCTGAGTGGAATATATGTTGGCGGAATGGTATACTCAGTAAATAAAAAAGAAATATACATTGCAGTTCGTATTACATAAAATAGAAGGGGTGGGTTTTTTTTTGTAAGATAAACACGAGGAGAGCATAAAACAGTTGTTTATGCTATGAAGCATAAATGTTTTCATAGAGTTGAGCATGGTTAATGTTTTGTTTCAGTGTTAAGGAAAGGAAAAAAGCGTTATTTTGCCTCTTATTTTTGGTTTGTGTTTTTATTTTTTTTAATAAAAGGCATAATCTTTGATTTAATAAACAAGCTGTAAATTGCACGTCAAACATAACAAATGAGGTGCATTCGTACTAAAACGAAGTTTTAAAAAAATTCAGATTTTAGTGTAATAGTAAGCAGTATAGTACTCGAAATATTTGTATGTCTTTGTAAATACTATCTGCTTTCTTGTATACTGCACTGTAAAAAAAAAAAAGGGTCGGTCTACTAAAAAAACTTTAGTGATCCTTGTAATTACTAAAAAATTTTTAGTAATCTTAGTCGGTTACAAAAAAATCTGTAAGAATTACTAGAAAAAAGTTAGCAACGAATAAGAGTTAATAGTTTTATATTTTTAATAGCTCTTAATAAAACTCATTTGACGTGGCCTTGATAGCATAGTGGTTATAGTAACGGACTCCAGGCTAAAAGGTCCCGGGTTCGAAACTTGCCACCGCCAAATACGCCCCGAATGTATGTAGTGTCTCGTTAATAAAGGGATTAGGATAATCCTGTCGGAGCAGGTAGGAATGTTTGGTGCTGCCATCTATTGCGGTTTTGCCGAAAATCTTCCGCTTCAGAAGTCTGGATGCAGCTCGAAGGAAGCACCTGCCCTTCGGGCGCACGTAATGATTATTAAAAATAATTTTGGAGCTATTACTAAAATTTGCTTGGTGGCTCATACTAAAAATTTTTAAGTTAGTTATACAAAAAATTCTTTTGTGCAGTTTACAAAAGAAATGCTTCTTTGACTTGCAAAAAAAAGTTTGTAATGGTTACAAAAAAATTCAGTGGAATACAATTTTACTAAGAAATTTTTAGTAACCTCTTGAAATTTTTTTTTACAGTGTGGAAGTTACTTATAGTAAACTTTAGCAACGTATCAATTTCATAAAATGTGAAATAGTTTAATATAATTAAAACATGCCCCAAACAATGTTTCCCCGATATCATTATCCAATGGAATACTTTTGAAATTTTTTGGTTAAAGGAAAAAAATTAATTAATAAGTAGGCAAAAAAATCAGTCTCCAAGAAGAATTTTTTAGTCGCCCGGGCGACTTGGCTCCCAGAGTTTTTGAAATCCTGCTAATCGTTAATCTAAATTATTAGCACTTTTTATTACGTTTCTTTTGCATTAGTTTATCACCTATTCCTTAATTTTGTTTTGATTTTATTCTTAGGAGAATGTTTCCGACTCTTCGAATATCTTTCTCCGGTTTCGATATCTGTAGTTCCACCGCTCTGTCTTCCAAGTATGGAGTGCTATTAGACATCGTACCAGTGGATCAAAAACGATACCGATACGCGTATCATCGGTCATCGTGGTTAGTGGCTGGTAAAGCTGACCCACCTTCACCACCGAGGCTGTATTTACACCCGGATTCACCATTCTCTGCGGAACAATTGAGGAAGCAAGTAGTTTCCTTTGAAAAAGTTAAACTCACCAACAACGAGATGGATAAACAGGGTCACGTGAGTATACGTTTTTATTTAAATCGTCAAGTAGATGTTATAAATTAATTAAAGCAATTCTCAAATCCCCGGCACAGTAACGTGAAACTTTCTCAGATATTTTCTAACTCATTTTTAAACGTAAAAGCAAACAAAGGTAAGCCTGACTATTGAAATGACTTGGACACGAAACGAGTTTTCCATTTTTTGATAAATAAATTGTTTATCGAGTTATAAGCGATTATGATCAAGTGACAACGGGTTTTTTTCGCTGTCTGACAAAAAGGGAGCAGAAATTCGGTTCAAAATGCCCATTTTGATATTATTTTCTGAAAGATCTTTTGCGCTCATATAGCTTCTGAGTAAAAACGCATGCCAATTTCATGAGTTTCTAAACAAAAATGAATAAAAAATTGTGTATGAAGTAGCCCTTTTAAATTTGTGAACAGCCTCAATGAGTTATTTACAGGGTGTCCAGCGAATAAGACCCTAATTTCAAAATTAAATTTCTCAAAAACAAAAGATCGATAGAATTATGAGGTAAACAGTTTGTTTGTTAGGTAAGCTGTAAAAATGTTATAATGAAATTTCGATCGGTGAATATTTTGAAAAGATTGTGTTCTGATTGCAAAAAATGCTTGACTTAACATTCAAGAATGGAATTTCGAAATTCCAAAAATTTATTTCCAAAAATTGTTAAAGTTTGGCACTGTACGCCGAAAAACTCGTTCTCTGCAAGCAATCTAAAACAAGAAACATGTTATGTTAAGCAATTCTTTGCAATCAGAACACAATCATTTCAAAATATTCGCCGATCGAAATTTCTGTATAACATTTTTACAGCTTACCTAATAAACAAACTGTTTACTACATAATTTTTTCAATCTTTTTTTTTTTTTTTTTTTTTTTTTGAGAAATTTATTTTTGAAATTAGGGTTTTATTCGCTGGACACCCTGTAAGTAGGCATAGAAGAAAATTAATGAATGAATTCTTCATTAAATTAGAATAAATAAATGTATACTGTCATTCTTTTTTAATTGAAAATCGGATAACTGGAAATATATTTCATTCAAACAAAATTTTATTCGCTTTGATTTATATATATAAAAAAAATCGAATTTGATGAGTAAATTCTATTTCAAAACTTTTCTTTTATAATTCAAATGTCTCAACATTTACTATGTAACTAAAGTACGGATTTTCCTCTCTTACATTTTTTGAGGAGGTAGCAGGGAAGATATGTATATATATACATATATTCAAGATTCGCAGATATTCTTGACGTATTAGCAAAAGAAACAGTTTTATAAATGCAATATACATCATATTGTTGTCGATTGCTGACTGACAATCACTTTTTCAAATGTGATTTCCATGTTCCGAAAATCAGTTTAAATACACAACGACGACAGTATTTTCTGGAGTATGCTGAACAGGACAATTAAGATAAAAATAATAAGAGAATCGGAAAAGACCAGAAAACCAATAACTATATGCTGAATCTTATTCTGTGGAGCAATAATATTCTTCTAAAAATGAATCGACTAACCTGCAATTAAGAATAACTAGAACACAATTCAAATTCCTCGCATGAGAGAAACATTAGAGCTAAGCAGAAAAATTTGGGTAAAATCAGATTAGAGGCTGTATATAAATGATGTCACACATTTTTTCAATATTTTTCCTCCTCCACCCTTTTGTCACAAAGTATCATACTTTATCTTACCCTCCCCCCCCCCTTTGTCACATGTCACATTATATTACATAAAAATATACTTGCATTTCAAAAACAAAACACTTTGAACATATTTAAATTTAAAAAAAAATTTCAAACTATATGTTTTAATGACATTAGTGAGCATAACAATAAAAATGATTCGTGTACTTATTTTACATAAATGTTTACAACAAAACATAATTAACATACAATAGTAATAAAATATTAATATGAAAGAGCAGTTGAAAACAGTAGTATTTTGGAATTTGAAATGGAATTTAGTATATTTGGTTTCAAATATCTTATCTTTATTTTATGAAGATAAAATATTTTAACTTTAAAATCTAATTTGCTGATTTTTAAAACTTTTTATTTTAACCAAAATGTGTGATGTCATATTTCTTCTTACCCTTCCCCCTCACAAACCATTGTCACAAACTGTCACAATTTCATGAATCCCCCTCTCCTCCTCTAAACTTCACGTCATTTATAAACGGACCCTTAAAGGACTACAGTGAAATACTAGAATTAACAAGGTTTTGATATAACACTTTAAGACAATTTTAAAGAACAAATTCGATACTAATTGCTTTTATATCACCATTCATTTATTTTGCTTTGATAATTGATTTTATATTAATATCTGAAATAGTATACACAATTCGTCTTAAATCGTTTGCTTTATTTTTCAGATTGTTCTGAATTCCATGCACAAATATCAGCCTAGAATCCATCTGGTTCGTCTAAAAGGAGACAGCCATGGGACTCCTAATATTATTGACTTAGAGCAAGAACGATTTCGAACCTACATATTTCCGGAAACTGTGTTCACTGCTGTTACAGCTTACCAAAATCAATTAGTAAGTATTACTATATGCGTACTCATATAATATAAAATTCAGATAATAGGCCCTGATTACCGGATAGGCACGAGAAGCAGGTGCTTCCTTTATAAAATGTTGAAGGCCCCCGAAATTGAGAAAACAGGGGACCAAAATTTTATATTGAATTTATTCTATTTCAAAATGCTAATTTCTTTTCAAATTGTCAACTTTGCAATGTATATTAAGAAGTGTTTATTATAAATAGCTTTCATAACAAATTAATTTTTGATGCAATAGATCAAATTCAACCATCTGATCACAATTCTTCATTTTTTGTTCATTATTTTAAATGTATGTTTATATTGTATACTGAGTTTGGCTTGTATGGGTAACATAAAATATTGATAATTTATTGCCAAAATTGATAGATGTATTTCAAAATGTTGATACTTGTGTTGTGCATGCATTCTGAATTCAGTCTTTTTATGAAACTCACATTTTTATGCTCATACTATGCAAAACCATTTTTGCCATTTTGCAAAACCATTTATTTTTCTCGATTGTATCAAAGTTTTGTGCAAAGAGAACATAAAAAGTTTAATGAAATATATGTGAATTCAATTGAGCCACTTTTTTGAATAATATTAATAAGCCAAAGCATCGGTAAGTTTCCGTATATGTTGAATTTAGAAAAATGTTCTTGAATGAAGGGGCCTGAAACGACACTGTTTTTCCCATAGCTTCAGAGGTTAACCAGGCCCTGGATAATACCAAACTATTTGAAATCCTTCTACAATATAATGACGTATGAAGATATTTTCGTTAAACAAACGATGTAAGATATCATGAAATTCATCCTACTAGTTTGCCACAACTTATTGAATATTTATGAACACACACACACACACACAAAAACAAAAAATAAAAAAAAAATAACAAAAAAAAAAAAATAACAAAAAAGCAATTTAGGCATTTTTACGGGTGAAAGGATTGCATTAACAATTACAAACTATGGCGAATGATCTTGAGTTTCGAAAAAACCAGATCATTAGCAAATAAAAACCTATCGATGCTGTAAACCAACTGAAATCTAAATATAATAAAATACAGTGTAACGATTCCGGCGCGAATTCATCTGTTCAATCACGCCCCTTCGCATTAAACATTTGGAAATTGAAGCGCTCAAACAAGCCATCTGGTAGAGGAAAGATGTAACTTCTACTTTCAGAAAAAACCCACGCAAGTACATTGCATTACATACATTTTTAATTTGCTCAGAATGATCTTTTTCTTTTTTTGGCACAATTTCCCATTTTATGTTATATTTTGTTCCTAATTATATGGCAAATAAAAATTTATTCTAATTTGAATATCTAATGCTTTCAATCGCATTTACAATAGAGAATTGTTTCCATGGCAATTTAGCATTTATTAAAAGAACATTAAATCGATAATTTTTCTGTACCGAAGGCTATGATCCATAGGCCGTTTTAAATCCCGCTTGCACGGGGGATGCTAGAACTTCTTGCATAGGAATATGTTAGAGGTTTTCTATCCAATATGGTGCAATAAAACATCACGTTGACACCGGTGCGTCTGAGACGTGTGTCAGTATTTTGATCAATTATTTAAAATTTTAAGTGAAAACCATGGTTTTCAACCACTCTCCTAGGACAAGCATTTACACTAGTAGATAGAATAGAAGATATTGCAATTGCAACAATAATACTGGCAACGACGTACATATGGCAGAGATAGTGCGTGCGCGATATCACAGGATTCAGACAACCCATTTCCAAGAGTGGAAAAAGTTATAGGAAATTTTATTCCTATAAGAAAATATCCTCCACTCATAAATTGCTTCTTTTTTGTTAAGGTTGTGCAGAAAACACTTAGTTTTAATGCTTATTGCACGGATGATGGTAGATAATATACATCCCAGATAGATTATTTAGAACAACGAAATTCGTTTTTATCCGAAAGGCGCTGTAAATGTAAATCATTGCCGAATTCGATGTGAAATGAATCTTTGTCTTCACCATCAAATTGTTTGTTTCTCAGTTCAAACAGTAACAATGCTTGTTAAGTTAAGTTAATCACTTATCGTTGGTTCTCATTTCTATTTCTTAGAAGAAAACACAGCCTCGGTGTTAATTGCATGTTTTGTTAATTTCTTTCGATAGATTTTTAACTACCTATTTTTTTATTTTAAGATTGTAAAAGAAACGTTTTTGCTACATTGAGGTTGATTTTATAATGCTGTAAGATCAATTCTTTTCATTATGATGTAAAACAAAACACTTCTAAGAAAGAATAAATATGTGTTTTTCAGATAAAAATATTTACTTCTTAAAAGAAAAAAAAAAGAAAAACTCATAAAAATCTGAGATTAATCAATTCTTTTGATGAATTTAGCTGCCTATAAACAGCAATATCTTACAGAGAAGAAAAAAGTCTTAGAAAAGAAATAAACATAATAAAATAAAAATAGCAATATACATATATTATGACATGATGTAAAACCAAATCTTTACTTTAAACAAAATTTTTTTCTAAATCTAGTGTATGACGAATGACTAGCAATAAAAGCAGGCCAAATATCTCATCAGTGAGGCACACATAAATTCACGGCAATTAAGTCGTCTTCAACCGCTCCACAAATCCAGGCCGCTGTGAAGGCGTAAAAAATAAAACGAACCTCCTCGGTAGTTATTACGGAGGCATATCGCAAGACGTGCTAATATGACCATCATAAAACCCCTCAGAAGCTATTACAGCACCCATCTCTCGGCCGCCCGCGATTAAATCTCTCTTTTCGCTGCTTAATCACAAAGGCGGCCCATATCGTAAACCATCTCTGATTTAAGATGCCGGATGATACGGAAATCCAAACAAATCACGTGCGCCTATGCCTGGCTTTTAATTTTTCGCCCGGCGCTAATTTTATTTTTAACACTCCGGGGCTTGGCATGACTCAAAACAGATACGCACTAACGAAAACGGGGTAATGTATTAAATTAACGAAAAATCACTTTTCTTCGTGTCGAGACATAATGAATTAAGTCAAGAAAGATTATTATTATATTCGAAGAATTATAAGTTAATTTCCCATATTGATACTTTTATAAATGTCAGATTGTTTGGGAAAATAATGGCAGATTTATAAATAATTAATGGGAAACTATATGTGTTATAGTAAACAACTTTGTTTTATTCAAAACAGTCTCTGCACTGTAAAAATGAAATAAAATAAAATAAAAAATTCTGTAACTCTACAGATGTAAAGTTACAGAAATCTGTATACTTACTTAAATTTTGTCTGTACACTGTATAAAAATATATAAATCTACAAAACTAGTTTCTGTAAAGCTACAGAAATCACAAAATAATCTACTAAAATTACATTAACCTTATTAAAATTTTATTTGTAATCTGGCTTGCAGTTACATAAAAAGTTCTATAGCCATCCCGTTTTCAAAAAAAGTTTTAGTAACCTAACAGGTTTTTTCATTTACAGTACAAATCTGTGTATATTACATGAATTTTTCTTTTTATCGTTATATAAAAAGTTCTAAGAATCGTATTTTTCTAGAAAATTTCTGGTAACTTTTCAGATTTTCTTTATGTAGGCAACTGAACACCTGTGTCAACGAGTTATTAATGTTTCTATATCTGGTAGAAAGAACTTTGGCTTCTTTAGATGAAATAAAATTAAAAAAGGCTTTTCTGCTTCTTCTCGATTTTTGAATGTTTTTCTCTTTACTTAAGTACAGTTATATTCTTATTTGGGCTATTAGTTGCAAGGTATTTTTGGCAGCAGAGATTTCGGAGATGGTTTAATCCGAAGTAGACCGGGAGGTGGCAGCACAGACAATCACCTCATCGAGTTCATGGATGAAAATCTAGGATTAATTAAATCGCAATTCGTATATTAAAACGAAAAGTCTGCCAAGTCATATCTTGGTGGAAAACACCTGAAAAAAAGATTTTAGCGGTCGACTCGTAGGTTTACCATTGTTTTTTCCTGCTTCTAGTCCTCCATGTTTTTATACTTTTGGGTGCAGGAAAGCACAATGGTAAACTAATGAGCCTGTAGAGATTTCATTTCACTTGATCAGTATAAAGTGAGTTACTAGGTTAGAGTAACAGGCTTGGCCTTTGCTTGCTTGATGCTAATGTTCTCGCCTCCTGATCATGAGATCCCTGGATCGAATACAACCGGCGCAAATCCATTCACTCTCTTCTCATTGAAAACTCTAACTACCACGCAACTTTCAGCAACAACCATAAGAGAAATCCTCTCATCTCATAACCAACAGATGGCTGCACAAAAAAAATCGCACAGCGCAAAGCCTGTTATCCACGCATCACTCATGCGTACGACAGCAATATTCACGAATGCACATTGCTCGTCAAACTTCAACAATATACGTCTTTCTCACTGGGGAGATACTCCTGTAGCGAACGCATCTCGCTTGATCAGTATAAAGCGAGTTACTAGCTTAGAATAACTGGCTTGGCCTTTTGCTGGAGGCTAACATTCTCGACTCCTGATCATGATATCCCTGAATCGAATACAACCGCCGCCAACCCACTCATTCTCTCCTCATGTCAACCGTTAAAATCGGGTTTTGGGGTATTTTCCGCCAAAATATGACTTGGGAGCAGACTTCGAGTAATCGTAATCGTGTAATCGTAATCGATTATAATCGACTACAAAAACTGCGTAATCGCATTGTAATCGTAATCGCAAATTTTAATTTCGAAATAATCACGCTATAATCATAATCAAAAGATTTCCCTTTGATTACAATCATAATCTAATCGTAATCGCAATGCAGATAATAGCAATGTAATCTGCATCAAAAAGCTATATAATCGTAATCGAGCACAAAAGTACGATTACGTTCTTCGATTACACCTTTTTTCCCCCGTTCTTCGTTTCGTTATATCCGTAAAATATTCGGTCGGTGAGTTAAACAGTTAAACATTGCACCAAGGAAAAAATAGTCGATGTGTGGAGCTCGTTAAATCGCCCATAGTTAAAAGTGAGAAGAGGTCATAGGTCAGGGAGCCGTTCGGGGTGAAACAGAATGCATACTTTACACTGTATGTAGTCAACGCTATAAAGGGCTGTCCCTGCGTCCTTGGTATATAGTATAAAAACACAGAAATGGTCTGACTTCGTTAAAAGATATAGGAATTGGGGGAAAAACTCTGGTCTTTCGAGGGGTCTTGTTTCGCGGGTTTTTGAGTGGGAGTGATAAGGATAGAAAAGAAAAAAAGAAAGAAAAATATTTTATTTATGGTTTTATTATGGACACTTAGCAATTGGACAGACATCACCTTCTTTCAAATGTGGGAAAGGGAAAATAAAGAAAATATGAAGAAAAGAGAAAAAAGATGCTTAAATTATATGTGACAATTCATCCAGCTCATTCGCATTTTGGATTTCTTAGTGGTTGGTTATATCGTTGTTGTTGTTTACAAGGTTAGAGATGGCTAAGAGAAATAACAAAAAATCGAAGATTATTTCACGGAATCTGTATCAGATTTAAATGAAAATGGCGTGAAAATTTAAAAATATAAATGTAAATTGTGCTCGTCAGATGTCAGAGTCACCGTAAAAACCAAATCCAATTTGAACACCCACAAGCAGGTAATTTTTTTATAGATATATACATATTGTATAGATTTATTTTACAAATATTGCATAGTTATATCTTGTCTTTTTCTTTAAAATTGTAGTGAAAGGCATATTTTATATTAACTATGTAGTGTTTTTAATCATAAATATAAAGTCTGTTTATTCAAAATTTGTATTTTAATATATCTGGATAAGTTAAACATATAGATCAGTTTTCTTACAAAAGCTCTTATAATAAAAGATTGTTTTTTATTTTTATTTATTTATTTATTTTAAATACGTTTATTTTATCAGAATCCCCTCAAAAAAAAAAAAAAAAAAAAAAAAAAAAAACAGAAAGTAAGACAGGTTTGTCAATAAATATACTGGTGTAAGTAATATTTCTTTAAGGGTGAAAGACAGTGTTAATGATACCTAGTTGTTAGTAAATTTCTTTAGCTTATGCGCCGGCAAATTCAATGACGAACCCCTGAATTTTGGAAATGTAGCCACCAAATTTTCTTTATCTCGGATTATTAAAAAAAAAAAAAAAAAAAAAAAAAAAAAAAAAAAAAAAAAAAAAACTTTCTAAATGAGTTATAAATAAATAATAGGATAAAAAAGGTAGTTCATTTTTTTTCCCAAAAAGGTTTGTTTCCCCCCTCTCCCCTCCCCTCCCCCAATACATTCCTACCAAAAGACAGTATTTTATATTATTATTATTATTATTATTATTATTATATTATTATTATTTGCCTGTTAACGTTTATGTGCCTCAATTTTGTTTTAAATATGTGGTTCAAGGGGACAGAGGCATGCAAATGAAAGATAAAAGAATGAATTGTTTTAATTCTCCCATTTCGAAAATTTTGGTAGAAGCTTATTTTTAAATATTTAATTTTTCTTCATTTTTTAAATTTTGCTTTGCTTTTATCCTTAAATATCTTGCAACGAAAGTTCTAAAGAAAAATAATCTTAGTTAAACTCATTTCATGTTTAAATTTTGGGTTTAAAAAAAAAAAAAAAAAAAAAAAATGTGAAACACAGGTCCCCACTCCCAAATTTTAGTGTGTGTGTAAGCAGTGGCGTAGCTAAGGGGGGGGGGGGGGCAAGAGGGCGTCCGCCCCGAGCGCCGAGGCCTAGGGGCGCCAAATTGAGAGAAATTGTTATATATCTATATTGGGATGGGGGTGCAAAATTTCTTGCTGGCCCCGGGCGCCAAAGAACATAGCTACGCTACTGTGTGTAAGGGAAGGGGGGTTCATTCTACGTAGACTGGTATTCGTGAATTTCAAATCAGAGTTTCGTATGTTACATATAGGGGGAACTGGGGTACATTGATACAGTTTTTTTCTAAGATTTTTTTTGGTGTCAAGAAAGTAGAAAATTCAAGTTTTTTTTCCATGAGGTGACAGCAAAACTTGTGTAGTATGTTATAAAAATGTACAATCATTGTTTTATATAGTATTTTTGCATGTAATTTTAAAAAAATCAAAAAAAGTCATTTGTATCAATGTGCCCCATCCCCGGGGCAGATTGATACGTTTGAGAAAAATGACGACAAAATAATACCAATGCATATTTTTCATAGAAAATAAATTAGAAAACCATTTTATATTTATTTATAAAAATTCAAATCACCCACAATTTATTTTTAAGCAATATTAAAGCAATCAAAATTAAATATATTATGACCTGATGTTCTGGCTGTTTCTTGTCTGATTGTTGGCTGTGGTAACTTTGTCATATCTAGCACTTCAACCCCAGGATTATCTTCTTTCTCATGAAAGATGAAAAAATTACCAGTTTTTCTGTTTATAAATAGGTTCATAAACAGAAAATAAAGGATAATTATATTAAAATTCTGTTTATAATATAAGTATCATTTTCTGTTCTGCAGTTTGTTTCTCTTACTTAACATTTCGCATGTCAAAAATACTTTTTTCTCTGGAGAATCGATATAAATTCGAGATTTGCCAGAATGGCGTCCTTTTCTTCTATTAGTTCTACTAGCACTAGATGCTGGGTAAGTTCCTACGTCTTTTGTTTTCAAAAATACTATAAAATGTTCTAATATAAAGAAATTAGAGCTATTTCACTTCAATAAAACTAATATTAGAAATTTTTCGTGAAAAAAAAAGGTTGGATTAAGGAGTGTATGGTAAAAAAAATAATAAAAGATAATGAAAATATGAACTATTAAAGGATTTAGGCTGTATCAATGTGCCCCGTCATAGACTGTATCAATGTGCCCCATACAGCGATTTTGAATAAAATGAGTCTCAAATCCAACACTTCACAATATATCTAACAATAAATAATGAAGAACTGATAAAGAGTAGCTGTACTTACCAGGGAGAGTATTCATTTTGGTTGAAAATACTGGAACAGTTGTATAATAGCATTTCAATTGTACAACTCATATTTACTTTTGAACAACAAAAACAATAAATCACCCGTCCCATTTCATCAAACTACTGAATCATTCCAAGATTTTCTGTATGTAGTTGAATACTCTAGCATCATCTTTTGCAGCTGTTGTGAAACTTCCTGTAATGACCCTATGAGCGGTAGAGGGGGTGTATCAATGTGCCCCATGTATCAATGTACCCCAGTTCCCCCTATCTATTCTATCAATCAAACATCCTTAGAAATGCTTATAATTTCAAAATAAATTTATAATAATGAAATCAGTTCTAAAATATTGAAAAGGAAAACATATATTATTTATATAGAAAAGAATAGCTCTTTAAATATAAATGATTTATTTTTCCTTTAAAAATAAATAAATAAAAGGAAACGCATATTTTGTAAATTTGTAACTGTTTTTTAATTTTAAGTCCATTTTTAAAAAAATATAATAAAACCTGTTACAACGAAACGTGATCATTTCTAAAATCCTGTCTAAAACAAAATAATTTTTGTAAAAAATCTCGGTGAAAACAATACAATACAGTAAGAATAGACAGTACACTTGGTCAAATGGAAAATTTCCGCTGCCCCTTGTATTTCCGTAATACTAGGTTTTACTGAATTTTAATAAATATATTTTTTACTATATTCTCAAAAAAAAATTTTGATTGATTATTCGGCTAATAAAAAATTAACGAACCGCTAAATGACTCAGAAATTTTCAATTACGTTTCAGTTTCCGTTTTAACAGGTTCATTGTCTGTTATAATTTTTCTACATTCTATTCATCTCAATTTCGAAATTTTTTTGGTACAGACAGATGTTGTTTTGATAGTTTTTACTTTATATGTGTAGAAATGTATATGTTTACCAAGTTGTCTATCACAAAATAAGTACAATGTTTTACAACTTTATTATTATTTATCATTTTTTTACCAATGAAATGAAATTAATTTTATTTACTGGAGTCAATGATTTTATTAATTCATCGTTCATTGAAGTAATTTTTTCCCCTCTCTCAAATATTTTATTTTTATTGCATGTATGCGCTTCGTGTTTTAAAATTGCCTTTTAAAATAAATATGTCATATTAATATTAAAATAATATACAAAATTATGCATTTTGTGAATTATATTACATTTGTTATACCTAATATTAGTTTTTATTATTGTCATTACAATTATTTTTATCATCTCAAATTTTAACAGTTTTATATCGAAACGTAACATTATCTTTTTTCGGCCTTACTGATATAGCCATGCTACCTAATCTATTTTTACTTTTATTTCAACTCAAATTGTATGTTTTGCAAAGTGTTATGCGAGCGAGCAAGATTTTTTTTTTTTTGTTACTCTTTTATTTGTTCTTCTCAAAGCTGAAGATTTGAAATAAGATGAAAAAATGCTTTGAACTAACTTTAATTAAAGTTTTTCGTAACTTTTTATGTATCTTTTGAAAATAATAAAATTCTATTTTCTTATAATGTGCCTGGTACAGTGAAATGTGTTAAAACGGAATTTCAAAGTAGCAAAAATAAATAAACAAGTATATATATACATATATATACATTTTGATTGATTTTTTCCACTTTTCAGTATGGTAATTTAATATTAAATTTAATGGTTTATGTATTATTTTTCAATTAATTGATATATATATATATATATATAACCATTATTTGTATCACAATATATGAACAATTGAATTTAATAACTTATACCACATTGAACACGAGTGAAAAAATAAATAATTAAAAAGAATACAAATGGAATTTGTAGAACCAAAGCAGAATCTTCGGTCCCCAAACACTTTGGAATTACAAATGAAGTGTGTGGTTTCATCTTCGTATTTGCATGAAAAAGAAAAATAGTACGAATTTAGGGCTACCAACAGTATATATATGTATATAATTCATTTTAGGTAAGTTTCCGTATTTACAGGTATGCCTCTTGTTCTTGCAAGTTCCATAAACATTTATTAATGTAAGAATGGATTTTGTTGTACTGTATAATCTTGGTTAAAAATCAAAATACTGCAAATATTACAAAATAATTGAGAGCTATTTAATTTTTTATTTGTAAATCATCGAATATAAATCAGTTTACAATGAATATTTTCAGAAAATTGATACCTTTCGTTTTTATTTATCATATTTGTCTTTTCGGGAATTGGTGTACCATTTTAATGCACTTTAAAAATCTATTAAACTCAATTTATTTTTGTGCAATCAACTGTAGAATATATATTTATAACTAAATTCTAATAACAAAGAAATAAAATATTGGCATCAACATTTTTTTTAAAAATAAACTTAGTTTTTTCGGTCTAAAAAATATCAGGCTCATTAATACAATGTCATATATATGTATATGACAAAATGTTATTTTCTTAGTTATTGAGAATTTCAAAAGGTAAATGATCAAAATTCAAGAGAACAAGAAGAATTAGATTCCGGAGATTTTTTTTCAGAATAGTTTAATTGTTTTCGAACTGTGAGCACAATTAAAAAATTGTAAAACGAGAAAAGTATTGCATATATATAGCAAAATAACGAATCCAAATTCCAAAGTAAGAGGGATTCATAATAGAGTCCTGCAGAAGTTGGTTATACTAAATATTAAAATTAAAATTTAGTAAACCCGAAATGCGGCTCGAACCCGATATACTCCAACCTAAACCCAAAAATTATGAAAATTAGTTCTTATTTTAATGCATTTAATGAATATTAGTTTTAATCATATCTTTAATATCAATTTTTATCTTTTTCATAAAAGATTTATATATATATAGATATCCTATTTTATTGAAATTAGCTTTAATCCGACATGAACTTAGTATCAGGTTAGGTTTGGATAAAATCAATTAACAGGACATGGTACCGGACTCTAGTTTGTAACATGTAGACTACGGAATTAGTGTAATCGAACTGTAATCGTAATCGACTAGTTCGGTAATCGTAATCCAACAAAAAATATTAATCATAATCCAAACGTAATCGTAATCTACAAATAAAAAAATGGATAATCAATTATGTAATCGTAATCAGACTTGCATAAATAGAGACATAATCGTAATCTGTTTTTTGAAATTGGAAATAATCGTAATCTTAATCGATTACAGTCGTCTGTAATCGACTCTAAGTCTGCTTGGGAGACTGATTGCATTTTAATAAGCTAATCGAGATTTAACTAATCTTAGATTTTCATCCATAAATTCGATGAAGTGATTGTGTGTGCAGCCGCCTCTCGTACATGTAGCCAAATTATGATGTTGCCAATTCTACACTTTCAGAAAAACTCGTCAATTTACATTAAATTATTCTTTATTTTTTAACAAATTTCTGTACTCCTAGAAGACACATTATAGCCATGAATTCTTGTTAAATGTCTGAAAAAGGGAAAGAAATTCTGTTCATTCCTAGCATTCATGTGCTATATTACTAAAATTAAAAAATGAAAAAACAAAAATTCTGTGTATTAAGATTTCTATTTTAATTAAAAAGGGGAAAAAAGTTTTCAAATTTAAAAAAGAATAACAGTTAATTTTCTCATTTATTCAAAAATACTCACAATTTAATTTTTTTAATTTGAATAAAGTTAAATAAAGTTGAATTGATAAAGTTGTTTATAAATTACAGTATAGAACCATTTATTTGGAAACCAGTTAACCGGAAAACCAGTTATCCGGAATGATATTTCTAATAGACTGATGTTAGAATCTTTCTAGAAAAATGTGTCATACACAATCAATTTGACATATACATTGCTTGAAACAATTGTATAGTTTGATAATAGCATCTAGTATTTGAAACAGAAGCATATAATCATATTATAGATTAATAAATAGTATTATAATATTATAGATGCCGAGAAAACAGAAGAATTTCTGTTCAAGGAGTTTCCATAAATTATCTTCTTTCAAACTCTAACAATTAATCTTACTTGCATCAGATTCTTGGTTCAAGTAATCTAATAATCAATTTAAAATTAGAAGTAATACCACAACTACATATGTTTCACAAAACTTATTAAATGGATACTGCTTTAATGTCCAACCAGCTAACCGGAAAAACCAGTTATCCAGAATACATCTGACCCCAACCATTCCGGATAAATGGTTCTGTACTGTAAACATATTATACAGCAAAAACTTTCCAATGCAATTCGAATTGACGAATGAAAACCAGATTCTGTTCAATCTTTAACAGAGGTTTTAAAAACTGTTGACGAAACAACAACAGTAACACGGATGTATAAAACCCTAAAAGGAGGGAAAATCTTATTAAAGCAAATTTGCACCAGATGAATTTGGATATAATCAATTAGGGATACAAAGTACCTTTTCTTTACAAGGCTACATAATGCACTGATAACAATCTTGGAAAAGCTCCTTTTTCCATTAATAATTATTTAATTAGTGATGACGTAGCATTTCGAGAGATCTCTGATCTCAATTAACGCTGATTCTTATCTGGTGCCGATTTCCCCCCTTTCTCTTGAAACTTCCTCCTTTAAGGAGAATATTGGCATAAAGTTTGTTGTAAATGCTCGATATGCAGCAACAGGCATGAAAATATAAAAGAGTAATTCTTTTATTTTCCTTTATTTTTCTTTTATATCAGTTTCAATACATTTTGAAATAGCATAATGTCATTAAAATACTCTCCAAACGATTTTTTTCCATATATAATGTAATCGAACTCTTTTCAGTGTCCCTTTAAATGAATCATTAATCGTACATACTTCATATGTAATACCAAACATGCTTTGGTGATCCTAAATTAGATTTATCAATTGCATGAGAGTCCAATGTACTTACGTAGTTAGAGCGTGGACAGATAGACAGACAAAGCGAATGCTAAGCACTTTTTAACTTTGTTGGAAAGTGCTAAAAATGAAAAACAAAAAAATCTATTCATTAAGATTTCTGTTTTAGTTAAAAAAGGAAAAAAAGTTTTCGTATTTAAAAATGAATAACAAGGACTTTTTTCATTCATTCAAAAATACTCACAATCTATTTTTTTTTTTTTAATTGAATAATTTTAATAAAGTTAAATAAAGTTGAACTTATAAAGTTGTTTATAAATTAAACATATTATACAACAAAAGCTATCCAATATTTCTAACTGACGAAGGAAAACCCAATACTGTTCAATCTTAAACAGAGGTTTTAAAAACTGTTGACGAAACAACAGCGACGTATAAAACCCTAAATGGAGGGAAAATCATATTGTAGCAAATTTGCATCAGATGAATTTGGATGTAATCAATTAGGGATGCAAAGTACCTTTTCTTTACAAGGCTACATAAAGCACTGATAACAATCTTGGGAAAGCTCCTTTTTCCATTAATAATTATTTAATTAGTGATGACGTAACATTTCGAAAGATCTCTGATCTCAATTAACGCCGATTCTTATCTGGTTCCGATTTCCCTCGTTCCCCTGAAATCTCCTCCTTTAAGGAGAATAGTGGCATAATGTTTGTTATAAATACTCGATATGCTGCAACAGACGTGAAAATATTAAAGAGTAATCCTTTTTAGGTGCTTTTGTAATTATTTAAATACTTTGCACCTATAGCCGTCGTTCAGTCTGTCCGCATATAATAGAGCAAAAACTACCCAACCGAATCGCTTGAAATTTAAAATATATAATTTAAGCATAATTTTGTCTAGATCATTTTAATTTTATGAAAATAGGATGTTTAGTTTAATTGCAGGGACAATCAAAATCAATCCGTTTCATTGCGGTCAATAAAAAATAATTTCAAGCCCATTTTAATAATGTTATACTTTCAAATATGATAGAATTGATAAGCATCGATGAAATATGTATACTAAAAAATACATTCTGCACAATCTGTGGTTCAAAAAATATTTGTTATTAATGTACACAATGTTGTTATTAATGCACACAAAAGTATTGCATTACATAATGGTATAGGGGGGGGGGGGGGTACTGTTTGGGCACGTTTTAATCCCATTAAAGTATTTGACATTTTATGAAATTGATATACGTTGCTGAGGTTTACTACAAGTTACTTACTGTATAATAGAAAGCAAATAGCATTTACAGGGACACACAAAAGTTTTCGATCACTATATTGCATCCAAAGTACTGTATATTATTGCATCAAGATCTGAATATTTTTAAAACTTTGTTATAGTACGAACATACTTCATTTGCCACGCTTGACGCACAATTTCCAACTTATCTTTTAACATATTTAAATCTTTGGATTTTCCTAGTGGCTTGATCAAAAAACAAAAAAGTTTTGAACCAGAGATTTTATTTAATAAATAGATCACAAAAAAATAAACTAGTTTCTGATATGAAATTCTTGGAGGGATTTTCTAATCGAGTATTTATTAGAATTCTTACTTTAAAAAATTATAAACAATTGAATTGTGAAACCTACTTAGGAGGCATTTGTCTCTAGAAAGCCGAAAAAGCGAGTTTTTTACAAGGGTTTTTTTTCTGGATTAAAAATAAAGATTGGAACTCCCGGTTTCTTGCATATTATTTACTATCATTTGAACAACATTTAAAAACTAGTCAGATGTGGCAATCCCAAAATTTTCCTCTATACTATGCATGTTAATACTTCCTGAAAAAATGCAGCATAGCAGTGCTCCGGTTGTGGTTTACACCAAAATCTAGTCAGAAACAATTTATATCAACTTATAACTGAATCTGAAATTTGATGAAAATCAGTGCATTAGTTTTTCAGATAGAGCAATTGCAAAATCTTTAAAAAATATATCATAACAGTGCCACAGTGCCACATGTTGGGTGATGTACACCAAAAACTTATCAGGATCATTTTTTTTATCAAGTACTAACTGAATTTGAAGTTTGATGAAAATCCATGCATTAGTTCTTGAGCGAAGTTCTATTGCGAAATCGTAAAAAATGCAACATAGCAGTGCCACCTATATTGCGATTTACATCAAAAACTAAACAACATTAATCTATATCAGGGACTAACTGAATCTGAAGTTTTAGAAATATTCGTGCATTAATTCCTGAAATAGAGCTATTGCGATAAACACGAATAATGCACCATGGCAGCGCCACCTTTTGAGCGATTTGCACCAAAACGTTCTCAGCATCATGTCATATCAAATACTAACTAAATCGAAAGCTTTATAAACAGTTTATAAAGCTCCATGCACTAGTCCTTGATATATGACTATTATGGAACTTGTAAATAATGCAGCATAGCAGCGCCACCTGTTGAGTTATATACACCAAAATCTAATCAGATCTAGTTTATATCAAGGTCTAACAGAATCTAAAGTTTTGTGAAATTCTGTGCATTAGTTTGTGCCCGCGAAAATTTTGTCACATACACACAGACCGACTCGCAGATAGACTTTTTTTGGGGAAAAAAAGGGTTTTCGAGTTCTCAGACCTCTAAAACGTGTAAATCCGTCGAAACCCGGATTTCGCAAATTTTCGCGAATTCTATACTTTCCTCTTGTAAAGATAGAAGAAAGTAAATAATAATAATAAAATGATGAAATGGCTCGAGTTGCATCTTGTATGGATTGATGTCCTAGCGTGTACGTTATGTACGTGGGTGGTTCAACGGTTATTGTCCTTGGTATACATAAAATATTTGTACTGAGATGGTTGATGTGGAATATCGAAGCCTAATATATTAGATGCCTATATGCTCAATTTCAGAATCGTAGCTGCTATATTATCGTATTTTTGAAAGGAAAGGTGAAGTTATGAAATTTTTGAGGGATTTTTTAAAGGTGGGGGTGGATGGGAGGGTAAAGCTGGTTTGGAGCTTATGGGCAGGGGCGTGCGAAGAAAAACTGCGTCCGGGGCAAAGGTTGAATTTGGCGCCCCCACCCCCAACGTTTTCTTGTGATAGACAAAAAAATGACGTTGGTAGTATGAATTTGGCGCCCCGTAAGTTTCCACGCCCGGGACAACCGCCACCTTCGCCCCCCCCCTCCCTTTCGCACGGCACTGCTTATGGGGCCAGATTTGCGACAGTGAATGAGGCATATCGAATTAAATTTTTTATGTCTACATCACTATGATCTAGAGGTCTGCACGGGCCCGGGCCTGGCCCGTGGCCCGTACCCGGCCCGGCCCGCGGGCCGGGCCGGGCCGGCGGAATCGTTTCAAATTTTCTAACGGGCCGGGCCGGGCCGGCAGATTTAGAATAGTTTTTTCAGCGGGCCGGGCCGGGCCGACAAACAACATAAACGGGCCGGGCCGGGCCGGCAAAAAAATTGAACGGGCCAGACGGGCCGGGCCGATAAAAAAAATTTTCGGGCCTGCCGGCCCGTTCTGAAGATTTAAGCAGAAACGATAAAATATGAGCTATTTTCAACGAAAATGGTTTTAACGAGAATAAGTATAAATGTGGCTATACTAGTTTGACAGCGTCGATATAAAAATGCACAGTGTATCGGCATCGGAAAATTACATTATGTATAACCCGTTTTAATATGTTTTTAGCTGACTCATGCCGGTCCGAGATCACGCTTGCATTACTTTTCTACATATAGACTGGCCGGACCGGTACTAGACTTAATTATTGGCAGAAAACGTGATTTGTAAAATTATTAACAATGATAAAGAACTTATGTTAGCTTAGTCTTCGGATATATACTTTTTGATGATTTTTAAATTAATTTCTCAATAATGCGAAAGTTTGACACATTTTCTGATTAATTTTAAATTGTAAAAGTACAAAAGTGATAAGCCTAACTATTGAAGGGATTTGGAATCGAATAGCGTTTTTCATTTTTGGTAAATAAAATACTTGCATAACTTTGTTGAGATATAATAGTTTCTCAAATGATTGCAGGTTTTTCTCCCTTGCCTTGCTATTGCTTCCGGAAATTCTATTCAAAACGCTAATTATGACAGTATTTTATTTGTTTGCAGTATTCTTAAATTGCTTGTATCAAAAAATGGATAACGCTATTCGATTATATAGTTTCTGAATAAAGATATCTGCTAATCTTATGCGTTTCTGAGAAAAAAAAAAAATGAATTTAGAAATGTATCAGAAAGGAGCTTCTTTGAATTTAAGAATGAATTTGGAATTGAAATCTATAATAAAATGATATAGAAATATATTTATAAATCTTCTTTTACTAAACAACTTCAAAATTAACGATGTTTTTAGCTTTCTTTCTTTTTTCTTTTATTCTAAGCCATATTAATTTTTTAATGAATCTTTATTCGAATATTGAAAGCCTAAGAATCTAAGTAATCATGTTGTTTAACGTTGTTAATGTGTATTTGCTGTAAAATATACTGTAAAATCATTACATAGATATGTACGCAGTATTCTTTAAAGAAATCTTAGTTATATGATAAAAATCGGAATTTTTCAGAAATGGTAGAAATTGTAACGGGCCAAAACGGGACGGGACGGGCCGGGCCGGGCCTGTTTTCGCTGATTTTTGTACGGGCCGGGCCGGGCCTAAAATATAAAAATTTAAACGGGCCGGGCCGGGCCCGGGCCGAACTTTTGAGTTTTACAACGGGCCGGGCCGGGCCGAAACAACTTTTCTACGGGCCGGGCCGGGCCGGGCCGGGCCTGGAAATTCCGGCCCGTGCAGACCTCTACTATGATCCCCAGTCCAAGCGACAGTAGCCATGTTTCATCCACTGTCACTAATCAACCCCTATAAGCTGCAAACCAGTCTTTCACCCTCTTCACCTCCACAGTCTTCTTTCACTCCTCTCTCCTAAAATAGGTTAATATAGCAGCTACGGTTAGGAAACTGGGCATATAGGCGTCTAAGATATTAGGCTTCGATATTCCACATCAACCCATCGCAGTACAAATATTTTACATACACTAGGGATAATAACCACCCATGTACTGTAAATCGGCGGGTTCTGATATATCACCAGAGTCGTTTGAAATCAATTTTCGTTAAGGATGATGAAAATAAATAATATTGACTAGAGCTTCAAGTACTTTAGGGTCAAAAAATTAAAAATCAACAAAAAGGCAAAAAATTGTAAAAAAAAAAAAAAAAAAAAAAAGGTCTAAAATTTTAAAAAAGCTCCAGACGTCTATGAATGGACTTTTTTACAAAGTTAAGCCCGAACACTTTACAAGTTTGTGTTAGAAAATTGACAATATTTATGAGAAATATATAATTTTCTGTTTATTGCTGATGTGAAAAAAAAATCTTTCAGTCAAAAAAATGCTCTTTTTTATATGCTTAAAATGATATATCTGAGGAAATATACATCCAATCGAAGTCATTAAGTCATAAAGGGTTAAAAAAGTACGATTTCAACCTCAAAATACTTTTTTAAGAATTTGAATATATTTGTATATACAAACACACTTTTCAGTATGCGATTTTATTGAAAGCATTCAATCCTTCAAATGACAAAAGAAATTTCCTTTTAAATAACTAGAACTTAACTTACTATCGTTTTTTTTTTCGATTTTTTTCATAGTCATCTTCGAATTTTCCCAAATAGAGTTAGAGTTTATTGTATAACGTACGCTAAACATCTTAGTATCGTTGTAGTAAGATACAATCGTAATGTCAGTTATACTAAAACAAGAAACCCAACAAACACAGAACTTGTGGACCACTGATGGTTCGTTAACCTTGGCCGGAAGTGTTCGATGGATGTCCGCTAGGGCCATAGCTAGAAGGGAATAATAGGGGGTTTCAAGAAAATCTAGGTGGTGGGCTTATATTTTCTCTCTCTCTCTCACACACACACACGCAGAAAGATAAATTAATGCATATTCATTAAACTGTTGTAGTAACTCCATTTTATGCTAAGAAAAGAATAGGATGATAAAAAAATTCGAATGTATAACTATTGCAATATCGTGTTAGCTTCATATGTACAAATAGTATAAGCGAGTGTTGAAATAATTATTTTAGTTACAATTTAGTATTTTCAGCAAAACTATGAAAGGGCCTGAAAACTAAATTAGATTTTTGAACAGAATTTTATTTGTATTTTTGGAACATAAATTCATTTACTGACCATGGAATCTTTTTCAGGGAAGGCTCAAAATGTTTTAGAGAGGTACCCTTTTTTCTCAAATAAAACTATAACATATAAACCTCCGGCGTTTTTACGCCTACAACATTCATTGTTATTACATATTTTTATTATTGTGTCTAAATATTTGTACTTTTTTTTGCAGATAACTAAATTAAAAATAGATAGTAATCCATTTGCTAAGGGCTTCAGAGATTCATCCAGGCTAACAGATTTAGAGAGGTAAGTAACATTGAGAATAATATCTACAAAGAAAACACTTTTAAATATAATTTTTAATTGCCTTTTTTTTTTTTTTTTTTTTTTTTTTCGAAAGAAAGAGCGAGCCAGAAAGTAGAGTAAGAAAACATTAATTATAGCTTCATTTTAATTTTATAGATTTCAGCCATTCCTTATCTTGGCATGTGCTATTTTTCTTGCTAATAATGTAAGGTTAGAAGCGAGTTTATGGAATGTGACGGATCTGTAATTCTGGCGAGCTGGAAATAAATTTTTAACACTTCATATAAAATTATGCATAGATTTCAGAAATATTTTGACTGCTAAGAAAAAAGAATGCATCTTTAATAAAAGAACACTGGAAAAAGAAGCTGAAAATATTAATTTTCCGGGGAGATATTTTGAATATAAAAAAATATCAAACGCCCATAGACTTAACATTACGAAGGAGAATTCGGCCGCTGAGTGACCAGCCGCCTTAACAATGCATTTGTTTTGTTTTCTGTAAAACTGTTAGAAACGCGTGTATTATGTTTAAAGATAACGAAACGGGATATTTACTGTAAACTTATTTTTCAATTTCAGAGAATCTGTGGAAACGTTGCTTAGAGAACATGCATTTCGTCATTCTCCCTTCAGAACTTTGATGTCAGGAGAATTAACACCAGAACAACATGCTCTAGCAAGCGCCGCAGGTAAGAATGTTAATCTTATTAAATCACATTCATTCGATAAACTAGACGATTTAAGCTAACAAAATAATGATGATTGAAACATTAATGATACTGATAATGAATATAATAACGGTATATAAGAATTTCTTGATTTCTATTAAAATCAAGAAATTTATTGGCCTATTCTGATATTTCGATATTAAAATTTACTGCGCGACATGTGGTTGCCGCCCGTATATATACTGTTTGCGAGATAAATACTATGCGAATAAAATAAATCAGGACAAAAGTAATTCATCATCAAGAAAAATAAATATATGGATTCAAGCATGATATACATTTTCTTAATTTTGAATTGTGTGAGTGAGTGACATTACCTGCAGCAATTCCGTCTACCGATGAGATTTCAATTATTTCGTTCATACAATACAGAATCACTAATGAAGATGATTATGTATGTTTCTCCTACTGGTGGTTATTTTTATCGCATTGAATGTTAAGATTTTGAATGCAAGAAAGGAAAAAATTATTTCCAATAGTAATATCCTTAATAAAGTCATTTTATGTTCTTTTTTTTTTCTTTTCTTAAGGTATGTGCCTACCTTCGGGGCACTTTTTTTGAAATATGTAAAATTTTAATGAAACACACATGTTTTTAGATAAAATGGGACATAAAACTGTTAATTTAAACAAAATTTCAACAACATTTTCATTAATTTTGGAAATTTAGGTGATTTTTAGCAAAATTTTAGTGAAAATTTGCACTTACGCCAAACCTCCTTTAACAAATTCTAATGAATATTGTGCAATTATTTTCATACAGTACATGAATAACACATTTATCTGTGTTATGAACCAAAAGATTTTCAGTGCCACTAAAAGTTATTGAAATATTCCAACTTTTGTGCGAAAACTCAAAAATTTCTTTAAAACGATCACTTTTTCAAAGGAAAAAAATTAATAAAAAAATTAAATAAATACACAGAGCTTAGCTTCTGGTTCATAACACAGATAGGAATGTTTAAAACATTTTTGCAAAATTTCAAGTGAAAATCTTAAAAACATTTTGAGAAATGACAATTATCGCAAAGGAAAATCACGAAAAACAAAGTTTCTCAGAAAACGGCTTTAAAGATTTTAATGCACAGCAGAAAATTTTTTACCCTCTCTAGACTTTTAAAACTCACTGCATTTGTAGGTCACTTCATCTTTAGCTTTATTCTTAACTAATTTTGCCTTTTTTTTTGCTTTTCAGATTTTTCTGAATTATTTTTGTTGAAGGCAGTGACCGACAAAATTTTGGAGAAAAATTGCATTTACGTTAAACCCCTTGTAACAAATTCTACTAAATATATTAAAAGAATTTTGATACAGTACATAATTAACATGTTTATCTGTGTTATGAACCAAAAGGTTTGGAATACCACTAAAAGTTATTGAAATATTCCAAACTTTGTAAGAAGCTTTTTTTTTTTTTTTTTTAATTAACTTTTCAAGGAAAAAATTAATTAAAAATTCAAATATATACACAGAGTTTAGAATTTAGTTCATAACACAGCTAGGAATGAATAAAACATTTTGGCAAAATTTCAAGTCAATAACATAAAAACATTTTGAAAAATTACATTTATCGCAAAGGAAAATAACGAAAAATAAAATTTCTCAGAAAATAAGATTAAAAATTTTAACGCAGAACAAAAATGTTTGTACTTACTTTAGAAGTTTAAAACTCTCCATATTTATAAGTCAATCCCTCTTTTTCTTCGTTCTTAACTAATCTTGCCTTTTTTCTGGCTTTTTGTTTCTTTCTAAATAGTTTTGTTGAAGGCAAAGACTGTCGCTTCGATTTCTGTATTCTCTCTATATCAAATCCCATGTAGTTTCTCAATGTTTGTGGGTTAACTTCCACTCCTAGCAGCTTAAATACAGGTATTAATCCCAAATATCCAGAATTAAACAATAAGACTGCAATGTGGGTCCCTAAAAACAATGTTTTTTGCTCAACAAATGTTTCTTTTGGCAAAACACTCCATAACACATTGTTGAAACACTCATTATTATTTTGTGTCATTCCATGTAAGCATTTTTTCAACAAATTTTTATCACACAGTTCGAGGTTTTACAGTCTTTATAACAGAATCTGGGAGACCCGGTGAGTTTTCTGTAAACTTTTTCCCCTCGTGTAATGCTTTTTTATACTTGCACCAACTGTCTGGTCCTTCTGGACATTGTCCATGCATGGGCTTTTTGTTGCTAGAGCAACAATGAAAAAAAGCAGCTATAACAGCAGACTGCATATTTTCTAGGTTGCCAACATTGCTGCGGATAGCAATCCCATAGTAGTTTTGTAATTTATCAATAAATTTATCCGTCAATTTACCTTTTCCACCAAGTCCCTTAGTATTTTTTTTCAATTTTCTCAGCCGTGACCCTACTCTTTTTTGTATATGACCTATACATTCCAATTTTGTGACTGTATTGTCTCCATAAATATCTTTTACTTTCGTAAAAGCCTTGGAATCACCATCTCCATAGTATTCGGTATATTGGAGATCCCGTTTCCTCACAGATCTTTCAAAAATCCTATATGCCCCAATTGTTTCCATATTTCCTGAGGATCCTTTATAATTTGAACACAAATGATCACTTTTTGTTGAATTTGTCTCACACATTCTGCAATATTGTGTCATCGCCTCAATATCTACAATTTTACCTGTGTCAACAGAAATAGCTGAGACACAGCCATTTAGTGACATATAGCCTCTTCGTTGCCATGTTCCATCTACTGACACACCACAAGTTTTGCCTTTTTTTAACTTTTTTACTTCTTCGGAAGCTGTTTTCATATTTTCTTCAGAAGCAACTTGTACTGCTTGCAACACCTTCAGTTCATGCTGTCTGAATGTGCTTTTTGAAATATATGGCAAATTCAAAGTGAAGAACAACTTTTTGCCAGCTGAATACCCTTTTCCAATTAGCCTCATTCCAAAGGTGAATAAAGTGTTGATGGAGCTTTTTTTTTCTTCTTTCGGGGTTGATGTAAATCCAGTAATAAAACCACAGTCACAAGTTAAACTGAAGTTGGAGCAAAGTCCTTCTTTGGAATCTTCACTCAGTTTCAGTCCTGTTGTAAAACAATTTGGGCAGCAAAGGACAGAGAAAATGCTGATCAAGTTTTCTAAATTTATAATCCTATTACCTTTTAATGATTGGACTTCAGCATCTTTGACATCAAAACTGTCGAAAATCTTCAGTTTCGATGAGCTTGCAGTTTCATTATCGGGTAATGCAGTATTTTCTTTCCGAGTAGTAGTGTGCTGATTTCCGTGAAACGTACGCTTTTTTGCTTTCTTAGACCGAGCTTTCGGCATATTTGAGAAGAATTTATAATAAGAACTCAATAAAATAAACCTCAAAATAATATAAAAAGCAGGAATTAAGAAATAAAAATCACTGAAAATGATAGCACGCTGTAGCAAAAAAGATGTAAACAACGATCTCGAGGTTACACCGTTGCCGTTCTGTAACTCAAAAATAAGTGAAAAATCTGTTGCCAAATACAAATAAACTAGTAAAAAACAAATACAGGAAACTTTACTGCATATTTAAAAAAAGATTTCTAGTTTTAAGTTGTGTAAAAGTGCTAAAATAATAGCTCAAATTCATTGTTTACATTTTTACAGCTCTTTAAACGCTCACTTCCTGTCTCCGAAATTCCACTTCCGGTTTACTATTTGCGCAATAACTTCGCTTCTAATTATCGTAGAAACAAAAATAAAACAGTTTTGGAATCTTGAATGTATAGACAATAAAATAAGCTAATAAAAAAAATTGGAAAATTTTCAGAAAAATCACGATTTTGAGGCAGGCACATACCTTAATTTAAAAATGTCAATGCAATTTTCCATGGATGAGCGTTATCGGAACTTAGAGTTTGTACTATCTCCAAGTGCTCTTGTAATTTTTATCATAACCAGATGACGGGACCCTCATTTTGTTAGGCACCTCAGAGACAAACAATTCACAATGCGAGGACTTTTCATGACGGATTTAGCGAACAACAGATGACATTAGCGTACACTGTGATATGTTGGTGCCGTGATAGTCCAAGAGCCGACAACACAAAAACCTAAGGTATCGAGGACAAAAAAAGAAACTTTATTTTATGGAAGTTTAGTAATAGGAGAATATAATGATCCATGACTGCCGGAAGTGAAGTGGTGCATAAGTCAAAAATTAATAACACCAGTTAATTATTCATAGGTTTACTCGTAGGTTTAACATTGTGTTTGCCGTACAATCAACGATATGAAATGATTGTACGGCAAACACTATGCTAAATCTATGAGTCAACCACTAGTGGTTTTCTTTTTTGGCTTAGACAAAACTTCACATCCGGCAGCCGTGGATCATTAGATTCCCCTATTTCTACTTTTCCATAAAATAGTTTTTTATTTCTTGTACTCTATACCTTAGATTTTTGTGCTGCCGGCTCTTGAACTTTGGTGCCGAGAACCTACAATCCTCCCATCACTACTCCGATGACATTAATCCATCGAGCTATTCGTAGCCAAATCGTTATATGAAATATGTCAATACAACTAATGATTAGATTTAACGTTTGGATGGGGATTTTTTATTATATCTATTATTGATTTTTTTCTTTTAACTCGTGGGCGGTGATTTGTTTTTGGATCACCTAATTTTAATTAAATGTTTCATTTGTACCAGAATATTGTAAAGAAAATTCTCTTGTATTAAGCACCTGAGCAAAAGTTTTTGCTTACTTTGACACAAATTTGTTTGTAATTTCTGGTATCAATCATCTAATGCAGCATTTGGGAATGCAAATACCTTACCTCTAAAAGTGTTAAAGATTGAAAATAGATTTTTTTACGTAATAATATCATTGCTTTTTTTTTCTATAACGAATTTTTACGAAGATGTATTTCAGTATACAGCACCTTTAATCCTGCTTTTCGTATTTATCATTTTCCCGTTTGCTTGTTTTTTTCTTATATTTCCTTCCATATTTTCATATTCCAATACCAATCATTCCATATACTTACAATTATGGACAATGTATTCAAAAATCAAATGTTTCAACTATTAAAGTATGTACCGAGCAAATAAATACAATAGTAGTTATTTGTTGTGCAGTAAAGCTTTTGAAATCAGGTAAATTGTTCTTAATTCATCCTGTTCCATGTAGGCAGACGATACCGTGCTACCTATAATTAAAATCTCAGTGTCCAGAAAGTGAAGAGAAGTGAAGTGTCTTTTATATTATTATTCTAAAGTTGTGTTTGAGAAATGTGCAGACGATAATGCAGCAGTGAGCTGCGAGTGAGTGTTATTCTTTTAATAAAGTGTTTTTTAATATAATCAGTGCCTATGGAATAATTTGTGTAGTGTGTGCTTAATTTTTACATGGTCCGTCTCGGAGGAGGTGAAAATGATTACTTATTTGAGTGAATAATCTTCGAATTAACTATGTGCTGATGTTATGTTAAGAGTTCTATTAAAAATCTGTCCAACGTTCAACGTGAGATTCGTCAAATAATATTCTGCTTAAATTAGTGAAGTGTTGTGCTCAAATAATGGAAGTGTTGTGTTTAAGAAGATATTGTTTTAAGAGTTAATGAATATTTTGAGAAATTTTGTTTTGATACCGATCGCTGGAAAAAAAAAAAAAAAAAAAATCGGAACTATGCTTTTTGGAAGCAGTCAGAAGTTTAGATGCTGCTGTTCATATTTCATGAAAATTTTCTTTGAAATGATTTTGCCAATTAAAATTAAAGAAGTCATATGTTGGTTAAATCTGAAGAAGAACTGTTTAAATTATTGTGTGATTAAGATATGCACAAATAAGTTGGCTTTTTGTATATTCAGTGGACTTTTTGCATATTGAGAGAATAAAGTTTTCAGTCTGTTTTCGTGGGATGTGATAAGAGGAACTTTGCTGATTTTTTAAAAAGTTTATCGCCTCCAGAGAGACAGTGCTGGTTTTATTTTATTGGTGTGAAGAACGACGATAAGACCTGAGTATGGTCTGCGTCCTAAACATTGGAATTTATGCATTTTTGTCGTGAATGTCATGGTGCAGCAAGTGAAGTGTGTGGGCAGTATGAAAGTTTGATTGCCCTGAATGCTCACAAGAACCTTTCAGCTTTGTTTCTCGTGAACTGTGCTCTACATAGCCTATGACAACTTTTCCCAGTTGGACTTTTTGCTGTGATGCCTTATGGTGCCTGAGAGGACTTCATCATGATGAGTTTTTTCCTGATGAGTTTTGAGTTCATGAACTGTGATCTACAGTGCTTGAAATGACTTTATGAGTGAGCTTTTGTTCCAAGGATCATGGACTTAGTTGTGACAGACTGTATCCTGCATACCTTCAAGAGCTCTGATAAACTGGGAATCTACTTGGCCATGACGTTTTTGCATATTTTCTCGACAGAACTACAGGTTCTGGTACTTTGTGTGATGGAGGACTTCTGCAGTAAAAGTGAAATTTTTAAAATTCTTTTATTGAAAATGAAATGATTTTCTTTAGTTTAATAGAAAATAATTAAATGGATAAATTTTTAAGTAGTTTATGTGAAAAATATTATATAGAGATATTTATTAAAAATGAAGTGTTAAAAACTTAATAGTTTTGCTATATTTTTAGATTTAAACTGTTAAATTTAATTTTGAAGTTTAAGTATAATGAAGTTAAAAATTGCTACATCTATCTATCTATATATTTTTTTTAATTAACAGGCCTGCATTTGAGGAATTTTGAAAAATATAAGATTTGAGAGTATATTTGAACTTTGAATAAAGTGTGTAATGTTTTAATAGACTCTTTTATATATTTAAAATTTTTAATAAATTTAAAGTTTAAAAAAACTTATAAGGTGCTTAAATGGTAGGAAATCAGTTTTTGGTGCTGTCTACGGGCGGAGATTTATGAATTATTAATGAAAGTTTATAGATATTTTTGAGTAATTTAATATTTTAAATTTTATTTTGTGACATGGCTCCAGAGGTTTACTTGATCTTGCTGATTTCCTGGAGTTTATATCCTATTCTTTTTAGTTAAAAAGTTTGGTATTTTTTTTATATATAATATTAAAGTTTAGCATATTATGTTTTAAAAAATCAAATATATTTTTTTTTCAGTATGAGAGGTTTCTTGATTATTAGTGTTAGATTTAGGGAAACATGATCTCACGAAAATTTTGGCATATTAAGTACAGAATATTCTAAATAAATTTGAATTTTTATTTACTGAATGAATTTTATTATTTACTTTACACCAGTCATTGATTTAGTGCATATAATCTATAATCGGAGATAAATATTTCTTTTCTTTTTCTGAGTTCTCATAAAAATAATAATTTTTGTAATATGTTTTAGAGATTTTTTTTTTTAGTTTTAGAGTTTATTTAGAATTTTAGAGTTGGTTTAAAGTTTAAGAGTTGTTTGAGAGTTGATTTAAAGTTTGAGAGTTGTTTTAGAGTTGATTTAGAGTTTTAGAGTTGTTTAGAGTTGATTTAGAGTTTTAGAGTTGATTTAGAGTGTTAGAGTTGATTTAGAGTTTTAGAGTTGATTTAGTTTTAGAGTTGAGTTAGAGTTTTAGAGTTGAGTTAGAGTGTTAGAGTTGATTTAGAGTTGATTTAGAGTTTTAGAGTTGTTTAGAGTTGATTTAAAGTTTTAGAATTGATTTAGAGTGTTAGAGTTGATTTAGAGTTTTAGAGTTGATTTAGTTTTAGAGTTGAGTTAGAGTTTTAGAGTTGATTTAGAGTTTTAGAGTTGAGTTAGAGTTTTAGAGTTGATTTAGTTTTAGAGTTGAGTTAGAGTTTTAGAGTTGATTTAGAGTTTTAGAGTTGAGTTAGAGTTTTAGAGTTGATTTAGAGTTTTAGAGTTGAGTTAGAGTTCTAGAGTTGAGTTAGAGTTTTAGAGTTGATTTAGAGTTTTAGAGTTGAGTTAGAGTTCTAGAGTTGATTTAGAGTTTTAGAGTTGATTTAGAGTCTAAGAGTTGATTTAGAGTTTGAGAGTTGATTTAGAGTTTGAGAGTTGATTTAGAGTTTTAGAGTTGATTTAGAGTTTTAGAGTTGATGTAGAGTTTGAGAGTTGATTTAGAGTTTGAGAGTTGATTTAGAGTTTGAGAGTTGATTTAGAGTTTAAGAGTTGATTTAGAGTTTTAGAGTTGATTTAGAGTTTTAGAGTTGATTTAGAGTTTTAGAGTTGATGTAGAGTTTGAGAGTTGATTTAGAGTTTTAGAGTTGATTTAGAGTTTTAGAGTTGATGTAGAGTTTGAGAGTTGATTTAGAGTTTGAGAGTTGATTTAGAGTTTGAGAGTTGATTTAGAATTTTAGAGTTGATTTAGAGTTTTAGAGCCATGGAAGAGATCCACCATTCTAAGTGTTAGGATTTTTTGCAGTTGTTTAGTGTCATGCTTGCTCAGTGCTAATTTGGGAAATAAATTAATAAAGTTTTTGTTATATTAATGTAATAGAACAGATTTAAATATTTTGTGTTAGATTCAACTGTAGGATTGCATTTTTTTTAAGTTTTTAGAATTGTCTCCTGAATGTGGAAGGAACATCTTTCAGCTGGCTTGTCAAGTTTTCTAAATGTGTTAGACTTGGTCAGATAAAATTCAATCTCCAGTGAATATAAGAGCAATAGATTGGGGGAACCATGTTGTAGTGTAAGAGCGAAAGAACCCTATGGGCTAAACTTGGTTTAGTTGGAGGTGTTTAGTATGTGATGGACTCTCATGGAGTTGCTTGTTTTCAATTCTTGGGCTGAATTTTTGGATATTTAATGGAGATTTTTTGGAATGAAAATTTTTGTTTTGAAAACTGATGTTAAATTTGCTAAATGTTTCTGTGTTTAGTGGAGGGGGATTGATTTTCAGATATTAACTTTGCTCCTCGCTGAGTGACAGAAACAATCATGTGATAGTATATTCAGTCACCTGTGTAAGTTTTAGGGCTTGTGAGGAGAGTCTAATTTTTGTGAAAGTGTTTTTGTACTGGTGGACTATTTCTCGACAATAAGGACTTTCCATGGTCTTAGTGTCAACATTGGTTGATCTGTTAAAATATGTTAAGTATGGAAACAATAGTTTATTATTTGAG
The DNA here is from genome assembly GCA_964019185.1 of Maratus speculifer. Classification (NCBI taxonomy): domain Eukaryota; kingdom Metazoa; phylum Arthropoda; class Arachnida; order Araneae; family Salticidae; genus Maratus; species Maratus speculifer. Next base: position 179,607,656 of record OZ025303.1, read on the forward strand.
GTTTATTTGTGATTGTCTGAATTCAAGTAATCTGTATCCGTGTACAACTCTTGCCTATGTGATTTTGTGTTTTTCGAGAGAGTGAGGTATGAAGACCTAGAGCCTTATGCAAATTTGGAGAGAGTGAAAGAGTAGCCGGGTGTACACGGCGCTGAAAGTTGTATGAATGTTATGTACCAATTTAATTATATCTGTCCCCTGGATTCTTAGGAGATGTTGTAGCTGAAATTTTGTTTTTATTGGAAATTGGCTGCTTGTGAAGGATAGGATTATTTTTGAGAATGGAGTCATGTGTTGATGCCAGACCGGGAAGTTTGTATGTTGTAAAAATGAGATTTGGTTACCTTTGAATTTAATCATGGGGTTCCACTATTCTTAATTTTATAATTGAATATTAAAGATGTTTGATATATTTATTCAATATGTGAAAATAATATTTTTATATTGTTTAAAACAGTTAATTGTGTAAGATATATTATTAATGTATATGATAATTGAAATTTCTCCCTATTATGGACTTTGAAGATTATTTAATGAATATTACAATATTGAAAAAGTTTAATAAGTGTAAGATATTGACATGCTGTGGTCTTGTTGAAATATGTGTAGGGTTTTTTCAAATGTGTGTAAAGTATATAAAAGCAGTATATATCAATGTTTTTGAATATGTTTTAAAACTTAGGTGCCAGATTGAGTGGATCTTGTTAGTATGAGAGTAATTTTAAGTGACTACCTACCTGATAAAAGTTGTTTTTTGATGTGTGTAAATATTATATAAAAGTTTTTATTTTGTGTATAAATATGTTTGAATATTTTGGGTGTTGGGCTGAGCTGGAACTTTGGCTAATTTTTATTGTTTATTCCTGGTTATTGTGTCTTCTTTAAAGATTTATTAATATATTTGGAGTTAGTGTACAGGTGATTAAGTGCTGTTGAGATAATGGTCCTTTTTAAGAAGTTATCCTTTTTTGTTTAAAATATGGACATCGTCAGGATGCACTAGTGTGTTAGGCTATCCTTAAGAGGATTAAAACTATAGTGGTGTATTTTAATATTCTTGTAGTCGCCTCTCCTTTTTAGATAAAAGTGTTAAGAGGGAGGTTTTGATAGGATTTAAAATCAGTAGGATAGTAGCAGTTCTTATCACTTTTATCTCCTTTCTAATATTTCTGTTTAGCACTAAAGTTTAAATGATATTTAAAGCAATGGCTAAAAAGTTTATTTATCAATTGTTAAAAAATTAAATTTAAATTTAAAGTTCTATTTAATTTAATCAATAATTGAAATTAATTGTAAGATTTGGTAAGTGGAGAATTGAAAAGGATAATGTAAAAATAGGAGATCTAATGTTGTTAGCAGAGGAAAATACACCAAACAATAAGTGGCTATTAGGCAGAATTATTGAAGTATATTACGGTAATGATGACAAATTTCGCGTAGTTCAGGTAAAAACTCAGAATGGAATTTTTAAAAGATCGATTAGTAAATTATGAGTAAATTATGTATTTTCCTATGCCTGAAAACCATAGTACTTTAAAAAAAAAGGATAAAAGAAAAAAATATATATATGTGTGTGTTTGTGTTATATTATTTTTTCTTTCAATTTTTATATTTGAGTAAACATATAGTGACCTTTTGTATTTATTTGTGTAATTAGTGTACTTAGTAAAAAAAGAGTTATTATTGAATGTGAAACATGTCAATGGGGGCCGGTATGTTCCATGTAGGCAGACGATACCGTGCTACCTATAATTAAAATCTCAGTGTCCAGAAAGTGAAGAGAAGTGAAGTGCCTTTTATATTATTATTCTAAAGTTGTGTTTGAGAAATGTGCAGACGATAATGCAGCAGTGAGCTGCGAGTGAGTGTTATTCTTTTAATAAAGTGTTTTTTAATATAATCAGTGCCTATGGAATAATTTGTGTAGTGTGTGCTTAATTTTTACACATCCTGTATTGTAAATATAGGCCTTTTAGAATTTGACTGAGAATAGCAACACTTATTCCTAATCAAACAGTAGTTGCATTCTTCAGCTACTCATGAATTGATTAGAACATTTCCCTAAAGTACTATAAGAACAAGGAAAGTTGGTAAGATCGTCTTAATCAACAAACAACTCCAATGGGATCATCGAACGAACGATGAAACAATGTTTCTGTTGAAAATAAGAACCATGCTTATGTTCAATACCAAATTCTGAAAAGTCTATGATTGTAAAATTTATATTTAATGTAAAGCATTGCCTCCTAATTCTTCCATAAAATTACAAAAACAACAGCTTGATTACAAACTAAATATGTATTTTTCTTTCTTAGCTTTAGGTCGAGTTCCATCAAGTAGCGAATTGCTACTTTTTGCCTCTCAAGCTGGTGCATCACCATGGAAACTACCAAGCATACCTGGAATGGGAATGGGAGACTTAAGCTCTCTCATGGCTTCTGCCAATCCTCAACAAGCTGCCGCCCATTTCGCAAGCTTGTATTTTGGAATTCCAAGAGCATTCTTTCCTTCCAACATTCCATCGCACCTCTCAAGCATTAATTCCACTTCAAGCAGTATTAACGCAGATGTAGCTGCTGCAGCAAGAACTTCATCCGCAGGCTATCCAGTAAACAACGGTGCTCTCACAAATCAAGCTTTGTATACGACGCGTCTTCAACTATCTGGACTTTATCCTGGATTAAGGTTTCATCCTTATTTCCAACCAAGACTCGTTCATCCTACACCAACGATAAAAAGCTCTTTGGAGTCAGCAACAGATTGTGATACAATGAATCCGAATATTTGATAAGCCACCTGAAATTCAACCTGAATAATTGAAACATTCCAGGACTTGTTTTAGAGTACAGTAGAACACCAATTATCCGGATTAATTACAGATCGATAGTATTAGGAATACTAAAATTCCAGATAAATAGTGTGTTTTTTTCTCATTGCAATGAGCATGAATTAATCGGATGGAGTCCGGAACGCTAATATTTATCAAAGTCACCTGTGTATTTTTACAATCAAATCAGAAATTCTAGATAATGAATTGTATGGAATAAATACTCCAAAGAGTTAAAACACGTTTCATTAAATAAATTTCTTCATTGAAAAATGGAAGGTATAACTATGATAACTATGGTGATAACAAATATTCCAAATAATTAAAACATTCTAGAATATTTTCTGAAATACAGTAAGATACCTATTATCTGAATTAATTGGTGATAAAAAGTTCATTAATTAGTGTTGTTTAACAGTTTTCCGAATATAACACTAAATAGAACAATCGAATATTTTCTGGTACTATGTAAATTCCCCTAACCCATGTTAAATGTAAAATCGGAGGGTAGAACGATGATAGTCCGATTTTTTGGGATTTGCGATTGCAGTACAGGCTGTTAGCTTGAGTGATACCATTAGAGAGATATCATTTGGTAACCATGGATCAATGCAAAAATGAAGGCAATCCTTTCAAGAACAGTTTAATAATGTTTGAAGAGAAAAAGACATTGAAAAATCCACGCAAAAAACTGAAATAATTTAAAATAACTAACTAGCTTGTAGTTGTCCCTCTTTCCAGCTGAACCTTCAATTGTTTTCATTATAAGCTTACTGACATTTTTCACGTAGTGTTAACAAAAAGAATCTATGTCAAATACTACAGAAATTATGTTTAAAAAAACAGCAAACAGAGATATTAATTAACACATACTGGACAATTGCACCATAAAATATAAAAAATAAAAATGTATTTACTGGACACTCGCACCTGTTTTTTAGTACTAATGAGCAAGGTTGTGTGTTTAACAAACAGGGCTATAGCTAGAAGTGAATAATAAGGGGGAGGGAGAGAGAAGGGCTTATATATATATATATATATATATATATATATATATATATATATATATATATATATATATATATATATTACTCTCCTCTCTCTCTAACGCAGAAAGATAAATAAGTGCATATTCACATTCTAGGTACAATGTTTCTTATTAAACTGTTGTAAAAACTCCATTTTATGCTAAGAAAAGAATATGATGAAGAAATCTTTGAGTGTATAACTAGTGCAAAATTAAACATCGTGTTAGCTTCATATGTAGGATTTAAAAATGTTGAAGCACTCATTTTTATTACAGTTTAGTATTCCTGCAAAATTGAGAAAGAGCCTCAAAACTAAATTAGATTTTTGAACAGAATTTCATTTGGATTTTCAGAACAGAAATACATTGAGTGATCTTGGAATCTTTTCCAGGAAAGGCTCAAAATGTTTTAGGGGGAGGGCGGCTGAGCCTTCTCACCACTCCCCCCCCCAGCTACAGCCCTGAATTTCAATGGATACATTTTTATTTACAGATATTGATGGATCGTTCAAAGACATAGAAATCCCATGCATATTTTAAAATTTAATAAGTTAATTACTAAAATTTGAAATCACTTGTCCCAGAGTTTGTCCCAACCACCTATTTTAGGGAAACAGAGAGAAGGATTATGACCCCTCGCCCTCCCTTTATATTCTTATATATATAAGCAATATTAAAATGTAAAAAAGGCGAAGGTTCTCTAAATGGTATCACATTTCATTTTTTATTGGATGTTTTGAAATTCCTTAGGGTTAATCGATCTTCCCAATGAACAATTTCCGGATAATTGATGATCTACAATGTGAATGTAAATTTTGTCATTCCTCAAACTGTGATAGCACTGGTAAAAGAGCAAACATGATGACCACAATTACTGCAAAGCAATTGGCAATAAATGTGAATTGAATTAGAACATTTCTAAAGAAGACAAAGCATTGGACGGGAAGATATTTTGTCAACAACAATCGTAAACTGAATCAGAACGTTTCTAAAGAAAACAAGGATTAGTTTTAACAGGAAATATGATTGTTTAAGGAAGTGATGGCATCGTTAATTGAGTGATGTATAATACAGTTTCAAGACAAACTTTTGAAAAAGAATAGCTTCTTAAATACATTCCTATGTATATAAAACGTTATGTTTTGTTATGATAATTTATTGTTATTGCGTAGATTTCAGGATCCATTAGAAGAATGCAGTTAATAGCATATGATGCTAGTTCAATGACTATCAATAAAAACTAAAAATAATCATTCATTTCATTATAATGGAAAAAAACATACAACATGCACACAAACGTATACAGTAAAGCATCTTTTATAGATCGATGAAGATAGTCTAAGAACCGACAGCACAGAAAACTAAGATATCGAGCACAAGAAAAAAAAAATCTTTTATTTTATGGAAGAGTAGTAATAGAGGAATCTAATGATCTATGTCTGCCGGAAATGAAATGGCGCATAAGTCTATAATTAATATCAGTAGTGATTTACTTATAGGTTTATTATTTTGTTTGTCATTATCAAAGGTATAAAATGATTGTAGGACAAACACAATGATAAACCTATACAAGTAAACCACTGGTGGTATTAATTTTTGACTTATGCACCAGTTCACTTCCGGCTTACAAGGATCATTCGATTCTCCTATTATTACTCGTCCATAAAATAAAGAGATTTTTGTGCTATCGTCTCTTGGACTAAGAGATTAATAGAAAACAAATAACAACAAAAACCATATGTGAAAGAAAAACGTTTAAAGGAAATAATAAATAAATAGTGTGTTCGCACATTTTTAGAAGACTTTGTTTTGATGTGAAAAAATACTCACCTGCTTATATTTAAAGTAAAAATTAGTTTGATACCTCCTGAATTTGCTCAGAAATCGCAATTTAGAACGTTTTTTAGAATGCTTTTGTGCGTATTTTCATCCCTTTTAAATTTCGTATTTTTTCTTAAAAATCATTTATATCTTATAAGTAATTAACATGCCAAATTTTATGTTTCTAGGCCCTTCAGTAACACAAATTCGCAATTTTAGAGCGGTTTTTGTTTCTGCACCCCCTTTAGGATAGTGACACCGACATAAGATATAGCCTATATAGAAGCAAGGGCTGTCACCATCATTTTGACACCATTATTTTTTTAATTGGTTTGATACTTCTTGAGATTGCTTAAAAACCGCAATTTAGAAAGTTTTTAGAACGCTTTTCGTTCGTTTTAATTCTTTTTAAATTTCGTATTTTTTAGGAGATGTTCTTAAAGATCATTTATATCTTAAAAATAATTAACATACCAAATTTCATGTTTCTAGGACCTTCAGTAACAGAAAAATCGCATTTTTAGAACTTTCTTGCTTCTGCACTCCCTTTGGTATCGACATAACATGTAGCCTATGTTGGATTCAGGGGCACACCATCAACTTGGTACCTTTACTTTTGAAATCGGTTCAGTAGTTCCAAAGATTACTCTCTAAAAATAAACAAACCTCTTTATAATGTAGGTATAAATGATACATTTAGAATTAGAGTAAATTGCTTCTTTGATGCTGTGCTTTCCCGGTCTGATGCATTTTTAAAATTTATAACTTCTGAAAAATTCCCTTTTTTCATTGAAAAATGGAAAAAAACTTCGTATCCGTATAAGAAAACTTGCATTTTTTTACATCTATAAAAAACAATATCTTCGTAAATGTCTCAAAAAGCACAGGTAGTTTTAATTTAATATATGCCTCAAGTCATATGTAAACATGGCATTAGGTATTTGAATGATTTTTTTAATAAAAAAAATGTCTTAATGTTATGCACATAGTTGATCAGGATGCGAAATTTCTAGTCGAAAGGTCGCTATCAGGGTAGAAAACGCTTTTAAAAAAACTATCCTCCCTCCTCCCCCCTCCCTTCTCCAAAATGTTAGCTGCTATATTTTTTCGAATTGATTGCAGCATTTGAGAGACAAGAGTACAACTTTTAAAATGTCTTCCAATTTTACCTGTACTTCGAAATCATTCAATATTATCATTTTAACCCTTTCCGGCACAAACAAATTCTGTTCGTAAAATAAGAAATTATTGACTGCTACTGGAATTTACAAACGACTTTTTTAGAAATTAAAAACTCCTTAATTTAAGCTTTCATTGTAAATTTGATTAAATTATTATTTGTGCCGTTTGTAAGTTTGGAAATAAAATAAGGTGTGCCCGAAGTAGGACCATTGTGCCGGAAAGGGTTAAAGATTTTATATAGCATATGTTTCAGCGTATAAGCCGAAACTTTTTGGTCAATTTTTTCGATCCAAAGTGGGGCGTGAGGGGAGGTCGGCATACACACTCGTCTAAGGAAATTTTCAAAATTGATATTCTGAAATAAAAAAGATGATCCCGGTATTTGATTTGTCGGTTAATATATATACTATATGATGAGGAAGTATAGTTTAGCGAGTAAACGCATACCTGGTTGAAATTTCTCTTTCAGCAATTTATACTAATAGATGAAAACATACATGAATACCTTTGTCCAGCCCTGTAGTTTACCTAGTACCTTTATTACACGCCAGTATTTACTAAAACTTTGTTTAAAAAAATTAATTAATTAAACTACTTAAACCACATTTCCAGAAATTATCATCCATATGTGACCATGTTTCCAATTCTTTGCGTGAATCTCTCATACATCATTTTATCTATATCCTACAACTATTTCTTACTAAACTGAAAGCAATTCAACGTAAAAATGCATAATTTATTTAAAAACAATTTTAAAGTAAATTACCCTGATATTCAGCAACCTTTACGAGCTCTTTTGTGTAACCCTGCATATCAACTATAGCATTTATACACACCAAATAATATGCATACATTTAGTGAAACTTAAAAGCGCATATCATAAGTAAAAAAGCATTTCATCCATCCATCAACCATCATCTATAATATACAGTACTTCGGATAGAATATACTATTTGAAACTTTTGTGTGTCCCTGTAAATGCTAATATACATTTCATATCATGTGTGAAATATTAAGCCTCAGTAGCGTATATCAATTTTATTATACATGAAATCGTTTAATATAATTAAAATATGTCGCAAAGAATCCCTCCAACTTTATTATTGTGTAATGGAATTCTTTTGCGTGGCCTTGTGAATGAAAACTATAATTTTCATGGATATTCTACAGAATGCATATTTTAGTGCCCTTTGTTAACATATATATACATATGTATGTTTGACAGGATGTAAAACCTTTAAAAATTTTTTGAAACGATTTTTCCTCATAGGCCGTAATGTAGCAAAAAACTTTTGACTATCCCTGCAAATAAATTAATCATGCTAGAAACTTCATTTGCAGTAAGGTTCGTACTAGGGTAAACGTCAGCAACATCCAAAATTTCACGGCAGTCCGAGTACATTTAAGAGAGTTACAGCGCGGCCAGGCGGACCGACAAAACAAAAGCATAAATACTTTTCAGTTTTGTTGGAAATTGCTAAAAACATAAAAAATATTTTCATATTCCATTCCTTTACAATAGAATAGTCATCATTCACTATGAATCATTCAGTATCAGAATTTTCAAGCAATCACTTTCTTTCAATCGTACAGCCGGTTGAACATTGGTAGTGTCCAATTTATCATCATTGCTATCTTTTTTCAAAAATGGCTTCATCATCAGTTTCATGTAATTTATTAATGATGCAATATATTTTTTGAAAGATCGGACGACCATTCCTTTATAGTCCAAGAGCCGACAGCACAAAATCCTATGTCATCGAGCACAAGAAAAATCCTTTATTTTATAGAAGAGTAGTAAGAGGGGAATCTAATGATCCATGTCTGCCGGAAGTGAAGTGGAGCATAAACCAAAAATGAATACCACTAGTGGTTGACTCGTAGATTTAGCATTGTGTTTTCCTGCACCCAGTTTTCCATGTTTTCATACCTTTGATTGTACGACAAACACAGTATTAAACTTACGAGTCAACCACTAGTGGTATTCATTTTTGGCTTATGCACCACTTCGCTTCCGGCAGACATGGATCATTAGATTCCCCTATTACTACTCTTCCATAAAATGAAGGGTTTTTTTTTTTGTACTCGATGACATAGGGTTTTGCGCTGTCGGCTCTTGGACAATTACGTTAACCCATTAGCGATGGGAAACTTTTACGAAATTTTTAATGTTTTGTCGTCGTTTTTTAAAAAAAGAAGTTCGTGACTTATTGAATCGATATAATGCTCCGATTATATAAGGCAAATTTCACCGTAAAATTTTAATGGTAAGGATAAACGAGAATTCTTAAGCCTTTTCACGGCACGTATACATGTCGCTCATCCCCAAAGGGTTAACTGAAGATCAAACCAAGATTCTTTTAATTATTCATAGGCAGTGACGATGTCAACTTTTTCCAAATTTCTGCAATTTGTCTCAGCTGTATCCCAGATGACATACATTCAGCCAATTTCGAACTTACAAGGAAGGTCTCCATACGGGCATATTCAGAAAAATCTGAAAAAATTACAGAATGTTCTTCTCATATGGGTATATATATTTATAAAAAAATTTCGGCAGAACCTCTATACAACTTTCGTAAAAAAATAATGAAAATTTCGTTTATTTGGCGATTTATCTCCGGTTGGCGAAAAAACGAAATTTTGAAAAATACGCTTTTATGCTTCGAATACTTTTTAAAGAAAAAACTTTCTATGTTCAATTTGTATAAATAAGTTTATTTAAGTAATTCTAGATTTCCATTTTTAATTTGCTTTAAGGATAATTTTGTCATATTGTTTGCTATATGTACTTATAACAAAATTTAACTATTATATTTTACGATTTAAGACAAAATTTAAATTGATAAAATTGTTCCAAACTGAAAAAATATGACACAGGCGATTAGACATTGTTACTATGGAAACCTCTTTTTTGGATTGGAAATGTACGGCGAAAAACAACGGCGAAAAACAATGGCGAAATTTCTTTCAAATCGGTAATAAAAAGAAAAAAGAAGATGAAATATTTATTTAACTTTTTTTATAGAACATTTTTAATTAATATTACTGCAAATGTTCAGAAAGTTAAAAATGTGGTACAAAAAAAAAAAAAAAAAAAAAAAAAAAAAAAAGGAAATTATTCTGAATAAGAGGAATTATAACAAATAGTAAGGAAATTTTTGCGAAAAATCATACTTTACAAAAAATCTCATTGGCAGATTTTAAATTTAAGCACTCAAATATTTAGATTTAATCCATTTTAGCCATTTTTAATCTGATTTCACTTCGTTTCCTCTGAATCGTATGTGAAAGTGCTTTTCGCCATATGACTGATACGGATTAAGAAAAAATTACGCGAAACTTTTTCCTTTTTTTTAGAAATACGAATTACTATTGAAAAATCAAGAGAAATAAGAGTAGGGATCGCACTTTGAGAGCTCCGAGGTTACTCTAAAGTTTTTTTTTTCCTCAGTAAAATAATTAGACCCTTTATATTTTTCCTAAATATATTTGCGAATGTTTAATAATTTGTAAATATGTGAGTCGACAATCTTTATTACTTTTCCCAATTTGAACTTTCAACATTTCACAGTTTAAGAGTAAAATCACTGTGACAGACAAACACAGATGTGATTTTATAATGGTTCCGTTTTTACATTTTAAGTACGGAACACTAAAAATGAGTATGATGTGTAACAATTCGATACAGAATTATAAATTAATGATCAGGGGCGTGCGAAGAAAAAACTGCGCCCGGGACAAAGTTTCAATTTGTTGCATCCCCCTCCTCGAACTTTTTCTTGCGACAGGCTAAAAATGATGTTGGATATATAAATTTGACACCCCCTAAATTTCCGCGACCGGGGCGACTGCATCATTCGTCCCCTCTTTAACATGGCACTGTTAATGATCTTTGTTTGTTTCTTTTCCTTAATAGGTTCTACTAACGCCTTTCTTTCTTTAAATTTAAAGGTTACGGGTCAAGCTGTGATATACCATATTTTGTACTCTCAAAAGATATTCAGTACTTTCTTCTTTCTTCTTTCATTTGTAAGCCTTATATTCCTTTCCATATCTTCTTTAAATAGCATCCAAACAACATTATATGTGTTCATTCTCAAAACCGTTATTTCAAACAAAAACAGAAAATGATTTAATATTCCAGATATTAAAACAAAATCTTAAAAGTTAACAAAGTAAAAGTAAATTTTTGTAACTTTCAAAATATAAAAGAAATAAATTGAATAATTGAAAAGAAACGTCAGGTTGCCTATAACTTAAAATAGATATTTACGAAACATAATACACAAATATTTTTTCAATAATAAAATTAAATAGCTGTAGCAACATGTATAATACAAAATAATAACAAAAAAAATAATAAATTCTTTCATAATTTAAGTTTAAATTCATTAAAATATTGCACATTCTACAAGCCAGTAAAAATCAATTTTCAGATTCGTTAAAATCGTCTGCTATTGGCGTGGAAATGTGCTGCTCGCCAAATCGTGCGTCGCTTTCAGCTTTTCACGCCAGTTATTCCAAAGTATTTTTTTTAAACACATTTCCTATTGTAATTCCGCCGCTAAATTTGACTGATTCTTTATTACCTACATGAGTAGTTTATTTTGTATTATTATTATTATTATTATTATTTTTTTTTTAAATATTCTGAGTATGCCCACGATGGAGACTTTCCTTGTTAGATCGTCTTTTAACTCCTTGGGGACGAGTGACACGTATATGTGCCGCAAAAAGGCTTAATAGCCTTTTTTTTTTATCCCACCAGCAGAATTTTACTGTAAAATTTGTCTTGTTTAATAGGAGCATTTTCTCGATTCAATAAGGCACAAATTTCTGTTTTTAAAAATCGGTGACAAAACATTAAAAATTTCGTATTTTGTCATTTAACCACTTCCCGTCGAGAAGGTGTTAAGTTACTAATTTATACAAACTTCCAGCAGAACCCAATTATACAGATTTAGCAGATTTTTAAAAACAGAATAAGAGAGAGAAATAACTTCGAAGTTTTTCGGCATTTTTTTTATTTATTTATTTAGCGTTTATATTAGTCTTTGGTCATTGAATTTCTCATACTTTTTTAACAGCGGCTTACATAAGGGTTTTCGATTTTGGATGATTTTTCACTGAAAAGGCGTATACTCGTCTTATACACGAAAATTTAAGGTGGTTATACAAATTTTAATGTATTTTTCTAAAATATCTAAATCTATGTAATGTAATATGTATCTGTGTATAAAATTATTTAGAGAACAGTATTGCTAGATTAGGGAAAATGTTTATTAAAAAAAACCGACATTTTTTTTCTTTGTAACTGATGATTCTCACTGTATTTGCATATGGAATTTCTGTCATATAATAAAACGAAGATTTTTGCTACAGTATTTCATAAAGCTAACAGATGGCAGCACTAAAAATACAACAAAAAGTGAAGAGGAGAAGAATGTTCATTATTCTACTTTAAAAACTGCATTTATGCGATGTTTTGACAGCATATTTGCTCTGTCTCATTAAATTATTTCTGACATTTTTCGTATTATTGGGGAATAAATAAAGGACAAAGTATTATTTACAGTCCTTCCTAATATTTACCAAGCGATGAAGCCTGAGCCCGATTAAGGTTGTAGGGGGCCCAAGGCCCCACCCTCGCATCAAAATATTAGCCTCCCCCCCCCCCCCCCGGGAAAATTCGAAAGGTATCATTATATTATCATACGCTTACCAAGTTAACCAAAATATTTTTTGTTTTTTGAGAAAATAACTAAAGAAATGCAACATTAAGAAAAAATTCTGCATTTTAGTAAATTTGGGCCCTTTTTAGCAGTGGGCCCAAGGCCACGGCCTAGTTGGCCTGGGCAGTAACCAGGCTCTGGACGAAGCTGTGTAAGACTGAAGATGCAAAGTTACTGGGTATTGTATATCCGACAGAAAATTTCAACAATTGCAAAATTTTAAAGGTATTAACCGGATAAAAAATTCTGAATACAGAGAAGAAATTGTAATTTATAACTAGCAAATAATTTAATTCATAAAAAAGTAATATATTGACAGTTTCAAAGTCAATGCTTATCGTTCTCTAAAAGCACTTAATCATGTCTTATGTTAGTTTTTTTTAACGCTGGTAATAAACATTTAGAAAGTTCTAATAAAGACCAAAAAGCTATGAAGGACCTTAGTATTAGCATTTTATTAGGGATCCTACATGAGAGAATAGAGGATCGCCACGTTTTAAGGTAGTTCGCAAATCCCCTAATCAATAACGCGAAACTTTCTGACACACACTAAACACATTTTTATAAAGGCATATATAATTGACAGATCTGACTATTGAAACGGAAATGACATTTTCATTTTTTGAAAAATAAATTACTTGTAGAGTTATAAACAACTGAGGCCATGTGATAACCAGCTTTCTTTTTCCCCCCTCTGTGTCGCGTCGAAAAATCGGTTCAAAACGGTTCAAGACAATATCTTTTGAAAGCTCTTTCGTCTAACAAAATATGAAAACATCTTTCGATTATATAGTTTTTGAAAAGCCTGCCAATTTCATGGGTTTCTGACCAAAAATGTGTCAGAAAGTACACTCTTTGGATTTGAGAACAACCTGGAGGCAATTCTCAAAATCACTGCTCAATAAACGCAAAATTTTCCGACACATTTTTAAACATAAAGGCACGAAATAGGCAGACCTGACTATTAATGCAATTGTGAATCGAATTGGTTGTTCCGTTTATGATTAGCTTGCTTATCAATGCGATTTTTTTGTTCCTTTCTTTTACCATCACATCTGGAAATCAGTTCAAAACACGAAATTTGACAGTAACAGTTTGGATTTACTAAAATAAAAGAAAATGTTTTTCGATTACATACATTATTTCTGAATCAGTATTGAATTCAGGAGATGGCCCGAGAAAACTATCCCCGGAGCAGTGAAGTGTCCGACACGGAAGATTTGAAATTTTGTGTTTTCAATAATTAAAAAAACGCTTCCGTCCGTTTTCTGGAGCCACAGAAAAGTGTACCCGAACAAAACCGGACAATTTATCCGTTTCTGAACAAAAATATATTTAAAGGGTACTTACTTAAATCAGAAAGGGGAAATCTGTGACACAAGTTTTAGTTTATTTTTGCTCGGAAATTCATGAAACTAGCAAGTATTCTTCAAAAACATTTTTTTTTTGCAAACACAAGAGATTTTTTAGAAAATTGTGTCAAAATGGGTGTTTTTCTAAAAGACAATAGATTATTAAGGAAAAAGTATCAGACTGGGCGTTTTCAACCGCATTTCTCGACGAAAGCAGAAAAACCAGTCTTACAAAGATAGAAAAAAGCGTGATCACGTGACCGACATTGTTTATTTCGGTAGGTAATTTAATTATCACAACAAAGTTCGATTTGATAAACAAAGTAAACAGTGGTAAACAAAGTTCGATTTGATGAACAAAGTAAACAGTGGTAAAGAAAGTTCTATTTGAAATGGCTTCTACAGTCAAACTTACCAATTTTAAATCTTTCCTTAACCCGTTGAAGACGAGCGACACGTATACGTGCCGCAAAAAGGATTAAGATAAGAATCCTTGTATATCCCCACCAGCAAAATTTTACTGTAAAATCTGTGTTATTTAATCGAAGCATTTTCTCGATTTAATTACACACAAATTTCGGTTTTTATACACCGGTGACAAAACACTAAAAATTTCGTAAAAGGCTCCCGTCGCGAAGGGGTTAAAAAATGAATTTGTAAATGTGTCTAGTTGACGAAAGCTGTTGAGAATTGACTTAAGTGGTTAGTGTCGCCACCTCTCGATTTTTATTGGTATTAAAACATCTTGTTATCCAGTAAGTCAATTTTCCTGGATATATATTTTTTCTTCATACAAGCACTTTGTAAGAAACTTTGCTCCCGGATTCCACAAAAAAGTAAAAATAACAAATGAAAATTTGTATGTATGAATAAAATGAATAACTTTTAACAATAGTGCACTAAAGCTAGTCAAATCTGCATAAATTATTTAATTTATGAAAAAACCTTTTTAACAGCTAGCTAAAATTTTTAATACCTCTTTGTTTTCACATACACAATAAAGTATTGGTTTTGTGAAAATTCTGACTCAGAGTTTTTGATGCATTTACATGTTTTAGGATGTCCTAAACAGATTTGACAATTTTTGGAAAATTTCTTTTCTGGATATGACACAAACTTCCAGGGGCGTGCCAGCAGTATTCGGCGCCTGTGTGCAGAACTGCATTTGGCGCCCTAACCCCCCCCCCCCCCCCCAAAAAAAAAGCTATGAATGTTTAAAAATGTATAGTTGTCCTTCTTTTGGAGTACCTTCTTTTGAACCAGAAAATTTATTTAATAAAATATGTCTTGTTTCTTTACAATTTGTACTCTATTTCATTAAATAAATAAATTTCTGTTTCCAAACATGCTTAAATTACTTGAAAAATAAAGAAGGGTGGCAGCTATTAAATAAAATTTGTAACACAGTAAAACCTGTATAAATGAAAGCACTCTCTATCAGAATCCTGCGTTACAGTAAAATTTCATTATCCCGGAGAAAATAATTTAATGCAATAACAATAGATTGCATCTAAAAGAAAGAAGTATTGGCGATGGCTACGAAAATCTACTGCACATAAAGATCTGAAAATTTGGATAAGGATAGATGATGGTAGATGCACCGTGCACCTGACACTCAATGTTTTTATTTTTTGTTAATTACCCGAAATATTATATAAAAATCCTTAATGATAATCGCAAGGGCGGATCTGGAAAGTCCTCAAGGGGGGGGGGGGGCGATTTTAGAAATTTGGAGACTCGACTTTAATGTGTACATCGGGGCTAATTTTTTCACTGCGAGTCATGTTGCTTTTATTTTTTGCTGTGGTCGGGTCTGGATCCGGTTGACTTCTAATTTTTGCTGTGGATCGGGTTTGGGTCCGGTTGACTTCCTTTTTTTGCTGCTGGTCGGGTTAACTAATGTTTATGTTGTGGATCGCATTAGCAAAATTAGCAGGTGTTTTTATTCAGAAACTATAGCGTTATCCATTTTTTGATAAGCAGTTTAAGAAAATACTGTGAAAATTATCGTTTTGAATAGAATTTCTAGAAGCGACAGCATGAGAAGGTAGAAAAATCTGCAATCATTTGGTGTGCGAAGAGAAAACTGCGCCCGGGGTAAAGCAAAATGTGGCGCAAACTTTTTTGTAGTAATACATAAACATAATTTAATTAACAATTTCCTCAGACCACGGATTAGCAAGACTTTCTTCAACATCAATAACTGGATAAGCATCTTGCAAGTTAGTTGTAGGCACAGTGCTTTGTTGAAGATTAACATCGGCGTCATCATTTTCGCGCACTACGCAGAGAATCTCTCTCGATCTACCATTCATTCGTCGCGTGAGGATGCGAGAAGGACGGACATTGTGCATCTCTAGACTATTGTAGCTCAGATTCAGTTGCTTGTGACAAGAATTCAGATGTGCTTTAACTTTTGTTTTTGTACAGAAGTACAATGCACACTGCTGGCATGTCCTTTCCAAAAGTATCCGATCCTTCTGCAGGCTAGGGCAATAAAGGTCATAGATCAATTTGCCGAAGCCTTCATACGTTGAAGTAATTTCAAGAGACCGACGCAGAAGAAATGGAGCAAACATCTTGCCATTATACTCTTGAGGCTTTGGAATATATAGGCGATAATAATAGGCTCATAACAGGAAAAAAAATAAATACTCGTGATATATTACTACACCCCTCCTCCCCCTTGTGATATTTTGTGATTTTTTTATGGACCCCCCCCCCCCTCTCGAGCCTCGCATGATTAATGGACGGCCTCTAACGCACATTTATTCTTATTCTCATTAAACCAATATAATTAAAAATAGCTCATATTTTAACGTTCCTGCTTAAATCTTTATAAAGGGCCAGTCGACCCGCTAATTTTTTTTTATGGTCTTGGCCCATATGGCCCTTCAATTTTTTTTTGCCGGCTCAGTCCGTTTATTTTGTTTATTGGCCCGGCCTGTTGGAAAAATTATTCTAATTTTGCTGGCCTGTTAGAAAATTCGGAACCATTTCGCCGACTCGGCCAGGCCTGGGCACTTGCATACGTCTAGGCTCGGTCTGACACGGACCGAAATTTAACTTTCATTCCGAGCCGGACCCCTACCAGGGAAATTTTGGTCAGTGCGGGCTCTTATTCCACAGCCCGGTCCCGCCTGAGCCAGAAACATTTTGCGGCATCAAGAGCAAAAGCCCGATAATGAAATTATACAGTAGAAAAAATTGCATAATACAGTAAAACCTCTAAATAACGGACACCTTGGGAGCGCAGAAATTGTCCGCTGTTGGGAAAACCTCAGAGATAGAAAAATTGCTAATGAATGCTTAATGTTTCATTAGTTGATTTTAAAATGTCCTAAAACCTCTATTATATGATTAACCAGAAATTAAAATAATTTTTAAAGCAATAACATTGAAATAAAATTGTGCATACCTTTATCCTTTGTTTATTACATTCTTACAAAAAAATTTGTTACAAAAGTTTGCTTTTACTTGCGATTATATGTAATTTGTTTTTCAATGCGAAATTTTAACTCTGTCAGTAATTTTAATCCTTTTGAATCATTTTTTTATCTAAAAAAAAAAAAAAAATTGTATAATTGTTTATTGTATTTTTCTGCTTCTTAAAAGCATACAATCTCAAATCATCCGAAAGAGGGGTTGTGATCACAGATAAATGTAGGGGGAGAGGGGATTTATTCCGGCTCATTCCCACATTTATCTGTGATCACAAAATTTGTGATACATTGCCCTGATAAATTTAAAAGATTTTTATTTTTTTTCCTCGTTAAAAATAATTTTTCATTCTTTTTTGCCAAAATTACTGCCCGCTATTCGGAATGTCCGTTATTCAGAGGTTAAACATACAAAAATTTAAGTTTTGGGAGTGGGGATTTGAAAACTGTCCGTTAAATAGAGGTGTCCGCTATTCGGGAGTGTCCGTTATGGAGGTTTTACTGTACTTATAAAAAATGTTCCAAAAGTAATTATAATTTTAAAGCTATTTTTTATATTAAAAAAAAAGGCCGTTAAACGAAAAATTAAATTTAATATTATCAAAAGAACAGTTTGGTATACAATAAAAATATACTTTACGCATAAAAGGATTCTCATATTTTGTCTCTGTTTCAATAAGAAAATATTATGAACAATGGACATGTTAATGAAGTGTGTTTCATGAATAAATGCAGGAACCTGTAGAAAATACTGATTATTATCTGTCAAATCGAACAACATTTTAAAATTTTCTGTAAGAAATGCGCTTTTTTAACTATAACCATTTCATTCTTCATAACAAGCCTTCGTTACAGGCAAGACCCAGAAAATAACCTCAAATAAAAATTTTGAAAGTTCAATACTTTTTTAGGAACAGAGGAAACACTACTCGATCGCAAGAATATGGTAAATACATTTATTTACTGCTACGGCATTAGCAGAAGAAATGATAATTAGTACCGTTATTTCCATATGAAAAGCGATTACGACTTGTATACGTTGCATATACTAGAAATTTAAATTATTCGGTAACCGCAAAATAAAATCGAAAGAAAATATTCCTTTCGCATTAGATGTCTAAATAATAATAAAAATAAACGATCCAATTTCAAATAATCTCTGCTACTAACAAAAACCGAACTAATCACAAATTCATTATTCCCGCCTTTTTTCGTAGGCGCCGGATCGTCGATCGTTGGCAATGCTTGAACATAAATCTACAGATGTAAATATAACTTTTTTTTTTTTTTAAATAGCATTTAAATACTAAAATAGAAAATAAATTGTGCTTCACTTTCATTTTTATCAAAATAGCAAGACATTGATTTGAAAAGGAATAACTTTTAATTTTTAAGGGGGAAAAAGTTTTTTACATTTTTCTATTCATCGATAAATAAAATTTTCAGATTTCAGAAAAAATGAGTCCGAATCAGTAGACCAGCATAAAAACAGAGCACAATCTCATATCGGACACGGGCTAAGTCTGAACCTGTGTCATCTCTAATGCAAGACATCTAAGAAGAATGACTCCAGGCCAGACCCGATCTGGAAGAAAAATAAGTCAGACCCAACCCAAATCTGCAGAAAAATAATGATCATGATAGTATCAAATAAATGACGGCCGAGTTCTGAATGCGGTAAGACCAGATACAGCCCGAGCCTCGCGAACTTAAAAAAGGCGCGGCCCGGGCGAGGGGGAGGCGCCGGATTCTAGTTAGGATCTAACTCATTTCTTGCAAGGATGCATGTATTTTTGGGAAACTTTTATTATCCCAAGAAGGGAAGACGATCGCCACCTCAGACCCGCCATTGGGCTCGACCCAAATCTGCAGAAAAATAATGATCACGATACGGCCCGGTTCTGAAAGCGAGAAGACCTGACCCAGACCGAGCCTCGCGAAGATAAAAAAGCGCGGCCCGGGCCGGGCCGCGCCGGACTCGAGTTAGGCTTGAATTCATTTCCTGCGAGGATGTATGTCTTTGTAGGAAGCTTTTATTAGCCCAAGGGGGGGGGTCGCTCTTTCGCCCCACCCCTTAGATCCGCCATTGCTTCTCCCCCTTTATGGTCTGGTTCGATACCAGACGGAGCGTTTACGTAAAGGAAGAACGAAATCCACGATAGGCCCGCCCTGAAAAGAAAAGTGTGGCTCGATCCCGCTCTACAGGAAAAAGTAAGCCCCGGTTCTGAAAGTGTAAAGACCCGACCGAGCCCCGCGAATTAAAAATGGTGCGGCCCAGCCCGGGCCGCGCCGATCTCGAGTTTAAGTCCAATCCTTTTTCTGTGCGGGCATCTAATATCGTTTTCCAGACCCTTTATTGGGCTCAAGGGGGGGGGGAATTAGATCCCCCCTTAGATCCGCCATTGGGGGAAGCTGAGCTGCCCATAGCACCCCTTAGCTACGGCCCTGTGCATAGCCCCCAAGTTCTGGTTTTACATTATTTCTCTATTCAGGATTCTCCAAAGCGTCCCCCGCGGACGCCGCGATTGCGCCCTTAGGTTTTCTTGGCACCCATTCGAATGTATCCTCTTATACTAGCTATTTTTAAGATTAAAAATATATTTTAAGGGATGCATTTTTAAAAGTAAAAAATATTTAAATAGTTTTCTTGTAATACTTATCGATGACCTTAGATAAGTTTTAATTATTTAATGCTATTAAGTTGTTAGGTTTCTAAAGCTTCTTTATCTACAAAACTTTTGAAGATAGACTGTCCTCTGAAAATCTAATTTTAAATTTATTCTGAATTAAATTATTGTTACAAATTATTTTAAAATAGTTTTTGAATCATAGGGGACTTATAGCTATCAGCGTGAGATGTACGCGTATCATATAAGACATTTCTAACATATAAGTCTACCTCTATTCATGGATTGATATTGTACACTGTAAAAAAATTCAAGAGGTTACTAAAAATTTCTTAGTAAATTTGTATTCCACAGAATTTTTTAGTAACCATTACAAACTTTTTTTTTTGCAAGCAAAACAAACATTTCTTTTGTAAACTGAACAAAATAATTTTTTGTATAACTAACTTAAAACTTTTTAGTATGAGCCACCAATCAAATTTTAGTAATAACTCCAAAATTATTTTTAGTAACCATTACGTGTGCCCGAAGGGCAGGAGCTTCCTTTTAGCTGCATCCAGTGGGTAAAAAGAGAGACTACTGAAACGGAAGATTTTCGGTAAAGCCGTAATAGATGGCAGCATCAAACATTGCTACCTACTCCATTTTGAGATGTTTCTAAAGGGGAGGGAAAGTTCAGAGATCATTACTCATAGTAACTGCTACGACAGGATTTTCATAATCCCTTTATTTACATTCGGTGCATATTTGGCGGCGGCCAGCATCGAACCCAGATACTTTCAGCCTGGAGTTCGATGCTATGACCACTAGGCTATCAGGGCCACGCCAAGTGCGTTTTAGTAATAGCTATTAAAAATGTAAAACTATTAACTCTATTCGTTGCTAGCTTTTTTCTAGTAATTCTTACAGATTCCTTGTAACCGAGTAAGATTACTAAACATTTTTTAGTAATTACAAGCATTACTAAAAATTTTTTAGTAGATCGACCCTTTTTCTTACAGTGTAGGAGAAACTTTTACCAGTATTTCCTAATAGTAATTTTCTTCTTATTTATGATAAATTCTGAAGTAAAGTGACAATTGTTTCTTATAAATAATAATAAAAAAAACAAGTGAAATTTAGCTCATACGGTAATAAAACTGTATATTATGCTTTTCCACCGCAGTGAGATAATAGTGTTGCATATTTTCAGCTATGTGGAGCTTTTTATTATTTATAACTATATGGTGCGCCTTTGTTTATAAAAGTTGGGCAGGTCTTGTCTAAATGATATATTAGAGGACTCATAAGTAGAATAAAATAAAATTTTAAAGAAAGAAATGAATATTTATAAATAATTTCTATAAGGTAAATCTACAAAAGGTAATTCAGATGCCAAGAAAATATAATGCATTTTAGTATAAATAAATTAAAGATTTTTTTTTAAATATTTGCTTTTCAACTGAAATCTTTTGGCGCCTTTACTGCTTCGGCGCCTGTGTGCGCCGCACACTTTGCACACTGGGTCGGAACGCCCCTGCAAACTTCACATTCACTTGATCATATATTTAGACACCAGTCTGAAACATGCAATAAATGGATGAACACATTCGTATTCCGATAGCTTATAGCGTCTAGAACATAGTTTAAAAAATTGTTAAAATAAGAATTATCACTAAAGATATTGCGACAAAAAAATTATTATTGTAACTATTGGCGGCTAAATCAAACGTTAAATGCATTTTTCATTTTTTTTTTTTCACCTATCTACTCAAATTACCCGAGAATAGCTCAAATAATTTCCTTTAAATTATAATTAAAGTGTTCAGAATTGAATTCTCTATTATGCTATAATTCTTTTTTTTATTTTATTTTAACAGGTGTTTTAAAGCCATTTTTATGGACACCAATTGATATTTTTCTCTAAAGTGCCCCTTTTGCACAAATATTTAAATATAAAGTAGACTCGATTAACTGATATGGTCAGAAAATGCCGCGTCTCGGATAATAGAATTTGTGCAAATTTTCATGAACATTTTTAGAAAAAGGATCAAATATATTAAATTATTATACAAAAGGGCATTAATAATTTAATACAAAATAAAGAGAATAAATATAAATTTTAACCATATAGATTTACAGTTAGTACAATATAAAAAAATATATATGTAGTTTTCATCAAAGAATGAAATGACAAAGGTCTGTTTTCATTCTTCATTTATTCTTCGATTAATTTGACTATTCAAATTTCTCAACAGTTTTGCTTTCATCTTATTGCTGCAAGTAATTAAGCATTCTAAAGCCTCACTAGTGTGTCACCATGACTTAATTTTGGATGAATAACAAAGTTTTTTTCATCACTTTCAAGCCATTTTTCGAAATTCCTTGTTTCCTCAGAACCACAAACGATATACAACACATTCCAATTCCGAATCTTCGTAAATCCATTGTTGCATGGCTTCTTCGTCCACATTTTCAAAACAATAAAACTTTCTTAAATCCTCTGTGATTTTTCTCTGCAAATCCGTAGTATCGTCATCCAATAAAACTACCGTATATGATTTCTTAACCATGGTGCTTTTTTTACCAATTTCCATTTCCCTATTTTTCCTCATCATAATGAATAACATGCTAAACTGAGATTTTTACAATTCCGGTTACAATACACAACTCGGAAATTTCCGATCTCGTTTAACAGAAAGTTTACTGTTAAAAATAAATGAAATCCAAGCTATGCCATAGCTAATACACTATACACTATAAATTTATTGAAATGCGATTTTTTTTTTTTCTATTTTGATATTTCAAGAATGCTCATTGCAAGTAACAAGCACTTCATTTTTAGGACAACTTCATTTATGTAAATGGCAAGGGCAAAATTATTACTTTTTTTTAATCAAAAATTTACAACATGCTTTCCAACCATATTTTGATATATTGCATAAAAAAGGTTTACATTATTGTTGAATCTGGCAAAATTTCTACATATATTTATGTTTATTCCTTCAAATTAATGTTCCTCTGCCCCCCTCCTCTCTTAACCCTTTATCTACCAAGGGTACTTATAAATACCATTAAAATTACTTATTAAATTCTTTTAATACATCAATTAGTTGTAATGCTGTTTAGAATGAGTTAGATACATTATTTTGTTCCAAATTGGTTACACAAAACAAAAATATTTTTAAAAGGACGATTTCTTTTGCCTTTGTATCTTTTCAGCTTTCTTGGCACTGACAATTTTTCAATTTGGAAATATTTCTACATTTATGTTGTAAGAACATCCTATTTGTACATTTTATAATTCTACAAAATACTAAGAAAACAATTTAAAATAAAAGATCTGAGTGGAGTTATAAATATTACGCAAAATCCCTGTAAATACAAATTTAAATAATCCTTTTAAAATCCTTCAAAAATTTATCAAATGATTATGTAAATCTTTTAATTTAGTTTAAGCAATTTACGTAAAATGCTTTAGAATGTTCGAAAATTTTCATGAATTCATAATGCGGTAGATAAAGGGTTGAATCAATAATCATTGAACGGGATCCCATTAAACATTAGTTACAACTCAATATAAATAGATTTCTGATTACATTTTGGTTTATATTAGACAAAAGGTGATGCTACAATGCCATGCTTTCCGCGAACTCTGAATCAATCAGATCAAAATGTACCAAATTTGGCATTTAATATCTTCTTATCCCTTTCAGGTCTGTTGTACTATTAAGAGCATGTCTTTTCCTCCAGTATTATTTTGTCTTTACAATTATTTAATTACTTTCAACATATAGAAATGACAGTATATGATTATGTCTTTCTTATTTTGACTTCATTTATGTTTGACATTTAGTAATAATAATATTCTTAATTTTCTTTGCACCATTTGTAATTCCTTTATTTTATGTACATATTTCCTTCTTTAAATTTAAAATATAAGTTACTTTTCAGAATGAGCCACATGATAAAACGTAAAAAACATTAGAAAGTTGTAAAATCTTTTAAACTCTGTTGTAATACCATATTTTTCAAATGTTTACAAAAACTCTTCTTTAGCCTATTATCACATAAATATGAATTAAATAGTACATATAATAAGTACATTCGTTAAATTTCATACAATGAGTTAATTTTTATGCTTCAGTAAGTCTAATTGAATAGTTACGATTAACATTATTGAAGAAAAAATTTTGTTCTCCAAATAGAAAAAAATTCAGACCCAAAAGGGTTAAGGACTTAATCGAACACCGTTGACTTAATTTTGAATTTGATTAATTAACAGAAGGCGCTGCTTTTTTACAGTGAACAATTTAACTACATTTCAGTTTCTATTGAGCTGAAGTGCACCAAATTTTACATTTGAGGATATTAAATAGATGTTGATCTAAATTTTGAATTTGAATAACCAACAGGAAGAACGATAAGGTATTAGTAGGGTCTGAAATGTTTTGCAGCTGGATTTTTGTGCTAAGTTTGATTTTTTTGGTTTGTTTTGTAGCTTTTGATATGTAGATTCCAAATATCTTAGGTGCCATTTTTTTTCTTACACATTTTTGAGGTGATTTTCAAGATGGCGTCCAAGATGGCTGCCATTTACTGACTCATTGAATATTTGTGGAATATTATTGACCAATATGTCAAATTATATGTTTTTGAGTCAAGAAATACAAATATTCAATCAAAATAGGCACAAATAGTGTTATTTGTTTATAAATTGACTACAAAATTACTAGCACTGCTTGCTTACTCTTTTGCTGCAGATATGAAAACTATATGTTCCCTATATGACAATTACTAATAAGAATGACTGTGTTGTGAATACACAATGAATTGTTTAGTGTGCTTGAAAGGTGAATATTTATACGAAAAACCTGGAATATACATTCTTGAAAACTGAAAGAATATGCTACAAAGCGAGCAAAATTTGGTGAGTCAAAGTTTACTCCATTCTGTCTACTGTGTAAATTCAATTGTCTACCGGCAATCAAAAGCGGTTGCTCCGAGTGGGAGAGCTTCATGTTTGTTTTGCCACTCTCGATGCACTAGGAAAGTACATTGACGGTAGTGGCCTTGATCTCATATGTACTGAAATTGGTCTATACTCTTCTGCAACAATTTTTCAAATATTTGGAGTGAAGAAATACACAGACGTATAGAGTTTTACATGACAATCTTTTTGACATGCTACGACTTTCTCTTTGAAACACTTCCATATTCTACAAAGATTATTACTCGGCAAGAAAAATACTATTCAATACCTCAGAAATTGCACAATTTTGAATTGAAGCTACAACTTTGTTTGAAGAAATAAAAGCAGTAGTTGAAAAAGATTACACAATGCAGTGATGACATGGCTACAGTGTATGAACCAATTTGAATCTTTGCTAAGTTTCATTTGTTTTACTCGTCAAGGAAATTGATCATTGCAGTTCATGTTATTAGAGGAATAAATCAAATATCATTTTGCTCGATTTATTTCATTATGCTAGACATATTCCAGTATACATAACACAGATAAGGACGTCGAAACAACATATCCAGAAATATGGAATACTTTTTAATTTAGTTGCTTTGTAGTATCTAAATCCCACTTGCTCTTTACGGAATTATTTTTAGCTCAGAACTTGGAGCAGAAAATCAAAGAACTTGAGGACATTAGTGGAGTTATTGATTTAACTCAGAATGAAAGCGCCTGGAAAGGTATTTCTCGTGTATATCAGTAGTATTAGGATTTGTTTAAAGTTTTTTTGAAAAGTACTGTCCAAATGAAATCTCTAAACAGGCCAGAAGACACTAACATCTTCAGACTTCCTGTCACTAAGAATTATTCACAATGCAGCCATTGTCAAAGAGAGTATTCGGAAAAATTGCGAAGGATTACACTTTCCAAGATAATACCACACTAGTGAATATTGCGTCATCTATTAAAGTGTCAACATCTGCGAAGGGTATTATTCTGAATCGTGACCAAAAAGGTCAATTAGAATTCGAAAAATTAGTAAGAGATAGACTACAGTGTGAGCAACCTAAGTCGTCACTATGAAATCTAACGAAAAAAATAAAAACATTCAGTACTTGTAACAAGAAGACTGCATTTAAGATTAGTGAGAAATTAGTTAAAATTCGAGAAGATGGGCAACTTCTTGCTCGTTTTATTGTTGTTATGGAAGAAGTATGTATTACAGATGGAATGGAAATCGTACAATCAATAAAAAGATACCTGTCTTGAAACTTGTGAAGACTTCAGAAATACTTTTACTAAAATCAGGAGGAAAATCCTTTTTCATACTCTGAGGGGAGAATAATATTTGACCAATACCTTGAGCATTCAATGAAAGAGCAAAATAGTAAAACAAGTTGGAAATTGCACGTGAACGTAGCAAATGAGGTGCGTTCGTACGATAACGAAGTTTAAAAAATATTCAGATCTTGCTGATATAGTAGAGCGTACTCCGGATACAGAATAGTAGTCGAAATCTTTACGTTTCTCTAAATATGCAGGAAGTAATTTTATTACACCTCAGCAAGGTATATCTTATTCATAAAATGTGAAATAGTTGAATATAATTAAAACACGTACCAAACCATGTTTCCCCGTATAGCATTATATAGTAAAATACTTTTGTGTGGCCCTGTAATTTAATAATAAAAATTCTTTGCATCACAGATTGTACAGAATGCATATTTTAGTATATATTTCATAGATTCATGCCAATTCTATTATGTTCGAATGAATGTAACATCATTAAAATGCATTTGAAACTTTTTCCCCATTGACCGTAATGTAACGGAATCCTTTTGATTGTCCCTCTAATTGATCAATGCATCCGATTTTCATAACATTTGAAATGACTCGACAAAATTACGCAATAATTATATGTTTTAAATTTCAAACGATTAAAATGCATTTAAAACTTTTTTCCCTATTCACCGTAATGTAACGGAATCCTTTTGAATGTCCCTGTAATTGATCCATCCATCCGATTTTCATAAAATTTGAAATGACTCGACAAAATTATGTTATAATTATGTATTTTAAATTTCAAACGATTCGGTTGGGTAGTTTTTGCGTTGTTATATGCAGACGGACGGACAGACGGACAGACAGACAGACGGACGGACGGACTGAGCGACAACAATAGGTGCTACGTATTTACATAATTACGAACGCACCTAAAAAAGACTGGGGGTGTGAGAACCTATTAGATTTATCTTACAAGTAGTACTAGTACAACGTTGGTGTAATTAAAGACGTTTCTTTCACATAATGAAACAAAATTGCACCTAGTGGAGTATCACAGGAATAAATTACTACAGGTTTTTGCTGCTTGTGAGAAGAAATTATTGTCATTTTGGCAGTAAAGTATTTAGTAACCATGCGAATGTTTTCGATTCCGAATTATATGATCATACATATGAAGAAGCGGACCCTATTACACCACATCATGTACTTGATATAATGAACCATCATGATAATTGTAAGATCAATGAATTTTTGCAAGATGGTGACATTTCCATAGTGCTGATTAGCTTGGTTTTAAGTCATATACTAAACGGTGAAATCTATTTTGATACTGGTCGAGGCAACAAACACAAAATAATTAATATTAATGAAAGATGTCGAGAAATATAGATGATCATTTTTTGTAGGTTTAAATTTATACACTGGTGAAGACTGGGGAGGAAAATTTCAAAACAAAAGTAGATAAAAGTGTAAATAAATATTCAGTGTGATTATGGTCAAGCTTTTTAAGAACTTGAGGAACTTAATGTTTGTCCATTATCTAATCTATCGTTGTTTGAAAAATTCACCAACATGGCATATTTAAAAAATAGCAATTTTTCAAGCATTTCAGAGTTAAGGTAACACTTTTTCAGAATTAAAAGTTTCAAAGAGGGAGAAGTTACCACCAAGCCTAGGACCACTGAAACCACATATTATATGATCGAACTTGATTTGCACCAGTGTAAAGAGCTAGAAAAATACTCAACCTATAATACCTCCACTTATTGGCAATGGTTGGGAAATAAATGATAAAGGAAAAATTGCTTCAGAAAATGCCTGGCATTACCTGCGCTTAAAGGAGTTATTGGACTTGTGAAATGTGAGTGTAAGAGAACATGTATAGTTGGGATATGTTTGTGTGTAAAGAATTCTCTTATTTGTACAGCCCTTTGTAAATGCAGTGACTGCAACAATACAGAACTATCGATATCATGGCAGCAATAGTAGTGATTCAGAATCGAATATACAACATCCCAGTACTGTATACACATGTAAATTCTCTTTTTAATAGTTCTGTCAAATATCTTCAGTTATTTATGTTATTTCTTTTAAATATTTTGGTTGTATATAGCTGGTTTAGATAAAATTCTAATATATCTGATGTTTTTCATATTTTTGTGCTTTAATTGCATCTTATCACTTAAAACATTTCAAAAACTCAATTTACACCTAATTTTATGATAGATTTGTATTTCTTGACCCCGAAAACATATAATTTGACATACTAGTCAATAGTATGGTACAAAGAATAAAGAAGTCAGTATATGGCAGCCATCTTGGACGCCATCTTGAAAATCTCCTCAAAAAAGTTAAAGAAAAAAATGGCACCTAAGATATTTGGAATCTACATGTCAACACCGGCAGAATAAAATAAAAATATCAAACTTAGCACGCCAATCCAGCTGGAGCCATATTTTCCGACATTTCAAACCCTACTATATTCCTATATTTGAATATCTCAGAGGATGAAGGTGGTAAGTTACTGTGTCATTACTGTCAAACATCTCCTTTATCAATTAAAATATCCGAGTATTAGGTTTATTCAAATACTAAATTAACAAATGATCACTGATTATCTTCAATTACATGATTAACTTTTTTTTTTTTTTTTTTTTTTTTTTTTTTTTACTTTATCAAATACCACCTTTCTAAATTCTTCATTTATTCACTGAATATTGTAACTACAAATTATATAAAAAAATATATTATTAATGAAACTAAAATATAATATAAATTATACATCATACTTATAATTCTTTGAGTGTAACTCTGCTCTTTAAATTAATATATTAGAATAATAGAAAAGAAAATTTTGTTATAGCCACAGCACATTTCTTCAATGATCGGCACGATGGAAAAAATCTGTTTGCTACATCACTAAACAAAATTTATCTTTTTTTTTTTTTTTTTTTTTTTTTTTTTAACATGTTTAATATAAAATATATTAACATAAGAAATAAGATATTTGATTAAAAGAGAGATTCCATATCAGCAAAGTTCAGAAATAATGAAACACAGTAATTTTTAAATCAAAACAATTTTATTGAAGATTGCACAAAATAGTAAAACATTGCATTGAATCAAATATACAGCACGGTATTAAAAAAACACAAACTTTCTATAATTTCATTGTGTGAAAGGCATTTTTATGAAAAAAAAAAAAAAAAAATACGGAACATGCACACAGATTTAAAGAGGTATTAATTATTATTCTTGGATTTTTTTTTTTTTTTTTTTTTCCAGAGTAAATTCCAGACAATTCTGTTCATTTTCTACAAAAATATATAAATAATGCATGGAAAGATTCTTATTATAGGAAAACTTTGTCTTTATCCATACTGAACTATCATCCTTGAATGCATGTCACTGAATGTGCAATATAGAATACAAAGTCAAGTCCCAATAAAACCAACAGAATATAGAGTCAAGGCCCATAAAAAACAAACACCACAGAACCATAAACATGTATTTGCTATACTGAAATTCCATTGTAATACAACTGAACTATTAGCATGAGAATTCATTGCACATACTAAAATTTGACATAAAAAAAATAAATTACTATTACCATATTACACTAAGATTTACTGTGATTACAATAAAATGGGATAAATTACTATATATTTTTATTCAGCTAATTCAGTGTACACACAGTAATATTTTGATTCTTTAAATTTATATTTTAAAATTAATCTAGAAATGACAAACATTTTATTTATTTATTCAAAATGTTTAAATATAAAGGAATAATATTTTATCTGAAAACTGATTACTCCACTTTTTTTTAAGTACAATTAAAATAAGCAAATACCAAAGAAACAAAATTAAACTGTCCATTTTGCTTTAATAGAGTGAAATTTTTTGTAATTTAAAATCTGGCATTTTTGTGCACAAAATTTGAACTTCTTCAGATTCTTGTATTTTTTTTTTTAACTAAATTTAAACAATGACCATTTTACCAATACTCAATAGCTAATTTGTATATCTCTAGCTTTAGAGATATATAGAATTCTCCTCACAAAAATGTTTCCATTGTTGTTCTTTGTCAGTTAAGAAAATTATTTGGTTATTTTTTAAAAAGTTATGAAATTCATATTTTTATATGGTCCTTGGGTCTTATAAATTTTATTTAGGGGAAAAAAACAATTTGATCCCCCCCCCCCCAAAAAAAACCCCTATTGTTTTAAAACAAACTTACTATTAAATACTTTCAATTTCATATATTTTCTGTGAGTATGAGCACATGAATATCAGCCACGAGAAAATCATGGCTTTTTGATTTTAGTGCTAAAAATCAAAATATCATAAATCAATAAATTTTAATAGAACATTTAAAAAAATATTAATTACAACATCAAGAATATTTCAAACGGAAGGCAATTTTTATAAAAAACAACTTTATAATAGATGTAAATGGCTTTTAATATGACAGATAGAAGCATCTGGAATGATTTAATATTGGACATATACTTAAAAAAAAAAAAAAAAAAAAAAAAAAAATAATAATAATAATAATAATCAGTTTAAGAATTAGCTAAACCTGTTAAGGTTATGTTGTTGTTCAATACATATATGAGGCATTATCACATAATTTTTACTTTAAGTCTCTGAACAATAATTTTCATTTCAGTACATATTCTTGAAATATTTTTATATCTTATATTGGAAAGCATTCCATTGCATGACTGCATAACAATATTAACGAGATAAATAAGATTTGGACGATGTTAGGGGTCCAAATGTACCACAAAACTCTTTATCCGGATGCTGATTTTTAAGTTTGGAACTGTCTGTATAAAATTGTTTCAATTAAAGTGATTTTTTTTTTTTTTTTTTTTTTGGGGGGGGGGGGGAGGGTTAAAGCTAGAACTATTATTTTATATATATAAATATGCAGTAAAAAATTAACCTGCAAACATATTTAAGGTTGTTATTTTTTTAACTCTGTTCCTGAATTTTAGTTTCTTCACCATCCCCATCCTGCTAAAATTATACAGAAAATCACTTCAGATGTAACCAGAAATTTTTTTTTCCAACTTTTTTCTCATGCAGATGTATGGTAGAGTAAGAATGGATAAAATTCTGTGACAAGAAATTTACTGCAGAATTTAAATCAGTATTTAAATGTGGTTTTATATCGCCTTACCATTCCAGCATTTTCTAGCAAATTAAAAAATAATAATAATAATAATACGATTTAAAAAACTTGCTAAAAATCAATGAACATTATAGCTATCACTTAGTATTAACATGATTTGCTTAAAAGTATGAGGTAATTTTCTTACTGTCTCTTTTTTTCTTCCTAAACATCCCTTCATAAACATACTTTTCAGACAATTTTATACCAAAATTTTGTATTAAAAATACTACATTGTTATTTCTTATTTAAATGTTTTATGTACTACATTGTTATTTCTTATTTAAATGTTTTATGGGCAGTATGAAAATCCATTTTTAGTAAAAATTTAGAGGTAAAATGTCATGGGGATGGCGATGAAAATTTAACATGCAAGTTTAACTTAACCTCAATTAAATTAAAGAATCATCAGTGCTGACCATTTTTCTTTATTTTGAATCATTAAGACATTCATCTATAAGTTTAAAATGTTTTCTTAAGTTAAATTTCACCAGATTCCTGAAAGTTAGGAGTTTTATGAGAATGCCTCATATACCATACACTTATTCATATTATAACAATGCTAAAAAGTCAATTTTTTTAGAAAGTTTAAAAATTGTTTTTACCCACAAAAGAAAATTATTCTGCTATGTAAACTGTTATCAGGAATTAACAAATTTTATATCTGGGATTATATATAAATTATTTATTCCCAAATCAGTCAAGTTACAATTCCAAAGATTTATAGGAAGTGAAGCTTTATAACACCACCAGTATAAATTGTTACAAATTTTCAAATTTGTGCATTCAGGGTTGCCACTCTAATCGATGAAAAAAAAAATTCCCTATGTTTTCCCTGTACTGTAACGTGTTGATTCTGCAAAAATAAAGGCGTGTATGTAGGCTAATTAGACATCTTATAATTTACCAAAACCCAATTAATTGAACAAGTATAATACATTATATGATATGAGCAAATGAAAAAAAAACCTTTTAAAGTTGTTACACTTATTACTGAATCCCACATTTTACATTAATAATAATAAAAACAGTAAAGCAATACTCAAACATTCTGCTAAAAAATACTTTGAAATATTTGTAAATGTATGTTAAAATATCTAAAAACTTTGTATATAATAATTTAAAGAATATAAAATTTTAAAGAATCTTGCCTAAGAATCAATTATCTTGAACATAATATCACAAAAATTGCAGAAATAAAAAAGAAAAGAAATGAGGAAAAGCTACTTACTTTATGCATTCAAATTAATATTTATATTAAAATAAAATACAGGACACATAAAATATAGAATAACTTTGATACACAACACTGGTTTATTTTTTTTCTTAAAAAATATGAGATAATATTTGGCTTTCAAAATGAAAGTTGAAAAAAAAAATAATTTATGTTTGGATATAGTAGAAAAAATATTTCCCTGCTTTTTTCAGATTTTTTAAAAATTCCTTGTTTTCGGAGGAGATTTTAAAATTCCCTGTGTTTTCCAGGTTCTCCAGGTGGTGTGGCAACCCTGGCATTTATACAGAAATTCTATTAATTATTTGATGACAGGTTAGGTAATTGTAATTTACTAGCAAATATAGGAAAAATTACGACCTTTGAGTTTTTATCACTTTATGAATAGGCGTATGATGCTTCATATTTATATGAAAATTACACACATTTCTCAAATAAACTGTAAAGTCATATAAAATTTTGAATGAAAATCTGCAACCTCATAAAAGAAGATATCTTACAAAGAACATTAAGGAAAACATATAAACAAATTTCTTTTCTACTTTTGTAAATATGTTCATTTTTTTAAAGATTCAAATTTCATTTTGATAAAAGTAAATGACATTTGTAACACATATGAAAGATACAATGTAAACAATGTCTGCAAAACTTGGAATGCAGAATAACTATATTTACAATAATTTTGACATTATACACATGAAATCACATTAAAAAAAAAAAAAAAAAAAAAAAAAAATATTTAGTTTAAAATGGAAGATTAAGCTTCCAGCATATGAACTGTCACAAAATTTACAATATATATTAGCATTTTGTTTTCACAAATAGTACTGGATTTAAAATTAAATTTTTATTACTATAATAAAAATAATTGTTGTTCTGCTATACTTTTTATTACTGCTACAAAATTCTTTTACTGTCGTAACGACTCTCTGTAACAAATGTAAGGCATGACTTTCTTTAAAACTTGAAAAAAAACCTGCCAAATTTGTTGTTTTCTAATATAGCAATAAATAATCAATTATTGTATATTCTCGCATATAAATCGATCCTCCTAACTTTCGAATTCAAATTCTGCAAAAAATCAAAAACCTGCATATGAGGCGATCCCCTCACTAACTTTTTACTTCAATTTTATACAAAATCACAGCAAAGATTCCCCTTGCAAGAATGAAATTGCAATGTGAAAAATAGTAAGTAAACAAAAACAAATTATTGAAAAAATTTATTCATACCTATAAAAAAACCCAGGATTTTGCAGTATTCAAAGTTTTTTTTTCTCTTTTAATAGACTTTCATATAAGTTGACCTTTCCAATGTGCTTGCCGAAAATTGTCAGAAATTACTTGATTTATACATGACCATATCCGGTATTTAAACTGTCCCTTCGTCTCTTCAAAATTTCTATCCCGCCCCCATTTTAAGAGCAATTGCTTTAAGAGAGCACTATTAGCACTTTTAAAAACTTTCAATTGAATAGAAAATTTTTAAATCATTAAAATAAAGACAATAAAACAACTAAGATGGAGAAGTTTGTTTTTATCTAAAATTGTTTTGCTAAAAGTTACCACAAAGACAGATCTATATTTTAAAAAATAAATCAAAATAGTGCATTAATTTGTCAAAATATAAACTTAAAAAAAATCAATGCAAGCATGTTTAGCAATGTAAGCTTTTCTACATATGTATGTAAAAAAGAATATCAAGATCAATACAGTTATATATTATACAAATTCCACTAATTTTTATTACAAAATAGCAATATATGTAATTTTTATTTTATCACACATTAGATTGTTAAAATGTTTAAAAATTATTTGTGTGCAATATATATTAATTATTTTCTGTTTTTTATATTATGTAAGCTAATTTTCTAGGATAAGTTATATTGATACAGTAAAAAAGTTAATTCAAATTGGTTAAAAGTTATTGTAATATCTTTGCAAAAGTAGATAGATATTATTTGGTCATGAAAATTAGCAGTCTATATAATAAGTAAGTACTTAATTACACAACTATAAAAAAAAAAATAATAAAAAAAATTGTAGAAAAAAAAATAATAATAAAGCTTATTTTTCATCATGATATATTTCCATCAAATATATAGCTCCTGTTGATCTAGTTTGGCAAGATCTATCACAGAATTCTTTTTGTGTAACAAGGAAAGAATGTTTACTGCGTGCCCCTGTGTTAGCATTACATGGAATATTATGAAAAGATCTACTTTTAAGGTCTGCCTCCTTTTGGACTGTCAATTCAGCAGCTTTTTCAGTCTCAGTCTGGGTTGTTTTAGCAGCCTGTCTGCCAACTAATGTCTGGCAACATTTATCAGTTGCATTTTTACATTCTTGCACCTGACCAGTCAATGTAGTTTGACACTCACATGAAGATGTATCACACTTAGCGACAATATTGCCACTTAAATTTGTCTGGGAGCCGTGTTCGATTGTTTCGCAAGTAGTTTGGGTATTTTGAGAAAAAGTTAGGAATCTTGTATTACAAGCCTTTTCAGATACAGAAACACAAGATTTAACTTCACCAGCTAAAACAGTTTGGCAATCAGCTTCCGAAGTTACATTAATAGTCTGGGTAATTTGTGATGCAGATATGCACTTTACTTGGCATTCCTTTTCGATTTTATGGCACTTCTTAAAAGATGATTCAACAGTTTGAGATTCAACTGAAGACAGTACTTGGGTACTTTTGGGTGGAATTGAGGATGGTTGGGTACTCTGAGATATAACTGTGTACTGTACTTTATTTTCTTCAACCAGTGAAGAACAAAATTTATCCTTATCAGAAATTTGTTTAAAGTTCTGTTTATGTATATCAGATGTAGCACCATCACTTTTACTTGATGAATGTTTTGCTTCATTTATTTGACTAGAGTCACTTCTTGGACAATCTTGTGATTCGAAAGATGTTTTGAATTTTTGTTTGCTTTCTAAATCCTTATGAAACATGAATGCAAAGCACATATTGCCACAGTTTAAATCTTCTGTAGGCGGGATATAGCATAATATTTCATCTCCAACAACCAATGAATCGAAACAATCAGAGCAATCTGAATGGAGATCACAGTGAAAACAGGATTTTAAACAAAAAATACATTTCTTTTGGCTGTTAACTACTGTTTCAGCTATGCAAGAGTCTAAAGTCAAAATAATAATTTTAGCTTGTAAAGGCTGCAAAAAAGTAGAATCAAAATTATTTCGAGGTTTATCGCTTTCAGAATCACTTTCATTGGAATCACTTTTAGGCACAGGTGATCCATTAAATGTTGGGCTTTTAAGTGATTTATTTTCAGTTTTTGACGTTTTTAGATCAGTTTTATTATAGTTGGGATTAGATTTAAACTTGAAAGTAGGATGTGACTTTATACTGCCAGAAGTACTTGAGTTTGAATTTTCAATTGAATTAACATTCCTAATGTAATTTTTATGATATGAATCTGATTTATGATCACAGTGTGAAGAGTTTTGCAAATGTTTATCTTTAAAATGCATCGTAGAACTAGGTACAGAGGATAAATTTTCGACATTTTCTGTTGAAGAGATATTTTCAACGCAATATAAATTAGCATTATTTGTATTAGAGCTAATTTGTTTGTCAAAAGTTTCTGAAGAAATATTTTCTTTTTCCAAACTTGTAGATGATTTACACAAGCTTTCCCAAACTTTGGAATAATTTACCTTTGAGTTATTTAAGAGAGAAGGTTGTGAAAACTCAGGTGTTGAAATACTTAAATTTCTTCCAGCAATACTAGATGAATTTTTCAGCTTAATTAAATCAGTATTTTCTGAAACTCTTTCTTTATTTGATTCATTTATTGAACTTTTAACTAATTTTGAAGCCTTATCATCAAAACAAGGAGATGCTGATACAATTTCAACTTCTTGTTTATTGAATATTGTAGCACACGAAATGTTACTGTCAGCATTTAAATTTAAAACAGCTTTTTCACTTGATGACACATCTGAATGCCTGCATTCGTCTTGTATATTGATTTCACTGTCTTTTCTAGCATCATTTTGAGCAGATGCACTTGATATCAACTTATTCCCGAGTTTATTTCCAATATTTAAGTCATTTTGTTCATCCTTTTGTTGACCAGAAATCTGATTTTTGTTGGATGAAACCACTCCTGAATCTTCACTTGTCAAGTTTTTATTAAATATTTCACTTTTCTCCGAGTTAACACTTGCATCATCTTCAACAGATGAAGATACCGTTGGTACAGAAATTTTTATATCTTCATTACATATTTCATACACTTTTACATCTACACGTTCATCATTTTGCAATTCGTCTGTATTTTCATTGACTGAAGAATCTGACTTCTCACTTCTAGAATCTTCAGAAGATATTTTATTACTTGAAATTGAATCTGAAATAAAGTCTATTCCTTTAGCATTCTCTTGCTTAAGAGAAATTTTCCCATCATTTAATAAAAATAAATTACTTTCTTCCAACAATTGAATAAGACATTGAGAATCCTTCTTTTCTAACACTAAATTGTGCAGAACTTCATAGCCAACAACATTTGGTAAATACGAATATTCCAGATCAGAGGAACATAACAGAAATTTTTGAACAGTTTCAATAACAAAATCTTTCATTTTATCTAAGCTCATCACAGAATAACCTTCTTCATATGTCTTTAAGTAATCTAATAAATAATCAAAATATACTAATTTAATTTCATCATATTTATTTAACATGTTTAGTTTTTGAGTGAATTCAGTGAGTGAGTTTAAGAATAATGTAATATCCAAATGTTCAAGATTTAATTCAATGAACTCTTCTGTAACATGAAAAATGACGTTGAAATAGCACAAAAATCTTTCTAACTTTTTATGAATTGTACCTCCATTAAGTGAACTTATAAAGTTTTGTTGCGTAGGAGAAAACTTCGAGAAAACACTATTTAAACGGGTAAATTTAATTTTAGGCTTATTTTGAAGAAAACAACATATTTTAGCCAAACAGTCAAGCAAATCAATGAATATATTTTGTAGTTCCAGATTATACAACTTATAAACATCATACATTTTTTTCCCAGTAATATAAAGCTTATGGGTATTTCTTTTATCTTCTAAATCACACTTATAAGAAGGTGACAATCTTAAAATTTTAGAATTGTTAAAACTTGTAAGATCAAATTCATAATGTTTTTCAAAAAACAGACTAATCTTATCACCCTTATAGAAGGTTTTCATAAAGAAATTAACTTCTTTAGAAGCTTGTCCCAAAGTGCCTTTCAAAGATGTGACATCACTCATTTCTAAAGGAAGTTTTTCTAAAACTTCAACAAAATACTTAACTGCATCATATTCATATTTATAACATAAAATTAACTGCTTTTCTAACATTTCTAAACACAACAATTGTATAGTAAACACACTCTCAATAAAATTTCTCTGAGTACTACTCTTAATTT
Source organism: Maratus speculifer (assembly GCA_964019185.1). Taxonomy (NCBI): domain Eukaryota; kingdom Metazoa; phylum Arthropoda; class Arachnida; order Araneae; family Salticidae; genus Maratus; species Maratus speculifer. The sequence goes on from OZ025303.1 coordinate 179,645,743, forward strand.
TGTCAGACTCGTCAGATTCGGTAAAATCTTCAAATGTTTCACTAACATCTGATGTTAATTCTTTGTTTACAGCTTCAACAACATTTTTTTCATGTATATTTGTAATAATTGGTTCATTTCTAAATTTATCTTCCATTGTTTTGTTGCAACCTACACTACTAACATTAATGTTTTCATCATTTGAAATAGTAAATTTGTCAGCTTTTAATTTCTTTTTCTTGGGTGAATGGAGATCGTCTGATTTCAATTTACTACAATCTGTGCTTTCAATATTAATGTTTTCTTCATCAGAAATATTAAGCTTTTCTGGCTTTGCTCTTTTATTATTGACTAAATGCAAATTATCTTCATTTAAATTTTTTGTACTAGAAATTTCTAGCTGCTTTACATCAGAACAATTATTGTCTTGATCTTTACCTGGTAATGAATTTCTTTTTTTAGAAGTCTCGGATTTAAGGTAGCCATAAATTTCACGTTTTAAAGATTCAGGGGAAAGAGTTGAATCTGCATGTAAAAGTTTGTTAGCATCTTTCAACAATTTTGGACCATCTTTAGTAGCAGCAACTTCTTCAAAATTATTGAAAACAAACAATTTATCTGCATCAAGTAGAAAATCCTTAAATGAAGCATAATTTGATTTTAGATATTCGGATATATCGGGTGGCGCATGTGAAAGATATCCACTTAAATAACTTAATGGGAGGAATTTTTTCTTCAATATACCATAAAAGAATTCTGCACAGCGAATGAAATTATGAAGAAAAATAATAGAATCATCCTGTAAAGTTTGTGAAGACACCAGTGACACACAATTTTTATCATCAATGCAAAATGTTTCTGGATTATTTTTAAAAAACAATGCAATGTCTTTTTTTAAATACTTAGTTACATATTGTCTAATATTTTTAGGCAAGCATTTAATTTCAATATCACACAAATTTAATTTTTTGTGCAAGGCCAAAACTTCACTAAAATATTCTATTGTGTTTTTCTCGCATTCAGACCTTTTCTTGGTGTAAGCATCAACAAACATATCATCAACAGAACTTGCTTCAGATCCATGTCTAGAACTGACAGAAGTTGACCGTGAACAATTAAAAGAATCACTACTGGTTAATTCGTCATGAGGTATACTATCTGATGCAGTGACCTGTTGTTCTGCATCTATCTTATCTGCTTCAGAAGATTTATCTTTTATGTACTGACTTTTATTTATCAACGTAACTTCATTTCTAAAATCAACAAAAAAATAATTCTTACGAGTCTGGAAATAATGAAGTAATTTTTCACCTTTACATTCTTTATAAACATATTTCCTTATTACAGGATCAGCCTTTGAAACATGACCTCTCAGCTGTTCATAGTAGACTGGTTCATTTTTTTCCAACAAAAGGTTCTTAAAGAAATCAAAAACCTTCTTCTTGTCTTCATTAGAGAAAGACATTGGTCTGCATAGGGATTCTGAAATGTACATATAAAAAATAAAACAAATAACTTTAGAAAAGCAATTTTTATCAACAATATGAAATATTTACAATACATATAACCACAGAGGATACAAAAATTTTAAATTAATATACAACTTTCTTTAGAAGACAGGATTCTGTAGAATATTCTGCAGATGTATTAAGAATCTGTAATGCTTGGGCCTGTGGTCCATAATGACAGGAATTATATGGAAAGATATATCATTTATGGCACATACAAAAAGCCTTTTTTAAATGTATTATGAAACAAACATTGTTGATGAAACAGCACAGCAAAAACTAGTGATAAATGACAAATAGTAATAAAACTTTATATGAACCACAATAAAACAATCATATACATAGGATGTATTTAGAATGGAAATTTTAATGGCCCATCATCAGCCAATGGCCAATGTAAACTAAATATATGTCCATAACAAGACACACAAGGTCATACAAATGAATATAAAGGGCAGAGATGAGAGCTTACAAAGAATGCGTCAGATGGGTCTAACTGAAAGGTAAACACCAATCACAGAGGAGCACATGCAAAAGAGAAAAATGCTGCCGCCAAAATAATAGGAAAAACAAAAGTAAAAAATAAATAAAAAATAGAATTAAAAAAAAGTAAATAAAATAAGTGAATTAAAAAATAAAACTAAAAGAGAAAATACAAGAAAAACTTAAGAAATACATATTTATATATTTTATTTATTTACTTTTAAGGGTGTTCTTAAATCAAAAAGGGCAACTTTGTGACATATGCTTTAATTTATTTTTGTTCAGAAATGCATGAAACTAACAGGTGCTGTTATACAGAAACTGTCTAATTGCACTCATTTTTCTGTTTTTTTAAAAACACAATAGATCTTTTATAACAAGCCTTCAAGGATGACGTTTTTGAGTACATTTCCCAACAAAAGCAGAAAAACCGGTCAAAAAACAGGAGAAAAATGGGTGATCATGTGATCGAAATAACTTACAACCCGATAGGTAATTTAATTATCATAAAATGGAAAAATAAGTTCGATTCGGAATCGCTTCCATAGTCAGGCATTCTTATTTTATATCTTTTCGTTAAAAAATGAGTTTGTAAATGTGTCAAAACATTTTCCGTTTGTTGAGCGGAGCAGTTGAGAACACCCTTAAATAGAAAACCTTTGACTGTAGCTTTTCTTTTGATGCTCAAATGATTTTTGAATCAGAGAATTTTTCTAAGAGCTATTCAATGATGAAGTCTGCCAAAATATACCAGTTATGTAAGTTTTATAGGAACAAAAACTATACATAGCAATTTATGCATCTTTTGCAGGTGCATATTTTGTTAGATTGCAATTTTACTTGACTATTAGATTTTTTGAAGTTTTTTATAGTAAATTCTTTTAATTGCTATTGCAAAATTCAAAAAGCCTGAATAACAGTAGTTCCAGTTATACATATTTTTATGAGAGTATTGAAAATAAAAGAAAACTTTAAAATAATAAATTATGTGTGAAAAGCATTTATTGGTGAAACATACATCCTACTTATACATCAAATTATGCATTTTCAAGCATTAAATTATTTTTTGCTGATATATAGAGCACACTATCATAAAGATGCATCAATAACAGTACATAGAAAAAAAAATCTATCATGGTTAACAGCAGGATTTTTAAAAACATTTATTTGTCTTTTAACACAGTTAATTTTTGCAATGCTGTTGCTGTATTTTTAAAAGAAACTGCAAGATTAAAAACATTTTGATACCATTTAATATAGGTTTTTTATGTACATAAGTTATACAATATTTAGCAGATTACATAAAATTGTATTTATAAAAAATGAACTTTTAAGTTTCTGCTTAAGGGAAAATAGAAAATGATGTTATATTTAAAAAAAAAAAAGTTCAATGCTGCTTTGAAAGCTTAGATATTTTATTATACTTACACAAACTGTCACAATGTCTTCAAACCTTTTCATTCACTTTTTTTTTTTTTTAGTAGTTTTACCTTTAATTTTTTGGAATAAAGAGAGTGTACAACATTATAATAAATTAAAAGTGCTTTTAATGTTTACACATTATTTTACTCACAATTTATTAAAATAATATTTATCTTCAAATAGGCTATTAATTTCAACATTTGCAACTAGATATTTCTTTATAAAACTGAGCCAATTAGAATTTTTTAAAGACGATGAGGTCCAAATGAGGGTTGGTGAATGTATAGGAAGTAAAACTCCCTAAGCTTTAAAAATAAAAATTTATAAAAAGATAAAATGAGCAAAGAGCTATAAAACATTTTAAAAAACAGCAGGCAACTTAACAATAAGTTTTATAATGAAATTTTACGGTGATGTATACTAGGGCATATGAATTGTTTTAGAATGAAAATTTTAAAATTAATATTTTTGATCACTTTTTTTTTTTTTTTTTTTTTTGGAGGTATTAAGCTTTGTTAGGTAGATTTCGTATGAAATACTACCTATTGCATCCTCACCCATGTTGGAATTTCTGAAAAATTTTTGCAGTCTATGCCGATCATGACCTCAAGACCCCAAAACTACCATCAATAAAAATCTTTACCTATCTATCTATCTATCTATCTATCTATCGGTGTATATCACTTTCTTCTAGACACAATAACTTCCATAAGTATGCTCAGATCTTCTTCAAACTTTTACATAAAACTAGCAAAAGCCATGCTTTGTTTGGATTCACGAAGCATTATTTTATAAAACAGATATTTGAAAGTAACAATATTTTTTTTTATTATTATTTTTGCATCTTTATTAAACAAAAACGTTATTTTATGTTTTGGCGCATTTTAATTTTTTATTTATGATGTAAAACTGGCATAATAAGATATTTTCGAAGCAAACTTTTACAAATTTTTTTTTAATTTTCAACTAAAAGCTCTTTTAAAGATGTTTTTACAATTTCAAGTAGCCACTGGTGTTTGAAATATGCATGTTTCCAATCTTTGTAATCAACATCCGATAATCTTTGATAGCTATTTTAGAATAATATATTTGAAGAAAGCTTGAAGAAAGTTACTTCTTCAAAATCCTATTTTCTGGAAAAAACATTTGAAATCTGCTTTCGTTGATACTATGAATTTTTAACTGTAAAACATTTTATTTTAATTTCTTCGTTTTTGTACATGTTAGCGTATGAGAATTGCTGTAATTCTCTCCGCGTGGGAGAACTTTTTACTTTCTGCGAATGGCAACTCAATTAATGGAATTACCTTTTAACGAAGCGCTCTCTCATTCTCGCAGTGACGTTTTCACGAATAATTATTGTTGTGTTTGCGAACTTATTAAAGTCTTATTTTTCTATAAAATCCTTCTGATTAATGAGTCGATATTATTTAGCCACAATACGACCTTCGCAAAAATATTTATAAAGAGCTTGAACCAACAACTTCACGCAGATCTTTTAATTTTTCATTTATATAACAAATTTAAGAATTAATTTTATTTGTTTACAATTATTTTGTTGCCAGTTTACAATAAAAAAAAAAAAAAAAAAAAAAAAAAATTCCATAATACAATTCTTTTAAAATGTTTAAGTGTCATCTGGGTCATTCCACGTGAAATCAACCAATTTAAGGAAAACTTGTTGCATCATAGTCACAGATTTTTTTTTAATTTTTATCATAGACAGACATAGTACTGAAACCCTCAAATCTGAAATTTAAAAGTAATTTTCACAATATTGGCCGAGATATGGCCATTTGAAAACTGGCCATTTTTACAAAATGGCAGCCATCTTGGAATTGTATCACTGTCTAAATATGGCCATAACTTGACAACTAATGGCTCAAAGTTTATATATCTGGTACCAATTTGAAGCTATTTGTACAAAGAATGCATATTGCACATCAAAACAATAATACATTTTTATTTCTTTACTTTTTATTGTGTGCAAAGTGAAAATTTCACCCCAAAAAAGGGCAGATTGTAATGGCTCATTAAAAAAAATGAATCATCATGAATTTTTCTGAAACTTGGTAAAAACATTGCTCCATCTGTGTGCTTTAAATAAAATAAAAATTGGAAAGGTAAAATTTGTTGTTTTAAAATAAATGGTTTTTTACACATAAGGTGTCATTAACCAAATAATTATCATTTTAGAATCTGTAAGCATTCCTGATTAAAAAAATAATGGTTAAAATAAAATTTTCTAACATCTAAATTAATGTAAAAGTATATTCAAAACCTCATTTGTACTAATTTTGTAGGAATCTGCCCCCCAGCCCCCCCCCCCCCCCCAAAAAAAAAAAAAAAATTGACAATTGAAAAAATTTTACACTGAAAAAGATAAGAAAATAATTAAGGAATATAATGTATAATTATAAAATACCTATAAATGCAATGCATACATATGGTGATTTACTTCACATATAGGGGCGAGTGGGGTGGAATGGAACAATAGGTTTTTCTCTTTATGTATCATTCTAAATATTTCATCAATCACATATTAGATAAAGTAATGGTACTGCAATCTTCAGTTGAAAAAAGTAGCTAATTTACATAAGCTTGCAATTATATGAAGAAAAAGATTATTTCAAGTCTTCAGCGTCCATGTAAAGATGGTGTATTAAATGCATTTGATCTCTATAATTTTGCAAAAGAATCTGTTAAAAGAATTGAAAGTTTTTTTATAACAAAATTTGAAATTGAAACCCCAAACAGTCAATTAGCAGATAGGTATGCAAAAGCAGATACAATCATAGAAACAAGACTGAGTCACTGCTTTGTACCAATCAATGATTGCCAAATGCTGGTTTCCAGGGTTTCAGACATTTCATCAACAAAATTTATTGCTTCTTTGGGAATCAATGAAATTGTCAGACCATTGATATTTAAAAGTGAACAATATGTTGCATGTGTATATGGGATAAATTGGTGGATTGGGAAAATTTTAGATTACTGTGAAAAACTTACCGACTATAAAATTATGTTCATGTATCCTCATGGCGCTAATTCTTCATATTCATGGCCAAAATCCTCAGATGTTTGTTTGGTTCTGTAAGAACAAATAATAAAAGAAGTGTCTATTCCTGTAACTGCTACAGGAAGAACATGTACTGTTGCACCAGAGGAAACTCGAACAATTCAAACATTATTTTTAAACTTTAAAACTGATTAAATCCTTTTTAGCTTAAATCTGAAGAAAAAAACTATTATATTATAAAGTTATATGCATGTAAGTAAATATTTTGTTCTTATTTTGTCTAGATTTGTTCCATGTGTACGTTTAAACTTTGACTTATTTCTCATGATATTCAATGTTTTGCCCTGGATTTGTATTATATTATTGTTATTATTCATTTTTTTTTTTTTTTTTTTTTGTCTCATCGTATCTAGATTTTTGTTCATATAAATTTTAACTCAGTGTGAACAAAAAATAACAAATGTCAACTCAATTAACTCATTTATTTTATTTAAATTACACAATTGAATAATTCAACTCTGTAATTTACAGCTAGTATTTCTTCAACATTTCTGGAGAAAATATTATGTGCCTTTTTTTTTTTTCATGTATTCTATAGTAAGGTATTTAAAATATTTATGTAAATATGTTTTGTGAATTATATTATCATATTTTGAATGAAATGAAATAAAAAGTACTGTAAAAATGAATATTTTGTGTAAATAACTGCAAATTGATATTTCTTTATTGAATTATATAATATACACACAATACTTTAATTAGATGCTAGAAAATTTCATTTTAACCAATATTTCTTAAATTAAGAATACTTACAGATTTTAAAATAATCATTATTTGGTCAATGACACCTTATGTGTAGAGAACCATTTATTTTAAAACAACAAATTTTACCTCTCTAATTTTACAGTATAATGTTCCATATATAGAGAAACTGTTATATCTATGCATAATCAAACCATTATATAGAAAGCGTAGAAAGTATATGAACTAAATTTACTTTTGATTTTTGAAATAATCTTTTTCTTTATATAATTGCAAGCTTATGTAAATCAGCTACTTTTTTAAACTGAAGATTGGGGTACCATTACTTCACCTAATGTGTGATTGATGAAATATTTAAAATGATACATAAAGAGAAAAACCTACTGTCCCATTCCACCCCACTCGCCCCTATATGTGAAGTAAATTATCATATATATATGCATTGCATTTATAGTTATTTTATAACTATACATTATAGTCCTGAATTATTTTCTTATCTTTTTCAGTGTAAAATTTTTTCAACTGTCTAAAGTTTTTTTTTGGGGGGGAGGGGGGCTGGGGGGCAGATTCCTACAAAATTAGTACAAATGAGGTTTTGAATATACTTTTACATTAATTTAGATGTTAGAAAATTTTATTTTAACCATTATTTTTTGAATAAGGAATGCTTACAGATTCTAAAATGATCATTATTTGGTTAATGACACCTTATGTGTAAAAAACCATTTATTTTAAAACAACAAATTTTACCTTTCCAATTTTTATTTTATTTAAAGCACACAGATGGAGCAATGTTTTTACCAAGTTTCAGAAAAATTCATGATGATTCATTTTTTTTTATGAGCCATTACAATCTGCCCTTTTTTGGGGTGAAATTTTCACTTTGTACACAATAAAAAATAAAGAAATAAAAATGTATTATTGTTTTGATGTGCAATATGCATTCTTTGTACAAATAGCTTCAAATTGGTACCAGATATATAAAATTTGAGCCATTAGTTGTCAAGTTATGACCATATTTAGACAGTGATACAATTCCAAGATGGCCGCCATTTCGTAAAAATGGCCAGTTTTCAAATGGCCATATCTCGGCCAATATTGTGAAAATTACTTTTAAATTTCAGATTTGAGGGTTTCACTACTATGTCTATCTATGATAAAATTTAAAAAAAAATCTGTGACTATGATGCAACACCCATTGGTTGAATTCATGTGGAATGACCCATCTGTGCAAACGATTTTGCGGGAAAATGAAAACATGTTTTATTTAATAAATTAAGCATGATTCTATCTATAATTATTTACTCCATGATTTAAACTTTTTTTTTTTTCTGAAAATATACGCGTTTCATTTTTTATTTATTTGCTAAAATGCGTCCGTATTGGAAATGCATGTAAAATAAATTAATTAAAATAATAATTTTTTAACGTTTTACTGTAAAAAAATTATATTCTGCCAATCTACAGATCATAATTTATTTTTGTGTTTAATTTGAAGTTAAAATATTGAATAGTTTTTTTGTAAAGCGTACGACAAATTGTAATTTGAGTGGACTAGTAGAGGATTCGCTTCGCTCATCCTAATCAAGGGGCATAAAATCTTGGTCGAGTTCTATAATGGACAAAATCGGACCAAGGGGGTGGAAATAGGGAGGGTTTTTGTGAAAACCCAAAAAAATGCGATAACTTCTTAGTTAAAATAGATATTGAATCAGTTTAAAGTTTATATTACTTCTAAGAAATGGGCTAAAAGTTTATCCATGACAGATTTTTGATTAAAATAAAAATGGGCTCAAGGGGTGAAAAAAACAGGGTTTTGGGAAGAAAAAAATTCCTAACTTCGTCAATTTTCAAGATATCAAACCCAACTAAATTTTTTATAAATGTTCTTAAAATTATCTAAAACTTTTGTAGTTACAAGTTTTTGATAGGACCAACTTTTACCGATGAAAAAAATTAAACGCATCCAAATGGCAGATCCTCTTATTTAGGAACTATATAATGTGATGTATTGACCAGTTTTTTGATAAAGGGAGAATATGTATTTAGAAAGGCTGCCAAAAAGGATATTTTGAACAGAATTTCTTGAAGTTATCGTCATTGAAAAATTGAGGAAATATAACAAATTGCTTTTTTTCTGAGTCATTTTTAAATCCATTTTTGTTCTCAAACCCATCCAATTTACAGGTCCTTTTCTTTAGGAACTATATAATGTGACGGATTGGCCAGTTTTTTGATAAAGGCAGAATATATTTCAAAAAAGTCTGCCAAGATGGGCACTTCGCACAAAATCTCCCAAAGCGATCATGATTAAAGAATTGAGGATGTATTCAAATAACAAATTGGATATTTTATGACTTATTTTTAAATTCAATTTTGCTCTCAAACACATTCAATTGGCAGTTTGTTGTTATTTAGGAACTGTGTAAAGTGCCCTATTGGTCAGTTTTTTTTTTTAAATAAAGGTTTAATATATATATATATTTTTTTTTCCCTGTCGGCTTGGAATATAGACGGAGGTAGATTTCGAAGAGTGCTCATTTCAACAACAAAAAATAAAATATGATTAGAGATAAATCCCAGTTTAATAACTTTATTTGGCCACTTTTGAAAATTTTTTAATTTATTTTTATGCAAGATCTGGTTTTTATCAAAATCATCTTAAGCGAAATTCAGCTCAAATGCCCATTTTGACAACATATTTTGAAATATATTCTGACTTTATTATTAAGAAATCGACCAATACACACATTACACAGTTCCTAAATAACAAAAAATTGTCAATTGAATGCTTTTGAGAGCAAAATTGAATTTGAAAATGAGTCATAACATAACCAATTTGTTATTTGAATACATCCTCAATTCTTAAATCATGATCGGTTTGGAAAATTTTGTGCAAAGTACCTACTTTGACAGTTTAATATATATATATATATTTAGCCTTTACCAAAAAATCGACGAATTCGCACATTATATAGTTCCTAAATAATAGAAAACTGTCAATTGAATGCGTTTGAGAGCAAAATTGAATTTAAAAATGAGTCATAAAATAACCAGTTTGTTATTTGAATGCATCCTCAATTCTTTAATCATGATCGACTTGGGAAATTTTGTGTGAAGTGCCCATTTTGGCAGTCTTTTTTCAAATATATTTTGCTTTTATCAAAAAACTGGCCAATCCGTCGCATTATATAGCTCCTATATAAGAGGACCTGTAAGTTAGATGCGTTTGAGAACAAAAATAGATTTAAAAATGTGTCAGAAAAAACGCAATTTGTTATACTTCCTCAATTTTCCAATCACAATCACTTTGGGAAATTCTGTTCAAAATACTTTTTTTGAAAAATATTCTGTCTTTATCAAAAAACTGGCCCATACGTCACATTATACAGTTCCTAAATAGGAGGATCTGCCATTTGGATGCATTTAAAATCAAAAGTGAATTTAAAAATGATTGAGAATATAAGCAATTTGGATTTGAGGTTTTTTTTCCAACTCCTATTTTTGTTTAATTTATTTTTGCTATAAGAATTGGTCCTATGAAAAACTTGTTAATATAAAAGTTGTAGATATTATTGACAAGATGTAAAATAAATTTCATTAGATTTGATTGCTTAAGAATTGATGTAGAAAAGTTTTAGATAATTCTGAGAACATTTATAAAAAATTTAGTTAGATTTGATATCTAGAAATCTGACGAAGTTATGAATTTTTTTTTCTTCCAAAAACCTTGTTTTTTTTGTTATGTTTAATTAAAATTTTTTCTAACCATTTTTCATTATAATTATAAAGTATAGTAAATGCAAATATAATAAAGTAGAAAAAAAAATGTTTTATCCCAATTAGTTTTCCCAGTTCTCTCCATAACCAATTAGCATGCATGTTTTAAAAGATGTTTGTTTACTTAAAACATGCTATTTATTTTCAAAGTGCTTTTATAAATTTAATGAAGTTTCATAAACTGTTTTGAATAAAAGATTTAAAGTATAATAGCTAAAATTTTCTTAAGATAAATTATGCAATATATTTATTAAAGCAAATGTAATTGCAAGTGTTACCTGCAACTTGCAGTGGTGTGACAGGTTGTCAAATGTAAACAAATGATTGTTGCCACTGCTGGTTTAGAAATTCTGCAATGCTGGACTTGTAAGTAATTAACTGTAGCTTTGACATGGTAAGTGGGTGTGTCCAGTTAAACTGGCTTTAGTTTTTGCATAATTTTTGTGTCTGACTGTAACTGTAATTAATCAAGTTGACTTTGATTTTAACTGATTTCATTTTTGATAGTATTTAAAGACCAAGCTGTTGGTGAGATAGGGTAGCACTAGCCTGGCAGTAGTGATGGTAACATCAATGAAATAGCACTTATGAGAATTGTTGTTATTTCCCAGAGTTGGATGGAGATGAGTGTTTTTAAGAAAGTTTTTGTGTTTGTGTGCCCTAGAGGCGGATATGAGCTGTGCTCATTTTAGTTTACCTTTAACAAGTTTTTAATGCAATAGTTTAATTAACATAGTTTAAATAAAGAAATTTAGTTTGAAAATTTTTGAATATTTTTCTCTTGCCATGATTCACCAACATATGGTCTCATCAACATACAAAAGATCCACGGGCTAACATTTTTCACCCCTTGAGCCCATTTTTAACTTTATCAAAAATCTGTCATGCATAAACTTCGGGCCCATTTTTTAGAAGTACTATAAACTGATTCGATATCTATTTTAATTTAGAAGTTATCACGTTTTTATTGTTTTCACAAAAACCCTCCCTACTTCCACCCCTTGATAACGATTTTGCCCATTAACGAAGTCGACCGAGATTTTATGCCCCTTGATTTTATGTAAAAGTTCGAAGAAGATCTGAGCATAATTATGGAAGTTATCGTGTTTAGAAGAAAGTGATATACACTGATAGATAGATAGATAGATATATCAGAGTTTCCCCCAGAGGGTTTCAGAGGGGCGCTCTGCCCCTCCTGCCCTTTAGTTAAAAAAATAGCACCCCTCTTGCCCCTCATCCAAAAAAATAGCGCCCTTCTTGCCCTACATTTGAAAAAACGCAGTCCTTCAGCGGTGATGGGAACGCCCTATAACATGTAAATTCTGCAAAAAATCGAGGACGGAACAACAACAAAAAAAAACACATCCCATGATACACATAATTTTGTCAAGTTGCGAAAAAACGGCAAATTTTGTTAAAAAATCGCGAAATGACTAATTTCCAGCAAGATTCGTTAAAAAAAATGGGTAATTTCAGCATAAAATCCCGAAAAAGTGACAGATTTCCTCAAAAGATTTTGAAAAAACGTTGAATTTTGTCGAAAAATCGTGATAAAACAGAAAATTTTGTCAACCAATTTGCGAAAAACAGGAAATTTTGCCAAAAGATTACGAAAAACTGAAATTTTCATAAAAAAATTGCAATAAAACGGCAGATTTTGTCAAAATATTTGCAAAAATATGACAAATTTTGTCCAAAAATCGCAATAAAACAGAAAATTCTGGCAAAATATTTGCATAACTTGTGAAAAAACGCAAAATTCATCAAAATATCCTGAAAAAAAGGGCAGATTTCATCAAAAGATCACAAAAAATGTAAATTATGTCAAAGAGGCACACACACGCAGAAAAAAGAAGTTAATGCTAGAAGTGAATTTTTATGCAACTAATTTTCCTGCTTCAAAATTGTGTCTTTATTGCTCCAAAAGCGAATTTTCCTGATTCACAATAATTTTTGTGTGAAGAGAAACTTGCACCCGGGGCATAAATAGAATTTGACGCCCTCCTCCCAACTTTTTCTTGTGACAGCCCAAAAATAACACTTGTAGTATAAATTTGGTGCCTCCTAAATTTCCGCGCCCAGGGCAAACACCCCCCTCCTCCTCCCCACACGATTCTGTTCACAATCCGTCAAAAATTTGCCATTTTTTCGTGATCTTTTCACGAAATTTGTCGTTTCCTCCCCCCTTTTTTTTAAAGCAAAACATGCTTTTTTTTTCGTGATTTTTTAACAAAACTTGCTGTTTTTTTAGCGATTGTCTCACAAAATCGGCCTTTTTTTTTTTAACAATCTTTTAACAATATTTGCCCTTTTTTTCGCTATCTTTTAACAAAATTTATCTTTTTCCTTTTTTTGACAAAATTTTTGGATTTTTTTTTTTTTTTTTTGGATTCTTTGATGAAATTTCTGTATTTTCACGATTTGTTGAACCGCTAGATTCTAGTTCAATGCTATAAAAATGCCCAAATAAAAAAAGTGCCCTTTTTATATTTTATAAAAGGGCACTTTTTATATTTTTCTATAAAAAGTGCCCTTTTCAGACTAGTAGTGCCCTGCCCCTTTTTTAACCTGGGGGAAACTCTGATATATAAATAAACTTTTTTACTAATGGTAGTTTTGGGGTCTAGGGGTCGTGATTGGTGTAGATCTGCAAAAATTTTTCAGAAATTCCAACATTTGAGCGATCGCAATAGGTAGTATGTCATACGAAATCTACCTAAAAAGTTGTCAAAGTGGGCACTTTGCACAAAACTTTGCAAAGCGATCTTGGTTAAAGAATTTTGTATGTATTCAAATAACAAATTGGTTATTTTATGACTCATTTTTAAATCCAATTTTGCTCTCAAACGCATTCAATTGACAGTTATTTGTTATTTAGGAACTATATAATGTGCATATTCGTCGATTTTTTGATAAAAGCTAAATATATATATTTTAAAAGCTGTCAAAGTGTGCACTTTGCAGCAAAATTTCCCAAAGCGATCATGATTAAAGAATTGGTGATGTATTCAAATAGCAAATTAGTTATTTTATGACTCATTTTTAAATTCAATTTTGCTCTCAAATGCATTCAATTGACAGTTATTTGTTATTTAGGAACTGAGTAATGTGCCGTATTGGCCAGGTTTTTGATAAAGGTTAAATATACATTTAAAAAAAGCTGTCAAAGTGGGCACGTCGCACAAAATTTCCCAAAACCATCTTGATTAAAGAATTGTGGATGTATTCAAGTAACAAATTGGTTATTTTATGACTCATTTTTAAATTCAATTTTGCTTACAAATGAGTTCAATTGACAGTTTTTTGTTATTTAGGAACTATATAATGAGCATATTGGTAGATTTTTTTTTATAAAGTCAGAATATAATTCAAAATATGTTGCCAAAATGGGTATTTGAGCCGAGTTTCGTTTAAGATGATTTTGATAAGACCAGTTCTTACAGAAAAATGAAATTGAAAATTCTTCAAAAGCGGCCAAATAAAGTAGTTAAACTGGGTTTATCTCTAATTGTTTTTTATTTTTTGTTGTTGAAATGAAAATTCTTCAAAATCTACCTCCACCTATAGGCCATGCCGACAGGGATTTTTTTTATATTAAAATTTAATTTCTTAGAAAACCAATAAATGGTGAAATTACTATCATATTAAATTTGATGATTTGAACACTATGAGCAGGGCAGTAACTATAAACTTGCAGGCCCTGGGGCAAAACTTGAAACTTTGCCCGGGCTCAGTTTTCTTTTTTGGCACGCCGTTGTTTAGATGCACATAGTATAAGCCCAAAAATGACTAAAAAACATGAATGACTAACTCGGCGGGCACCTGGAAGCAATACAATTTTTCCCGATCCTATTGCAGCTAGCATAGGGGAAAAAATACGGACTTATGATTGGTTGAATACTTTAAAGAGCATTTTGTTTAGGAGTTTATGTAACTTAATCATACATTTCTGTATAAAAACCTTTTAAACGATGGATGTTAATTTTTTTTTCAATTTTATGAATTTATTAATAGATAAGAAGAAAGATTTTCTAGAATTTTTTAGATGCTTTTTATATTATTCAACTGATCGGCTCATATTTCCTTCTTTATACTAGCTTCGGTGGGATCGGCAAACATGCTGGTGTGACATAACACATTCGACTTGACATTCTGCTGTCTGCACTAGAGCTGCTTTTGCATGGAGTATATCGACAGACATGCAAAAACATTTACTCTAGCACTTTGATTTTTTTTTTTTTATTACTAACTTTTAGCTAGGTGCTGGGCATTTTATAGGAAGTTAGACTAGAGACTAAAATCAGTAGTTTTTTTAACCATCAGTTTGTAATCCCTCAGGCTTGGAGGCCACGGGGCAGTGCCTCAGCTGCCGCATCAATAGTTACGGCCCTGACTATGAGCTTAGGTAACAGATTTTTTATTGTTTACACCCCAAATTAAAAGCATTTTAGAACAGAGACAGCAAACCTTTGACATGACGAAACGATCTTTTGACAAAATCTACCTTTTTTTCGCAATCTTTTGACAAAATCTGCAGCTTTTTCGTGATCTTTTGACAAAATTTGTCGTTTTTTTGCGATCATTCGACGAAATTTGCAATCTTTTTATGAAATCTGTCTTTTTAGTAATTTTTTGACAAAATCTGCTATTTTTCCATGACCTTATGAGAAAATCTGCGACTTGTTTCAGATCTTTTGAAGAAATTGGCCGTTTTTTCATAATTATTTTTATGAAATCTGCCTTTTTTTTGCAATCTTTTGACCAAATTTGAGGTTTTCTTCAGGATGTCTTCACGAAATGTCATTTTTTCCAAGATCTTTTGAGAGAATTTGCCATTTTCTGCAATATTTTGAAGAAATCTGCCCTTTTTTTATATCTTTAGATGAAATTTGAAGGATTTTTTTTCCTCAAGATCTTTTGATGTAATTTGTCGTTTTTCTGTTATTTTTTTAGATCTGTGTTGCCCCTCCCCCCCCCCCCCCCAAGATCTTTTCACAAAATTTGCATTTCTTTCACAATCTTCTGGCTAAATTTTTATTTTTCCCAGTGACCATTTGTCGAAATTCGTGATGCATTTTATGCCTGATTTTTTCTAATTTTCAGAAATGATTGCCTTAATTTTTCGAAAAATTCAGAACAGGATCATTTCTAAATGTTAAAAGATGAAAAATAGTATTCTTTGGAGAAAACAAAATGGAGCTAGGAAATTAAATTTAGGCACAGGAGGAAAAAACAAAATGACCGTTTTTGAGCAAAAACAATCAGAATAACTCATTTGTAGCAGATATTTTTATTTGACACAATCAGCGCAGCTCTGTGAGCCCTGTAACAAATACAGTCGTGGTAAAAAAAGTGTCAGTGACTCGGATTTTAAGTAGTATTTTAAACACATTTTGCAGGGTCTGCCGAGATATTGCAAGGTCTGCCATGATATTTCAGGGTCTATGTCGCAGACCCAGAAGTTGGCGCCACTGTGTCTCAAGGTAAGGAATAAAAGTGGGAAATGAGAAAAAAGGGGGAAATTCCTTTCCATCAATACAGTTGCGCCAAACTCTTATAATTTACGTGTCATTTTAACAGATACCTACACAATAAAATTAAATCTAAAATCTGCATGTATGATTCTCTTTTTTTTTTTTTTAAAGCATTAACAATGTTAAAGGTGTAAATTCAAATATAATTGATCAACTTTTGTGATGCACAGTCATTGATTTTCCAAAGCAAATATCCTGAATGGTTTAACTATCAGAAATAAATCTTGATCAGGGTTGGGTTTTTTCCAGAAGAAACCTATTTCTTATAGAACAGTGGAAGTAACTGGAAGAAACCAACAGAAAACATAACATGCTCAAAATTAAAGCATATTAATTATGTAAAATAATTAAACTAAAAGTAGAATTATATGAAATCTAAATTTGAAAGTTTAATTAATGTTAAAAAATATTATTTTTGGAAAAATAAGTTATTTTTTAATGACAAACTTCAGGCTTAGCAGACATTTTTGGGTAATGGATTTTGCAACTTTAGAGGAAGAGGGATGTTTTTTATTTATTAATATGCCATTCATGTTAAAAGACAAGGGAAAAAAAACAACTATCTGCAAAATATATATTTTCATATAAAAATGCATTATTGGAAACCACACCAATAATGCATTAATGCATTTAAAAAGACTATTTTTCTCAAAATATCTATGGGCAGGAGTATAAAAATCTAAGTGCCAGTGGGTAGTTTTTCATCACTAAATTTTATTCCCTATTTTTCATCTAAATTTTTTGCAAGATTCTAATAAAATTTAAGTGAAGAAAACAAATAAAATTTAGCGATAAAAGACTGCCTGCTGTCTAGATTTTTACATCCATGTATATAAGCATGTCAAAATAATTGTAAACTCTCCAAGTTTTCTATAAGACTTGAAAGTTTTTTTTTTTTTAAGTTGAGAATCTAATTGCAGCATTCTATGACTAATTTTTTTTTTTTTTTTTTTTTTAATTAATACTTTGTTGCAGTAAGGAAAATGAGGATTTTAATGAATTTATTTAATATAGTAATTATTGTAATATATTACTTACCTTAGTATAATTGATGTAAATTCAAAGCACTGTCTTTTATTTAAGTGAGTTTCATTCTACTGTTGGTAAATGATCTGTATTGTTTATTACTAGTTTCTAAAGTTTTAATAACTGAAAAACATGCTTGTTAAATTAAAATGGATAACATTTAACTGATTTCGTATATTTTTGATCAAATTTCTTTTCTTCATTAAGCCAATAGTTGAAGATCTTTAGACTGGCGTCATGTGATTTTGGCTTAAAAACTGATGTAATTATTAATTTAACATACAATTAATTTGTATACATTTGATGTAATTAATTTACTTAAGGCTATAGCAAGAAGACATTTATTGTATCTTACAAAGTTTTAAGTTATATGGTAAATTTATAAAGAATAACAGTTTCTTCCATTTCTTCCACTGTGGAAGAAACCTATTTCTTCTGGCTGGTTTTTTTCCATTGCGGAAGAAACTTGCCAACCCAGTTGGAAATGGTATCACAGAAATTATCCAAAAGTATTGTATAAATAGTTCAAAATATTCTTTTCCAAATAGAAACTTTCAATTTGAATTTTTAAAGTCTAATGAAATAATTCATTCTTGAAAGACACCTTGAACAACGTCATTTACATTACTTTCAGATGCTTATATGATATGAGCTCATCTTTCATTTTATAACTCTTTTGCACAACAATTCAAGAAGAAACTAACGGGTTGAATAGACAAGATGTCATATCATTAAATTTTTCACGACCCCCCCCCCCACCTCTATTGTACTTTCAAAATTTTCTTTGCATTTTTGCAGCAATCCAGAAAATGTCCAAAATTGCTTAAAAAAAAAAAAAAAAAAAAATAGAATTCTCAAACAACATTCTGTTGTACCTTGGGACAGTTTGCCTTCCCTACTTTAAATGAGTGGCAATTTTTTATTTTCAAATTGCCTGAATTTCTAAAAATGTATTATAGAGAAAAATGTTGGTACATTCAAATGCTGCTTTTGAATTTTAAATTGAATTATAATTAACAAAGTAAAAAATTAAAAAGTGAAAACTGTCCCAAGGTACAACACTCTTCCCTATCTCTCTCCAAGGATCATGTCAAGCCCCATCCCTGAAACAAAAATTTTCTCTTTTGGAAAAATTTACACTGGGCTAGTGGAAAATTTCTAATTTATCTTTTCTGTCTCAGAAGCTTTATTTCCTTATTTGATTTTGTAATACATTGATTTTTAAATTACACTCTTTGAAACTAAACTTATTACTTACCAAAATTAAAATGTTGAAGAATAATTAGCAACTACTAGAAATACAGTCTTAAAGAATTATGCATTCCATATATGCAAATTTTCAACATTCAACAAAGAGTCTAAAATAATGAAAAACGGATGTTAAAATATAATATATACATTAAACATAAAATGAAGCTCATACAAAATTAAATATATTAAACTAAAAGGAATAATAGTTCATTAATATGAAATACTTAACGAGCGATAGCAGAAAAGACACACAAAATGACATCACATGAGCTATAACATTCAGAGGGAGGGGGGGGGGGGCTGGATTCCTGTCAAAAAATATAAAATTATCCCCTTTAAAAATATCAAGGGTTGGGGTAAAGGGACTTTCATCCATGAAAGGCAACATGTCTATCATAACTAGTAACAAAAATCATAAAGATAACAGTTAAACTGTTAATAAAATATATCTTTTTCACTATCGCAAAATTTACTTGCACATTTTTCATACACATATTCATGGTTTTAAAAACATTTTAATAATGTGAAATGGATTATTAATTAATGTACCAAATTTGATATATTGTTTGACAGTTATAATTTTGATTGAAACATTCACACTCTTTTCTTGAGGTTCTAATCTGTTTAGTTTTAACAAAAAATATTTAATTTTTATTATGACATCATTTTCATCCACAAGCCTTTCAAAATTAGGGTCTTAATCTCAGTATCAATAAAATGAAAAAAATATTGAAATGTAACAGCTTTATTAGTAAAAAAGCTTTATTTTAATCATGTCATTTTCAGTTGAATTTTAAAGTTATTTTTCAATGTAATACCAGAGTTTTCCCCAGGTTTAAAAAGGGGCAGGGCGCTACTGTTCTGAAAAAGGCACTTTTTTGATTTTTAAGGGCAATTTTATAGAGTTGAATCTAGAATCTAGCGGTTCAAAAAAAATTGTGCTAAACAGAAATTTCGTCAAAAAATTGAGAAAAAACAAAAATTTGAACAAATTGAACAAAAAGGGAAAAAACAGATAAATTTTATTAAAAGATCGCAAAAAAACGGTCGATTTTGTTAAAAGATCGCAAAAAACAGTAATTTTGTAAAAAGATTGTAAGAAAGACAAATTTTGCTACAAAATCACGAAAAAGACGACAAATTTCGTGAAAGATTGCAAATAAACGGCCGATTTTGTTAAAAGATTGTTAAGGGGCAAGCCTAATTTATTAAAAAAGTCCTTTTTTTTTTAAGAATACTTTTGTTGAATAAAGGGTTCTTTTTGTTTCATAAACGGGTGCTTTCAGGATTCATATTTAAAAAGTTTTGGGCAGTCAAAAGAGGATTGTGAACAGGGGAGGGGGGGGGGGAGGAGGAGGTCTCCACAGGCGCGGAAATTTAGGGGGTGCGAAATTTATACAGCAAAGTCATTTTTGGGCTGTCATAAGAAAAAGTTGAGAGGGGGGAGGCTTCAAATTCTCATTATGCCCCAGGTGCAATTTTCTCTTCACACGCCTTCATTTGTGAAGCAGGAAAATCCGTTTTTTGAGCATTAAAAACACAATTTTGAAGCAGGAAAATTAGTTTTTTGAACAGAAAAATTCATTTCTGGCATTAACTTTTTTTGTGTGTGTCTCTTTGTCGAAATTTGCATTTTTTTTTGCGAATTTTTAACAAAATCAACTGTTTTTCGCAAATCTTTTGACTGTATTTTCCATTTTATTGCGTTTTTAGGATAAAATTTGCCATTTTTCTGCAAATCTTTTGACAAGATCTACCGTTTTATCACGATTTTTTGATGAAAATTGCCGTTTTTCGTGAATTGTTTGACAAAATTTTCTGTTTTATTGCAATTTTTGGACGAAATTTGTCTTTTTTTACGATCTTTTAAGCAAATCTGCTGTTTTCACGGGATTTTGTGACGAAATTAGACATTTTTTCGCGAATTTTGCCCGAAATTAGTCATTATTTCGCGACCTTTTTTTGTTTAGTAAAATGTGACTTTTTTTCGCAACTTTTTGACGAAATTACATGTTTGTGGCACGTGGAAGAGCTATTTTATGCGTTCTGTCGCCGATTTTTTACGTAATTTACGCATCATTGATGATTTTTTTTAATGAGCGACAAGAGGGGTGCTAGTTTTTGGATGAGGGGCACTATGTTTTTAAACTAAAGGGCAGGAGGGGCGGAGCGCCCCCCTGAAACCCTCTGGGGAAAACTCTGGTAATACAAAAATGGCATCCGTTAATGATATGGTAATTCCAATTTTTTAACTGTTTTCTTCAACAACAGAAATAACCTGATTGCTGCCAATGTGAAAAAAATTTTCTTAAGAACAATTAAAATATATAAAAATATATTTAAAAAAAAATAATGAGTGTGGACATATCTGCAAATAAAGTAGTACTTTCTTTTTAAAAAATAATTATCAAAATCAGTTCAGTAGAAAAATAAGATGACTAAAAAAACAACCTTGCCATTAAAATACATAGATTATCCAGTTTAAGGTCTAGACGTTACTGACATAATACGTATGGAACCATTTATCCAGAAACCAGCTAACCAGAAAACCAGTTATCCGGAATGATATTTCTAATAGACTGATATTAGAATCTTTGTAGAAAAAAGTGTCACACATTGTCAGTCTGATTTATAGATTGCTTGAAACAATTGTATTATTTGATAATGGAATCTAGTATTTGAAATGGAAGCATATGTAGTTATATTTTAGATGTTTTGATTTTTGTGCAGTGTAAACAGAAGAATTTTTATTCCCAAGGGATTCTCATTTATGAGAATTTATAAATTACTAAGTAATTACTGAGTAATTTATACTTTCTTTCAAACTCTTAAAGTTTAATCTTATTTGCATCCAACTCTTAATTCAAGTAATCTAATAGTTATTTCAAAGTTAAAAGTAATACCACATCCACATATATTCCATAAAACTCATCAAATGGATGCTACTTTAACGGCTAACCAGTGAACCAGTTAACCGGAAAAAACAGTTACCTGGAATACATCTGAACCCAACCATTCTGGATAAATGGTTCTGTACTGTAGTTATAAAATCTCTGAAGTATGCAAGTTTAACTATGTTTTCTTGAATTCTATGCTTCTACCTAAAATTACGGCAGACTGGACACAGACTGGAGACAGAGTGGACTCTGTCCCTTGTGACACGTGTTTGGATGAGCTGATGACGAGCTGTATTTTTGAAGCTCGAAACGCGTCCTGTTTAATTTTCTTTTTTATGGTGATTTTACAAAGTTTTTTAGATTATTTATAAATTTATTGCCAGTGATTTCGGTGTTTCTCAATAAATACAATGATATTAAAGAAAAAAAGTCATTTATATTGTCACATGTGAAATAGTGATAAAATGAAGAAAACAATTCCAATTCCATTGAACAGTGTAGATGCTATATTGCTTCCTTAAATTCTCAAAACATTTGTTTACTTGTTAAATCATAATAAAATGTTAAAATAAAATATGTTATAATAAAATGTTGAAATGTGCTATTTTTTTTTTTTTTTTTTCAAAAAGGGGACAAAAATCACTTAAAATAGGGGTGCACAACCTTTTCAAGAGAAGGGCCACTTACAAATATATCTGGGTGATCGAGGGCCACATGAATACCATGAAGAGAATTCCATTTCAAAGAGGTGATCTATGGTCTATAATTAGATAAAAAACATAGTTTCAGAGGGAGGGGGGGAGGGAATCTCTCTAGGTTCGCTTACCCAGTCAAAATATCCAATTCAGTTGGTAAGGATATATCAGCAGCTTTTATGTTTGTATACATAACAGATATTATAAGGATTGTTTTGAAGATTTAATAATACTCTTTGACTCTTCGGGAGAGTAAATTTTGCTTTATTAAAAGTGCTAAAAAATAAACATAAGTGGTTAGTGAAAAAAAAAAATCAAATTTCATAAACAAAGATGAGAGAAGCAGCTGATCTACAAGATATTTCCACACCAGACTAAAAATATTTGCAATATTTCCATGACTGTCGACGAAATTCGCTATTTTCCTGCACCTGTTCAACGAAACTAGCGATTTTTTTAAAAGTTTGATGGACAAAATTCGCTATTTTTTCATGTATGATCGTCGAAATTCGCGATTTTTCTATGCATGATCGTTGAAATTCGCGATTTTTTCACATATAGTCGACGAAATTCTCAACTTTTCTGCAGTTGATCGACACATTTTATGATTTTTCGACGCCTGATTGATGAATTTTGCGATTTTTAAGAAAACGATCGACGAATTTCACGATTTTTTTCTCGCATGATCGGCAAAATACACGATTTTTAACACACCTGATGGGCGAAATTTGTAACTTTTCCGCAGCTAATCGACGAATTTCACGGTTCTTCCACAACTGTTTGGCGAAATTCGCGATTTTTACGAGCCTGATCGGCAAAGTTTGCAATTTTTACGACCCTGATAGGTGAAATTTGTGATTTTTACGAGTCTAATAGGCGAAATTCGTGATTTTTACGAGCCTGATAGGCGAAATTCGCGATTTTTATCGTGAATGATCGAAAAAAATCGTGATTTTTCTTCACGTGATCGACAAAATTCGCGGTTTTTCGGTGTTCGATCAATTGCATTTGCGCTCTTTCCGTGCTTGATCGATGAAATACGCATTTTTCTTAACCTGATCAATGAAATTCGCGATTTTTAACTAACTAACGAAATCTGCATTTTTTTGCCACAAATTGATGAAATTCTCGATTTTTTCTTGTGACAAATTGACAAAATTCACTATTGTTCCCTCAGCCGATCAAAGAAATTTTTAACTTTTTCTGCCCATCGTCGACAAAATTCAAGATTTTTTCGTGCCCTATCAACGAAATTCGCGATTTTTTCCTTCTGGATCGATAAAATTCGTGATTGTAGCGATTTTTTAGCCTAATCCTCGGAATTTGCGATTTTTCCCTGTTTTATCAACAAAATTGGCAATTGTTTTGCTCGATTGCGATTGATCGACCAAATTCACGATTATTTTGTGCCCGATCGACAAAACTCGCGATTTCTCCATGTTCTATTAATAAAACTCGCTATTTTTCCATGTCCGAATTTTCATTTTTTCCGCGTTCGATCAACGAAATTCGCTTTTTTTCGTGCGATAAACAAACTAAACAGGTCACTTTTCTGCATCCCATAAACAAAATTTGCAATTTTTTTCAAGCATTATCAAGAAAACGGACGATTTTTTCTTGCCCGATCAACGAAATGTGAGATTTTTCGTGTCCAATCTACAAAATTCCCGATTTTTCTGGGCCCAATCGGTGAAATTTGCTATTTTTTCCATCACTTCATCGGCAAAATTCGCGATTATTTCACGCCTCATCGACGAATTTCGCTGTTTTCCTCACTCGATCCACGAAATTCGCGATTTTTCACAGCCCGATCTACAAAAATTTGCGATTATGAAGTGAATGAAGAAATTTTCAATTTTCTCATCGCAAATTGACAAAATTTACGATTTTTTCTTGCGTTCTATGTTCAAAAATTACAATTTTTTCGAGTTATAGATTGATAGCATTCGCGGGCCACACATTAACCCATCGCGGGCCACACATTAACCCATCGCGGGCCACAGGTTGTGCATCCCTAACTTAAAATATCAAAATCTTAAAATTTATTCAAAAAGGCTGCATTGAAAATTTAAAGTCAATATTTCTTTACCATGAAGTATATATATTATAGTTTTATAGCAGTGATTCCTTGAAATACCAAGTAAATCTTATGAAAAAGAAATAGAAAATTCTGAATGTTAATTTTTAAAAATATACTGAAAATGTATCTAACATTCTGTTAAAATTTGCAGTGCTAATTTATGGTCAAAAAATGAATTTCGGTGAAGAAAAATTCATTTTTGGAACAGCAAGAAAAAAAAATTTTGGGACAGGAAAATTAATTTTTGGAGAAAGAAAGAGAAAAACATTTTTGTAGCAGAAAAATACTCAACTTTTTTTTTCTTTTTTGGGGGGGCTCCTTTAAGGGTGTTCTTAAATCAAAAAGGGCTATTTTGTGACACATTCATTAATTTATTTTTGCACGGAAGTGCATGAAAATAGCAGGTGTTGTTATTCAAAAACTGTCTAATTGCACTCATTCTTTTGTTTTTTAAAAAACACAATAGATTTTTCATAACAAACCTTCAAAGTTAACACTTTTGAGCATATTTCCCGACAAAAGCAGAAAAATCGGTCGAAAAGGAGGAGTAAAACGGGTGATTGCATCATCGAAATAGCTTATAACTCGATAAGTAATTTAATTATCATAAAATGGAAAAATAAGTTCAATTCGAAATCGCTTTCATAGTCAGTCATTAAAATTTTATAACTTTCTGTTAAAAAATGAATTTGTAAATGTGTCAAAACATTTTTCGCTTGTTGAGCGGATCAGTTAAGAACACCCTTAACGAAATGTCATATTTTTTTCATGATTGTTTGGCAAAATATGCAGCTTTTTCGCAATATCTTAACAAAATTTACCATTTTTGCGATTTTTTAACGAAATGTACCATTTTTTCGCGATTTTTTTTAATAAATCTGCCTTTTTTCGCGATCTCTTGTCAAAATTTGCCTTTTTCCGCGATATTTTGATGAAATCTACTGTTTTTTTCGATGATTTGTTAAAATATACCTTTTATTTTGCAATTTTTTAATGAAATCTAACGTTTTTTCGCAATCTTTAGATGAAACTTGCTGTTTTTTCTCGATATTTTAAACGAAATTTGATGTTTTTCACGACTTATTTATGAAATCTCTCGTTTTTTTGCGATATTTTGATGAAATCTGTCTTTTAGCGTGATCTTTTGATGAAATATGTCTTTTAGCACGATCTTTTGACGAAATCTGTTGTTTTTTCACGATTTTTTGACAAAAGATTCTGCATTTTCAAGATTTTTTTTATGAAAGATTCCTTTTTTTAGCGATTTTTTTGACGAAATTATCAGTTTTTTCATGATTTTTAACAATTTTTTTTTTCAATTTTTTGATGAAATCTGCCTTTTTTTGCGACCTTTTGTCAAAATCTGCTATTTTTTCCAGGATATTTTGATGAAATCTGTTGTTTTTTTATGATCTTTTGTTGAAATCTGTCGTTTCTTTGATGAAATCTATTGTTTTTCACAATCTTTTGATGAAACTTACCATTTTTTTGTGATCTTTTGACAAAATCTGTTTTTTTTTTTTCGCTATCTTTTGACAAAAGATTCCGTTTTTTCAAGATTTTTTGACGAAAGATTTCATTTTTTACGCAATTTTTTGACGAAATTAGCCATTTTATAATGATCTTTTAACGAAAAATAAAAAAAATTTCGTGATCTTTTAACGAAATCTACCATTTTTTCGCGATCTTTTGTCGGAATCAGCAGTTTTTCGCAATTTATTGATAAAGTCTGTTGTTTTTTTCTCGTGATCTTTGGATAAAATTTGACGTTTTTTCGCGGCCTGTCCACTTTTTTTTCTAATTAATTAAATATTTTTTTCTTTTTCAAGTTGGCAAATTTATCTGCAAGGACAAAAATAAATCTGTGACGCACGTCGCACACTTTCTGCTACCGGGATTACACATTTATGTTTAAAAATGATTTAGTAAATGTGTCAAAAGGTTTTGTGCTTGTTGAGCAGTGAACTGAAGTAGCTTTAACACTCAAAGTGTTTCTGATCAATTACTGGTTCAGTTGTGCCAACGCCAACTTTCTTGGGCTCTTGGGACTTGTGCTCCTATCCAATTTCATTGATTTATTTATATATTGAATCACTGAAATGAAATTTAATATTACTAACATTTTCAAAATAATTTTTGTTAAAAAAAAATGACAACAGACTTACAAGAACACTGAAGGCTAAAGCCTCTTCAGAGGCCTTTACAGTGTTTAACTTAGTACATACACAAAAGAAAAAGAAAAAACTATGCATAATCTGCCCATAAGGTTTTTAGCACACCTAATATTTCTCAAATGTTGGCGCTACTGAAGTTCATCTTATATGCTTTTATTATTTGAAGTTTTGGTACTACTTGGTTATCCCATCCACCAATTTCGTCAAATTATACAAATCGCCAAAATAATAGCAAAATTATACATATCAACATTATTATTATTTCAAATAACGAAAAAACAATTAATTAGTAGAATATTAAGAAAATACAAATAAAAAGTTGAAATAAAAGTCACTTAAAGGTGTTTTAAACATGTGTATCGTATTTAATGTCATTGATAAGACATTCATGATCATCCATTATTGGCAGGGGTGGGGAATTTTTCCATATTCTTACCAGCCAAGGAATTATTTCACCAGCCCGCAAGATGCAACACACACGGGTTATTCTCTGCAATAGTGCAAAAAGTGTTTCCCAACCATATAAATGCTCTAAATTTCATTTTATTTTTATTTATTTATACTTTTATTAGAAGGTTTAAAGTTTGTTTATTAGGGGCAGGGCGTAAAATTTAAAAATAAACGAATTTAATATTTAAAAATGTAAAATATATCATGCAAATATTCCCTCACCTCTCCCCTACCCATACTACCATACTTTACTGCCTGATTTTTTCCATTCAGAAGTAAAAATAATTAAAAACACCCTAAGCAAAATAAAGTTCTTAATTGGTACCTTGCAAAAAATAATAAAAAATTTTTTTTTACTATAATTATGTAGTCTACTCAATCAATTATATGGCTCCCCATGTTAGACCATCATTCCCTCACACCTTGGTATTATCGCAGATATCCTATCACTAAAGATGAGCAGCAGTCTAGCATTCTTCACAGAGAGGAAGCTAATTTGAGTACTTGTCAGTCCAGCAACATAAATTGATGGTATAAGTTTTTGTTAATTTTCTAGAAATTTTTTTCAATCAGAAAATCGGGGAGTATTTTTATTAGCAGTCATTCCCTCACACAGAATGCTAAATTTTTAGCAATTTTCAAAATTTTTAATTTTATCATACATTATATATTATGTGTTCTTCTTTAAGGAATCAGTTTGGTTTTTTCCATAATTTTGCATTTTTCATGACAATTAGTAAAAACATCTTAATTGCATCATTCCCTCACATTTATTGTCATGAGTTAATGATAGAGTGAATGGGAAATATGTACTTTTGTTTAAAATTTTATAACATTTCTGCTGCCATTAAAATCTTCAACAATTGACCAATTACTAGCAATTTATCCAATTTTTATGAAAATTTACCTATGTAACATTCAAGTCAGACTGCTTGGTCAAATTTGCAGTATTGTAGGGAATAACCCACACGCAGTTGAAAATAGTTATGACAAAATCGCACGCGATTACAGACAAAATTACTATTAATACAATGCACTTTCATAATGCTTTTTTCTATAATATTAGGAATTATATATAACAGAGGTATGATTAATATTAGATGGAACTTAATGCCATATTTACACTGTAATAATTTGGAAAGTTAAAATATCTAGATTAAAAAAGTGTTTCTGATAATGTGGCTATTGCCTACAATTTTTCAGAAACTAAAAATGCACTCGCCTTGTGAGAAAATCCACTCACCAATGGCGAGCAAAATGATGTATTTCCCCACCCCTGATTTTTGGTACTTAATCTTAAAGTTTGGCGATAGTTTTCTGGTCGACAGGATAACCAAGTAGAACCAGAGTTTCACTGAGTAGAAAGCAGTGTTGAATTCAGGGCCCTAGTCCACTGGAAGATTTTGTGTTTTCAATGGACAAAAAGTGTGATTTCCATCCTGGAATTCTGTAATGTCTCTCCCCCCATAAAAATGTGTCCGAATTCAACATTGACAAAATGATCAGGGATGTAATGGATTGTATATGGGGTACACAATCCATAAGGTAAGGAAGGTATAAGCTGTATACCTTCTGGATTTTTTAAAGGACTATTGTACACCCTCTGTTCCACATAAGAAACAAAAAATATACCTATGCATTGATATTACATAACTACAAGTAGTTTTTATCTTTTCAGTAAACATTTTTTGAATTTCAACATTAATAGGATCAGATGAAAGACACACTAATGTAAGCAGAGATAGAATGAGATCGTATGTCTACAATTAACACAATAATCTGAGAACTAGTTAAAGAACAATTATTCTACTATTATTGTATGTTTATAACTATAACTTTCAATTCATACTGAATAATCAAATTTTTAAGCGTAATACACATGAAATTAAATGTATAAGATAAGGCTAAACAAATATATACACTTTCCCGTTCCTTATCATTAGACCAAACTTTTATGCTTTTATTTATATGATTTCAAGTCATTGAGTTTTTATTAATCATTTTTTAACTAATAATTAATAAACTAATACCTCCACTAACATTTAAAGTTACTTCCTTAAAATTTCTTAAAGACCAACCTCGCATAAAAACTCTCTCTCTCTCATCTCATGTCGTCTCATGAGATAGTGTTGTGGTGTATATGGCATAAAAACTTAAACTTTAAACCACGAACCGAAACTTTTAAAGTTGTTGCCAAACAACTAAAGAAAAAAGGAAAGTGGTTAGTTGACTGCTGTAACGGGAAAAGCTTGCAGCGTATGAGAAAATTTAAAGAAATGATGATTACGACTAAATATTCGCCATATTCTATTCAAAATCTTTTTGTCATTTTAATTAAACATTATTAATTTTAAAATTGTGAATATATTTATAGGAAAAATGTGATGTTATTATTTTCGGCTAAACATGTTGAGATGTTTTGCCGGCCTGGTGGATTCATAAATGGAATCGTTGAAGAAAATGTATTGTTTTTATGATTATAAAATTGTTACAATTATGTTGTTTAATTCTGATTAATATTTATTTTTAAAACTTGTACGTAGTTTTTCTTTTTTTTTTTTTTTTGCTGATCCTAAAAAAATGGATTTACCTCAGCCTCCTGCTGGTATTTATAATATAAAATTATATTTTTATATCTGTGCATAACTCTGGTATATGTCCTGTAAATTTGTTTTTATTTAAGCATTTTCTTATTCATAATTCTGAAAATGGAGTACATTTGAATCTGAGTACTTGGTTCGAATTTCATTTAAAGTCATCTTCTTTATTAATTTGTTGAATGTTTCATATTTATTCATTAATAGGCGTTAAAAAGGTGAAACATTTGTACTTTTGTCTTTATAGGGTAGATGTACCAGTGATTGACCACCTTACAGTTTTTGGTTTATAAATAATAATAATAAATAATAGTTAAGCTTTTATTATTCTTTTCTTCTCTTCCCTTTGCATGCTGTATAATCTGGATTATTTTTCTACACTTTTCATGAAAGCAGTTAGGAAGCAGAAAATAAAGTTTCACTGTTTTTCACTGAAAATCTTAATGAACATGCTCAGAGTTTACTATACTTATTTAATTTATATCTTCTATAAGCAGCTGTAACTTTCAATAACTTTATGTTAATTAGATTCTGCATAATAATGTTTTATATTTTGTCAGCAGAGTTGAAAATGTAAATGGTTTTAGTTTCTATGGTGTTCAATTTCGGGAGAAAAAAAGAATCAAGTGCGTAATTTTTATTTTTCTTGATATGGAAAAAAATTCTCAAATTAAAAGTAGGGAAATAATTGCTCAACTCCCACAACTTGCATTTTTTGCGTAGTCCTTTGTTGAAATACGATTATTTTACGCAGTCCTTTGTCAAAATGTGCGTTTTTTTTACCCAAATCTTTGTTGAAATTCGCGATTTTTTTAGGTTTTTGACAAAATTTGTATTTTTCTCACAATCCTTTGAGGAAATTTGTGTTTTATTGAAGAAATTCATTTTTTTTATGACAACCGTTAGTCAAAATTTGCAATTTTTGGTGTTCAAAATTTAGACTGATGAATTTTTAAAGTTTTTAGCCTCGAATGCCTTTTGAATTTTGGAAAATTTGAAAATCGACCATACTTTTAATTGTACACTAACAGTAAATAAATTGCACATAAAATTGGGGAAATATTTTTAATTTTTTGGTTTAAAAAAAAAAAAAAGTTACAAAAATAAAAATTGTTTCTTTTCTAAAATTTTCTGCAAAGGTCATGAAATTTTCTGCGCATGTGCATCTATATTATACTACTCTGCTCCCTAATGACAAATCAAAAGAATATATTTTTAAAGCTAAAACCTTCTTATACTAATTTATGGTGCAGTCAGTTAAAAAAAAAAAAAAAAGAGATTTAAGATTTAACCCTTTCAAATACACCGGCAAATGCAAATTACTTTGCTTCTCATGAAGACTCCCATGCTCTTTGCTTCTCATGAAATTTTTTCTGCACTAAAAGTAACTAAATGTCTATTTTAACATAATATTTTTAGAGCATTTCTGTAAACCAAATTTACACCACTCACTAAAATTTTGAAATGTTCAAATAAATAGAATTATTAAAAAAAAAAAAAAAAAAAAAAAAAAAAAAAAAAGTGAACATTTCTACAAAATTAGTGAAAACCTGTGTGTTCCATCATGGTGTCATTCGTTTTTGGTACGCATGGACTCCAAAAAATTATGCATAAAATAAAATACCAAACAGCATATACTTTTAATTCAATATCTTTTAGTGATTATTCCATTTAAAAATATAAATTATGACAAAATGGACTCAAAGATGTAAAATCATTCAATTTTGAGTTTCATTTTGCAACCATTTGGAAAATAGGTGACACATTTGGAAACTGAATATTTCGGTTCGGTCAACACCAGGCAGGTCAGCTAGTTTACTAATAAAATCACTGTGTCATATTAACTTTATTTTGTAGCAAAAATAAGGATTTCAGTTTAAAACATTATGTTAATATAAATAAGTTTTTTCTTTCACGGTTTTCAATACTTTTGGCATTTTTTCTTGTTCTCTGATAATCTTCAAACATCCATAAAAAAAATCAATTTCATATTTTTGTTTTAAATTTGCCAATAGCTCCAGTTTTGAATTTGTCAATAACTCCAGTTCTAGATCAATACACTAAAATTTCTTTACTCACACTTTTAAAAATTTTAAATTCATCATAAAAATCTCTAGAACTCATTGAACACAATACTCATATTTATTCACAAAACTCAATGCATTATCAAATCAAATAAATAAAAATTCACCTACTTTCATTTCTTATATTTTATTCCCACTTAAAATTGACTTCTTAGAAAGGCATGTTTCAAAATATTAAGAAGAAAAAGACCCCAAAAATCACAATTATTCAATCTGTAATACACATCAATCAATGTTCATCACAAACAGAAAAAAAGAAAAACAATCAACTCAACAAAATACCCATTTAAAATAGGTTTAGTCACATTGTGCAAGACAAAGTGGTATATTGCAAAAAGAAGCTGATTTAATGCCTTGCAAAATTGAATATGACCAAGTGTCTTGCTTGTTCTTAGATTGAGGGTTCAGCACTTTTCTGTAACAAATATAAAAGCTCTATGAAGCAATATGAATACAATATTATGTAAATGTTGTATGTCATATCATGTACAATGTCTAAAAAAATTTCCAATGATGACATTCTGTTTTGTAAAAATCTATCTAATAATTAATTTTGTGGTACTACTCTGTTATCTTGTCGACCATTTTCGCCAAATTATACAAATCACCAAACTAATAGCCAAATTATACAGATTGACATAATTTTTATTTTAAATAACAACAACAACAAAAAAAATAATAATTAGCAGAATATTAATAAAAAGTCGAAATAAAAATCACTTAATGACATTTTAAACACGTGAATTGTATTTAATGTCATTGAATGTGACATTCAGGATCATCCATTATTGTCATTTAATCTTATAGTTTGGCGATAATTTTTAGGTTGACGGGATAACCTTCCTAATTGTACCAACTTTGTTAATGTGTAATTTGCTAGTAATAAATCTTGTCTTCTCACAAAATTCTTTGAGAATTCTATTCTTGCAAGTCCCAGATCTACGCAGAGCTGAATTTATGAGTACATATAAGTAAAGTATACTTGTATGTAATATCACATGTGTAAAAGTGTATACGATTTATACTAGAATCCATGATTTTTGCTACCAGTCAATTTAAACAGTAAATTTTGCGATATTTAACCATAGAATGTTTGCAAATTATTTAAGCTAGAAATTTTATTTTGAAATAGAAATGATAAAAAATGTACAATTCTGTAAAGGACACTTGTGAAGAGTTTAATACTGATAGTTTATTTAAGTTATACTAAAATTAAATGCACCATTAAATATTATTTCCTCTCTCTTTCAGGAGTCTATTCTCCTCTCTACTTCTCACATAGTGTAATGTTGGTTGGAAGCTTTCTCTCAACATAAAAAGAAAATATTTTCAATCTCTAAAAGACAATTTCTAATCTTTTATGATTTGCTTTTTCTCTAATTTTACTTCATAAGCATTAATTAGCGTAACCAACATTATTGCTTATATATAAAATGTAACCTAAAAATGTTTTTTCTTTCTAATTTAATCTATTTTGATGATTGTGTTTCAGTGTATAATATTATTTATTATCAAATAAGTTTCTATTCATTGTGTAATTTTTTACTTTTTCTTCTCTAGATCAAGAACTAAAAAATATAATTGATAAATTAGCTCAGTTTGTTGCTCGCAATGGACCAGAATTTGAGCATATGACTAAACAAAAGCAAAAAGATAATCCAAAATTTTCATTTCTGTTTGGTGGAACTTTCTTTCATTATTATCAATATCGAGTTACTACAGAGCAAGCAAGTATGTATTTAGTTTTACATTTTGTATTTTGAATATTAAAATGTTCTTGGGCAATTCCATGGTGTCGGACGTAAAAATCAGACAAAAATTTATCACAACAATTTGGTTTTTGGTACATAAATTTCTACTAAATAATCAGATTTCTATACAAGGTACTTACTACATCCCACTTTATCAAAAAGCATAAAAACATTTCTGAGTATTTAAAATTCTGGGAAAAAATATTTAAATAACCAGTGTCGGACGTAAATCACACAAACTGGAAAACTGACATGTCAAATTAATTCTCAAAATTCTGTGAATCTGCTGATTTTATAATTTTTAAACCAACTATAATCAAAAGTACACATATGGAAGTTATATGTTTGACTTTTTTCAATTTATTTAGTTTAATATTAAAGTAAGTTTTAAAATTTTTTAATGTGGTGTCGGACGTAAATTTTCTGTGTCGGACGTAAACTGTATGAAAACACTGGTGTCGGACATAAATAAGTTGATCTTAAAAATGATAGAATCAAAGTATTAAATAATTTTATTATGAAAAATTGTGTTTGTATAAAAATTGCCAAATTTTAATACATTCTCTGAACCAAAACTGTCCTCTGTTCCCTGGAAGAATGGGAGATTGGATTTTTTTCTCTACATTGTCTACATCATAGTAAATTTTGTCCTTGTGATCAAGCCATATAAAATTGGATTCAATTGAATATTGGTGCATCACACTAACATTTATTTCATTATTATTTATTTCAGTTATATATCCAGGGAAGTATTTGACATCATATTTAACAACCCAGTCATTAACATTTAAAGTTGTTGAAATATTTTTTTTTTTTTCTGTTGAACTATTTCCTTCAGAGATATTATGATTGACTTCTATAGGTACAGAATATGCGTTAATTTTTTTACAAGCTGTTTCATTTGATATGTTGGCAGTTAGTACATAGTTACTTCCTAAGGATTTAACGCAATGCATACAATATATGTTAAGGATTGGCAGGATTATGCAAGTACACTTCCCAGTGACTATGTAAAAATTCTAATTTTTCTGCAATATCATCTAATAATATGCAATGTACATGCACCTTAAGATTCAAGCATGCAGCAACCATGGCAAACTGTTGTGTTGTGGAAACAAACTCCTTCCCTGTTTTGGCACGACACCAAACCATTCTTTTCATTGTGTCATTCCATTATTTTAAATAACAACTATGCCCACTGCAATGTCTTTATTAATATATGCATATACAGTAGACAGTTGCCTGGGAATGGATCCAATGAGCAGACTGGATTTCATCTTGGTGAAACATAGTACTAGCATTTTCAGAAAAATGTAACGGAACAACTATGTTTTTTTTCAACCACATTTGATTATATACTTCCAAACATCTTTGATCCTTCTTTACAAATGTATGTACCAGAAAGTACTTTAATTGTTTCACTAATTCTTCAAATGCTTATTTTCCACCTTGTTCAACTTTTCTGTTTCCTGCCATTCCATATATCTAATAGGATCATTCTCAATGTTAGCCTTAGGTTTAAATATAAGTATCTTATTTCTGCGACAACTACATTGCTGTGACATGCAAATATTTTATGCCGCTGTACATATACAATTTGATCAATGAAATGTGGAATTCCGTACTAAGATTCCTAGTAAAGTTTAGAGCCAATGGTAAAAGATGCATGTTTTCATTTTAAGAACAAATACAAACACCATCGGGAATGTTATCAAACAATTTGATATACTGAAACCATAACTCACAAAACTTTGATATTCCAAGTTTTATTCAAGGGTTACTCTTGTGAAACTGTTCATATGCTTTATGCAAATACATCAACATAGAACATATCTGAATAACTTCTTTTATTAATTAATTTATTACTAGAAAATTTCTTCTTAATATGGTGTCGGACGTAAAAAAAATCTTTGGTGTCGGACGTAAAGATTTTTTTTACGTCCAACACCAATTTTTTTTATATAAATAATTTTTTAAAAATTTATCTGAATAGGTAATATGATAGAGGTATACAAACATACTTTAAATTATAAATTTCATTTTAAATGGTTTTGACTAGCTGACTCAGATTAAGTTTTAATATTTTTTGGTGTTGGACGTAAAGCAGTTAAAGTGCCTTTTGGAAATTCTTTAATATTTGATAAAATATAATATGTCAGTACAAAGTTTTGTGCTGATTACATTTGTATATGATGTGTAATAAAATATTTGTAACATTTAAGACATAATAATATTTTTTCAAATGAAAATCTAGGCTCAATTTCAAAACATTTGAAATGGCTTTCAAATACACATTCATGGTTATGCTTACTAAAGAGCCTATATTTCACTTAAAAATAAATTTATCCTTATTTCATTATAAAATTAAGATTCTACAGAGTTTTAGCTTTAAAATGATACCTTGATTGTTAAAAAAATTTAATGTTGAAAAATTGATTATCTGGTTGACCTTTCCGTGGAATTGCCCTCTTATGAAAAATTTTCGAAGTAGAAAATTGGTTTCTTGTTAGTTAAACTGATCACCTTTAATATGATGGTAATGAATCACATTTGAAAATTTTAAGGTGTAATGCTTTAGTTTTGAGAAATAAAAACAGTGTTAAAAAGCACAAGTGGAAGTATGTTCAGTGCATTTAAAAATTATAAGACCCCTTTGATTTTGAAAATTTTGAAGTAAATAAAGGCTCATATTATAGTTTAAACACATAAAGTATCAAGATACAACATATTTTAAAAATTAGTTTGATATAATTTTGAATAATGCATAAATAAGTATGTTAACAAAAATATAAGCAATGATTCAAAAATACACTGTTAACAAATTATAAAATGACTTCTCTAAAAACAAAAATATGTAAATTAATGCAATATTGGTCCTCTATTTTTCTTTTTAACCTCAAACACTCTGTTTTTCATAGAAGTGACCAAGTGATTAAGTACAGATTCAGAAAAATTGTCATTCTTTTACAACTTCTACTTCTAGTGGCATTAGCAGATAAAAACTGTTTATTATTAGCATAAACTCTGCAACTTAATTTGCCCTAAAGATTTTCCATAGAGTTTGAATCTGGACTTTGACTTGGCTGTGACAAAGCATGATTGTTTCCTTTTTAAGCCGTTACTGAGTGAGTTTAGGCACATCACAAAAAGCATTGTCCTGGTGAAACATCCAGTTAGCACCACCTAAAAAAGACAATCAAATGGTCATGTAACATAGCCTGATATTGTACAAAGTTCATACACTTTGAAATTTGGGTTAAATTGCATAATCTATCATGATTGAAAGCTCCCCAAACCATTACTGATCCTTTCATTTGTCGACTGAAGCATTGTTTTGGTTTCTTCCTCAAATCTTGCCAATAGTGTTTATAATCATCTAGATCTCTTTTTTTTTTTTTTTTCCATTTCTAGTTCCATGGTATGATGTTTTAAGCCTATTTCAGACTTTCTTCCTTATGATGTTTCATTAATCTTTTTTTTTTTCCCCAACAATTTCATACTATTTGCATTTTTATTTGATTTCAGATTCTTCCAAACTGTTATGTGTGAGGTTCTTTTGCTGTAACGGGTCACAATTTCCCAAGTTGAAAAACCTTTTTCAGTTGATTATCGAAATATTCATTGATCATCCCATGCTGTCAAAATACTTTTTTTTTCCCAATTATTTGAATTTATTTGAATCCGTTTTTTTAATTATTTCATTGTGAATGGCAATAATGTGTTAAGCTCATTAGCTGGTGTCATAATTTCTTAAGTCACCTTATTTATGTTTTGAAAAAATTTGAAGATTTTAATGAAATGTAACTTAAATTTTAATGTAGCCGCTATAGTAGAAAATGTTCTACAATCAATTTTAAATAGACATGCTAAAAATTTGCATATTGTGTCTTCTTCAGAAGTGCACCAATTCGTTAATGGTCTTATAATTTCTTAACACACTGCCACATAACAGCTGTTTCAAAGTCTCTAAGACTTCATCTGCATGTATATTTTAAAAATGTATTAATATTTTTCAAAAGTTAGTGCAATTGTTGGAGACCTTTATCTGATGTGATGAATTCATCATGTAAACACAGTATTATTTAGAAAAATACTGCCATTAAAATAAAATGATACTTCTCAAGTATGCATGTAATAAAAAATTCATCTTTAAAAGAATTAAAATAAAAATTGCCTTATGATACTGATACACAAATTTTCTATTCTAAATAGAGAATTTGGAATGTATGCTTTTGGTACCTCCACAATGATAAATATAATCACTTTATTAGGCTGCTGTAAATTAGTTCTCTGAGTGTTATCTTCATAGTACCTAGTATTGTACAGGAAAATTAGGAATATTGATTTTGTGGTATGCCAAGTGTTAAGTTAAAAATTTTGAAGCAGCTTCCATGGTAGTGTATGACATCTAGAGTTTTAAATAATATGAAAAATTGCCTATAAAACAGAAATAATAAACAAATTTTTTATATGATATACATGTATATCATTAAATTACAAGTTAAATTCAATTATTAAATCTTATTGCTCTTCTAATGGGTATTCATATAATTTTGCATATGAAATGAGAAAAGTAGCATTTTGATTCAATTATATTACAAATTAAATTTGTATTTTGCAAGTCAAATTTTTACAGTACAGAAATTGAATGTTTTCATTGAAGTAAAAAACATTAGACGGTCATTATCAAAGTCTTCCTCAAGCTTTCCACACCACACACACACACACATAAAAAAAAAACCTGGGTTTTTCCTCCAAATTTGTATTTTGTCTGTTAATGTTTTTCTTTTTAATCCTTTTTGGGTTGCCCATCACATATATATGTATATAGATATGTATGTATATATAGCACTGTCGCTTGGCTAACCGAAAAGTACCTTTTTCTTTTTACTTTTTTATTACTAAGGTTGCCAAACAAAAAAGCATGTTCAATTGATTAAAATAATAAAATAGTTTAGAAAAATATGTAATTTACAAGAAAACCATGTGAGACAGAAAATTGTTGTTTATGATGGCCAATTATCTACACAAGGAATATAGGGCTGAGCTGAGGAGGTGCATCCTCCATCCATCGGGATCTTTCTAAAAAAAAAAAACTTAACTCATATTTATGCAAGGATATCTAAGGTTCATTGTAAACTATGAAAAACTCCAAATGATTAGGCTGATGGCAACTATTGAGTTCAAACTCAGCACCTCCCATCTACCAGCTTCCAGAGTAAAACCTCTTGGCCATGAGACAAGAGGTTTTGCAGTTTCAGAGTTCTGTGTTGCCCAAGCTATGTTATATGTAGACTAGCACTAATTTAATGTTCATCAGTGACACAGTACAATATTCTCAACTGAATTTTGAATAAAGGAATGTGTGTCTCATAAAGTTCTTTTTCTATGAATGGTGACATTTTGCATCCCTTTTCATCATATTATATATCACAGAAATCAAAGCAAGTCAGTTAAAAGTATAGTTATGATATCTTCATTATTGCTAAAGTAACAAATGAAAATCCATTTTGACCTGAAATGAAATGACATACAATGTATTTATGACTTAATAAGTTGATTACAGTTTCATGAACAAAAATTGTCTGTCTTGATATCTATTATCAACCCCAAAAAGTTTTCTATTTTGTTTATAAAGACTTTTCATTAGGGAAAAGCAAAAAACAGAATATTTACTAAAGAAAATTTAGTAACTTACTTTGTGCATAATTTATTATTATATGAATCCTAATTAATCATCATTTTAATTCTTCTCATAGTTAATTTTCTTAAATAGTGCTTTACAAACATCCATAATAAAAAGGAAAAAAAAAAACATTTAATTTTATTTAAAGATGATTCTGTTTCTAATTATTTTAAATATTTATTGATAAAATGACAGTTAAAAGTAGAAGTCGTGAAAAGTTTTTAAAATGTGTTTTAAGAGGTTTTTTAAGTATTTGATTCTGCAAAATACTTTAAATTCGGCCAAACCAAATATTCAGAAGGCTGAGTAGTTTCATATTTGTCTTAACCAAATAGTTTCATATTCGACCTAACCGAATATATGATAACATGGCCTAATACCAAATATTTGGTGCATCCCTAATATAGATTCACAATACAATAAGTAGCTCTTATAGTCAGTGCTTTTAAGTAACTGAGCATACATATTTGTTCTTTATGACTTTTTAAATTCATATTGAACTTTTGTGTAAAAAATAATGTATATTACTGTTTTTCAGTCTTGAAACAAAAGCAAAGAAGTTTAGAACAGCAAGCTATAGTACAACAGGCTATAAATCGCCAATCAATACAAACTGCACCATGGCAGCAACATCTTCATCAGATACAAGATACATCGCAAGAACAAATTAGGCAAAGTGAGCAAAATCTTGCAGCACAGCATCAGTTATTATTACAGCAACAGCAGGTAATTTTAATGATACTTTTGTCTAATATAAGTTTGTTATATCATTTCAGATATTTAAAATATTAAAGATTGTTAAAATTAAGATTCTTAAAATATTTATGTATGCTCACATACATAAATATCTTTAGAGTTTTATATCAGTTTAAACAAAATTAGTGTTTCACATAAAAAACAAAACTGGAAAAATTTTATTAGTGGTTAGTGAATAATAATAACAGTTTTATAACTGACCATTTTTTCATTAGCTGTGCTAAACAATAACTTTTTATTAAAACTAAAAATAAATAGCTCAAATATTAACACATGTAAAACAAACAAATATTAATAAATAAAAATATGTTAATCATATATATTAAAACAGTAGGCGACCTCTTTAAGATCAACTCAAATTGGTCTTTGAGCATGTGCAAAGTTGAACTTATTAGTCCTTCCAGTTACAGGAAGTTTGATGCAAGTCTGGTTAGCTCGGTGATTTTAAGGCACAGATTTAAAGCTCTGAGCTTTTGTAAAAGACTAGAGTTCAATCCCAACCGGCTTTTTTTTTTTTTTTTTTTTTTTTTTTTTTTAATAATGATACATTTTACTACAAGGGGAAGTTATGATTTTTATTCTTTTGTTATTATTATTATTTTGATGCTTTATAATTAAATAAAATTTAACACTCAACAATGATTTTTTAAGTAACAATTTTATTTTAAAATATTTCAAGTAATTAAAACGTAGTAATTATTAGATATAAACAGCCAATTTACTATTCAGGGCTTTAGAGATACATTTGTAAGAATAAAATTATTGAAAATCTTTACAAATTGCATTCTTAAAAAATAAATAAATAACAATAAATGCAACACACACAAATAAGAATTGTAAAAATGTCGCAAAATTTAATTTAAGATCTAGCAATATTTAAAAAAAAGTATTCTAATTTTCTAAAAAATTTAAATATTGTGAAAAATGTAAATATTGTACTTTGTGATACTCATGGTTTAATAATTAAAGAATGTATGAAATGTTATGAAAAATTCAAATAATTCAAATATATTATAAATAGTTACTTGGTAGCATGAAATTTTAAATTTCGGGATTTAAAATGAGACTGATAAAAATATAATTAATAAAAACTTTTCAACATGATTTTAAAAAAATAGAAAATACTAAACATTGTTATTTTTTTTTAAACACCGAGGAAATTCACCAAAATAAATATTAGTTCAATTAATTTTAGTTATCCTTCAGCTAAAAAGAAAGCGCTGTTAAAATTCTGCTTAAATTATTTCAAATGATTACTTGAGTAGGTTAAACTGACAGAACCATGAAAGGCTTTGAATCTGTTGGAATCACATAGATAACATTCAAATAAATCAAGTTTTCATAACTTTATTTACAAATAACTAATTAAGAAAATCAAACATTATTCTAATTAATCTTTTAACATGTTTATCATCAAATCTTGACGGGTACCATCTAGTAATAACATATTGCAACAAACATTACTGGCATTATTGAGAGGTGCAAGAAAAGTTAATTATCTCTTTGTAAGAAAGATGGTTTTGATGGAACTTGAGACAGGTATGGCCTAAATCTCTGATATTTTCAAGATAAAATATGAAACAGAAGCTGGAGTTTACTGTTTAACTGATAGTACATATTTATTTTACCTGCTAGATCCTAAATGGTTATACCACTGTCTTTTAGGGCAAGGATTTATGCAATACTTAAAGTATAGTTACATTTGCATTGAGAGGAGATATAGTAGCCTGTCTGTCAATATCTACTCTGATAGGCAGCAAGACAGTAACATAATATTATTATTTCTAGGATTATATGTGCATTATGAAACCTCACTGTGCTTAAATTATTTTTTTTATGTACTCCTTTCAGCCTTAAACATGAATATTCTTTAAATTTAATTTTAATTCCTTTCTGATATAGAGTTCTAAAATCATTGCCTATGTCTGTTTAATATTTCATCTCTGTTACCTCTACATCAATATAAAATTAAAGATGGATGGATTTCTTCAAGATTTCTCAGATCCTTTCATAAGAATGTGCTATTTTTATAAAAGCTTGGTGACCAAGGTAAACTTAGAATAACTTTCCATAACTAACGAAGACGAATAAAAGAAATAGCTTTTCTCTACAAAAATGCTTCCTTATTTTACTTTCTACATACCACAAGTTTTTCAAGTAAAAATATTCCAATTTTATTTATTCTCTTACTAGCTGACCCGCCCGGCGTTGCCCGGGTCCGTATTAACAATATTAAACGAACTTGAAATTTGTATGATTTTATCATTAACTGGAAGCATGCAGAAATGCATTGTCTGAAATACGTCGCAGCTGACTTTGTGAAAAATCGGTTTTAAAAACAACAACTAATATTAAGATCTAAAAATACTTAAAATGAGCAAGGAG
The DNA here is from genome assembly GCA_964019185.1 of Maratus speculifer. Taxonomy (NCBI): domain Eukaryota; kingdom Metazoa; phylum Arthropoda; class Arachnida; order Araneae; family Salticidae; genus Maratus; species Maratus speculifer. Next base: position 179,688,062 of record OZ025303.1, read on the forward strand.
AAACACGGGAGGGAACATGTATCCAACGATTGCGTTAGTTTCGTGTTAAAGTGTTGATATTTACCCGTAAAAATCACTGTTAAAACACGTAACTAATTATTTTTTTCGCATAGAAATCCCAAGTGAAATATTTTGAATTTCAAACTAATTATATTACTCTTAAATCCGACTATACCGTGAATGAAATCGATACGCGATGATAAAAGATTGGTATATAGTATTATAATTTCAGAGCCATTTAACAAAAGTGTATATTTTTATCAAAGCATGCGTAATGTTGACTCTGTGGACAAATTCCTAACCGTAAATTTTTGTACCATAACCATAATCTGTCTGCGACTTAACATTACCCTACCGTAACTTAAATATAACATAAATGTAACCTAGCCGTCACTTTGAAATATCAATATAGAAGCATCATTTAAGATTTTGCTTGAAAAGTTAACATTCTTTCGTTAATGTCTTAAAATCGTCTGCACTCTGAAATCTAGATTTTAGACTAATATTTGTTATTTAAGTTTTCGCGCATGATTTTAAAAGAATGTTTTCATAATTATATTTTATATATTGACATAGAGTTATTAATATATTGTTAAATTAAAAACATTTTTTCATCTACGTTATAAAGTATTAAAAAGTTCTGAAAAAAAAAAAAAAGAAAACTTTTAGTAATACAATTTTTAGTTCAAATCAAATGTTTTCAATATTTTATTTAATTTTATTTTTACATTTAATTTTTTCGAATATATCAATTCCAATTATTTTAAAAGCAAACATTTTTTAAAAATAAATGATATAATAGAAAAAAGACCATTTTAAAAAATTACTATTACTTCGTAAAATACGCTTCAGCTGTAATTCATTCCTTTCAATTCGTCTTAATACAAAATCCCTTCCACATGCTTTTGTTTGGGACATTAAAATTTGAGCGATAAATGGTTTAATATTGCGACCCTTTTTCGGTTTACTTCACCACCACCTATCTTTTTCCTCCATGGTTTACAACCGCTGTGATAAAAAATCATCATTTAAACTGACAGTTTGCCAGTCTATGAATTTTAAAGGTCTGTTCCAGCTTTTTTAATTATTTATGCGAAAATTTTATGCAACCAACCAACCATAACTAAATGAAGGGAAAAAAAGAAGAAAAAAGGCGATTTTTTATAAGAGTGATCTTTGGAATTTAATTAATTACTCAGTTAATAAATAGAATTTCGAAATTCTAAAGCTCAGGTGCATCAGGAGAGATATTGGGCTACTCTCATAAAAATTTTGAGCTTCGTACGTCCCATAGATTTTGCTAGCCATCGCAGACACACACACACACACACACACACACACACACACACGCAGACAGAGCGATTTGTTATTTTATTAGTATAGATTCATTTATTCCCGCACCACCTATATTTTATTTTGCCACTGTATGAGAGTATTATTGCTCTTTGAACAGATTTGCCAATAATAGCAAATAATGTTATTATACTTTGGCTGCCTGGTCATACTGGTATTTTAGGTAATGATCTTGCTAATAGTCTAGCAAAGAAAGGTCAGTTACTCCCTTTATTGGACCAGAACCAGCTATTGGCATTTCTGAGGACTGAATTAGAATGGTTGTTTTTAAAGTTTTAAGGGAGCAATATTATAAAGAATAGCTGGACTCACAGCTGGACAGAGTCAAGCAAAAGAACTGAATAGCAAATGCCCTAGTAAAAAGACAAACAAATTCATTATGCTAAGATCTAATAGTTTACAAAATATGGTGGAACTGCTAAAAGGACACTGTAGAATTAATGGACACCTTAGTATTATGAAGTTGGTCAGTGGCCTTCTTTGAGGGTTGTAAGTAAGAAGAGGAGACTGCTTTTAGTCCAAGAGTTAACAGTACAAAATTCTATGTTATCAAGTGCAAGAAAAAACTTTTATTTTATGGAAGAGTAGAAATAGGTGAATCTATTGATCCATGTTTCCCAGTGAAGTGGTGCATAAGTCAAAAATTAATACCACTTCTGGTGTATTTTTAGAGACTACTATAGGGCAAAACTGTGAAATCTCTTTAGCGGCCACCTGCCAGTAAGACTAATTTTTCAAGTGGCCACTTATGTATAAACTAGTGGCCACTTTTTTATTTAAAAATATTAAACAGTTAAAATTCCTATAAGTATTAATGTAAGACTGAATATCACAAATAAATATCTTAATAGAAACATATTAAAACCTGAAAAAGAAGAATTGTGGAAGAAATGTAAGTAAATTGTATTCTGCCCCTGTAAAAAAAGTGGCCACAAGGTGGCTGCTTATATACAGTTTTTCACTGGCCATTTGGCTACTAAAGTATAAAGTACAAGAAAAATAAATTATGAAAAATGTTGAGTTAATTTCATATTATAATATCATCCTGGTCTGCCATGCCGCAGCCAATGCGAAACTCATGCCAGGCATACTCTGATTGAAATTATTTTTAATGGAAACTTAAATTATCAAGCACAAGAAAAACTTTTATTTTATGGAAGAGTAGAAATGGATAAATCTAATGATCCATGTTTCCCAGAAATGAAGTGGTGCATAAGTCAAAAAATAATACCACTTCTGGTGTTCTTTTAGAGACTACTAAAGTATAGAGTACAAGAAAAATAAATTATGAAAAATGTTTAGTTCATTTAGTATTATAATATCATCCTGGTCTGTTATGCAGCAGCCGATGCAACACTCTTGCCAGATGTATTTTGATTGAAATTATTTTTAATGAAAACTTCAGATATCGAGAATAAGAACAATTTGTATTTTAAAATAAAGTTTAAATAGAGTTATTACACAAAATCTATGTCTGCCAACATTTATCCGTTACTAAACATTTGACAGACCACTTTATAATGTTTACATTCATATAATTTTGTACCGATTTTTCGAAGAAAACTACATTTTATGAGAAAGTTTGTGTCACTTCCTTAATAATGCCATGATGGAAAATGTTGAATGATTCAAAATCCAAATACTGACACATTTTGATAATCATTCACATTAATATTTTTATAGTGCCAAAATCAGATTAACCAACTACAAGACTTCATTTTGAAAAAAAAAATTTGTAAAGCTAAATTTTTGAAAAAATACAATTTCTGAACAATTAATCTCATTTTCAATATAGTTCAAGAAAAATATTTATCTGGAATTCTGCTTTAGTTTCTTTATACAATATTTCTCGGGAGTTAACCTCATTTTTTTAACAACATTTTTTTAAATGCATTTTTATTTTTATATGAGTGGAATAGCTAGTATTGGTAGAATGCTTCTATATCAGAGCTGCAATATTGATGCAACATTATTCATGGCATTAAGAAAATAAACCAAAGCTTTCTCGTATGACATAATTTTCTTTGTAATTTTATTCAAAAATTAATACAAAATTATATGAATGTACATATTATAAAGTGAGCTGCTGAATGTTTTAGCAGCAGCTAAACATTGGCAGACATAGATTTTTTGTAATAATTCTGTTATGTTGTATTAATCAGTAATTCATTATAAATAAGTAATTAATTTGTATTTTGTTAATTCTAAACCTTTAGATATGGTTCTAATGGACCCTATTGGTAATTCTTGTATATTCTTTTTTTATTATTATTAGTGGAAGTTTTTTATTATTATTATTAATTTATTAGAAAATATATATGTTATTGCTACATTGCCAGTGCCATTCCATCACAAGAATAGTGTAAATATTTTAAATTAAAATAGTTTTAAGATTATTTATTTCTCTTTTAAATAAAACTTTATAATTGTATATATTCTGAATACTCCATATGTCTGGTATATAAGTTTTTAATGAGAGATGAAAAAATGTCTTTTAAGAATTTTGATTTGAGAATTAAAAAAACTGAATTAATAAAACTTCAATTATAATCCATTTCTATTATGATGAAGCTTTAAATATCTGATTTTTTGCTTAGAAAAGCATTCGTTAGTCAATGTGCATATGCATTGAAAACTGACAAAATATTTATTCATTGTATTGATGGCTATGCAAGTTACAGCAATGCTTATTTATTTTTTTAATGTTTAGATTATGTTGCCATTTTCTACTGTAAACACACCTATTTTCATGAGAATGATGATATCTGTGATTTCATGAGTTGAAAATTTCATGAATATAGTATGAACAGAGCAGAAAACTTAAAAAATATCAAAACACATTTAGCGGTATTGAAGCCAAACATGAGATAATTTTGAATGGCTTCAAAGAAGCTGGTATAAATATTGAAACTGAAAAAGATGCAATCTATTATTTGTATTATTGTTTTTATTCAAGAAATAGTTGTAAGTTTTTAAGAAACTATTGTACTTATATCCTATTTAAGTAACTGTAATCATTAAATATTGGGTAAGTAAAAATTTTCCAATTTTTTAATATTACTTGAGGTGAAAAACAATATTTTTTTAGGCTTAAATTGTTGCGTTTATGACGTAATCGCGAAAATTGAAGCCACACAAAAAAGAGCTTTTACAGTAATTTAATTTATTATTATTATTTAAAGTGTGTAGATCTTGCAGTCATTCTTTATATACACAGTGTAAATATTGTTTATTTATATATTTTTTAATGTGCACTTTCTTAAGTTTATATTTCTCCGTTTGCAGGTCCAAGTTGATGAAATAATTCGTAAAGCCCAGGAAGAAAAAATGACCAAACTTGCACAAGAAATTGAAATAGATTTAAAAGAATTAGATGGTGTTCTCCAACCTATAATTGACAGTTGTACTAAGGATTCCATTTCTGTAATTACTTTTCTTTAACTTTAATCATATGCTTTTCTCTTGTATGCCTACCTAAATTTTTTAAAATATAATTCTTGCATCAATTTTGCAGAAATTTTTTATGACTTATTTACATTCTAATTTTTACTTTCTTCTATCTTTACATGAAAATAGTACTAAGTTTGTGAACATTTTCGAATTCTGGTTTTTGTCAGATTTACACATTTTAGGGGTCAGAGATTCCAAAAATCATGTTTTTACAAAATGTTTGTCTGTGGATATTTGACTCTGTCTGTATGTGCCATAAATTTTGTGTGTGTGCTCTATCTCAAGAACTAATGTATAGAATTTAATAAAACTTTATATTCAGGTAGTACCTGATATAAATTGATGCTGTTTAGTTTTTGGTGTAAATCGCTCATCAGGTGGTGTTGCTATGCTGCATTTTATATGATTTATGCTCCCACTATATCTCAATAACTAATGCACGAAATTTAATAAAAGATTATATTAATAAAAAATTATATCTCCTAATATAGATTGATGCTGATTAATTTTTGATGTAAACTGCTCAACAAGTATCACTGCTATGCTATTTACGACTTACACAATAACTCTATGTCAATAACTAATGCATGGATTCAGTTAGTCCTTGACATGAATTGATTAGGTTTGCATTTTAATGTAAATCACTCAACAGTTGGAGCTGTTATGCTGCATTTTTCTCGATTTTCACAATAACTCTATCTCAAAAATGTATTTTCATGAAACTTCAGGTTCAATAAGTTCGTGATATGAACTACTATCTAGCTCTGTTTACATGTTGCTGTCAATCGCTCAGCAGTTGGCACTGCTATGCTGAATTATCCCAATTTCTTCAATAACTCTATCTCAAGAATTAATGCACAAACTAGCGAGCTTTGCCCGCTAGCGGCCCCTTTGAGTTGTTTCGATGCTCCCTACATGATAATCAATTTCGTGCGGGAAAATGTCGAATACAAATCTTAGTTTTGTTCGTGCTCGTAAATATTCCTCCCGTACGTCAAAGTGCATTAAGAAAAATACTTTCTTATTAATTTTCATAATTGTTTCTTCATTACTTAAAATTGTTCTTTTATGTGGATATAAAAAACCCATTGATTTTTTCATATCGGCGTAGCTTGGCTAAGTGCATGCATGCACAATGCGAAAAACATTGTTTCTGTTTATACAAAAGATGAAGATTTAATATTTATAAAAATATGTTTGTTGTTCTGCAAATGGTTACACCTATTATTTTATTTAAAAGATAGTTCTGATAGCCATATTTTTCCAAAAATTTCATACCTCATTAAAAGTGGATTACCAAGAATGGTATTAGCTGATTTTAAGGAAATATTGAAATTAAGTAAAAGTTGTTCCTAAAAATATGAAACAAAAAAAAAAAAAAAAAAAAAGAAGTTCGTTCTTTCCCCGTAATTTCGCGGTTTTTATTTATTTAAAAATACTTCTAACTGTTGTATCGTTTTAAAATAGTGATGCAACTTGTACCACGGTATTCTCTAACTGCTTTTATGAAGATTTTAAAGAAATGTCAAATTTTAAAATGTATTTATTTGCAATAATGTTCTCTAATGATATTTTAAAAATATACGGATTACTGAGTGTCGGATTAGTGAGGTCGCAATGTATTACTATTACTATTGGATTACTATAGAAAAAAAAAATCGCCCGTTTTACGCCGTGATTTCGCGGTTTTTACAGATTTAAAAATACTTCTAACCATTGTATCTTTTTTAAATTTTGACACAACTCAAAACGATGTATTCACTAAAAGGTGTATAAAGATGGAAAAGAAATATTGAAAATTAGGGATTTTATTCATATAAATATGAGCGGAAAAAGTGTCGAAAAAGCAAACAAAATTGTACGATCGGAGACTCTTTTTCTCGATTTTTTTCAAAGGGTTAATATTAGAATATTTCAAAAATAAACACACCGTTGGAAATTAGACAGAAGCGTCTTTGAGGGGGTATTTTTTTCTTTGTCGTGCCTCCAAAATTAAAAAGGATGGAATAGTTTTTAAATTCGATAGTTTTCGGTCGAAAATTCTGCGGAGAAAAATGGAAAATGAAAGCTTTCGGGAAAACGTTTTTTTTTCAAAAGGTTAATGTTCGTATTTCTTGAAACTGAATAGACCGTCAGAAAGGTCTTTAAATTTCCTTCAAGAATATGTAATTTGTTTTAAAATCCATGAATCTGCAGCGCAGATGCGACGTTATATAAAACTCCTTAATTTTCGTATTTTCGACACCTTCGTTGTTCTTCATCCGCGGAAAGCTAGTTTCGACCGGAGAGCTCCGTCAGAGAACCGTCTTGGAACTTGGATTTTTTGTCACGTTTCCCGGGTAGTTTTTAATTAATATCTCGGGTAATTACTGGGCGATTTTCTCGAAATTCACTATCACAAAAGGCCGAATCGTCCCGAGTCGATAGACACCCAGAGCGCCACTCCACTCGGCCGTTGAGAAAAGTTTTTAGCAGTACAGACACAGACAGACAGACATACGTTTACTGCTGTTAATAGTATAGATTTTTTCATCAAATTTCACATTCTGGTATAGCTTTGATAAATATTATTGCTGTCTATGTTTCGATATAAATCATCTAACAAATGGCGCTTTTATGTTGCATTTTTCCTATTATCCACAATTGTCCTATTTCAAGAATTAATGCATGGAATTTCATGAATTTGAAATATTCACAATGAGCATAGATTGTCATTTAATTTTGTACTGTGCTAGCGACTTTTGAAATATTAACCTACATGAGATAGAAGAAAATTTTGGGATTGCCCCATCTGGCTAGTTTCATATTAGTCTAAATAAGGATTATCCTGTTGCCATATCCTTATTATTTTCTGAAAAGTATATTCTGTATCTTTTTGTCTTTTCTGAATCGGAATAGTTGGATCTAGATGCATTGTTCTATTTATAATGATAAATTGTATATGGAAATTTAATATTATTGTTTTAAATTAAAATGTTATTTTATTTTAAATGCATAAAAATACTGTTTTATAATGCATAAAGTCGAAAAATGTGCATTCTATTGAAGTTATTCAATACTGCAACATTTATTGAATTGCACTATTCAGTGTTATTTTTACAGGTTAGGACCAAGAAACCTGTATATATTTCTGTTTTTATTTATTATTAATTTAAGACAATTGCTTCTTCATTTGAATATAGTAAAATATGTTATAAATGGCGAACAATTAACTGGTATTATCAAAATCCAAAGCCTTTTGGATATCTAAAATTTAGACTTGTGAGATTTAATAAAAGTGTAATGGGCTTCTTATGTTTGTACATGACATGTTGTATTTAGTTACCTGTTTAAAGGTAATTTATCTTAAAAAGGAGGAAGGTAGAAAATCATTAATGAAGGTTTTTTATGGAGCAAAAGTGGATAGTTCATGACCAGTGGAGAGGATTCGTAATTGGTTGAGTTTCATTATTTTTATTTACTTATTTTTTTCTGCAAAACTTTTCAATGATTTTTTTTTTTTTTTTTTAATGATTTCTGTAATTATTTCATAAAATCTGTTAATTGTTTTGCTTCCTACTATCCTTTGACACAATTCACAATTTTTTTATGCGACAAGTTGACAAAATTTGCTATTTATTTCTATGCTTGTTTAACAAAATTTGTGATTTGTTTATGCATTTATTGACGAAATTCATGATTTTTTTCTCTGAAATTATTTGACAAAACCCATGATTTTTTTCCTTTTTTTTAAATGCCTGATTACTGAAATTACAATTTTTTCCAACACAATCAACAAAACTCGCAGTCGCAATTTTATATTATTATTATTATTGGGCCTGATTTACAAATTTTATCATTTATTTGCTGAAAGAAAATCATGAATGTCATCAGTTAGTCAGTGGGGGGGGGGGGGGGGGGGATTGCAAGATTTGTTTCCCATAAATGAGAAATCTAGATACGAAGTAGAAAAATTCAAGGGATCACTCTCTATATAAACCATAGGCTAAGAAGTAATCGATAGGCCAACTTTGGAGAAAATATATGTCATGGGGCCCATCTGAGCAATAGGTATTGAGTCATCGAAACTCTTCACATGTACTGACAAACCAAATTTTCTGTTAGTTTTTGATGAGGCAGTTGGTTGGGCTATTTGACTAATGATGTCATTTGTTGGTTAGTCGATGGGGTTGATTTGTTAGTTGAAGTTGGTTGATCAAGTTCCTGAAAAGATTTGAAAAAGTTATGAAATCATATGAAAAACTGGTGGAACCAGAGAGAAAAGTATAGCTCAATCTAAAAAATGTTATAGCTAGAATTGACAAATATTTTCAATCTAAAAAAGTGCATAGAAAAGTAATGGAATCGGATTATCTGTAAAGCTCATGAAATTACCCAAATTTTTGTAGATAGCTGAAAATGTGGACTGAGCTTTACTGATGCCTTATATTTAGAATCATACTATTATCCACACAAAATGATTACTAGGCAAGTAATTAATAGATTGTATAGTTATATTATCTCAAAGCAAGCTAAGCTCCACAATGCTAAACAAATATAAACCAGGAAGTAACAATTAAAGTATAACATTAATATAGTTAGGTTGTTGAGGAATTGATGTGAATAAATGTTTTTGAACACGAATATTCAGTATATGATGGTATATGTTTAAGGTTTTGGGCTTATTTGGGGCTTTGATCTTCCACTTATCAAAAACTCCTGGCATGGAATTTTGTCCATACTTAGTATTGAACGGACTGCTCAGTTTCTCGTTTTTTATCACATCAGCCTGTAACCTACAGTTAGGATTCTAAATTTTTAAACTGGCTATGGATGATTGGGATAGTGAGTGTGTTAAAAATGTTTCTTTCATCTTTATAGCTTTCCAATATTTATTTTATTTTTTGTTACAGACTGGTAAAGGATGGATTTTCTCACATGCAACCTCTCCAACTCATTCTGAAGTTATTGTTATGTACATATTAAAAAAGTATGTATTTTAAAACACAATAAATTTAACTGATTGATTATTAGTTTTATACTTTGTTTAGTAATCAGTATTCTAAAATTTACCTCACACATTCTAAAATTTCAGATTTCAACACAATAAATATAAATTTATTATATTCTGAAAATTATATAGATTTTTGTAGCTGTGAAGTTAAATAAATCTGATTTAACAAAATGTAAAATATATTGTCTGTTTTATTTATTTATTTATTTATTATATATATATTCTTAATTTTTTTTTTTTAAATTAATGTTTAGTTGAAATATAAAGACTAACAATCTAATTTTTAAAATAATTGAATTTTAAATCCTGAATATTTAAAAAGTATTCTATAAACTAGAAAGAAAAAAATTACAATTGAATAAGCCTTATAGAAAAATTTATAAGTTACATATTCAAAACATTTCTCTAAAAACTGTGGCACACATATTGAATTTTAAAGAACTTTTTGTACTGTTTATACTTAGATCTTTAAATTTGTATGTTGGTTATCAGTTATCTATCTTATAAATAACTGATGATTAAAATTTAATTATACATTTAATTTAACTGATTATTAAAGTTGAAAAATAGATAAATGAAAAAGAACTTATACTGTTTTTGCTAGAAATGAGATTTAATACCCTACAAATGATTTTAAAAAAATTGTTAATCATATTTTTATTAGATTATTTGACAAAATAGATATAATAGTTTACAAAATATTTTACATCCTAAAAGTTGAGATTAAGGATGTAATCCAATCCAAACTGCTTATTTCCGGATTTATTTTTAAATTCATTTATGCATTTTGTCAAATGCATCAGTCCATCAAATTCTCTTATTTAGAACGTGTACAATGTGCCCCGTTTGTTGATTTTTCAATAAATGCAGAAAATATTGAAAAAAATTGCTGTCAAAATTGGCGATTTGAACTGCATTTTCCAGAGCTGGAGATCTGAGAATGAAAAACCCCCCAGGGGATACCTTCTTTAGGTATTCACGGGCTTCACAACCCCGGGGCACCCGAGGGATCTTTCTCTTTTCTATTTCCTCTTACTCCTTGTCTTCCTTTAATCTTTGTTTCACTCTCATTGTGGTTTCCTTTTCGGAGGTGAGAGCGATTCTGTATGAGCCGATATCATCCTGTATATTGACTCATGGAGAATTGTAAACCACCCACGTGTTGGCCGTGCATGGCGACCCGTGTCCCTGGAAAGGGGGATCCTGGTAGTTGAGGGAAACCAACACACTGCTTTGGCCTCTGCTTCAGGTAGACGGGAGGTGCATATTGGTCCCGTATGCATCAATCGGCTGGTCAGCTGACTTTGGTCACTGGCTGTAGGGATCAAGCGAGCGAGCAATTACTAGTCATCTCGTTAAGGGTGGAGACTGACATAGGATTGTCTTGTGACCGTATAGACCCTGGTTAGCACTGGTGCACGAATGTGCATCCCCTTGTTGGGCTCGGTAGTGGGTGGTGCGGCCGGGGTCTGAATTATTTTTTCTCCTACTATGGATGGAAAAATCTCTAATTCAAATAATTCTCTCCCATGTGGAGAGCAACAAATTGTGCAGAATTTATCATTTACACGTTTCTTTGTAATTAAATGCACCGATAGCCTCTCAGATAGTTCTTTCAAGAGAACCTCACCTTTTCTTATCGCAAAAACATTCCAGTCTGTTTTAGGCGACGGTCACACTCTTAAAAAACTGCACTCTGGGGATTTATTGGTTGAGGTTTCTTCAGCCAGTCAATCACAGCTTCTGGTCAATTGCACTACAATAGGCTCTTTTGCTGTTTCTGTTAAAGCTCATCAAACTCTAAATACTTGTCGCGGTGTAATTTCTGAACCAGATCTTTTATACTCCTCAAAAGAAGAGCTTCTCTCAAATTTAAAAGAGCAAAATATAATAGATGCACACCGCATTACTATCCGAAAGAATGGACAAGTTATTCGGACAAAGCACATAATACTAACTTTCAATAGCCATAATTTACCATCTAGAATTAAAGCTGGATACCTAAGCTGTCCAGTCCGGCCTTATATCCCTAACCCTTTACGATGTTTCAAATGCCAGCGTTTTGGTCATACTAACATTAACTGTCGTGGCAATGTTACCTGTCCTCGCTGTGCAGAAGTCGGCCATGATGGTAAATCGTGTGAAAAACCAGAACGCTGTGCGAACTGCAAAGGTAATCATACGTCATACTCTCGCTCCTGTCCAATTTGGAACCGTGAAAAAGAAATTCTTGCAGTAAAAACCAGTCAAAATCTTTCATATCCAGAAGCTCGAAAACTTGTTGAAACCAGAACTCCATCTATAGGTCTTTCTTATTCTAGTTTACTCAAGCAGCAATCAAAATCTGTAAGACATATAAGCACCCAGACAGAATCACCTAATCCACCTAGTACCCCAAAGAAAGAAACACGAGATGTCGGTTGCCCTACTAAATGTTCTGTTAGCCCTAAATTAGAGCGTTGGTTACCGTCTTCAGATCCTGTTACAATAGTCTATCAACCTATTCAGCCACAAAAACCGAAAAAATCTACTGAACCCCAGACAAGAACTAATGCATCTACATCTAAAATAAATCCTAATCTCTCTGCATCAGATTGCCAAAAACCTAATACTAGTCAAAAGCCTAAAGCAGTTACACCCAATAAAAAAACAGTTAATCTTTCTGCTTCTAACCACCAAAAGACCAATTCCGCTCAAGCCGTGAAACAAAATCAAAAGACATCTGAAAATAAGACTATTCGAGGATCTCACCAATGGCAAACAGTCACAAAAAAACAACGGAAATCAAATCATGACGTATCTCTTTCTTACTTGAAAGATCCCAAAAGGCTAAAAAATTATGTGGAAGAGGCTATGGATGGAAGAGTCATATGACTCAAGTGAAGACGAAAGAAACACTGTTCTTGAGGAATATATACCTAACTGATCTTACCACTTACCATTTTAATTTGAGTTTTTAAATATTGTCAAAAGTATCATTGTTTTTACAATTTTACTAATTCTTGTTATGTATCACTACTTTACTGTTTGTATGATTTTACTATTTTTTTAAGCTTTTTATTTTATCTTATTGACTAGTTATTGTACTACAATTTTATATATCATCATTTCATTTTTACCTTTTTAATATGCCTATGTTAGTTTTTTAAATTGACTTTTACATTTTAAATCCTTTAAAGTTTACATTTATTTTTTTTTCTCTTTACCTTGTTCTTGGCGCAGCATGTCCCTAAAGGGACCTTGTGCCAGTAAAATCTATACAACCAACCAACCTGAGAATGAAAAAAATGGTCATACTAAGAAAATAAATGTTTATAAATCCAATTTTAATGAATTGAGCGAAAAATGAAATCACACGGCATCTTATACAACTCTTTAAAAATCATTCCAGCAAGTTTCATGTTTTTACTTTCAAAAATGTGTCAAAAAATGTATAAGAAATTTTTGAGTTGTTGAGGATTAAAAATGTTTTTTAAAATACACCCTTAAGATGCATAATCATATTCACCATCATGTTCATAATTTCTTCTTGTCCTCTTACTGTCTATTACAATGTATTTCTTAATTGACTGTCATTTTTTTGAAAAATAATTATTTTTACCATGTGTTTTGAATGATTCAAAATAAATATATCTATGTAATTTCAATCCATGCATGTGAATCCAACTCCAAGATATGTTTGCAACATAAGTGCATTTTGTGTATTTATTTTTTTAATGTTACTTTTCTTAAAATGATTCTTTAACTTTATTTTTCAAAATTAATGGAATTTCCTTTTTTTGTAAAATAATGTGTTTTTATTTTTCTTTTAAAAATATTTTAGAGTTACTGAGCCTGGTGCCACATTTGAAGCCAAACTCCATCTAGTATATTTAATCAACGATGTTCTTCATCACTGGTCAGTAATTTTTTTAAAGTAAAATATATGTTAGTGTTATATACAGAACTCTGTCTTACTGTTTTCATTTTCTTATTTATAGTAAAAAATGTACATAATTTTTTCTTAAATTATTTAATTATTGAGCAAATGCAAAGTTTATTAATTACTATATGATAGAGTAGAATTCATCAATTAAATCTTTTAGAAAAAAATTAAATTCTAGTGTTATATTATTACTTTCTTCTATCTTCAATAGAAAAAGTATTGTAATAATTTTTTTTTTTTTTTTTTTTTTTTTTTTTTTTTTTTTTTTTAACTTTTGATTTTTGATGGATTAAAACATTTTAGGAGTAAGTCATTCTAAAAACACATGTTTTTACAAAATCTATGTCACCATTGTACCATCGAAAAATGTATGAAGATATGCATAGAATTAATCAAAATTTTTTGTGTATGTTTTTGATTGTGGAAAGCAGGTTCTCCTTAAATTTTGAAATATTCTGCTGAAAGAGTGCGCTCTAGTACTGATTTTTATTCCATTTTCAATATTGTACCATTGAAAAGTGTATGAAATTATGCATAGAATTGAATTGATTATCTGCATTATTTAGTATAAAATGCATCTTTGTATTCAGGGTTGCCATGCCACCTGGAGAACCTGGAAAACCGGGAAAATACAGGGAATTTTAAATCTCCTCCCAAAACAGGGAAAATCCAGGGAATTTCTTTAAAAAACCCTAAAAAATCTGGAAAACACAGGAATTTGGTAACGGCAAATTATAACATTTCTAATTAGCCTTCATACACGCATATATTTTTTCGCACTCAACATAGAATAAATGCATTGCAGTACTGGGAAAATACAGGGAATTTTTTTTTTTTTTTTTTCAAGATTAGAGTGGCAACCCTGGTATTTTATGTTGAAAAGATAAATCAAAAGAATATATGGAAAATATTTAATAATAATAATAATAATTTCAGAATATCAAATTATATTTTAAATGAAAGTATGTCTGCAATTTTGGTAATAAAGTATTAGAAATTGTATATTCCACTCATATGTTTGCAATAACAAAAGATAATTTTCTCATTCCTCAGAAATTTTCCTAATTCTCAAAATACTTTAAGCATAATTTTATTATTTGGACTTAAAATATTTTTCTGATTAATTTTTAATAACTTGTCTGTGATTTTTTGCAGTATTCGTAAAAATGCTGATGATTTGAAAAAAGTTCTAGAACGAGCAGTTGTGCCTATATTTTGTTCTACTAGCATCGGTGTTGATGCAGATAAGCAGCAAAAACTATCCAAAGTAATTATTTGTATTTCATTGTATATTGTTTTTAATTACGTCTATAACTGTATGTAAAATAATTACCATAATTTAGGGAATAAAAGCCACGGCATTTACGCATTTAAAAGTTACATTTTTCAAATATGCAGCATTTACGAAAATTTTGAGCAAAATATTCAGTGTTTCAAAAAAAAAAAGTCACTCTCTTTTTTTTTTTTTTTTTTTTTTTTTTTTCCTTTTTTGTGATGTTATCAATCGTAAAACAAGAAATGTAATACACATCATCAGTCATCCTTTTCCCAGAAATTCGATGACTGGGGTAAGCAGGAAGGGACAATAGATGCTTGTTTTTATTGCACTCCATTGTAGAAACAAAGTATTGGAAAGTCAGTTTTTCTGAATTTCACAATTGAAATATCTCTTTTGTTGATACATTTTAGTTCAATTACAAATCACTATATTTTCCATCAGATATTTTCGATCCCCTGTTAGTGCAAGATTTTCCAGTTCTCATTCTTATGATGACTTGCATGTTTTTAAAATCTTTTTTATTATTTATCTAATAATAAATGCGAGATTTTGTAATTTCCGTTCTTATGACAACCGATAACACAGGTTATTGGTACACTTTAAGGCATATTCCGTAAAAATTGAAAAAAAGAAAAAAAAAATTCCAAGAAATTAAAAAAAAATTTCCAATAGAAAAAAAATAGAGAATTTTTTTTAAATTCTATTCTTTTATATTTAAAAAGGATCCTGTGAATGTGTCATCAAAATCGCGATGTTTGAGTGTGGAAAAAGAAATTGAGCCATAAAAAAATGAAAAAGAAGAAAAAAAAAAAAGAAAGGATAAGCAAAACATGTTTTCTTTCTTACTATTTAAAAAAAAAAAAATCTATATTTTTTTTTGATAATTTACCGATTTTATTCAAATTTTCAGAAAGTTGCAATAATAGTTAATTAGGCTGTGTAATAAATTTTTATTAAAATATAATAAGTTATTCAAAAGTTACAGCATCGTACAAAAAGGTCCACTATAAAAAGTCCATTCAAAAGAAAAACAAGTGAGCTAACTGTCTCAGGTTTGTTGTGTTTACTACTCAAAAGTCAACATTATCGGAATTAGATCATCTGCTTTCCATAGAAACGTTTGGTTACGCAGAAAGGAACTGCACATGATTTTTTTATTATTATTGTTAAAGAAAAAATATTTTTGGTGGCGGGCTTACAAACTGATATATATTTCAAAAAATGAAATTATTTCAAAATTGGGATCGGTATTTTCGAGATTTTGCAGTATGAATTTAAAGTAAAACAGACAATATATAAAAAAAAATTCTGAATCTGGAAGTTCTGGAAAATTGATTCTATAATATAAATATTTTATTCCTACATATGTTTTTATAGATAGTTATTTTAATAATTTATTAGTCTAATAATTCAGTTTTTTGCCGTATTTATGCAATATTTTGGATATGTCATTGCCTCCATAATAAGGCAAAATAATTCCTTTTGACTTTGGCGTCTACGACAGATGCAGCAATTATGCTGGTTTTTTTCAAAACGATGTTAATATTCGAGGGTGCAGTGTATCTTCCCTAAATTACAGTATAGGGGTCAATCCAGGCAAAATTTGCCTTGGTCCCTTCACAAAATTTCTTTTAATAAAATGGGCCACTTCATAAAATTCCTTATAATAAAATGGGTTTCTTCACAAAATTCCGTTCCATAAAAATATGGTCATACCTTGTCCCCAAAACATCAACTGTTTTCATTTTGTTATGTTTTAAAATGTGTAATTTGAAACAAAACAAGTTTATTAGAGAGGGGGGGAAAAAACCTCTTGCAGAAAGACTTAAATAAAATGCTAATAAAAGCATGGTTTAAATTTGAGTTATTGGATTTAATCTTTCATTATAAAATGTCACTTTTCACGAAAATAATTTATCCTATTCATAAAATGGCCCTAATAACCTTTCGGTTAATCCTTATATAAATTCTATTTGAATGTTGTATTTTTTTCTAAAAATGTATTTTATTTTTATAAAATTATTAATTGCTTATTATTTAGAAAATGTATTTTATTTTTACTTTCTTTTATATTTATAAGAAGAAAATATTGAATTTGTGAAAATTTTCAAATTTCAGTTTTCAATGGATTTGCACATTTTAATGGTCAGAGAACCCGAAAAACATGTTTTTACAAAATGTCTGTCTGGTGCATAAATTTTGTGGGCACTCTATCTCACAAACTAATGCACTGAATTTAATAAAATCTTATATTCTGGTAGACCCTGACCTTGGTTTAAATTTATGCTGACTATTGTTTGGTATAAATAACTCAACAGATGGCACTGCTATGCTGCATTTTTTGCAATGTACACAACAGCTATATCTCAAGAATTAATGTACATATTTCGATCAATCTTCAGATACGTTATCCTTGACATGAATTGATGTTTTCTGCAATTTGATGTAACTCACTCAACAGATGGCACGGCTATGCTGCATTTTTCACTATTTTTGCAATAGCTTTATCGCAAGAACTAATGCATAGATTTCAATCAAAATTCAGATTCAATTCATCCTTAATATGAACTGGTTGTGTTTACGTCTGCTGTCAATCACCCAATAGCTGGCACTATTATGCTGATTTTTTCCAAATTTCTGAAATAACTCTATTTCTAAAACTAATGCACGAATTTTCATCAAACTTCAGATTCAGGTATACCTTGATAAATATTATTGCTGATTATGTTTTGATGTAAATCACACAACAGGCAGTATTTTTATGTTGCAATTTTCCCGATATCCACAATAGTCCTATTTTAAGAACTAATGCACATAATTTCATTTTTTAGAATCCTTACAATATTCATAGCTTGTCATTTAATTCTGGTACTGTGACAGTGAATTTTGAAGTATTAATAAGCATGAGATAGGAGAAAGTCTTGGAATTGCCATATCTGACTAGTTGCAAAATATTATTAGCTGATTGTTTTTTATTCATGCATTTAATATGCAATTAGGGTTATCCTTGTATAATAAAATGTTTTCATATTTGATTTTAATTCCAGAGGCTAAGTCAATCAATAAAGCAAAATTGTTTATTTTATTTTGTCCTTTATTTATCATAAGCTTACAAGCTGGCTTGTAAGCATTTGTATTTATGATAAAAGGCTAGTGGGGCCCTCCTTTCATACATAAATCTCAAAGCGAGCAAACCTTGAAATGTGTTCCTACTACCTACGGCACTGTAGCAAGCATGCTGCCCATGCACTGCCGAATCCTTACATCAAGGTCCTTGATTTCATATGAAATGTGGAACCAAAAGAAACTTGAACAGGTCACTGCTGCCTATGACACTGTATAGCAGGCGTGCTGTGCACGCACTGCAAAGTCTTTTGAATAAGCCAGTCAAGCTTGAATAAACCTTAAACCGTGTCGATGGAGCCTAGGACAGCATATACCAGTCATGTTGTGTACACACTGATTGGATAAATTTTTAGGTATGAACTCAAATATAAAAAAATTTTAGTTTATGATGAATAGTTTTTTCAAGTGTAACAGCAGCTTATTATTTCTAGTTCCGAGATTAAATAGCAATGGGACCGTATTCAGATGTATTGAATACAAGAGTTTAACTATTGTTGAGGCTAAATAGTTGTTAAATTACATTTATCAAATCAATGTTTTTAAAAAACGCTTAGCTTAAAAACTAACATTTTATTATGATATTTGTTTGTTCCCTTTTATTGGCAACATTTATTATTTTATTACACAACATATAAAATGTCGCAAAATTAAGAAACATTTTTTAGAAAATACGTAGTTCAAGGTTTTTTTAAAAAATTGAAATCGCTATTATATTTAATCTGTTTGATTTATCTGCTAATTGTGAATTTCATTGTTTGATTCTCAAAAAATGGATGGTACATTATAGGTTTGTAAATTACAGAGTTGGCTATATAATCTAAAACTGAAATGTACAAACATTATATCCATTATAATTCATATTCTTACTTTAAATTAATATCTAAAAAGGTAAAATTTTGTATTATTTTCATAGTAAGTTACCAATTTCAAATGTTTTGAAATATTCACAAGAATTTTGAATATTTAAATCATATAATTTATTTTTGAGAAACAAATGTTATTTTTAATTTTAACAGCATATTCTAAATGAATCTTTCATATCTTCTTTATTTACGTATCTTCTAAATTGTATCTTTTTTATTTTAGTTGCATAAGTTATGGGAAACAAATAAATATTTTGAACAGAATATATTAGACGTAAGTATAAGTTTTTCAATTAGTATTTTTGAATTTTAAATAATGTGATGTGTATTGTTGCTCTGCTTTTTCATAATGAAGTTTTTTGAAGCATTAAGATTCTGGTATTATAAATCAGGCTTTTGTTGAAACTGTTTTGACAGGATCCTGTTTTTGTAATACTGAGAATGGTATTTACTATTCATATTTTAAGTGTAATTTTTTGTAGAAAAAGAGTTCATATCATTATTTAAATTAACACAATTTTGTAGCAGTTTTGTTTTTATCTTAAAACTAAATTTGTAAAGGGGATAATTGGGATTTTGGAGATAGCTGAGACTTATTTTTTAAGATAACAAATTTTGTACATTGTAAGCTAATAGATCCAAATTTATCTGAAACATATTCATGTAAACTGAATTATTCTCTACCATAGAGCGAAGATAATGCCTAGTGTAATAAAAATGTATCTTTTTTTAACAAATAGTCACTTTATTATTATTTTTAGTTTAATAAGTAGTAGTATTAACACTGTTAGAAATCCAGTTAGGGTATTATAAATTTTTGACTAGTCTTTATTTTTTATATTTTTTTAGTGATTTTGATTATCTTGTTTAGAAAACAACAACAACAAAAAAAAAAAAATCTTAAAGTTGTTATTTATTATGGGCTAACTGAGCCACAGGACAATGTTTGGCCTCATGGTAACATTCTTAAATGAACCATAAGTTTGTATGATTTTATATTTTTTACTCAATTTTGTCTGAAATATGTGCTTGCTGATATTAAAAAAAATTGTTAGTTGTAAAATAACTTGAAATAACTACAACAGGAAACATAGAAGCAAATATATGTTTTTGAAGACTACTTAATTTTGGTGCTAAAATATTGATATTTAACTATAAAAATCACTATTTTACATGCAACTATTTAATTTCCCATTGTAATCCTAAGTGAAATTCTTGGACTTTCAAACTAATTATATCATCCTCAGGGATGCCGCGGACGCGCTATAGCGTGTAAAATACGCAAAAAATCGGCGACGGGACGTAAAAAAAATAGAGCTTACGCGTCCCGCGGAACACGTAATTTTCGTCAAAAATTCGCAAAAAATGCAAATTTCGCTTAAAAATCGCGAAAAAACGAATAATTTCCGGCAAATTGCGTCAAAAAGTTTGCGAGAAAAATGGCCAATTTTGTTACAAAATCCCGAAAAAAGTCAGATTTCCTCAAAAAAAAAAGCGAAAAAAACAACATATTTCGTCCAAAAATCATGATAAAACGGCAAATTTTGTCAAAAGATTCGCGAAAAACGGCAATTTTCATGAAAAATTCGTGATAAAATGGCACATTTCTTCTAAAGATTGAAAAAAAGCGGAACATTTTGTCAAAAGATCGCGAAAAAACAGCACATTTCATCAAAAAATCGTTAAAAAGACAAATTTCGTTTAAAAAATCGCGAAATAACGAATAATTTCCGGCGAATTTCGTCAAAAGATTCGCAAAAATGGCTAATTTTATTACAAAATTTCGAATTTTTGAATAAAAAGCAGATTTTCTAAAAAAATAATCGCAAAAAAACGACAAATTTCATACAAAAGTCGTGGAAAAATGACAAATTTTGTCAAAAAATTCGCGAAAACAGCAATTTTCATCAAAAAATCGTGATAAAATAGCACATTTCGTCAAAAGATCGTGAAAAACCGGCTCATTTCGTTAAAAGATCGCGAAAAAACGGCAAATTTCGTTAAAAGATCGCGAAAAAACCGGCAAATTTTGTCAAAAAATCGCGAGAAAACGGCAAATTTCGTGAAAAAAATAACTTTAAAATGCAATTTTCGTCAAAGGGGTACGAAAAAAAAGTTAATGACAGGATGGAATTTTTCTGTTCCAAAAACTAACTTTCCTGCTTCCAAATAGTTTTTTTTTAAATTATTTTTTTTGCTCTAAAAACAGATTTTCCTGCTTCACAATCTGTTTTTGATTGTTCTGATTATTTTGAAAAGTATTCTTTTTTTTTTTTTTTTTTTTTTTTTAGAAAAAATGTCTTTTTCAATAAATCAGTTTTACCCCTTTTTAAAAAAAAATGTGAACAATAGTGATACTTGTTATCTTCTACACTCAAATAAGCATTATTTTACAATTTGTTTCTTGCACATTTATTTTTTAAAAAAGTAAAAGTAAATATCTCTTAATAGTTTAAAAAATAATATTGGCTTTAATTATTTATACATTAATTAAAACTATTGCATTTAACTTTTCTTTTGCAAATGAACAAGTTCAATTTTGGCGTCTAAAAATATGACTTATTAGTGGCAGGGTTGCCGGCTTTTAGCCGGGCCAAAAAAAGCCGGCCGGCTTTTTTTGGTTTTATCCACTTAAAAAAAGGCGGCTAAAATTGAAAAAAGCCGGCTTTTATTTTTAAAGAGTTAATTTGTATCGAATCTATATTAAATTTGGATTGATTTATTTTTAATACATTTTTAATTATTTACTACTAAAAAAATTAAATTTCTATTTAATTTTTCAGATAAATAAGTCTTTATAACCGATAGAAGTACAGCTCATATTCAAAATATTAGAATAATTACCTTTTTTTTAGAAATTGAAAATATCGTTTGGTAATTTAATGTCTTTTAATGAAAATATGCAAACGATATTTTTATTAAGAACTTATTGTTGATTAAACTTACTTGTTATCTTAAATTTAATATCATTTTTGAAAAGATTAATTGCAAAAAAAAATTATTTTGAAAAGTCAAAATATTAGAATATTTATTCAAGTGGTTCAAAATATTAGAATATTTCACATTAATTATCCTTAAATTATTACCAATTCTTAACTGGTGGCATCATTGATTAAATTCAGACTATTTTATTTAAAATCAGTATTCTTTTTTGCAGTTTGTTTCTTTTTCGTCTTAAAATGGGCCGTGTGAGTGATATTCCTGAATCTACTAAACTTCGTATGGTTGATTTGTATCGGCACGGTAAAAATCAATGTTTTATAGCGAATTATTTACATTGTTCGCAATCGAGCGTTAGTAAAATACTAACACAATATTCAAAAATTGGAAAATTTCAAAATAATCGCCGAAATGGTGTCCGAAAACCAAAGATCTGCAAGAGATGACAGGAAACTGAAGCGTATAGTTAAGAAAAACCGTTTTAAAAGTGTGCGATTCTTGCACCGAAAATGGAAAGAAGAAGGAGTTGAAGTTTCTACTTCGACAACATTAAGACGTCTCCATAAATTTAAATTTGAATCTCGTGTACCGAAAACAAAACCTCTCATGACTGCAAGACAAAAGCGTATAAGATTGAATTGGTGTAAATCAAGATGTTTATGGAGCAATGAAGATTGGAAAAATATATTATTTAGTGATGAAAGTATGTTTT
The DNA here is from genome assembly GCA_964019185.1 of Maratus speculifer. Lineage (NCBI taxonomy): Eukaryota > Metazoa > Arthropoda > Arachnida > Araneae > Salticidae > Maratus > Maratus speculifer. Next base: position 179,710,703 of record OZ025303.1, read on the forward strand.
GTGTTTCAAATGGTAATCAAGGTATTCGAGTTTGGAGAATGAAGCAAGAAGCATTTGATAAAGAATGCCTTAAACGTTCCGCAAAATTTGCTGCTAGTGTCATGGTTTGGGGTTGCATGAGTGCAGAAGGACCTGGAAAGTTATGCATCGTCTACGAAAAGGTTAACTCTCTGATATATCAAGAAATTTTAGAATATTACATGATTCCATCATCAGAAGATTTATTTGAAGATGATTTCATCTTTCAACAAGATTTAGCTTCCCCGCATACCTCGGTGTCAACTAAGAATTGGTTCCGCCAACGCAATATTAAGGTACTTCCTTGGCCACCAAATTCACCAGATCTTAATCCCATCGAAAACTTATGGTGTATAATGAAGAAAAAACTTAAAGAAAATCCTCCTTCAAGTAAAACTGAGTTAGTGGCACGTATAAAGTCTATTTGGGCTAATATTGATAGAAATGTTTGTAAACACCTTGTATATAGTATGCAAGATCGATTGTACGCTGTTATGATAGCTAAAGGGGATGCTACAAAATATTAACTACCATTTACTTCATATTCGTAAGGTAATATTGTTGCGTAAAATAAAATATTCTAATATTTTGAACCAATCTAAATTTTATTCTAATATTCTGGTGTGTTTAAGGAAGCTGTATACCTAATTTATTGTGCTGTATTTTATATTTTATAAATGTTAAAATCTTATCTAAACATTCCAAATTTAATTTATAAGAAATTTAATTGCATTTACTTAGTATAAAAAATAAATAAATGACAAATAATTTTTTCTTATTACTTTTTCTCAATTATTCTAATATTTTGAATATGAGCTGTATAATGTGACATAATGTGAAGGCATTATGTCTCAAAAATATAAATCTTTGAAAAAAGAAAATATACACAAAAATGTGTTTTAAACTTCTATATTTCATAGTTCTACTTATATTACACATTCTTAAGAATTATATTTAATTGAATTATGACAAAATATAATACATCAAAACATTCCTGGAAACATTCTCGCAGGTCAATATGTAAAGATTAAGTCATAAAATTAACAATGTTGAAAAATAAATTAGGAAGGATTCAGTATTTGAGGAGAAATTAACACATTTGCTGCCGATCACGCACCAGTGCCTGATATGGCACCAACGTTAAGGGGCCTCTCACACGCCAGGAAGGGATGTCTCAATAGCCAGTCACGCTCTGGCACAGGAAAATCTCTCACTGATTCTCTGTTATGAAAAGTAAATCTGCTTCTGGGAAAAACCCACTTCTACAGCGCGGAATTAACTATCTTCACATCTTCACGTAAGCAGCAGCGAACGTGTTAATACATAATTATATAACATTAAACAACAACAAAAAATGTTCTAATAAAATTTGTTGAATTAAAATTTTGAATAGCTCTTCGTTATTTAAAAGGGCATATATGCCCACTTGCATGAATGAATATATTCATGCATATGCTTATTGAGAATACTGAAAAAGAATTGAGAAATATAATATATTATAAAATATGCATAATTCGAAATACTATTTTCAATAGTGAGAAATGGTTTTTTTTATATGCATGATTTTAATTTTTTTTTTGTTTATAGGGAATAAAACACGACATTTTAATATAACTCTTAAAATTAGTTAAGTAATAAAACATGTAACTAAGTAACCATAGTCCTCTTTAATTTTATAAAACTGTAAAAAATGGAAAAACCAAGGGTAGGATTAAAGGTCAATGTAAATCAGACAGAACACTTGGTATGGCCATTTTATAATTTAGTTGACATATTCGCAATTCTGGCTATAAACCACTAGCAACCCCATCAATGTGTTATTCTAGTATTAATGTCTTTATTATTTATTGTCATTATTGAAAAATAGGGTTATAACCCAATTTCTCTTAATAAATCATAATTAAAATCCCAATTTTTGATTTTAATAATTAAAGTTATTTAACTCAAAGTAAATTAAACATCATTAAAATTAGTTAAAAGACACTTAAAAATGTGTAGCTTAAAATTAAAATGCTTCACTGAATAAAAGCCAATTATGGCCAAAAAAGGCCAATTTTGGCCAAAAAAAGCCGGCTAAAACCAATAAAAGCCAACCGGCCTGGCTTTTTTTAATTTTAGCCGGCTTTTTTGCAACCCTGATTAGTGGGGACCCGCTTTTTTGAAAAAGGGACCCAGAATTTTAGAAGTCCTGGGTCCCCGGGACCCAGGATTTTTCAAGTTCAGCGGCATCACTGATCCTTAAATCCAACTATACCTGAACCAAATCAATACTTGATCATTAGCTAAAAGGTTAGTATATAAATGTCAAAATTTTAGAACTATTGCATACATTTTTTAAAATCAAAATGAATATTGTTAATCCTGCAGCAAAATGAAAAAAAAAAAAAAAAAGTGATTTTGTAGAATAAATTTTATTCAAAAGATTCATTTTCATATTTTCAAAAAGAATTTGCAATTTGCAAAGAAAATTTAATGTATATCATGTTTTATATTTTATTTCTTGCATATTTTGATTTTTGGTATCTATGTAAAATTTAAGGATTTGCTGAAGCAATTTTTCACCATTTAACACAATGGCAAGCAGGAGCTCTAAAATGTGTCTGTTTGTAATACCCTATAATCATTTGAAAAAATATATACATAAAATAAATTCATCTTCAGTTTATCATTTTTTTAAAATAATAATAAAGTCTATTCTTATACCATGATTTTTCTTGTTTTCTGATTCGCAAAATATAACACATTGTTTTTTAGTGAAAATTTTTATAACCAGTAGCATTATAATTTTTTATACTATCAGTATACTATATTTTATATCCTATATTCTCTATAATACTCTCTAATTAATTGTATTGTCTGATTTAACTTGTTTCTTATTAACAAAATTTCTGAGGTTTTTTGTTCATTTCTTCTATATGGATTTTATTTATTTTTCAGCAACTACAAAATCCTGCTGCATCTTTAGCTGCATATCAGGTATTTTTATATGTATAACAAGCTTTAGTAAGCCTTTTTTGAATTATGCAATTTAACAAATTTATACAAAATAAAATTTAATGAATTTATATAAACATACATGGTACCTGTAACAGAATTTTACTTAAAATGTATCATTTCATGCAGGCTGGATTAATTGCTGAATATGCAGCATTAATTACACCAATCACTGCTGCTATCCAAGCACAGTATTCATTATTACAGAAGCAACATCAAGATTTTGTGGCTCATCTAACCGGCCAGATGCATCAGATGCAGGTAAAGATCTTTTTCAACTACTTTTATTATTTTACCCACTTCTTAATTTTTTTTTTTTTTTTAAGTAAATGCTTATTAACGACAAGCATACTACACAATATTAGAAATTTGATGATAGTATTAAATTTTGGCATGTAGAATCAGGGATATGTTTAGGAAAATTTTAGGTCTTTAAGAGACCCTTTACAAAATAATTTATCTTAAAATGGGATTCTTCACAAATTTTTTTATCCCCAAACAGGGCTTGTTCACAAAATTATTTGTCTCTTAAATAGACCTTTCACAGAATTTTTTCACCTTCAAATTGAATTTTTCACAAATTTAATCATTTAATAATAAAATCTGGCTTGTAAATTAGCAGTTGAACTTACCAAAGAGCATATTACTTAGCTTTTTATACATGAAAAGTAGAACCTGAAGACATCAATAATTTAAAATTCACAAAATTCTGACTAGAATTTTCACAAATATGAGAAAAAATTCACAATTTCACAAAAACAGTACCCTGTGAGAAAAGTCTGGACAGACCCTTGAGAACAATTAGCTTTTAACAATAATTTAACTCGTTAAAAAAGTATCATAGTCTTTCATAAAATTTACTGTTATTGACAGGAATTTAAAACATTTCATCACCAAACAACTCTTATTACTTAACAAAAGGTTATAATTCAAAATAATTTTTATTTATTTTTTTATTCAGATACAGAATTTTAAAAGAAATGTATATGATGGTTTAAATTTGTTAGTTGCACCATATTTTAATAAACTCAAAACAAAATAACAGACATTTTCATTATCAGTAAAAATTACATGATTTTGAAATTTTGTAATCGTTGTCTTATCTTGAAAATAGAATTTTTTGAAAGAATTATATGATTTATTCTTGAATCTTATTTCTCCCCCCCCCCCCCCCAAGTTATCAACATGTTAAAGCACATAATTACATTTTCTGCCCATTTGAAGTATTGGTCAATATAGCTGACTGTTTTACTGTTTTGGGATTTGAATCTTAACTAAGGTATAATTATTAATGCAATATCTCTTAATAGGATATAGCATTGGTCCACCTTCTCGTGCCTTTATAATTGATTTCTCCAAGCTAGGATTAGATGTCTAAATAGATAACATATATATTTTGTAATAACGTATTTATGAAGTGTCCATAATGAGAAAAAAAAAAATCACAATGGATATATAAGTCAATTTAGACAAACTCAAAGTGGAATTGATGTAATTCGCTTCCATAATTTATTACTTCTGCCTAACTTATGTTAGCTGGAATTGTTTTCATTGGAAATAATAGCCTTACATCAGTGACTAGATAACACTAGCTCTTATACTTTATAAACAAGTTGGAAATTGCACGTGAAGCGTAGCAAATGAGGTGCGTTCGTACGATAACGAAGTTTTAAAAATATCACTCTCATATATCAATCTCATAAAATTGTAAATAGTTACAATTAAAATGCACACCATACAATGTTTTCCCTATACCATTATGCAATGAAATACTTTTGTGTGGCCTTGTAAATCAATAACAAATATTCTTTGCACGACAGATTAGACAAAATGTATATTATTATAGGTACTTTATAGATGCATATCAATTTTATTACGTTCGAATGAGTGTAACACCATTAAAATGCATTTGAAACATTTTTCCCCATTAACTGTAATTTAACGGAACACTTTTGATCGTCCTTGTAGTTGAACTATGCATCCAATTTTGATAAAATTTGAAATAACTCGACAAAATTATGTAATAATTATGTATTTAAAATTTCAAACGATTAAAATGCATTTGAAACTTTTTTCCCCATTGACCGTAATGTAATGGAATCCTTTTGAATGTCCCTGTCATTGATCTAGGCATCCGATTTTCATAAAATTTGAAATGACTCGACAAAATTATGCAATAATTATGCATTTTAAAATTCAAACGATTCAGTTGGGTAGTTTTTGTGTTATATGCGGACAGACAGACGGACGGACTGAACGACAACGATAGGTGCTAAGTATTTACATAATTACGAACGCACCTAAAACGTAGTTGGTTTTATCCCCTGCAGTAATATAGTCTCTTAAAGATTCAACAACAATTATAAAAATCACATATGCTCTCATTTATGCAATTTTATTTATAAAGTTTCTATTTAAATAAACATCAGGTTTGTTACAAAATGCAGTTTATGTGTCACTGGGAAAATTTGAAAATTAGGGAATACTTCGAGAAAATGTTTTGACCTTAAATCGCAGGAGTAAATCGCAACCTTCAGGGAAAAGAAGAAACCGACTGCAGAAAATACTCCAATTGTCTACATCAGACACTTCAGGGGCTGAAAATAATCTGTAGGTAAAATATCTTTTAATTGAAATGTTAATTAATCAAACAACAGGTTACCTATAATGACTTTATGTATTTTATTCATATTTATTTATAATAATTTTAAGTTTTTGTATTAAGTCATAAAGAGCTAAGCCATGATATAAAATAAAATAAAAATTTGATGGGAAAAAAAAATCTGCAACACCTGTTTCTTGTCTTGATCTTACTGCTACTGGGAGAGAGAGAAAATCCAGTTTTTCCCGAAACCTGAAAAACTGTTCAGTAACTTTTGTAAAATCATCCCATCTATTTTCAAAGTTAATATGAGTGTGATGGTAAAGGGCAAAATTAGCACTAAGCCCAGGGCCAGTAACTGAAAAAAAGTGGCCAGTGAAAAATTGTTTATCAGTGGCCAACTTGTGGCCACTTTTTTACATGGAAAGAATACAATTTACTCACATTTCATCAGAGATTCTACTTTTTTAGGTTTTAATATATTTATATTAACGTATTAATTTGGGCTATTCAGTTTTAGATTAATACTTATGAAATTTTGTGGCTTAATATTTTTAAATATAAAAGTGGACACTAGTTTAAACAAGTGGCCACTTGAAAAACTAGTTTTACTGGCCAGTGACTGCTAAAGAAATTTCCCAGTTTTGCCCAGTATGTGATGCTAGAGTAGAAACAGAAACAAAAAGTAGAAACAGAAGGTGAGCTGCTAATGCATGTGTCGCACAAAAATATTAAAAGCATGGTATAAGTAAAAATCCTGTCACCAAGCCACGATTTGTAGACTGAAAAAGATGCTCTGAACAGAAAGCAACATCACAGATGCACAATAGCAAAATATGGCACTAAAATGAAAAACAAATGTGATTGCAACATCATATTACCGAAATTTTGAAATTGTTTGTTACTAGGCAGATTTATCTAAATAACTTTTATTTGTATTTTTAAATTTATTTTCCTTTTATCACAAGTCTCGTGAAAAAAAGAAAAAATTCTATGAATGATTAATCAGGTATTTTTTATTTAGTTGATTCTCATTTTCTATAATTGTGATCTAAAATTTATTTTCATATTTCATTTCATTTTCATTCTGCTTAGCTATTATGAATCTTTGTTTTAAACATTTCTTTATAAGCGTTTTGTTTAATATTATCACTAAAATTGCATGTTCTACTATCAAAATATATAAAATTTTGTTGGATTTTAGTTTGTACTTATTTTTTCTATATTTTTACAGGCATGTATTTATTTTTGAAGATGAGTAACATTAAAATTTTGTTTTCACCATTCCAGTGTGGCAAGCTATATTTTAATTTTAATTTTTATGCTTTAAATTATTTTTCTCATTTTGAAGATACCTGTTCCATATGCATTCCAGTCTCCTCAAAGTATGATGATGCCTACACAACCTGCAGTGGCTGCATCTCCTTACATGCATGCAGCAGCAAGACCACCCTATGATCCACAGGCAATGCCACCTGCACCTCCTGCTCCTGATGTCAGGTTACAAAGCGTACAAGTAATTATATTTATTTTTTTTTAAGATAGTGGGTATATGAAGCATATTATATCTACTTCCAATGATTTTTTTTTTTTAAGATTCTTGATCATTAATTTTCTAAACTACTAAAAATGTAAACTTTTTGAATTTTTTAAATTTTTACATAAAAAATGTCTCTAAAGTACTTTCATAACATTTTATTTTGCAAACTGTTATACATACATGGAGTATTTCAGAAGTTAATAGTCAATAATTCAATCATAAGTATTTGCAATAACAAATTTGAATTACTAGCAATAATAGTAAATAACTAATAAAAAGTAAATTATGTATTATTAAACTATTTTGATTTTGAATATTCAATTGAAAAAAAAAAAATCTTTAGTCTTTATTTTTGTACATCACAAACTGTTCTTCTAAAGTTCTTATGTCCTATTGTCAATATGGGAGGGTGCACATACAGTGCGTGTCAAAAGTTTAAGCACAATAGCAATTTTCAAATAAAACTTTAAATATTCACTTTATTTCAATATTTGTCTTGTATATGTTAATAATATCTATTTTAACACCATATTCATTGAAATTAATTTTTAAATTTTATTTCAAACCATGGAGTTTAGGAATAGAACAAAAATAACAGTGTCAAAAGTTTAAGCACAAAATTGTTTTTATGCAAATTTTACAATCTGACGTGAGCGGTTGCGCACGCAAACAATTTCTGGGTGTATAAGAAGCTGTTAGTTGTTGTTTACGAGTTAGTACAAAATGCCTCGGTCGAAAGAATTTTCAGAGGAGGAGGTGATAAAAATATGGAGTATGAGAGCAAAATTTAAGTCTGTTTCTGAAATTGCAAGTACATTAAAAAGATCAAAACTGGGTATTCATCAAATTTTGGCTCATGGTAATAATTTCAAACGAAAATTTCATTCAGGAAGGCCGCGAGTGACTTGTTTGCGCGAAGATAGCCATATCAGAAATTTGGCTTCAACTGGTAATTACTCCCATTCGTAAATAAAACATGCAGTTGGAGGACAAATATCGAAAAAAACTGTTCATAGAAGAGTTTTGGAATTCAAATACATCAAATACCATAAAATGGCTCAATTACCATGTCTCAAACGACATCATAAAGAAGCTAGATTACAAGGGCTAATGAGCATATGTCATTTGGTGAAAAGTGGCTGAATGGCATATTCAGTGATGGAAAAAAAATGGAACCTCGATGGCCCTGATGGGTTTAAGTACTATTGGCACGATCTCCGCAAAGAACCTAGAAGTGTATTTAGCCTACAACATAATGGTGGTTCTGTAATGGTGTGGGGGGCTATTTCTTTCAATGGTCAGACATCTCTAGCATTCATCAGTGGTCGTGAAAACTCTGAAAACTATCAAGAGACACTTGCCAATCATTTGCTTCCTGTTGCCGAGGTTTTGGGGGGAGAAAAATGGTTATTTCAACATGACAATGCTTCGATCCATACCTCAAACTCAACTTTATCATGGCTTAAGTCGAAAAAAGTGTCTGTTTTGAAATGGCTGGAAATTACTCCTGATTTAAATCCTATAGAAAATATGCGGGGTATTCTCACTCATGCAGTTTATCCAAATGGAAAGCAGTATTCTTCAGTTAAAGATATGAAAGATGCCATTGAGAATGCTTGGTTTAAAATTGAACCAGAAACAATACAGAATCTCATTTTATCGATGAAAGACCGTATATTTAGAGTGATTCAGCATAAAGGAGCAATAATCAAGTATTAATTTTTTTTTATTATTGTTCTGCTAAAGACTAAAAACTACTGTGCTTAAACTTTTGACACACTCATTTTTGTTGTTTTGATAAATTTTATTATTTAAGATAAATTTTATAGCATAAATCTGTTAACTATCTTTTTAAAACTACAATTTGTAGATTATGTGAAATTAACTTTCATTCATTAATAAAATTTTATTTTGAAATTTTCTGTTGTGCTTAAACTTTTGACACGCACTGTATCATAGAGTTGAGTTGTATCTGATTTCTTGTTCTCACATGTAATAAAAATGTGTAACACTTTCCATATGAGTCACCAAGTGCTGGAACTTGTGTCAGAAGAATTTTATTTATTCATTTTTCAAAATAATAAAAATTTTAGGTATGTATACATTTCAGAAGTCAAACAGTTCTATATCTTACTTTTCATCCCAAAATCAAGTTAAAAACTCAGTAAAGTTCTGGAACTCTTCAAGTCCACTTTACCAACACTTTATGTCCATAATCCAATTACTAAACCAATCATTGTTATGTCTTATTGCCTTTCATTTTTATTCATATCATATAGCACTTAGAGTGCTATTACATGAGGTGTCAAAGTCGCTTCAAATTCCAAGCGTCTCCATGTTATCCTATGCTTCAGGGGAGTCGCTTGGAAAGCAAGCGATTCATTTGTGTCAGAGTGTCTTTGATGCCTGAAACGAAACGAGTCACCAATAACAGTTAATCAAATGCTTGGAAATCCGGAAGATGGTAAAATCTTTTCTCAAACAGCCAATGAAATACTTAGAAAATGAAAAAACACAGGCAATTTTTGTTGCTTGAAATTTTTATGTGTAATAGCACTTTTAGTGAATCAGTTCAATTTGTTGTTATGCCTAAAACAACTCATCATTAATAGTTTTGTTTTAAAAATCCTTTCATGCAGTAAATAAAATCATTCTTCTGTTCCCATTTTGTTTATCATTCTATTATTTCTCTATATATTTTTGACTGTATTGAAATAGAATTCTGGTCCAAATCAATCACTGTAAATTTTCAAGGATATAGTCAAATTTAACAATGTGCAAACTCTTTTTAAATTAGTTATGAATATGGAAGTATGTGAATGGAAAACGGTCATATTAGGCATTCCAAAATATGGAAAATTTTCTGCTGTGTCAGGGACTGGCATAACTTTAGAAAATTGGTATTGAGAATTATTCTGAAAGTAAAAGAAAACTTTTAAATTCTAAAGTGAGCCTTCTACAATCTGGGGAATTTGTTTTCCATAGAGTATATGTGAAAAAGGCAAATCCTGGAAAGACACTGTACCACAATCCATTAATTAAGGTGACATTTGAATTGCCTAAAATTTCTTCAAAAGTTCTATGGGCCTGAACAGAATGTGCAGCAAAACCTTCAATTTTGCCAAAAAAAAAAAAAAAAAAAAAAAAAAAAAAATTATTTTATAACAGCCAAGAAACACGTCATAGCTGCAGAAGATGCTGATCATATATTTTTTCACGAGGAAAATAATTTGAAAGTTTCACATTTGTTAAAAAGTAACTTTTTTTGGTCTAAACTTAATGTTTTTTTTTTTTTTTTAGATAATAAGTTTTGTAAAACTGTTGTTTTTTTTAACTTAATTTTGTTAGTGTTTTTATTGAATGGTGTGAAATAAAACAGACATAATGAGTTTTGGAAAACTCACTCAAAATGATTAGATACAGAATCATATTTAAATAAAAGAGAATCTTGTTACATTATTTATTTGCTGTTTGATAATTGTCATTTAAGAAAATTAACCATTAATAATGAATTACCTTCATGGGAATAAATTATATACAAATGAAAGTTGCTGAACAATGTCTTCTAAATAATCTGTCATGCCTTATCGCAAAAAGAATGTTAAAGAAAATAAAAAAACTTTTAAAGGTGATAATAGATATTAGGATAGACAATTTTTGTCCCAGAAACTAATATTGCAATCAGTCAAAAAGTCTAACAGTCATTATTAGGCTAATAGAATATTTGATATCCAGTTTACCTGTATGCAGAATATTTGGTATTCAGCATTCTGCGAAAATCACTATTGGGTAAGGTGCATCCCTTCTTGAATTATGACTTGTGCATAAAACTGTGTTTCACTTGGTAATGGGCACAAAAAAACTTTTTGTTATGATGTCACATATCTTTTAATTTTATGAGGTTTGAAAATATAAGTTTATTTGTAAAATTTCTGGAAATTAGAAAAAAGTTAAGTTACCTCTTAAATCCATTGAACTTTTAAAAAATTGGCATTTATTTCAAAATCAACAAATAATTTGCTCATTTATTTCAAAAGCAGTATGCAAAATAATTTTTACAATATGCTGAAACTTAAATTTAACATTCATAGTTTCTTAAAATAAATTATATCTTCATTTAGATTAATTTTAAACTCGATCATTCAAATGGTAAATTAATTATAACAGATGTAAATTTTCCAAGCGGGTGAAAAAAGTCCGGGCCAGGATTCGAACGAGGGATTTATTGACTGAAGCCGCCAATGCTCTTCCAACTGAGCCATCCCGGACGAATTCTGGAGGACTTTTTTCACCCAAATGACTTCAACGATCACAGAATCTCGTCTGATACTATGGATCAGCTCAACAGAATAAATCGAAGGTCAATATTTGGAACTGCAGAAATCGCTGCATACGAAATTATATTAGATTAATTTTAAACACGTGTTTAAAATTAATCTAATATAATTTCGTATGCAGCGATTTCTGCAGTTCTAAATATTGACCTTCGATTTATTCTGTTGAGCTGATCCATAGTATCAGACCAAAATCTGTGATCGTCGAGGTCATTTGGGTGAAAAAGTCCTCCCAGAATTCGTCCGAGATGCTCAGTTGGAAGAGCATTGGCGGCTTCAGCCAATACATCCCTGGTTCGAATCCTGGCCCGGACTTTTTTCACCCACTTGCAAAATTTACATACATATCTTCGTTGACTATGTAATTAATTACCCATGATGTACTGCTGTTTGCAAGAAGAATTGACATTGATCCTCATCTTGCAAATATGCATTATTTAATTTATTGGCTAATTTAACCACACATTTGTCACAATCTTTTACCACTCATATTTTTTAATATGTGAACATTTATTTTTCTTTATATATAGCAAATGCCTGAAGAAGTGCAAAAAACAGCCACTGAATATCCACCTATGCAATCAGTACATCCAGCTGAGATAGCAGAACCTGAATCAAAACAGGTAGAAAATTCAGAAGCTGAACCTCCTATAGCTGATAGTATTAAGTCTGATGTAAAAAATGAAGCTTTACCACCAGGTAGTTACCATACTTTATTGTAATTATTATTGACATTTTATGAACTGTTTTAAAACTAGAATAAGTCTAATTTTTTACCAAGTAGAAAAAATATTTTGTTTTTGCTTGCTGTATTAAATTTAAATATGTAAATAGCTCTTGGGTTATAAATGAAACTTACTTTTGAGGCTGTTTTCAACTGCTTTGCCCAACGAGTGCAAAATGTTTTTACAAATTTATTTTTTAACAAAAAGATATAAAATTGGAATGTCTGACTATGGAGATGATTTGGAATCAAATTGTGTTTTCAATTTTGTAATTAATAAATTAATAATAAGCTATTATGTAATAATATAATATATATAAGTAATAAGCTATTATGATCATGTGACAAACATGTTTTTCACCCCTTTTTTGAGTTGTTATTCTTCTTTTGTTCAAAAATTCTATTCAAAACATTCACTTTGACACTATTTTCCTGAAAGGTTTAATGTGTTTGCAAAAAAAAAAAGGGGGGGAGAAAGAGTGTTACTAGGTAGTTTCTGACCAATAACACCAGCTAGTTTCATGCATTTCCGAACAAAAATAAATTAAAACTTATTTCATGAAGTTGCCCTTTTGGATTTAAGAACAAACTTAATAAAGCTGAAAGGAACATAAAAATTATTCATTATATGATTGGGATCAAAATAGGCAAAAATTTGAACAACTTAACAATATGCATTAAATATGCAATAAACTCTACAATAATTATCTTTATGTTATGAATTGAAATACAGTCGTTTCTCTATAACAAAACTCCGTGCTTCAAATTTCTCTATATAATGAATTTTTAGTAGGGACGGTTCCCTTTTCACATGATTACATTCAAAACAGTCTCTATATTGCGAAATATCTATCTCTATATAACGAATATTTTCATAAAATATTCTTTATTTATTCAACTTCAAAGAAGCTTTGAAACCACATGGAATCAATTTTCCATCACTTATTCCTGATTTATCATTCAATGCTGGATTTTTTATATTACTTCTGTCCTTGAATCTCCTTGTTCTTTAAGTCTAAACGAATTCATCCCCCCTCCCCCTTCTCAAACATCTTTCAACATCCTTCTCAAAGCAGTGTCAATTGGACTGTTACACATATATGAACGGGATTAATAGGGATAATTGAAAAAAAACTTTTTGCAATTGCTTCAAAAAGGCTGGATTTTGTATACTAGAGGATAATGTGGATTCTGAGAATGAAGAAGACGTGACTTGAGCAGACTTAAAAAAGTAATGGAAATTAATTAAGGAACGCAGAGATGTCAAAGACAATGTTGCTCCCTCTGATTTTTTGGAAGTGGATGACGATATCACTATTGCACTGTATCCTGCTGAAAAGGATATTTTAAGCAGAGTTGTGAACAATGATGGTGAGTGTGACAATGAGCATGAGAACAAAAATCCACAACAATAGAAATAACAATCACACAGTGAAATGATGAGTTCTTTTCATCGTATTAGGAGAGGACTTCAAATGGAGGAAAATGTTCCCTATACATTTTTTTTTTTTTTTTTTTTTTTTCACTCTTTGTTAAAATTTGAACATTTTTTTCGAGAGTGTAACAATTTTGAAATCAAAACAACAAAAAACTACAGATTTCTTCGTCTAAAAATAATTTAAGTCTTCCTTATTTGATTTGCATTAAGCTTTCAAATAAATATCTGTTCTCTTTTTTGAAATTGTTTAAATAATTAAGAAATAGAATATTAGGTTGGTATTTATGGTTAAACATTTTAATTAAACACATCAAAAATAATATTTGTTCAAAATTTACACATTAAATTAGAATTTTAACGCCATTATCTATACAATGAATTTCTGTATATAATTAATTTTTTACTGGAACGTTGGATTTCGTTATATAGAGACTCGACTGTATGTAATTTGTAAACAAGATAGTTCTCCAAAAAGGAAAACTTTAGCATGTAGTCTTAAAAAAGTTATTAAAAAGTGCTAGACTTGAGCTCAAATAACAGTATTTGGTCTTTTGTTATTAAATTTTATTTTTCTCAAAAATATCTTTCATAAAAAAGAGCTTTTTTTGTTTCACAAAATGTGGTCCCCCCCCCCCCCAAAAAAAAGGGCATAAATTATGCATACAAGGCTCAATGCAAATGTATTGATTCTCATAGGCCTAATTTATTATACCTGATTTCCTCACTAAGTTAAAAGTTTTATTGAGAAATTTGGGTACATCTTTGTTAATGGAGCTTAAAAATCTGTATAGGCCAGTTTTCATTCACTGAACTCAGACTGAGCCGGTCTTTACAGGCTTGGGCCGAGCCTAGTCACTACTCATTCTGGGCTAGATTCAGGCCTTACTTTATTGATGAAAATGATCAGGCCAAGATGGCCTAACTTATTTTTTCCATACCTAGCCAGGACTGATTTCATTCTTTCTTGTCTTCACAGTCCAAAATTTTCAGCCCATTTGAAAATTACTGTCTTGGCATGATTAGGTCCTTTTAAAGATCATTAAAATTTAGCTGCCCAACTTTTTTGTTTTTTATTTATTTATTTTATTTATTTATTTATTTTTTAAGCATATAATTTTAAATTGCCATTATTCTACAATTAAACATTAAAATATTTTCTTTAATTCTTAATTTTTTTTCATTGTTCTTTTTAAAGAATAGTAGATTTTAGGCTTTTTAAAATATAGTGAAATTAAAATATAGAAAAGCATATGAAAAAAACCTGTCTATGATGGAATCCTGTTTTAAACAGAAAAATGTGTTCATCCATGTAAAATGAATACAATAATATGTGACTAAAAAAATATATATAACAAGTTGAATGTAGATTCTGCCATTGCAGAATTAAGTTTCGCCTCTGATTTTAAAAAAAATAAAAAAAAAATAAAAAAAATCGATACAGGTCTTTTAGAAGGGCGACCCCGTTTAGAATGCAATGAACTAACTTCATTTTTCTTGTTTTATCAATATAATAGCAAACAGAAGGACGTGAAATACCCAATTGATTAGCAATTTCTCTCTGAGACATTAGAATTGCGGAATAATAAAGATATACAATTTGATGTGCTACTTCTTCCTTGACTAGATTCATCAAAAAAGGATTTTTTTTCTTTAGTTTAAATGCTTTTTTATAGACTCTGTGAAAAAGGAAATGCATTTTAACAATAAAATTGTATGAATGTCTCGTTTTAACAGCCAGATTACTAAACTAGTCGTTGGGAGCTACCGTAATACTTTTCCATCATGGATATGCATTGTATAATATGTAAAAATAAAATATGTGAAAACTATTTACAAAATGCATTGCAATTCCAAAACAAAATTTAAACTTATATTTAAATATTCTTAAAATGCATAGTAATGCTCCATTAATGAATTGCTGATGAACCCATTTCGACAAATTATGTAAAATACCAAACTACACAAGTAGTACCGGATTGCGTAAAAGAAATATCCTTATAACTCCAAAAACAATAATCATATTAACTAACAGTTTACTGCGTCAGATTAAGCATCTCATTTCCAATTAAAACATATCTTTGAATTGAAATTTGAATAAAATACAGGATCATGAAAAATCAAAGAATGTGGAAAACAGGATTACAAATATCTCGGCAACTATTAATCCGACCGACTTCGTTCTTGATGCAAAATTTGTGTAATTTTATTGCCTTTTACATCCTTTTGTTAAAATAAAAAAAAATCGAAAATTTCTACATACATTTCATCAGAACGAATTTTTTGAAAGTCCGAAAAAGATAGTTCCGGATAATCGAGATTACTGATATTAAATAGGCTTCGTCCTATTCTTACTTACTAAGTACATACAAAATTTTAAGTCTCTATCTCCATTTGTTCGTGAGATAGACCGTTTACAGACTGATAGACAGACAGACGGACGGCAATTTTTTTTTTTTTTTCTAAAAATATGTTTTTCGGAATTTCCAGTATCTAAAACGTGTAAATCCGTCAAAAATTTTTTTTTATTTTCAAAGCGATTGCAAGACTTACTCTATACTGCGTATGATAGGTAAGTAAAAGTGGATCACAATTTTTGACGCGACACTTTTTAGCTTGTATGAAAAAAATAGCATCAGAGGCTTAAAAAAAAAACTAATCTAATTTTTACTATGACATTATTTTCACTAACTGAAGTCATCCGAAAGTAAAATCTCAATCTCAGTGTCCATAATGAAAAGAAATATTGAAATGTAATATCGTTATGAGTAAAAATGCGATGTTTTAAATAGTGACGCCATTTTCTCTTCAAATGTTTTTTAAAAATTACTGTTATTAGTAATATGAAAAAAGCGTCCGTAATAATATTGTAAATCCCATTTATCTAGTTGCTGAATGACATCATTTTCCTCATTTGAAAATTTTCTTATTTTGCTTTAGACATCAATTTTTATCATAAATTATTTTCTGTTATTTTATTTACATTATTAATATTATTTCTTAATAAACATATTTTTTTACCTCAATTAGTGCATAATTATACGCAATCCTTTTGTTGTGGTTAAATTTTACGAAAACAATTAACTTTTTTATTTTAAATGTGAGGACATGTTCACTGATGAGATCAAGCTTCTGATAATGGAAAATAAATTTTTATTATTGAGAGAAAAGTTAAACTGAGTTGCCACCATTTGAAGAAATATCGTAAAAAAGTATTTAAAATAAAATATAAAAATGGAAATAAATTAAAAAATAGCTAAAATGGGCACAACTACAAATAAATAGCTTTCATTTAAAAAAATAATTATCAAAATCGGTTGAGTAGAAAATTCAGGGATGATGACACGACATTTTTAGCTTGTCTGAAAGAAATAACATCGGAGGCTAATACATTTATACCTGCTAAGAAAAAAACTTGTCTATAGTGCTTTTTTTTTTTTTTTTCCTGTATGATTCTGTGGAAGGTTTTATTGTATACCACTTTTTATATTTATGTCTCTATTACATGGAACATGGATTAATTATATATATAAAATCCCTCCGTGTATAGCGATTCCAGAGTCAATCCATCCACAAGAAAAAACACTTATTGTGACAAATGACAAATTCCATTGTGAAAAGTTATCTCCGATTTTAAAGGCTATCAATTTTTTGTCCAATACAAACGTTCCAGAGTCATAATGGAGCGTTCTCATTTGTCAGATTTACAGTAAAAGCTGTAAATGACGTCATTACATTTTACTGTGCTTTGAAATCTTTTCCCTATTTCAAACACAATATTCACACTGTTAAAAATTTGACTCATTTGCTGCAGCATCACTCCACTGCTTTTATAGAAAACGATTACTTTGCTGTGTTATGGAGCATTCTCATTGGTCATAAAAGAGACATTCTATAAAAGCTGTGGAGTGACGCTGCAATAAATGGGTCAAATTTTTAGTGGAACACTGTTAAAAATTTTACCCTTTTGCTGCATCATCACTCCCCAGCTTTTATAGAATACACTGTAAGTAACACACACAAAGAAACCCTTTTCTATAAAAGCGTTGGGAGTGATGCTGCAGCAACTGTTAAAAATTTGACCCATTTGCTGCAGCAACTGTTAAAAATTTGACCCATTTGCTGCAGCATCACTCCACTGCTTTTATATAAAGCGGTTACTTTATGCGTAATTTTTTTTCACAAGCACCTTCGTCGTTCCAAGCCCAAGCTTGTATTCTGATTGGTTGTTGCTCTCGGCACTGTTTTCATGTAACTTGGCGATAATCATACTTGGCGTAGCAATAGATGCTTCTGTCGAGTTTGATTTCCTTCCAAACCAAGTACAAAGTAACTTTTCTCTTGCAGCATTTGATTGGATGGAACGTGTCTTACTGAAAGCTATACTCTTTAAAAGTTTTTACACACAAGAGCACAAGACCACGAGGATAAGAATGAAGGAAGAATAAGAATGAGTTGGTTAGGTTTTAGGTTTACTCGTTCACTTACGAGCGAAGTATTTTTCGCCAAGTATGGTTATCGCCAAGTTACGTGAAAACAGTGCCGAGAGCAACAACCAATCAGAGTGCGAGCTTGGGCTTGAAACGACAAAGGTGCTTGGAAAAAAAATTACGCTTACTTTACTGTGATATAGAGCATTTTCATTGGTCATAAAAGAGATATTCTATAAAAGCTGTGGCATGATGCTGCAACAAATGGTTCAAATTTTTAACAGTGTGATACGTTAAAGTAATTATTTTCTATAAAAGCTGTGTAATGACGATGCAGCAAAACAGTCAAATTTTTAACAGTGTTTAATTAAAACTTTTTATTTAAGAAAAGCGAAGGTGAGTTTTAAATACAATATTGTTAGAATTTTTATATTCGTGTTGCTTTATTTATTTATTTATTTATTTTATTTATTTATTTTTTTTTTATAGCCGTGAATGATTTCATTGTCACATAACGAATCACGATTATTTACTTTTTATTGTTGACATTTGTTTTCGATCTTATAAAGTATTTTCTTTACCCAGTGGCGTGGTTGGTAGCGGCAGCTGCTGCCACATCGCGGGTCCTCGGTTCGAATCCGGGTTCGGGCATGGATGGTGTTTTGTCCCTTATAAGTGTAATAAATATATGCAATGGATATCTGTAATAAAAAATGTTCTGTATTGTCTCTGTTTCTGTGTATTATGGATCAATCGAGGTGACAGCCATTGTAGCTATAGGCCTCAAAGCACTGTCAATTCAAAGTTCAAAGTATTTTCTTTTAAGTGTTAGCTAATGGTATAAAATAGTTAATTCACAAATGTTTTAAAATAGCATTATTAATGCATGTTTTGCATTATAAATGCATGTTAATTTGCATGTTTTTTGTGAAATAATTACTGTAATTTTGTGAGTGAAATTCATTAGCTGCATATTCTATGCCATCATTTTACCCATTCAATTAATAATTTGGCTACCCTCTCATATTCGTCTGGAAATGGCCAAAATGGAAAATTTTTATACATTTTGGATATTTTTAGCCTCCGATGCTATTTCTTTCAGATAAGCTAAAAATGTTGTGTCATCAGTCCTGAATTTTCTACTCAACCGATTTTGATAATTATTATTTTAAATGAAAGCTATTTATTTGTAGTTGTGCCCATTTTAGTTATTTTTTAATTTATTTCCATTTTTATATTTTATTTTTAATTTTAAAAGCTTTTTCATGACATTTCTTCAAAATGGTGGCAACACAGTTTAGTTTTTCTCTCGATAATAAAAATTTATTTTCCAAAATGATTGCGTATAATTATGCACTAATTGAGATAAAAAAATATATATTTACCGAGAAATAATATTAATAATGTAAATAAAATAACAGAAAATAATTTATGATAAAAATTAATGTCTAAATCAAAATAAGAGAAATTTCAAATGAGGAAAATGATGTCATTCAGCAACCAGATAAATGGGAATTACAATATTATTACGGGTGCCTTTTTCATCTTACTAATAACAGCAATTTTTAAAAAACATTTGAAGAGAAAATGACGTCACTATTTAAAACATTGCATTTTTACTCATAACGATATTAGGTCTTATTCTGTTATCCCTTCAACAAATTTTGCCAAATTATACAAATCTCCAAACTAATAGCCAAATTATACATATTGACATAATTTTTATTTTAAATAACGAAAAAACAAATAATTAGTAGAATATTAATAAAAAGTCGAAATAAAAATCACTTAATGATATTTTAAACACATGAATCATATTTAATGTCATTGAATGTGACATTCACGATCATCCATTATTGGCATTTAATCTTATAGTTTGGCGATAATTTTTTAGGTCGACGGGATAACCTAGTAGTACCCGATGTTACATTTCAATATTTCTTTTCATTATGGACACTGAAATTGAGATTTTACTTTCAGATGGCTTCAGTTAGTGAAAATAATGTCACAATAAAAATAAAGTTTTTTTTTTTTTTTTTTTTTTTTTTTTTTATGTATAAAATTATTTTTTTGTGATTGCATATAAAAAAAATTTCTGGATTTCGCTGTCACTCAGATTACAATTTTAACTGAAGATGTGCGAATATTTGCATGCAAAATTGTAACTGGCACACTTGACATTTACTTAAGTAATAGTATAACTTTTAGTAAATATATTTATTATATATTGATTCAATAATGTAATTACTTTTGCTTTTTTTAAACCAAATCGATCGGGTCTTTTAAACATTTCATTTGTCGAATTCGACGGGATTCCACTCGTTTTATTGTTAAAATGCATTTCCTATTTCTCAGAGTCTATAAAAAAGCGTTGAAACTAAAGAAAAAATCCGTTTTTGATGAATCTAGTCAATGAAGAAGTAGCATGTTGATTGTATATCTTTAATTTTCCGCAATTCCAATGTCTCAGAGAGAAATTGCTAATCAATTGGGTATTTCACGTGGTTCTGCTTGCTATTATATTGATAAACACAAGAAAAATGAAGTTAGTTCATTGCAATCTAAATGCGGTCGCCCTTCTAAAAAACTTCTATCGATTTTTTTCTCCTCTAATCGGAAGCGAAACTAAATTCTGCAATGGCAGAATCTACATTCAACTTGTTATTATTTTCTCTCAGTATTTTAAAATATTTTTTGGCTGTAGTTTCACAATGTATTCTTTTATAATTGATATTTTACCTTACTTTATTCTTTTAAAATTTATGCATTTACCATTTGTTCATTACAATCCCTCCCCATCCACCAGATAGTTTTGTTATAATTTTAAATGCAGATTTCTATTGATTTTTTTTAGATTTTTCCCTTATGTTCAATCTTTGTATTTTTCAAACCTGTTTAAGCCTAAAGTGGCTATGATTGACCAAAGTTGTTGTAATGTTTTATCATCCTTTTAAAAATGGAAGCCCGTCATTTTGACGGCTATCTTCTAGTAATATTATATTAATGATAACTGAAACATTTACATACAACAAATAGAAGTTCATTAAAAACATAAATGTCACAGTCTACAACACTTCTGTAAAAATAAAGATTATGGGGGCGGGGGGGGGGTCTATTTAGGCAGAGCTTCTCCTTAAGAATAAAAGAAATGTTTTGTAGGAATTCATTCAAGCCGACTCAGTCTTCGGCCAAACTTTTAGTTATTATACTGGATCGGGACACAAAATTTATTCTCTGGGCATGAACAAGCATTTTGCTATAGGTTGGGCTATGTTTGAGCTTGGAAATTTTGGCCCGTGTGGAGTTGTAATTTAAGTAATGATAATGGAATCATGAATATAGTGTTTAGTGATGCAATACAAATTTGTACCATTAAAAATCATAAAATATTAAACATGTTTGCTCACACATGTGATTATTTTCAATATACAAAAGTATATTAAATTATATTGGTCTTTCCCATTACACTTTTGTTTTTATTTCTTCTTATCTTTCTTCTTTTTAGTATATGGCCTTAACTGTTGTTGATTGTTTCATGCTCATGTAAATTACATGCATCGTTGTTTAAAGACAGTTTTGTTGCTTCCTGTTAATGAACATAATTTTTATCATAATTTGCAAGTTTTTTCATGTCATTGAAATCTAATTTTAGGTTTTTGTCTTTCAGTTGTATTGACATAAAAGCAGGGTTGGAAAAGTTTTAAATACAATGGTAAAAAACATGATAATATCCATGGTTAAAACTGTTCTGTCTAAAACTATCCAAAACTATATTTTGTAGTAAAATTGTATTTATCAGAATAATGCTGTAAGGTTAAAAAATTGGCAAAAAGATTACAATACAAAAATATCAATGTAGTATTAACAACCTGTTATCCTACATTACACTACCTGACAATTTAGTAGTAACAACCTAATTGAACTACATAACAAAGTAATTACATTAAAAAGATATTAAATTTAATTATGTATAATAATTTTAATGTTATTCATTTAAATAATAGTAGTTAATAGAATTACTAATGATTTTATGAAGAATACATTCTGATTCTGTTCCTGAAAGTTCCAAGAATTGTTACTGAAAATTATTGATAAATGAAGTTCAGGTTTCTCTTACTGATTAAACTAGCTTACTGCTGGCAACTATGTATATGGAGAAAAAGTATAAATAAAAATAACTGATTTTGTTGGATTGAGATATTTAGATATTGACTATTATCATAACATTATGTTACATGACTATTATTATAACAACACTATTTAACTCTTAAGAAATAGAATTTTCACTACAATTAGATTAAATCAAAATGAAATTTAATTTAATAAAAATACTACATACTTTGGCTTTGAAAATATGACATGAAATATACATATATTTATTCATATGTTTAATAAGTGTGCAGTGGTTACATGTGGAATGTTGCTTTTTTTTTTTTTTTTTTTTTTTTTTTTTTTTTTTTTAAGGTATTGGACACTTTAATACAGTTTTGGATGCTTTAATAGTTTTATATACTTTAGTACAGTTTTGGACAGTAAAACCCATATGTTCTGTCCAAAACTAGTTTTGGGCATCCAAAACCACAACTCTGCATAAAAGCCTAAATGTAGATTTTAGTGATGTGAAAAATCCCTCAAATTTTGTCAACAAAGGTAATTCTTTTTGTGATGAAGCATATGAAATTTCTTTATAAGAAGATGTAAAACTATTGTGTAGTCTAACAAGGAAGGTCTCCATACTGGGCATACTCAGAATTTTTTGAAAAAAATACTGATTAAACTACTTATGTATGTAATAAAGGATCGGTCAAATTTAGCGGCAGGATTACACAAGAAACTCACTAAAAAAATAAAATACTTTTGAGTATTTGGCGCTAAAAGACGAAAGCATCGCATGATTTGGCGAGCAGCATTTTCCTTCGCCAAAAGCAAACGATTTTAATGCACCTGAAAATTTCTTGTCAATTAAATTTTAGAATACGTGTAAATAGTATTTAATGAATTTAAATTTGAAGAATGAGAGAGTTTGACACACAAATTTATTTTATATTACATTCTGTTGCTTTTGCTGCAGTTATTTAATTTTATCACTTTAAAAATAATTTCTTTATATAAAAAATACTTTCAAATTGAAAAGTATTTTTTCACATATTTAAGCGTATGACAGAATAAAGGCCAGATGAAGAATGCTACAGCAATGCATTTCAATATTAGAGAAGTTTTTGTTTCCATAGCAACAAAATTGAATCAACAGAGATCAATTAAATTGGAGTTAATTTTGAGATTGAAACAATTTTAATTAGTTTAAATTTTGTTTTAATTTATAAAATTTCACTGTTAATTTTCATTCAAAATACATTATGACAAAAATATAGTTAAAACAAACTAAAGCTGACAAAATTAACGTTATATAAATAAAATTTCTCTAAATAAGTTCAAGATGAAACATTTTTACCTTAAAAAGAATTTGACATAAAAAAAGTGTTTTTTGAAATATTATTTCGAAGCCAATCGGTGATAAATCACCAAATAAACGAAATGTTTATTTTTTTATGAACATTCTAAAGGGGTTCCGCCAAAAATTTTTTTACAAACATATATATCCAC
This sequence comes from Maratus speculifer, assembly GCA_964019185.1. NCBI lineage: Eukaryota > Metazoa > Arthropoda > Arachnida > Araneae > Salticidae > Maratus > Maratus speculifer. The sequence goes on from OZ025303.1 coordinate 179,734,384, forward strand.
ATGAGAAGAACATTCTGTAATTTTTTCAGAATTTTTTGAGTATGCCCATTTGGAGACCTTCCTTGTAAGTCATTAAGCATGCCAAATAATGTTGCTGAAGAAAATGATAGTACAATTTAAAGCAACAACCATTTTATTCTTATTAGTTGTCAATCATTTTGTTCTTTCCATCTTCTGTAGCTGCATGAAATGGTATTATTCTTTGTGCTATTGTTGTATTTCATTCCTTAATCTGGCAAATTTATCATGCCTGTGTCATATTAAAAATTGAAATGTGTCAGTTATTTGCACTCTGTCTTATGTGTTTTGAAATTTTTTATGATTTAAAAACAAAACTGAATGTAAGTATACTATTTTACAAATTATGTCAATATATAAATTTGTAATTTAATTTAATATTTATACCATCTAACTTGATTTATCATCTGAATAAGAATATTGATAGGTTAATTTTCTCTTCCTAGTACATTTTAAATATATAAGTTTTTTTTTTTTTTTTGCATTCCCAAAATTTCTTTACTCACAATTTAAAATATTTCAAGTTTTCTTTTAGTAAGCTTATGAATTATGATCTATTAGTAAATTGACAGGCATAAAAATATTCCCACCTTTTTCAAAGCAATTTTTGACATTCACTGGGTTGATGCAAAAATGTAAAGAAAATATTGTAAGCATATGTACTGGGAGTGGGGTGGTTCTGAAAAATTTAGTAATAAGACATGTCTGTCCAAATCCTTGGATCTTGTTTCTGAATTGTTGTACAAAAGAGCTATCAAATCAAAAGTAAGCTTTTATTATAAATATCTAAAAGTCATGTAAATGAAATTCTTCAAAGTATCTTAAAAGGGAAAGGAAGTTTCTATAAGGTTCTGTTTGGAATAGGATATTTTTTATTTATATACAATACTTGGGATAATTTCAGTGATGAATCAGTCAAACTATACAAAATATTTATTTTGAAAAATTAATCTGTACTTTACACAACTTCATCAAATATATTTGAATTTGTACCTTCAGCAAACTGTTCAATTTTCCTTTTTGATTTAACAAATCTCTACATTTAATTGATAGTTTAATTTTCTTAAATATTTTCTAAGTGTCAAAAAGAAAATAACAATCATATGTAGAGTTATATATCATTTTATTATTTGAATAACAGTTATAATGCATCAAAATTATACAAGTTTAGTCTTATTATATAGATAGAAAAATAATTTCCTTCTTTTTTACTCTCACTTTCATGCCTGATCACCAAATTAGTAAAACATTGCAGTTTAGTATAAAATACCCATCCTGAAATTAAATTCTGCTAAGTATATTAAAATTCTTATTTGTTTATGTTAATATTTTTGTGTTATATATTTTTTAATTTTTTTTTTTTTTTTTTTTTTTTTTTTGACATTTTCAGAGCCTGATCCATCATCTTCTGATGGAATGATGTCTGGAAGTATGCCGTCAGCAATGTCAGGAAATCTGCCTGGCAACATGTCAGGAGCAATGCCTGGTACTTTACCTGGTAGTATCGCAGGAAGTATGTCAGGCGGAATTGGACATGGTCATGATTATCCTGCTCCTGATATGTGTGAACCTGGATATGGACCTCCTGATATGCCACCTTCTCGTCATCCAAATGGAAGACCAATGGGTCCCCATCCTCGTTATATGGATGATTATTCTCCTCGTTATGGTCATGGACCTCCACCTCCCTATGGAGGGGAACCCCCTGAATATAATATGACTCCTCCTCATATGGGTTCATATGGTAGAAGAATGCCTTATAGGGATGGTCCAATAGGTAATTTTCTTTTTCCCTCTCAAGGAAAATTTGCTTACATATTGATATTTTATATTGTAAGGAACTAAAAATAGTACATTGTATTTTCATTCTAGAGTACTATCTTGGTTCATTTCTTTCCAACATGGTTTATCAAATAATATAAATTCTAAGAAATGAAATTAATCAAAATTTATGTATTTTAGAAAACATTAATACAAAAAAAAAAAAAAAAAAAAAAAAAAAAAAAGTGAAACATTAAATTTTTATGAAAAATTGGTTTTAAATACTGTTATTTTTTCCCTTTGTAACATACCAAAAAGGATTATGTGTGTTTCAGTATATGATGAAGCATGTCTGTATGTATGAATGTTTTGTCTTTTATAAATTTGGTATCAGAATTTTAAGATTTCTTCAAATGTCTGACAGTATGAAGTGAATAAATTTGGATCTTGGTATTTTGAACCTCTTTATCTTGAAACCCTTGATATCTCAAAAAAAAAAAAAAAAGAAAGAATAATTTCCCCCTTCATTTCTATCAAAGTTCTTATGTATTTTCCTTAGTTATCTCAAAATACATTTTCCGAAACCTTTGATGCGTCGAAATTTTTCTATAGAAATTAGTTTGACTTTTTATTTTGTCTATTTTCTGCACTAGATCCAGTTTGATTTGGAAGAGGATTTTGCGTTCTTTTAGCAATTTTTTGATTTAAAAACACAAAAGGTAAGAATGGAAGGATTTTGAAACCATAACTAACAAAACAAGGCAAATAACTATGATGAAAAGAGAGATTCAGGCACCCGATTGCTTCATTGCAGCTGCTAATTTGCCAAATTCTTTAGAAGTAAACCAACACGAAAGCACACTCATTATAGCGAAAGTTTAAAACGATATTTGTTTGACCTTTTTCCAAGCTTCCCCTACTGTACAACACTTGACCAAACTCCTACTCTCTTTCACGAAAGAGGAAACAAACAAAACATACAATGTTTAAGCATGGAAAGCATCCCTACACATTTTGTTATTATCTCTATTAAAGATAACACAGCTACTGTGTGGTTGGAGGCAAAAAGTATTATCTGGTCACTGGCCACAAGGAGCATTCCTTATGTCATTCTTCTGTTTTGAAATAGAGGATCTTTGATGATAGGGAGTACATTTCTTCATTTCTTAACTGACTAGTGCACTGCAAAAATGTGTTCTTGAACATTCTTAGATTCATTTATTGACTTCTGAATAATTGCTGTTGAAAAGCATAAATTGAATGTATAATCAATTGAAGATAAAAGTAAAATCTTAAAGTTTGTGTGGGTGAAAACAAACTAAAAAAGAAAATTGAAATTGCTGCTTATTTTAAAATCTATGATGGTGGAAATAAGGGAAAAAAATGGAAATTTGTAATTCAACCAATCCTGAATTCAAAGAGTGTGTGTTCAGAAATGGTTTCTTCAATGACGTGATCAAAACATTCTTTTGAGTGGTTTGATGTTACAGCAAAAAGCCGAGGATTTTGCAAAAGAACTTGACTTGAACAGTGAATTTAAAGCAAGCAATGGTTGGTTGGAAAATTTTTAAAAATGACACAACATAGTTTTTCAGAAACTTTGTGATGAAAGTGCATCAGTTGATGCAGATACTTGTGAAGAGTGGCTTTCAGAACTTCCTTCTCTTTTAAAAGACTACAAAGCAGATGATGTGTTTAACACAGACAAAACTGGATTATTTTACCAGTGTTTACCCAACAAAATAGCTGCGTTTAAAGATGAAGAATGCCTGGATGGCAAACAGAGTAAACTTCGTATAACTGTGCTTTTGGCAGTAAAGAAAAGCTCCCTCCTCTTATGAAAGGGCAATCTAAAAAGCCGAGGTGCTTTGCTAAAATTAAGAGATTTCCAATGCTGTACAGATCAAATTTAAAGTTGTGAATGACAAGCACAATTTTTGCTGATTGGCTGATAGAAATCGATAAAACAGTGGCTAAAGGTAAAAGACACATTCTCTTTTTTATAGGCAATTGTAAAACACACTCTAATCTTCCACAGCTAAAAAATATTTCTGTTAAATTTTTGCCGTCAAACACGACGTCGAAGTTACAACCACCTGACCAGGGGATAGATATTCCGTAGCTTCAAAGCTAGTTATCGAGCCCAAATTGTTAGAAAACTTCTGGTAAATATCAATGAAGTTAAACCTTTAAACTTATCTATCAACAACTTGCAGTCAATGTGAATGGTTGACTATGCATGGAGGATTGTTATGAACACAACAATAAGAAATTGTTTCATCAAAGCAGGATTTATAGAAAATGTAGCTTCCAGTGAAACCAAGGAAATTGATTCCATTAACCGAGCAGCTGAAGAAGAACTGAATCCATAACATTGGGAATAGATAAAAAAGGTGTGTAACACCGACATTAATTGTAAGAATTCTTAAATGTGGACAATGAGCTTGAAACATGCGATACTACGACAGATAGAAACTGTTTCCAGCATTAATGCAGAAATGTCTGATGAAGAAATTGAAGACGTACAAGATACAGAAGAGCATGAAAAAATTACAGCGAAAGAAGCAGAAAAGGCAATCAATCTGCTGCAGATATTTCTTGAATCAAATGAAAATATTAGAACTGAAGCGTTTTTAGAACTGGTGCCATTGCTATGTTAGAGAAAACTGTACAATTTCAAAAAGATTCTGTGAGCCAACAGGCTTCAATTATGGACTATTTATTCCAAAAGAACTGAATGCATTTCTTTATGAAAAATTGGATATTATTTAATCAAAACAGGTATGTATATAACACAATTTTGAAGTTATTAAAATGCTGGGAAATGTAATTTGTTAATTATTAGTAGTATGTACTTTTTGATTTCAACAAAAAGCGGTTTGTGAGATTAGATTTTTTAATTTTGTCTAAACCTTGATAACTTAAAACCTCTATATCACAAGTTTTTTTCACATCCCCACAGATTCAAGATATCAAGATTATACTGTAATTTAATTGGTCTGACACCAGACAGTGAATGTTGTGGGAGCAGATGGAGAGGGATGATCAATGGTGAGGCCTAGGGGGAGGGTATTTGGGGTTAAAACATATTAACTGCTTGCTTGCAATTAATATTTTAGTATTCTTACAATTCATTATAGTATTTATCACTAATTAATGAAACAGTAGCTCTTTTATAAAGAAACTGAATCTCTCTTCTCTCAAAGATCTGACAAAACCAGAAGCATCATTAAATTACTAACTTGGATAACTTTGAGTGGTCATTCATTCTACTTCAGCATTCTTAACATGGCATTGCAAAATAGGAAATTGCCAGAAAAAAATGATGCTGTAAAAACAGTTACAGTTCCATAAATTTACTGTTATTCCAAGGGTTCTCAAGAAGCCCACTTAAATGACCAAAGCTTAAATACTGAAGCAAAAGAAACCAGATTAGGATATTCAATTCAGAATTCAAAGAACATGGATCTCTCACTAAGGCCTGTTAGACACAATTTTGAATTGATGGAGAGCAAACTGCCTTAGCTTCTGTTAAATAAACTTTACTGTGCAATCTCAAAATGAAATAGCAATGAAAATCCAAACTTACTTAGTATTTCTCTACTGTCAGTGAATGCAGCTGTGAACTTTCAGCTAATCCTTGAACTGTAATTTATTGCTAATTGTTTTTTGTAAAGGTTTTCCATATATTTTAAGTAATAAAAAGTAATCAGTGTAATAAAAAAAGTATGCTAAACATAGCCTCTTGACTTACAAAGTTATAGTATAACATGTAAGTATTTTAAAAATTATCAAAAAATGTATCTGCAAAATAATCTCAAAGGTTGTAGTGCAAAAGCACCACTTGAATCCATTTGTAGAGTTTCCCCCAGAGGGTTTCAGGGGGGCGCTCCGCCCCTCCTGCCCTTTAGTTTAAAAAATAGCGCCCCGCTTGCCCTCATCCAAAAACTAACTCCCTTCTTGTCATTCATTCATTCAAAAAAAATAGCGCCCTTCTTGCTCCCACATTTGAAAAAACGCTGCCCTCCAACGATAATCCGAACGCGCTATAGTGCGTAAATTATGCAAAAAATAGCCTCATATGCGTCCCGTGGGACGGGTACTTTCGTCAAAACATTGCTAAAAAACCGGCAAGTTTCATTAAAAATCGCGAAATAACGACTAATTTCTGGCAAGATTCTCCAAAAAATGGCTAATTTCGTCACAAAATTTCACAAAATGGCAGATTTCCTCAAAAAAGCGTGATAAAACGAAATTTTTTTTCCAAAAATCACGATAAAACAAAAAATATTGTCAAATGAGTTGCAAAAACGGCAACTTCCGTCAAAAAATAGTAATAAAACGGCTGATTTCGTCAAAGATTTGCGATAAAAAGTGGCAAATTTCGTCCAAAAATCGCAATAAAACGGACAATTCTGTGACAAGTTCCGTTTTTTCGCAATATTTTCACCAGATTAGTTGTTTTTTCGAGATTTTTTTTAGCAAAATATGCCCTTTTTTGCGATCTTTTAACAAAATCTGCTGTTTTCATGGTCTTTTAACAAAATTGGTCGTTTTTTCGCGATTTTTAACAACATTTGTCGTTTTTTCGCGATCTTTTAACAAAATTTACCCTTTTTTTTTCTTTTACTTACCCATCATACATAGTATAGGGTAAGTCTTGCAATCGTTTTGAAAATCGAAAAATTTTTTTGATGGATTTACACGTTTTAGATAGTGGAGATTCCGAAAAACATATTTGTAGAAAAAAAAATTTGCCGTCCGTCTGTCTGTCTGTCTGTCTGTAAACGCTCTATCTCCCGAACAAATTGAGATAGAGACTTGAAATTTTATATGTAGTTAGTATGTAAGAATGGGACGAAGCCTATTTAATATCAGCAACCTCGATTATCCGGAACTATTTTTTTCAGACTCTCGAAAAATTCGTTCTGATGAAAGGTATATAAAAATTTTCGAATTTTTTTGTTCTAAGGAATGGACGTAAAAGGCAATAAAATAGCACACATTTTGCATAGAAAACGAAATCGATCGGATTATTAGTTGCCGAGATATTTGTAATCCTGTTTTTCACATTCTTCGATTTTTCATGACCCTGTATTTCATTAAAATTTGAATTCAGAGGTATATTTTAATTGAAAATGAGACGCTTAATCCGACGCAGTTAATTGTTAGTTAATATAATTATTATTTTTGGAGTTATAAGGATGTTTCTTTTACGCAGTTTGGTACTACTTGAGTAGTTTGGCGTTTTATATAATTTGTCGAAATTTGTACATCAGCAGTTCTTTAATATAGCATTACTATGTATATTAACAATATTTAAATTTTGTTTATGAATTGCAATGCATTGTATAAATAGTTTTCACATGTTTTATTTTCATATACATATCCATGATCAGTTAATAGCTAAACAATCTATGAATCCTCATACTTTGTAATGTGGTTCATGTAAATAAATCATTTTTTGATTTGTATTAAAAATGTATTAATATCTAGTTTTTTGAAAAATGATTTGTTTGAATCCTTGAAAATGTTTTATAAGTTTTCTGAAAATATACTTTTTATAGTGGTGTACTTTTATTAAAAAGGTGGAGGGGGGGGGGATGTTATATGCTGACTAATTTATAATCTGCTGTGAAATAAAGTATAAATTCATTCTGATTGTATAACATTGATTTCATATTTGTGGTACAAAAGTCTCATACTCATGTATATATGCAATTTATCTATTATAAATATAAGAAATATTAAAATATATTTTATTTCATCGTAATGCATTGACATGGAAAGTATTATATGAATGTTTTACCATTAATGTTTTTGTTCCAATAAATTTAAAAAGAAAAAAAAATTAAGTGTGAATATACCGTATTTACTCGTGTGTAATGCACACTTTTCACCAAAAATTTAGGGCAAAAACCCTGGGTGCACATTACACAGGGAATATTTTTTTACTGCTTTAATGTAATCGCACGATGTATCTATGAATCAAGAAATGTATTCATAGAAGAAATTAAAACTGGAATCATACTGAATAGAAATATTCCTGCATCTTTATTACCCTCCTTGCACTTTTTTTATACAAAAGCAGTAGTAACATTAAACACTACTTAGCAATCCTCATTGCCGCTACTGCTTTTTATGTAACAGCAAAAATTCATGTAATAGATAAAAATTTGCACTATAAATTAAAAAAATCTGTTAGGTTAAAAAAGTCTTAAGAGATTTTTTTAGGAAACTGAGAAACCTAGAACTTTTTATCTAATTGTGACCCAAGTTACCGATAAAATTTTAATAAGATTACTATAATTTTACTAGATTCATTTGTAAAGCTACAGATTTCTTTAGAATTACAAAAACTAGTTTTGTAGATTTTCTCTCTCTCCTTCCCTCTCTCTTTATCTATATATATATATATATATTTGATTTCAGTTAGTATTACCATATAATGTGATTTGCACTGAAAGTTATCAAATCGTTGGTATTATTTTAATAATTTCTTTTGTTACCATATATTAGGTGCCCACCATGATATGCCTCCAGACTACATGGAACCACCTTTCCCGCCTCCATGCAGTCCTCCATATTATGATCTTCCAGCTGGTTTAATGGTACCATTAGTCAGGGTAAGGTGGACAGTTAGTTATATTTGAGTAATATTCTCACTTCTAATCTTACAGAACCTTTTGAAAGTTTTTGAATCTAAAAATTCATCTTTAATCCTCTTGATCCCAAATTTTGATAAAAATTGAAAAACTCATTGATTTGAATTGGTATAGTTAAAAATACTACTCTCGGTATTGTTAGTAAATTTTTATATACAAAGTGTTTCTGAAATTATAGGGCAAATTTTGTGGTGTGATACTGCTCACAAGTGACACATTGAAATACAAAAATGGGAAATGAGATACGAAAGAAAAAATATTGTTTACTTCATCAAAATCACAAAGTGCTTTTATACAGTAATGTTAACAATAAATACTCAAAAATGTAAACACCAACAGTAATACAAGCTTGGTAATATTGATGGAGTGATTGGTGAACAATTGTAAAGATGCCAGCCTTTTTTTCTCTCTTATGTGTGCTACCACAATGGATAATCAAGTAATGAGTTCTTTTACACTGTTAGCCAACTGGAGTCTTGTTGATGAGGACTTTGATATGGCAATAATAATATCAAGGCTAAATAAATCTAGCAATTAGGGTGGTCATTGGTCCAGTTTACCATGCCTATCACACCTCTAAAGTTGCATGCAGATATTTAAATGAGTTGGCCTATCAATGTGCTGAAACTAAAACTGTATTTGATTATGATTAGCAGCATCTTGCAGCATTTATCGTAAAAGCTTTTCCAAAAATAAGATAACAATACACATTGAGTCACATTGGTTAGAACTATGTACTTTTGAGGAAATCATTCACATTATTTTCATTTCCAAACATTCACAGAGAAGCATTTTTGAAATGCTTGTCAATGTGTAGTGTTTGACATTTTTTTTTTTCTTGCCTATACATGAGTATTGGGCACATTAAAGCACCTTCATGTATAAAAATTGCTTCATTTATGAATTGTCCATATGTTGTGAACTCCAATATCAATTTAAATTTCTTAATTTGCTGCAAGAATAATTGCTAGAATACCTCAAACAGGGTTATTATCCATTTGCAAAGTTCGGATTCTATGAACATGAATTTTAGTTAATCTTCTCTGTTAATTATTCAAACAATGAGTTGACTTACATATACATGCCATATGACAGTTTTTGTATATATGTGAGGTATTTCATCCACAAGATGCAGTATAATGTCTTTCAGGTGCACCCATAATGAATGAATGATTTTCACACAGTAGCTGATGTAATTGCTCAAACAATTTGTGGTTCAGCTTTTATCTATTCAGAAAGCATTCCTAAAACAGCCATAGTAATGACCTGCTGTTACTATCAGCTGCACCATATAAAGATGTATATCTGTCTTTTCGACATTTTTAAAAAATAGTCCCATCACAGCTTTAAAAAAAAAAAAAAAAAAAAAAAAAATGACATTTTTTTTTCAGATGATGGATGGCATGCCACCTATTGCTTTCTATTGCAAGCATTGCCAATTTAGCAAAATAAACAATATTTTCCCTTTTATGCTCAATTTTTTTTCCCCCGGTGTGTGGTTTGCCTGTGTTGTATTCTGTCTGTCTGTCAATGTGTAACTTTTGCTTGTACAGTAGAGCGCCACAAATCTGCCAACCTAAAATCTGCCAGAGTCCGAAATCCGCAAGGGCTTGCAGATGTAAACATCTTTCTTCCATGGCACAAAAAGAACAAAGTTGAAAAAAATTATGATGTTATTCCAAAGCGAATGATCGATTCAGAACATTTTCATCGATGGCAGAAACCAGACAGATTTTCCGCTGATTAGCGAAACAAGTTTAACAAATCAGAAACCTGCAGTTTTGGGCTATTTTCACTGTTTGTGAAAATGCAGCCTTCTGATTAGTCATCTTCTTTCGTTAATGAGCGAAAAGTCTACCTGGATCCTGGTGTATTTTTGCAAAGAATGCAGCAAAAGTTGGGGCTGAAGTGAAGAAAAGAAGATTAGATGCACACATGTGTTTCTGTTGCTGTTTTTATCAAGTGCAAGATCTTTTATTTTATTCATTATTTAAGCTATTTTACAATATTTTTTTTTTTCCTATGAAGTATCTAAAATATGGAAAAGCGAAAGCAATTTCTTAAAATAATAAAATTGCGTTACTGAACAGGAATTAATGACTATTTATAACTTGCAATAAAATTTAAATTAGAACATTCTAAAGTTTTGAAACAGACAACTATTGATCAAATGTTTTCAAAGTTCAAAAAATAATTTCTTTAGTTTATATTGTTTTCAATTTTTTTTTCATTGATAATAAAATAACTTAAAAATCTAATATTTTATTGCTATTAATGTTTTTATTTATTTATTTATTTATTTTTAATCTTTATTATTATTATTTCAATGGCCTAAAATCCGCACAACGTCCTCTCCCAAACAGTGCAGATTTCTGGCCCTCTACTATACTTCCTATATAAAAAATATTTGCTTTATTAAGCTGTATAATCTCACAAAGTTTGTCCCATGATTTTAGTGCTATCCCGTATATGGGCTGTATATGAGAACATGCAATTTAAATTCATTCAAAATTAAAAAAGAATTTAAATAAAAATAGGGGTTGTAAATTTATGCCATGGAGTTTGTTTTGTGCTTTTTTCACTTATTTGACTATTTTATAAGAATAAATTTAACCTTCCAAGCATCTTGCAAATGGGTAAATTTGTAATGTTGTTTTCTCTGCATTTTGTCTTAATTGCTAATAAAGTATGATTCTTTCAAGATTACATAAAAAAATCTTATTTAGGAATATAAATGTAATTTTTGAGAGTCTTAACCTTTCTTCAATGCTTTGAAAATTCATTAAATTTATAGAATTATAATATCTTAAACATTGCTTGCAGTGAAACCTGGAGCTTAGAGTACGGAATATTACGGGCCAAACGCTTAGAGGGTTAACAAATATTTGTTATAAAAAAAAAAAAAAAAAAAAAAAAAAAAAAAATTTTTTTTTTTTTTTTTTTTTTTTTTTTTTTTTTTTTTTAAGTAAGTAAGCAAAATATTAATTAATCTTCAATGCATTTTATTTTCTCAATTTAGCTAGAAGATACAGATTATGATAAACCACTTGATCCAGATGATGTTCATCTACCTCCTCCAGCACTTCCTACTGAAAGACTGCTTGCTGCTGTTGAACAGTTTTATTGTCCTCCAACTCATGAAAGAACAAGAAACAAGTATTTCTTTCTTCCTTGTCATAATATAATCTGGAATAATAAACATAATTTATTCATTATTGATGCCTTTAAATTTTATTTTGCAAGCAAACATATTGTTACATTTATTCAATCATTCAAAATCAATAAAAAATTAGAAATTTGTAGTTTTCTGGAGCTTTTTTTTTTCACCCCCCCCCCCCTCTCCCAATTTAAAACTTTTTTTTTTTTTTTTTTTTTTAACAAAGATTTTGTTTCTATAATAAGTTATTTTGATAATAGAACTAAAACTTAAAAAAATAATATTGTATTGTTTGCAATTAAAATTGAATTAAAACTGCAAAGTTTTTATATTTGCCTTGAAAAGAACTTAATAAATAAATCATTGTTATTGATTATTGTTTTTTTTTCTCTCTATCTCTATGTACGTATGTGTGTGTATGTATATATATATATATTTTCTATAATATATAATTTATTTATATATATCATCCATCTTGTTTCGAAATAGTTGAAAAAAAGTATAATTTCATGATTAATTTGTATTTGTTGTATCAGATATATTTTTTCTGAATTATATTTAAACTTACAATTAACTTAAAAATAAGGTGTTAGACTGATTAGAAATAAGTTTTCATGTAATAGAAAGCAAACAGAATTATTTACAGTTTGGAAATTGGTAATTAGACATATTTCCTTTGTATGTTTTTGTTTTGCTCACACATAAATTAATAAAATATAAATCTTCTTTATTACATGGGTACTTTCTTTTTCAATGTTCTAAAAAACCTAGTAGGTTTTGCCTAATCTAAGGACAGCATACCCATGGCATGTGACAGAGTATTTCTGGTACAGTATTGAGTGAGGTTTTAAATCAAGATGCAATTATGACAACCAAATACACTTATAGAAAAGTGTATTATAAGTAAAAATTTCAATGATAATTGAATGGCAATTTAGAATTAATTTCCAGAGCTATTTAGAAAACTGGCATTGCTGTTTTTGAATTCATCTATCTCCATCTGCGAGACATTAGTTTAACAAATGAATAATAGAAAACTCTTCAGATTATTCTAGTTATAAGCAACTAAGTTTGAACTTAATAACTATTTTTTATTCAAGTTGCAGCCACAGATATCACCTTTAATCGATTTATTTTTTATTATTGTATAAAATGTAATTTTAACTATAATTGTTAAGTATAAGGCTTACTTATATATTACTCATCTTTTCTATCTATTAATTAAGAAAATCTCAAGTAATTTTGATACTTTTTTTTATCACTATACTTGTTTTTCATTTGACATTTCATGAACACATAAAATACTTTTCCAAAAAAAAAAAAAAAAGTTTACACATGAATATTAAAAGGTTTGCCATTAGTAATCTAACCTTTCTGGTTTAACTTTCAAAATCGGCAGAATATAGTCTCTTCCTTCATTTTTTCTTTTTAAAATTAAGTCCTCCTTCCTTTCTTTTTATTTTAGAAATTTATTATTATTGCCTCAGAGAAGCATAACAATCAATGCAACATTAATTTGGACATTTGGACCCTATGATGAAACAATATTTGACGGACATTGTTCCAATTTTCACAGGAGGTGTCTATGAGGGTGACCCATTACCAAGAATAAATTTCAAATAGTTAGAAAATTATATTTAAAAATAGATTTAAAAATAAATAAATGGAGACATGTAAATAATCTTCTCCCTGTCCCTGTCCTCCCAAAAGATGAATAAACAAGTTACAATAATAAAATTAAATTTGTATATTAAACACTCTTGATAAAATACTCAATTGGCTGTACACCCAATTATGAAACCTATCCTATGTAATTTAAGCTAATAACAAGTATCCTTTTGGATTTGACAATTTTTATTTTTGTTACTTTTATGTTAGCTGGAAATGAAATTGCAAATGAAAAATCACAAATATTGTTACCATTACCATAATTTATATTGCATTCATTTCATCACAGATCCTATTATGGAACTTTACCCCATAATTTAAACTATTGACAAGTATCAATTAGGCTTAACTGTTATATTAACCAGACTAAATTGCCAAATATTCTCTAACTTCTACAATTATATGAGAGTTGAAATAACAATGGATTTAATTATGTTCTAATAAATATTTGACAAAATATGCCAGAGTGCTGTGAAGCTGCAACAATGAAATATTTTAAAGAAAATAAATTATAAATTATTTTTATTTATATTATTTATATTATTTATTTATATTATTTTTATTTTATTTATTATTTATTTAGAAAATAAATTATAAATAAAAATTAAAGTTTAATACTTAAAAAAGGCTTTTATCAGTTTATAGTTAAATATTAATTTTCTGTTTAGTTTGAGAAATCGATTTAGAAATCCTAAGAAGATAGCTTAAATAATGTTTTTTTCTTTCCTGCTCCCTTTCTTAAAAATTAAACAAGCAAAAAAATAAATAAATAAATAAATAAAATAAAATAAAATTAAATATTTTTTAAAACATTTGTTTAAACTTTTTACCAAGTATGAAAGAAGCTGTGAATTTTTCATATCTGAGTTTGTTGCCCTAACTAAAATAATGTAATGTAATTGGAATTTTTGGTAGAAAAAATTTGAATTGCAGTTAAGCAAACAAACAAAAGGCAGTATTTTTAAGATGATCATTGGATGTTCATAAGAATGTTTTTTAAACATTATTTTTACTTTTATTACTTTTATTATACACTTTTTTTTCCATCTGCAACTGATTGGCAGTTATGTGTTATCATAATTGTTGGTCAATAAAAAATTCAAAGTAAAAATCTGCTGAATCAAGAGAAATTATTGAATAGAAGGAAATTTTTAATGATATGATTCAAATTTTGAACTAATTTGAAATGTGATTTACATCAAGAACACCTCCAATAACACTTTAAATTATGTAGAAAAACATCACTCAAACTGCGTATAAAACAATTCTTTAAAAAAAATTAAATGCTTTGAAGTTATTTGAGATTTATAGAGCAATAATATATTATTCTCAAAAGGTGAATGTGCATAGTTTTTAATGTTGATTAAATAACCTATGCAGATTCAATAAAATTATGCTTATTTCTTTGTTAAGGGGACTGTTCACTCAGCTTTGAAATTCTCCTCTGTCATGTTAAGTCTGTGATTTGATGTGATGTTTGATTATTTGTATTTAAAATATCTCTTGGCTAAATTGATATTTTTAACTTCCTACTTTCTGTGTACTTCTTCTTAAGGGATATTTCTTTATTCTTAATTCTCAAAATATTTCTAAAATCATGCTTAATTTAATATTTTCTGTGTTAAAAGCTGATGAATTGGGGATAAAATTTTAACATTTCCTATAAAATTAAGTATGTACTGTAGAAAAAAATTGAAAACTAAGAAAACAGAAACATCTTTTCAGACTGTATATAGAAAATAGAAGTTGAAAATATTAATTTCCCAAGGAGATAATTTAAATGCATGGATGCGTCAAATGCCCATAAACTTTACATTAGTGAGATTAATTCGAAAACTGAGTGACCAACCCCTTTTAGAAAAAATGACTCATATTTGTGATGGTTAATGATAAACTACTATACTTAGCATTAAACCCAGTAGCAGTATTTCCTATGTCAGTCTGCAGCAAATCAAAATTTATGTACTATCTAACAACACAGCACCAACCATACTATCAGAAACAATTCATAAAATAAACAAAGTTTTCATCTTTTAAGAAAATGTAATAAGATAAAATATATCTAAAGACATAGTCAATTTTAGTCACTTTTTGTAGAAAGTCTGTAAATAACAACAGTTGCTACTGCACTGTATTGTTTATGCTACTAGGACATTAAATAGTGTAACTCAAAATGCAATTAAAGAAGTCTAGTTAAAAATGTTAAAATCATTAGGCAAATTACAGTTTTTGTCATTGTACATTATTCTTAACATTGTAAACACAAATAACTCTTCATTAAAATAATTCAATATTTACTACAAATGAATAGCCATTTAAATAAATATCGAATTACTTTTATGATTTGAAGTGATTTTTACATATAGTTTATAACTCCTCATTAACAAAAATGCACCTGAATTTCTTAAAAGTTATTAATGTTGTGAAGTCATTGGTCATAAAGAAGTCTGTATATAATGAATTGTTTTTATGCTCCCTTTAGCTTTGTTGTTACAAGCATTTTTTCTGTATTGAAGAATTTCTAATGATTTATGTTGTTTACTGAAATTATTTTAGATGCATAAGTTATGCATGCAGTTTTTTGCTATTTGTTTAATGATTTTAAAAATAATATTTAATGTATCTGTTTAATAATTTCAGTTCATATGTCATATCCAGTGATGGTTGGGAACAGCTAGGGTTATATGAATTTTTCAAAGCCAAAGCTCAAGCCAAAAAACAGAAAGGTATGCCACCAGATGAAAGAAGCTATGATTTGAATAATGACTATCCTGGTTCACAAGGATTTTCTGAACAGAAAGAAGAAAAACGAAGAAGATATAGAGAATTTAAAAGGTTTGCATTCACATAAGTGATACTTTTTTTTCTTAGCCTTTTTAATGCTGCATTGTGACCAAAAAATATCACAAAGTATTTATTGGTAAAAATCTATTTTAAACTAAAATATAAGAATTATATATAGTTTTAGTCTATTCTCCTAAATTGTTTTGAATGAAACATCTCATTTTTGGGAGTTATTCTGACTAATTGAAGAAAATCAGAGTACAGTAAACGAATAAGAATTCCTTATCACCTTTTATTTTCTAATATCTCTTCTCCAATCCCATTTTGATTCTTAGTTTGAGTAATAAACAATGTCTAACAGTCAACAAACAGCTAGGAATAAATCCACTTCATTTCAGATCCATCAAAAAACGAGCATGGGGAACTGAGGGGGGGGGGGGGGATGCTAGATAATCGATAGTATATCAAAGTCATAAACATCTTCCGCTAACACTTTCTAAAATGTCTTAGATTTGAAAACTTTTTGCCAATATTTATGTGCAATGTAATCAAAGAACTATATCCTGTTAAAAAAATAAACCTTTACATGCCATTGTTCCATTTCTAGAGCATGCAAATTTGTTATGTAATAGAAACTTTAAAAATTGATCTTTTATGTTATAACTTATGTTCTGCAAATAAAATGATCATTTTTAATTACTTTCACTTACTTATAAAACATTTGTTAAATTTTGAATTTTATATCAATTTGTAAACTTAGTCTTACAAAAAGTTTTTAAAAAGCCAAAAATTTTTTTTCCTCTAGACATACCCTAATGCCAAAAGTTCAATCCCTACTTTCTTCTTAAATATTCTTTATAGAACAATACAAATAAAATTGTGTTTTTTTGTGGAGTTTGGGATTTGATGTTTCCATTTACATTGGCATGTAAAACATTAAATTATTATTCGGAATTTTATATTTGATATTTACATTCTAGAGATTTTATTTAAAAATGATTTTGCTCTGCTAATTAATTTTCTATTTGTTGTTGATATAGAAACAAGGCTGAAAATCTTAGTCAGGTTTTGCACAGATGTTTGGGGGGGGAGGGAGGGGGAGGTTAAATAAAAGATTTAATTGTATCAAAATGTCTCCTTTCCTCACCTTATTCCTTTTTCACCCTTCCAACACTCAAAATTTGAAAATTTTAAATCAAAGCTTTATTTTGTCATATTTGTAGCTCTCTAGTAAGAAATAAATATTCATCTAAATAATCTTCAATAAATATTGATCCTTCTCTCAGAAATTTAACCCCCCCCCCCTCCTGCCTTTTTTACCTCCATCATTGAAAGTTTAAGATTTTTAAAGTTAAAGAAGAAGGATAAAAATCTGCTTTATTTGTTGCTCTGTAACAAATAGATTAACAATAAATAACTTATCAATAATCTAATTTATCCTTTTCTGTTTGGAATTTCTGTTTTCCACCTCTGCTCCCCTCTGCACATAATTTTAAATTTTTAAAAAACTTTCTACCTATTTGTTCATTAGTAATAATAGGTATCTCTCATCTAAATCCCTCCTCTCTTCTTTGAAATTTCTAATTTTTTTTTCTTTGTCCTTTTAGAAATGCAAGAAATTTCTTGATTAGAACTGAGATAATTTCTCTTTTTTGCATTTTGTTTACTCTCACTCCTAAGAAATGGCATGCTATTTGTGTTGTACAATTTTTGTGAGCTACATTGCATTTATATTTTAGACTGGAACTTTATTAAATTTTTAACATTTCACAGTTTGAATATTCTGTGATTTTCTTATGTAAATCTGTTAAGTGTTGGCCGGTTTCTTGAAATAACTAAAAATCTGGATGTGTCCAGAATTAATAAAAATGATAGTTTTATTCTAATAACTTTCATTAGTATAGTAAAAATAGTCATTTTATCTTAATTAAAGCTCATTTTTTGTGCTTGAAATATGCAAGCCATAAAAATTGATTATAATAAAGTATTATATGAATTAATGTGTATATTTTTACCTTGATGGTTACTATTTTTATTCATAATTGCTCTATTTAACTTAAATTGTCTGTTTCTTATATTTTGAAACTTTTTTATCTTGTTTAGCCCTGAGCCTGAGGCTGTTACTGCTCCTGTTGCTGCACCTTCTAGAAATGGTAATAAAAATAAAAGGCGTTCAAGGTCAATATCAAGATCACGTTCAAGATCAAGAACACCTGAACCATCACCACGTCGCTCATCTAGATCACCTTCTCCTAGACCTCACTTTAGTAGGTCTCGTAGGCGTTCTAGATCACGTTCACCCATAGACAAGGGTCGGTCACCTGACAGAGGATCATCACCTCCATATTTGTAAGTTTATTTTTTATTCTATGTAATTCATACTTTCCAATTGCCCATACTTGCCAAGTTTTATACATTAGGTGTAAAATTTACACATTTGGGCTGTTTTTTACGCTTTTACACTTAGGATACAATTTTTTACACATTTTTGCAAAATTTTCCCCCTTAATTTTTTAAAACTGCTTTTAATTATAAATACTTAACTGTTTCTGGCATAGTGTGCCCACTCCTGGCACACCTAATTTTAATTCCTAATTCGAAATTGGCACCAAAAATATTTTAGTGAAATTTTGTTTTTACAATCAAAGCTTTAATTAAGGAGTTCTTAATTTCTAAAAAAGTCATTTATAAATTCTGGTGTCAGACAATTTCTCATTTTATGAACACATTTGCCATGCCGGAAAGGGTTAAGAGGATATATTTAAATATAGTTAAAAATGAGTTTGTTTCATTATTAAAAAATATTATAGAATTTTTAATTTTCATTATATGTTCATTTTGAGTAAATTTTGTCTATATTTTCTATAAAATGTGAGAATTGAAGAACTTTTAAAAATTAGTGATGAAACAAACAATGGTTATGAACAAATAACTGAATATTAAATATTCAGTATTCCTTTCGGTATTACTTTTGATATTGATGTTTTTTAAATAAAGCAAACAAAGTTAATATTGCCTTTCTGTGTTCTACATCCCATTGCAGCCAAAATGTTTAGTCTTTCAAATAATAATAATAATAATAATAATTTGAATTTTCTCAGGTTGGCAGGTATGAGTTGCCTCAGTTGTCAACCCAAAGTGGCCATGAAGTTTCTATGATTTTAAAATACTAAGCAACCAATTGTTTAAATGCTAAAACAACTTTTTGACTTTTTTTTTTTTTTTCTTTTGTAAAAATTTTTATTTGAGAAATAATGGAGTAATCCTTCCTAATGTGAAACAGTTTAATTAATGGTGTTTTAATTTTGTTTTTTAAGCTTTTTTTATTTAGACAAATATTTTCTCTACTGAAAATTATATTAGTTTTATCCAGAAAATATAAAACATTTTCTGGATAATTTTATGTTTATTATTCTTAAGGCTTCTGTCCCAGTCAAGTAAAAAACTCGCAAGCTAATGCTAAACCTATGGGGAGTTTATTTCCTAATACCTTGTTTACATTTTGACACTTTGAATTTATTTTCTTTACTTTTTCTTTCTCTCTTTATTTATTTTTGCATTAGATAGCTGAGATTTATCTTTACATCACCCCTTTTTTACTTTTTCTGTTTTTGGTTGCATATATGTTTTATGATGACACTTTTATTTTCAGAACTGGCTTCGAAAGTAAAAGTAATTTCTGTAAAAAAATATCTGCAACCAAATTAAAAAAATTAAAAAAGGGATGATGTGGTGGACTTTAAATATCTAATGAAAAAAGTATTTAAAAATGCCAAAATGCAAACAAGATATTAGGAAATAACTTCCTCATTGGTTTAGCACAACTCACAAGTGTCTTCACCTAATGGAGACAGTGGCCTTAAATATTTTTCTTGAGAATTTTCCATTTATGGGGACTTTTCCCTTTATTTAAAATGTGGTTAGAATTATTCAGCTTATTTTATATTCTTATAGACTATCATTTCTGCAACTACTTTTGCCATTTAAGCCACTGTTTAGGCTATTGTTTTAAAGATTTTCTGCTGCTAAAGCAATTAAAATTTGCTGGAAAATTGCAGTTATTGCAATTTTATTAGTGGCCGCTTTGTTCTTTGAAAATCCTGAACAATAAATTATTTTAAAAATATCTTTTAGTATTAATGTAAATTTACGTATCCCATATAAGTTTTTTAATATAATAACATTTTGCAAACAGTAAAAATGGAATCCTTGACTGCATACAAGAAAATTTATATTTCTCCTCGTAAGGAAGGCAGCCATAAGGTGGCTATAGGCTGATAATTTTTTAGTTGCTACTTTTTAATTTAGTGGATCAGTAACTGCCACTAATTTTGCCATTTATAAAGCAATTACTTTTGTTGCACTTTTCCTGCAACTTCATATTTTCCATTTATTTTTTTATACATTTTTAAGTTTTTTTTTTAATAAAACCCACTTTTTTTCCCTTTTAAACAGGCATGTAGCAAGTATTTTTATCATAATTTTTATTTAGTAAAAATACAGAAATGCTTTGTATTTATGAAATTTTATAAAATGCAATTAAGGACAAATGCATTAAAAATGTAAACAAAATTTAATAGTTCATTACCTAAAAAGCATCAAAATTCAGATTAAAATGTATTATCAATTCCCAAGTGAAATAAAACATTTTTCATGGAAATATGAATCTCTACTTTGATTACATCTTATTAGAAAATTGGTTAATTCTTTTTCCTACTGGGTGCAAACAGATTTCAGCGATTCAGCTGTATTTTCAATATTTTGGCTTTACACCATGCGCTTGCTCTTCAGTCGGATTATTTTTTGAAGAAATAAAGTTTTATTCTGCAAAATATATTCATCAGATTTCATATGCATTTCATGTAATTTATTAGCCTCCGATGCTATTTCTTTCAGACAAGCTAAAAAATGTCATGTCGCCAGCCCTGAATTTTCTACTCAACCGATTTTGATAATTATTTTTTTAAATGAAAGCTATTTATATGTAGTTGTGCCCATTTTAGCTATTTTTACTTTCTTCTATCTTCAATAGAAGAAAGTATTGTAATCGAAATTTTTTTCGACTTCCGGTTTTCGACGGATTTACATGTTTTAGGGATCAGAGATTCCAAAAAACATGTTTTTACAAAATGTCTGTCTGTCCGTGTGTCTGTCTGTCTGTGTGTCTGTATGTCGCCATTCTACCATCAAAAAGTGAATGAAGTTATGCATAGAATTGAACCAAATTTTTTGTGAATGTTTTTGGCTGTGGCAAGCAGGTCCTCCTTCAGTTTTGAAATATTCCGCCGGAAGGGGGCGCTGCAATCGCGATTTTTGTGCCATTTTCAATATTGTACCGACCAAAAGTATATGAAGTTATGCATCGAAATGAACCAAATTTTTTGTGTATGTGTATGACTATGGCTAGTTGGTCCGCCCTGAATTTGAAAATAATCCGCTGGAAGGGGGCGCTGCAATCGTGATTTTTGTGCCATTTTCAATATTGTACCGACCAAAAGTATATGAAGTTATGCATCGAATTGAACCAAATTTTTTGTGTATGTGTATGACTATGGCTAGTTGGTCCGCCCTGAATTTGAAAGTTATCCGCCGGAAGGGGGCGCTGCAATCGCTATTTTTGTGCCATTTTCAATATTGTACCGACCAAAAGTATATGAAGTTATGCATCGAACTGAACCAAATTTTTTGTGTATGTGTATGACTATGGCTAGTTGGTCCTCCCTGAATTTGAAAAAAATCCGCCGGAAGGGGGCGCTAAAATCATGATTTATGTGCCATTTTCAATATTGTACCGACCAAAAGTACATGAAGTTAGGCATCGAATTGAACGAAATTTTTTGTGTAAGTGTATGGCTATGGGTAGTTAGATCGCCCTGAATCTGAAAAAAATTCGCCAGAAGGGGGCGCTGCAATACCGAATTTTATGCTATTTTCAATATTGCACCACATAAAAGTGTATGAAGTTAGTTCTAGAACTGAAGTAAACATTTTGTATATGATTATTTTTTGGTAAGGCAAATAGGTCCTCCCTGAATTTGAAAAAAAAATCTGCTTATCATTCTATTGTCCATCGGCTCGTGCAGAGACGGAAATTCGTTTTTACTCCGATTAATTATTGAAGCAGAAATTTAAGATGAAAATCAAAGTTGGTAAGGTATTGAATTAAAATTATTAAAGCATTAAAATGAGTAACTATTTTTTTTAATATTAAAATGTATGTATGAGATAGAAGAAAGTTTTGGGATTGGCACATCCAACTAGTTTAATTTATTTCCATTTTTATATTTTATTTTTAATTTTAAATGCTTTTTACGATATTTTTTAAATATGGTGGCAACTCAGTTTAGCTTTTCTCTCGATAATAAAAATTTATTTTCCTTTATCCCTTTCCACGAGTCAGAAGCTTTATTTCATCAGTGAACATGTGCATGTCCTTGCATTTAAAAAAAAAGTCAATTGTTTTCGTAATATTTAACCACAATAAAATGATTGCGTATAATTATGTACTAATTGAGGTAAAAAAATATATTTACTAAGAAATAATAATAATAATGTAAATAAAATAACAGAAATTATGATAAAAATTAATGTCTAAAGAAAAATTTCAAATGAGGAAAATGATGTCATTCAGCAACCAGATAAATGGGAATTACAATATCATTACAGATGCCTTTTTCATATTACTATTAACAGTAACTTTTAAAAAACATTTGAAGAGAAAATGACGTTACTATTTAAAACATCGCATTTTTACTCATAACGATATTACATTTCAATATTTCGTTTCATTATGAACATTGAAATTTTACTTTCAGATGACTTCAGTTAGTGAAAATAATGTCACAGTAAAAATAAAATTAGTTTTTTTTTTTAATAAAGCTATTTTTCTGTGAGTGCATGTAAAATAAAATTTCTCGATTTCGCCGGCACTCATATTACAATTTTAACTGAAGATGTGCGAATATTTGCATGCAAAATTGTAACTGGCAAACTTGAGATTAAGTTTGGAAATATATTTATTATATATTGATTCAATAATGTAATTACTTTTGCTTTTTTTTAAACCAAATCGATTGGATCTTTTAAATATTTCATTCGTCGAATTCGATGGGATTCCACTCGTTTTATTGTTAAAATGCATTTCCTTTTTCTCAGCGTCTATGAAAAAGCGTTTAAACTAAAGAAAAATCCGTTTTTGATGAATCTAGTCAATGAAGAATTAGCACGTCAAACTAGGGTAACATCCCCAGTAATTGGCACTTTAAGAATTTGTCTTTAAACTTACTTCAATTTTCATTACAAAGAAATAAGATATTTACTTGGAAATATTTTTAAATCAAAGAATGCATATATTTGCATCTATTTTGCCCACCAAAAGCAAAAAAAATTGAAAAAGTATATTTATAAAAATATATTTATAAAAAATTGCTGAAATCACCAGTAATTGGCACCTAGAGCACCAATGTATGACACCTTGTGATCCAGTAATTGGCACAAGTTTATACTAAAAAAAAACTTTGCATTTTGCCTTGGGTTTAATCGCTTTAAATGAATTTACTGTAGATGAAGATGCCATATTTCAGGTTTTTGAAAGTAAAAAATCAGCATATTAGTTTGAAATGTGAACACTTTAAAACAATACAATGTACTTACATTAATACCCAGTAATTGTCATGCTGTCCCCAGTAATTGTCATATGAAGCTTTAATGGATTCCAATTACTGATAATATTTCATATTTTCAAATAAAAATAAATGATAAACAAAATTAGTCTATAACTTTAAAAGCACTTCCAAAATAAGTGGTTTAATCTAAAATTCCTTGAGAATTCCTTGTAATTGGAATAGGTGCCAATTACTGGAACTAGCAAAATTGAAGCACCATTAATTGGCATCTATCATTAATTCAGAAATCCAAATATTTGTGTCGAAAATACTTTTATACAATTAAAGTACCGTAATTTCTGGAAGAAACGCCCCAGCGTTTACGTGTTTTAAACTGAAATTTCAAGCGATGCGGCGTTTACGAGCAGTTTTTTTTTTTTTCAAACAAGCGTGATATTTTTCTGAATTTTTTCGAAAATTAAAAAAAAAAATCGATCATAATTCCAAAATTTCAGACATAAGATGTATCGCGAATTTCGACAAATGCTTGCAAAAACAAATTAATTTCGATTTCGTCAAAATATCGCGAAAATATGTCAATTTTCATTAAAAGACCGCAAAAAGTTACGCAAATCTCGCATTAGATTATGAATAAATGGAAATTGCATTTTCGAATGAATTTCCTGAATTTCTCCTCCCCTTCTTTTATAACTTTCAGAAAATTTGTTCTGAATCCGATTTTTTCCCCCCGTTCCAAAGATTCAGTGATGAATCATGATGAAATGAATGAATCATGAATCTTTGATGAAATGTGCTTTTTTTTAAAAGATTTTTTTTAATTGATTTCATGCTTTTTTTTTTACAAATTTCTCCTTTTTTTCTGCGTTTTTTGACAGAATTTACGTTTTTTTAAACCAATTTTTTTTTCAAGTATTGCTTCAATTATCAAAATTTATGATTCATTCAAAGATTCACGATTCATTCCTGAAAATTTTGTGAAACGATCATGGAAAAATCCCGTGTAAGCGCCCCTCTCTAAATATATTATGATTTTTCGTCATGTTTGGGGGGGGGGGGGTGCGGATTAACGGTATTTTACGGTACTGTTAGGAAAAAAATCACCGTATCCGCTGCACTGCACTAAGCATATTTTTACTTAAACTCGTATGCGTCGCGGCGCTTATTCCCGAAAATACGGTATTTAAATAATATTATTAATTTTGTATTTATTTATTAATTTCTGATTAATAATTTCATTTTTATGATTTCTTAATACAGCTTATTAATGTGTTTCTGTTTAACATGCTAACCGCGATTACCACGGAAATTTCACCTGCGGCGTTTACGACAATGCGGCATTTACGACCATTTTCTAAATTTTTGTGAGTGATTTTCCGCGATGCGGCGTTTCTTCCAGAAATTACGGTAACCCTTTTCAACTAAACAAAACTGTCATCAATTAAAATTTTAAATATATTAGAAATCAAATAATAATGAATTGAAAAGCATGCCTTCCTTAAATCAAAGAAGAAGCATTTGAAACAAAAATGGCTTATTTCATACAAGCCATAATTGTTTTTCTTTCCTAGGCACTATTATCATCTAGTAGCATAAATCAAAGTTATAATCTTTAACGTAAATGAGCATATAACTGGTATGAGGTCTTGCATTTTTAAAAGACTGGATATAAATCTTATTTTAGGACATGTTCGTAGAATGTGCCAATCACTGGTGCATGCCAATTACTGGGGGTGTTACCCTATATCTCTTTATTATTCCTCAATTCCAATGACTCAGAGAGAAATTGCTAATCAATTGGGTATTTCAAGCCGTTCTGTTTGTTATTATATTGATAAACACAAGAAAAATGAAGTTAGTTCATTGCATTCTAAATGGGGTCGCCCTTCTAAAAGACCCTATCGATTTTTTTTTCTTTTTTCTAATCGGAGGCGAAACTGAATTCTGCAATGGCAGAATCTACATTCAACTTGTCTTTTTTTTTTTTTTCTCCGAGCAGATAGAGATAGAAGAGAACTTCCAGTGTAAAGTAAAACTTTTAACTCAACATTGTAGAGTTTACTTTCGGAAAATCAAAAGTTGAAATTAAAATTGACTTACCGTTTTTTATCTTAAATAGTATCCTTTGTTCTTTTTTTTCACTCAATTCAAGTAGATTTTACCTCCCCCCGGAGAGCACACACGCTTACATTTGTAGATAGAATGGTTAATGTGATTTTATTGATAAGTGTTCATGAACATATGCAAATAAATATTCCAAAAATGTATTCTAAAAAAAAATTAATGTGATAACAAATTTTGTGATTTTAAAGCAATTTTCTTGAATTTTAATTATTTGTATATGTTTATAACATCATGAATACTTGGCTGATATCAAACTCCAATTTAAAGAAATATATATATCTATACAACAATTATGTTGTTTATGTAGATGTCAAAAAAGTTTGAAACATTATAGTGGCCACTAACTTTAAAAAGTGGCCACTTATGAAACCGAATCTACCAGCCACTAGCTACTAACTCAATTTCCCAGTTTTCATCTGTATCTGGATGACTTTCTGACATGGATAATGACTGAATCTGTGTTTTAGTGAATAATTATCCAGGATTATTTCTTAACAGATTACTGAGAGACTAATTTTTGACAATTCAATTGCATTTCACGATTTAAAACAACTTTGGTATGCCTCAATACTCAATGTATTTGAAATTGTGTATAAACTTTTACAATTACCCAATAGTATTCAGGGAAAATTAAAATATTTCTATGTTCTATCTTTATTATTTGTTTTGCAGAATGACATATGTGTATGTATGTGTGGTTTTTGTATGGTTAAATTTCTTTTGTTTTTAGGGGATCTGGTTCTAATCCTCGTGAACATCGTCTAGATGAAAGTAATAAAGGACATCAACTTCTAAGAAAAATGGGTATCATTTTATATTGTTACCTTTCTAATTTATAAACAATCATTGCTATATTCAGTAATTTTTAAAACTGTATATCTAAGAAATTTTGAAAGATAATGTATTTTCGAGTGCAGATAATTTTGAGTCAAATGGTTCAAATTTAAGTTTTGGCTGAGAAATAACTTTTGAATTTTAAATTAATAATTGTTGTTAAATTTATTTTCAATATTTGTTTAGTTTTATCCTTTCATCTATAATTTTCTTGACACTTTTTGTTTTTAATCTAACATGAAAAGAAATTGTATTTTTAATGTTTTGAATATTTTTTTGAGGAAAAGATAAGTCTTTACCGTTAAATAAATTATTAATGTTAAAGAGATTGACATTTAAAGTGATTTTGAAGGGTAATGACATCTTGCACATTTTAAGTGATAATTGGCGGCCACATTATATTGTGAAAACTGGGGTGTTAAAATAACATCTTTTTAACTCTTTATTAACAATAGTTAATATTTATAATTTTATTGATAAGCCTTTGATTTTTAATTCAGGGTTCATACAGGCCAGGGAAAAGTTAGGAAATTCAAAAAAATTAGCCAACAAGTTAAGGAAATGTTTAAAAGTTTGAACTGGTCAGAGAATTTTTCATGTACTACTTTTCCGTCAGAATCATGATTATATTTCCAAATAGAAAACTTTTGAATTAAATATTTATCTAATCTAAAATTTTTATATAAAACTTTAAAATAAAAAATTATATAAAAACAAGTAAGAAAAATCATGCATTAAGCATTAATTATGAAATACTTTCCAACACTTCCTGAAATCTTTAACAAAACTTCATTATGTAGGAAAATAAGGTTACTGTCTGTAGCTAAATATGTATTTCAATACTTTTGAACAGCTCTGTATTTGATTTGTCAGTTGATAGATATACTATATAATAGGAAATTTAGTTTATCAAGAAAATTCCAAGCAGGTTGAAATTTCTCTTTCAACAATTTATACTAATAGATGGAAACACACTTGAATATTTTGGTTCATCCCTGTAGTTTACCTAGAACCTTTATTACATACTAGTATTTAACTAAAATTTATTTTAAACTAAAACACTCTTAAAATTACTGAAATCACATTCTCAGAAATTAACATTCATAGGCATCCATGTACTCAATTTTTTGCATAGTCCTGTATATCATTTTATTTATATTAAACATTTCTCAGTAAACTGAATGCAGTTCAGTGTAAAAATGCACAACTTATTTAAAAACCACCTTTAAGTAATTTACGGACGTATTCAGTACCGTTTGCGAGTTCTTTTGTGTAGCTCTGTATATCAACTATCATTTATACAGACCATAAAATATGCATAGATTTAGTGAAACTTAAAAGGGCATATCATAATTAAAATGTATTTTATTCATCCATCAGCCATTATCGAATATATACATATATATAGTACTTCAGAAAGGATATAACTATTTGAAATCTTTTGTGTATCCCTGTAAATGCTATGCACTTTGTATTATGCATGACTATATTGTATAACTTATATTAAGCCTCAGCAATGTATATAAATTTTATTATTCATAAAACAGTTTAATATAATTAAAATATGTCACACACAGTTCTCCCCTTTACCATTATGTAATGGAATTCTATAGTATTCCTTGTAAATGAATAAAGCTATTTTTTCAATGCATATTTTAGTGCGCTTCGTAAATCATATAAATTTTAATATGTTTGGCGGGGTATAACATCTTTAAAATTCATTTGAAAAATTATTTTCTCATAGGTCATAATATAATGGTAAATTTTTAAATGTCCCTGTAAATAAACTAGTCATGCTAAAAATTTCATTTGAAATAGGGTTTGCTCTAGGATAAACTTCAATAACATCCAAAAATTTCAGAGCAATCCAAGTATATTTATGAAAGTTAGAGCCTAGACAGACAACCAGACAAAGGAAATCATATACACTTTTGAACTTTGCTGGAAAGTGTTAAAAATATAAAAATCAGAAATTCATACTGCACATTTTTTTTTTTTTTTAACATTTATCTAGATTAAAGTTGTCTATTGTGGAGGGTTTCACAATAATATACAGTGAAGCCCCAATATTTTATTCTAGCATCGATCATTTTATTTCTATGGTCTCTGCTCAAATTTTAATTAAATAATGTTTACAAAATCCACAAGCATCATTCTTCAAAAAGTTATTTTTGTTGTTGTAAATTTTTCTCCTTGCCAAAATAAAATTCAAAGTCATGTGATCCATATGACATACAAACTAGAATTACTTCTTTTCAGGGTTGGAAAAAAAATCATGATTTTTTTTTTAAAAAATCAAAAAAATCGGATTTATTTGATTTAAATCAGATTTATTTGATTTTTTTAGAATCCTACTTTTAATTACTGTGTTTTTATGTTTTTACAATACATGGAGCTGTTTTTTATAATAAATAACTAAAAAAAAAAATAAATAACATTTATAATTTAAAAAAATAATATAAGAAATAATTATATAGTTAAGAAAATATTACATTCTAGTTACTGATTGGTGCTAAAAATTAAACATCTAGGCTTTAATCTGAAGCCATTCTATTATTTTGTAACTGAATTGTGCACATTAAATAAAAAATAAATTTAAATATGTTGTAAATGAATAGAAAATGGTAAAATTTAAAAAACAAATTAAATATAGTAAACTACCTCAAATCCGCTGCCCTAATATCCCCAACTCTCTAAAATCTGCAGATAATTTACAGATGTAAACAATCAAGCTTTCAGGTTAGGTATAGGGACAAACTTTGACTTTTTTTTTTATATCGATTATATATATACAGTCGAGTTTCTATATAACGAAATCCATTTTTCCAATAAAAAATTCGTTATATAGAGAAATTCGTTGAATAGAGAAAGCCATTAAAATTTCTGTGCAAATTTTGAACAAGTATTATTTTTTATATGTTTAATTAAAAATTTGAAGTGTTTAACTGTAAATATTAACTTAATATCCTATTTCTTAATTATTTGAACAGTTTGAAAAAAGAGAATAGACGTTTATTTAAAAGCTTAATAAAAATCACACAAGAAAAACGTACATTAATTTTTTTGCCATTGAAAACACAACATCTCAAATTTTCGGGAGCAATCTCATTGCTCCGGGAGTGAACTGTCATTCACTGCCGGTCCAAAACCACCCTCTGAAATCAACACTGACTTCAATTACCACATTGATCCCAGTTTTATATGTACAACAATTAAATTGACACTGTTTCTCGAAGGATGTTAAAAGATGTGTGGGAGGGGGGCTGGTGGAGTGAATTCGTTGGACTTAAGATCAAGGAGATTCAAGGTAGAGAAGCAATATAAAAAACTCAGCCTTGAACTATAAATCAAAAATAAATGATGGGAATTTGATTCCATGTGATTTTGAAGCTTGTTTAAAATTGAATAACTAAGAACATTTTATGAAAAAAATCGTTATATGGAGATAGATATTTTGCTATATAGAGACTGTTTTTAATGTAATCATGAAAAAAGGGGACCGTTCCTGCTAAAAATTCGTTATATAGAGAAATTCGATATGGGGTATGGAGTTTTGTTATAGGCAGACTCGACTGTATTTTAATCTGTAACTTTCATTAATATTACTAAATTCATGCTTTTTCATGAAGGAAGAATGAATTTATTTCTGAAAAAAATTTCAAGGTATTGCTAATATCAGTGGTGATCACAAACTTTTTGCAAAATGCATTTATACATTCATCAAGCATTTTTTATTATTGAGTTTCGTTAAACCTGAAATAAAAGTTCTTTATTTTATGATTTTGATGTGAATTCGTAGTGCATCTTTATGGGGCAAGTTTCATTGAATAATTTAGGAAAAAAATGCATCTCATCTTTATAATAAATGTCTAATTATACATTGATTATTTACTCATCTTTGTGGCTTTCAATATTTTAATCATTTTTAATTATCTAAATTTTTATTATTTTAGTTTAATTACCTTACATAATTGTTTAATGTTATTCATTATAATTTCAATTGCATTATTAATTACAATCATATTACCATTTAAAAAATGTAAACAAACCCATGACCAGAAATCCGCAAAATACTAAAATCCACACAACCTCTGGTCCCAAGCTGTGCAGATTTGAAGGAATCTACTGTATTCATTTAATGCAAGCTATTTATTAAGGGATAAAAATCACAATTAATTCAATATTTTTTAAGCAAATAGGAAAAAATCAGGGATTTAATTGTTTGAACAAAAATACTAATTTAGAAGCTTTGCCTACTCCTAATTTATTATGAAGGCTTGAATGAACTAGTCCATAAGAAGAAAATTGTCTTTCTACTCCAGGAGATGAAGTTACGGCTGTTGTTATTTGGTAAATAAATTCAATTTCAATTTCGACGATTGTCTCTTTACTTCCAATTACATAAAAGGACTTCCACCAATCATAATCTGTCATAATATCAGAAAGTCTTTTCTCAAGCAATGTTAATTTTTGAAATGGGCCATTTTTTGCTTGTAAATGTACTACAGTGGTGAGAAGATTTAGACAATCTTCTTTAATGAATGCCAAATCTTCATTATTTTCCCCTACACTAAGTGAAATTTCATTTCGATTCAAAACAGAGGGACTTAATAAAACTCCAGAAAAATGACAGCCATTAACAGCTTGTTCATATCTTACTTTAAATTTTGTAATTCTATCGTTATCTAATACATTTTCTAACTTTTTACCCAAAATTTTCCTCTGATATGTGCATTCGTGTGATATTGCAAAAAATTTATTTAAATCAAATGATTTTTTTTTAAAAATCAGTTGATTTAAATCTTGATTTAAATCAGTTGATTTAAATCATGCCAACCCTGCTTCTTTTATCTTAAAATAACTCATCTGTGCTGTTTATGTTGAAGATGACGACAATAATGTAGACGAAGAATGGTTCACATATAGCAGAGGATGTTTTTTTTTTTTTTTTTTTTTTTTTTTTTTGCTATTGTTGTTGTCTACTAATCCACAAATAATAAATGTGTAATAATGACTTATGACAAAAATCTGGGCCTGACTTGCCTGCGTTTCAGGAATCCAAAATTAACTTTTGGTTAACTTTGGGTTATTTGTAAATTCCATATTATTGAGTAAATAGTTTATGTAAGACTATTTTTGTATAGATTTTTCCAATTGTGGCTTGTTCAGTAGATATGAATTTGGACCCTTTTTATTTTATAATTTTCACGAAATGGGACGGCAATTTTTTGTTGAATTTTTGTCAGACTATTGCAAAATAAGATGGTGACTTTAGTCAGACGATTACCAAATAAAATGTCAATTTTCATCAAACGATGGCTAAATAAAATGGCGATTTTTGTCAAACAATGGCTAAATAAAATGGCTATTTTTGTCAAATAATCATGAATTAAAACAATTTTTCACCAAACGATTGTGAAATAAAGCTGTGATTTTCTTTAAACAGTTGCGAAAAAAAAAAACCGATAAGTTTCTGCTATTGACTCTTGGAATATATTGCTGGTTTACCTCTATTGATTTAAAATAATGTGAAATAAAATTCCTCATAGAGCCCAATGCACCTGTTACTGCACTGTTAAAAATCTTGCAGCATTTTGTACAGTCATTTCACCCTTTTCTGAAAAACCAGTAACATAACCGTAATTTAACTTTATTCTGACCATAAAATTGGTAATAATAAGTTCAGAATAACGTAAAAAGACGGTTGTTTTACTTTTTTTTGCAGAAAATGGTCAAATGACTGGATAAAATGCTGCAGATTTTTAACAGTGTGGGTTGATATAAAAGATACTGTGGAACTAAAGAAAAAAACATTTTTAATTTACTCGTATAACTTTACTGTACTTATTTTTATATTTATTTTATTTTATTGTGATTTTATGCATATTATTGAAATCTGATAACATTTGTTTTAGGTTGGGGTGGTGCTGGATTAGGAGCTGCTGAACAGGGCATTCAAGATCCAGTTGATGCTGGTGATGTAAGAGATCGTCAAGACATGTACAAAGGCATTGGTTCCAATCTAAATGACCCTTATGAAAACTTTAGAAAAAGTAAAGGTCAAGCATTTATAAACAGAATGAAAGCCCGGGCTGAAGAGCTTGGGAAAATATAAATTTCTCTTCATCTTATATATACATATATCAATAAAATCACATTTTCATTTTTATAATTGACTGTTGACTAGTCTTTAATATACATGTACAAGTTTATCACTTTTTAATAAAAAAAAAGTTATTTTATGTTGAGAAAAGTCCTATTAAATGTAAGTGGTATTCCATATATTTTTCACAATTTACAGTTTCAAATCACTTGGCACTCAAGATTTGCCCTACACAGTAAAATAATTTGATTTAAATGTAAAAAGGGGCTGTGTTATTAAACTGTGGTTGTATAGTTCAATACACAGTAAGAATGTCACCATTAAACTTTATTTCTTAATATTTAAGATATTTTTTAAATTTTGACTTTTAAGTAACACTCATGATTTTTTATAAACAATTTTAACATTTTTTCTTAGTAGAAAAAAATTAATTTAAACAATTTTTAAATTAAAAAATACAAAATAACTAAGCAGGGGATTTTATTTCCTTTAATAGTTCTTTTCTAAATTAACTTTAGGCTTTGAATACTGTTTTTGTTTTCATTAGCAGGATTCAATGAAGGTAATTTACAATAGGCTCCAGTGAAAGATAGATAAAAGAATATATATATTGCATATTTAAATAAAGTACAGGAGATCCCGAAAAGAGTATTCACTTTTTTAAAAATTAAATAATGACACGTCTCAATTTGACAGATGTATAAGGATCTGTTAATGTATTATAAGCCTACACCGTTATCACAAATTTTTTTGCCCACATTCTTGATTCCTAATTTTCACAAAAATGTCATCCTTAATAATTTGATACACAGTCCTATTGGATATTAGTTCCTATAAACCCTTTTTCTGACCCCCCCCCCTTTTTTTTTTTTGTCTGTGTGTGTGTAAAAGATTAGTTTTTAGCCATAATACAAAACAAATATTCTAATCCATCTCCATTTGGTTTTACCTAATTGTTAGCAACTTTATTTAAATATGCAAAACATATATATATATATATATATATATTTTCTTTTATCTATCTTTCACTGGAGCCTATTGTAAATTACCTTTATTGAATCCTGCTAATGAAAACAAAACAGCATTCAAAGCCTAAAGTTTATTTAGAAAAGGACTATTAAAGGAAATAAGAAATAACAATACAGAGCAACTAATAAATTAAATGAAAATGTGGCTTGTATCTCTCAAATTTACTTAAGGAGAAAAAATAAATCAAAATTTAACAAGATTTTTAATTTACAATAGCTCCAGTAATCCAAACAGACTCCAACATATAGTATTATAAAAGTTTACAGATTATTATTAATGTAAAACTAGACAGGTACAGATTAAGAAAAATTTGTACATTGATATAAATAAAAGATAGTAAACTTAGAAACTTTCCCTGGCCTTGAAAAAAAAAAAAAAAAAATATTTATTTTCTTTTCCTTTTTTAAACAATTTCACAAATAATAAGATAAACAAAAAAGGGTGGGCACAATATAAATATATAATGATAATCTATCACTTATATATTACAAGACAAGGCAGTGAAAAATATAGTTGTGTAGTTGAGTTTTATTCTTTACTTAGTTCATTGCTCATTAATCATTCTTTTATTGTTAAAATGAATTTAATTTGGAACATATGTGTACAGTGACTCCAACACATCCTTTTCAGCAAGTACAGAATTTCTTTCTTAAGCCAGAATTTAATACAAATAGCCTCTCTCTTAGGGATGGGCATTATTTAACGTATTAGGATAAAAAAACACTGTTACTATGCTAGAACTAATATCGTGTTACTATGTTACCGAAAAGTCCCTGTTAATTAAATAACATATGGTTTTAAATGGCAGCGTCTTCCTTCATTTGCCTAATCAAGAACTGAATTTCGCATCTCTAAAATAGAACAATATTCACTAAAAATGTCCTGAACTGTTTCTTTTGAGATGAGTGCATCTAATTATCCCTATTTTCACTCTCTAGTCATAGGCAACTCTGTTGGGTCTTTCCTCCCTCTAGAGATATCTTAGAATATCATGTTCCAGACCCCCCCCCCCCCCCCCCCCCCGCTCCCTAAAATGTTAATGTTATATTATTAGATATTATTAGATATTAATGCGCTAGGTTATTAGATCTAAATATTTTCCCTTTGTGTACTTACATTACAAAGGAATTTTAAATTGAGTTTAATCTTTGAATTTTGCAATATATTTTCCATTTGTGTTATCTAAATGAGGAAAGCATTGATTTCTAATCCCCCCCCCCCCCCCACACACACACACACCAAGAAAAAGAAACAAAACTCGAGCTCAGAATCATTAAATTTATAAAAAGTACATTTTTGCAATATTTCAGTAAAATGCATTGATTTAAAATTCTATGCCTTAAAAATTAATTCTCAGTTTTAGATGAAAAATTTATTTTAAAAACTGAACATTATTTTACTACATTCAAATAAAATGCACAAATTTATAATTTTTTAATTGATTAAATCGCCCAGAACGTGCACATTAGAATTTCAAACTAAGTTCAGTTGAAAAGCGCTTTCTGTTATTTTCTGTCGTGTAGTAAATCTAGTTCTTAAAATAGATAATGATCATTTATCGTTTGACTAACTTTGAATAAAAACAGATAATTTAACATCTTTGCTATTATATATCTGTAAATATTTTCTGCAGTCATTGTAACATTTAATACAAAAGCGTTTCAAATTGATAAAATATGTTGATAATAAATATAACAGAATTAACAATTTTGTCTAAGTAAATGACATTTGATTAAAAGTGTTTATTTATTCTTTATGGTTTTCGAAAGT
The DNA here is from genome assembly GCA_964019185.1 of Maratus speculifer. Lineage (NCBI taxonomy): Eukaryota > Metazoa > Arthropoda > Arachnida > Araneae > Salticidae > Maratus > Maratus speculifer. Next base: position 179,769,919 of record OZ025303.1, read on the forward strand.
AATGAAAGAGGTAGTATTAAATGTTTTTCAATAGGGAAAGATTCTGTATTGATGTTGCAAGGATGACGGAAAATAGATTTACTCGTTTTTGAATATTTAAAAGGGTTATTACTACATGCTCATGGAATTTTTTTAGGGAGGGAGGGGATTTTGGCACTATAAATTTTGCTTTTCGGCCAAATATTTTTATTATTTTTGTTTTGTATTTGCGTTAAAAGATTTTATTTCTCTAAAAAAAAAAAAAAAAAAAAAAAAAAAAGTCTTTTATAATTGTGAAATAACTTAATTTTAGTACAGTTGCAATTAATTTGAAAAGCTTATTTGTATGAACAAAATTTGTTCGGATGAATTGCATTCAATTAAAAGTATGTAAATAATATTTTTGTGTTGTGAAATTTTGTTGTGGGAAAATTTTCCCCCCCCTTGGGTTTATAAAGGATTTCCAAAGTGACATCATGCATCCTCAAGAGAAATAACTTGAGGCAAAGCTCGATCTCGTCACGCCCAGGCACGGGTCGCTCCAGTTTTAGTCCACAAGACTCGGACTGGATAAGGTCTTCTTTCCTTTTGAATCGGGTCGTGTCCTGATCTTGCTTTTTTTCACAGATTCGGGTGGGGACAGGCTTCTTTTTCTTCCAGACCGAGCCTGGTCTGGATTTCATTTTTCCTAGAAGTTTGCATTGAACAAAATTTTCAGGTCGTGGCTGGGCCCAGAATAAGATCAGCCCTAGATCAGAGACGGCCCTTCAGACCGTCTCTGGTCTAGATAGTATGGTGAACGATATTGGCCCGACCACGACCCGTGCAGCTAAACGTTTGGCACGTCTCTGGTCTGGATAGTATGATAAACATTACTGGTTCGACCGCGACCCGTGCACTTCTCTAAATTCTTTCCCTCGAGCCCAAGTTGGGTTGAAAACTTTCTTACTTATTAATTTTAAAAATTATTAAAGAGAGAAAACTGAATTTCATCTAATATCTGCAAATAAGGGCAAACTTCACTAAAAAAACGCGAATTTCGTCAGAGGGTTACGAAAGAAACAAGAATTTCATCAAAAGGTCGCAAAAAATCATCAAATTTTCTGAAAGGATCACGGAGAAAACGTGAATTTCTTCAAAGGATAACATTCACAGATAAAAGCGAATTCCGTAAAAGGATCGCGATCAAAACTGGGTCAACTATTCTCACAAGAGTAAAAACCGAATCTGTAACTGACTCAAATCCGAAATGTATGACAATCTTCCCCTATGTTCTAAGCGCAGCTAAAAAGTAAAAGTGAACTCGACCAATAGTGAAATATAGTTATTAACTGGACCCAGACCCGACCCGACCCGAAGGAAAAAAAATCTGAAATTAAGTTGACCTGCAGCAAAGAGTAGAAGTTAACCGGATCCAAACGGGACCCACAACAAAAAGTAAAAATTAACCCGACCTGCAGCATAAAATAGAAGCCAACCGGACATAAAATTTTGTGAAATGATCGCGGAGAAAACAAGAAAATTTTCAAAGAATCCTGAAACAGATGCACATTTTGTACAAAGATTGCGAAAAAAGAAAGAAATTTTTATCAAAGGACTCACCCCAATCAAAATCTGGTCAACCCGAACCCTTTTCCCAAAAGTAAAAATCAAATCCTAAACTGCCCTAAAGCAGAATTGTATATCAAGCTGCTCCAAATGTGCTAAGCACAGCTAAAATGTAAAAGTCAATTCGACCAACAACAAAATGTTGTAGTCGACCGGACCCAAAAGCAAAATATCAGAAATTAACTCGAACCTAGAAAAGAGAAAAAGTCAATTAGACCCAATCACGACCTAAGTAGAAATTAACCCGACCAGGAGCAAAAAATGGAAGCTAATCGGACCCAAACACGACCCAAGTAGAAATTAACCCAACCAGAAACAAAAAATGGAAGCTAATCGGACACAAACACGACCCAAGTAGAAATTAACCCGACCAGAAACAAAAAATGGAAGCTAACCGGACCCAAACCCGACCCACAGCAAAAAAGTAGACGAAACATGACCCACATTAAAAAAATGAGCTCCAAACCGTGCATTAGACTTGATTTTCAAAATTTCTAAAATCCCCCCCCCCCCCTTGAGGGTTCTCCAGATCCGCCCTTGTTTGCTGCAGGGCCATTTCACCGCTTTTATAGAAAACGGTTACTTTACTGTGTTATGGAGCATTCTCATTGGTTATAAAAGAGATGTTCTATAAAAGCTGTGAAGTGACGCTGTAGCAAATTGATCACATTTTTAATATTGAACTTCTAGTTGATCAGAAAGGAAGCTACTACTGGCTTTACATTATGAACTGTTTCGTTCGCTGAATTGCAGGAAGCCCGTCCCCTTTTTAATGCTAGATGTTTTATTTTGCAAACTTTAAAACTTTGGGCGTGTTCAGCGCAACACCAAAGTAACCAATGTTACCGACCGATTGTAAGGGCAGTACGAAAGCGAATTGTGGTACCAATGAAAACTATCCTGTTGAATTGTAGCTGACGTCACACTTCGCCTTGATTTTCATTTCATACTTGTCTACAATCAGTAAGTTGTGCTGAACACGCCTTTTATATCTTGTTAGCGGTAAGACGAGGGGAAATAATTGTATGCATCTAAAGACATGTTTCAATATGCCCTTTCGATTGTTACTTATTTAATTTTTTTTTCTATTATTACATCGGTTAGTTTCCTGGTAAGAATAAAAGATTGTTCATATTTAAATTTATATTGCATTAAATAAGGCAAATAATACTTAAAGATACTAAAATCGATGGTTCTTTTTTTAATTTATTATGCGTACGAACCTTGATTTATGTTATTAATTCTAATTAAATTAATCTGTTTGCAATAATATAAAGTTTGTTGCTTTTAAAATGTTACTAGGTATTGCACTATACAAATATATTATTAAAAGTTGTTATCTAGGCTTCAAAAGCCGATGATATACAGAGTACGCCGCCCCCGTCGTTATTTATGTCTAAACCGCATGCTTGTCTTTAAAGGTTAATATCTTTGCTAATTATCGATTATTTTTTTTCAAAAATCTTAATCAACAATGCTTTTATATTTCTGCTATGATTGGTACCTCCCCAACGCTCCTCAACACCTTTGTTCAATGTCCACAAACAGGGCCGTAACTACCGCCGGGGCACTGCCCCAAGGCCCCCACGCCTGAGGGGCCCCAAACTGATGACTATTGATTTTAGTTTCTAGTCTAAGTTCCTATAAAATGCCCAGCACATACCTAAAAGTTAGTAATAAAAAAATCAAAGTGCTAGAATAGATGTTTTTGCTTGTCTGTCAATACACTCCTTACGCTTCGCATGCAAAAGGAGTTCTATAGCAGACAGCAAAATGTCGAGTCGAATGTGTCTTGTCGCGCCAGCATGTCTGCTGACCCCACCGAAGCTAGTATAAGGAAGAAAATATGGACTTCTAATAGACTGAATAATATAAAAAACATCTAAAAAATTCTAGAAAATCTTTCTTCTTATCTATACTAATAAGTTAGCAAAACGCTCTGTTTGTGTATGTCTGCCTATGTGTGTGTGAGTGTGTGACTGCGATGGTTAGCAAAATCTACCGCACATAGAAGTCTGAAATTTTAGGTGAAGATAGTCCAAGACAGGTCCTGATGCACCTGAGGCTCAGATTTTTAACATTTTAAGAGCCAGGGCCCTGGGCCCCTTACAATTTTTATGCGCCAAATTGTTAATAGCTTGACTCCTTTTTATCTAATCTTTTCCGTTTTGAGGTACCTTTCTCCTTTTAGATATTTTCGCCTTTTTACTCTTCAGTTATAACCTTGGACTCTTGAGGCCCGTTTTAGGGCCCCTTTTAGTCTTTGTGATAGTAAATTGTTAATAAATTGCTTCCATTAATTTCGATCTTCATTTTTGGGATACCTGTTCCATTTAGATATTTTCAAATTTTTACATTCCATGTAAGAGACACTGGGGCCCCCTAGATAATCATAGGGCCGACCCAGGGCTCCTTGATCTTTTTGTGTGCTAAACATTTTTCACTTCCTAAATTTTTCATCTTCTTAGTGCAAATTTTTAAAGCTGAATCTTGGACTCTTATGTCAGGACCAACACCCTGATATTTTTATTCGGGACCTGTGGCCCTTTTTTTAATGCTTACCCAAACAATTGGTGCATTTTTAAAAAAAATATTACTCTTGCAAATAATTCATACTCTGTACTTAATTTTGACTAATTAAAGGTCTAAAGTGTTATGTACTAAAACATTTTAACATGGTTTCATGTTAGGGCCCTGATTGTATTTGTCAGTTGGCCCCTATGGGGCCCTCTATCATAGCTCCCTTAAAAATGGTCGGATTCACTAGCTTTTTTTAAACAACATTTTAGGTCCTCCAACTACGACATGAACAACAAAAAAATTTTTTTAGACTTCAGCTACGACTATTTATGAATATTAATCGCTTTCATAGAGCCCTTGGTGCAGCTTCTTTAAAAATGATCCAAATTGCTTTCAATTTTATTCAACATAGTTTCAGCGTCTTCCCATTATTTTAATAACTACACAAATATTTTTATACCCAACTACATGCGAAATAACTTCCTGGCCCTTTGGGGCCCGGTACGCATTTTCAGAAAGAATCACGTTTTGAGCACCAGCCTTGGCGAGTTGGCGAAAGCGAGAACGTTCAGCTAGCTGCATCGCTAAACACAAACTAAGTTCAAATGTGTCATAAAACATATGATTAATAGAATTATATTTATTACAAGCGAATCTTTACTACTGTTTTTAATTAACTTCTCAATCTTTTCGAACATAGCTAGTTGAGGAAATAATATTTTTGAATTGAGAAAAAAAAAACTATGTTTAGAAGTTCTGTGAAATTTAAAGCATTTTAATCTGAAAAAGCTCTTTGTTTTAAATTATGTTTTAATCGTAAACAACGGTGAATAACATTTCCTCATATTATAGTCTTTGCTTGATAATATTTACGGAAAAACAAATGAACAATAAACGCGATCTCTTTGCAGAAGGAAGGGTTGCTATTCTCTAGGCGTTTGACGTCACAAACAAGAAAGGGTGCGTAGCATTGACTTCATCTCCGCGCCAATCGTTCTTCTGGCGATAAGGTGCTCAAAACGTGATTCTTTCTGAAAATACGCCCGGTACAGGCCCCCTTGAATTTTTGTAATAATAAATTGTCAATAAATTGCTTCCTATTAATCTTATCTTCATTTTTAGGATTCTTTATTCATTTGGATATTTTTTTTAATGTTTTGACATTCTATACAAGACACTGTGTTCCCCTGTGGAATCATAGGGTCCAGCCTAGAGCCCCTCAACATTTTGTGAAATAAACATATTTCACTTCCTATATTTCTGATCTTCTTAGTGCAAAATTTTAAAGTTGCCTGGGACTCTTCTTTCAGGACCAATCCAGAAAACCTGATGTTTTTATTCGGACCCTAGGGCCCCTTTTTAAACATTTGCCCAATCAATTGGTGCATTTAAAAAATTATATCATTCCAAAGAATAGTTCCTACTATATGCTTAATTTTGACTAATTAAAGATCTAAAGCGCTATGTACTAAAATATTTTAACATGGTTTCATATTAGGGCCCTGGTTTTAACTGTCAGTTGGTCCCTACAGGACCCCATATTATAGCTCCCTTAAAAATGGTCCAATTCACTAGCTTTTTTTTTCTATCAATTTTTTATGTCCTCTCTACCTATTACATGAACGACAAAAGAATTTCTCAGACTTCAGCTACCATTAATTTTGTTCGTCAATTGCTTTCTTGAGGCCCTTGATGCAGCTTCTTTAAACATGAACCAAATTGCTTTCAATTTTATTTAACATAGTTATAGCGTCTTTCCATCATTTTAATAACTACAAAAAATATCTTTATACCCAACTACATGCAAAATAAATTCCTGGCCCCTTGGAGCCCATTGAAGTTTTTGTAATAATAAATTGTTAATAAATTGTTTCCTTTTAATCCGATCTTCATTTTTAGGATTCTTTATTCATTTAGATATTTTAATATTTTGACATTCCATATAAGACACTTTGGCCTCCTTTGGAATCATAGGGCTCAGTCTAGGGCCCCTGACCATTTTGTGAGGCAAACATAGTTCACTCTTTAAATTTATCCCCTTCTCAGTGCAAAATTTTTAAATTTGAGTTTTGGACTCTTTTTTCAGGGACAAGATTCTCATATTTTCTTACGCGGCTAGGACCCTTTTTTTTAAACATTTTCCGAATAAATTTGTGCATTTCGATAAAATATTATTAAAATGAATAATTCATACCCTATGATTGATTTTGACTAATTGTAGATCTAAAGAGCTAAGTACTAAGATATTTTAACATGCTTTCCTGTTAGGGCCCTCTTTTTAACTGTCAGTTATCCTTTTTGGGCCCTTATTATAAACCCCTTTTAAAATGCAAAAGACATTAATCATAAATAGAAGTTTTCTTATACGTCCATTAAAACATTTAAAAATATGCATTAAAATATTTAATTGCAATAAAGGACGTCAAATACTAATAAAAACATTAAAAGATCTTAATAATTTTTACATGTTTCGATTGAATTTACTCAATCATTATATTAATCGCGTTCTTGGGGCCATTGGTGCATTTTCTTTAAAAATGATCCGGATTGCTTGCAATTTCCTTTCACATTGCTTTAGCGTCCTCCCATTACTTTCATAACTACAAAAAATATTTCATACCCAACTACATGCGAAATAAGTTCCTGGCCCCTTGAAGATTTTGTACCATGAATTGCTATTAAACTTGCCCTCTCTTAATCCAATCCTCATTTTTGGAACTATTTTTTCACTTAGTTATTCCCATGTTCTTACATTCCATTTAAAAGCTTGAGACTCCCTATGGTCTAGGCTCAGGCACCTTGAAATTTTTGTCCTCCATGCATATTTCACCCACTTATTATCAAACCTTCTCAATGCATAAATTTAAAGTTGAATTTTGGACTCTTATTACAGGACCTACACCCTGGTGTTTTTGAGGTCCAAAGGCCTTTTTTAAAGCATTTACTCATTTTTTTATGCATTTCTTTAAAATATTATTTAACGAATAATTCATATCCTATGCTTAATTTTGACTAATTGTAGATCTAAAGTGTTAATTTTTTGCTTAAGGTTATCATAACGTGTCAACTAGTCTATTGGGTCAACTAGTCTATTAATAAATACATAAAATCGAAAAAAAATTATCACAATCCATCTTTCAAAAGGTTTTTAAACAGAAACGCATGATTAAGTTACATATACTCAATAAACTTTTCTACCAAAAATTAAACCGACTTCAAAAGCTACTGCAAAGTGAAAAATAATTTTTTTTACAGAATAGTATTAAGAAATTAAATTAAGAGCGTAGTATTTATCATGCGTATTATTATATTTATGTAGATTAATTTGATTTTTTGAAGTCGGTGCCAGCCAAGCCAAGTTATATGTAATTTTCCAATAGACACGCATCCAAGTATCTACGAGTTTTTTTACGATTTAATATTTAGCTAAAAATTTAACTTTATTCTTTGACGATTTGCATTGGGTAATTAATTTTAATTTTGAACTTGGCTTGTCTGGCACCGACTTCAAAAAATCAAATTAATCTACATAAATATAATAGTACGCATGATAAATACTACGCTCTTAATTTAATTTCTTAATACTATTCTGTAAAAAAAATTATTTTTCACTTTGCAGTAGCTTTTGAAGTCGGTTCAATTTTTGGTAGAAAAGTTTATTTTTCTCTTTTTAGTTAAAAGTTAACGATTTTTTGAAGTCAGTTAATAAAAATTATAATACGGGAAAAATCACTGTAAACCATACACGTATGTCAGGAGTGGGGTTCGAACCCACGATCTCTTTCAAGAACCAGAATTCAAATGTGCTGTCTTACACCGCTCAGCCACCTGACTGCACTCCATTCGGCGAGCTTAGTCATCGTCCATGTTACTTTTAGTTTGCGAGAAATCACTAATTTTATTAGTTTTTACTTAATTACTAAAAAAGTACTGAACCAATTTCAATGAAATGGAAGAAGTACCAATGGAAGAGCAGCCTCTTTCATTTAACACAAAAAACAAATTAATCGGTTGGATAGTTTCTGAGTAATCGGTGAACATACACAGAAAAAAAAAAAAAAAACACATTCGCGCCGAATTGATAACATCCTCTCCTTTTTTGAAGTCACTTAAAAAAATATATAACACGGAAAATTTTTTTGTATACTATATACATATGTCAGGAGTGAGGTTCGAACCGACACTCTCTTTCAAAACCAGAGATTAAAGATGGTGACTTAGACCGCTCGGCCGTCCGTATTTCATTCTCTTCAGTGAACTTATTCAATGTCATGTTACTTTTCGCAAGTCTATTCTTTTTGAGTACTCTTTCACTGATAAAGTATTGAATTAATAAAAAATCTCTGATACTCTGTGGTAACGGTTAAATACAAAATATTCCTAATAGCACAATTATTTTTTAACTTAAATATATATTTAAAAATTATAATACGGAAAAGATTATTGAATACACGTACGTCAGGAGTGGGGTTCGAACCCACATTGTCTTTCGAAAACCAGATCTTAAATCAAGCGCCCTAGACCGCTCGGCTATCCTGGCATCGGTAAATTTATTCGACATCCATATTACGACTGATTTGCAAGAAATCACTAATTTTATTAGTTTTTACCTAATTACTAAAAAAGTACTGAACCAATTTCTATGAAACGGAAGTGGTACCAAATTCGATAGCAAGCTCTCTTCGATAGCAAGCTCGCATTTAACACCAAAATCAAGTTAATTGGTTGGATAGTTTCGGTGTAATCGGTGAACATACATAAAAAAAAAAAAAAAAATACATCCGCGTTGAATTGATAACCTCCTCTCCTTTTTGGAAGTCGGTTAAAAATGAACCTAAATAAAATGCTCTTTAAAGTATTCAACCAATCGGAAGTCCGTATTTTCTTCCCTATGCTAACTTCAGTGGGATCGGCAAAAATGGCGTCGCCGCCAAGTGCCTGCCGAGTAGAGTTGTTCAATTCTACATTTTTTAGTCCTTTTTGGGCTTATCATACTATGTATATTTAAACAACGGTGTGCGAGAAAAGAAACTATGCCCGGGTCAAAGTTTCAATTTGCCCTCTTTGGGGGTTTTGCCCCGGGGCTCCCAAGTTTATAGTTACGGCCCTGTCTACAAATCGAAATTTGTGTGTATTTAAAAAATGTGCTTTTCTGAAAAACTATGCGACCTAGAAGAGTAATCGCTATAGTTTTTCTGCAAGGTTAAAAGTAACATCTATAACCTCAAATATTTTCATAATTTCAATTTCGGTATATTCGGAATTAGATGGGTAGGGGGGACATATTTTTTCACTATATTTTCGACGATATCTCTGGAAATATAATACCTAAAATTAAAAGAAATATATTTTTAAAATCAGAGGAATGAAAGCTTTTATAAGATACGTCACACGATATACAAGGAATTTTTTTTTCTTCGGGTAACTTAATTAGCCCCATACCCCCCCCCCCCCACACACACACACACACACACTTAAATATATTTGTAAATGTTTAATAATCTGTAAATATGTGGATCAATAGTCTTTATTACTTCCCCCAATTTGAGCTTTCCACTTTTCATAGTTTATGAGTGAAATGGCTGTGACAGGCACCGAAGTTTGCACAATTTTTTCGACGATATTTCCGAAAATATAATACTTAAAATTAAAAGAAATATATTTTTGAGTTCAGCGTAACGAAAGCTTTTTTAAGAGATAAAAAACCCCACACGATAGACAAAGAAAATATTTTTTTTTTCTTCAAGTAACTTAATTAGCTACCTAATTCCCTCTTAAATGTATTTGTAAATGTTTAATAATCTGTAAATATGTGGGTCAACAGTCTTTATTATTTTCCCCAGTTTGAGCTTTCCACGTTTGAAAGTTTATGAGTAAAATGGCTGTGACAGGCAGACACTGAAGTGATCTTATAATGGTTCCGTTTTCACTTTATAAGTACGGGATCTTAAAAAATTAAAGATCGAAATAATTGGGGATCTAGAAGAGTTTTTAATTAAAAACAGGTTTCATCTACAATAAACGCCGAGCAGTATATTGGGAATCTCTAACTTGGGTGTCCGATGTAATCCAAAAAATAACAATAATAATTCCTTTTGTAGATTTAAAATTGCATATTATTGCTTTATTTTCGCTTCAAACTGTCTAACAAGAAAAAAAAAGCCAGAGTCGGAGTCGGCTGGTTTTTTAGCGATCCGACTTCGACTCTTTTGCTAAAAATGGGCTCGACTCTGCAGCCCTAGTAACAGCACAAAAATTTGTTCTGATCGAAATTTATAATGACGTTAACAATGCCCATTTTAATTTTAGGAGGAAATCGCATGGCAACAGCGACGAATATTTTAGCTGTTTTCATACTGTTTTCATAGATTAGTCTGTAATACTTTGGCGTGAGCGCATATAGTATAAAATAACCTAAAACTGATTATGACAAAATCTCTACATGTCAACTATTAAAAAATATATACAACTTGATCAAAGATCAAATTCACACGGTGTTGGCATGTGACAAAGACCATTTTACGCGAAAATTTTCCTCCTCGCACGCAAATGCATTGTTTCTTTTATTTTGATTAGGAATTAAGTATCATTTGTCGGTGATTTTTCCAGGCATCATTTCTTTTCTTTTTTCTTTCTTCCTTTTTTCTTTTTTTTTGTAATAATGATACTGTGACTTCTGATTATGGAGGAAAGTTTTAATAAATGGACTTAAATGGACAATAGAAGTTTGCATTAAATGTGATAAAAAAATTATTGTTTCAAAAATCATACAATGGGAGCCAAAATTGTTGTTTCAAAATTCATACAATGAAAACCAAACACGAAAAAAAAAATTAAGTTATATTTAACTAAAGCTCGGAGTATATATTCTAATACAGCGAGTAACATGCAAAAAAATTATTTAAATTTTAAGGCGCATAGCAAATGTTAAAACTCATTTCCAGCAATTATTACAGAAAATATTGCTGCAATTATTACATAAACTATACAATTATTATAGAAAATATTGTACCTATTTCAGTAATATACACTGTAAAAAATTTTCCCGTTAAATAACGGAAATAGTTCTGGTAATCTAGACGCCAGTACTATTTCCGTTATTTAACGGAAAAAATTTCCGTTTTTTCCAGCAATATTTCCGTTTTTTTACAAAATGTTTCCGTTTTCATATTTTTTTTATATAAAAATTTTCGCTTGAAAGCCAAAAAAAAATTTCAAGGACAAACAGGCTTTTTTATTCTTTAGACAAGGACACATCAGATCAGAACACATACATTTAATTTAAACAACTTTGAATAAATGTCACTTACCCTCGATGGGGATCGAACCAAGCACCTGTCCCATGGCAGCTTGTAGTAGTGTAATACCATTACGCCATAGTTACGCATACAGTGCTTGCAAATATCTTTACTTATTTCGAATGATTTTATAAAGCAAAGGCCTTATGTTGAACGCGGCATTAATTTTTATTGAGAATTATTTTCTATATGAGTGTATAGTTCTAAATGTTTAACAGATTTTATTTCCATAATTTCGAATATTTAGTTTTTAATTTCAGTTCTATACAAAACAAATTTTAGACTTTAAAATATTACATGTGTTAAGAGTTAAATGCATTAAAAAGTTTTTTTTTTTTTTTTTTTTTTTTTTCATTTTAAGGAGATTTTTAAAAGTTTATTGTAATATTATTCATATTTATTTACTTATTTATTTTTGAAAGTATATTCTTAAAGTAATATTAAAATATGTTAAAATTAAAGTTATTTTATTAATATTTTATTATTACTTTTATTAAAATATATTAAAATTAAAAGTCGAACTTTTTTCCATTATCCAGATTCCAGGTTTTATTTCCATAATTTCGAATATTTAGTTTTTAATTTCAGTTCTATAAAAAAAATTTTTTTAGACTTTAAAATATTACATGTATTAAGAGTTAAATGCATTAAAAAGTTTTTTTTTTTTTTTTTTTTCATTTTAAGGAGATTTTTAAAAGTTTATTGTAATATTATTCATATTTATTTACTTATTTATTTTTGAAAGGATATTCTTAAAGTAATGTTAAAATATATTAAAATTAAAATTATTTTATTATTATTTTATTATTACTTTTATTAAAATATATTAAATTTAAAAGTCGAATGTTTTTCCACTATCCTACGCATATTTTAAAAAATAGGCTATAAATGTGGTAACCATTGTTTAAAAAAAATAACGGAAATAAACTAACTGAAAATAAACTAACTAACTAATCTCAAACTTAAAAGAGATTAATAAAATTTTATAATTTTTATTATTTTTTTAATATTGTAAAAATATGTTAGCTTTATATTATTAAAACAGAAAGAAATAATGAACATTATTATACAAAGTTGTTCATGAAACAACTTTATAATGTTTTTGTATCCCAGATATAGATGGCGACACTGGTGTTATTTATGGAATTTATGCTGTTTTAATACGGAACTCCTCCGTTTTCAGAAAATTTTAGGGAAAAGTTACTGTTTTTATAAGCTCAAAATATCAATAACGGAATTTCTGCTGTTTTTTCGGGAAAACGGAACTATTCCGTAGAATTTTAGGGAACAATTTCTGTATATTAACGGATATTTTTTACAGTGTACATAGTATCATACTAAATATACGACAAATGCTATGAATGCCTTATTCTATTGTAATTATCTTGTAGGGCGATTCAGTGATTTTTATCAGTTTCAATACATTTGGAATAGCGTAATCCAGCCACATTCAAACTTTTTTTTTAGGCAGGCCGCAAAATAAGTCTCAGACTTTAAGTGGGCCGAAAACAGAAGTTTTCGACTTTAAGCAGGCCGCAACACACTTATAAAAAGGTTTAAAAAAAAAAAAAAAAAAAAAAAAAAAAAACATAAGTAGTCTAACGATGCAATATAATAAAGTTAATATTATCAATAGGATAAAACATCTGTTGCAATATATACACACATATATATATCACTAAAGAATTTAACACCACTCTTTCCAAAAAAGTAAACTTTGCTATTTTTTTTTTTTTTTTTTTTTTTTTTTTCATCTCAAGTAATTATATGAATATGGATTAACAATTATGTGCCTCGGGCCGCAAGTTGAGTATGGCTGGCGTAATCTCATTAAAATATTCTGAAAATGATTTTCTCCCATATACAATAATGTAATGGAATTTTTTTTGTGTGTGTTTTTTTCTTTTGTAAATGAATTATTAATCTTACATTCTTCTTATAAAATATTAAATGATGGCAGTAATACAATACTAAAAGGTATTTGGTGGCCCTAAATAAAGTTTATCAGTTGCATGAGAATTCGAGCAAATTTACAGGAGTTAGAGCGTGGGCAGACAAACTGAATGCATAAATACTTTTTAACTTTCTTGGAAAATGTTAAAAATTAGTGGCCTTCTACTGGTATGTGACTCTTTATAAGTGCGTTCCTCTTAAATTCCACCTTGTCAATTAAAAACCTAAAATTAAGGGTATAGTTTAATTGATTTAGAAAGAATACATTTGAACTTTAAAAATCGATTAACAGTCACGTAGTTCTTTTTGTGGCAGAAATTTGATACTTGTTCTATTTCAATAACACACTTCAAGGGTTTCGCCTGAAATATGTGTTATAAAATATGACAGATAACTTTTAAAATAGCTATGTCAAAATTATGTTTCACTCGATTAAATTTTATGTCAGTTATTTACCAACCCAAGGTAAAAATATTTTTAACTGAAAAAAGAATTTTATTTATAGCATCTAAATTGTTATATAAATTGAAAAACAGTCCAGTTTTTATTCACTGAATGTGATAGAATTCCAACGGAATTATCACATAGATACGTTAAGAAGGTAATTATATTAAAATATCTTTTTTTTCTCAATAAATAAATAAATAAATTAAATTAAATGTGCGACAATTTATCTACATAACTTGTGTAATTCAATCGTATCATACCTAATTGAAAAAAATTATCTGTATATTTAACACATATTAATGTAAATTTGCACATACCAAAAGTTTTAATGTCAGTGTTTTTTTAAGTTAATAACTTAAATTTTATTAAAAACTAGCAAAACCCGTGGCTTTGCTCGGATAATAGTTGAAATATTACAAGTGATGTTTATATGTCTGATTTTTATTAATGTAGTAATAGATTAAGGAAAAATTCAAAAACTTCCATTTAAGCCACAGTTTAACTTACTTTCATTATTACATGCGTTTTTCTAAATTGAGACATAAAATAATAAGAACTAAAGATCTAAATAAACGATTATTTCGAAAATATTTTGAAACTTTTATGCTCAATTCATACGTTCCTTTTAGTACTCATCTGAAATATTTAATTTTTTAGGAATAATCATTGTATACATTTACATCTTAAAATTAACATAATTTCAAAATCCAAGTTCCTTTTCTAAGGGTCTACCATCTCTCGAGGGGTAGTGGCACTGTCATAAAATACCTATATTGAAAAAGGAATTGTCACCATTAATTTGCACATGTTAATTTTGAAATCGGTATGATATTTCCTGATATTCCAAAGAAACGTATTTGAGAAAGTTTTTGGAGGCTTTTTTAGAACATTTGTTGTTTCTGCTTACAGCATCAGCTAGTACTGGCACCCACATAGAACATAGACTATTTAGGATCAGAAAGTGTTACCATTGATTCGAAACCATTACTTTTATAATCGGTTTATTACTTGCATAGAAATCGTAATTTAGTAATTTTCTAGACCGCTTTTCGCCCCATCACTTCGCTTCACAATTTTTTAATTCCAAATTTACTTCCGACTGTGCTTAGAAGACATTTATATTTTTTAAGTAACTATGCTGTGCCATACTTAAAGTTTCTAGACTTAGTGCAATAGAAATCACTATTTCGAATATATTTGGCTACGACATGAAATGTACCTTACGTTTGAGATGTTTAACAATAGAACGCCCGGAAGGAGTCTATTCGACTCCGACCATATGATTAAATTTCAATTCAAACCAGAAATTTTTTCTTGAATCATGTTAAATTTGAACCGCGCAGATTTTCGTTCAATAAATTGATTAAATAATTTTAAATAAAAATAGTGGTGTGAAATATTATTATCAAACTTGACTAAAATTTCCGGGTGTTCTAGTGTTAATAGGCTTCTATCACCACCAATTTACTTTTGAAATCAGATTCATTCGTGTTCAGATTGCTTGCAAATTGCCATTTAGAACGTTTTTTACATTGTTAAAAATCTGCAGTATTTGCTGCATCGTAACTCAACCTCATTTACAGACTATCTTTATTCTGACCAATGAAAATGCTTCATTACATAATAGTCAAGCAACCGCTTTTTATCAAAGCGGTGGAGTGATGATGCAGCAAATCCTGCTGATTTTTCAGAATGTAGGATTTTTTTTGTGCATTTTAACAATTTTATTTTTATTTTTATTTATTTATTTATTTATTTTTTTTATTTATTTTTATTTTTTTTTAAGGAAATGTTGTTAGAGATCGTTTATATCTCATAAGTAGCTACCATGCGAAATTTCATGCTTCTAGGGCTCTCAGTAAGACAAAAATTGCATTTTTCGAGCGATTTTGATTTTGCATTCCGTTAGAGCTAGTGACACCGACATAAGATGTAGCCTATGTTGAAGCAAGGATTTTCACCATAATTTTAGCATCATTATTTTTTTAATCGGTTCGTTATTTCCCCAGATGTTTTTAATTTTCTTTTTAGAACGTTATTAGAACGATTTTCGCGCATTTTCATCCGTTTTAAATTTTGTATTTTTTAGCAAATGTTCTTAGTGATCATTGATATTATAATACCTCCAGTCGGCTTGTGTGGTAGCGGGTCGAAAAAATAGCGGCAAGAGGCTGGATCAGATTTCACTAGAATTTATTTAGTTCATTACAAGGAAATCCATACCACTTATAACAAAATAAAAGATGGGTTCTCCACAACAGATAGAAAGATTGTTCGTACTGAATTTGAAATGGCTTTACCGCCACTAGTTAAGATAATTACAGTTTATCCGGAGTTGTTCTCCACCAGTTCTTTACCATAGGCATCAACCTGCCTATTAATTCTCCTCCCAGAGTAAACCTCTGGTCACTACCCTCTCTGAGTACGAGGGCCAACTTCCCCGTCTCTAACGCTCCGCATCCGAACAGCAAAAGAAGTCCCTTAGAGCATCTCCTCGCTCTATTTATCCCGTTTTTCCTCATCCATCATTCCTTGAGATGACCCGCCTCCTCATTCTTGCACGGCGGTCGCCTTGGAGAAATATCTTTCTCTTACTTGTGGAAATCATCGCCATGCGGTCTCTCTCAACACTTCAAAGGCTCATCTTCCGTGGGGTCCTAAATCGGCGGAACGACCTTGTGCATTAATCGAAGAGTTCACTTAAGTGCTTTATTGAAATCGGCTGACTTTCTTATGTCTACTTTGAGAGTGGAGAAAGATGTATTTCTCCTTCTGAGAATTCTCCGGGATTCCCATCGTGGGGGGTAATTTTGGAAGCGTGGGAACGAAATTCATCACAACACCCCTTCCGCCAGTCCGATATTGGGCTGCAAGACACAATATCTGTAAGGGAAATGTTAGCTCATTAAACTTGGGTGGCCCCGATATATTTTTAAATCTTTAAAATCCCTTTAGTTTGTTTCTGTTTTTTTTCATTTAACAGGATCTTTCCCTTCGGTATCCGTTTAATTTATCTACACCATAAAATACACAATTATAAATTACAAAATACAGATAATTAGCATCAAAACATATATACAATTGGATTTTCTGATAGATTTTACTCTATCCTACTTAAATAATCCACATGGGGTATGTCCTTTCCTGGACGATGTTTTATAGCGTAATGATAGGGTTGCAGGGTGAGTACCCAGCGTAAAAGGCGAGGGTTATTGCCTGCATTATTCTTTAAGAATGTTAAAGGATTATGGTCGGTTTGTATAGAAAACTTCTGACCGTCAATATAATGTCTTAGCTTCTTTATTGCAAAAATTATAGCGGCGCATTCGCGTTCTGAAGCGCTAAAATTCTTTTCTACGTCTGTGAATTTCCTACTTAGAAAAAGTATCGGATGCTCTTCTGAGCCTTGTCTCTGGGCCAGTATTATACCCATAGCCTTTTCTGAAGCATCCGTTTGTATTATAAATTCGGATTCATAATTGGGGGCGTATAGCACGGGATCTTCAGTTAATTTCTTTTTTAATTTCTCAAACGCTTCCCCCATTTCGGTGCTCCAAACTATTTTTTCCCTTTTGTTTTTTCCTTTTAAAGCACTCGTAAGAGGTTCAACAATGTCGGCATAATTTTTGATGTACCGGGCATAATAACCTGTCATTCCCAAGAATCTCCTTATTTCAGTTTTGTTTCTCGGTGTTGGCAGATCTACGATAGTCCTGATTTTGACATCTGAAGGTTTTCGTTGCCCCTCCCCGACAATATGTCCGAGATATTTTACTGTCCTTTGTGCGAATTTACATTTTGCAATTTTAATTTTCAACCTAGCCTCTTTAATCCTAATTAAGACTGTCCTTAAATGTATGAGATGTTCCTCCCAAGTGTTGGAAAATACTGCTGTATCGTCCAGATAAGGAAGACAATATTCTTCTAGTCCGTGTAATAATTTGGACATGAATTTAGAGAATCTATACGAAGCCCCTATTAATCCAAAAGGAATTGCCAAAGGTAAATAACTCCCGAAATTCGTGACGAATGCGGCGAGTTTCTGCGCTCTGGGGGTCATAGGAATTTGCCAATAACCTTTGGTTAAATCTAGCACAGTTATGTATTTCGCATTTGCGACCCGTTCCACTCTTTCTTCAATGTTGGGAAGCGGAAAAAATTCTGGTTTAGTGATAGCATTTAATTGTCTATAGTCAATGCAGGGACGTGGATCCTTGCCAGGGGTCTCCACTAAAATCATGGGGGAAGTATAATCTGACTCCCCCTCTCTTATTATTTTTAATTCTAACATTCTTTTGATTTCTCTCTTCAGGATTTCATTTTGTCTAACGGAGGTACGATATGGTCTTGTTCTCACCGGTTTATCTTCGCTCAATTTTATGTCATGTTCGATCAGATGAGTTAATCCTGGGTCATTTGAAAACACGTCTTGAAATTCGTCTAGCAAATTTTTCAATTCGCATAATTGGTTTGGGTTACATCGGTCCTTTAAATTCCCGTCTTTTGCTATTTTCTCGAAACTGTAACTGTTTGAATCGACGGATGGAAAATCTATTTCAAGATCCGGGGATTCTTCAGAGTCGAAAACTTTGCTAGGCAAAATATTTACTTTTACTACGCGTCTTACGTATGGTTTCAGCAAATTAACGTGGTAGATTTGTGATTTCTCGCGTCGCCCTGGGACACTCACTAAATAATTTGTATCTGAAATTTTCGAGTCGATTTTTCCCGGCCCGATCCATTTAATAGACATCTTATTTGGTTTGTTCGTGGCTAGTACTAAAACTTCATCGCCCGGCTCGAAACTTCTTTCAGTTGCCTTTTTATCGTAATAGAATTTCCTTTTCTCCCGGCTGTTCGTCATGTTTTCGACGGCAAGTTCCCGGCATCTTTTTAATCTATTTACCAGATTGAATACATGCTCCGTAACTAATTCGTGTTCGGGACCTTCCCCCGTCCACTGCTCGAACAACAATGTTTCAGGCGTTCTGAGATTTCGGCCGAAAACAAGTTCTGCCGGACTGAACCCGGTAGATTCATGGACCACCGTCCTAAGTGCAAATAGGGCGTGAGGCAAATTTGACTCCCAATCCTCTCCATTTTCTAAGCACAAAGACTTTAATAATTTTTTAACGGACCGGTGAAATCTTTCTACCATGTTTGAGCTAGGCCTACACACACTAGAATGTCTTAGTCTTACTCCGAATTTATCTAAAAACGTAGTCGTTAGACTGGAGATAAAACTGCGTCCTAAATCAGTTTGTATTTCAGTTGCATATCCTATTCGACTGAATACGGTAATTAGCGCTTCCACCACCGTCTCCGAAAGCATGTTAGGAATTGCAATCGCTTCCGCCCATCGCGAGTATACACATAAAGCCGTCAAAAGGTATTTATTTCCCTTTTTTGACAACGGAAGTGGGCCCACCAAATCTACGGAGATTTTGGAATAAACTTCGGATATAATAGGAACTAAAGTTAGCGGTGCTTTCTTATCTTCACCAGCTCGTCCAACGCGTTGACAAATATCGCACGACTTAACGAACTCTTCCGTTTCCTTAATTGCGTTTGGCCAAAAGAAATATCGTAATAGTCTACCTTTCGTTTTTTTTTCTCCCGTGTGTGAAGAAATCCCTTCATGACAAGCCGTTAAAATTCCTTGTCTAAATTTCCGGGGAATAATCAATTGTTTTCTTACATTCCCTCTATGATCAGTTGACTTTCGCACAATAATAGAGTTATGAATTTCGTAATGCGATTTATTTTTTTTCGCTTTCTCGCGTACTTCATTTAATCCTACATCATCTTGTTGAGCTTTCACGAAATCTGCCTTTTTGACTTCCCCCAAAATCGAACACGCGTCTGGCTCTAGGTCCGGAACAATCAATACATCTTCTTCCGTTTGGGATGTCTCCTCCCCTTTTTCGGAAGAGCTTTCGTACAATACAATAGTAGCATCTTCAATAGGAACTTTGGGGTTGTTTGATACAATGCCTTTCCTTTCTTCCCTTTCCAGAGAGTCCGATTTTTTCTCTTTCAGAATTGATTTAGTCTGACTGCGGGTGAGAACGGCATTTAAAACTGCGGGATTATTTTTTTTTCCTTCCTCAATTAATTTCTGAGTATCATTTCCCAAGATATAGTAATCCATGTCAATTTCCTTTTCTGCTACTATAGCTTTAGTTCGGATGGAACCTGCCCCCTCAATTTCTAAATCTATTATCGCCGTAGGTAAACAACGTACATCGTTCATCAAAGGTTGCGTAATCCAAACGTAATTCCCGTCTAGTTGATCAGGTTTAATTAATCGCCCTGGGATAACGTCTTGGCAGCTGCCCGAATCACGGAGTGTAACTATTTCCTCTCCATTAATTTTTGCGCGACCCAAATAAGGTTGGAAACCTTTTTCGAATTTAGTTCCGTCGCTAATATGTCGAACATTTGTTACAGGTTTTTTATTTTTTTCATTCTCTGGACAATCGGCCTTCACATGGGAAAAACTAGAACACAAAAAGCACTTCCTTCCACTAGGTCGTTCGAAAACCCGTTGCCGTTCTGTGTTATCATTTCTCTTCCGCCAATTGGTTTCAGTTTCGTTTTTCCTTTCTCGCGATTTGTCATCAATTTTTGGTCTATCGCCTCTCCTGTCTATTGCGTTTCCGGCGTTCCACGATTTTTTTTGCGATACCTTAACAGCTTCGTATTCATCTAATTTTGTTGCTAGAGTTAGGGGATCCGTATAATTAGCCCAAGAATCTATGAAGTGCTCTTTTAATTCCGTGGGAGCACGACGTTTGATTTGGTCCGTAATCAATAACTTTTTCAGAGCCGAAAAATCTGAAATTCCTAAACCGTGTAACCATCCTTCGAGAAAACTGTCAAGTTCAAAGATTAAATCTTTCCATGGGCTTCCAGGATTTTTAGCATGCCTATTTAATTTTACCCTATAAGCTTCAGGACTCAGCCTATACCTGGCCAGTAATAATGATTTCACGTGTGCGAAATTTTCAATTTGATCTGCCGGTTCGCGCAAGATCAATTCCGCTATGTCTATGGGTAATAAAGAGAGTAAATGAGTTACGTAGTCTTCAGTTTCGATACCTACTCTATTAGCTTGTCGTTCGAATAAGTTTAAGAAAAGAGTTATGTCGGATTTATCGGGGTCAAAGCGGTGCATTACAGTCTTAAGTGCAAGCTTAGGTTGACGTTCAGCATTACTACTCGCAGTAGAATTACGTCTCTCTGAGGTTTGAGATAATCTCAGCTGTTCCAGTGTAAATTCCCTTTCCTTCTCTTTATCTTGTCTTTCCCTTTCTTTCTCTTCCCTTTCCCATTGTTTTTCTTGTTCTAACCTTTGTTTTTCCTCTTTTTCTCTCTGTTTTTCCTCTTCGCGATCCCTAACTATATATTCAGCTTGAGCTAATGCAAGAGTTTGATCATAATCGCTCGCGGATTCAATTTTCCTAATAATAGCTGCCATATTATCATCCGGTTCGATTTCCACCCCTAGGACTTCTGCCAAATTTTGTAAGTCTGCCTTCCTACAATATTTGAGTGACGTAATTTTCGCCATGATTCCGTTAAGTTTAATTCAGTTAACAAGAACCCAAAAAATCAAATGCATTTAACTAAATCGTTAACAATTTCACAATCCAAATTTTATGCATGTATAAGAAAATAAAAATTTCTAAACACAATTCAATAGATATATAAGGATTTCTAATTCAGAACATTTCTTCAATTCTGTAATTTAGTCTCAATAAAATAACTTTTTCCTAAACTTAAAGATCCCTATGCACACAAAAACACAAATAACAACTAACTTTCTGAAATGTCACCGAAAAACAACTTGGATTTTTGGATTGGGCACTCACACAGATTATTAACAGAAACATTTACTAATTTAAATACAAAATATTTTTACCGAAACCTGTCCTAACATACATTAGTCAACAGAAATATGTAACAGCACTAACCGTTAATAAAATTTTTAATTTAGTAACTAAGTTATTAAATTTTATAAAGGCCTTTTTTTTTTTTTTTTTTTTTTTTTTTCCAAAGAGCCTTTTTTTTTCACCCACTGGCTTATCAAATGTTTTTAGAGAAAAACAAAATAATTCTAACTCGAGAATTTTTTTACAGCAAGATATTACTTATTTATTAAATTATTTTATGATTAACTTTAATTAATTTGACCTAAATCGAAATTCACTGAAATATTTTTTTTTTTAACTTAAGTTTAAGTTTAGAATCATGACAATATTTTACTATAAATACACTAAATTTTCAATCTGAGGCCACTCAAAGAAAAATAAGCCTACCTTTTTCTGTTTGGCACGCCTTTCTGAAGAGATCGGTCCCGGTTGCTCCTGGGTCTGACTCGGAGGGTTTCTTTTCTCGGGCTCCACTTGTCAGCGGTCAGTGGTCCTTGATTTCGAGGCACTTGAAGCTTGGCGCTCCTTGGGTATAGCTGAAGGACTCTGGGGCTCCTTCTCAATTTGCTGCGGCACGGCTGAGGCACTCCTATATCTTTTCTCTGGTTGCTGAGGCACGGTCAGGCTTGATGCTCTTCTATTAGCGTCGTCTTTCTGGGCGGGCGCTATTATCACACTCTGGGGCAGACTAAAATATCTAAACAACTTTTCTTTTCTGGTGTAAGAATCCGCTATGCTGCCACCAGTTATAATACCTCCAGTCGGCTTGTGTGGTAGCGGGTCGAAAAAATAGCGGCAAGAGGCTGGATCAGATTTCACTAGAATTTATTTAGTTCATTACAAGGAAATCCATACCACTTATAACAAAATAAAAGATGGGTTCTCCACAACAGATAGAAAGATTGTTCGTACTGAATTTGAAATGGCTTTACCGCCACTAGTTAAGATAATTACAGTTTATCCGGAGTTGTTCTCCACCAGTTCTTTACCATAGGCATCAACCTGCCTATTAATTCTCCTCCCAGAGTAAACCTCTGGTCACTACCCTCTCTGAGTACGAGGGCCAACTTCCCCGTCTCTAACGCTCCGCATCCGAACAGCAAAAGAAGTCCCTTAGAGCATCTCCTCGCTCTATTTATCCCGTTTTTCCTCATCCATCATTCCTTGAGATGACCCGCCTCCTCATTCTTGCACGGCGGTCGCCTTGGAGAAATATCTTTCTCTTACTTGTGGAAATCATCGCCATGCGGTCTCTCTCAACACTTCAAAGGCTCATCTTCCGTGGGGTCCTAAATCGGCGGAACGACCTTGTGCATTAATCGAAGAGTTCACTTAAGTGCTTTATTGAAATCGGCTGACTTTCTTATGTGTACTTTGAGAGTGGAGAAAGATGTATTTCTCCTTCTGAGAATTCTCCGGGATTCCCATCGTGGGGGGTAATTTTGGAAGCGTGGGGACGAAATTCATCACAATATCTTATAAGTAATTAACATACTAAATGTTATGTTTCTAGGCCCTTCAGTAGCACAAAAATCACGTTTTAGAGCGTTTTTGCTCTTATACCTTCTTTGAATTAGTGGCATCGACATAAGAAATATCCTATGTTTTATTTGGGACAAACACAATCATTTTGTTACCGTTACTATTGAAATCGTTTCAGTAGTTCCGGAGATTACCCCCTACAAAATAACAAACTTTACCTCTTTATAATATAGGTATAGATAATAAATAAATTAAAATAATTCCATTAGCTATCGAAGACTAGGATATTTAACTAAAATTAGTATTTATGTATTTCATGTTATGTTTTTAATAACAAACAAATTTATGTAATGTTCAAAATATTTTCTTCAATAATTTTTAATACCTTTCAACATAGTTGAAAAGTGTTCATACATTTGGTTTGTCTGTTTATCTGACTATCTGTCCACGCTCTAACTCCCGTAAACATACTCGAATTTTCATCAATCGATAAACCTTATTTAGGGTCACCTAGGCTTGTTTGGTATTGTATATGAAGTATGTGGGATTAATAGTTCAATTACAGGGGCACCCAAAAGAATTCCATTACATCATGGTCTATGGGGAAAAATCGTTCGTGGAATATTTTAATGACATGGCACTAAATTAAATATATTGAAACTGATATAAAACATTGAATTTAGAAGAGGATGACAATAGAATGGAGCATTCATATTATTTGCCATTCATTCACAGGGACACACAAATAAAATCGATTACAGTACTGCCTTTGAGTGATAATTGCTGAAAGTGTTGTTTTCAGTTTCGGCATGCATGTAGTTAATAAATACAAATTCACAGGGTGGTCATAAAAAAACTTTGCCGATATACGGAGCTCTAGCGGCTAGTCCGCTCAACCGATCGAAATGAAATTTCAGATATAGCTATTCAGAGGTATGAGCTCGAGATTCTGTGAACGACAACAAAATGGCGCTCACGGTTACGGTTATAGTTACAGAAACTCGAAAATTTTCAATGGCAACACCAATTTTTTTTTTCATCGCAAAATACTCAGCGCATGCGAAAACCTAAAGAGCGTTGGAACCGTACGTGTATCGCAAGAAACGAACATGTTATGCACGCACAAAAAACTGTTCTGCGAATCCTCCCGAGTTTCTGTAACTATAACCGTAACCGTGAGCGCCATTTTGTTGCCGTTCACTGAATCTCGAGATCATACCTCTGAATAGCTATATTTGAAATTTCACCTCGATCGGTTGAGCGGACTGGCCGCTAGAGCTCCATATATCGGCAAAGTTTTTTTTTATGACCACCCTGTATTATATCACATACAATGCTGCTCGAAGAATTCGAATAATTTTTCGACTGAACAGCTGAAATTCGGTTTTGAAATGTGTTTTGAATTTCCACATGGTTTTGAATTAGATATAATATTTTAACTTATCAAACGGTGTGATTTTGTTACATTATTCTGAATGTATTGCAAAGTGTTTCATAATCTAAGCTTGACGCATGATTTTATCTTGCTTGTTTTCAATATAAAAACTGTTGCAACTCGTATAATATTAGAACGTTTTGAACACATACCGAATTTTTATAAACTGGACTTGATTTACAGCATGGTGTTTGGATTGTAACGCCTTGAAATCTTCCTTCTTCCTACCCCCTCAGAATAGACATTATGCGCTGCCGAAAATGGTGGAGCCCTAGGCAAATTTATTTCAGCTTTTGTACGGTGTTTTGAATTTTAATACCAATAATTGCGAAAAGTAATTTTCACCTAAGAAAACACGGAATACTTTTAGAAAATATTAATGTTTAAATTCAAATGATCGAAAATATGCTGAAATAAATTTGAATTGACTTTAATTCTAGGAATCAGAATTAACTGTTTGGTGCATCCTGAATAGAGTCTGATCCCCCCAAAATTGGGCCCTGATCTTAGATTATCACGTGTTTAGGTACGTTTGTAATTATGTAAATTTTAAAATACATAATTTGTTGCATAATTTTGTCGAGTCATTGCAAGTTTTATGAAAACCATGGATGCATAGTTTAGTTACAGGTACAATCAAAAGTATTCCATTACATAACAGCCAGTAGGAAAAGTAGCATTTTAATGGTGCTACACTCTTTCAAACATAGTTAATTTGATATGCATCTATGATGTATATACTAAAAGGCACATTCTGTACAATCTGCGGTGCAAAGAATGTTTGTTATTTATTTACAAGGCCACCAAGAAGTATTCCATTGCATAATGATATAGAGAGAAATATTGTTTTAAGCGCAACTTTAATTATATTAAATTATGTCACATTCTGTGAAATTGATGTACGTTGCTGAGGTTTACTACAAGTTACTATAAAAATCAAATAGTATTTACTAGGACTCGCAAAAGATTTCTAATAGAAAATTGTATCCAAAATACTAATACACGACTATCTGAATATTTTTTAAACTTCAAACTCACCTCATTTGTTACGCTTGACATGCAATTTCCAGATTGTTACAAATACTGTGATTGAGAAGTGTATGAATAAAACGACGAATTAATAAATGCAGGCATGCAAATGAAAGACTTTTAATCAAACTAACACTCTATTAACAATGCTAATATTATTGAATTAACATTAACATTGAAATTTCTTGATAAAAAAATTAACTCTGCAAAACCAAATGAAAAATATTGATGTTATACAAACATCATCTAGTGCTGCACAAACTTGAAAACTATGCGTATTCCAAAGAGCCACGATTACATATATAAGATTGTCATAATATTTTGGCGCATTTTAAAAAACTTTTTAAGAAACTTAGAGAAAAACTTTTTAAGAAACTTAGACTAGATTATTTTTTCTCAAATAGCATTTTTTAAAATTTAAAAATTTAAAAATTTTTGATTAAATGTTAGAGCCCAAACAACAATTTTGTGCCCAAAGCATACATATAATAAAAAAATTAAGCCCAAACCAGTATCGGACCATGTTTCGCTTTTAGTCTTCTGAGTGATTTGCCCGGATTTTTCTCTTTCCTAAAAACAACCTGAATCTATTGTAAACCAAAATATTTTAAAAGGATTTGTATTGTAAAATGTACATCCAATAAAGGTGCATGAATTGTATTTTAACCCTTTCGGGTCTGGTGTACTACTAATCGTACATGTCTTTTAATGGAATATTATTTTGTTTTAACAAATACTTTTGTTACTGTTTACATGTAGTAATGTTAATATATGTCTATGCATTTAATATATGACTTCATTTATGCTTAGGCATTTAGTAATAATAATAAATGTTATTATTTGCTTAATTCTCTTTGCGCCGTTTGCTATTCTTTTATTTTAAACATATATTTCACTGTTTAAATTTAAAATAAAAGCTTCCTGAAAAAAGCATGCGTAACAAAGCGCAAAAAGTATTAGAAAATAGCAATATAAATTAAATCGTATTGTAATGCAATATTTTCTATACATCTCCTAAAATTCTTCCTTAGCCTATAATGATATGAATATTACTTGAATAGTACGGAAAACGACACCATCGTTATCTTTCAGACAATTAAATATTCATTAAATACTAATTAATCTATTTGGACAACTAATGTTTATGTTATTAACATAAAAGTAATTTTTTTCTAAAAACAGAAAAGAATTCGGATCCGAAAGAGTTAAAAACAAACTTTGAAAGAAAATTTTAATCATTTTTATAAGCATTTTTAAGAAAATGCAGGAAAGATCTCATGACGCTCACTTCTTATATACTTGTTCAAACTAATTCAAAATTAGTGTCTTACACCGCTTTACCTTTAAAGGCATCAATGAAGGTATATCTCATCTTTAATTAAGGTGAATGCTTTATCAAATTAAAACGTTTTCTGCATCATAAAATAAAATAAACGAGTGTTTCACTCGGGTAGCTCAATAAAAACTGGAAAGTAAGGTTATTTTCTTTGGTTTACGCAAGATTTAACCGGCAAGGAGAAATTGGAAATGCAGCATCTTTCAGGAACACTGCTTAATCTTTCTTCCTTATAAATCCTTTTTTCCATGTGCTAATAAACTTTAAATGTATAAGTATGATGCTGTAGCATAATCTGTGAAAAAAAGAAAGAAAAAAAAAGTTATAGTTAATGCATATAATGTATTATCATTAAGTTATGCGTTTTTTTGTATCTTTAAATTATAGCACAAATTCACCAAAATATTTTTTTATCATAACAGTTTTCATCACACTGGAAACTCTAACAATAATATATTATGAAGTCATAAGTTTCAAGTCTATCCAAAATTTTTAAAATCGTGTTTTTGCAAAATTTTCTAAACTTTGACAAAATTTTCTAAAAAATATACTGTGTTTTCAGGAAAAAAAAAAAAAAAAAAAAAAAAAAAAACCTAAAACATCTTTTTATTATATAGTTTCTGAATCACAACAATTGCCCGTTTCATGCGTTTTCGAACAAAAATCAACTAAAACGTGTGTCATAATGTTGTCTGTTTGGATTTGGAAATAGTTTTAAATTACAGCACTAATTCACCAAATATTTTTTGATCCCAACAGTTTTCATTACACTGAAAATAGTTATATTCCATATACTATTACATGTAATGTTATAGTGCTATACATACCTATATACAAGTATATTGCAATGACGCGAATTGATTAAACATGTTTTGGCAGCACCGTTTTTTTAGCTAAATACTCAGCTTTTAAAAGCATATCATTTTATTCTTTTATATCTGAATATCTATAGATATTGAATTAAGATAAGGCCAATTAAATTTTCTACCTATAATTACAATAATAAAACCGGAAAGAAACAACTTAATTAGTATTTTCCAACTTATACACACACACACTAAAAGAAAAAAAATCTCATTCTTCTTAATGTTTTTCCTAATTAGCATATGATATATATCTTATTTTCATTAAGGTGAATGCTTTATTGAATTTAACATTCTCTGCATTGCCAAAGAAAAGAAACTAAATGTTTCACTCATGCAGCTCAATAAATACCGGCGGGGTAAGGTTATCTTCTTTTGGTTTACGCAAGAAGTTCAATAGGCAAGGAACAAAATGGAGCACACGAACTCACTTAGCCTCGGAAATGGAGGTCGGGACCTTGTACTCCCTTAAGGTGCGAACATACACAAATACTTTTTGCGGTTAGCAGTCGGTGGGTGTTATGGTCGCAGGCGGCGTGTTTTATGTTTTCTGACTATTCCAGTAGACCTTCAATCCATCTGTAGGACAGGGACCCTTCCCTTAAGTAGGGTTGAGATAGTTATCTCCCGAACTAATGTAAAAATCCCCGTTTACTATTGCCAGTAAACCGTAGAAGGGGGAAGAAGAAAAGAGTTCTTAGAATTCAGTTGGACTTCAACAAAATACACGTGTGCTCGGAGCCTTATAGCTTTCGAATTTGGTGACTTTAACCTCTTGACCACGAAGACGTTTTTGGAGGACTACAATCGCCACACGATACCATTTCGTTTAGGTGTTAACTTGTCAACAGTATTGTTATCACACTTGTGTCGCAGTGTTATCATCGGATATGGACTAAAATGTAAGTGCATTTCGCTTGTTATAAATTTTACCTGTTTGTAAAGCACCTTTATACACATCTGTAGGGAATGTCGAAAATTCCAGTGTAAACGGATGTATGTGTAAGAAAAATCTTAAATTTAAGGAAATTCTTCACTCACTTGAAAACACCCGTTCCATAATGTTAAATTCAAAGGTCAGGTTGTTTTCGATTTCTTGTTTAAATTTGAATATTTTTAAACTTTTTTTTATGTGTATTTGAATTTTGTATATTGTTAAATAATGTTCTTTTTTTTTTTTTTTTTTTTTTTTTTTTTTTTTTTTATATAAGACGCTGATTATAAAAATACTAA
Organism: Maratus speculifer; assembly: GCA_964019185.1. Classification (NCBI taxonomy): domain Eukaryota; kingdom Metazoa; phylum Arthropoda; class Arachnida; order Araneae; family Salticidae; genus Maratus; species Maratus speculifer. Next base: position 179,799,036 of record OZ025303.1, read on the forward strand.
ATTACTAGCTGATCCGCCGGGCGATGTCCGGGTTCGTGAAAGAAAATACATAGCTCAAAAAAATTGCAATAAAAAATCGCAAAAAGTTTAAAAATTGCTGCACAATTTCCCAATAAACTTTATTGAAAAAAGAACAAAATTTACTGTATTGGGCTTGGAGATTGAAATTGGCTTGATTTTACTAAAGTGAAAAAAATCGCAGTTATCGCCCAAAAATTATTTCGAAAATCGCAGAGGACCAAATTTGTTATATTTGAATATAAGATAAAATAGGATTACTTTTACAAATGTGGCGAACAAAAATGATAAGACTAAAAATTGAATTTTTTTTATGTAAAATCCAAAAATCACTGTATGAATTTCCATAAAACTTCATTGAAATGAGTACAAAATTTAAATGTTGCACTAAAAGATTAAATCCGCGGTTAAAAAAAAAAAAAATACTCGCATAAAAAAATTGCGAAAAAACTCATAGGAAAATATTTACTAAAATGGTGTATTGCAACCGGAATATTTTCATAGATGCCAAAAATCGACGTGAAATGCGAAAGAAGCAAGCAAAAATCGCATTAAAAATTGCAGAAGACAAAATGTAAGTACTATATTAAACTAAATGTTTGAAGCAATTTTTATTTATGAACGTGTCAAAAATTCACTGCGGAGTGAACAAAAAATTCTAAAGATCGCCTTGAAAATAGTATCAAAGAGTGCAAAAAAATACAAAAATCGCTTAGAGCAAAATTTTTTATAATAATATAAAATAGTGTAACTGTAAATCTTTTGCAAGATTTAAAAAAAAAAAAAAAAAAAAAAAAAAAAAAAAAAAAAACGCGCAAAGCGCTTAAAATTGCTAAAATCGAATAAAATTCGCAAAAAATTAAAAAATCGAGGAGATAAAATTTGCTGTATTAAGATAAGAGTTTGACATCGAGTTCAATTTTACTAACGCTAAAAAACTGCCGCAAAACGCAAAAAAAAAAAAAAAAAAAAACTTTTAAAATCGCACAAAAAAATTTACGAAAAATTAAGAAAACGATGGACGGATTCTAAATAAACTTTATTGAAAAGAAGACAAGATTTATTATAGTGCAATATAACATTGTAAACAGAATTCTTTTATAAATGTCAAAAAACTGCCACGATAAAAATCGCGGAGTCAAAAATTTGCTATAGTGGACCTAACCACTGTGACCGGAATTATAATAATGAATGTAAAAATAGTACCGAAAAATCACTAAAAATCTCAATAAAAATTCTAATAAAAATAGCTTAAAATTAAAAAATGGGAAAGGACAAAATTTACTATTTTAAGCTAAAACTTCAAAAGCTAATACCTTTTGCAAATGCAGAAAAATCGCCCCAAAACAAGAAATATTTCTGAAAATTGCATAAAAAACGCAAAAAATTAAAAAATCACGGTACGAATTTAAAATAATCTTTATTGAAAAGAAAACAAAATTCATACTGTGTTAGAAAAACTAAAACCTCATTATTTTCTGTAATGTGAAAAAATAGTTGCAAAATGTGAAAAATAACAGAAAATTGCATAAAAAATAACAAAAAATCCAAAATCGGATTATAAATTTAATAAAAATTTTCATGGGTAAATTCATTTTTACATTCTTCTATCTTTACAAGAAGAATGTATTGGGTTTGAGAAAATTTTCGACTTCCGGTTTTGATGGATTTATACGTTTTAGATGGTTCTGAATACGATTTGAGTTTTTTAGATGGTTTTTGGAAAACGTCTGTCTGTTACTCTGTCCGCCCCTCTGCCTTTTACTCTGTGAGTCTGTATGTGACAAAAAAGTCTCTCAAGAACTAATGCACGAATTTTCGCAAAACTTCAGATTCAGTTAGCCCTTGATATAATTTGGTGCAGGTTACTTTTTGATGTTAATCGCTCAACAGATGACGCTGCTATGCTATTATCACAATAGCTCTATTCCAAGAACTAATGCGCGAATTTTCCTCAAACTTCAGATTCAGTTAGTCCTGATAGGGATTACTGCTGTTTAGTTTTTGGTATAAGTCGCCCTACACATAGCGCTTATATGTTGCATTTTTATGATTTCGTAATAGTTGTATCTCAAGAACTAGTGCATGTATTTCATCAAACTTCGGATTCAGTTAGTCCCCGATAAAAATTGGTCCTAATTAGTTTTATGTGTACATCGGTGTCTCTGTAATGCAGAATTTTATAAGATTTCCGCAATAGCTCTACCGCAGAAATTATTGAACGGATTTAAATCAAACTGCAGATGAAACTAGAAGTTGTTATAAGTTGTAGATGATTGGATTTTGATCTAAATCGCCTAACCGGTGCTGTTGCTAAGCTTCATTTTTCAGGAAGTATTAACCTGTATGAGATAGAAGAAAGATTTGGAACTGCCACAACCGACTAGCTTAACTATAAATATAAATAAATACATTAAGTTTAAGGCATGTTTGTGGTATTCTGCCGCAAATGATCAATTACAAAATATTCTTCTTATATCTAATACAAATATATGCGAAATGAAACAACAATAAAATTAATGATGCGCCAATAAACGCTCTCCAAAATATGCCAAGTGGCTGTGAAACTGCGGCAATGAAACCTTAAAAAAATGAAAATAAATTATAAATGAAAAGTGAGAGTGTATTACTTAAAAAATATGTTTAATAAATATATAATAGTAGTTCAATGTTAATTAATTTTGAAGAATTATGATTATTTATGAGAAATTAACTCAGAAATTCTAACATGATTGTTTAAATAATGTTTCTTTTTATTTCCAGTAAAAAAAAAAAAAAAAAAAAAAAAAAAAGGAGGGGGGGGGGGCAAAATTTTTATATTTTTTAATAAATCCACTTGCTTGAGCTTTATAGCATTGAAGCGGGGAAAAAGTGAATTTTTGATAATTGAGTCTGGATGCCAAATTACTGTATTGTAACGGAAATTTTAGGCCGGGAGGGGGCACGTAAATTAAAGTAAAAAAAAAAAAAAAGAGGGTGTGAATTTTAAGTTGAAAATTGATGGCTGATAAAAGAATGTTTTTAAGTGCGTTCGTAATTATGTAAATACCTTGCAACTATAATCGTCATTCAGTCTGTCCGCATTATAACAACGCAAAAACTACCCAACCGAATCGTTTAAAATTTAAAATATATAATAATTGCGTAATTTTGTTCGAGTCATTTCAAATTTTATGGAAATCATATGTATAGTTCAATTATAGAGACAATCAAAATTATTCTGTTACATTACGGCCAATGGGAAAAAATATTTTAAAATGCATTTTAATGACGCTACACTCTTTCGTAACATAAAGTTACACTCTTTCTTAACATAATAAAATTGGTATGCATCTATGAAATATATATAATGAAATGTATATTTTGTACAATTTGTGGTGCAAAGAACATTTGTTGTTAACGCATTCGTTGTTGATTACGCGCTAGCGCGTGATATGGCGCCAACATTAAGGTGCCACTCACGCGCCAGCGCGTGATGTGGGGTGATGTCCAATAGCCAGTCACGCGCTGGCGCGGGATAATCTTTCACTGATTCTTTGTTATAGAAAGTAAATAGGCTTCTGGGAAAAACCCACTTCTACAGTGCGGCATTATCTATCATCACATCTTCACGTAAGCGGCAGCGAACGTGTTAATCTGTAAATTACCTCTAGTATTGCATAATGGTATAGGGGAAAACATTGTTTGGGCGCGTTTTAATTATATTAAATTATTATATATTTTATAAAATTGACATGTCTCTCTGAGGTTTACTACAAATTACCTCCTGTATAATAGAAAGCAGATAATATTTACAGGGACATACAAAAGATTTCGGATACTTATACTCTATTCGAAGTGCTGTTATACTATTAGATCAAGATCTGAATATTTTTAAAACTTCGTTATAGTAGGAACGCACCTTATTTGCTACGTTTGATGTGCAATTTCAGACTTGTTTTACATGCTACACATTGCAATTTATTTTTTAAGTAGCAATAGAGTTTTGTTATTCATTTTGCACCCGCTTCCTATCGATATAGAACTTTTAAATTTGGAATATTTATGTATTCTTGGGGACAATAAATAATCTGAACATTTATTTTTAAAAAATTGATTTCTAACGGTGCAATTGAAGGCAAATTAAAAATTTTAAAAAAATCACCATGTCTCATAAGTCAATAGTATAAAATCTAACTTCACATGCCTATAGTATGAACTAAAATTAATAAGCACATGTTTCAGAATTTTTCAAAATTCGACTCCAAAATAATGAAAAAAAAAGGGGGGGGGGCGGATTCTTCCAAGCACCCTCCGTTTTGAAAGACATCTCAAAAACTCTATTACTTGAGGTTAAACTAAGACTGCAAAGGTCTACACCACTTAAACTTAATAGTTAGCGAATTGTATTTGATTCCCTACAGCGAAATAAGTATAAGCTTCAACAAAGATTATTTGTTAAAAAGTACTATTGGAGGATTACCACAATAGCACCAAAATTTGACCAAATTTAGCGTAAAAAATAAGTTGTCATATGAAACCAACTTAGCGATAGCTGGCTAATTCAGCGAAATTCCCATTTAAATCAATTAATCCATAATTTATACTCTTTTGTAAATTTTAATAAAAACGTGTTTTTTTTTTCATTGATATTATTTAGAAATGTTTTTACTTTTATATTTATTTAAGAATATTCTATTGAATCAAAGGCTGTATATACAGTTCCTTATATCGAAAATAAGAGATTTCTTCATTATCTCAGAATTTTGATTCATTAAAAATCAAAACTCTTTGAACAGATTGAAATGAATAGAATAAAATGCAGCCAGTTAATGTTTAATATTTTATTTGAATTTAGTACTTTTTTCTGATTAATTTATAAACATTATTTTGCTTAGCATAATAGTTTTTCTGCATATATTTTATATCATTTTTATTTTTACGTGATTTTTTTAATCCCAATTTTACGATTTTTTATATCAAAATCACGCTATTGTCGTAATATACAATTATTTTAAGTCTTTACATAATATACTTATCCTATTATGCATAAAAAAAATCGAAGGCCAGCAATAATTCCTTTGTGTTTTTTTTTTTTTTAATATGATAGCATGCAATGCTTGCACGACATAAATTTATACAAGAATATTGAGTATACATGACCTTGAATGACCTTTTTGTTAATTTTACAATATTTTGATACCACTATTGTTGTAAATAAAAGTGGATACACGTCATATAATGATCGTTGTTGAATACGATTGAATTTTGCAGCTTTATTTAATGCTATTTCAAGTGTAAGTTTCATTTGAACTATCAATTCCTTTTCCATGAGTTTTGACTAAATTGGATTTTATAATACTGCCCAACTCTTATGTATTTTTCATGATATTACACAGTTAATATGAGTAAGTTATGTATTAATTATTACTATAATTATTATTATTATTTTGTATCAAGCTACAATATAATACATATATATATATATACATAATCGCAATTAATGTGGCTATTTAGTATTGCCCTTGATAACGAGCTAAATACCACATTTCCAATTTTATTTCTAATTCTGACAACTCCTCTGTATGATATACACTGGTGTCCAAAATTTAAGCATAATTGGTAATTAAGTAATTATTTTTAAATAATGAAAGAAATATGAATCGGAATGTGCTGAAACTCCAGGTGTGTAAACAAAATAGTACGCGTCACATATTTTCGCGAAGAGTTTTCCCCGAAATCGAACAGGGGACCGTCAACAAATTGAAAAAGAACGAAGATCTTTTGGATAACCCTGTCAAAACTAATGTAGCAAAAGCGTTCAAACTGCACATTATGATTAATTGGCTTATTGTAATGTACTGTGTTAATTTTTACAAGGATAGCATGTATACTCGTAGAGAAATTAAGGTTTTTATAAAAACAGTCCTAAGTTTTTTGCTTATAATTTGCAGAGTTCTTAATATAAAATAGTGTTCTTTTTTGAAAAAATGACAAACATCATGGTACACAATACTCTGTCATCAGAATTAAAAAATAATAAAAAATATATGACAAATGAGCAGGTTTACTAAATAATTTTTTACTGCGCATGCGTGAACGCTATTAAAATTTCATTTGCATATTATGTTAGTTAAATGTATAGAGCAACTTTTGTGAAAGTCTCAAAAACATAGCTTAAAAATTCTGAAAATTATCGTTGATAGAATGAAATCAAAATCCTTTATTCCCTAAATGAAGCAAAAAGATGAGGGGCTGTATCCATATTCCATTGTTTAGTGCCTACACAATATTGCACGTACAACTATATTTAGGTAAAACCCCTGATTTTTTTGCTTCCTTTAGGAATAACGGATTTTGAGTTCATTCTATAGGCTCCCATTTTCAGAATTTTCAAGCTATGTTTTTGAAACTTTTACAGAAGTTGCTCTATACATTTAGCTAACACAATATGCAAATGACATTTTGATATCGTTGACGCATGCGCAATGAAAAATTATTTACTAAACATACTCATTTTTCATACAATTTTTATTATTTTTAAATTCTTATGACAGGGTATTGTGTACAATGATGTTTGTCATATTTTCAGAAAAGATTATTATTTTATAATAAGAACTCTGCAAATTATAAGCAAAAAACTTGGAAAAATTTAGGACTGTTTTTATAAAAACCTTAATTTCTCTACGAGTATACATGCTATCCTTGTAAAAATTAACACAGTACATTACAATAAGCCAATTAATCATAATGTGCAGTTTGAACGCTTTTGCTACATTAGTTTTGACAGGGTTATCCAAAAGATCTTCGCTCTTTTTCAATTTGTTGACGGTCCCCTGTTCGATTTCGGGGAAAACTCTTCGCGAAAATATGTGACGCGTACTATTTTGTTTACACACCTGGAGTTTCATCACATTCCGATTCATATTTCTTTCATTACTTAAAAATAATTACTTAATTACCAATTATGCTTAAATTTTGGACACCAGTGTAATTTGGCATTAACAAGTTTTTACAGTAATTGATGTTGATTTGTAGTATTATCTAATGGTTCCATATATATATATATATTATCCTTAATCATTTATATAGAATAAAATATTTATGTTCTTCCCATCTTATAAACGTAAACATTAAGAATCTAATTTATGAAGCATTAAAAAATGGTTTTTCTAAAACATTCGTATATTCTTTAATATGCATTTAGTATTTACATGATCTGATTAAAAATTAACACATTGCGTTAAAAATGTATAAAAAATTATTAAATAAAAAAAATTATCTAAAAATTAAAAATGCAAAATAAATAGTAATGAAAAAAAAAATATATAATAGGATGGCCGGGTAAGTAGATGTTAGAGTACGGAGGAGGGTGTTGTTGACTGGATAATACCAAATAGTTAATTACAAAAAAAAAAAAAAAAAGTGAGGAGGGAGAGAAATTTGCTAAATTGCAATACATTTTATACTGGATGTTCAATTAACACATATGTATGAATAATTGTATAGTTATGTTAATTAAATCTATTAATATATAATGATTTATTGATCTATCTGATATGAGTATGAGTGTATGATCTATTAATATATAACACAACATGGCATAACACCTGTATGAAACTGTAATATGTAGTATTTTGAAATCTTTCACATTAAGTTTTAATTCGCTACCATTATTACATCCCTATATTATTTTGTTTTTAAATCAGTATATTTCCCCAATGCAGATTTCATTTTATTTATTTGAGTTTAACAATTTTCCGCCTTTTGCTATGATTCTACACTGAAATTTGTTCATTTCTTGATTAAAATCTAAAAAAATGGTTTACAGCGTCTTCATCTTTAAATAGATAAAAAGTCAGGGTGAAAATGCATTCTACCGAATTATATGTTTTAAGGGAACAGTGGACCTTTATTTGAGCAAAATCGTCGCAAAAAAGGTCTATTTCTGTGGTATAACAGCACTAAAACAGTTTTTTCTTATTAAAATATCATTTATGAAGGTTTTAAAAAGTATATAATAAAAATAAGTATATTTATATACTTTAAATCCGTTTTTCTCAAAACTAATTTTTCAGCGTTTTTAGACTTTTGAAATGTTTCTTGCGACGTGATTTTTTATCAATATTTATGAAATTGTTAAGGAAGTATCCTGATATTGTTTACGAAGGAATTGTGTAAGCTTTTTAAAATTCGTCCTCATTAAGATAGTCAAAATTTGACTTTTTACTTATTAAAAGAAAATTTTTGATGAAAATAGAGATGGAATTTAGAAAAAAAATCTTTAAAATATTAACTATTCAAGAGATTAAAAAAAAAAAAAAATCTTACACAAATTTGTTTATAATAGAGTTTTAAGTGATAAAAATGCAAAAGAAAGAAAATATATCAAAAAATTAAGACACGTGAAGCATTTTAAAATTTCGTTTAAAAATGTAAAGTTTTTTTTATATAAATTAAAAAAAATAATAATAAGTTTCAAAATTTGTTTGAAGGTTCTATATGTTTTTGGTGAAATGTATATATGCACAAAGTTTTATATTGCTATGAGGGGAAAAAAATTAACGACCACCGTCCCCTTAAACAGCATGGAAACAGTGCCTGATTTAGGGCAGGGCCTTCGGGGCGCAGGCCCAGGGCTCCCAATTTTTAGGGGCCCCCAAATGTTGCTGAAGGGTTTCAGTTATTGCCCAAAATCAATACAACTAACAAAATCTAGTGGAATTTTACATTTCATTCTACATTCTACTGTGTTCATATTTTATTTTTACAACATTGTATATTTTAATTGAAACATCCGCATTTAATCACTTTATTAAAGTAAATTTATGGTTAGTTGTTGCATACCTTATCATTCCAGTTATATAAACTTGCATAGGAAAAGATAATCATCATTACGCAATTTATTGTACTACATCTACTTATTTACATTTCATGATTGTGAAATATTTTGATAAATAAATAATTATCATATTTAATTTTTTAATTGGTATTTAAAAGTGATTCAATCGTGAAGTAAATCGTGGATTTCTTAATAAGTAACTTTTTTTAGGGGGGGGGGATGAGTTGGAAGCTCAATGTTTTTGGAAGCAAATTCGCAAGGGGGCCCCCTGTATGCATCTGTGCCCAGGGCCCCCAAATTTGTAAATCGGTCCCTGCATGGAAATGTTGCCAATGAAACACACATGATTTAAAAAATAAATACATAAACAGAATTTTAAAATATCACTTAAAAGCTGTAAAAGAATTTTGCCATTTTACAGTTAGTGCGGCCTGATTAAAAAATATATATGCAGGAATCTGCAGATTTTATTTTATTTTTATTTTATTATTTATTTTATTTATTCAAATTTAATAATTTTACGCCTTCTGAACCAGGATTATGCACTGAAATTTGTTCACTTCTTGTTTAAAGGCCTAAAGAATGGTTTACGGCTTCTGAATATTTAAAACTATAAAAAAAAAAAAAAAAATCGCGAAAATATTAATTTTTTTGTATTATAGTTTAAAACAGCATGAAAATATTCCTTATAAAATTTCGACGTTTTATAATTAGTGTGCCTGAATAAAAAATGCGAATGCAAATATTAAATCGAAACTTTATTTTCAAAATCACCCCTATTTAAAGATTTTTTTTGTATATAATTTATTTATTTATTTATTTTTAGGGATATATGCTTATTTTTAATATAAAATAACAAACTTTTGACTTTTATAAAATTCTTTCCAACATAGTTTAAAAATGATTTTCACTTCGGTTTGTCGATCTCACAGTGGCACGCAAAGGCCAAAATCGGCGCCCTGGGCTAAAATAACAAAAAAAAAAAAAAAAAAAAAAAAAAAAAAAAAACGACTAAAAAAACCCCCTTGATGAATGTGTTCTATACATTCCAGAGTTCACCAGAAATCTATGACCGGGACAAAAATAAACATTTACCTTCCGTAAACCCGTTCAGTTTATGGCATTTGTGTAGTTTTAAGATTTCGCTAGATTGTTTAGTTAGAGGTCAAGGATGGTATCAAGTTTTTTATATATATATTATTATTATTGTTGTTGTTTTACGTCATTTAATCTTTTGCGGCTGGATTAAGTTTAGGCATGAGAGTCATGTTGGTCGGAATTACTTTTCTTTGAAAGAACAGTTAATACATAACATCAGTGGCGCCAACTTATATGAGACCAAGGGGTGCGAGAGCCCCAATATTTTGATCTTTACGCGCACCCAATTTCAATTTGTTTATTACGTAAGTTATTTTTTTTATATATTTAATCTATGAAATGAAATTTGGTTTTATTCTTGTTCTCAAAAAGCAATTTTGAATAAAAAATAGTATAGATTTCAGTTAGAATTACTGAAGCACTGAAAACTCTTCAACGGAAGTATAGTTATATTTTTTACGAAAACAAATTTCTTGCGTATTTTGCTATCTATTTTGATGTCTTGAATTGATAAAGCACTTAGGAGGCAAAGGCTGCATTCAGATTGCAATACTTTCAGTTCAACTGAATTCTTGGAAGAGCTTTTTGTATAGGACCCATTTGCGGTTTCTTCATAATAGAACGGAGGAGAATCAACAAAAGAATCGGGCGATAAGCAATCCACCCTACCCGAAGGAAAATTTTTTCTTTGGCTGTTCAACCGTCCCTATCCTGCAAAACTTATTAAAGATCAAAAATATACGTGTCGCCACAACAAACGAGCCGACACCGAACGGCAAGAAGAGGTCAAATCTGTTTGAGCCTTAAAAGGTATGTTTTTCTTGAAATTTAGTTTTATGCATTTTCAAAGGTTAGCAATTCCAATGTTATTTAACATAAGTATTTGTGATTATTTAGAACGTGAATTATCACTTGCTAACTAAGCCTAAAACCAACATGGTGAAAAATGTCCAAGCCGGGGATCAAACCCGGAACCCTAGGAATAGTGCTCTAGGTGCTCCACTATTTAAGGTACGAGGACGATGCCCAACTTGGTATTTTTCACTACTATATGTTGTTATATTAAGAAATGCAGCCTTACCAATATATATCAGTGAAAAATGCCAAGCTGGGCATCGTCCTCGTACCTTAAATGATAGAGCACTTGGAGTACTATTCCAAGGGTTGCAAGTTCGATAACCGGCTTGGACATTTTTCACCATGTTGATTCTACGTTTAGCTAGCAGGTGATAATTTACATATTAAATATTCAATAATTTCAAGTGTAATTTCACAGCTGAAAATTTAAATAAATATTAATGTATTTATAATGAAGAACTTGAGACAATATAATTTAATAAACTTATTTATAAAATTATAACAAAATAATAACAGTTAAAAACTTGCTTAGAGAAAGACATAATTTAATTGTGACTTATCTATAGTCATTCCCCCCTCCCACCCCTCTCTCTCTATACACACGCACACACTAAAAGAAAAAAAAAATGCGTTAATTTACCACAAAAATTTTGAGCCCACTCTTAATATTTTTGAAAAGTTGGCGCTACTGATTAAGATGCAATATTATGAAAGATAAACGAGATTATTAATTCTTTTTTAAACTTTAGGTATGTGTAGCGCAAATAATATATTTTAATTTTATGTAAAAATTATATTTTGTAGTTCTCTAACGTCTGGTTTTCTTTAAACTGTCGTAACCCTTCATTTTTTTTTTTTTTTTTTTTTTTTTTTTCTGTTTGAACACATACAAACCAACTTCTACTCTTTACATTTTATATCTTACCTTTTTACTTCCTTCTATTTTTACAAGAAGAAAATATCAGATTCGCGGAAAATCTCGACTTCCGGTTTTCGATGAATCTATACGCTTTAGAAGGTTCTGAATCCGATTTGATAGTTTTTAGAAAACGTTCGTCTGTCATTCTGTCTGTGAGTCTGTGTGTATGTGACAAAAAATTTTTAAGCGCCCTATCTCATAAAAATAATGCACGGAATTTCACACAATTTCAGATTCAGTTAGACCTCGATATAAAATGTGGTAATGATTAGTTTTTGATGAATATCACACAACATGTGCATTACTATACTACATTTTTCTTGATTTTCGCAATAGCTCTATCTCAAGAGCTAATGCTGAAACTTCAGATTCAGTTACAAGTTGACTTAAGTTGTTGCATATTAGATTTTGGTGTATATAGCCGAACAGGTACTGTTCTGCATTTTTCACGATTATTGCAAAAGCTATAGCTCAAAAATTAATGCATATAATTTAATCAAACTTTAGAACATCCAACTAGTTTATTTATTTTTTTATTTTTTATGATTTATTTCTTTTGGTAACTTTCTTTTTGAGTATTTTAATGTAATTATTAGAAAATAATTATAATTATGTTATTTCAAAATAATTTAGTGTGATTCTTAAATTTAATTTATATTAATAGTTATTTGACAGAATTAGCTGCATTAATTTTATCTTTCGATTAATTTTTTACATGTAGGCCATATTCTCGTTTTTGTTTCTCTACTACCAAGTGCAATTACTTCATTTCTTTACTTTCGTTGGCCCAAGGCTTCTAAACTGAGACAAAGATTCAAGAGACAATATACAAGGTCAAGTAAACTTAGACACACATAAACCTTTAGACGAAAATATTCTGTAGTCCTGCACAGAATTTTAAATATCATACTTCAATAACGAATTCCTTATTTTGAAATATGATTTTCGCAACTGTCTTTTTGTAAGTGTTACATGGTCAATATGTTATACATTGTCCAATCTATATATTTTTAAATCATTAGAGAGCACATAGAAAGAAAATTGGTTATCATATTATTTTGTTATTTTTAATCTCAAGGTTATTATTTCTTTTGAAAACTATATAAAACAATATTATAACTAGAGATCGACCGAAAATTCGTTTCGTTTTCGGTCCAAACTCATAGTTTCGCCGAAAGTTCCTTTTTGGCGCAAATGCGGCTGAAAATTCGGCCGGAGCGAAACTATCAGTCTTCCAAAAAAATCTCGTTTTTTTTCTTCAGAAATTTTCAACATTACTCATAGGTTTGAGCCTTATCGACTCAAATGAGACTATTTATTGATACGAACTTCGTCACTTATAATTATAAATCATGACTGACTCAAAACATCAATGTAAATAATAATATAAGAAATGCATATACAGTAGAACCTCGATCCACCGTTTTTCAAGACGAACGAAGTGGTCAACGAAGGGGGTGTGTGGGAAAAAACGATGAATGCGGGAAAACGATGAATGCGGATTAACTTCAAAATATGAAAAGACACAATGATTATGCATTATTAATGCATGCAATGTATACAGTATACTAATAAATACTAACTTGTTACTTTCTAAATTATAAAAGTAATAAATCGAAGTTGAAAAAATTTTTTATTCATTTTTAAAAACCAAAAAGTTTGTTTGGTTTTTTGTTAATTTTTTTAAAATCAAAAAATAAATTTTCAAGGTATACAACATTTTTTCTGATCATTTTCTGTCCATATACATATGGATTTCATATGCATATATAAAAGTTCATACAGTTTGAATTTCAGTCAAAGCATGAGACAGATTTGGCATTGGTGCCTTAGCTTCATCGGTTTGAAGTTATCACCGGCTTCTTCGCCATTATTTTAATTATTTGCATTACCACACATTTCTCCAATGTTTAAGACACCCCATGTCGCAACATCTTGATCGATGGAAACATAATCGCATCCTCTGCTATATACAACCACTTTTCATCTTTATTATTGTCACTGTCATCAACACAAACGAGATATTTTAGAATAAAAGAAGTAATTCCAGTTTCTACCAATCAAAAGCATTCCTTTACATTACGGTCAATGGGAAAAAATAATTTCAAGTGCATTTTAATGGTGTTACACTCTTTCGAACATAATAAAATTGATATGCATCTATGAAGTATGTACTAAAATATACATTATGTGCAATCTGTGGTGCAAAGAATATTTTTTATTAATTTACAGGCCTACGCTAAAGTATTCCGTTACATATTGATGTAGGGGAAAACATTGGTTGGACAAGTTTTAGTAACATTAGTATTTTTCCGCAATTTGCGGCTATTTTTTGGCATTGATAAAAAGAAAATTGTTTAAAACTTTTAGCCTAAATTATTAAATTTTGTCTGCTACTATTTTTGAATTTCATCGAATTTTAATGCGATTTTCAAAGTAATTTTTAACGATTTTTTTAGTTTTTGTGCTTTTAGAATCGAATTTTTTTTCATTTTTGCCAATATTATAGATTTTTTTATGCGTCATGGTTATCACGGATCCGGGCAACGCCGGGCGGTTCAGCTAGTATTTAATAAATATGCATAATTAATGATGATTATGCATATTTAATAAATACATATAATCAATTAAAAATTATGTATATTTATTATCTATTAATTACTTTAATTCATAAAATTTAATTAGTTCTTCAAAATTATTTTTGATCATTTTCCTTTTCGTTTTCGACCGAAAATAGGAAGATCACCGAAATTCAGTTTCAGTTATGGCCTTAAAGGTCTGTTTCGGTTGATCTTAAATTATGACTGATAATTTCACAACTTTTTTTATTGAGTTATAATTGAACCAAATAGGTGTTATGCGAATGTAATGAGTAAAAATAAAAATAATAGTCAAAGCTTACACAGTTTTTTTTTTCGTACTTTTTTTAATAAGAAAATTCTATCATCTACATCGGTTTAAAAAAAAAAAAAAAAAAAAAAAAAAGGGCAAAAGTTCTTTAATTTACAAAAATATAACATAAACTCGAACGAAAATCTGCAATAAGCGATTGCGATTTACCCCGCGATTCTGAAAAGCGTGTTTTATGTTTATAAAGTTGAGAAACTAATATATTTTTTTCAGATTTAAAGAGGCATTTATAAAACAAGGTTTTGTTTGCTTCTACCAATTTTAGATTTCTGAGTAGTTTTTATAGTGGTCGGTGTTTTCAATCTAAAATATATATAAATATATATTTTTTATGATGCTTACGATTCTCAACTAAATATTTTCAGCTGCATTAGGTGCTGTGCAAATATAATGTTATCAACTTTTAGGTAATTTTTTACCCCCCCCCCCCACTTCCCTCAATAAAATATCTTTAACAAAGTGTTTTTTAAAGAATTTAATTTTTTTGTTATTTCAAACGTTGGGGTATCCCATATTTTAATATTATAGAACTTTATAATAATTTAGTTATTTTAATAATAACTTTGTATTTTCATAAAAATTGATAACAGATTAAAAAAAAAAATTAATATACTATTTTAAACCAAAGACCATGTTACAAATAAAAAGAGACAATTTTGATTGAATCAAAAATGATATCGATATTAAAAGGCAAATTCACACTCCCCCTAGAGATATCTTACGATATCGTGTGCTAGACACCCCCTTCTCCCCCCTAAAATGATAAAGTTATATATGCACAACGCATGCAATAGCAACACAACAATGTTAAACCACACGCGCTTGTATAAATATCACCGCAATCATTTTTTTTCTACGAGAAAAGGCATAATATTTTTAAGGTCCCTATCCTCGCTCGAGGAAACGTTCGCGAGCTAATGCTATTCCTATGAGGAAGCATTTTTCTAATAACTCTTTCGCATTTTGACATTTTTGAATCATTTTTTTTGCATTGGATAGCTGAGGTGCATTTCGACAGCCCACCTTTTTTACTTTTTCGATTTTGGTTGCAGATATTTTTTTAAAGAGCACTTTCAGTTTCGAAACCGGTTTTGAAAGTGAAACTAACTTTGTAAAAAATATCCGCAACCAAAATCGAAAAAGTAAAAAAGGTGCGCTGTCGGCATGCACCGCAGCTATCCAATGCAAAAAAAAAAAAAAAAAAAAAAAAATTCAAAAATGTCAAAATGCGAAAGAGCTATTAGAAAAATGCTTCCCCATAGGAACAGCATTAGCTCGGAAGCGTTTGATCGAGCGAGGACAGGAGCCTTAAGGACGGTTCTGAACTGCCTTGTACCTTTCAAGGTCAAGGTCGAGAAGAGGTGGATGAAGGGATGTCTTTTCTTTGTGGACTAGGAGGGGAGAAATATACTTCTTGGGATTAAATAATTCTGTGCGTGTCTACGAACATTTCAGTTTGATATATTCATTAATATGGGATATAACACATTAAAAAAAATTTTAATGAACGAGTAACATAAATTCTTCTTGTATATCTTGCTGAAAAAATATTAAAAGTAATTAATATCAATTTTGTGAAATAATTCATATTTTAAAGTGTAAAATAAATCGTTTTCATACTTTCCAAAAAAAAAAAAAAAAAAAAAAAAAAAAATGTGATTTTTTACAGAAACCGCTACAAAATCGGAAAATAAAATATGAAAAGCATTATTTTTTCAATAAAAAGAAGTAAAGTTGACGCGTTTTACAAGATACAGTAATGGATTTGTTTTAAAAACATATTTAGCGGAAAATGTAACGGGGGATAAAATGGAGTGAGATTTATCTCATGCATGTGCTAACGTTACAAAAATGTGCGCATATGCGCACGGAATAATTTTAATACCAGTATTAATGTTCTCAATTTATCATGTTTAACCGTAAAACATGAAAATGTTTAATTGATTATTGACAGCAATAAATAAATAAATAAATAAAAGCAGAGAAATCCGGTTAATACAATATGCAAAACTAATCAAAAATGTAAAAAAAAAAAAAAGGCGGAAATAAAGCTTTGTTACATAAGTGTTTTCTTAAATATCGAAGTTTCTGGCGTTTTGAAAAAATAAATAAAGCTTTACGAAATAGTGGGCAACTCGGAAGAGGATATTGTAATATTTTTATTTGCGTTTCATAACATTTTCTTATATATTAAAAAAAAAATTTGTCTATTTTTTTGCAGTGTGCTGCACAAAATATACCACAGCTGCACAATCATGATAGATATCACGTTATATATACGCTATTTATTTTCAAAGTATCGAGATGTATGACATTTTCGATATTTTAACATACAGTAAAACCTCCATAACGGGCACTCCCGAATAGCGGACTCCTCTATTTAACGGACAGTTTTCCAATCCCCACTCCCAAAACCTAAATTTTTGTATGTTTAACCTCTGAATAACGGACATTCCAAATAACGGACACTATTTTTGACGATAAAGGATGAAAAAGTGTTCTTTAACAAGAAAAATAGTAAAAAGGCCTCTAAATTTATCAGAGCAATGTGTCACAAGTTTTGTTATCACAGATAAATGTAGAGGATGGACTGAGGAAATTTCTGCTTCACGTTCAGTGTTGAATTCAAGAGTTGCCTGGGAGCAACATCTTTCAGAGCATTCAAATGTCTATCCCCCCCCCCCCGGAAGATTTTATGATTTTATGTTTTTAATAGTCAAAAAGTGTAATTCCCATCCTCGCTTGGAACTCTATTATGACCAATAACGTCACATTTAAAAAAAAATTAAAAGTAATCGTGAGCAAAAGTAAACTTTTGTAACAGATTTTTTATAAGAATGTAACAAACAGCAGTTAAACGTGTGCACAATTTTATTTAAATTTTATAGTTAAAAAAATAGTTTTAATTTCTCATTAATCATATAATAAAGGTTTTAAGACATATAAATGTAAATTAGTGAAATATTAACGATTTCTTAGCGATTTTTGTATCTTTGAGGTTTTCCCAATAGCGGACACCTCCGAATAGCGGACAATTTCTGCGTTCCCGAGGTGTCCGTTATTTAGAGGTTTTACTGTACTTCATATTTGTTTTCGAAAAATCAAGATGTTTCATATTTTCTACATTTGTTATTTATTTTTAAAATATATTTGCGCATTTTTTTCGAAATTTTTAGTCAAAACAAATGTTTCAGTTGTTATTCACTATGCCACACAATTTTTTGTCTCTGGCAATAACTTTTTTCGTCGAAGATATTTTTTTTTTCTTTAAACTTTAGCCTTGACGTTTTCATTTTTAACCCTTTATCTACCGAATTATTTATCAAGGAATGCCTTCAAATCAATAATTGTCTTCTTTAATACCTGAAGATTTACTGGAATTTTTAAATACTAATAATGTGAAATTTAGAAGTGTTTTTTCATTAAAACTGATTAAATATATCGGTATTTAAAATTTTCTTGTAAAATATTTACAAAAATAATCAAATAAATTAACCAAAAATAATCTTATGGAAATATTACAATTCTTATAAAAGGAAATGTATTTAAATGTATTATGATCCTCTCTGTAAATGGAAAGGCTTTTATCGTCGAAAATATTTCATATAACTTTTTTTTTTTCAAAGGAAAAAAAGATACATGAAAATGATTTAGAAAATTACCTCTTTTTTTAAAATATTTAACTTCCGACTGTTTTTTTATTCTATCTAAATTAAGTCGAGTAAAGTATATTGTGTGGTAAAAAAAAAGAACTTTTATTAATAGACTCATTAAATATGTATTTTATTAAATTTTCCACAATGATACGTATAAGTATCATCGGTAGATACAGGGCCATAACTACCGCCGGGGCACTGCCCCGGGGCCTTCAAGCCTGAGGGGGCTCCAAACTGATGATTATAAAAAAATATTGATTTTAGTTAATAGTCTAACTACCTGTAAAATGCCCAGCATCTAGCTAAAAGTTAGTAGTAATTAAAAAAAATCAAAGTGCTAGACTAAATGTTTTTGCGTGTCTGTCGATATACTCCATACGCTTCGCATGCAAAAGCAGCTCTAGAGCAGACAGCAGAATGTCGAGTCGAATGTATCCTGTCGGGCCAGCATGTTTGCTGATCCTACCGAAGCTAGTATAAGGAAAAAAATATGGCTTCTGATCGGTTGAATAATATAAAAAAATCTAAAAAATTCTAGAAAATCTTTCTTCTTATCTATTAATAAATACATAAAATCGGAAAAAATTATCAAAATCTATTTTTCAAAAAGTTTTTAAACAGAAACGTGATTAAGTTACATAAACTCAAAAATAAATCTAAACAAAACGCTCTTTAAAGTATTCAACCAACCAGAAGTCCGCACTTTCTCCCCTATGCTATCTTATTGGCAAAAACTGCGTGGACGCCAGGTGCTTGCTGAGTAGGGTTGCCCGATTCTACGTTTTTTAGTCATTTTTGGGCTTATCATACATACTATGTACGTTTAAACAGCGGCGTGCGGAATAAAAATTGCACCCGGGGCAAAGTTTTAATTTGCCCCAAGCACTAGGGGCCTCACTAGTTTGCCCCGGGGCCTCCAAGTTTATAGTTACGGCCCTGGGTAGATAAAGGGTTAAACTTAACACAAATAATTATGTGGGAAGTAACTAATTCAGAATAGCCATTGATAGATAAACCGTCTAATTTAACCCTTTCCGGCGCGGAGTAAGTTTAATTGAAATAATTATCTGCCACCAGAATTTATAAACGAATTTATTAGAGAATACGAACTTGCTTATTTTCAGGCATTTTATCAAAGGAAAATTTTAATTAAATATTCTTGGTGCCAGTAAAATTAAAATTAGGTGTCCTTTTTAAGGGACACCGCGCCGGAAAGGGTTAAATAGTGAATTATATATACAGAATCTTTCCTGATGTTGGTTCAGTTGAATTTAAACAGCACACCATTTAAACCCTTTCCGGCACAGAAAAGTTCTATTTACATTCGGCTCTCGTTAATTCGAACTCGTCGGAACCACCAAGAAATGTTCGAATTATCCAAAGTTCAAATTATAGGAAATATAAAATGAAACCATGCTTAATATGATACTATTACAAAAAAATTAATGTTATGATGTGTTTTAATTTATTTCGTCTGTTATCATTAGAATATGACTTAATATTAAATTAGAATGTATAAATACATAAACCAATTAAAAGATTAGAAATAAGAATAATGGAAGAAAAATTTAAAGCGTCACTGATGGACAGACGGGGCACTAAGAAAGTGGATATCAAATGCATTGGATTATATGTGTACTCGTCAATTTTCACAAAAATCAAAGAAAGATATTCAAATGATCTGAAATCCGTGAGAAAGAAAAGAAAAATGAAAAATAACAATTCTGGTTAGTTCGAATTAAACGAAGTCAATAGAAAATGAGTTCGAATTAATGAAAATTTTTAACGTTATTCTGCCATTGAAAATTTCGGGACTTCATGTTTAGTTCGAATTAAGCGAAGATTCGAATTATCCGATTTCGAATTAACGAGAGTCGACTGTATTAATTAATGATGAAGTGATTGAATGACATCAGACTCTACAAATGACATTTTTAGAATTTAAAAACTTGTTGCTTTAAATTTTCACTGTAAAAGCAAAGCTTTATTAAAATATTGTTTCACAGGCTATTCAAACTCATTGTATATTATGCTTTTATTTATGTCGATTATTCATAAAAAAGAACTCTCTTCCGCAAAACGGTAAAAAATAAAAATCATAAAAAACAGCGTTATAGCACAAACCTATATAGTTCGAATGAGAAAAAAAGAAACATAAAAGAACTAATAAGGAAAGTGTCTTAACCCTTTTCGGCACGGGCAAAATCTGAAGTAAAATGAGAAATTATCTATTGACACCGGAATTCACAAACGAATTTTTTAGATACTTTGCATTCCTTAATTTAAGCTTTTATTGTAAAAGCAAAATTTTACTAAAATATTATTGGTGCCGTTTGCAAGTTTGGAATTAAAATTAGGTATCCCAGACTGGGCACAGTTTGCCGGAAAGGGTTAACAGAATAAATCAAAATTCCAAATTTGAAGCAAATCCAATAATTTTGCATGAAATACTCATATAGCTAGATTAAGGGGGATTATTCCCCTCGTTTTCACTATATATCTCTGAACACCCAAATTCAATTAGGGAAACACCTTATCAGAATAAAACTATATACCAAATATGAAACAAATCGAATAATTCTGCCGGAAAAATCCATTTATCTAAATTAAGGGAGGTATTAGCCCCAATTTCCTTTTATAATAACCATGAACTCCCAAAACTAGCCAAGAAAGCGCCTTATCAGAATGAACCTAACAACTGGAACCTACAAAGTTTGAAGAAAATGAGATATTTTTATCAAGAGTTATCGCGTTACGCACACACATATTTACATACATACATATAAGGTCTGCGGTCACATTAGCTCTCAGGATTTCATAGCCTGTGAGCTAGAAAGCTATACAGGTAAATCGGTGTACCTCACCAGCATGACCATTTAATTTCAAGCTAATCGGATTTTTTTTTTTGCGATAGCTATAGCCAGGGGCGTGCGAAGAGAAAACTGCACCCGGGGCGAAGTTCCAATTTGGCGCCCTCCTCTCTCAATTTTTTCTTGTGACAGGACAAAAATGACGTTGGTAGCATAATTTTGGCGCCCTCTAAATTTCCGCGACCGCCTCCTTCGCCCCCGTTTCGCACGGCGCTGGCTATAGCGAAACAGATAGACTAACTAATATAGCTATAGACTGACTAATTATAAGACGAAAACCAAAAATTTTCCCTGTCTCCTTAATAATCTTTCACTGACGTCTCGACAATTATGCGCTTGAGCTTACCTATTGTCTCAGCACTCTGTGATTATTCTTAATGTTGGTTGTTATATAATATCATTATGAATAATGTTAACTATTTGTAATTACGGAAAGAATATTTTTCTTTCCGTATAGTTAGAAAGATTTTATCAACAATAAGTTGTTGCCTTTTCAATATTGCTTATCTTGCTTACATTTGTTTATTTAAATGTACAAAGCTTAATTTTTCAATCATTGAAAATTGCATTAAGGTGGACTGCAGTTTAAAATATTAGTTGTGCTTGAATGATGCTTTCCAATGACGGTAAGTTGATTTTTATTTATTGAAGATGTTTAGGTAAATTTATTATAAGTTCAATTTTCAGTTTAACTTTTCTTCTCATTTGCCCCGATATGCTATTTCTTTCGGCCAGTATTCAGCGTCGTGCCAAAGGGTTGCGAAAATGCGGTCGCCCCGGGTGTGAAAATTTAGGGGGCGCCAAGTTTATGCTACCAACATCATTTTTCTTCTATCTCAAGAAAAAGTTGGATGAGAGGGGCGCCAAACTTTAACTTTGCCCCGGGCGCAGTTCTCTCTTCATACGCCCCTGCCAGCATTTAAAGTGTCATCTCTAAAAAGAAACGTTACGCTATATACGTGTGTACCCACAAAGTAGATGTTTCATTATAAGGTTAAGTACGGACAATCGCTACTGCAATTTTTTAAATTTCTAAGCATAGCACATTTTCAATTTTTATACCGTTATCGTATGACAAAAAATGTACTTTTAAATGCAATTTATTTGTAAACTGCATCTTAATTTATTTTTGAGATATTAATATTTTTGTAGTTTTTGTTGCCATTTTACCATAACAGCAGGGAAAAAAATAAATAAAAATAAAATATCTGCTATTTTGAAAAAATTATAAATGAATGATCTTCGATAAAACGTGACATATAAAATTATGTTTAATTTTAAATATCTACATTAATGTTGCAAAAAATAAAAATTAATAGGTAGCTGATTTTTTTTTTCGAGTTTTTTGAATGACGACATTGCTTTTTGCCGGATTGTGTATTATTCAGTGATAGTGACGTCATATGCGTACTTTACTGTGAATGTTGTTTAAGACTGGATCGTAAATGGGACATTCTTCAGCAGATGCGAATGACGTCGTTTTGCATAAAATAACAGCATATGTTTTAAGACTTAAAATTAAAATATGTCTTGTACAATATATATACACACATTTTTTTCCATGGGGGCGACATTAAATTCTGAAAAAGCATAATCCTGTTTTAGTTTTAATTTTTATTTATTTATCTATTCATTTTTGCTACCAAAAGTTGTTGTAGAAATGTACATCACCGCATTTTAATATGAAGCAAGAAATTTTGAAACGCCGTTTTCGCAACTCCTTTTACTAAGTGTTTCATGGTCAATTCAAATGTTGGCCAGTGAAATCTATCAGCTCTTTAGAGGTGATAAAGGAATTCATATAAGGTAAGTTGTTATTGTTTGTTTTTGGATACGACCGCCCAAACCATAAGGTGTAGCCATTGGCTTTTTATACATCATAGGAAAAATTGCTATTTTAATTCGTAATACATCCAGTTTCAAGGTTATTTTGTATCCATACTGTTAATTGTTAAACGATGTAATCTAATTCAACTATTTATTTCCCATGAGTCTCATCAAACACATATTATAATAAAAAATATTAAAACGCATGCCATCATGAAAGGATATTTCATACCATTGTCAAAGCAATTTTTGATATTAACACTAGAACCGCGATGACGGGCTATTTTGACCCGCATCAAATGAACAGATATCGATTCGACCCGGAAATTATATCCTAATATTTCTTAAATTTGCACTATACAAAAATAATTTACATAAACAAATTAAATAGCTACAAATAAAAATTCTGGTGCCAAATATTTATTTTAATCTTGAATAAAATTTGCCGCGGTCCTAGTGTTAAAAGACTTACTAATAAAAAATGTATTAGACCGCAAGGCGGCAGCACAGACGACAACCTCATAGAGTTCACGGCTGAAATTCCAGAATCAATTAAAATCCGATTCGCATATTAAAATGCATTAAATTAATGTATTACAGTATTTTTTGCTTATATATTTTATTTAATTTCATTATAATTTAAAAACTAGTTGGATGTGTCAATCCCAAAACTTTCTTCTATCTCATAAGTACATTTTAATATTAAAAAAAAAAAAAAAACGTGGTGACCCCAAAGTTACCCACTCTCGAATTTCCTCAAAAATTTGACCTAGCCTAACGAGATTCTGGTATCCGAAAAGCCTAAAACGCAAAATTTAATTAATATTCTGAGAAAATGAGCTTAGTAGTGCCTCATGTTGGGTAATTTATACTAAAACCTAATAAGCATCTATTTATGTCAAGACCTAACAGAATCTGAAATTTGATGGAATTTCGTCCATTAGTTCTTGAGATATAGTTATAACAAAAAATTTGCAAAACGTAGCACAGCAACACCATATCGTAGACAATTTATGCCAAAACGTAAAAAAGCGTCTAATTATGTTATGGTGTAAAATAATCTGAAGTTTGATGAAATTCTGTGCATTAGTTCTTGAGATATAGCTAGTTTAAAAAAAACCGTGTAAAATATAGCACAACAGCATCATCAGTTGAAGGATTTATAACAAAACTTAATCATCGTGTAATTATGTTATATGTCATTTTGTAACAAAATCTGAAGTTTGATTAAATTCTGTACGTTGGTTGTTGAGATATAGCTATCAGAAAAATCGTGCAAAATGCGGCATAGCTGCACCACCTGTTGCAAGGTTAATAGCAAAATGTAATCAGCGTCTAATTATGTTATATATTCTAGTGTAACAGAATCTAAAATTTGATGAAGTTCTCTGCATTAGTTCTTGAGATATAGCTATCGCAAAAATCGTGCAAAATGTAGCATAGCAGCGCCACCTATAGGGCAGTTCACACCAAAACCTTATCAGCGGCTATGTATCTCAAGGTATCGCGGAATCTGAAGTTTGGTGACATTCGGTGTATTAGTTCTTAAGATATAACATAATAGCTATCATGAAAATAATGAAAAACGTGGCATAGCAGCGCCACCTGCTGGCCAATTTACACCAAAACTTAATCATCGTCTATGTATATCAAGGGGTCACAGAATCTGAAGTTTGGTGAAATTCTGTGCATTAGTTCTTGAGATATAGCAATCTTGAAAATTATGAAAAACGTAGTATAGCAGCGCCACCTGCAGGCCAATTTTCACCAAAAACCAATAGGCACTAATTCATATCAAGGTCTAACTGAACACAAAATTTTATTAAATTTCGAGCATTAGTTCTTGAGATAGAGCGCCCACAAATTTTTTGTCACAGACAGACAGACAGACACACAGACAGACAGACAGACAGACAGACAGACAGACAGACGGACGGACAGACTCACAGACAGACATTTTCTAAAAATAGTCTAAACATGTTCAGGACCTTCTAAAACGTATAAATCCGTCGAAAACCGGAAGTCGAAAATTTTCATGAATCCAATACTTTCTTCTTGTAAAGATAGAAGAAAGTAAAAAAATGAAGTGTACAAATAATTATTTTGCCAACTGTAGTTTAACAATTTGTAATTTTTACATTAGCGGAGGTTTCTGCGAGCCCTAACTCTAGCGAATGTTAATCGATTACTGCAGGGCTGTCCAACGCGGTGCTCGCGGGCGCCATTGCGCCCTTTGCAGATTTTATTGGCGCCCTTTTGAAGATCTTCTATTTTAGTAGTAAAAATCAACTATAAAGGATTTTTTCTTTAAAATATTTGTCTGAGCGAAGCGAAGTCTTTATACTCAGAGATACGTAACGATATTAAAATTCAAAAAAATTCTTTCGTCAAGCAAATCTCAAAAAGTACTTGTCGGATTTTGATTCTGTTTGTACCAATAGGTACCTATGAAGGTAATCTGGTGAATGCACCTACTTTTAAAAATTAATTCCAAATAGTTTAAAAGTTATATTAAAAAAACTGATAAAAAAGCACAATTTATGTGCATACGTCACAGAAATTTGGTGAGCGTGATTTTCACCGGCTGGACATTTTCGTAGATAACTGAATCAGTACATGGAGCAAATAGTAATCATTTTCGCACTCAGAAATATTGAATGCAATAAAACATTTTAAAATTTAATCATGCAGGAAAATAAAACTGTTATTTTTTTATATTAAAAAATGTCATAAAAACTTTGATTTTGAGATTTTGTGATAATCTCTTAACAGCCCTTTTTGATCGCTAAAAGAATGTTTTACATATTTCGCGTGTGAAAATTAGAAACAATTACGTTTTTAAATAAAAAGTTTCTTTTATGACATCATTTTCCCTTTATATTTATTTTCATTGCATGTTTTCTTTTAACTTATATTTTGTTTGTGTATGGAAGTCAATTCTGGTCACTAATTTTTCGGCACGGATACCACAAGCGCATCAGATTTGGCGCAATTTTTTTCAAAGCCCATTTGGCGAAAACTCCCTTTTCAAATAACGCTTACATACACATTTTTAAATTATTTTCTATTTTCAAAAAGAACTTACAGTAAATAAAATAATAATTCGCGTTTGAAATGAAATAGACGCCTTCTCGCGGACAATGTCTGAAACGAAATAGAACTGATACCGTGAGCATCTTCCGCTGAAATCTGTGTTTAAAAGGCCGATAAATAAATAAACAGTTATATAATAAATAAATAAATAAACAGTTCTATAACGCATGCAACGTTGAGTTCTTTGTATTAAAATTATCTAAAATCAAAATTTTATACACAAAGTTTAGATCTATAATATAAAAAAGTACATTTGACTTACTCATGGCAAAATAACATGACAGCAACACAATGCTTGCATGATTCGCTTGCTCCAGCTGCATGGAACAAACAGCATTACGTAAACAAACGATTATCAGGTCTATACAACGCCACCTTTCGGTCATTACAAACGCGAATAATAATTAATAACTATATAAAGAAATATTTTATATAATTAAAAGAAGGAAGTGAAAGTAAATAAATATTTTATCAGTAAATAAACAAATAATAAATAAATAAAGCCGGGTTACCATCTCAGGTAAAATAATGCCATTTTGACGCCAATTATGTACCCTGGTGCATATGTGACATTTTTTCCCATTTTTCATCCGTTTCCTGTTGGCATACAACTTTGAAATATGGAGTATGTATGCATACCTGGGAGCAATACTGGAATTAGACATTGATTTTTTTTTAATTCGATCCAAAAAGGGGCAACGGGGTTATTTTTTAAAGTTTTATACAATTTATACTGCATAAAGGAGCCACTTACCTATTTCTATATACCAGAAGAAGTAAGTGGTATGTAAAAACAATTATAGTATACATAAATAAAATACTTGAGATAATATACTAGAGATATAAGCACAGGGTTTGGCGCGATTTTTTATACCAATTAGGCGAAAACATCGTTTTGATTACCAGATGCATATAACATGCTATAACAACACGTTATTTATTTATTTCAAAATGAAAAAAAAAGGAATAAATGAGACATTTCCTGTTATTAAAAAAGATATAACAATCAATAAATGATAATATTTTTAGAACAAACAATTTATTATAACATTTATATGATAACCAGCATGTTAGGCAACTAAACGCCATTTTGGCACCAATTAGGTACCTCGGTGTATATAGGGCATATATGTGCCATATTTATTTGTAAAACTGAGCATGAAAGTTTACCAGGTGTGTTTTCATAGGCGCTTATATCTTTTTGCAACATAGCGCACCTTTCGAAGCCAAAACTGCACAAAAGAAAAAATAATCAATATTTGCAGCATTTTTTTTTTATGTAATGCACATTTTGTAATCAGTAGGCTCGATAATCAGACCTCGTTTTTTTGCTTTAAAAGATGATATTTCATACGACGTCTTTTTGGGATTCGTCGTATTTCCATATTTGATAGTATGTGTCTACTCGTTTTGTACCCTTTTTTGTAACTTTCTTCTTTATTAACAGCGACATCTGGATTTCCTATTTAAATAAAAATTCTTCTAAATACAAAGAATTTTGTTAAAATAAATAAATAATAGGAAATGCGGACATCTATTGCTCAAAACACAAAATTTTCCTATTGAGTTAATAAAAATCAGTAAAAACATAATTTTTATGATAATAAAAGGGTGACTTATGTAGTAACAGAGTCATATATTATGTACGTTATGGATTAAGTATGAATATTTCAATGAAAAGTGATATTTCAAAAGTATTATGAAATTAGTTAATAAAGAATACTGCCCAGTTAAACTGAAGGCATTGAGCTCACAGGCTACAAATACTAATTGCACATTAAAGCTTTATATTTTCAAGGGTTAATTCCGTTCGAAAAAAAAAATTAAGAAGGGGAAACAGCTCTCCCCTTTTCTCTTTTTTTATACTTAATCATTGAACCTCCTATACTATCAAAGACATGCTTTATCATATAAAAAAATCTATATCCAAAATTCAGAGCAAATTAGATAATTCTTAATAAAAACCCATTTAGCATTTATATAATTTAAAAAGAGTTATCCCCCTCTTTTATACTTAACCATTAAACTTCCAAAACTATTCAGAGATTTGAACGAAATCTGAAAATTCTGCTTGAAAAACCCATTTATATAAATTAAGGGGGGGGGGACATTAGAACCCCTGTTCCCCTTATTTATACTTATTCAATGAACACCTAATAACAGTCACGGAATCGCCTCATCAGAATTATCCTAATCTAAATTTTGAACGAAAATTAATTCTGCATGAAAATCCCATTTATATCAACTAACGGGGGGGGGCATTAGAGCCCCTGTTCCCCCTATTTATACTTATTCAATGAACACCTAATAACAGTCACGGAATCGCCTCATCAGAATGATCCTAATCTAAATTTTGAACGAAAACTTAATTCTGCATGAAAATCCCATTTATATCAACTAACGGGGGGGGGGGGGGCATTAGAACCCCTGTTCCCCCTATTTATACTTATTCAATGAACACCTAATAACAGTCACGGAATCGCCTCATCAGAATGATCCTAATCTAAATTTCGAAAACTTAATTCTGCATGAAAATCCCATTTATATCAACTAACGGGAGGGGGCATTAGAACCCCTGTTCCCCCTATTTATACTTAATCAATGAACACCTAATAACAGTCACAGAATCGCCTCATCAGAATGATCCTAATCTAAATTTTGAAAACTTAATTCTGCATGAAAATCCCATCTATATCAACTAACGGGGGGCATGAGCCCCCCGTTCCCTCTCTTATACATATCGAATGAACTCCAAAAACTAATCAGGGAAGCGCCTTGTCAGGATATACCTACATACAAAATTTCAAGTGGATCGGATATTTTTATCATGAGTTATCGCGTTACGTACATACGAACATACATACAGAACGGACGGGCACATAAGCTCTCAGGCTATGATAGCCTGTGAGCTAAAAACCATTTATTTTAAACTAAATGAATAAAAGATTTATATTTTTAATGAAATAAATGGGATTTGAAAAATTATTGGAAATTTATCACCATAGATGTATCAATATTACAATCAGTACCTTGTATGCAAAATGGAACAATTAGCAATACTTTTTGTACCCGAAAAATGGTCGTTGCTTTTTTTAAGATTAAAAAGTAGATTACGAAATATTCCTATATAGAGATGGCAAACCCTCGCTTATTGCATAGCAGAATTTTCTTATAGGAAAAGTTATTTTTTAAATCCGCAGAATGTTCCAATTTAATAAAACATTTTCTGTATTAAAATACCGGTACCCAAAATGCCGGAGACTTGGCAGCTCTGCCTATAACATTTTAATTAATCACGGTATTTTTTTTAATCGGATTCAAGTTTAGTGAAGACAACGTTTTTTGGCCGAAAGCAGTTTTTTTCCACATGTGTAACTACGATACAATTCCTTGATGTTGACTTATGAATGTTTTGACTTATGCTTTTATTGCTTCCTCTCATTTATTTATTTGTATTTTAAATAAGATGACTCAAAATCGTGTTTTTTAAATATACGAAAAAAAATGCATTTCGAGAGAGGGCGAAAAGGACAATATTTGGCGATTTATTACCTGCGTTTGGCTAAGTGTCTTACTATCTTGTATTTAATACTCTTCACAATACTTCGCTGTTATATGGACTTAGGCGCTTTTATAAAAAGTTTGACGTAATTCGGGCTTAAGAAAGTGAGTTTTTTACTGAATAATACAAATAAATGAAAAATGAATTGTAAGAAATACTAATAAAAGAAAAATGAAGCATTATATTGATCTATGTATATTTAAAAATTTATCTGCTAGCACTAATTAGATAATTTATGTCTTATGTGTATATAATAGGAGATAAATAGCTTTTGATTCTGTATTTCTATGCTATAAAGCATTAACGTTTGTGTGTTTTTCGTTAGCATTGGGAGTACCTAGCCGATTTAAAAAATAATGTGGGCAAAAAATGTTGGTAACCATCTTTGCGGCAAAATATACTATATTTTGCGTAGGAACAATAATCTCCATCAATGCACGAGCAAAAAAAGTTCTAAAATTGAGAATTCTTTGATGTTGATATGACTAAAAATTTTAAATCTTTTTTTTTTTTTTTTTTTTTTTTTTTTGGTGGCAACTTTTAAGATATAATATTCTCGTTATGAACGATTTCTAAAACATTCGACAATTTAATTTCACATATTAAACATTTTTTTTCTAGAAAAAGTTTTAAGCCCAATTTATTGAGAATATTGCAATTTCTAGGATACTGTTGGGGTCAGAAACTATAACTTTGGCATCACAGTAACTTATAAGATGTAAGTGCTCGTTTAGGACAAATTAAAAAAAAAAAAGGATTCCTTAACTCTTATCGACAACCTCATTGCATCCGTGGAAAACAGATATTCAACATTATAAACTATTCGGACGGATTTCACACCATATAAAATACACTCCATTTCTCTTCAAACATAATAGTTTATGTTATTTATAGTTTCTCAAATCGGTGCGAAGCTTCTGTTTATGCTCATGACATCATTTCAAAGAGCTATATTTCCAATATAGGAAAATTTGGTGTTTTATTTTCTGTATTACTTTTAACATTTTGCATATTTCCAATTTTATATCCATGCATGGTTTGCTTTTCTTTTATAAAAATAGTATATGCAACAAGATTTTGTAGTTCTACGATTCGATATGCTTATTTTCATCATTATATTTTATCACAATGAATGATCAATTAAAGGTAACATCTCATTTTCTTTACTTATCTCAAGTTATTAAATGTGTATTCTCAGCAATATCGCTCAGACTAATCCCTCTGAGGGAAGTCCTAGTTGACATTTGCATCAGAGATATTTTCAAAATCTGCGAAAATGCAATAACCCTTTCAGGAGCAAAGTACTTCTATTTGTAAAAGGTTGCAACGAAGAAATGATACAGGAATTTAAAAATAATTTTATTTTAAAATAAGAAAACCTTTTGTTCACTACTTAATACAAGGGAAATTTTCATTCCAATATTTTTTAGCTATTGTGGTATTTAGGAATTAAAATAAAGTGGTCCCAAAATGGACCATCCACCTTGAAAGGTTTAAAAACCAGAAGCAAACTTTAAAAATTTAATCATGCTCTCTTAAAAAGTCAGCCAAAAAATAACTCAAGTTGAGCCGAAATTCGCTCATCTCACGTTTTGAAAGGCAGTTCCTCAAAAAGAGTTGAAACAACTCAAGTGACTGAGTTGTTTTTAAACAATTTAAATCAAGTTGGGTTATTTAAATAAACAATCTAAATCAAGATGAGTATAGCATTTTAAAAACAACTCATTCACGATTCAATAAATTACAGCTCTTTCCTGAGAAGCCAAATCCACTCTTTCGTTTTAAAAGTGTGCATATTTTCATAATTTGTAGTTATTGTTTATAAAGAAAATTTAATTAACGGTGGTTAAATTTGGAAATAGCCCTTTTTATTACTTAAAAAGTAACAGAAAAATAAATATTTCTCATTTTTTTCTTCCTCTTTGATAACACAAGTTCATAAATGTTCATTTTATTACTTTTTGCTATTGCCACACAGACCCATTTGGCTTTTTCATAAGAGAAATAAATGAGCTTAATTTTTCCTTCTTGATTTTTGAAACTTACAGATAGACTTCTCATAGAAAAATGTTAAATTTGAAATTTAATGCATGTAACCCCAGAACCGTAGGTACTTTTTGTCTACCACTGTAAGACACATTTGCATTATGTTAAGACGTGTGTTTATACTAACATATGCGATAATAATGCTGCATATTTTCAGTCAAGTGAAAAATGGCGCCCTTCACTGAGTGCCAAGAGCTGAAATGGGCCCCCGTTTACTGAAAGGTTGGACAGCCCTGGATTACTGTATTCTAAAAATGCAAGATCTGATGTAATGATTTTAAATGCCATCATTGAACTTTCTCGTACTCTTTCACATTATGTACGTTATTTTAAATTTTTACTCTTGTATGCTTATTTCCATATTCGTAATCATGGAGTAACTGAAGCTAAATTTTGACACACACACACACACACACACACACACACAAAAAAAAAAAAAAAAAAAAAAAAAAAAACTTGCATAACTTGCCAGAGATTTTGAATGACGGCGTTTCAAATCATGAGATCGAGCAACTATTATAGAATAATTGTCGACATCGTAGATTGTTTTATTCTGGAATAATCTTATTATTATTTTTTATTATTTATTATGGCTTCGAAAGAGTTAAACCATGTAAACAGTCTAATGAAACCTTTTGGTGCTGTTTTAAGAGGACAGTTTACCTTTTCAACAATTTTGTTTGTTTTTAAAAATAAGGTTCAAATGGTGCATTTAAATGTTCAACTAACAGTAAATTTTGAAAAAAAAAAAAAAAAAAAAAAAAACTACATTTAATTGAACGTTTAAAAAAGTTTTTAAAAAATTGCATTTAAAAAAATCTTTACTACTGTTTTAAGTATTCATAATTTTGTCATAAGATTTTCAAATGTGTATTACAGAAGACTGCACATGGATTTTTAGATACTTCAATAATACATTTAACATTTTTATTTTACTGATTTATATAATGTAAAACGATGAAGTCTAACACATTTTCAATTACTTTTATGTAAAAAAAAAAGAAAAAAAAGGCTAATTCTATGCGCAGATTTAACACATAAATAATAAATTTTATATAAAAAAATCATTATTTTAATACAAAACAAGTCTTATAGTTCAAGAGCCGACAGCACAAAAACCTAAGATATCAAGCACAAGGGGAAAAAATCTTTATTTTATGGAAGAGTTGAAATAGGGCAATCTAATGAGCCAGGTCTGATGGATGTAAAGTGATGCATCAGCCAAAAATTAATACCACTAATGGTTGACTCATAGGTTTATCATTGTGTTTTCCTGCTCCTAATCGTCCGTGTTTTCCTACTTTTGATTGTAGGACAAACATAATGATAAAACTGTCAGTCAACTACTGGTAGTATTAATGTTTGGCTTATGCATCATTTTCCTTCCGGCAGTTATGGATCATTAGATTCTCTTATTTCTACTTTTATATAAAGTAAAGGGTTTTTTAGGTGCGTTCGTAATTATGTAAATACGTAGCACCTATTGTTGTCGCTCAGTCTGTCTGTCTGTCTGTCCGTCTGTCTGTCTGTCCGTCCGTCTGTCCGCATATAACAACGCAAAAATTACCCAACCGAATCGTTTGAAATTTAAAATACATAATTATAACATAATTTTGTCGAGTCATTTCAAATTTTATGAAAATCGGATGGATAGATCAATTACAGGGACATTCAAAAGGATTCCGTTACATTACGGTCAATAGGGAAAAAAGTTTTAAATGCATTTTAATCGTTTGAAATTTAAAACATACAATTATTGCGTAATTTTGTCGAGTCATTTCAAATGTTATGAAAATCGGATGCATAGATCAATTACAGGGACAATCAAAAGGATTCCATTACATTACGGTCAATGGGGAAAAAGTTTCAAATGCATTTTAATAATATTACACTCATTCGAACATAATAGAATTGGCATGAATCTATGAAATATGTACTAAAATATGCATTCTGTACAATCTGTGATGCAAAGAATTTTTATTATTTAATTACAGGGCCACACAAAAGTATTCCACTATATAATGCTATACGGGGAAACATGGTTTGGTACGTGTTTTAATTATATTCAACTATTTCACATTTTATGAATAAGATATACGTTGCTGAGGTGTAATAAAAATTACTTCCTGCATATTTACAGAAACGTAAAGATTTCGACTACTATACTGTATCCGGAGCACGCTCTACTATATCAGCAAGATCTGAATATTTTTAAAACTTCGTTATCGTACGAACGCACCTCATTTGCTACGTTCACGTGCAATTTCCAACTTGTTAAACCTGTGCTTGATACCTTAGGTTTTTGTGCTCTCGCCTCTTGGACTGTTAGCATTTAAAAATACTAATAGTCCAAGAGCCGGCAGCACAGGAAAGTAATGAATGTATGAACATCGAAAAAAAACAATATAAAATTTTATGTTGCAAGGGTCAATGCGCTGGCGGTAATAACAATATTTTTAATATCTATCGATTTAATTGCTGCATGAATAAAAAAGAGGTGTCAAAATATTCACAGTTAAACAAGCTTTCATTTAATATATGATCAATTTTGAAGTAAACTATTCTGTTGTAATTTTTACTTTATAACCTTTTAGTAATTAAAAGAAATATTTTCAAGGTGTAATTTAAGTATTTTGTTAACAGGCGAAAGCCAGAACATGCATGATCACCAGAAGACAGTTTTAAAGCTAAAACATGAATCTGGTTCTGAATCGGTGCATTATCCACTTCTCTACGAAGGTTTTCCAGAAGAATTCAAGCGAATTGCAGAGAGGGAGCTCAACGAAACCGATGAAAACAAAAGGAAGGGTTTGCAGAGGCTCAAGGATTTCATGAAGAGTAAGTTATTGAGTTCTATAATTAATGTTATACAGTAAACCAGGGCCGTAGCCAAGGGGGCGCTATGGGCGGCTCAGTCCCCCCTAAAATATTTTGAGCCCCCCCTAGAAAAAATTCCAAAGTCACCAAATGAATTTCTGTTCCGAAAATCCAAATGAAATTTTGTTCAAAAATCTAATTTAGTTTTGAGAACCTTTCACAGTTTTGCAGAATTACTAAATTGTATCTAAAATAAGTGTTTCTGCACTCCCTTCATCCTATTTGTACGTATGAAACTGACATGAAGTTTAATTTTGCACCAGTTTTACACTCAAAATTTTCATCGTCATATTCTTCTCTTAGCATAAAATGAAGTTATTACAACAGTACGTAGCATAAGTACATAGTACATAGTACTTTCAATGTGAATAAGCACTAATTTATCTTTTTGCGTGAGAGAGAGAAAGAGAAATTATGAGCCCCTCCTACATTCTTCTGAGCCCCCCCCCCCTACATTCTCTTGAGCCCCCACTATTGTTCACTTCTAGCTAACGGCCCTGCAGTAAACTTCCTCTAATCCGGCATTCTATGGTCTGGTACGCTCAGTGCTGTAGTTGGAAAAAAATATTTGTGGGAATTCATACTTTTCATAGAATAGATGTTGATTATCAGACTTTTACTAAATCAAAATCCTGTTTAAAACATTTAACCAAAAGCCAACTTATTTTTCAATTTACATTTATAATTATTACAGTCTTGTTTTTATAGTATTTATATAGCATCCATCTAAAAGCAATATTTAATCAACCTCATAGTGACATTTTTCATTATGAATCAAAATAAATTGAAGTAACAGAAATAAATCCATACATTTATTACTGGCACATCTATCCTAGAAATTTCCATCGACAATGATAAATGTTTTCTGTGCTCTCTGATTTACGTTAAGCTGTCTCGATTGCTAATTTTCTTCCTTATCACAACCAAGATTTCACATATTGTTCAAGACAAAAACATTTTTACGGAGGTCCTACACGACTTATGGATATAAATAAACGGATTTTCTTAAAACTAGCATAAATTAACGTTTCGCTTGAAAAAAAAAAAAAAAGTTGTTTGTAAAGAATTTTTTTTAAGCAGTAACATGCCAAATATTTCTGGGAACGGCGGCGTTTCCACTTGTTCCCACCCAATTACAGCACTGGATACGCTGGATAATCCGACACGATTTACCGAAAAAAAAAAAAAATATATATATATATAGTACTAGGGGGGCCCCGCCCCCCTGCTCGCTATGCTCGCCAACCCCCCCCCCCTCGCGTAATCGCTTCGCGATTCCAAATTATTGTCTACCCCTGCTTGCTGCGCTCGCCAATAATCCATGGTATGAATAAGCAGTTGCAGACCTTTTAAATGATGTGTCACACAATTGGTGTTGTAAAGAAATTACAAAATGCGCCCCCTCTGAGGGCAGAGGGGGGGGGTTACACACAAGGTATCCATAATATGAATAAGCAGTTGCAGA
The DNA here is from genome assembly GCA_964019185.1 of Maratus speculifer. Taxonomy (NCBI): domain Eukaryota; kingdom Metazoa; phylum Arthropoda; class Arachnida; order Araneae; family Salticidae; genus Maratus; species Maratus speculifer. The sequence continues at coordinate 179,835,056 of OZ025303.1, forward strand.
CCTCTCAAATGATGTGTCACACACTTGGTGTTGTAAAGAAATTAAAAATGTGCCCCCCTGGGGGGGGCAGAGTGGGGGATGACACACAACACATCCATAATATGAATAAGCAGTTGCAGACCTTTCAAATGATGTGTCACTCAACTGGTGTTGTAAAGAAATTAAAAATGTGACCGCCCCCCCCCTCGGGAGAGCGGAGTGTGGGGGTGACACACAACACATCCATAATATGAATAAGCAGTTGCAGACCTTTCAAATTTTGTGTAACACGACTGGTGTTGTAAAAAAAATAAAAATGTGTCTCCTCTGGGGAGCAGAATGGGGGATAACACACAAGACATCCATTATATGAATAAGCAGTTGCAAACCTCTCAAATGATGTATCAAACGACTGGTGTTGTAAAGAAATTAAAAATTTGGCGAAATATTACAGTTATCGCCAAGTTGGCGTCACTTTCGACAGCTAATTTTGGTCGCCAAATTTGGCGATATATCGCCAAGTTGGCGACAAACTTGGCGATTGTAACCTTTCCTCTCTTTATGGTAACCCATATGGCGATGCATAGACGGGGCCCTTTCCTGATTGGTCTATTGGACTCATGGAAGGAGTGGACAACCCGGATTCGTTAGTTCCGGAAATCTTCCACATCAGCATCATTCCAGGAGTCATTCCTTTTAAGGCTAGTTTTTTTTTACTATAGAAGGATTTCATGTTGAGTCTATCATACCTAATAAAGCTGCCGAATGAGGAATTTAGTTCGTAAAACCCATTACAAACGGTTGAAATTCGCATATTTATAAATAGCTCATTCATTCAGCCAGTAAATTGAAGAGGGGTAGAGGTGAGAATAAACATTTCTGTGAGTAATTTGCGACACCAAACTGTTGATAGCAACAATAATTTTTATCATCATAATCAATTACTTTTTCATATCAGAAATGATTGCTAAGTTTGAAATGAAAATTGATATCAGTTATCAAATAATAAACAATAAATGTGGACAACTAGTTTAAAAAAAAAAAAAAAAAAAAAAAAAAAAAAAAAAAAATGTGTTTTTTTTCTGCGAAAGATAAACAAAATGGTTCAGATGAATTTTTGGAGTATATACAAATTTAAATTGATCGCAAAACATCGGAATACAAGATAGTAGACAACGTGCTGGACATAATGTATCGGCATTGCGTGTAAGGTCACTACATCATACGATTTGACTTCCTAAAAAAGGAACACAGAAGACAACTACAAAACAACCTAATATTCCAGATTTGTTTAAGATGGCTTCTAGAAGTAGGCAAACTGTGTAGACCTACTGTGCACGTTTTCATTTTATAGTCACAATTGTATGTTTACTTTATATTATTGAGTACATTTTTTTATTCTATTCAAGCTGCTCAAAGGCTAAAAAATACGTTTTACTGCCATATTTATTTAACTTCTACACGTTTTTCCTGACATTCATCCTATAATTCGGAAATTTTCGTAATCTGGCATGCTTCAAGTCCCGAAAGTACCGGATTAAAGGATGTTTATTGTACTTACATTCGCATCAAGATAATTGAGCACTCAATTTTTAGCTAGTTAACTCTTCACATTGTCAAAGGTTTTAAGAGATTCAACTTATGTTAAAATTTGTAACTACAACTTCTAACTACAGATAGTTTATTATTGTTTTTATTCTTTATTTATTTTTTGTCTAAATTTCGGTAATCCAAACAGGTACCGGACTCAATTAGTTCGGATTAATGGGTTCTACTGTAAAAGGAAACATATTAAAATAATGCATTAATTATGATTTTCCCGATTAGGAAATATTTCGAAAAAAAAAAAGTTTAAACTAGTTGGATGTGCCAATCTCAAAACTTTCTTCTGTCTCATACATGCATTTTAATATTAAAAAAAAAAAAAAAGTTACTCATTTTAATGCTTTAATAATTTTAATTCAATACCCTACCAACTTTGATTTTCATCTTAAATTTCTGCTTCAATCAATTAATCGGAGTAAAAACGAATTTCCGTTTCTGCACGAGCCGATGGACAATAGAATGATAGGCAGATTTTTTTTTTCAAATTCAGGGAGGACCTACTTGCCTTACCAAATAGTAATCATATACAAAATGTTTAGTTCAGTTCTAGAACCAACTTCATACACAATATTGAAAATGGTATAAAATTCGGTATTGCAGCGCCCCCTTCCGGCGGATTTTTTTCAGATTCAGAGCGATTCAATTAGTCATAGCCATACACTTACACAAAAAATTTGTTTCAATTCGATGCATAACTTCATGTGCTTTTGATCGGTGCAATGTTGAAAATGGCACAAAAATCGCGATTGCAGCGCCCCCTTCCGACGGATTTTTTTCAAATTCAGGGAGGACCAACTAGCCATAGTCATACAGATACACAAAAAAATTGTTTCAATTCGATACATAACTTCATATACTTTTGGTCGGTACAATATTGAAAATGTCACATAAATCGCGATTGCAGCTTCCCCTTCCGGCGGATTATTTTCAAATTCAGTTAGGACTAACTAGCCATAGTCATACACATACACAAAAAATTTGGTTCAATTTGATGCATAACTTCATATACTTTAGGTCGGTACAATATTGAAAATGGCGCAAAAATTGCGATTGCAGCGTCCCCTTCCGGCGGATATCTTTCAAATTCAGGGAGGACCAACTAGCCATAGTCATACACATACACAAAAAATTTGGGTCAATTCGATGCATAACTCCATATACTTTTGGTCGGTACAATATTGAAAATGGCACAAAAATCGCGATTGCTGCGCCCCCTTCCGGCGGAATATTTCAAAACTGAAGGAGGACCTGCTTGCCACAGCCAAAAACACTCACAAAAAATTTGGAATTCTATGCATAACTTCATACACTTTTTGATGGTAGAATGGCGACATACAGACAGACACACAGACACATAGACACACGGACAGACAGACATTTTGTAAAAACATGTTTTTTGAAATCTCTGACCTCTAAAACGTGTGAATCCGTCGAAAACCGGAAGTCGAAAAAAATTTCGATTACAATACTTTCTTCTATTGAAGATAGAAGAAAGTAAAAATAAAAAAAAACGCTAAATTTCCTTAAGGAAATCAACGATCAAAATTAGCTTCAAACATGGACATAATAAGCCACAACAGTGAAAATTACACTTGCTATAATATACCAATTGGCAGTAATTGCTGTACTCAGAGTTTTATTGCAGCTATGAAAAAATATGAGTTACTCTTACGTTTTTTTTCCTTTAATCAGGAAAAAGTACGTATTTCAAAATATTTATGAAGGAAGGATTATATCACGACTTAAATAATTGTTCTGTTTTTTTTTTCTCTTTACTCATTTTTTTTCCTGATATTGGAACACTTATACAATTATCCTTTGAAAGTGTATGCTTTAAAACAATCTACAATAGAATCACTCACGGAATATGTTATGTATAAAAAACTTAAACAATATGTTCCTATTTAAATACAAATGACCTTATTTATGTCGTACGTACATGAAATCAAAGATAATGATAATTTGCATTTTCATTGTGATGAAGCTGACCGAAGCTTTTACAATTTTTAGCTGGTAAATAATTAAAGTTAAAATACGTGATTTCTTTCCTGAGTTCTTTATCAGAACGACTAAGTTAAGGTGAAATAAAAATAGTATTACAATCAAGTATGAGATACTTCACTTTATACTATTATTTTAACACAATCTAACTGATTGGTTAAGTTATCATACGAATTTGAATATTTCCAACTGAGCGAAAAATTGCCCAGGCCGGGAATCGAACCCGGATACTTGGCTTACAAGGCCAATGCTTTACCTGTTAAGCTAACTGCGCGATAACCGGCTGGGATTTTTCGCTCGAAATTTCGCCAAAGATGAAAATATAACCTTATTGGCCGTAACATCTGGTCTGTCATTTAGACAACTCAGCAGAATAAGCCGCAGGTAATGGAACTCCATAGAACGATGGATACGTAGATATACTATTATTTTAACACAATCTAACTGATTGGTAAAGTTATCATACGAATTTGAATATTTCCAAGTGAGCGAAAAATTGCGCAGGCCGGGAATCGAACCCGGATACTTGACTTACAAGGCAAATGCTTCACCTGTTAAGCTAACCGGGCGATAACCGGCTGGGATTTTTCGCTCAGACAATGTTATTAGCCGTACCATCTGGTCTGTCATTTAGACAGCTCGGCAGAATAAGCCGCAGCATTTGCCTTGTAAGCCAAGTATCCGGGTTCGATTCCCGGCCTGGGCAATTTTTCGCTCAATTGGTGGTGGTGTATGTGTGTCGGCCGATTATCTACACTAGGGATACAGGCCCATGGGGAGGAGTGCCCTTCGTGGGGGTCTTTCTAAGGGAACCTAACCCGTATTTACGCAAGGTTCGAAGAAAACCACGAAAACTCCGAACGGTTAGGCCGACGGCCGCGATTGGGTTCGAACCCAGCACCTGCCGTCTACCAGTTGAGAGGTCAGAACCTCTCGGCCACTGGTCGGGCTTTCGCTCAATTGGAAATACTCAAATTCGTATAACTTTACCAATCAGTTAGATTGTGTTAAAGTAATAGTATATCTACGTATCCATCGTTCTATGGAGTTCAATTACCTGTGGCTTATTCTGCCGAGCTGTCTAAATGACAGACCAGATGTTACAGCCAATAAGATTATCTGAGCGAAAAATCCCAGCCGGTTATCGCCCAGTTAGCTTAACAGGTAAAGTACTGGCCTTATAAGCCAAGTATCCGGGTTCGATTCCCGGCCTGGGCAATTTTTCGCTCAGTTGGAAATATTCAAATTCGTATATTTCACTTTGCTTAACAAGTTCTTTAAATAAAACAGTCTACATGAATGTACACTAACGTACTTCATATACAAATTTACGACTATCCCTCCACCTTCAGTTTCCTAAATCCAAATCAAACTATCCCGATCTATTTGTTAGCAATCGCTGATCATCTCCCCTTATCTTTTACTTGCTAAAACTAGGTCTGGTGAATTCTATGGCCATATGTAACCAGGGCTGTAGCAATAATAGAGGGGGGGGGGCGTGAAGAAATTATAGGGGGGTCATATTTTCTCTATCTCTCTCTCTGATACATGCATGCAACACCAAATACATTGTAGGCACTATGTTTCTTATTAAACGGTTTGTAATAATTTTATTTTGTGCTAAGATAAGAATAGGGATGCAGAATGAAAAACTGGAGTGTATTACTGGTGCAAAACCATACATCCTGTTAGCTTATATGTGGAAAGAAGTTGTGCGAGTGTTGAAATACTTATTTGCACCTTTTGTACATATACATACTGCAATTTAGTACTTCTTCAAAACTGTGGGCCTCACAACTAAATTCGATTATTTATCAAAATTTCATTTAGATTTTCGAAACAGAAATTAATTTAGGAACCTTGATCTAACCAACATTTCCCGGGGAGGCTCAAAATGTTTTAGGGGACTGAGTCCCTTGGCACTCCTGAAGCTACGGCCCTGTACGTAACTCACCCACAATCTATCCAAGATGTACAAATTTACCTTTCGCCCATCTTTGAATACTTCTAAAGCTGCTATCAGATTCACCAACATTTCGAAAGACTTTTGAGCCAACACTTGATTTCCTCCAACTTTTCGCGAAATATCCTCCCAACACCCAGTGTGATAGCAAACAGCAATGTCTCCCCAACTTTTTTCTACAGTTCCAAAAAAGTCTGGGCTAGCCGAGATTTTTCATCCAACATCGGCCATTTCAACGAATCAGAGTATTGATGCGAATAGGCGATAAATATTAACGGCTGGTACTAGTAGAACTGGTTTTCTGGCTTTTCCTTCATTTTTTCCCAAGACCATTGTAACTTTTTTCTCTCTTTGAACGGGAAAAAGTTGGGGTTAAAATCGGCTGAATAGTTTGTCGTGCTTAAAGTCTGTGAATCTGATAACAGCTTAAGACTGCGAGCAGACCAACCTCCTAACTGCTATCAATGTTGGCTTCTTTTCTTGTGACAATTCTGTGTTTTTCATCTTTAATGACTTTAAAAGGAAAGGGACTGATATCCTGCAAAAGAAGAAACTTTCACTCAAGTAGGGTTGAGCTCTTTGTCTCCTGATCCATTGTACATTCCGCCCCATTTTTTCTTAATAAACCACGTAACAGTCCTGAACAAAAGATTTTCTAGAAAACTGTAGAAGAATGGCAAAACAAATGTGTGTGTAGCTTAAAGGTCTAGATACACGGACCTACAAAACAGTCTCGCCACATCTTTTAAATGCTGCTCCCAGGTCAAAGGAAATATAGCTATATCATCAATAAGAAAGGGGGGGGGGATTGCACTTTGTGTTAATATATGAATAAATAATGATACAACGTTAAAGAGAACAAATTATGTAAAATAAAATGTTTAAAAGGCATACAGCCGTTTCGGGATTTCTAAAGTGTTAAAAAATAAGTGTAAAATGCAAAAGATAAGCCACATCATTAAATGAAAAACGGGCATCGCAGCTCGCCGCCAAAGGCGAACAAAACGTGAAGCGTCGCAAAGCAATAGCAAAAGCAAACTGACTCACGCATTCCAAAGGAGACCAATGAAAAGTTAGTTTTTTTAATAGAAACTTTTCAAAAAAACTAATTTTTTCATTTTACATCCGTTACGTCGATGACTGTTTTGCGTTGCTGGACTCTGATATCCTTGATCTTACTGATATTCTTACAGTTATGAACTCAATAGACGATCATATTCAATTTACCTACGAATTTGAAAATAACAATCAATTACCTTTCCTAGATGTTTTGGTATCCCGCGAAAATAACTTTTTTCGTACAACTGTCTATCGTAAGCCATTCGCAGTATCTTTACCCCCCCCCCCCCCCATCGCCTTTCATTTTATCCCCTAACCAGAAATTAGCTGCCTTTAACACTTACGTACACCGGGCTCCCCCGATAGTTTATTTAAAGCAGAATTAAACCATATCAAATCCATTGCCATTGATCGGGGTTTCCCAATCGAAATCGTTGATTCCATTCATAACAAATTAAGAAAACGTACTCCTTCGAACTTCAACTCTGACCGCAATATTTATTTAATTATTCTTCCATATTTTCTAAAAATCAATCATCAAATTTCTAAAATTTTGTCAAAATTTGATTTTAAAATAACTTATACTCCTTTCAACAAAATGCAATTCTCAAATCCCAAAGATCTAATAGATGATTTATCACATTGGGGTATTTATAAGACTTCTTGCGAATGCGATAGAATGTACATAGGTCAAACGAAGCGAGCTTTGAAAAAACGTTTGGGAGAACACAGTGCTTACGTTAAAAATTGTGAAATAAAACGATCCGCTATCGCTAACCATTGTTGGTCCAATAGTCACAATTTTAAAATTTCCGAAGCCTCATTAATACAATTGTATCATAAATTGATGAACAATATTAATATTGTTCATCAATTTATGATTTAGACTTTTGGGAAGCTTTTCATATTTGGGAAAACTCTAATAATTTAGTTAATGACATTTCCAGTACACCCAGATTTTCAGAAGTTTGGTTTCCTTTCCTGTAATTTCACTCCCCCTCCCCTCCCCTCCTTTTCGCCTTTATTTGGACTCTACCAGTGGGAGTAGAGACATCTGATTGGTCTCCTTTGCAATGCGCGAGTCAGTTTGCTTTTGCTATTGCTTTGCGACGCTTCACATTTAGTTCGCCTTTGGCGGCGAGCTGCGATGCACGTTTTTCATTGAATGATGTGACTTATCTTTTGCATTTTACATTTATTTTTTAGCACTGATGATGGGACTTTAGAAGTCCCGAAACGGCTGTATGCCTTTTAAACATTTTATTTTATATAATTTGTGCTCTTTAACATGTTATCATTATTTATTCATATATCATCAATAGATGAAATCGCAAATAACTACAACCCGCAAGACTATGGCAATTAAGCTGCAAAAATCATAGGCGAAGCATAACCTAACTGTCCGACTTCTATCACACCTAAATCTAAAAGCCTCCGAATCTCCACGCAGAATCTCTAATTATCTTGTCGACATATGACATGACTTTTACCTAACCAGTACATTATCCACTATGTCTATCTCAGTTAACGATGTTGTTAAATCAAAAGGAGCAACTTTGTGACACAAGATTTAATTTTCGTTTATTCGGAAATGCATGAAACTACCGGATATTGTTGCTCAGAAACTATCTAATCGCACTCATTTTCCCGTTCTTTTGCAAACACCATAGATTTTTTTTTAGAACAAACCGTCAAAGATGGCGTTTTGAATTTTATTTTCCGATGAAAGGGAGAATAAGGCGTGATCACGTGATCGAAAATGCTTATAACTCAATAGGTAATTTATTGATCAAAAAATTTAAAACTAAGTTAGATTCCAAATCGTCTCCATAGTCAAGTTTGCAATTTTATATCTTTCCGTTGAAAAATGAATTTGTGAATATGTCAAAACGTTTTCCGTTTGTTGAGCAAAAGCAAAGCAGTTGAGAACACCCTTAACGGAGGACTACCGGGATCCGTAGAAAAAACTTTCTTATGTCCCGGAATCATTGCCCTGAAATCTCTTATTTGCTCTGTTGAAGCACGTTTTATAAAAAACTTCTTTTTACTGATTCCCTAAAATCTAACTGAGAGTGATCCGGGTCGGTATAATGAATTTTCGCTCGCTCTTCAGTTTTCTCCACACTCCTCTTAATCAACAAATTTAAGAATTCCGGTCGATTATAATATGGTTTAATTAAATTTACATGATAAATGGTAGACTTATTTCTCGTTTCCGGGCTATCAATTGCATAATTAGTTGTTCCAATTAACTGTCATTTGGCTTCACGTAGCCATAGCTAACACCTTATCTTCTGTTTTAAATTTTCTATACATTGCATTCTTATCATACAATTGTTTTCACTTTTCCTGACATTCTTTTATTGCTTTACACGTTAATCCTTACAATGTTTCAATCTATTACTTGTTCAAAATATAACTTCCTACAGTACTTCTTTTTCGAACCGATTTTCATGTACAAGATTACGTGGCATTCGTAATTTTTTACCATGAACTAGCTCAGCAGGGTTAAATCCTGTGCTTTCATAACTTACAGTTCGCAAAACAAATAAAACCATTGGCAAGACTTCTTACAAATTTTTGCCTGCCTCAAATCACAACCTTTTTTAACACTAGAACGCCCGGAAATTTCAATCAAGTTTGATAATAATATTATATACCAGAATTTTTATTTTAAATTATTTAATTGATTTAATAAACGTAAATCTGCGTGGTTTAAATTTAACTTATTTCAAAAAAAAAATTTCTAGTTCGAACGGAAATTTAATCACATGGTTGGAGTCGAATCGACTCCTTCCGGGCGTTCTAGTGTTAAACTACCATGCATCCGTTCAATGCTTTTCGATTCCGGATGACAAATTGTATAAAATAAAAAAATAAATTTATTTCAAACGAAAAGAAACTTTCTTTATAATTAATATTACACAATTACAAATATCATGTTAAATCTATTTTGTTCGCACTGTTGAGCTGTCATCCGTGCCCTTGAAAATTTGTTTTCCAGTCTATTTCTTTTTAGCAATATTTTATTCATTATTTTGCATTTTTTCTTTTTAGGAGAAAACATAACTTTTCTAGAAGACTATGTGTTGTTGGCCGTGTTAAGAAACTGTAAATACAATTTGAAGAAATCCGAAGCCAAGCTGAGGCACTTTCTGAACAAGCGTCGCGAAGTCATCGATATGCTGATGGAGATAGAGCAAGAGAAGATAGAGCACATCATAGATGATTTTTGCTTCGGCATTTTACCGTACAGAGACAGGCATGGGAGGGCGATTATGTACACCCGTCCTTGTAAGTAAGCTGTTCAAGTGAGATGCCTTTAATTGTGCTTTTTTTTTTTTTCTTTGTATTTTGTATTTCGTAGTTTTTTTTTTTTTTTTTTTTTTTTTTTTTTAATTATTTTCAAAAAATAGTTGTCGTTCTCGGTAGAGAATTGGGACATCTAAAGCATATCTGGATCTTTTTATTGGTAAAATTCCCCAACTTATTTAATTTTATTCGTTTCCCAATTGGTCCAAGTTTAATGTCCAAAAATGGAATATTTCTGTTTTTTATTTTATTCGTTTTCTAAATGGTCCAAGTTTAATGTCCAAAAATGGAATACTTCTGTTGCCACGATGAAAAATGAGTAAATAAAACTTTAAAAAAAAAAAAATTATAATTTAACAATAAATTGTGATAGAGATTTCAAACAAATTTCATTAAAAAGTGCATTTTTAGGTGCGTTCGTAATTATGTAAATACGTAGCACCTATTGTTGTCGCTCAGTCCGTCCGTCTGTCTGTCCGTCCGTCTGTCCGCATATAACAACGCAAAAACTACCCAACAGAATCGTTTGAAATTTAAAATACATAATTATAACATAATTTTGTCGAGTCATTTCAAATTTTATGAAAATCGGATGGATAGATCAATTACAGGGACATTCAAAAGGTTTCCGTTACATTACGGTCAATAGGGAAAAAAGTTTTAAATGCATTTTAATCGTTTGAAATTTAAAACATATAATTATTGCGTAATTTTGTCGAGTCGTTTCAAATGTTATGAAAATCGGATACATAGATCAATTACAGGGACAATCAAAAGGATTCCGTTACATTACGGTCAATGGGGAAAAAGTTTCAAATGCATTTTTATGATGTTACACTCATTCGAACATAATAGAATTGGCACGAATCTATGAAATATATACTAAAATATGCATTCTGTACAATCTGTGATGCAAAGAATTTTTATTATTAAATTACAGGGCCACACAAAAATATTCCACTATATAATGCTATACGGGGAAACATGGTTTGGGGTGTGTTTTAATTATATTCAACTATTTCACATTTTATGAATAAGATATACGTTTCTGAGGTGTAATAAAAATTACTTTACGTTTCTGAGGTGTAATAAAAATGTAGTTCCTGCATTTTTACAGAAACGTAAAGATTTCGACTACTATGCTGTATCCGGAGTACGCTCTACTATACCAGCAAGATCTGAATATTTTAAAAACTTCGTTATCGTACGAACGCACCTCATTTGCTACGTTCACGTGCAATTTCCAACTTGTTTTCTTTACGCAACGGTGTAAAAATTTAAATGTGCTATATTTTGAAGTTGAAAAATTTGCAGTTTCGAAAATTGTAAAACTGAAATTTTATTTAAAATTTGTTTGTGATGGGTCCAGGAATATCAATGTTTAATCCATGTCTTACGTAATGTGAGGCATTCAGAAGTCAGTCTGATTAACTCTATCAAATAAAAATGCACATTTTAAACAGTTAAAGTTGTCGATTTTTTAATCTATTGTTTTTTTATCGTTGGTCTCGAAATGTTAATGGTAAATGCACGGCGTATGTAATATATGACTCGTTATAATAATCCTAATAATGATGTTTATTATTATTATTAATTTAAATAAAGAATTTATTTATGAGTCTTTAAAATTTGAGTCTTTGAAAATATGGGTCAATCCATTTCAAGTGGTCCAGCACTGGTCGCTCGACCATTTTTAAAAAATCTGAAATTTTTTGTACAGCAACCCTAACATGATGGAAGTTCAAAATGACCGTTATTATATTTTTACTATTTTTTGTTTGTGCATGGCGGCCATCTTTGTTTCATCGTGTGCAGCGATTTTCTCAGATACTAGGATACACAAAATTGTAAATATCTCGTGTTTTATTATACCAATTGAAATGGGGTTTGCAGCATTTTGTTCAGAATAAAATAGGCTAAATGTATGGTGGTAGAATAATTTTGGAAAATAAAATTTTACAGGTGAAATTTTAGCACAAAGTTTAAGATTTTTTCCAAAATCTATCCGTTTGCAAGAGGAAATTTTTCATTCAAGGAAAACTGTCACACTTACACAATTTTTTCTATAAATAGGTCAAAAGTGCGTGTACTCATACACCAAGTCCCAGATCCAGGAGTTGATTTATCTTTGCGGAAAAAAAATTCCGAAATTCGTCAAAAATTTCAAAAATTGCACTTTTTAGGCTTTGATATCTCTGGTGGGGCACGAGATAAAAATCTGAAATTCTGGCCTTTGATAGTATTATGTAATAATGTTATGTACAAAAAATTTCAAGAAGGAGATTTGACTACAAGCGGAGATATGACATGGATAATATGTGAAAACAATACTGGCAAACTATTCTAACTTACTATGTAATTGTTCAACAAGACTGTCAACCTTAATCAATTTTTTCTACAAATAGGTCAAAAGTGCGTGTACTCATACACCAAGTCCCAGATCTGGGAGTTGATTTCTCTTTACGAAAAAAATTCCGAAATTCGTCAAAAATTTCAAAAATCGCACTTTTTAGGCTTTGATATCTCTGGTGGAGCACGAGATAAAAATCTGAAATTCTGACCTTTGATAGGTTTGTGTAGTAGTGTTATGTACAAAAAGATTTCAAGAAGGAGATCTGACTATAAGCTGAGATACGGTGATTAAAAAATGTTAAGAAATGCTATTATGAGTATATTAGGAGAAATAAGATTAGTCTCATTTATTACAATATTTACACAGAAAATATCCTTTGTTGAAAACAGTTTAATAATAAATGTTTAATTTACAAAGGTACTATATATGCTCAACAAAGAGCTTAACACTATTTATGAGAGATGTTATGAGCTCGACCAGTTACTGTTATCAGTCCATCAGGCTGTTCTTTCTCAAATTTTATTTGAAGCCACCCAAGTCTTGTCATTCCTCGTTAACTGGAATGAAATTCTCTAGGTTTAATAATTGAAACCATGTCAACTCGATCTGTTGCAGCCCATTGTCTGAAATTTACTTTTCCTGAAATGTGTACCGAGTAAAATTGTTGCAATAGCATTTGTAGTAGGTTTGTTCCTCTGGACAAATAGTGTATTGGCTTGGCATACATTCTGAATTGTTTAAATTACACAGACGCATTTAAAGATGATATTTGTAATTAACATTTAACCTTGTACCATAAATTATTAATTTAAAATTTTGGAGGTATGAGCAATTACATAAAAGGTTACAATAGTTTGGCAGTATTGTTTTCACATATTGTACATGTCATATCTCAGCTTGTAGTCAAATCTCCTTCTTGAAATTTTTTGTACATAACACTACTACACAATACTATCAAAGGCCAGAATTTCAGATTTTTATCTCGTCCTCCACCAGAGATATCAAAGCCTAAAAAGTGCGACTTTTGAAATTTTTGACGAATTTCGAAATTTTTTTCGCAAACAGAAATCAACTCCCAGATCTGGGACTTGGTGTATGAGTACACGCACTTTTGATCTATTTGTAGAAAAAATTGTGTAAGGTTGACAGTCTTGTGGAACAATTACATAGTAGGTTACAATAGTTTGACAATATTATTTTTCGCATATTGTCCATGTCACATCTCAGCTTATAGTCAAATCTCCTTCTTGAAATTTTTTGTACATAATACTACTACACAATACTATCAAAGGCCAGAATTTCAGATTTTTATCTTGTGCCCCACCAGAGATATCAAAGCCTAAAAATGGCGATTTTTGAAATTTTTGAAGAATTTCGGAATTTTTTTCGCAAAGAGAAATGAACTGCCAGATCTGGGACTTGGTATATGAGTACACACACTTTTGAACTATTTGTAGAAAAAATTTTGCAATGTTGACAGTTTTCCTTGCATGAAAAATTTCCTCTTGCAAATGGATAGATTTTGGAAAAAATCTTAAATTTTGTGCTAAAATTTCACCTGTAAAAATTTATTTTTCAAAATTATTCTACCACTGTACATTTAGCCTATTTTATTCTGAATAAAATGCTGCAAACCCCATTTCAATTGGTAAAATAAAAGACGAGATATTTGCAATTTTGTGTATCCTAGTATCTGAGAAAATCGCTGAACACGATGAAATAAAGATAGCCGCCATGCACAAACAAAAAATTGTAAAATTAAAATAACGGCCATTTTGTACTTCCGTCATGTTAGGGTTGTTGTACAAAAAATTTCAGATTTTTTAAAAATGGTCGAGCGACCAAAAAAATATTTTCTGGACCACTTGAAATGGATTGACCCATATCATTTTTTTTAAAGTTATGATGTTGTTTAAATGGTGGTAAGTAAGCTGTTCAAGTAAGATGTCTTCTGCTTCTTTTTCTTTTTTTTTCTTGTATTCCATAAACTATTTCTCGAAGTTATGATGTTGTTTTGGTGATGACAAATAAGCTGTTTCAATACAATGTCTTTACTTGTGCTTTTTTTTTTCTTTTGTATTTTACAATTTGTTTTCTTGAAGTTATCATGTTTTATTATTTGTGATGGTGGTAGTGGTGTGACATAGTTTGCGTTTAAAAAAGGAAAAGTGATCCCTCTCATTCTAAATCAATAAAACTTTTCTTTTCCATTTTCATTTGTAATTTTTTACCAAAAGGATTGGATATTCATCAATGAAAAGGAAATATGGTTGGATATCGAACTTGAAGGAAACTTTTCTCCTGGAAGTTGTCCCTCAGTTTCCTTCTAAAGCCATAAAAAATGAAAAATATTGCTTGACCCCCTTCCCACCAAATAAAAACTATAAAACTAGAAAAAATGTCAGAGTAAAGAGACCGCGAATTGAATGATATTTCTACTTGCAGCTCAACCCTTTCCGGCACACTATGCCCGGTCTGGGATACCTAATTTTAATTCCAAATTTGCAAACGGCACCAATAATATTTTAGTAAAATTTTCCTTTTGCAATAAAAGATTAAAGTAAGGAATTCAAAATATCTAAAAAACTCATTGTGATTTCCGGTGTCAGACGATAATTTCTCATTTTAGTACAAATTTTTTTCCGCATCCCGGAAAAGGTTAACGACCTATCACGTTGTGACTGGTAGCTTCTGTTACCCCGAACATTATTATTTCGGAGCTGCCCTTGTGTATGGTCTCACTGCAGCAAAGGCAATTTTTATCAAGATCGATTTATGCAATAGGTCAGGATCAGGGCAAACTAAAGCAGGTCAGGACTAAAGCAAAGGCATGCGGGGCAATTGCCCCGGGTGCGCCGGCTTGAGGGGGCCTCCCAAGGACAGATATAAATTTTTTGTTAAAGGAGTGTGAAATGATAAAAAATGACCAAAAGTGACCAAAATTCTTTTTTTTTTAAAGTTTTAAGGGGCTTTCTTCTCCTACTCCTTCTGTTTCCGCACCCCATGCCCCCTTAAGGCCTCACATTTATCCTTATATTCCTGTAACCAAAAAAAAAAAAAATTCTATAGTTTCTTAAAGTTATCTTTTTTTTTTTTTTTTTTTTTTTTTTTTTTTTTTTTTTTTTAACTATTGTGTATATACACTGCTCAAAACAATTAAAGGATATTTGAAGTTTTATATAAAATAAAGATATAAACGAAATTTTTTTTGCCGAAAATAGAAGAAGAGAATCACAAATGCAAATTTTACTGGTTTTCAAACTGTGGAGTATGCAAATTTTGAGTTCGACGTCAAAAACGTCGCTTCAGCGGCAGCGAATGAAATTTGACTTTCAACTGGATAAAAGAGAATGAAGACAAGGATGATCGGCATTCAGTGATTGCTTTGTTTCGATGAGTACGATGTCTCAGCGAAGTCATTTGACAGATTCAGAAGCTTGGAGAATTGTTGGTAGGTTAGAAGGGGGCCAAACTCAAGCCTAAGCAGCGCAAGCCATTGGAGTGTCACAAAGTGTCATTTCCAGGATCTGGAGCCGTTTTTTGGAGAGTGGATGTGCAGGCCGAAGACCAGGGCAAGGTCGTAGACGGGCAACAACGCCCAATGAAGATCGGTATTTAGCGTTAACAGCTCGGAGACACCGAAGCATGAACGCTACTCTTCTCCAACAACACCTTCGCTGGGCTACAGGCACCACGATTTCAACTCAGACTGTCCGAAACCGGCTCCATGCTGTAGGTCTGTATGCTCGCCGACCGATGGTATGTCTTAGATTAACATCAAGGCATCGTCGCGACCGCAGGGAATGGGCAACCGAGCATGTCAACTGGAGGAGAAATGAATGGAGCAATATTCTGTTTTCTGACGAGTCCCGTTTTTCTGTGCATCCGGATAATAGGCGTATTTTCATCTGGAGGGACCGTGGCAGTAGGAATAATCCTGCGTTCGTGCACGAAAGTGTCAGATTTGGCGATGGAGGAGTGTTGGTTTATGGTGGCATCTCCATTGACGGGCGCACTGACCTCTACATCATTCGAGATGGAGCTCTGACTGGTCCCCGATATAGGGATGAGATCCTCAGACATATTGTAGTCCCTTACGCTGCAGCAATCGGAGATAACTTCATTTTAATGGACGATAACTGCAGGCCACATCGTGCAAACCTGGTGGAGGATTTCCTTTTCGAGGAAGAAATCGTTCGAATGGAATGGCCAGCGTGTTCTCCAGACATGAATCCAATCGAGCACGTTTGGGACGCTCTAGGAAGACGAGTTTCTGGCCGCCAACAACCCCGACAAACTCTCCAAGAACTGGAAAGAGCTCTTCTGGAAGAGTGGGGCAGAATACCCCAACTCGTCATTAATAGCCTCATTGAGTCCATGCCTCAAAGGTGTTCAACGTTGCTGGCCGCCCGTGGAAACCATACCCCCTACTGAAAATGATTTTCTTTGAACAAAACACCTTTTGTTATTCCTTTTTTCTCATATGCACAAATTGTGTTTTTTCCTTTTGTACACAAATGCGCAATAAAATGCATTTTTTTCTGCCAAACATGTGTAATTTATTCTCATATAACCTACTATGTCTGTCGACCATGTATCAATCAGTTAAAAAGTTTCCCAGATACAAAATCCACCTAAAACTGCAATATCCTTTAATTGTTTTGAGCAGTGTAGATACAAATAGTTCTCGGTACGAGATTGAAGTACATATAAAATAAGTATGAATTTTAGTTTTAGTCACTTCAATATAATTTACAAAAAAAAAAAAAAAAAATTAAGATAGAAGGAGCCCTCCTAATAATGTTTGCTCCAGGGCCCCCTACAGTTTAAGTCAGGCCCTGGTCAGGATGATGGCTTTTTCCCATATTGTAACAGGTTGTCTAAAAGTAAACAGAAGAATGATAGAAGACTCACAAAACTAAGCAATAGGAAAAGGGAGGGTGGACCTCCTTGGTGAAGGAATGTAAAGAAGAAGACTTCTTCTCTAAACTTGAAAGAGATATGATGCGAAAAATATGAGATCATGAATTGAGGTGATCCGACTAAAATCGGTTAATATTTTCCTATAGTCCAAGAGGCGTAATTTTTTTTTTCCAAGCCCAAGCTCGCACTCTGGTTGTTGCCCTCGGCACTGTTTTCATGTAACTTGGCGATAATCATACTTGGCGTAGCGATAGATGCTTCCGTCGAGGAGTTTGATTTCCTTCCGAACCGAGTACAAAATAACTTTTCCCGTCTATTAATAAGTAAAGCATTAGCCATTTTATAAAATAACACAATATAATAATACACAAGAGCACAAAATGAAGGAAGAATAAGAATGAGTAGGTTAGGTTTTAGGTTTACTCGTTCACTTACGAGCGAAGTATTTTTCGCCAAGTATGGTTATCGCCAAGTTACGTGAAAACAGTGCCGAGAGCAACAACCAATCAGAGTGCGAGTTTAGGCTTAGAACGACGAAGGTGATTGGAAAAAAAAAATTTCGCGTCCAAGAGCCGATCGCACAAAACCCTAAGTCATCGAGCACAAGAAAAAATCCTTCATTTTAAGGAAGAGTAATAATAGAGGAATCTAATGATCCATGTCTGCCGGAAGCGAAGTAGTGCATAAACCAAAAAATTGATACCACTAGTGGTTCACTCTTAGGTTTAGCACTGTGTTTGCCGTACACGGTAAAAAATTTGACCCTTTTGCTGCATCATCACTCCCCCGCTTTTATAGAAAACGATTACTTCACCTTATTATGGAGCATTCTCATGGGTCAAAATAGAGATATTCTATAAAAGCAGGGAGTGACGATGCAGCAAAAAGATAAAATTTTTCACAGTGTACACGGTAAAAAATTTGACCATTTTGCTGCATCATCACTCCCCCGCTTTTATAGAAAACGATTACTTCACCTTATTATGGAGCATTCTCATGGGTCAAAATAGAGATATTCTATAAAAGCAGGGAGTGACGATGCAGCAAAAAGATAAAATTTTTCACAGTGTACACGGTAAAAAATTTGACCATTTTGCTGCATCGTCACTCCACCGCTTTTATAGAAAACGATTACTTCAGCCTATCATGGAGCATTCTCATGGGTCAAAATAGAGATATTCTATAAAAGCGGGGGAGTGACGATGCAACAAAAGGGTCAAATTTTTTACAGTGTACAATCAAAACCAGGAAAACTGGTTGCAGGAAAACACAATGCTAATCCTACGAGTCAACCACTAGCAGTATCAATTTTTGGCTTATGCACCACTTCGCTTTCGGCAGACATGGATTATTAGAATCCTCTATTACTACTCTTCCATTTAATGAAGGAAATTTTCATTGTGCTCGATGACTTAGGGTTTTGTGCGGTCGGCTCTTGGACTATTAAGAAAGTAACTAACATGTTTCATTTATGCTCAGTTTAATATTTTATGTTTTAAAAACTAACGAATTGGAAGCAAAATTTTAACACTTCATATAAAATTACACATAGATATTAGAACTATTTTGAAAACTGAGAAAAAAAGAGGCATCTTTTAAAAAGTGAACACTGAAAAAAAAAAAAAAAAAACCCTTAAAAGTATTAATTCCCTCTTAAAAATAAATAATTATTTTATGTTTTAAAAACTAACGAACTGGGAGTGAAATTTTAACACCTCATATAAAATTATACAAAGATTTTAGAAATATTTTGAAAACTGAGAAAAAAAGGCATCCTTTAAAAAGAGAACACTGAAAAAAAACTTAAAAATATTAATTCCTTAAGGGATTATTTTGAATATAAGGATACACCAAACGCTCACAGGCTTAAAATTACGGAGGAAAATTCGGCCGCTGAGTGACTAGCATCCTTAATAATTAAGTTTCATTCCATCGAGGAAAATATTAATAAGCTTTTTAGCGTTTCTCATAGAAAAAATTAGACTTACACTATTAAAACTTGCATCACACGAAATCTTAAAATCACTCTTTTTTCCCCCTTTCCCAAGGAGACTGTCTAGACTGTAGAGGTAAAAGAAAAATAGAGAGAAAATGCGCTATTTTGGCATGAAGTCAAGTATGTAACCGTAAAAGAGGTTACAATGCAGCCCAAACAACTGCAGCTTGCTTTAATATGCCTGATCTTTAAAATTACTCATTGAAATAATTTAGTCTTCGTCTCAGATGCCAATTCTTTTTGAGCCGAATGGGGGCATTTAAATTCGAGTGGTATAACTGGCTTCATAATTTAAATCGTTTTGACGGTATACATTTCTATTATGCTTAGGACCTTGCAGTCTAGACCGCATTACAAATAAAGGAGATGTAAATCATGGAGACATTAATATGGAATGGAGTACCTTTCTAAATGTTGAAATATAAGAAGAAAAAAGAATTACGAAAGTAACTTTCTAATAGTGACTGCCTGCTATTATGTGATCAAAACTTCCTCTGAGAAACATCACGTCTTGCCTATCTAATTTAGATATTTATGTATGCTAGAGGCTAGATTACATACAGTAAGAATTAAAAAAAACGATTTCCCAATTTTTATATTAATATTAAAACAGGCCTAAATTTAAAATAATTTTCAGAGAGGAACAAGTATCTAATATATTTGTTTTACAAGCATCAAATATACTTGTAGATTAATGGAGAATCGTAGGCAGTTTTGTAACTTTTTGTTCATTGCCACTTGATCGGCATTGTTGATATACAGTTTAAATCTCACGTTTAAATATGAGGTCAAACTTCAAGCACGTGCAGGAACTTTCGGATAACTGTATTTTCTGCAGAAACTTGTTTTATCAATATGTGAAAAAGATCAATGAACTTTACAGTGTGGTTAAAGGGTCATAAAGCTTTTAAAATGTCGAAAAGTGAAAAAAAAAAAATGAAAGTTCAAGTGCGAGTACTTCTCGTGTCCAAAAGATTCAATACAATAAATATAGTAATTAGTAATTGTATTAAAAGAAAAAAGTTGCGAAAAAGAATTACAAGAATTTGTAAAAATATACAACATAGGGTTGAGCATAGCTGTAGCTACTAGAAAAATATAAATGGATATACCATGAATGTTTAGGGAGAACCTATGAAACCTAAGCAGTGACAAATATTGTTATTCTTTGTAATTTTTTTTTTTTTTTTTTTTTTATAAAATCGTACCTTAATATATTTATAATAAACTTACTTTGTTGATGACAGTAAAAACAGTGCATATTAAAACTTCATTTAGCATTTTTAAAACCAAATCCAACCCTTTTTTTTTTTTTTTTTTTTTTTTTTTTACAGTGTAATTAAAACAAATCCCATGTTCAAAGTTTAAACTTCGAACATTCAAAATTCATTCAAAGTTCAACATTCATTTCAAATACAAAAATAAAATAATAAAAAAAGTTTTTTAAAAAGTGAAAATTTACGTTTACATTATAGAGTTTAGGTAATTATATATCCAAAAAATTTCATAGAAAAAATACCGAACACCTTTTAAACGATCTTACGCGCAGTGTCACAAAATTACATTGTAAAAAAAAAAAAAAAAAAAAAAAAAAAAAAAAAAAAAATGGAATTAAAGTTCAGTATGAAAATATTCCATATTTAACAACAATTAAAAGTATCATTCATTTTGTTTTAAAGTACAGTAAAACCCCGATAATTCGGTTAAATTGGGACCAGACCCAATCCGGATTATCCGGAGAATGAGAAAAAAATGTAATAAAACATACTTACAGAAAATCACCTTTATATTAAACATACTGAATGTTTACAGACAATAAAAATGTTTATTTTCTAAGTGTAAAATCTGCTGCTGTGCCAGTTTTTTATAAACATAGACATACATAGAAGATGTATGTACCTTTAAGATTTAAATGTAGACATTATCTGCGTGTGTATATCTGTTTTAATATGTATTGTAGATTGATGGAATAATAAAATTTATTCATCACTATCCCGTCTTCTAATGCTATCTTATAGATGGCTAATGACTTTCTCCAACTTGGTTTTATCAATGAGAAATTGCAGATTCAGGTGTTGGCCGGAGGGTCTCAGTGGTAAGAGCAGCAACCTAGTTCGCTGTGGTACAAGGTTCGATTCCTGGCTCTGGCTAATTTCTTATTCCAGTTGTGTTTTTTAATGTATGGTATGTCTGTAGAATATTTGTATACACCTTTATGAGCTTGTTTTGTTAAGTTAAAATAATATCAATCGGTTCAGTATGCCATTTATGATACAATCATGATACAATTTTTTTTTCTGTTTGTTTCTACAGACGGCCTGGATTTGGAGAAATACGAGGCACACGACGTGGGTGTGGTGATGGCCGTTGCAGCTCTTTTCATCTTGAAATATCCCATATCGACTGTCGCTGGATTCGCATACTTCGGAGAATGTAAATCACCCTCTCTCTACCTTTTCTATCCTATCTTAAGGACTTTCAAGCAATTGATGTTCCACCTAGTGAGTTCCTGCTGTCATTTTATTTGTTTTTTTTTTTTTAGCAATAGCGCAGTAATTAATTTCTTTGGTTGAAAAAATATAGTAAGCGAGAATTTGATTGTGGGAGATTCAATCTAAATGTTTATTTATTAGGTTTAAATCAATCAGAATTATAAAAGATTCTTCAACTGACAGGTATTTGATTATACAGTAGAACCCCGCTAATTTGAACTAATTGGGGCTGATGCCTGCTCGGATTAGAGAAATTCAATTGCACGAAATTACGATAAAAATAGAAAAAAAATTAAGTTATAAGAACTCAATAGTACAATAAACATATTCCAATCCGGCATCCTACCCTGTTAAAAAATTTTCTGTGAAATTACCAGAGAATCAACGGGTAATCCATTATTTTTAGTCTTATGTAAAATAACAGAGATTAGAAAAACCGAGATTCTGATAAATAACAGAAAATATATTTGGTAAATTTACAATAGAGTCTGTAAATTAGCATCGTTAAAAATTCAGACTTTAAAATTATTTTTAATCATAATAATTTAATTTAGTTTTGAAAATTAAGGAATCAATTATCATTTAGTTGCCTCAAAGAATTTTAATTTTTCGTGTAAACTTGAATTGGTGTATCATTTAATTTTTACCAAGCTGTCTTGGGATTTGAACTCGAGGCGTCTTGACATTCGGATGACACTTTACTGACTGAGCTATAGAAACTGCTTGTATTGAGAACAAAGTATGTCTTTTATTATAACTATGTTTAATATAGATTAATATATCAGGTAACCAAGAAAGTTCGTGCGGTTTTTGAGAACAGCTACTTTTGTTGCGTAGGCGTGGTCATACTGATTCTGATGACGTCATTTCTGTACATTGCCTTTAAATAACAAACAGTAGAGAGTTGTTTAACGTATCTCACATTTCACTATCAGTTTTGTAGGAAGCACAATCGTTGATAAAGGATGTCGTTGAAAAAGGAGATTTTGAGGCCTATTCTGCTCTACGAGTTCAAATTAGGGAACAAAGCTGCAGAGCCCGTTAGAAGAATATGATCCGTGTTTGGAGAGACTTCAGTGAGTGAACGGACCGCTCAAAAGTGGTTTAGCAGATTTTCGTCCGGAGACGAGAACCTCGAAGACAAGCCCCGTGTTGGTCGTCCATCCATCTTAGACCAAGTCCAGCTGGAAGAGGAAATCAAACATAATCTTAATCTAACATGCCAGGAGCTTGCGCAAAGGTTTGAGTATCTGACGAAATCATCCGATCGCATCTTCATAGCCTTGGGTTGTCGTGGAAACTTGATAAATGGGTTTCTCATGTCCTGTCCAAGAAAAACAAGCTCCAACGGTTGAACATCTGCTTGTCATTGCTGTCGCTCTACAACAAAGCCTCTTTCCTGGATCAGATATTGACATGTGACGAGAAATGGGTAATGTATGATAACCAAATGAGAAAACATCATTGGTCGACTTCTGGTTCCGTCTCATTGGTTGCTAAACCGGACATCCATCAAAAAAAAGATAATGCTGTGTATTTCATGGACTAGCGCTGGTATAGTTCACTATGAATTCTTAGAAAGCAGGAAAACAATCATAGCCGAAGTCTACTCGTCGCAGTTGAAAAGGGTTTTAGCTGTTTTGCTCGAAAAACAGCCAGCGCTGATCAACAGGAGAGGAGTTCTTCTTCTCCACGAAAACGCCAGACCTCATACGGCCAAAGCGACGAGGAACATGATATGTACCTTGGGCTGGGAAGTTTTGCCTCACCCACCTTACTCCCCGGGCATCACCCATCGGACTATTACTTGTTTTTAGCCATGGATAATCACCTGCGGGCAGTTCTAAACCCAAGATGATGTCCCAAAAACTATAACCCAGCAAAAGATTTTTTCAAAAAGGGTATTTATAAGCTTGTGTCTCGTTGGTAACACGTAATTGAAACCAATGGTGATTATTTCAAAGAATAAAATAAGTGTTTGAGATTTTTGTGGGTCGTTTTTTATGTCTGATGAAAACCGCACGAACTTTCTTGGTTACCTGATAGTTTAATATGGATTATTTTCAACAAATCATACATCAATTTCATAAAGTTTCTGACACCAATGAACAGGTAACTAATTAGGACTACCGTTATCTGATATTGATGTTATTAAGAAAATGAATTGAAACTGACGTGAACTAATACAAAGAGATAAAAACTTTTTAAACATACCATAAAATACTTGAATTCACTAGGCCTTTCGAAAGAACTGAATCTTTCTTCGTTAGGCGCAAAGAAGACGTGCGTCTATTATAAAAGAAGCGTTACGACATTTCTTTTATGGTTGCTTAAAAAGTTTTTATCTCTTCATATTACCTTTTTACTTGTTTATTGTATTTCATGTATATCACTTTCTTACTACCCCGGTATACAGTAATACATTTCATTATTTTGAAGTTGATCCGAACGGTTATATTTAGATCATATTGTATGAACAAGCTCCATTGCACCAATGTATTGTTTCTTCTCTCTCTATACAAGAACGTAGCTCACATATAAGATAAACAAAGAAATTCCCATGTTGCCTAGTATATAGTGAATGTCATGCGTGGGAGAAGTTTTAGATAAGAGAACGGTCTTTCTGCGAACATCAAAATAGCTATTTTTTCCCCTTTTGAGGGATAGCTGCGAAAGAAGAGAGGTTCCGATAAACCTAATGAGGTACCATAGGGGGATAAAAAAACAGGTTATTTTTAATAAGCTGACCCAGTGCGCGGAAGTTTTTGATATACGTAGTATGGGGCTGGATCGTCTATATCTGAGCCCTTAAGTATAGATAATGTTTTGTTTCTATGTAAATAATTTGTAAATAAGTTGTTCTTTAATATTAATCAAATAAGTTTCGCGTTTTAGGTAATCCTTCTCACATCGTGTCCGATATCACTTATTTATATCGGTGGTAGCAGCATATGAAATAAAATAAAAATTTCGAAGTCTCTGCGAATGTCGAGACTATCTCCCTGTGCATGTGAATAAATTGAATAATTATTAACATATTGTTCAAAGTTCACTTGCTAGTTGATGGCTAAAACTATTTTTTTATATAAGATTGCTAGCCAGATATACAATATTTTTTATGAATTTCCATACAACGATTAGTTGCGGTCTCGATTTCTCTTTTAAATGTACCAGTGTAATACTGCATTCCATATTTTACTCAACAATTTGTTGTTGAAGCGTTTTAATTTCTCATACTATTTTGCCGAAAAAAATTCACTTACAATAAAAAATTTAAATTTTAGAAAATTTAGGATTTTTTTACTTTTAGTATTATGGGGACTCTTCACTCACTTGAAAACATCCGCTCTGCAATGTTAAACCAATGGCAAGGTTGATTTCGAATTTCTCATTTTTATTTGAATATTTTTAAATGATTACCAGTTTTGAAATCGGTTCCAAAATTGAAAATATTATCTTTATTTAATTCTTCAGTTGAAATCGAAAAAGTAAAAAACATCCATATTAAAGATCAACCTCAGCTATCTTATGCAGAGAAAAAATCATTTTAAAATGTTCAAATTTAAACGAGAAATTTGGAAACAACCTCCCCCCTCCCCTCTCTTTTCATTGATTTAACATTACGGAGAGGGTATTTTTAAGTGAGTGAAGATCCCCTTAAGTCATGTTTCGGGTTTCTCTTCATTATTCATCTATTCAATACAAAGGTTGAAATTCTTGGAACTTTGGCTATACAATACATTGCCACTGTCCAGTTTTAAATACTTTATGGAATTGGTAAAACAGAGGGAGTTTACTTTGTTAAAAAAATATATATATATATTCTTTATAAAACAAAATTCGCGAATAGCCAAGTTAAGTATTCGCGAATGTTGAAAAAATCTGCAATTTTTATTTCGAGAAAAATCAAATGTCGTCAATATTGAGGGAATATAATGTATATTGATTTGTAATAAGATTTACCGTAAAATGGGGTGAATCGGGACACTTTTCAACTTTAACTGTAAAAAAAAAATAAAAGCTATGACTGATTTTTTAATTCTTTTAGTTTTTTTTTACTAGAAACTTCGGTCTTGTTTTGTTCTTTACTTTTAAAACAAAAACGTAACATTTGTTACTGTTTATATACATATTTTTTTATTTGTTTAATGGTGTTCCGATTCACTCCGCAGATAGGGGTGAATCGGAACAAATATTATAATCTTTATTTATTTTAATTCAAACTTTAATAGGGTTAATAAAATAGGTTATAATGATAAAGGAAGAATAGGAACACGTAGTTACTATGAAACCGATCCCGTATTTTATGCAAAAGTAAAGATAATTTTTAAATAATAGAAAACAACTTTGAACTGAAGAAAAATTAGAAATTGTATTTGGATTGACGAAGTTGGCATGTAATGCAAATTCAGCCCTGTTCTGTGTTATCCTTTACTAGTAGTCATTTGGTAAGTGAATCTATTGGTTAGCCCCAATCGCTACATGTATTAATACGATCTACTAGTAGGCACGCATCCCCAGCCATTAGTACTGTTTGCATCCCTCTCTTTTTTAATTGGTTTTCCATTTTGAGACTTTTGTGTAATGTTGTGGATGCCAGAGAATAAATCTGTGCAACTTTTCTCAGTAATTTGCCATTTTAAAATTAATTTTATTGTGTGTTCCATGTCTGTTGGATTGGCGTTGACCTTTTTTCCTTAACTAAGTTATTCCTTGGCACCTTTAAACTCTTCAAGTAATTAGAACAAAAAAAAAATATATATATATTGTTACAATATATGTTCATACATATGTTTTCAGATATTATATGAAACCATTACTATATAGATAAATAAACCATGAGAGAAAACGTGTTCCGATTATTCCCCCCGTTAATCTTAAACCTCTGATTTTTACAAATAATTTTTCATTTTTTCATTATATAGTTTAAAAATAAGTAGAATTTAATACAACATATCGTTTACAGGTCTATCATTAGTTAAAAATCCCTACTCTTAGGTTTAGAATACGAAAAATACTGCAGTTACATACAAAGTTTTGAAGACGTTGAAAAAATGACGTTTTTGAGGATCCACTTGCAGTTTTTTTTTTATATACCCCAGTAGTGGTGCCAAAATGGCAAAACTAAATTTCCCAACTCTTTATGTTATTGCCTTCTCATAAAAAAAATTAGCAACTAAAAATATCATCACATGTATTTATAATGAATTTATTTGTATGACTGGGAAGTTTCGTTCCTATTCACCCCGCTGTTCCTATTCACTCCATTTTGCGGTAGTTTTCACTGATGTTTTTGAAACAAGTGGGTAAGTGTGATCGCAGATCGCACAGAGAATTTATTTTAATACAGTCGGCTCTCGTTAATTCGAACTCGTCGGGACCACAAGAAATGTTCGAATTATCCAGAGTTCGAATTATGGAAAGTATAAGAGCAAAACATGTTTAAAGGAATTGCAAAGAAATTAATGTTATAGTATCTTTTAAATATATTTCGGCTGTTATCATTAGAATATGACTTAATAGTAAATGAAAAAATATAAATACATAAACTAATTAAGGAATTAGGAACAAGCACAAACAATGACGGGGTGAGTCATTGATGAACAGACGGGGACACTAAAAAAGCGGATATGAAATGCGTAGGACTATATGTATACTTGTTGAGAACAATTCTGACAAAAGTGAAAAAAAAATATATATAAAGTTATTTCAAGGATCTGAGGTCCGGGAGAAAGTAGGGAGAAACGAAAAATCAGAATCTCATTAGTTCGAATTAAACGAAGTGAAAAGAAAATGAGTTCGAATAAATGAAAAATTTTAACGTTATTCTTCCATTGAAAATTTCGGGAATTCACGTTTAGTTCGAATTAAGCGAAGATTCGATTTATCCGATTTCGAATTAACGAGAGCCGACTGTATTTCTTTCAAAATAGTTTGTCCTTTAATTAATATATCCAAATTGTTAATTTATAATTATTGACTTTTTATATTGATGGTAAGATTAATAAATTTAATTTTTAAATAATTATAAAAGGATGTTATTTATTTCAACCAAACTAAAAATTTTCAAAGCGTATTATTTAAATAAAATCTAAAATTCCAATTTTTTTTTAAATAAAAAAAAAGCGCGGAGATATAAATAAAATTTTAAATTTATAAAAACAAAAAAAAAAAAAATTGTTTAAACGAAATTTAAAATTCTGAATCATTAATAAATAAAAAAAGTTTTTAAAATAGAAATGAAATTGAATTTCAAAAAGTATTATGAATTTCAGTGATAAAAAAATATAAAACCTTAAATTGGCAAAAAATGCGAAAAAATGTTTTAATTAAATCCATCTTTGTATGAAAATTTCAAGTTCCAGCATTGAGGTTCGAACTAAGAACCTTCTTTTTACTAGCGTTGCGAGATGTTTTATCTTCAAGCTACGATGTCTACACCACATATGTAGAAATTAAAGTGCTGTTTTAAATTTTAAATCGCAAAAATGAATAGATGACATTGATAAAATTGATTTAATTAAAATAATAGACTTTTTCAAAATTTTATGATTTGTCGTGTGACACGAGATATTTAGCTGTAGGTACACAAAATTTGTAGTCTGTGACTTATGCAGTTTTTGTGTACGGACTCTGTGACGGAGGGACAGACAGAGCGCAGAGATGAATAAGGTTTCATCAAATGAACGAAACACTAAAAAAGACCTGTCCCATTTTCGCTACCGACGCGACGGCTCACTAATTAGTTTTTTAGATTCCAGAAGATTACTCAACTGGAAAATTGCCAAATCAAAATGTACATTTTACTTCCCCATCATACGTAGTATAGGGTAGGTCTTGCAATCGTTTTGAAAATGAAAAAAAAAAAAAAAAAAAAAAAAAATTGATGGATTTACACGTTCCAGATACTGGCGATTCCGAAAAACATACTTTTAGAAAAAAAAATTTTTGCCGTCTGTCCGTCTGTGCGTCTGTCTGTAAAAGTTCTATCTCCCGAAGAAATTGAGATAGAGGCTTGAAATTTTGTATGTACTTAGTATGTAAAAATGGGACGAAGCCTATTTAATATCAGTAACTTCTATTATATGGAACTAATTTTTTCGGACTCTCAAAATATTCGTTCTGATGAAAGGTATATAAAATGTTTCGATTTTTTTTATTTTAAGAAAAGGATGTAAAATAAAATAAAATAACACAAACTTTGCATAAAAACTAAGTCAATCGGATAATTAGTCACTGAGACATGTGTAATCCTATTTTCCACATCTTCGATTTTTCATGACCCTGTATTTCATGCAAATTTCAATTCAAAGATTATTTTAATTGGAAATGAGACGCTTAATCCGACGCAGTAAACTGTTAGTCAATATGATAATTATTTTTGGAGTTTTAAAGATGTTTCTTTTACGCAATTAGGTACTACTTGAGTAGTTCGGTGTTTTATATAATTTGTCGAAATGGGTTTCGTTAGCAATTCATTAATAGAGTATTACTATATGTATATTAACAATGTTTAAACATAAGTTTAAATTTTGTTTTGGAATTGCAATGCATTTTGTAAATAGCTTACACATGTTTTATTTTCATATGTTATAATACGCATATCCATGATAGGTAAGTATTAGGATGGTCCCCAACGACTAGTTTTAAGTTTTAATTGAATCATGATCGTGAAAGATTTCTCGATTGGAAGGATCTTCTCATTAAGCCTTTCCGGCACACTGTGACCGGTTTGGGACATCTCATTTTAGTTCCAAACTTGCAATCGGCACCAATAATAGTTTTGTAAAATTTTGCTTTTACAATAAAAGCTTAAATTAAGAAATTTAAAATATCTAAAAAATCTATCTTCGTTTGTGAATTCCGGTGTCAGTCGATAATTTCTCATTTTACTACAGATTTTGCATGTGCCGGAAAGGGTTAAGCGACAAAATGGTCTTCCTTTCTTTCATTTTGTTGATAAAAATGTTGTTGTATACATATTATGCAATGTTTTAATGTATGATATGTCTTGTAAATTTTAGATATTGTAAATTGAGGTATGTTGTATGTATTGTAAGGCTTATGTATGAAAGCATGCAAGCAAGGATATGTATGAGTAGACAGGTAATGTATTAAATATAGAAAAAATAATAAAATACGCAAGTAATTGAAAAATATATAAGTTGTCCTGGGACAATAACGCTAGTGTGGGTAATAACGACAAATATTAATATTACGCGTAATTATGAAAGAATCCGGGAGATGGCACCTATCGATTCTGAGAAGTTCTCTAATTCATCTGAATCACAAACAATCGCTAAAAGTTACTATGTTATATTCATTGGCATTATCACTGTAATAAGCACGTAAGAGTCAACACCCGATCTAAAATTTGCTAGGTAAATTCTGTGATGTGAAGGTTATATATTTATTATGAAATACTTAGTTTATTACATAAATTTCTAGTGTATTTCATGTGCTTTCAAAATGTTATGGAACATTTTGAATGTATTCGGAAAGTCATTTGTAGTTTAAACTAAACTGCGCAATAAGTATATCGGAGTAATAATGTCATTCTTACATTATTACTCCGTTTTATTCTCCGATTGATTTTTTTAAAATATTAGAACTACATCCAAAGTGGATTCCTTTTTTATTTTATGCACAAGAAAGTCATTATTGGAAAATTAAAAAGGATGAGGAGAAATTTGTATGGCCTAAGTACAGCTAATTTTGTCCCGTCAGAAGAATAAAATATCAAATGTTTATAACTGCGTCGTGATATCGCACTTAATGGTAAGTAAGATCAATAATTATAATGTGTCTATAGATTATCATTCATTAAAGATCATTAGAATTGGACAATTTTCATGTTATTTTTTCATGGCTTTATTACCCAGATGGGAAACAACAACAAATAACATTAGTAAAAAAAAAAAAAAAAAAAAAAAAAAAAAAACACCATTACATTTTATGAGTACCTTTCTGCTAAAATATTCTTTTTTGTTTGCATAGTCAATATGTTGCTGTACCAATTCCTATAATTGGTTTGAAAAGAATAAAAATCTAAAGTTAAAGCGTGCAAATTGTTAGTACCTTAATGAGGCGTTATTACACCAGGATATCTTATGTGGATATTAAATTTAGCTCACTTTGACCTCTAAATAAAATCTGCGATTAAGACACTTTTTTTAAATCTTTTTCTTTTCTTTTCTTTTCTTTTCTTTTTTAGTATGTTACAGGATGTCTTAACTCAGGTTAAACGTTTTTAAAACTGAGTAACAAATAAATAGTGACAACCATTGAAGTTATCATTTCAGGATGATTCTGTGAAGTCAGTAATATCTTCAGCAGGTTTCCTGTTATTAGTTCGAAACATCACCAACAGATGACACTGGTCTGCCACGAATTGTTAAAACTCTGAAACTAATCTATAAAGATGGATCAAAGTTTACAGACCGGAAGATGGCAGTAAAGACAATCACTTCATCAAGTTCACGGATAAAATTACAGAATTAGTTAATACTTGAATCGCATATTAAAAAGCAATCGGTCTGCCAAGTCATGTGTTGGCGAAACACAACTAAAAACCCCATTTTAGCATCTAACTCGTAGAATTATCATTGTATTTACGAGCACTCAAAGGTATGAAAACATGGAGGGCTAGGAACAGGAAAACATAATGGTAAATTTACGAATCATCCTCTGAAATCGAGTATTTAGGTGTTTTCCAACAAAATATGACTTGGCAGACCGGTTACATTTCAATATGCAAATTGAGTTTTAACTAATTCTGTAATTTCAGCTGTTATCTTGATGAGGTGATTGTCTTTGCTTTTACTTTCTGGTCTATTAGTCAGTCTAACCTTCATCTTTCATTACATTTAGCTGTTAACACACTTTAATTTAGTTTGGTTTTAGTATTATTATAATTTAAAAAATTTCATCCATCTATCGCTGATGCGTAGGACCGAAAAAAGAGAGTGTAGTAAGAAAAAAATGCTGTAAATAATAATAATAATAATAATAATAAAAAGTAACTTCGATTTGTTTTTATTTTTAGATTCATTTATTTAACTTATGAAAAAAATGTGAAAATTTTTTGCTACAAATTTCAAAAAGTGCTTATATTTGTTTTTATTTTTGTGTATTTTTTATTTAACATGTAAAAACATATATCGTAAAAAAAAATTTTGATACAATTAAAAAAAAAAAAAATACTTCTATTTTTTTACTTTTTTATTTACTTCATAAAATTAAATTGTGAAAAAAGTTTTGCTGAAAGTTCAAAAAAGCACTTTTATTTGTTTTTATTTTCACGCACTTTTATTTAACTTTTGCAAAAATGTATTGTGGAAAATTTTTGCTACCAATCTCAAAAAAATACTTCTATTTGCAGGAGTATGCGAAGAGAAAGTTGCGCCCGGGGCAAAGTTAGAATTTGGTGCCCACCCCTCCCAACTTTTTCTTGTAACAGGGTCAAAAATGATGTTGGTAGTATACATTTGGGGTCCTTTAAATTTTCGCGCCTGAGGCGACCGCCCCCTTTCGCACGGTGCTGCCTATTTGTATTTATTTTTACACTCTTTTATTTAACTTATGAAAAAATACACCTAAAAAAACTTGTTGTTACATTTTTTTAAACTTCTTGATAAAAATTTTTTAAAAAACTTTTATTTATTTTCACGCTTTTATTTAACTTATAAAAAATATAGTACAGTATAGTGTGTATAGTATAAATATAGTGTGAAATTTTTTTTGCTACAAGTTATAAAAAGTACCTCTATTTGTTTTTATTCTTAAGCATTTTATTTTAAACTTAGGAAAAAATATATCGAAAAAAAAACCTCCTATTTATTTTTTTTTACATTTTTTTATTTAAGAACAGGAAGGAACATCTTTACAAGTAAAATGAAACGGATTTTAAGAAATATTTAACATAATGTATTTTACATAAAAGTTGTGATAAAAATGATTTTTTTAAGGTATGTATTCATATTATAGCTAATATATAATAAAAAGAAATTAATTTCATGCATAAATTAGTTTTCAAGTGCTAATTAACTTTTTACATATATTTTAAATAATATGTCTGTTCGGTACACTTTTCTAAAAATACTGCTGAACAGAGTTATCGCTGTCGCTCGCCACTGCACCAAATTGCGACTAACTTCTTTATTTGGCGAGTAAACAAGCGATTAGATTCGCCAAATTGCTAGTGCTCAATTTTTGCTTTTTCCATCTAGTTTTTATACATACGCATATACACATATTTTTAATATATACGTTTTTTAAATATATTTGTAGCGGATAGTTGAAATTAGATTAATAACAATCGTTGTCACAGTTATAAAAACTTAGGTTATTTTAGAACATATTGAAAAAGAGGGGGTACATTAAAGAATTACCGATAATTTTTTTAATGCTACACGGCGAATCTTTGCTAATACTTTTTACATTTGGCGAATGTTTTTTATTTTTAATTAGCCTAATTACTAACGTTGTCAAATGTCAGCGAGAGCACTGCTGCTGAATACACTATATGCTCAAAGCTGACCGGCCACTTGCGATTTTAGACATTTTGTTAAATATCCCGAAAAATAGATGAGGAATTATCCTGAAACTCTAAGTCTGTGAATATAATAGTGCAGATCATACATTTAAGCGAAGAGTTTCTCCAGAAACTCCATAAGAGATCGTCAATAAGTTGAAAAAGAACGCATGTCTTTTCTATAACTCTATCAAAACTAATGTTAGCAAAAGCATTCAAACTGTACATTATGATTAAGTAATTTATTGTAATAAACTGTGTTCATTTTTACGCGGATAGCATGCATACGCGTAGAGAAATTAATGTTTTTATAAAAGCAGTCCCAAATTTTTCCAAGCTTTTTCCTTATAATTTGCAGAGTTCTTAATATAAAATAATGGCCTTTTCCGAAAATAGAACAAACAACATTGTACACAATATCCTGTAATCAGAATTAAATGATAATAATAATTGTATGAAAAATGAGCAGGTTTACGAAATATTTTTTTCTTTTCGCATGTGTCAAAGCTATCAAAATTTCATATGCATATTGTGTTAGCTAAATGCATACAGCAAGTTTTGCAAAAGTCTCCAAAACATAACGTGAAGATTCTGAAAGTGATCGCCGATAGAATAAGCTCAAAATCCGTTATTCCCAAAATGATACAAAAAGATGAGGAGTGTATCCATTTATCCATTCATTAGGGTCTATATAGAATACACAATATGGCACGTACTATATTTGGATACAACACCTCATTTTTTTTGCTTCAACTTGGGAACAACGGATTTTTAGCTTATTCTATCAACAATCACTTTCAGAATATTCAATCTATATTCTTGGGACTTTCATAAAAGTCGTTCTATGCATATAGCTAACACAATATGCAAATGAAATTTTGATAGCTTTCACGCATGCGCAATGAAAAATTTTTCAGTAAACCTGTTCATTTTTAATATATTTTTTATTATTTTAATATTCTGATTACAGGTTATTGAGTACAATATCATTTGTCATATTTTCAGAAGAGAACATTACTTTACATTAAGAAAACTGCAAATTATAAGCAAAAATCTGGGAAGAAATTGGGACTTTTTTTATAAAAACCTTAATTTCTCTACGAATATACATGCTATCCGCATAAAAGTTAACACAGTTTATTACAATTAGCTACTTAATCATAATGTACAGTTTGAACGCTTTTGCTACATTACCCTCATAGCATGCATGGTCACAGTGACGTCACAATGACGTCACTGTGAGTCACTTTGGTCACATCACATCTGTGACCAAAATGCCACCACTCAGTGACATCACATTGTGACTGAGATGTGAGTTTCTTAAAAATCCTTAGAAAATTAAAAATATTCTTCAAAACATGCTATTTACTTTAAAAAACATGATTCTGGCAATTTAAATATCGTCACTTTTGTCACAGTTTCGTCACAATGTTAATGTCAAAGTAGTCACAAATGACACATTTTTCACAAATTTGTCACACCATGACTTCACAAAGTGGCCACAATGTGACGTCACTAACGAGCTCTAAAACAGCCATAACGACTTCACATTTTAGTCACTGTGACTTCACATCGACGTCACGTGATGTCACATCGACAGTCGATGGTCACAAAGTCACAATGTGACTTGACAACGACGTCGCAGAACGGGTAGATTTGAAAGGGTTATGCAAAAGATATTCTTTCCTTCTGAATTTGTTGACGGTGACCTACGGGATGTTGAGAAAAAATCTTCACGGAAATGATCTGTACCATTACGTTATTATGTTTAGATGTATTACGTTAGACATTACGTTTACGTTTACGTTAGCATAATTACGTTTAGACACTTAGACTTTCAGGTTAATTCCTGATGTATTTTTCTAGATATTTAAAAAAATGTCTAAAATCGCAAGTGGCCGGTCACCTTTGTCCTTACAGTGTATCTATACTATTAACCGCAGTAAACGTCTGTCTGTCTGTCTGTCTGTACCGCTAAAAACTTTTCTCAACGGCCGAGTGGAGTGACGCTCTGGGTGTCTATCGACTCGCGACGATTCGGCCTTTTGTGATAATGAATTTCGAGAAAATCGCCCGGTAAGTACCCGAGATATTAATTAAAAACTACCCGGGAAACGTGACAAAAAATCCAAGTTCCGAGACGGTTCTCTGACGGAGCTCTCCGGTCGAAACTAGCTTTCCGCGGATGAAGAACCACGAAGGTGTCGAAAATACGAAAATTAAGAGCCCACAATAGTCACAGAAAAAGTACACAAAAAGACCCGGATGACCATGTAAAGTCTATGGGAGCGTTCTTTTCTAATATCTCGCTCAAATTTTAATATTTTTGCATGATTTTTTTGCACAAGATAGCTGAGGGCAATCCACAACCGGGCTAGTTTTTACTTTTTCAATTTTTGTTTCAGATTTTCTTTAAAAAATTACTTTAACTTTCGAAACCGGTTTAAACCGGTTCTGAAACTGAAACTATCGTAATATAAAAAATATATAACCAAAATCGAAAAAGTAAAAACTAGCCCGGTTGTGGATCGTCCTGAACTATTTTATGCAAAAAAAATCATGTCAAAATATTAAAATTTGAACGAGATATTAGAAAAGAACGCTCTCATAGACTTTACATGGTCATCCGGGTCTTTTTCTGTACTTTTCCAGTGACTATTGTGGGCTCTTAAGGAGTTTTATATAACGTCGCATCCGCGCTGCAGATTCACGGATTTTAAAACAAATTACATATTCTTGAAGGAAATTTAAAGACCTTTCTGACGGTCTATTTGGTTTCAAGAAATACGAACATTAACCTTTTGAAAAAAACGTTTTCCCGAAAGCTTTTATTTTCCATTTTTCTCCGCAGAATTTTCGACCGAAAACTATCGAATTTTAAAACGATTCCATCCTTTTTAATTTTGGAGGCACGACAAAGAAAAAAAATACCCCCTCAAAGACGCTTCTGTCTAATTTCCAACGGTGTGTTTATTTTTGAGATATTCTAATATTAACCCTTTGAAAAAAAATCGAGAAAAAGAGTCTCTGATCGTACAATTTTGTTTGCTTTTTCGACACTTTTCCCGCTCAAATTTATATGAATAAAATCCCTAATTTTCAATATTTCTTTTCCATCTTTATACACCTCTTAGTGAATACATCGTTTTGGGTTGTGTCAAAATTTCAAAAAGATACAACGGTTAGAAGTATTTTTAAATCTGTAAAAACCACGAAATTACGGCGTAAAACGGGCGATTTTTTTTCTGCCATATTTTTAGGTAAAAGTAGCCCTTAAATCGTGTATTCTTCAATGATCTTTATATGTGTGTTTGGGGT
This sequence comes from Maratus speculifer, assembly GCA_964019185.1. Classification (NCBI taxonomy): domain Eukaryota; kingdom Metazoa; phylum Arthropoda; class Arachnida; order Araneae; family Salticidae; genus Maratus; species Maratus speculifer. The sequence goes on from OZ025303.1 coordinate 179,871,590, forward strand.
ACTGGTTTTACACATTGCATAAAATTTTTGAAAAAATCGGGAGGCTGTAACTGTATTTTAAATAATATAATAGGCGAATTTTTTAATTTAAATTATTAAATGTGAAAAAGGAAAAAACTAAAAATTAAAATTTTTGTACAAAATATGCATATTTTTACATGAAAATTATACTCGAGGTTTTTTTCAAAGTGTGTAACATTGCGACCTCACTAATCCGACCTCGGTAATCCGTATATTTTTAAAATATCGTTAGAGAACATTATTGCAAATAAGTACATTTTAAAATTCCACAGGATGATTGATGGTTTGTGGTCAGCGGTTAGAAAACGCAAGTGTGCACCGGGCCTTAGAGAGATTATTTTTTTCAGAAAGGGGCCGCTAGCGGGCGAAGCTCGCTAGTATCATCTTAAAATTTGCTGTGGTATCAGAAAACATACTGTTTGAGAATAATAAGAAGAAATTTTCATTTTACTTTAAAAAAAATAAAATTAAAAAGATTTTACTAAAAAAAAATTAAAACACATATTTCATTATTTTAAACAGATTTTCACCCGGATGTCAAATTTTAGATGTTTTTAAAGAAGCAAATTAGTTACATAAGTTTGGAAAGTTCACACTGTTTATCAGCAATAGCATTTTAGAAAAGTGTACCAAAGCATAAAAAAACACATTTCGAAAAAAAAAAAAAAGATAAAAAATGTATGTACTCCGACTGCGCATAAGATTTATTTAACACGTTCGCTGCCGCTTTCGTGAAGATGTGATGATAGTTAATGCCGCACTGTAGAAGTGGGTTTTCCCCAGAAGCCGATTTACTTTTTATAACAAAGAATCATTGAAAGATTTTCCCGCGCCAGCGCGTGACTGGCTATTGGACATCACCCCACATCACGCGCTGGCGCGTGAGTGCCTCCTTAACGTCGGCGCTATATCACGCGCTGGCGCTTGAGCGGCAGCGAATGTGCTAAAAACCTTCCAGCGTCATAATGGTTTGGGTCCATAATCATTTAGCATCCTAGTCTTTTAGCTCGAATTTTTAGACAGATAATTAAAAGCTCAAAAATTTGAACCATTTAATGTTCCAGATGAGAAAAAATGGTCTTTATGAAAAAAAAAAAAAAAAAAAAAAGTTCCAATTTTTTTGTTTTGTTTTTTAACTTTTTTATTTAATGTAACTTGGTTATGTATGTAAAGATAGATTTTGTAATCGATTTTTATTTTATTCCTGATAAAAATCATGTACGCATTTAATAAATTAAGATATTTTTGCGTTAGCCGGATAAATTTAATAGTTTGCCAAATATTCTTTATGAATACAACTGTAAACGAGTTACAACAACGGAGTTCAAATTACGCTTGCTAAAATAGGGCAAATGGCCGTGAAATTGCAAGAATGACATATTTTAAGCACTAGAAGATACAAAATGAAATATTAAAAAATATATAAAGTGTATAGCATAAAACAACTTCCATAGACCGGGAGACGACTGCGCAGACAATCATCTCATCGAGTTCACAGTTAAAATGCCAGATTTGGGTGAAACTCGATTCGCATATTCAAACACAATTACTTTGCTAAGTCATATATCTTGGTGGAAAACCCCTGATAACCCAATTTTAGCGATTGACTCATAGGTTTACTATAGGGCTGTGTAAATACAATGTTATACACTTTTTGGTAATTTTGGACCCCCTCCCCCTTTTCGATATAATAAGTTATCATTCCTCGACCCCTCACCCTCCCTCCCCCCCCCCCCAGGTAGTGGTATAACTTTTTTTTTCTGGTCTGGAATAATATAAAAAACTGGTTGCATTTATTTTTTCGCATAATTTATTGATTAAAATGTACAGAAATCAATAAAATATCTTTTTAATCAAATAACTCTTAATTATAGCTTTTTGTTACATAATGTTTTCAACAGTAAAAAAGACTTGTTGCACTTGCCCCAACGGCAGGAGGGATGGGGAGGAACAGATAGAAATTCTTATCAACAAAAGAAATGAACAATATACTTTCTTTTTATTTATTAGTAAACACAAACCTCCTTTCAAATATACTTCACATATGATTACTCGAACAGTGATTATATATGCATACACATATGAAGAAGAATAGAAATGTCAAACATTGTGGTATCCATTATTTTAGAATTAAATGATTTTATAATAAATTAACAAATTTAAAATTTACTTAGTGTTTTTATAAAAATAGATAACAGACTGAAAAAAAAAGATAACATACTATTTTGAATCAAAGACCATGTTACAAATAAAGAGATTGGATTGGAATTGGTTGATTGGATCAAAAATGATATCGATATCAAAAGACAACCGTCCCCCTCCCCTTAGAGATATCTTACGATCACTGTAAAAAAAAAAAAAAAAAAAAAAAAAAATCCGTTAAAAAACGGAAATAGTACTGGTAATCTAGACGCCAGTACTACTTCCGTTTTTTAACGGAAAAAAATTTCCGTAAATTCCAGAAATAGTTCCGTTTTTTCACAAAATATTTCCGTTTTTTTTTAATTTTTCCCTTATGTAAAAATTTTTGTTTGAAAAGTTAAAAGAATTTTTCAAGGACTAACTAACATCTTTGTGATTTTTATTCTTTACTTTTCAAAGACACGTTAATATCAGGGACACATTATGCACAATTAATTTAAACAACAGTGAAGAAATGTTACATATCTTCCATGGGGTCCTCTTGTGTCGTAGCTTGCAGTGTAATACCATTACACCAGGATTATTCAAACGGCCCTCTCAAATATCTTTAGTTATTTCGGATACATTTCGTAAAGTAAAGATAAGATTTTGAACGCAGGCTTATTTTTGTAGAGATAATGTTTTTCTATTGAATAGATAATTCTAAATGTTTTACAGATTTTCTTTGCATAGTTTCGAATATTTAGCTTATTAATTTTAGCTTTATATATATAAAAATTAGTCTTTAAATATTACATGCATGAAAGAATTTATTAAGAGTTTTGTTTCCTTCTTTTTTGGAAAAGTTTTAAAATTCTATTGTAATATTATTGATATTTATTTATTTAAAAAAAATACTAACATGCTAAAAGAAAGAAAAAAAAAACGTGCATTTTAACAAATTATTTTATGACGATCGAAGGTAAATTCAATAAAGATAATTACAATGGGTTATATATATATATATATATAAAATCAGTTATTGATTTTTTATAACATATGTAATCCCCAAAATTACCTTTCTTAATTTCCATAATTTCTTTCCATAGTTTCGATTTTCTTTCCATAATTTCGAATATTTAGCTTATTAATTTCAGCTTTATATGTATAAAAATTAGTCTTTAAAATATTACATGCATGAAAGTATTTATTACAAGTTTTGTTTCCTTCTTTTTTGGAAAAGTTTTAAAATTCTATTGTAATATTATTGATATTTATTTATTTATTTTAAAAAATACTAACGTACTAAAAGAAAGAAAAAAAAACGTGCATTTTAACAAATTATTTTATGACGATATAAGGTAAACTCAATAAAGATAATTACAATGGGTTATAAAATAAATTTCAGTTATTGATTTTTTATAACTTATGTAATCGCCAAAATTGTAAGAATTTCGGTAATATATTTCGATATATTGTTAATTTTATGTGCGAACTTCTTAATTTGAATGAATTAAAAAAAATATATATATTAAAATTAAAAGAAGAATTTTTTCCCACTTTTTTCAAAATATCCAACGCACTTTATATATATATATATATATATATATATATATATATATATATATATATAATGACAAAAAGAAATTAAAAATTATTTTAAAATCACAATCAACTTTCCCTTTCAGCTATTTCAAACTTAAAAAGAATTAATAATTTTTTTTTATATTTTTTAAATTATTATTATTTTCTTAATATTTTAAAAATACGTTAGCTTTTTATTATTAAAACAGAATGAAATAGAGAAATAGTCTAGCAAATTGTTTAAAAAAAAACATCAAATCAGTATAAGGTTTTTATTTTCCTGGTAGATGGCACCACTAAATTCTACTGTTTTCGGAAAATTGACAAAAATAACGGAACACTTCCGTTATTTAACGGGATTAGTGACTCCAAAATGTCAAATACGGAAATTCTTCTGTTTTTTTCGGAAAAATGAAACTATTCCGTAATTTTTAGGGAAAAGTTTGTGTATATTAACGGATATTTTTTACAGTATATTATGTGCCAGACCACACCCCCAGTAAAATGATGACATTATATTTGTATACCCCTATTGGATTTTCCTGCTCCTAACTCAACATGTTTTCATTCCTGTGGGTTCAGGAAAATACAGTGCAATATTCGTACGAATCAACAGCTAAAATCGGGTTTTTATGTGTTTTTTAACCAAGATATGACTTGAGAGACCGATTGACTTTTAACATGCAAATCGGGTGTAACCTAATTCTAGAATTGTAACCATGAGCTCTCCTAGCCTATTTCGAACTCAATGAGGCGATTGTCTGTATTGCCGCCTCCCGGTCTACTATTATTACGGCATCAGGCATCCTAAAATAACATGAAAATACAAATATATTATATACCGTTACATTCCAATTACACTATATTATTTCTACTACATTTTGTCAATTTTTCTGAAATTGGCGTTAAATTTGGTTGAAAACCCTGCATGATATAAACTAAAAACATGCAAGAATGTTTTCAATTTTAAAAAAAATCTGTATATCTCCATTAATATACGAACTATCCTTACACAAATGAATGCACATATTGTACAATGTCTGTTTATCTGAATGCTATAGCAATAGATCATTCGTACATTTTATTTTACAGGGTAATCCCAAATATTACTTTTTTCTTTGATTTATTGTTGGCCCTTAATTGTCCTCTTTATGAAATCGGCGTTGATAAATATGAAGTCAAAGCAGTTCTTTTTTAATCCTGAAGTTCCAGAAGTATCTGCCAAGTGCATTTTTAAATGTTCGAAAAAATGTCTAAAATTAAAAGTGTCCGGTGATTAATGGCCATTTAATGTATGTTGCTGCAGATTATGGATTTGGATTATAGATTATGGATTACGCTGCTCTAAATGATGGCTTAATTCAATATATCGTTACTATTTTTTTCTGAATTCATGCTTTTAAATTTATAATTTGATTTGGTTGTTCTTTTTCGTTTTCAGTTGTCTTTTCCAGTCAGAATTTCAAGAGTCGAAATTCTAAATGAAAACTACCTGTGTCGCTGTTTTCTTAAAATGGTGTCGCCCATCTTAAATAAGAAGATACTGAGCAGGGTAAGTCTTTGGAAAATTATCTTTATTTACTGCATCTACCTACAGTTGTGATGTGCTGTCCAGCTATTGAGATGTTCTGGAGCAATAACGTCAAGTGCTAATTTTGCGCGTATTTATGAAGGAATCCGGACAAATGGCACTAGGGATTCTGCACGGAAAGGCTCTGACCAGTGTTCTTGCTGATATTTGAACAACGTTAGTAATTTGGCTAATTAAAAATAGAAAACATTCGCCACATGAAAAAAATATTAGCCAAATAGATTCGCCGTGAAGCACTAAAAAAATTATCTTTAATTCTTTAATGTACTCCTCCCTCCTTTTTTTTTCTCAAGATGTTCTAAAATAACCCAAGTTTTTATAACTGCAACAACAATTGTTATTAATCTAAATTCAACTATCCGCTACAAATATATAAAAAACATATTATTATACGAATATATTTAAAAATAAATAAAAATATTAAACACACACACGAAAAAACGAAAAAGAAAAGAAAGAAAAAGTAAAATCTGAGCACTAGCAATTTGGCGAATGTAATCGCTTGTTTACTCGCCAAATGAAGAATTTAGTCGCAATTTGGTGCAAAGGCGAGAGTCAGCTAGAACAATGGCTCTGAGTCATCAGAATCACAAACAACCGCTAAAAGTTAATTTGTTACAATTTTAGACCTTATTTTTGGAGCAAATATGTAAGATCTAAATTTTTCTAAGTTCTGTGCTGTGAAGAAAAATATTTATCTGGAAATACTTTATTTATAACAAAAATTTGTCGTGTAGATCATGTACTTTCAAAATGTTGTGGGAATTTTTGGATGCGATGTAACTTTTAGTTTAAAATATTATTCTCAAAATGTATACTGGGATTATAGCGCCATTACTGTGTTATTACCTTAGTTGATTTTTTTCAGTAGTAGAACAGCATTTTTTATTTTATTAATGCACGAGAGACTATTATTGCCATTGTTAAAAACTAAAAAGGACAAAGAGAAATTTGCATGTTCTAAATTCTGCTTATTTTTTCACGTCAGAAGAATAAAATATCAAATAATTATGAACTTTTGACCCACTATTTTTTAAAACATTTTTGGTAGTACATTTATCAGCAAATTATATAGAAAAATATGTTAAAATTCTTTGGATTGAAAGAGTGGTGCGAGTTGAATTTAAAAATAATCGCAGTTGAATAGGGCGGCGGCAGAAGTCTGTGACGATGGAATTTCAAAGCTGATTTACCGTTATGATAATTGTTTTAATTAATACGGCAATTATGTTGAGAAGCAGCTGAAGAACGCGTCTTTCATACGTAAGTAATAAAACATGTTTCCTTTCATTAGTTTTTTTTTTAATTCATAAACGGAGGTTACTTTCCGAATTACCCTCGTATATTGTCTGGTTAAGAAAAAGAACTTTTATTAACAGACTGATTAAATACGTTTTTTATTAAATTTTCCACAATGGTACTTATAAGTACCGTCGGTAAATAAAGGGTTAAAATCGAAAAAACGACGCTTGACCACAATAAAGCACCTCCTGACCAGAACAGAGCCCGATTTTTAGGCAGATAATTTGAAATTAAAAAAAATTAACCATTTTATGTTGAATGTGCCTTTAAGTTACCTCTATGTTTTTTACTGTTTAAACAATACAGTCATTTTTATTTTCCAGATTGCTTTACATGGACTAGGTTACGAAAATTTGCACAAACTTTATGACCCTGATATACTGCCAGAAGAATTTGGAGGTAACTTGGGTCCTTTGAAGAACGAAGCTTACAAACGGAAGTTTCTGGAATTTGTGACGAAGTTAAAAAACGAAAGTGTTTGAAACAAATTCCATTATATATATATTATTCCTATATTTTTGATTATTTAAAGGTCAAGAGAGTTGAATTGTATTTAAGCATGTTCCTGTGTAGTAATTTATATTTCATGCAAGAGCGTATTGTAATTTTTATGTTGAATGTACCACACTTTCGAAGAACATGTAAATAAAGTTTATGTCCGGTGTAATTTTTTTTTAAATATTTATATTTGTACTCTGCAGAACTACGGTGATAATAAATAAGGTAGATAAGTCCAAAAAAGATCTACAAAACCAATTTTCATTTTGAAATTTTACAAAAACTATTTAGCTCCTACATAAGATCTACAAAACCAATTTTCATTTTGAAATTTTACAAAAATTATTTATTTCCTAAATAAGATAAATTCCGGGTGTACCATAAGCAAATTGGGATCATCAGAAGTGTTTCCATTATAAAACACGATAAAAGGTTAATTACACATGCTTTTAATCATCGAAATATTTTGCTTGATTGATTTTTTTTTCTTTAAATGTTATGTGAACGAATTCATGGGTAACAGCTAGTGCTAAATAAATAAATAAATAAATAAATAAATAAATAAATACACAAATAACATATGGATAAATTCCAATCTAGTAGTTAAAAGCTACCCTAAAGTTGAAGATCATAATCACTTCAATTCATTTAATGCCAAAAAAGTTCGCACAAAAAAAAAAGGATATGGAATTCTTTCCGAATTTTTTTTAATTTAAATTTAAATATAAAAATGTGAATATTTTAAAAAATAGCTAAAGTTGGCAAATTTACAAAGAAACAGCTTTCACTTAAAAAAAGTATGTTTAAAATTGATTCAGAAGAAAGCTTAGGCAGATGACTTAAATAACACCCTTATATAATAGCACCTTTTTTAACTATATACAGTCGACTCTCGTTAATTCGAAATCGGATAATTCGAATCTTTGCTTAATTCGAACTAAACATGAAGTCCCGAAAATCTCAATGGCAGAATAACGTTAAATTCTTCATTAATTTGAACTCCCTTTCTCTTGACTTCGTTTAATTCGAACTAACGAGAATTCTGATTTTTCGTATTTCCTTTCTTTCTCACGGATTTTAGATCATTTGAATAACTTTTTTCTTTGATTTTTGTAAGAATTGTTTCGAACGAGTATACATATAATCCCATGCATTTGATATCCACTTTCTAAGTCCCCGTCTGTCCATCAGTGACGCTTCAAATTTTTCTTCCATTGTGCTTGTTCCTAATTTTTTAAGTAGTTTATGTATTTATAAATTCTAATTTAATATTAAGTCATATTCTGATGATAACAGACATAAAACATTTAAAAAACACTATAACATTAATTCCTTTGTAATAATACCATATTAACCCTGCTGTTCTGTTCGGGTCTATTTGACCCGAAAATTTTATTGTTCACTTATAAAACAAATTAGCGCAGAGATATTTCCATGAAACTTTTTGACTTTGTTCATTAGTAATATAACTATATATTCCTAGAAGTATTTACGTTTATTTACATTTCCAAGAGATATTTTTTAACTTAGTCCTAATGTACTGTTCGGGTCATATTGACCCGAGTTAAAAAAATAATTTTATCATGGACTTTTAATTTTTTTTTTTTTTGGAATCATTTAATAAAAATAATTACTGCAACGTATCTATTTCGAAATCTGTTTCGTTGGCACATGTGTTAGATCACGTGAGAGGAGAGCAAAGTCAAATGTTGATATCACTGTCGGAAGGAAAAAAATGCACCTGTTAGTAGCGTTTCTTTTTTCTTGCTGTATTTTCAATTTCTAATAATCTGAAGAACAGTTGTATCTCTGAGTATTAGTGAAAAAATGGCGAATCATAGAAATTTGAGCGACGCTGATATTGCTAAATTAATGGAAACCTCTGACAGTGAAGAGGAAAATGCGTCTGAGTATGAAAATCATACAAGTGAGGAAATTGAAAGTGAAAGTTCTGACAATGATATTGATATTCAAAAGACGCACAAAATACAGAGTATTCAGTCTAAGAATCGTGAAATAGTATGGAAATTGAATCCCCTTATTCATTGTAATCGATTAACGTCTGCTAATATTATAAAAACTACTCCAGGTGTCACAAGATATGCAACGATAAGGATAACTGACATAAAAAGCGCATTTGCGACGGTATTCAATTCTACAATCGAGAACGAAATCATAAAAATGACTAATATAGAAGGAAGAAAAGTGTATGAAAAAGAGTGGAAATATATTATTACTGAAACTTTTCAAGCATTCATCGGATTGTTATTAATAACTGGTGTGTACAAATCATATGGAGAATCAACAAAATGTTTGTGGAATCAAGAAACAGGCAGAAATATATTTCGTGCTACAATGTCCATCGAAACCTTTCATATGATATCGAGAGTTATTCGTTTTGACAATAAATCACCAGGCAGGAAAGAAGGTCTGTAGATAGCTGCTGTTCGAGATATTTGGGAAAAGTGGATAGAAATTCAACCTAAATTGTATAATCCAAGTGAAAATGTTACTAAACAATTAGTAGGATTTCGTGGACGATGCCCTTTCAAACAATATATACCTAATAAAACCTCCAAGTATGGGACAAAAATGTGGACTTTATGTGATAGCAAAACTTCGTATGTACTGAATGTACAAATTTATACTGAGGGTATGTTATAGTTATGATAGTTATACTTATGTTATATAGTTATACTTATGAGCACTTTCCATCATGAAAATGAAGTTAGCGACAGACCTGACAAAAAACGACAAATGATATTAGATTATAATGCAACTAAAGGGGCGGTGGATAGACTTGATCAACTTTTGAGTACATACATTTGTAAGAGAAAAACAAATCGCTGGCCTATGATAGTATTCTATAATATGCTTGATACATCTGCTTACAATGTATTTATTCTGTGGATTTCAATAAACAGTAAATGGAATGAAAATAAATTAACCAAACGAAGGCTCTTTTTAGAAGAATTGGAGAAATCTCTAATTTTTCCACACATTGGAGTAAGACAGCATCTTCCCAGAAGCGAAGATTCAGTCAAAATTGTGAAGATAATGCGTAGTAAAAGTGCAAACGTACCCTCGGAATCTGATGAGAACACTTCATTGTGTACTAAACGTGCAAGATGCAAGTTCTGCCCATCAACCAACGACAACAAAACTAATATATTATGTTACAATTGCAAAAAACACATTTGCAAATTTCATGTAAGCTATTTTTGTCCAAATTGTAAATAAAAGTAAGTATTCAAATATTTTTAAGTTATTTTACTGGTGTTTTGTATTATTTGATATATATTTAAGCTTATTTTACTACTTTTTTAATTATTTCTAAAATAGTTATTATCATTTACTGCTAGAAAAGGTAATATTCTAAATCGGGTCACATTGACCCGAACACTACATACGTATAGTAAATGCGAACAGAACAGCAGGGTTAAGCATGTTCTGATTTCATACTTTCCATAATTCGAACTTCGGATAATTCGAACATTTCTTGTGGTCCCAACAAGTTCGAATTAACGAGAGTCGACTGTAATTTAAACTCACAATATTACCGATATGAGGAAATTTTTAACCACATTTTTAGACTGGTAGGTTTGATGAATATTTTTCCTTTTAAATACGCATCGAGACAATGACATTACCGACGTTCATTTTATTTTTTGTGTCAATCCGATAATTATCTTAGAAGCTATCGTTTTCACAAATGTATAATTTTTGCATTGAAGCTGGAGCTGTGCTGACAGTAAAACATATTTTTAACAGTAGTGGTACGAATGGAATGTAAAAATGATTACCAGTTGGCACGAATCGTACCAACTTTCCGGATAACCCAATATTAAATAGTGAAAGTGTTGTGGTGAAAGGCGAAAAAATATTTTTTATTGCACATCATATGTGTGTATTGCCAGCCTTTATATACATACTCCAGTCTATGAGCGAAAGGTAAATAAGGTAAAAAAGCTTTTTTATCTGAGTAGAATGTAAAAAGAAATCTCTGTGTGATTAAAAATATTTTTTATGTTTAATTAATTGTTTTGTGTCGTCCAAATAAACTATTTGTTCTGTCAGAATCCACGGTTTACTTCGTGACATTTATATTAACGGCGGAACAACTGAAAATGTATCCCATAAGTTTCTTTTGAAAAACTTTTTTTCATTCTTGTGCGCATATGTTTGCGAATAATATCTGCATCACAAGATAAATAAAATGTTGAGTATTCTTTAATCTTATTATCAGCATTTATTATGATGGCTAGACAAGATTAATAATAAAAATATATGTAAGTGACGTTTCAGGCTTAATTTACCTTAGATCACATGGAAAATAAACTTAATTTTTCTTATTATGATTTTTTTTCATCATAAATAATACACAAATTTAAAATTATAATTATGCCATTTACGTCTAATTCTAGTTGTGGCTATTTTTTCCTATCACAATACAAGTCTAGTAAAGATTGTCCTTCAACTTGATTTGGAATATTGTGATTTAAACAACTTGTGCTTTGCCATTTGCACATTGTTCTTACAGTAAATGTTCAACTTTTTTTTTGTGATTTCACAGCAATATGAAGAATGAATAATACATGACATGGTCTCCAAGGCATGCAAACAATAATAATTTTCTTGCAATTTATGTGATTTATGAATAAGAATGAGTTTTTAATACATTGTATTATTATCTTCTATCTAAAATAGCAAATACTATTGAAATCGAATTTCTTTTCGACGGATTTACGTGTTTTAGGAGTCAAAGATCCCGAAAAAATGTTTTTACAAAACATCTGTCTGACCGTGGTGTGTCCTCTTTGTATCATTGAAAAGTGTAAGAAATTATGCATAAAACTGAACCAAACTTCAAGCATGTTTTTTTTTGCTATGGTTAGCAGGTCTCATATGAAAAAAAATATATAATCTCAAGGAAAGGGGCACTGTAATAGCGATTTTTATGCCATTTTCCTTATTGCAGAATCGGAAATTTTATGGAGTTATGGGTAAAAATGAACCAAATTGCATACATAAAGTTTTTGACAATAGTCACCAGGTCCTAGTTGAAATTGGGGATATTACCACAGAAAAGGGCGCAATGATAGCGATTTTTGTGCAATTTTTTTGTGTATCATCGGAAAAAGTATAAATCTATGCATAGAATTGAACAAATTTCATATATGTTTTTGGCTATGGCAAGCAGTCGCAACTCAAATATTACAATAACCCGAAAAGGGCACTGAAATAGCGATTTTTGTGCCCTTTTCCTTATTGCAGAATCGGGAAGTGTATGAAGTTATGGGTAGAAATGTACCAAATTGCATATATAATGTTTTTGTTTATGGTCATCAGGACCTAGTTGGAATTGGGAACATTACCACAGAACTGATGCTGTGATAGTAATTTCTATGCAATTTTCATCTGTATCATTGAAAAGGGTATAAAGTTGTGCATATAACTGAACCAAACTTCAAATATATGTTTTTGGCTATGGCCAACAGGTCTCAATTGAAACAATATAATCTCGCGGAAAGGGTTGCTAGTGATTTTTGTGCCATTTACCTTATTGCTGAATCGGAAAGTGTATGAAGTTATGGGTAGAAATAAACCAAATTGCATGTATATATATTTTTTACAATGGTCATCAGGTTCTAATTGAAATTGGGAGTATTACCGCAGAACTGGCACTGTGATAGCAATTTTCATTTGTATCATTGAAAAGGGTATAAAGTTATGCATAGAACTGAACCAAACTTCAAACATATGTTTTTGGCTATGGCCAGCTGATCGCAATTGAAACAATATAATCTCACGGAAAGAGGTGCTGTAATAGCGATTTTTGTGCCATTACCTTATTGTTGAATCAGAAAGTGTATGAAGTTATGGGTAGAAATGAACCAAATTGCATAGATAATGTGACTATGGTCATCAGGACCTAGTTGAAATTGGGGATATTACCGCAGAACTGGTGCTGTGATAGTAATTTCTATGCAATTTTCAGCTTTAAAACTCACTGGGATAAATGTCCAAGGTAGTTTGCCGATTTGCAGACCAGAAATGCAAGGTTGACATCCAAATTTTATTTTTTCGTTCAAGTCTAAAAAATACATCATAACTAGAATAAGGATTTTTCATAACCCGCTATAGCGCAAGTTGTAAATCATTATTTATTTATATAGGATTTCATTGATGATTAAGCATGTAAGTACGGTATAAGCGAAAGTATGGTATATCCCAGGTATGTTATTAACCGGTGTCGTCTGTATAATATTTCACTGTATTTTACGTTGTTAATTTTATTTGGTTGCATTACTTGATTTTAATTGATGTTCAATAAAAAAAAAAAAAAATAATAATAATAATTACTTTTCAACCATGAAAAGAAAAAGAAAATTGTTATTTTCTACTAGATCATAATTAACAAAATAATGTATCGTTTTAATATTTGATTTGTTCTAAATATATTTAAAAATTCCCTTCCGGCTCGGCCTACAGGCGGAGGTATATTTCGAAGTTAAGACAAATTTCACCGACAAAATATAAATCAAGACTAGAGATAAGCTCAGTTTCATAACTAAGAATGTGCTCTAGGGACCTAAACTTTTTTGCGAAAATTCTAATATACACACATATACACACGTATATATATTAGGATGGATCGATGTTCTATGATGAAAAAAAATAAATAACATTAATCACAATCTACCTATGCGGAAAAGACGTTCTATTGTATGGAGATTAATAGAAAAACAATATAAAAAATTAATTTTAAAATTTAATACTAACGCAAGGGGGTTGAATTTTCAAAAACAAATTGAAAAAAGACCAAATGTTGACTAGATGATTTTTGATAAAAAATAATTGTTTTAATAATTTTTAAAATCCAACAATGTAGAAAAGATTGTATGTAGAAAAGATTGTTGTATTGTATGGAGGTTAAGTAAAAAAAATAATAAAATTCGAAAAAATGGAAAAAGATCTAATTTTGATTATTTCTTTTCTTTTTTCTTTTTCTTTTTCCTTTTTTTTTACACAAAATTATTATTTTAATATCAATCAAAACCTACCTTTGCATAAAAGATGTCACATTGTATGGAGATTAAGTGTAAAAAAAAAAAAAATTATGAAAAAACTAATTTCAAATTTTTATACTGATGCAAGTGGTTTAAAGTTTCGAAAAAATGCAATTCCAATTTTTTTCAGTGAAACATTTGATTGGTTGTGTATTGTGTAGCTTAGTATACTTTGAATATTACTGCACCATGGTGATATTAAAAAAAAAGACATGATTTGCCCCCTATTTTGGTCTGGCTTTGATATGTCAATAAATATGCTCCCTAGTATAAAAACGTAATAAAAAATGTATGTTGTCATTCAAAAGATAACCGAAGCCAGGAATCGGTCTACATTTTTTCCCCCGCTAGTGTGAAGAAGTTGCTAATAAGTTAGAAGAGACCTGTAAATGAGATTCAATCTCAATAATTTACCACGGCAGCATTTTAAGAAAAATTCAATTGTATCACGATAAAAATCGCGCTCTTCTTAAATCTTACAAAACAAGAAAATATATTGAAAGCTACTACAATCTTGTGCCTAGTATTTTTTTTTTATGTTATCTCTGCCTATTATTTTTTTCAGTTCAATAGATTTGAATATGAATGTGGATATGGATGTAAACTAAAGCGACGTCGTGCGAGCAAACTCATTTTTCTGCATCATCAGCTTATCATTGAAAAGCCGAGCCGAAAATGCTGACGAGGTGGGTTTCACACCACCTGTAGTGACGAAAATTGTCCTCAGCCAAAAAGTTGGACAGTTTTGGCATTTTCGACCAAGCAAGTGCTGCCATCGTGTCAGGTGTACTTCAAGATGAAGGCATTATCTCCAAAGCGATGAATTGAATGCTGTTGGCAGAAATAAAATTCGGTATGACAGAACAAACCAAGGACTGCTCTATCGTTTTAGACATTTTGTAAAAGATTATGATCATGGCCATTTTCTTTATACTTTGATGAGTGTAAAGATGGGACTACATCACTAGAAGATAACAGAAGAAAAGTAATAATAGATGCAGACTTAAGGCCCCTGTCCTGGCTCGAGGAAACGCTCGCGAGCTAATGCTATTCCTATGGGGAAGCATTTTTCTAATAACTCTTTCGCATTTTGACATTTTTGAATATTTTTTTTTGCATTGGATAGCTGAGGTGCATGCCGACAGCGCACCTTTTTTACTTTTTCGATTTTGGTTGCAGATATATTTTTTAAAAATCACTTTCAGTTTTGAAACCAGTTTTGAAAGTGAAACTAACTTTGTAAAAAATATCTGCAATCAAAATCGAAAAAATAAAAAAGGTGCGCTGTCGGCATGCACCTCAGCTATCGAGTGCAAAAAAAATTATTCAAAAATGTCAAAATGCGAAAGAGTTATTAGAAAAATGCTTTCCCATAGGAATAGCATTAGCTCGCGAGCGTTTCCTCGAGCGAGGATAGGGGCCTTAAGCTTCAAAAAAGAACTTGTTCCCAATATATCTGCCACATATATGTTAATTCTGAGAGAGCGCAAAACAATTTGAAAGGACATCGTACATTTTTTTTCATGTGTTAACTATAATATGCATGTAACAAAATTGGTTGCAATCGGTTTTGAAAAAAGCAGGTGTTATTCGAAATATGAAACTGATCCTCAAGCGTCCAGTAAATTGATATCAGGGTTAGTTACACACCAATGAGGTTCCACGACATCATCTTTTCACGCACGTGGATGGAACTGCGATTCGGCCAAGATGTTTCACTGGTTAAATAGGAACATTATTCGCTGTGTCTGAGAAGCTTTTTGTATTTTCATTTATGTTAGTAAAAAAATTCTAAAAACGCGCGAGCGAAATCCGGTCTGTTGCAATCCTAATCATTACATTAAATAATAGCTATATTTTAACAAAAAAATCTGTACTACTATTTCTTCTTTATGAATAAATGATTTTTTAAATTAGTTTATAATTTTAAAAAAGCTTAAATTTTTCATAATCTTTTTACTTTCTTCTATCTTTACAAGAAGAAAGTATTGGATTCATGAAAATTTTCGACTTCCGGTTTTCGACGGATTTATACGTTTTAGAAGGTCCTGAACACGTTTTGACTATTTTTAGAAAATGTCTGTCTGTGAGTCTGTCCGTCTGTCTGTGAGTCTGTGTGTCTGTCTGTGAGTCTGTCTGTCTGTATGTGACAAAAAATTTGTGGGCGCTCTATCTCAAGAACTAATGCTCGAAATTTAATAAAATTTTATATTCAGTTAGACCTTGATATGAATTAGTGCCTATTGGTTTTTGGTGAAAATTGGCCTGCAGGTGGCGCTGCTATACTATGTTTTTCATGATTTTCAAGATTGCTGTATCTCAAGAACTAATGCACAGAATTTCACCAAACTTCAGATTCTGTGACCCCTTGATATACATAGATGCTGATTAAGTTTTGGTGTAAATTGGCCAGCAGGTGGCGCTGCTATGCCACATTTTTCATGATTTTCATGATAGCTATATCTCAAGAACTAATGCACAGAATTTCACCAAACTTCAGATTCCGCGATACCTTGAGATACATAGCCACTGATAAGGTTTTGGTGTGAACTGCCCTATAGGTGGCGCTGCTATGCTTAATTTTGCACGATTTTTGCGATAGCTATAGCTCAAGAACTAATGCAGAGAACTTCATCAAATTTTAGTTTCTATTACACTAGAATATATAACATAATTAGACGCTAATTACATTTTGGTATAAACCTTGTAACAGGTGGTGCAGCTATGCATCATTTTGCACGATTTTTCCGATAGCTATATCTCAACAACCAAAGCACAGAATTTCATTCAACTTCAGATTTTGTTACAAAATGACATATAATTACACGATGATTACGTTTTGTTATAAATCCTTCAACTGATGGTGCTGCTGTGCTATATTTTACACGGTTTTTTTTTAAACTAGCTATATCTCAAGAACTAATGCACAGAATTTTATCAAACTTCAGATTCTTTTACACCATAACATAATTAGACGCTTTTTTACGTTTTGGCATAAATTGTCCAAGATATGGTGTTGCTGTGCTACGTTTTGCAATTTTTTTGTTATAACTATATCTCAAGAACTAATGAACGAAATTCCATCAAATTTCAGATTCTGTTAGGTCTTGACATCAATAGATGCTTATTAGGTTTTAGCATAAATTACCCAACACGAGGCACTACTAAGCTCATTTTCTCAGAATATTAATTAAATTTTGCGTTTTAGGTTTTTTGGATACCAGATTCTCAAATGTTCGAGGAAATTCGATAGTGGGTAACTTCGAGGTCACCACGTTTTTTTTTTTTTTTTTTTTTTTTTTTTTTTTTTTTAAATATTAAAATGTACTTATGAGATAGAAGAAAGTTTCGGGATTGACACATCCAACTAGTTAAATATGTAACAAAGGATGTTATTGTAGTTGTTTAGTTGTAGTACAAAAACTTGAATACATCCAATCTGATGATAGGGCGTACTGGATATCTAGTGCTTTTAAAGATAATTTGTGCCAACTGGCTACTGTTCATTTAGAGCAAGATTTTTAAAATCAAAAGCAATGATGCATAGATAGTTGCAGATTGTGTAACTAAGCTAAATTAAGCTTTAATATTGCTTGTTATGGTATTTTAATAGATATAATAGTCAATTCGTTTTTATTTATTCTGTAACCTTTAATTTCAATACTACAATATATCATGATATCACAATATTAAGCTGCTAAAAGAAAGTACAAATTTCTGCATATAATTTTTAGAAATTGCTGATAGCTTTTAAACCAATAAATATTTTATGAATGTTATCGAATATTTTAATATGGTTGCTATAAATGATGTAACGAATATTAGCTTTAGACCTTTTGCGACGGATTACATAGATTTGATTTAATAGGAAAATGTGTCGAACCTCCTCTAACTGAGGCATTTAATGTCGACATGATTTCAGAAGCAATAGTAAATCCAGCAACCATTCCGGTGGCTGTAATATCTACTGTCAATAACATCTATTTCACGCAACACTCAGTCTGCAGAACCAC
The DNA here is from genome assembly GCA_964019185.1 of Maratus speculifer. NCBI lineage: Eukaryota > Metazoa > Arthropoda > Arachnida > Araneae > Salticidae > Maratus > Maratus speculifer. The sequence goes on from OZ025303.1 coordinate 179,889,790, forward strand.
GGCCTGACTGATCTAATAGCGTCAGCACACGATGCCTGGACGTGACCGAACTAACAGTCAAAACAGTCTCGGAAATATTTTCTATTGTATGTGAACCATACTGAAGAGACGGTTTTATAAAAATCGAATTGAATTACGAAATCTCAAGCCAATTTCCAACACCAAACGTCATTGCCAACTGTAATGTTAATGATTTTTCTTGCTTTAATAATAAAAAAGCTATTAAATAAGAAATTAAAGTTTTAATCTTGTAACAAACTAAATATTCTCTCATTGCAATAAATATTAAAAATACTAAAATCATTTTCATTAAAAAAAGTTCTGTTTCATTAGAAAAAAAAAAAAAAAAAAAAAAAAAAAAAAAAAAAAACTGATTTTTTTTACTTTAAAAACGTTTAAATACGTAAATTTGAACCATGTTGCAACAGATTTAAATTTAAAAATTAATGTTTTTAATTATTTTTCTCATACTCTACATACAATATAACATCTTTTACTTATAGGTAAGTTTTGATTATTTTTTAAACAGTTATTTTGAATCAAAAATCATTTAAACAAAATTAGGTCTTTTTTCACTTTTTTCAAACTTTAACACCATTGCGGCAATCATTCAGAAAATGGAATTGATTAAAACTACAAAGCATGTTTTGGTATATTTTGGTTGTTTTAAGTGAATTGTTTAGTTAAAATAAAAAATCGGTTTTGTTGCTCAGATAAAAAATATTTTTAACACTCTTATAAAATTTTAACAAAATTTCATTAACTTTATTTGAGTCTTACATAAGTCTGGTATTTTCAATTTGTAATTCCAACAAAATTTTGTTGTTTTTGCAAAACTTAAATTGGTATTCAGTAGCCATAATTGTTTCACGTAATTTTGTATAATTGACTTATCATATCATATATATTATAAAGCAGAAGTTCTGAAACTTCCAAACGAGTGTTTTCAAAAACTACCCGATGGATTTTTTTGCCGATTGTATCATTCGATAGGAAATATTTTTCCGAAGGTTTATGATTCAAATTTACAGGGACAACTCTGATTTTTCGTAGTAAATTTCGTAAATTTCGGTTATTTTTGACAAAAGGGTTGCCAGTAGTTGTTTTTGGCGAAAATTATAATTGCTAAAAGAATTAAAATGGCTATATCTATTAGAAATATTACAAATATCTTGCAAATAATAGCAGAAAATAACTGCTGATAATATTAATAATAATAAAGAAAGACCGCTTAAATGAGGCGTAATATTATAAAAATATATTTATCTTAAAAATGAAAAAAAATATTTGTAATGCTTAAAAAATAAATTAACGCGAAATATAACAATTGGTTCAACTTTTGGCGACTTATCCCTGGCGTTAGAATAAAAACATGAATTTCAGAAATTGATTAAATGAATTTTGAATGAGAGTTATTTCTTTTTTATTGTTTTCTTTCTCTTTTTTATCGAATTTCCGTATAATATAACTTACAACAGAAAAAAAGCAGATCTGATTGTAAAAGACACTGTAAGTTGTGAGTTACTATTCGTTTCTATACCATTTTCATATTGCTTTTGTCGCCAAAGAATGTGTTTTTAAGCCGAAAATGCACTACTGACTTTTGATGCCTGACTTAGGTTCTTAATGATCGCAGTAATGTTTTTTTTGTTTTTGTTTTTGTTTTTATTTTTATTTTTTTTTTCAAGTAAGATAATTTTCAGAGTATATTTTAATATTGAATCGTAAATTATATAGATATGAGTATAACTCTTTTATTTCTTTTTGCAAATGTTTTTATTGTTAATTTAATTTTCCTTGCGCCATTTCGTCAATTTCACTTACAGGAAAAATTTCAGTTTTAAAATTTAAAAACTGAAGAAGGAAAGATTACCCCATCGATTAAAAATCTACCGCCAAATTCCAAGATTAAATGTCAATAATGGATGATCATAAATGTCACATTCACTTGACATTAAGCATAATATTAATTATGTCATCAAGTGATTTTTAATTCGACATTTTATTTCTACTTTTCTATATGCTCTGCTAATTTGTTTTTCGTTATTTAAATGAAAATTTATGCTAATCTATATAATCTGGCTAATAGTTTGGCGATTTGTATAATTTGGCGAAATTGGTCGACAGTATAACCAAATAGTACTGAAGGAAAAATTTTGCAATTCAAAGTAAATTTATGCAATTATGCGTTATTACGATAGATAAATTCAACATTTTGAAATAAAAAATTCCCGCTGAATAAAATTTACAAGTCTTTTTTAACTGACCATTTTTTCTTCAATATTTCTCTATTCTCTTTCGCGCAGGCTAACAAAATGTATTTTAAATGTATTATTAGATAAAACGTGTAAATAACATTTTTCTATTTTTTAAAAAATATTTTTAAAATCTAATTCTACCATAATGTGTCTTACAGGACAAAATAGCAGAATTACTTTTAAAAATGATTTTATCTGTTAATTGTATGTTATTTGTGTGTTCGAATTTACTTTTGTCATCAAATAATGCGATTTTATACCAAGAAGGCATAAGCCGGAGCGATGTTGACAATTACTAAATTCTCTCACTCTCTTTTAAATGTGTGAGAGCATTTTTATGATATTTTTTATGTTTAATTGTAAATACATAAAAAGCAGTTATAGCAAAAAAAAAATGCGTATAATGTTTAAATTTTAGTATAAATGTCTTCCTCATCCAAACTGCAAAATAATTTAATTGCAACTTTTTAAAGTTTTGGCGCAGATGTCATATACGCACCACATTCGCACGATTGCAACAAAATGGCGATTTTATGCCTCACATGGTAAACCGACTATGGTTGTTTATTTATTAATAAACTATTTAATAACTTTCATTTTTTTAAATAATATAAATCATTTTGTTCTATAGCTATTAATTAAACTTTTTTATTTATTTTTTTTAAATAATATAAAATAATTAAAAAATATTTATGAAATTGGTAATTAAAAACCAAGTTCTCCAAATTGGCGCCAGAAAAAAAATACGCCAATGTGGTGCATACATGACATCTGTGTCAAAGTTTTTTCACTATACATAAGTAGGAAAAATGCAGTATAAATAACGATTAAACTTTTTTCCAAGTATGGAAATTTTGTCACAGATTTGGTCATATACTCATAGAGGTATCTCACTGGCGCCAAAATGGCATTATTTGCCTCATATGGTAACCCCAGCTATAGTTGTTTATCTGATGATAAGTTGTTTATTTACTTTTATTTATTTATTTATTTATTTATTTTTTTTTTTTTTTTGAAATGATATTTGTTGTTTTGTTCTACAGTTACTTTTTTATTTATTGTTAATTTCTGTTTAAAATGATAGAAAATAATAAAATATAGATAAATTTTTTTGGTATTCTAAAACGAGGATTTTGCCACATTGTAGTTGCAAGAAAATCGTGCTAAACCTATTGCGTATATGATGTCAGTGTAGGAATCTTTTGTGAAATATGAAAAGTGTAAATTGGCTACTACTTGATTATCACCTCAACCAATTTCGCCAAATCGTTCGCCAAATTATACAAATTTACATAATTTTATCTTAAATAACTAAAGAGAAAATGCTTAAATACGAAAGAGCAAATAATTTTGTTTTCCTTTTTCAGGAGAAAATTTTGCAAGAATAAAGTAATTGTTGTAGTGAGAATTTTAATGTGTGTTTTTTTATCGTTGGCAACTTGCTGTAATGAAAAATGTTTATTTTTTTCCGGCCATTATTTTGTAAGAGCTGGTTTCGTCAAAACCATGTTAAGATGGTATTCAAATTTTTGAACCCTTCCCAATTACCACCCCCTTAGGCCGATTTTGCTCATCAGTAATTCCCACTGAGATATTAGCCATCTCAATGTACTTGGCGAGTTTGAAGATGATTGTTGCACAATTGTGCCTTTTATCGCGCGGACCAAATTTAATATAATGAACTTTTTAGGTGGGAGTAGCTTTGGGTTCCTAGCATCACATAATGAAAAGTTTTGAAGGGATTTTTCAGAAGTTGTACCATGGTAACGACTGTAATAATTAATATTTCTTCAGATATGGGAAAATTTTAAATCCTGTTGCCATAATGGTCTCATTTCGTTTCCAAATGTGCACTAATAGTAATAAACTAAAATAGTTACTTCTAAATAGCTGGTTTTTGTGCAACGTTTATGATAATTTAATGTCACAATAGTGTCTAAATCGTTTTCAGCAATGAGCAAGGTGTTGCTGGAGGTCTAAATTATTTAAAATACAAATTTAAATTCACCAGTTCGTTTCATGCACGGTTGATTTTGAAATATTGACCAGCGCAGCGGGCATAGCCTGCTAGTATATTATAAAGCAGAAGTTCTGAAACTTCCAAACGGGTATTTTCAAAAACTACCCGATGGATTATTTTGCCGATTATATCATTCGATAGGAAATATTTTTCCGAAGGTTTATGATTCAAATTTACAAGGGTAACTCTGATTTTCCGTAATAAATTTCGTATTTTTCGGTTACTTTTGACAAAAGGGTTGCCAGTAGCTGTTTTTGGCGAAAATTATAATTGCTAAAAGAACTAAAATGGCTATATCTATTAGAAATATTACAAATATCTTGCAAATAATAAGTAGAAAATAACTACTGATAATATTAATAATAATAAAGAAAGACCGCTTAAATGAGGCGTAATATTATAAAAATATATTTATCTTAAAAACGAAAAAAATATTAGTAATGCTTAAAAAATAAATTAACGCGAAATATAACAATTGGTTCAACTTTTGGCGACTTATCCCTGGTGTTAGAATAAAAACATGAATTTCAGAAATTGATTAAATGAATTTTGAATGATAGTTATTTCCCTTTTTATTATTTTCTTTCTCTTTTTTATCGAATTTCCGTATAATATAACTTACAGCTAAAAAAAGCAGATCTGATTGTAAAAGACACTGTAAGTTGTGAGTTACTATTCGTTTCTATACCATTTTCATCTTGCTTTTGTCGCCAAAGAATGTGTTTTTAAGCCGAAAATGCACTACTGACTTAATGCCTGACTTAGGTTCTTAATGGTCGCAATAATTTTTTTTTTTTTTTTCAAGTGAAGATAATTTTTAGAGTATATTTTAATATTCAATCGTAAATTATATAGATATGAGTATAACTCTTTTATTTCTTTTTGCAAAAGTTTTCATTGTTAATTTAATTTTTCTTGCGCCATTTCGTCAATTTCCCTTACAGGAAAAATTTCAGTTAATTTAAAAACTGAAGAAGGAAAGATTACCCCATCGATTAAAAATTTACCCCCAAATTCCAAGATTCAATGTCAATAATGGATGATCGTAAATGTCACTTTCACTTGACATTAAGCCTAATGTAAATACTAATTATGTCATCAAGTGATTTTTAATTCAACATTTTATTTCTACTTTTATATATGTTCTGTTAATTTGTTTTTCGTTATTTAAATGAAAATTTATGCTAATCTATATAATCTGGCTTATAGTTTGGCGATTTGTATAATTTGGCGAAATTGGTCGACGGTATAACCAAGTAGTACTGAAGGAAAAATTTTGCAATTCAAAGTAAATTTATGCAATTATACGTTATTACTATAGATAAACTCAGCATTTTGAAATGAAAAATTCCCGCTGACTAAAATTTACAAGTCTTTTTTAATTGACCATTTCCTCTTCAATATTTCTTCAATCAAATTTTCGCTATTCTCTTTCGCGCAGGCTAACAAAAATGTATTTTAAACATTTTATTAGATAAAACGTAAATAACAATTTTCTATTTTTTTAAAAAAATATTTTTAAAATCTAATTCTACCATTATGTGTCTTACAGGACAAAATAGCAGAATTACTTTTAAAAATGGTTTTATCTGTTAATTGTATGTTATTTGTTTATTTGGGTGTTTGAATTTACTTTTGTCATCAAACAATGCGATTTTATACCAAGAAGGCATAAGCCGGAGCGATGTTCACAATTACTAAATTCTCCACTCTCTTTTAAATGTGTGAGAGCATTTTTAGGATATTTTTTTTTATGTTTAATTGTAAATATATACATAGCAGTTATAGCAAAAAAAAAAAAAAAAAATGCGTATAATGTTTAAATTTTAGTATAAATGTCTTCCGCATCCAAACTGTAAAATAATTTAATTGCAAATTTTTAAAGTTTTGGCGCATATGTCCTATACGCACCACATTCGCACGATTGCAACAAAATGGCGATTTTATGCCACACATGGTAAACCGACTATGATTGTTTATTTATTAATAAACTATTTATTAACTTTCATTTTGTTTTTTAAAATAATATAAATCATTTTGTTCTATAGCTATTAATTAAACTTTTTTATTTATTATTTTTTTTCAAATAATACAAAATAATTAAAAAATGTTTATGAAATTGGTAATTAAAAACCAAGTTCTCCAAATTGGCGCCAGAAATAAATTGCGCCAATGTGGTGCATACATGACATCTGTGTCAAAGTTTTTTCTTATACATAAGTAGGGAAAATGCAGTATAAATACCGATTAAAGTTTTTTCCAAATGGAAATTTTGTCACGGATTTGGTCATATACTAATCGAGGTATCTCACTGGCGCCAAAATGGCATTATTTGCCTCTTATGGTAACCCAGCTATAGTTGTTTATCTGATGATAAGTTGTTTATTTTCTTTCATTTTTTTCTTTTTTGAAATGATATTTGTTGTTTTGTTCTACAGTTACTTTTTATTTATTGTTATTTGCTGTTTAAAATGATAGAAAATAATAAAATATACATAAATTTCTTTGGTATTCTAAAACGAGGATTTTGCCACATTGTAGTTGCAAGATAAACGTGCTAAACCTACTGCGTACATGATGTCTGTGTAGGAATCTTTTGTGAAATATGAAATGTGTAAATTGGTTACTTTTTGATTATCACGTCAACCAATTTCGCCAAATCGTTCGCCAAATTATACAAATTTACATAATTTTATCTTAAATAACTAAAGAGAAAATGCTTAAATACGAAAGAGCGAATAATTTTGTTTTCATTTTTCAAGAGGAAATTTTGCAATAATAAAGTAATTGTTGTAGTGAGAATTTTAATGTGTGTGTGTGTGTGTGTTTTTTTATCGTTGGCAACTTGCTGTAACGAAAAATGTTTTTTTTTCCCCTGCTATTGTTTTGTAAGAGCTGGTTTTGTGAAAGCTATGTTAATATGGTATTCAAATTTTTGAACCCTTCCCAATTACCACCCCCTTGGGTCGATTTTGCTCATTTGCAATTCCCACTGAGATATTAACCATCTCAATGTACTTGACGAGTTTGAAGATGATTCTTGCATAATTGTGCCTTTTATCGCGCGGACAAAATTTAATATATATATAAACTTTTTAGGTGGGAGTAGCTTTGGGTTCCTGGCTTCACATAATGAAAAGTTGTGAAGAAATTTTTCAGAAGTTGTACCATGGTAACGACTGTAATAATTAATATTTCTTCAGATAAGGGAAAATTTTAAATCCTGTTGCCATAATGGTATTATTTCGCTTCCAAATGTGCACTGTTAGTAATAAACTAAAATAGTTACTTCTAAATAGCTGGTTTTGGGGCAACGTTTAAGATAATTTAATATCACAATGGTGGCTAAATCGTTTTCAGCAATGAGCAAGGTGCTGCTGGAGGTCCAAATTATTTAAAATACAAATTTAAATTCACCAGTTCGTTTCATCCACGGTTGATTTTGAAATATTGACCAGCGCAGCGGGCATAGCCTGCTAGTATAGCTATAAAGGATTAACATAAATTTTGGATAATAAAAACTTTTCATATTGAGACGTAATTACGGCGCTATTATTACGTTATTAAGCATTTCGGGTGAAAATTGTGGACTGAAAATTGAAAAAAAAATCAACAATATTTTTTTGTTTATACAAACAAAATTTCCATTGACGCATAGTATGGGTCAACTCCTTTTTGTCCATTATATTCCCAATATGACGATACATTTCAGGAATGAGATTTCCGCTTTTTTGCACACCAGTAAAATTTTAGAGAAAATGCTACATTAAGTAATCGGAACATTTTTGTGATTTAAGAGTTTTAAACATTTTCTCTAAAATTATGCTGGTGACAAAAAAAGCGGAAATCTCATCCCTATAAATTTGCTTTAAAAAAAAAAATCCGTCAAGTTATTTATTTTATTTTCTGTTTTTTTGTAGAAATCTTGCTATAGAAAAGCTATATCGTAATATGCAATTTTTCTCAAATTCACCAAGCTGGTTTTTTTTTTTTCATATTTCACGTGCAAATCTTGCAATTGTTGGCAATCTTTATAACGAAAAATTTTTATTTTTTCTTGTCATTGTTCTGTAAGAGCCTGTTAAGACAGTAGAGCCAAGTTAAAACGGTATTCGAATTTTCGAGCGCTCCCCATTTTCACCCCTTGGGCCAATTTTGACCATTTGCAATCCCCGCCGAGATATTAACTATCTCACTGTATTTGGCGAGTTTGAAAACGATTCGTGCATAATTTCGTCTTTTATCGTGCGAACAAAATTTATTACACACAAACACACATATAAACCTTTTAGATGAGGGTGATTGTTGGTTCCTGTGATTATACAGTGAAAAATTATGAAGAATTTTTTCAAAAGTCGTACCATGGTAACAATTGAAATAGAAAGTATTTATTACGAAATCTACTTAATATGCTAATAATGAAATGTAAATGATGAAATACAAAAGTATTCATCATTGCAACTCACGTCCTAAAAATATTCAAATCGAACTATTCATACGGAAAATTTTCTAATAAAAGCATATCTTCTTACCTAACAATTGTCTACAAAAAAGTTAAAATATATCATAAATATAAGGAAATTTTCATTTATTCTGATTTTATCTTAACTACTTCAAATTACAATTTAGACAATAAAAATAAGATTTTTTTCCTTTGTTTGTGGAATTATATAATAATTCTTTTTTTCGTCCAGCTTACTGATTCGCTCATAAATTAGTATTATGTAGATGAGATTGTACAAATAATGGATGACACACTCTTTAAAATAAATAAAAAAATTAAATACATATGTAAAACTAATTAAATTCACGTCTTTTCCAGTCGTTTATGGCTTTAGCAAAAAGCACAAAAATACAGAATAACATTGTTAGATATTATCATGTAATAGAAAGTGCTCGTTCCCTTGTTCGTAATATATTAAGCTGTTTTCTTCTTCATATAAGGAAAAAAAAAACGATCATAATAGTTCAGTCCTGCTCAAAATTCATCATATTCAAATAGTCTACTACGGAAAATGGGTAAGTTTAGAAATTTTCTATTTTTAATTTTTCAGCGGGCGTTCTTAAATTATTTTGTACGAAAGACCGCGTGACGTATTATTTGTCGAGAGTAGTTGTGTTGTTAAAATTCCCTGTGTAATTCAAACACTTTTCACCTAAAGGGACTTCTGTAGCTCCGGGGGGGGGAGGGGCACAACAGAGTTCCATGTCCCCCCGGGCCACCCCCTGAATTCAACACTGAAAAGTACAATAGTTTTCATAACAAGACTAAGAGGCGTGCTAGAAGAACAATTATAGATTACTAGCAAACTTCCTGGCTTTGCTCGCGTAATAGTTGAAATATATCAAGAGATATTTGTACGGATAAATTTTACTATAAGAAATTATACTTTTAAGAATAATTAAAAAAAAAATAATAACAGTTGAGCCACAGTTTGACTAAACTACATCATTGCACTGCATTAGACGGAAAGAGATAAGCTAAAACTAATTCTAAATAAATAAATGATAATTCAGAAAACATTTTGAAACTTTTATGCTCAATCCATAGGTTTCTTTCAGTATTCAAATGATGTTTTGAATTTTTAAGGAACCATTTTCTTAATAAGCATTTACATCTTAAAATTAACCATCCTGACGAATTCCAAGCTTCTTTTATAAGGTCCATCATCTCTCTGGGGCAAGTGGTACCAGCATAAAATGCCTTATGTGTAGGCAGGGACTGCCATAATTAATTTGTCAAAATTAATTTTGAAATCGATTAGATATTTCCTATTATTCCACAAAAACTTAATTAAAAAAATCGAACGCTTTTTTTTAGAAAATTTATTATTCCTGCCAACACCAAGTGGTAGTGGTACCGGCTTAAAATGTAGCCTATATAGATTCAAGGATTGTCACCATTGATTCACAATAATAACTTTTATATTTTGTTTATTATATACTGAGATTGCATAGAAATCGTAATTTACAAATTGTTTTGGACGTCTTTCGCTCTTTCCCATTGCTTCACAACTTTTAAATTTCGAATTTACTTTTGATTGTTCCAGGGTTCGCACAATTTTAAAACTAATTTTTAAAAGTACTTTAAAAGTATTTCACTGTAGGAAAATATTACGAAATTTGTGTATAAAGGTGATGGTTGAAAATTCTGTTTCTTAAAAATTAATTATAAATTTTCTTATTATTAATAGTGTTGCAAGAGTCCTAAAAAATATAAGGGGTATGCAAACCTTGTCTTAAAGACAATTATATTTTATAAGTAACTACTATTATGCCATATTTAAATTTTCTATCCTCTTTAGTTATAACAGCAGTCGCAATTTAGAAATTTTTTGATCTTCCTATCCTCTGGTGTATTGGAATGCACATAAAATATAGCTTATGTTAGAACAGATTCTATCACCACCAATTTGTAAACATAACTTTTTTAAAAATCGATTTGATATTTCATAAGATGCATTAAAAATCATTATTCAGAGCGTTTTTAGAACGCTTTTCGTTCACTTCACGCTTTTAAATTTGGAATTTTCTTTCGATGCATTTGCATCTTTTAAATAATTATCTTGCCAAATTTCAAAATGTTAGACACCTCAGTTGTACAAAAAACGCAGTTAATATTTTTTACTCTTGCAGCCCACGGGGGGGGGGGGGGCAATGACAACAACATAAAATATAGCCTAACATTGAAGCAAGGACTGTGACCATCAATTTGCAACCATTAATTTTTGAAGTCGGTTTGATATTTCCTGATATTTGAAATAGCAATTTAGAACGCTTTTCGCGTATTTTCACCCCTTTTAAATTTCGAATTTTTTTCGAAAATGTTCTTGGAAAGTATTTACCTCTTATAAATAATTGCCATATCATATTTTAAGTTACTCTTTGAGGTTGCTCACAAATCGGCATTTAGAACGTTTTTAGAACGCTTTTCGCGCATTTTCATCCTTTGAAAATTTCGATTTTTTTTAGGAAATATTATTTGATATCATTTATATCTAATAAGTAACTACTATGCCAATTTTCACGAATCAACTCCCTTCAATAACACAAAAATCGCAGTAACGTTTTTTGCAACTACAGTCCCTTTGAGGTATAGTGACAACTGACATAAAATATAGCTTATCTTGCAGCAAAGGCTGACCCCATAATTTCTACACCATTACTTTTTAAATGGTTTGACATTTCCTGAGATTGCATAGAAATCGCAATTTCGAATGTTTTGTTTAAAATGCTTTTCCCGCATTTCCCTCTCTTTAAATCTTGAGTATTTTAGGAAATGTTCTTAGAGAAAATTTATATCTTATAAGTAACTACCCTGCCAAATTTTATGTTTCTAGATCCTTCCGTAACAAAGAGACCAGAATTTAGAGTGTTTACTTTTGCAACCCTTACGTGGTAGTGACATCGACATAAAATAGCCTACATAAGAGCAAGGGCTGTCACTGTCATTTTGACACCATTATTTTTTAAATTGGTTTTATACTTCTTGAGATTGCGTAGAAATCACTATTTAGAATGTTCTTTAGAATGCTTTTGTGCTCATTTTCACCACTTTTAAATTCATGTTAATTAGGAAGCATTCTTAAAGATCATTTGTATCCTAAAAGTAACTAACACGTTGTATTTTATGTTTCTAGTCCCTTCAGTAACACGAAACTCGCATTTTTAGAACGTTTTTTGCTCCTGCACCTCATTTGGGATAGTGACACCGACATAAGGTATAGCCTATGTTGGAGCAAAGATTGTCACCATCATTTTGACATCATTACTTTTTTAATCGGTTCGTTATTTCCTGAGATTGCTAAAAAATCGCAATTTAGAGCATTTTTAGAACGATTTTCGCGCATTTTCACCTCTTTTAATTACATACTTTTTATGATCATTTGTATCATAAGATCATTTATATCTTATGAGTAATTATAATGCAAAATTTCATGTTTCTAGACCTTTCAGTAACACAAAAATTGCATATTTAGAACATTTTTTACTCCTTACACCCCCTGTTTTGGTTTAGTGCCATCGACATAAGATATAGTGTTTGATTCCGGGCGAACATCAATATTTTGGTACCATTACTTTTCAAATCAATTCGGTATAGTTCCGGATATTACACCCCCCCCCCCCTTACAAATAAACAAACTTTATTTGTTTATAATATAGGTAAAGATTAACAATTATTATTATTATTTATTTATTTTTTCGGTGGATTACAGGTAGTTTGCTATTTCTTGTTTTATTATTTATTTCGCTGTGTCATCGTTGAAAAGAATAATCTCTCCAATCCTGAAACGCCTGTAGGAGACACTAAGTAATATCCTTTAAATTAATTTAAATGCTTCGAGAATTGTCAAAATTACGTCTAGACTTTTTTACTTACCCATCATACGTAGTATAGGGTAAATCTTGCAATCGTTTAAAAAATTAGAAAATATTTTTTGACGGATTTACACGTTTCAGACACTGAAGGTTGCGAAAAACATATTTTTAGAAAAAAAAAATTGCCATTCGTCTGTCTGTCTGTGTATCTGTAAACGCTCTATCTCCCGAACAAATTGAGACAGAGACTTGAAATTTGGTGTGTACTTAGTATATAATAATGGGAAGAAGTCTATTTAATATCAATAACATTGATTATCAAGAATTATTTTTTTCGGACTCTCGAAATATTCGTTCCGATGAAAGGTACATAAAATTTTTCGAAATTTTCAATTTAAAGAGTGGATATAAAAGACAATAAAATAATGCAAATTTTGCATAAAGAACGAAGTCGATAGGATAATTAGTTGTCAATTTATTTGCAATTCTATTTTTCATACTCTTCGATTTTTCATGACCCCGTATTTTATTCAAATTTCAATTCAAAGATATATTTTAAGTGGATATGGGACGCTTAATCCGACGCAGTAAACAGTTAGTTAATATGGCTGTTATTTTTGGAGTCATATGGATTTTTCTTTTACGCAATTTGGTACTACTTGAGTAGTTAGGTGTTTTATGTAATTTGTCGAAATTGATTCATCAGCAATTCATTAATAGAACATTATTATTTGTTAAAAATATTTAATTATACTTTTAAATTTTATTTTGGAATTGCGATGCATTTCATAAATAAGGTTTTCACATGTTTTATTTTCATATTTTCTTTTATGCATATCCATGATGGATAAGTATTACGGTGGCCACCCAACGACTAGTTATTAAATGAGTGTGCATCATAAGAAACGGGATATGCATATTGATACATCTTTGGAGATATTGCATTAATTTTAAACCGGTTTTTGTGGTCCTTCGTAATATTTGTCTGAAGACTGAGGATCTTAATCCTTTTTTTTTTTCTTTCCCTTTTTTTTTTTCAGATATAAAAAGGGGACGAGTTTAGATATAAAGCAATGCAATACAAAGTTTTTTTTTTCTATTTCTATTTTTCTATCTCATAATTTCCATTTTATTGGCTTACCGATTAGTTCATAAATTATGACGTAGATAATGATTACATACTATGGCATTGAGACAAATAATGAGTTGTCTACCTGATACACGTTTGTAAAAAAATTTCAAATTAACAAAATAAATGAAATATAAAACTGCTATTTTGTATTAATTCGCAGTCTCGTCTTTTACGGTTTTAGTAGTACTGTTATAGGATTATATTCATAGATATTACGTTGTAGTTATGGTTAGATATGTTAAATATCTGCTATGAATATCATCAATGTTTGGTATTTTCATTGTTAAGCTGCAACAGAAAATGCACAACTGGTATTCGCAATATATTAAGCCTTCGTTATGTGCTGTTTAAGATACTCATATTGAAATATTTCAATGAGAAAAATGGGTAAGTTTAACATTTTTCTATTTCTAACCATTCAGAGAGTGTGGTTAATTTTTTTTTTCTCCCGAACCAGTGAGTGGTATATTTCTTGCAGAGAGTAGTTAGAATAAAAATGCATGATTTAAAATTGTATTTATCACAAACTGGTTTTTGTATGTAAAGTTGGAATTTTGCAATCGATTTTAACAGGCTTTTTAATGAAGTAGAATTTAAAAAAAAAAAAAAAAAAAAAAAAAGTGTACAAAAGTGTTTTTCCGGTGTGAATAGAACATTTTAAAAACTTCATTATTATTAATTTAATTTTAAGGCTTTGTCACTTAATCCGCCGCAGGTGCCAAGTATTCTCTGTAAGTCGTGCAAATCCGTATAAGTTGTAAAAAAAAAAAAAAAAAAAAAAAAAAAAAAAAAGATGCATCAATAAATGCTCGCCAAATTATTATAGGTGCATATTCCCGAAATTTTTAAGGTGTCAGTGGCTCCTAAACCTGAAAAATCCAATGTGAAAAAAATAGCATAAAAGCAATAACTTTTATATGAGAAATAACTCAGAAATTCAAAGTGAAAAATAATTTGTTTAGTTACGCACATGTACAAGAAAACATGGACTAAATATATCAAATGTGTACATTTAATTTAATCAAAAAATTCTTTTAATTTGGACATAAATTAGGCGTAATATATATTTTAATGTATGCACTATTCAGAATACAGTGGTGGAAAAAATTATAAAGCCACTTGAAAATATGATATAATTAAAAAACAAAAGATGGAATATTTGTGAAATTTCATACATATACATTATATGCTACAAGGAAGTAAAGAAAAAAAGAAATTCATTATTAACTACATTAATAAAAGGTTAATAGACTTAAGAAAATTTTCTGTACAAAGAAAGTTGGAAACAATTATAAAGTCGATACATGTATTTCATCAATAATCGATGTGAGACCCTTTTTTTTCGATGACTTTGACTAGTCTCTTGTTCATTGAATTTATCAGACCACACAAAGTACTTGCATCAATATTGTTCCAGCAGTTTTTAATAGCATTCATCAAATCTAACTTTGAATTGAATTGTCGTCCATTTTTGTAAACATTTCGGGCTAAAATTCTCCAGAGATTTTCTATTACGTTCAGATCGGGGCTACGAGCTGGCCATTGAAGGCATTTCACCTGATTAGCTTCCAGCCAAGATTTAGTTGACTTCGAAACATGAACGGAAGCGTTGTCCTGCTGAAATGTCCAGTCTTCCGAAGTTATAAGAGGAGCAATAGGTAATAAATTATCTCCTAACATATCTTGATACATAACTGAATTCATTTTGTTATGCATGAAGACAATTGGAGTGGTTCCACAGGCAGCAAATGCAGCCCAAACCATTACCGAACCACCTCCAAACTGACGCTTTGAAAAAATATGAGGTTCCTGTCGTAAATCATGCCAAAAGAATTTATAGCCGTCGGGTCCATCTAAATTAAATTTCCTTTCATCGGAAAAGACAACATCTCTCCAATTTGTGCCTTCAGTTAAATGTTTTCGTGCAAAGTCTAAGCGAGCATTTTTGTGGTGCTTAGAAAGAGGAGGTTTTCCTTTAAATTTTTTAAATTGAACAATGGGATTGTTACTTAAAACATTTCTTACCGTTCGGCTTGTACAGGGTAATTGTAACTGTTCTTGAATTTGAGCTGACGACATTTTTTCTGCGCAAGCTAGCTTCCGGATTTGTCTTGATTGCCTTACAGTTAAGGATTTCGGTCTTCCTGTACGCTTCTTACTGCCGTAATTTTCGGGATTTCTGAGAAAACTGTTTACTGCAGCCTTGAATCTTCCTATTTTTCTTGCAATATTAGAACCAGACATTCCAGCTTCATTTAAAGTTAATATATTAATTTGTTCACCATTGGATAATTTTTTTCCTCTTGGCATTGTATTAAACATATCAAATAGAAAATGAATGCACGTAACACATTTACATTTGCCTAAACTTTACTGGAGATCTGCTTTCCCAAGTTTGGCATCATGCCAAATGAGGCTAGAACCATCGGCTTTATGATTTTTTCCAAGTTGTTTTTCATTGGTTTTAAGAAATCAGCATAATTTATGCTCCCTCTTCCATTTTTCTAAACAAAGTTTATGCGTATTATTGCGATGTTGATCATGCAAATGTAAATAAAATTTGCGATATCAATAATTCCATTACTTTTTGATTTTTGTAAATTTTTCTATCGGCTTTATAATTTTTTCCAACACTGTATAAAGTTGGGCAAAACACAGGTTAAAAAAAAAAAACGATTAAGCTAAGATAAGCTATTATAGACCGAAAAACAGCAGCACAGACAATCACCTCATCGAGTTTATGGGTGAAAATCTAGTATTAGTTAAATCTCGATTCCCATATTAAAACGCAATCGGTCTGCCACTCATATCTTGGTGGAAAACACTTAAAAAAATCCGATTTTACCGAGGTTTACCATTATGTTTTCCTGTTCCCGATCCTCCATGTTTTCATACTTTTGGGTGCAAGAAAACACAATAGTAAAGCTATGAGGCAGCCATTAAAATCGACTTTTAAGGTGTTTTCCACCAAGATATGAGTTGCAAGACCGACTGCGTTTCAATATCCGAGTCGAGATTTAAGCAGGTTCGTAGCTAGAAGTGAACCTAACAGTCTGGCTAACTGCTGGAAAAGTTCAGGTTCGAAATGGCGTCCCTGGTCAGTGGTGATTTTCTCAGGACAACCAAACCGGGCAATCCATTCAGAGAGTAGTGCGCGTGCCACTGATTCTGGTGTGATGTCACTAAGTGGATATGCCTCTGGCCAACGCGTTGCTCTATCAATTACAGTTAAACAATACCCTTTATCATTTGATTCCGGTAAAGGTCCAATTAAATCTAAATGTATATGTGCAAATCTATCTGTTGGAAGATCAAATTTTCTTAACTCTGTTTTTGTATGTCTGACAATTTTGGAACGCTGACAATCCAAACACTCACGAGCCCAAGTTCGACAATCTTTAGCTAGGGAAGGCCAGATAAATCGTTGTCGCAATAAATTTACACTACCTTTAGTTCCAGAATGGGAAAGTGCATGTAAATTCAAAAATGCCTGTTTTCTAAAAGTTGGAGTTAAATATGGACGTGCTTTGCCGCTAGAAATGTCACAATAAATTTTTGCTGTGGAATTTGGAAGGGTAATTAATTTGAGTACTACGCTAGATCGACCACTTTGCATAATTTCTCTGAGTTCTTAATCCTCTTTTTGCTCCATACTTAATTTATTGTAATCTAATGGAGTAGGCATTTGTATTTCGTTAATTCGGGAAAGTGCATCGGCTGCATCATTTTGGTTTCCTTTTAAAAATACCATATCAGTGGTGAATTCAGATATAAAAGATAACCACCGACTTTGTCTGTTAGTATAATTATCTGTTCTTTTTTTAAAGGCAAAAACAATAGGCTTGTGATCGGTAAAGATTGTACACTGACGGGCTTCCAAAAATTGTCTAAAATGCTTCACAGATTCATAAATTGCTAACAATTCTCTATCAAAGGTAGAATACTTTAATTGTGTTTCATTTAGACGTTTGGAAAAAAATGAGAGTGGTTTAAGTCCATCCTCTGTTTTTAAGCTTAGTGTAGCACCAATAGCAAAATCACTAGCATCAGAATGAAGTGCTAATTGACCATCTTGGCTAGGAAATGCAAGAGTTGCATCCGTTAATGCCTCTCTTGAAGCTTCAAAAGAATTTATTGCATTTTCAGACTAATCGATAGGGGTTGAATCTTTCTTTTTAGCTCCACGCAACAAATCTGTTAAGGGTGCAAGGATAGTTGCAGCATTGCGACAAAAACGTCGAAAGTAATTGAATAAGCCAATGTATGTACGAAGTTCAGAAAGAGTTTTTGGTCGTGGATATTGCTTAATAATTTCAACTTTAGATTGTAATGGCCGAATTCCAGTAAGAGAAATTTCGTGTCCTAAAAATGATACGCTGTTTTGTTTAAAAACACTTTTGGACATATTTATGTTAAGTCCGTATTTAGAGAGTCTGCTTAGAACAGCTCGTACATGATCTATGTGTTCAGACTCAGTTTCGGAAAAAATTAGAATGTCATCCAAATAAGCTATAGCAAATGGAAGATCATAGAGAACTTCATTAATAAATCTTTGGAATGTGTTTGCTGCACATTTAAGTCCAAAGTTTAGATATAGAAATTCGAAGTTTCCAAAAGGAGTTATTACCGCTGTTTTAGGAATATCTTTTTCATGCACTGGAATATGAAAATAAGCACGGACTATATCTAATTTTGAAAAAATTGTCTTTCCATGTAGAATATTAGTAAGGTCATGGATGTGGGGTATTGGATAACGGTCAGGAAGAGTTACTGAATTTGGACGTCGATAATCACCGCAAACTCTGTAAGAACCATCCAGTTTTGGTACAACGTAAAAAGGGGATGCCCAAGGAGATTTTGAAGGACGACATATACCTTCATCCATAAGATATTAAAATTCTTTTTGTACTTCCTTTAAAATTTTTGGATGCAGCCGGCGAGGTTTGGAATAAAGTGGTGGTCTCGTAGTTTCGATATGATGAACTGTATCATGGCATGTTGGTTTTTAAAAATTTGGTATGGGATTTAAGAGCTCTGGGAATTCTTCAAATATAGTTTTAAAAGACATGTCTCCTGAAATTAGTTTAATATGGGACTGTTTTGTGCAAGTAAGCTCACCCTTAGTGGACAATCCTGTTACCGAGTCAATTAATCGAAAATTGTGCAAATCTACAAGCAAAGCAAACTTTCTTAAAAAGTCTGCTCCAATTATAGGACAAGAGACATTTGCAATAACAAACCACCAGCGAAAAATCCTTCTCAAGCCGATGTTTAGATCAAGCAGTTTGTTACCATAAACAGCAATTTTGGAATTATTTGCAGCATAAAGTTAATTAGAAGGACTTTTTTGTTTACTTGCTTTGGTACAGGGATACAAGAAATATCACTACCACTATCAATTAGAAATTTGAACCCTGAATTTTTATCAAACACATGCAACCTACATTGTTCTAATGCTGCTACGCCAACTGTATTTTCGCTTGTTGACCTAGCAGCAGCCACTATTTTTTTTTAATTTCTTGAAAAGAACAAGGTTCGCGGCACTTCCGAGCATCACTACCAAATTTCTGGTGGTAATAACACAAGTCTGATTCGTCTTGTTTACGATTCGGTTTTTGGAACTCTCTACTTTTACTGTATCGTCTTTCCCTGTAATGCGATCGGCCGCGGGACATCGATCGCCTAAACACATTTTTGGATAACTCTGAAACCTACAGTGTCAGTTGCTCAACTTGTGTTTGAAGATTTAAGATCGTATTTTGGTCGTTCCGCGGCGATTCGGTGGGTTTGGAAACTGCATACACTGCCGATTCAGATTTAATTTCATTAATTTTGTCAGTTAGGGTTGCTAATTCCTGTATTTCGGCGCTTGAAACCGACAAAATTGCTTGCGTATGCATGGGCAAGCGTTCGAGCCAAATAGTTTTCAAAAATTCTTCGGTAACAGAATTTTATGCTAATTCTTTCATTTGTCGCAGCAAAACGGAAGGTTTTTTATCACCTAACACACGTTCAGACAGTAATTTACTTATGTGCTGCGATTGCGAATCTGAAAACTCCTGAATTAATCTCTCTTTCAAAGCGTTATATTTGTCATTTGGAGGCGGCGTAAGAATTAAATCAGATACCGCACTTAATGTATCTGTGTCTATAGCAGACAATAAATAATTATATTTAGTAGCGTCATTCGTTACCAGCGCAACGGCAAAATTTGCCTCGACTTGTACAAACCATACAGAAATATTACTTTTCCATAAGGGAGGAATTTTAACAGCTACCCTAGCAAGCGTTGCTGTCGGATTATCGGAAGTAATATCATCAGGCATTGTGACCACAGAATAAAAAAAAATATTGATAGAGCAATAAATAAATAAATATACAATTTAGTAAAATTTTGAATAAGAACGCTTGGGTTCGAAAAATTTTTAAGTAAAATAACTGGTAAATATAACAATTGGGCCAGAGAATACCACAAAGGAACATAGAAAATGGTACATACCGTGTATTTCCATCTCTGTCGTCGTCCAGGAACGAGATATCAGAAGGCGTTTTTCAAAAAGTCTAGTCACCACTTGAAGGTAGCTATGTTGTTAATGGGGTTAATACATATCACAGCTACACAGATCGAAAATAAATTAAATAATGATCGAAAATAAGTTAAATATTAATCGAACATACTTAAGCATAACTTCACATAAATTTTAATGAACTTATAAAGAAAAGAAAAGAAAATACATTTTTTTTTAAAATTAACACGCGACACGCTTTCCCAGCGGAGCAAGGTGAATTTTTTAGTATCCCGTTCGCGGTGTCACAGTCTCTTACTCCTTGCACAGAGTCCTTCGGAGCTGCGCGTGTAGCGCCATCTGTAGAAGAATTTTGAACAATGTTCTGGATCGAAGAGGCACCTCAACCGTGAAACGATTTGTATTTTTATTTTTATTATACTTATGGTTCTTATTAGATTAAAATCGAAACATGTCAATGATATTTATTTTTAATTTTTGGTTACACCTCTCTCAAGTAATATAAAATTATTTATTCAAATGTCTACATAAAAGGTGAAATTTTAAAAATCTTATCATTTAAAAATCTAATAGATTTAATAACTTTTTTTATGATCTTAGTATCTGTCCGTCTCGGGCTTAAGCATCTTGACAATATTTTTTAACCATTGAAAAATGGTTGTTGTTTTCGGTGGAGGATTGACAAAATGACGTGGTCACTTTTGAATTTAAATTAAATTCTTTACTTTTAGACAAATTTTTATTTGAATTTAAATTAAATTCTTTACTTTTAGAAGAATTTTTATTTGAATAGGAAATTAAAATGTTTAAAATCATTGTAATAAAGGAGAAAACTAACAAATTTAAAAATGGGTAGATGGAAATTAACAGATACGGAAAAAGCCGAAGCCAAAGAAATGAATGACCGTGAATGTCGCATTCAATGACACTAAATACAATACGCGTACTTAAACAATCATAAAGTGATTTTTATTTCGACTTTTTATTCATGTTTTACTAATTTATGTGTTCTTTTGTTATTTAAAATAAAAATTTAGTCAACATGTATAAGTTGCTTATTAGTTTGGCGATTCGTATCATTTGGCGATAACTAAGTAGTACTGTATTTGGTTTGGCGCAAAAACGTCTTTCAATGTAGAAAACGAGAAAATCAAAAGATTATCGAGCCGCTGATAACCAATTACGTGTTGAAAGGCGATCACGAAAAAAGAAGCAATTTAATGCCGAACCGATTAATTGTAAAACATCATGTCTCGAGGGCGACCAATCCACTAGCCATGGCGTTTTATAATCGGTCGGTTCTAACCAGGAAAATTTGAGTGCCAATAGTGATTCTAACAAACCGGAAAATGTTATAGCTATTACTCTTGATTTTCCACCACCTAAAAAGAAAACTAAAAAGCAATCGGCTTGGGAAAAACTGGAAAAAAAACTTTTTTGATTCAATGTCTGATGGACCCATTCACAGATGCATGTGCTGCGATCGACTTTGGTTTAAAACCTCCATCACCAAAATTCTGCTCTGTAAAATCAAACAGCATATGCCAAAGTCTTACAAGTATAACAGTATATGCCAAAGCTGTATTTTAATAATGATTACTTTCGCACCTACAATGTTACATAGTTTGAAATGTTTCTTTCGTCGCCAACTTTTATGCTTGGCGACAATGGAGTGACGTAACTTAAACGAACCGTACCTTCAAATTGCAGCATGTATAAAGTCATTTATAGCAGTGGCACGGATAAATACACAATAAAACAACTGGTATTTAGCTTAAAATGATAGATGAATGTTTCGAGTGAAACATTTTTCAAATGGTTGGTGTAATTTCTTAAATTACAATTTTTTTTTTTTTTTATTGTTTATTTATTTTTTTTTTCCAAGTTTTTCTTGCAAATTAGGTTTTTATTTATGAAATGAGAAATATAAAGATTACACCATTAAAATGTAATAATCTATAATAAAATGCTTTTTCTTTTCAATATTTTTCCGCTTAGGTAACAATAATAGGGAATCTGAAACCATCAAGCCAATCAAAACGTTAAAAAATGGCGATGGATCGGAAGATATCCATTATTCCATATTTTACGAAGGCATTCCCAATGAATTTAAAGATGTTGCATTGAAAGAGTTAAACGAAACGGAAGAAAATAAAAGAATGGGTCTATTACAACTCAGGGATTTTTTGAAAGGTACGTATCAATTTTTCTCACTTCAATTCCTGTCCTAATTATTTCCACTTAACTCAATTACACGTGGGAAATGGTCTTTGCAGCAGCTGAGAGTTACAATGTTAGGCGTTGAAATAACTATAAATAATTTTAAATAACAACAAAACAAATTTGGACTATAGACATAAATATTTGTATTTTTTACTTATTTATTTGTTTATTATTATTATTATTATTATTATTATTATTATTATTATTATTATTATTATCATTATTTTTCATTACATAATTAAACATGCAAAATTTCGCAGTTAAAAAAAATACTTATATGTGACAAAATGCGCATTTAATTAAATGTACATTTAATTAATTTATTTATTTATGTTTTTTGTAAATTTAAACTATCACACATATTTTTTCAATTGCGGTTTGAAAATGATTGATGAAAATTTCCGTTGCAAAAGATAAAACTGATTGGCATTACATTGAACTTTCGCTCTGTTTTGATTTTCGAGCAGACGACAAACAAGAGCTCAAATACGCATGCACCAACTTTGTAACTTTCAGTTGCTGCAACGACACGTAATACTCAATAATTATCACGAGTTGATTCGTACCATCATATCACAAACAGGACTTTTATAAAGAAAAGAAAGCAGCAAGCAAATGTTGTCAGATAATGCAAGTATGAAAAACTATTAATAGTAATAGTATCATAAAATTAAATGTCCCAACTTTCGTTTACGACTGAAAAAAAAATTCTTTTTCCGATGAGTAAAATGTCATTCATGGCGAGAAAGCAAACACATGATATAAGAAAGCATGTTGAATCAACAAAATTTCTAAGTGTAATTAGAGATGTAGAAATCACATGGTGTGGTATTCCGGGTTCTAAGTGGCCAAGCGAATAACGGTCTCAAGGATCTCTCAAGAAGGTATCAACGGAAGGGGGTCTCAATAGTGCTGAAGTAGTCTCAAGTGTCTGTGAGTCATGAATTTGTAGGATTTTTTAAAGATCTAAAGTTAATGAGCTTTATACTATCAAAAAACTCATTTACAGGAAGTTTATGAACATTTGAAGACTTTTAAGGAGGTATTTTACAAGAAGCATATTGTGGATTGCATCTGCCCACAGAATTTTAATGAGGAGTATTTATGGTCAATATATTACCTTCCAATTAGTGTAGTTTAAAAAAAGAGCCATAAGTAAAGCGGTACAACCCTTAACGGTCAAAGTACTCCGTCTAGGTATATATATCTTTTACATAATTTTTTTCGGCTGGCATCATTTTCTTTTTTTAAGAAACATTTTTACTTACACTTCGGCATCATGTGCAAGAAAAAATACTAAAAATGTTCTTCTAATTTATAGCGCTGCGAATAAAATATAAAATAAATCATGCAATAAAGAATGGGCGACTATTTGTCGACACTAGACCGCAAAGGGTTAATGTTTTCTTTATTTCTTAATGAAAATGCACTATGTCACCACGTAATATTTAGGTCGATTTCACAAGAAATACATTCTATTGTAGTCGTTACCACGGTACGACTTTTGAAAAATTTCTTCATAACTTCTCATTTTATGACCCCCCGGAATGCAAAAACATTTCCACCTCATTTATATATAGAGGCCATAATGCCATAATACCATTAATACCAAATAAGAAATACAAATTAACACACAGAAATATGGAAAAAATAAAATAAAAGGACTATTATGGAAATTTGTAGAACCACAGTAGAATTATCAAGCCCTTAAATATTTTGGTACTATAAATAAAGTGTGAGGTTTCACTCTCGTATTATCAATAAAAACAAAATAATACTATATACAGGGTGTCCGAAAAGTCTGGAAACGGCCGAATAATTCGAGAAATACATATGAGATTGAAAAACGTAAATATACGTGTTAAATATTTTTAAATAAGCTACTCAGTGATACCAAATTTGACCTTCGCAACCGACCCCCTGGGGGTCAGGGGGGTCCAACTTTGAAATCTTAAATTATAACCCCCATTTTTTATTGCAGATTCGGATTCTACGGACAAAAATACGTAACTTTTGTATTTGATGTTTATTTCAAATCCTCGTTTATCACGGTGTATTCGAGCATATTAAATCGATACATATTTCGGCTTTTCCAACGGGATTTTCCCTAATCGAAACTGATTGGGCAGAATTTTTGGCGTCAAATTCCCCATCTTTTGCAGAAATAGCGTTTCCTGAAAATCACCCGTGGCGATTATTTCAATAGTGCTACACTGTTAAAAATCTGACCCATTTGCTGCAGCGTCACTCCACAGCTATTATAGAATATCTCTTTTGTGACCAATGAGAGTGCTCCATAACACATTAAAGTAATCGTTTTCTATAAAAGTGGTAGAGTGACGATGCAGCAAAAGTGTCAATTTTTTACAGTGTACTTTACTGTGTTATGGAACGTTCTCATTGGTCACGAAACAGATAATCTATAAAAGCTGTGGAGTGACGCTACAGCAAACGGGTCAATTTTTTAACTGTGTGTAGTACTATCGAAATAATCGGCACGGGTGATTTTCAGGAAACGCTATTCTTGCAAAAGACGAGGAATTTGATGTCATAAATTCTCCCCAATTAGTTTCGATTAGGGAAAATCCCGTTGGAAAAGCCGAAAAAGTATCGATTTAATATGCTCGAATACACCGTGATAAACGAGGATTCGAAGTAAACATCAAATACAAAAGTTGCGTATTTTTGTCCGTAGAATCCGAATCTGCAATAAAAAATGGGGGTTATAATTTAAGATTTCAAAGTTGGACCCCCTCTGACCCCCAGGGGGTCGGTTACGAAGGTCAAATTTGGTATCACTGAGTAGCTTATTTAAAAATATTTAACACGTATATTTACGTTTTTCAATCTCATATGTATTTCTCGAGTTATTCGACGGTTTCCAGACTTTTCGGACACCCTGTATATACACTGGTGACTGGTGTGCAAAATTTAAGGACGAGTCCCAAAATGCCAATTTTCAAGGGATTTTCAAGCGATAGTTTTCAAATAATGTCCAAATGATAATAATGACCAAATAATGTCCCATTAAAGTCACATAGTGACTGTTCACCACTCTTCACAGTGGTTACTTCACAGTAGGGTTTCTGTCTTGTGACTCTGTCTAAGTCTTGTGACAGAAAGTCACCATGTGACTTTAATGTGACATTATTTGGTGATTAATCATAATGCAACATTCACAATGACTTTGAAGTTGAGTCTCCAAATGACAGTCACATGAGAGTCTCAATAAAACTACATTGTAAAGTAACTTGGTGACTCACCAGAAAGCAGCAGTCACGGTGACCTGTCAGTGGAGTTACATGTAGTAGTCATTTGAGACTCATAAAAGAGACGTATGGAATTTCCTATTTTTTGTTTCGCCGTAGTGACTGTGACTCTTGTGACCATGTGTGACCTGAATAAGATATTATATGGACTAGCTGTTATGCAGGGATAGTAATTATTCGAATTATATTACTTCCTTTTGAATATTCGCGTGAAAACTATTGCTTGAAAATCCCTTGAAAATTGGCATTTTGAGACTCGTCCTTAAATTTTTGCATACCAGTGTATGTGAGTTTGTAAACATTTATGATGTATGTACTAAATTTTGTCTACACGATAAAAGCCGCAATTATGCACGAATAGTCTTCAAACTCGCCAAAAACACTGAGACGGTTAATATCTCGGCAAAGATTGCAAATGAGAAAAATCGACCTAAGTCGGAAAGGGTTGAAAATTTTAAATACCGCCTAAACAGGAGTCTGATAAAATTATCTCCTATTAGTCCGAGTGCTCGCGACAAAAATAAGGTGAAAACTGCAAATCGTGATAAGAATATACCGCTTGGTGAGTATGTACTTATGGTAATACAATGCATATTAGAGGGGGAGGCACCTCGTAAAGTCGACGGAATTCAAGATGGCGGCTATCATTCAAAATGGCGTCATTTTCTGAATTTTCTTAATATTCGTTAAATAAATGTGCATTTCATGTCGATTTCGATATTTTTAAAATCAAATTCTCATTTTTAACCCTTTAAAACATTATTTAAAAGAGTGTATGAATTCGGTTTATCATCTGTCTGTTTGTCCGTCTGTCCTTCCACGCTCTAGCTCACTTAAATGTACTCAGATTGCCACGTAAATTTTATATGTTTTGTGAAGTTTATAATAACATGTTTGGAGTAAAAAATAAAGTGTATAGCTGTTATAGTCCATTTACAGGGCGCTAACAAAATGATATTACAATATTGTGCATGCGGCGAAATTGTTTGCAATGTGTTTTAATGATGTTAAACTCTTTAAAACACATTCAAATTTATACACATAAATGTTAATACTGCAATGAACTACCAAATAACTACTACATAATAAGGCGTGCATAGTATTTATCGCTTATTTACAGTGACAGACCAAAACAAGAAAATACGCGATTGTAATTTGCATATAAATTTTATAAACATCACGATCTAATTCAAGTGCTATTAGTGGAGGTGCTAGGAAAGATAAAATTTCATTTTGTGATAAGGATATCCCGAATAGTCAGTATCTATCTTATATTAATAAAATGCATATAAGAAAGTAAGGTATCTTATAAATTTATAGGAATTCAAAATGGTGACTATTATTTAAAATATTTTGCAGTTTTATTCCTCTGCATCTTACAAGAGTATTTATGATGTTAATTTTTACGTTTCATAACTCAAAAATTCTCTTTTTAATACTAGAAATATACCTAAAATGAAAATAGGACAATTATTATAGTATTTTTTGTCATTTACAGTAAAAAATTTCAAGGAATAAGAAAATAATAAAAATACTATTTTATTAATACATTACTTATACAATACATTAAAAAATGAATATTACATATAAAGCTGTAGAATACAGAAACTTCACTTATTATCATCATATTTTTCACGTTCGTTTTTGCAACTGCACAGTAATGTGCAAGAAAGTCTAACCTTTCTACAGACACATTTATTTTTACAGATTTTACACATACATTTTATTAACTTTTCGTAAGAGTCTAAAGTCTCTGGCAACTCCGACCATTTTATTTTCCATGATAAATTATCCAACCACCATCCCCATTTGTTTGGAGAGGGTGGACGTGTTTCATGCTGATCTACTTGTCACCAAATGTGTCCAGCTTGGCAAGCGCTGCGTAAAATATGTTGTTGAAGCTGAAATATGTATTGTGACTTGGTTGGTGGAAGATTTTCAAAGGAACGATTTTTTGTCTTAGCAATTTTTATCTTGCATTATTGACACTTATGCTATTCCTTGTTGAACATAACAGCAATGCTACGAACTTTTATAAAATATTTAAAATAATTTCAGGAATGGAAGTTTGTGGTTTTGATAGGTATGAAAATGCAGCATTAGCTTTTTTAAATGGAACCCATCTTTTCCAATTTGACTTTTTCGTCTTTCCTGTGAAACCCGGATTGCTGTCGCATCCCGTGAAAGCATGAAATTCTGGTAAAGCCATTGCCTTTTCTCTTCCAATTGCTGCAGCTATGGTATGAACATCTGTATTTTTCCTTGTTGCAAATGCAACCCAACTAGTTTCTAGGCATTTAATTGAAAGGATAAAGAACTGTGCAATCGCTAAAACTAATACATCAGTGTCTACAGAGCATATAACAATATTTTTCTGTCCTTTTTCAACCATGTCTTGAACATACAGTGTTATTCTTGAATCAACTTCATGATCAGAGCAAGTCTTCCAATTAAGGTACCTTCGGCAGTAAGATTGCTTTTAACTTCTTCTCTTGAAGTGGTTATATTATAACTTGTGTATTTTTATGTTATTTAATGCTGCCGTCTCAAGTATATTAAAAAGCTCTTCTGTTATTTGAATTTTTAAAGAAATCTTGCCAATTTTTAGTAATTTAACATGTGGTTGCACTTGTCATCTGGTCCTTTCACCCCTCTTCTGTCTAGTTTCTCCTTTAATGCTTGGTGTAATATATCTACCACTAATCAAATCTATTCTTTGACATATAAACTCTCAATGTCGTTACGTAAGTGAGGATAGAGTAGTAATCATTAAATGTGTTTGAAGTTTGTTGAGGCTTTAAAATGTTAGTAAAAAATGGCCCATCATATATTTAAACATCACATGTTCCTGGAAAAACTTTGCCATTTTCCCAAGAGTTTTCTCTAAAAAATGTGCTAAATAACTCTTATGGCTAGGTCTAAATTCCCCCATTACTAGAAAATGTAGGTGGAATTGGATGACTTTCATATTTGAAAAAAATTTGCAAGTCTAATTGAAGATTCTGTGTAACTATTAAAAGCCTGGAAAACAATTGGACGTCTGTTTTCAAAAACTTCAAGGCTGCATGTTTATTGGTTATGTTTTTCGCCGGAATACTAAACATGGGAATTTTGTTCTTTTTCAAATGTTGAAATATTGATGAAAATTTCTTTACTAGGCGTTCCTTAATGAAACTGTGGAACTGGTCAATACCAGTTGACTCAGCTGAATAAATTGATACATTAATATTCTTATTAACACTAACTCTGCTTTCGATGACAAGCAAGTCTTCACCATCTTCTAAAAATGGGCTCTGTAATTCTTTTAATGCGCTATAGAGAGCTTGAACCTTAGCGAAAAATTTTATTTGAAATGAGTGATATTGTTCATGATGGTATCGATATCTTTCTTCAGGTTTTACTTGAATGCTAGACTCAAACTCTTGTATGAAATTACAGATTTCTGGTCCAGACACCATCCAACGTATAGAGCCGATGGATCCTGCAATAACACTACTGCATTTCTTTCTCCTTTGACAATAGCGTAGTTTTGTTCATGCGCTTAATCTATGCCCATAGCTGAGAAATGTTTGTTTTTTCTTATTACAAAATGTCTCGATGAAATTGCACGGTGTACGTCTGGTAGTTTAACCTCTGCATTAAACAGATCTTACAAAGGGATTAGTGGTTAACGTGCATAATTATTGTGATCGAGCAGAAATGAGTCTGCAAGAAAAATCAGGAATCACAACAAAAATAAAGAAAAATAAATTTAAATTGAAATTTTGATCACTTTTGATTTAACTCTTTGTTGGAGATAAATCATCGTAATTACAATGTGTATTTATAAGCTGCATTCCAACCAAAAAAAAATAATCATATGACATTTTGCAATTCGTTCCTACCTGTCAAAGTTTGAAAAATCATAGTATAAATTAAAAAGCACATAGACAACATTGTGATTATAGACAACACTGTAAACGCATTCGTTTTTGAGAGCTTGTAAATGAACTATAAATTCTGCTCTCACTATGTTGTACAACAAGTATTTTGCACTGCACCTCAGTGATGTGTATTAATTTAACATTATTAAAACACATTAAAAAGGATTTTCGCCAATATACCATAATGTAAGGGGATTTTTTGAGTGTGTCTGTAAACGAACTATAAATGCTACACTCTAAATTTTAGATGTAGAACATTTTGTAGTATACAACTTCTATAAATTACATATAGTGATAACACATATAAAATTACACGGAAATCCGAGTAAATTTAAGCAAAAAGAGAATGGCAGACCGACGGCTAGACAATGCATAAATACTTTGAGTGACCTGTAAATGGACTATACAATCTATACAGTTTATTTTTTACTCCGAACATGTTATTATAAACTTCATAAAACATATAAAATTTACATGGCAATCTAAGTACATTAAAGCGAGCTAGAGCATGGAAAGACAGGCGGACAGACAGACAAACAGACAGATAAACCGAATTCATACACTCTCTTAAATAATGTTGAAAGTGTTAAAAACGAAAATTTGACTTAAAAAACATCGAAATCGACATGAAATGCACATTTATATAACGAATATCAAGAAAATTCAGAAAATGACGCCATTTTGAATGACAGCCGCCATCTTGAATTCCGACGACTTTAAGAGATGCCTCCCCCTCTAATATGCATTGTATTACCATAACGTACATACTCACAAAGCGGTATATTCTTATCACGATTTGCAGTTTTCTGATGCGTAGCACTCGGACTATATAGGATTTGTTTGTTTGTTTGGAGGGGGGGGGGGGGGGTTGAGACTTATACCGGCTGAGCTGTTGTCTCGAATGATCCAATTGCTCTTATAGGAAAATGACACAATAAAATAAATATTTTTCGCTAAATCAGTTGCCAACAATTAAAAAAATCACACTCAATAAAACATTTACCGCATCAATTACTTTTCTTTTGCAAGGTTTCCACGTAAAAAATGAAAATAAAATAAATAGTTTGATGAATTAAAAAAATTAAATATTGCGTCATAACTTTTATGTAGCAAGATTTCCAAGTGAAAACTGAGAAATAAAAATAGTTGGAGAATTTTTTTTAAGTGAATTTCTACGTCATATAGAAAATATAATGGATGTCAACCGGTAAATATGTAACGTCATGTGAGTTTGGAAAATCGTATAAAAATGATAAAAACCCGACTACAGAAATATTGGCATAATTTATCATTTTTACAAATCTTTGAATATGTTTTCGTCATTTTTATTAAATGTATACATGGGTATGTGCATGCGTTCATATTAGAATTATCACAAAAGATTTAGGTCTATTGAGCTCATTCTTAGTGAATAAACTGGGTTTATTTCTCATCTTGATTTAGTTTTTATTGGTGAAATTAGTAATTCATTTCGAAATCTACCTCCGCCTGCAGGCCGAGCCGGCAGGAATTTTTTTTCAAAAGTAGAACAAAGTTTCATTGAAAATATTCACATTTACTCAAACTTTTCTCTACTTCTTTAGGAAGATGTGTCTCCGATGTTGAAGACTCTACATTGCTTATTGTGCTGCGAAACTGCAAGTACGACATAAAAAAATCCCAAAAGAAACTCATGAAATTTCTACAAACTCATGACATGGTCACAAAATGGCTACAAACTGCGGACTTGGAGAAGCTTAAGTCAGTTTTCAAAAATAGGCTTGTTGGAATTTTACCTTATAGGGACAGACATGGAAGAGTGATCGTTTACACTACTCCATACGGTGAGTGCCTAATTCTTAACTTTTTAAAAATTAAATGCCCTATTCAAAACTCGTCGAATTCGACAAATGAAAATGTTTAAAAAATTGACTAACTGAATTTATTAAAAAAAAATAATAATAACAAAAATAATTACAATTACCTGTCCCTGGCAACCAGTTTCGTCTCCCTTAAATGTAGACTAAGCAATGTGCATATTACTTTCATTCATAAATACTAGGTAAACCGAGCCTCGCTCGGTAGTATATAAAAATTTTTTACTTCTCACAGCAAGGCTTTTGTATGTAAAGATGGATTGATTGTAATCGATTTTTAACCCACATCCTGATATGCCGTATTTGTAAAATTTTTGTACAAAGGTGTGTTTTTGATGACAGTATAAAATTTTAGAATTTCCAGAACTTAATTAATAATTAAAGCGTTACCTTTTAGTTATTTTCGATTTAGCCCGCCACAGGTGATAAATCGCCAAAAATTCTATGTAGCTCGTACAATAGAACGGGAATTAAAAAACAATAGATTTAATTAAGCGCTAATAAATGCTCACCAAAATATGCCAAATCACTGTGAAAGGGCAAAAATGAAACATTTTAAAGAGTTAAAAGTAGGAACTAAAATATTATAAATGAAAAATTAAAGCGATATTATAATATCGCTTTTATCAATAATTTATAATTGTGTGTATGCGCTGAGAAATCAATTTAGAAATCCTAAAAAGATAGCTTAAAATAGTTTTATTTTTTATTTCCTGTTCCCCTTCCTAAAAAAAGAAACAGGGCGAACGTTGCATATTTTTAAAATAAATTAATTTTCTGGAATTTTCTATCAAGTGTTAAAAAAAGTGAATTTTTCATGATAGGGTTTATTGGCTGCACCGTGAATTTCGGGAGGGAAAAAACTTCAGATGATATTCTTAAGATGGATATTTATAAAGGGGTGTTTTTAGAAAAACTTTTCTTACTTTTTAGTCTCCTATTCTACATTTTTTCAGACAATAATTAAACTGTCGTCACTAAAAAAGTAAATTACAGCTAACTATAAACCACTCGTAAAACAAAGGTCTATCATTGTACGGGTGAATTTTTGCTTTTATATGCAATTTATTAGAAAACTACACCTCAATTTATTGTTTAGGTATTAATTTATTTGTAATTTTTAG
Organism: Maratus speculifer; assembly: GCA_964019185.1. NCBI lineage: Eukaryota > Metazoa > Arthropoda > Arachnida > Araneae > Salticidae > Maratus > Maratus speculifer. The sequence goes on from OZ025303.1 coordinate 179,922,441, forward strand.
TTCTATTTCCATAATGGTAGTCACTGAAGTACTACATTTTGGTAGAAAAGCAAAAAAAAAAAAAAAAAAAAAAAAAAAAGTAGTAAATTATTAATTTTTTTTGCCATTTTATCATAACAATTGGAAATTTTTTAAACTAAAATACGTGTGATGCCAAACCGTCATCTACAAAAGACGTTGATTTTTGGTTGTATTTCGTCTTTATTTATCAACAAGAATATTAACAGACCACAACAATCAAATAGCAAGATAGAGTGAGGATGATCTTGCATCTGGACTTCAAGCAGAACTTTACTTAGCAATTAGATGCAGAATTATGCTACGAACCAATCTGTGGACAGACGGTGGATTGGTAAATGGTGCACTTGGAACGGTAAAAGATATAGTATAGGGCCCAGAACTTCGGATTCCAAGCTTGCCTCAAGCTTTAATGGTTGTTCAGACGATTACCATGGGCCACATCTAACTGGAAAACTTTTCCCTGTGACACCCATTTCTAAATCTTGGAAAGAAAAAAAACGTTTCATGTTCCCGAAATCAGTTGCCGTTACAAGTTGCATATGCTGTCACGATACACAAATCCCAAGGTTTAACTTTGCCAAAAACTGCTGCAGGCAATTGTCCCAAAGAGTTGTCACTTGGAGCAACTTATGTCGCATTCAGCAGAGTTCACCGTTTAGAAGATATTCTCATAGAAATACCTTTCACAAAAGAAAAACTCGACCAGATTAAAAGAATGGGGACACTTGCTACTGGAATAGTATTCGAGAATTACTTACGGCAAATGATAATTGAATAAATATTTGAAAATGAAAATATAACAGCTGTTGTATGAAGATATTCTTTCACATTATTAAATAATAAATTAAAAAATATATATATTTTAATTTTTTGTATTATTATTTATGTGATTCAATGCTCCGACACTTCGGCCTGACGGATGCTAGTTAGTTACACATATCCATGCCTCTTGTTCTTTTAACAAATACTTCAAAATTCCTATGTTATTTAAAATATAACGTCATATTTTTCCAATTCATATATTTTATTAATAATTTAATTCTTCTCATTCACTTTACTTCTAATTATGTCGCCATTTTTCACAGAGAACCTCTTATTAACGTAACCGATATTCGTGCGTCTTATATAATAAAATACATTTTTTTTTCCAAGTATGACGTCATATTTATTTTCCTTTGAATTCTTTCTATTTTAATTTTTCACGTACATACTGTTCAACTGAAAATTAATTGCCGAAGAGAAATTATTATTCCCGATTTTGATTTTCTTGGCAACAGGGAAAAAAATTGTTATTTTCTATCGGAAAAATGTTAATTGATTCTGTATGAAAAATAATGAAATTTTGAATTATTAAGGAAAATATTTGAATAAATCAATTAAAAATTAGCCTATGTTCATCGGAAACAGTGTAGCTTTCCAACAGTGAAAGAATTTTTCAAATCCGTCAAGTAGCTTCGGAGCCTATTCAATTCAAACAAACAAACAATCATATCTTTCCTCTTTATAGTATTAGTATAGATTAAATGATTTCTAATTTATTTCAAGCATACTTTTCAACCGATATAACACTTTCTCTTTTCAAAATTATATTTTAAAGAATAACTTGTGTGACTTATTTTCTCCGCATTCATTTAATTTCTATCAAAAAACTGAAAGAATGCAACTTTGTTAATCCGTATGTAATAACGTTTTCCGATTTTTGATAAAAATATTAATAAATGATTTCCGATAAAACATGAATCTATTATAAAGTATGTTTAATTTTCAGTGTTCTACCATTTTGTCGTTTGCGCGAGATGAGTCGGGGTTAAAAGTAATGTTTCCTTATAGCTGAAGCCCATAAGATGGTTAATGTTACAAACAAATGAAGGCATGTCAATTAGATACCCGATTATTTGTCGAGTAATTTTTTTCGTTCGACTCCTTGGTTTATTTTTCAGACATCATGCATTTTATATTACAATGCAATAACTTTCTTAATTATTTTAATGCAACAATAAAATTTTGGCAGCAACAAATACTTTGCGTTTTAATATGCAAAAAAATCTTCAATTTTTATGAAAAAATTTAAATGGCAAGTATTAAAAATGCATTTGTGAGCAACAAAAAAGATTAATATGTTTTTAAGTACGAAAAAGTGTTTGACAAGTGGTTCTAATTGAGGATAAGAAAGGACAAGGTGTCCCTTCTTGGCTGCAGCTCACTATCAATGCCAAATTTGAAAAAATCATATTTGCGCTCTTTCTATATAAAAGAAATTTGAGTAAAACTTTCCGTCTTTCTTTTTAGTAAAATTTTTAATCCTGCTTTACATATGAACTGCACTGTTGACTCCGCAGTGCAACTGCACTACAAATCAGTTTTCTCTGCAGTTCTACGCTGCGAGCATGCTTGATGGCACTGCATGAGTATGATACACTGCAGGAACTGAGGTTTCTGGTACTATTTCGCCTTACATTTATGTTCAATTACACTGCGTTTTTACTGACTACGTCTTTGCACTATACATTTTTGTCGTAATTGTGACTGATTTGTTTTATATGGAAGAAGCGCAAATATGATTTTTTCAAATTTGGCATTGACAGTGAACTGCAACCAAGGAGGGACCCCTTATCCTTTCTCATGCTCAATTAGAAGAACTTGTCAAATACTTTTCCATACTTAAAAACATATTAACCTTTTTTGTTGCTCACCAGAGCATTTTTTAATACTTGTATATAGATAATGAAACAATGTTTAATAAATAAAATTCCAAACTTCATGTTAAGTTTCCCGTATGCAATTTTGCATGTAAACATCCGTCCTGTTTACTTGAAGTTTAATCTAGTGCCGATGAAATCCAGAGTTTTATTTTTAGATGCACTCATAAATAATATTATTCATGAGCTCAAATATTTTAAAATCAATACACTTTACATTATTGAATTTATGAATAAAAATACTCCTGAAAATGGAATCTGTATGTAACGGCATTTTAGCTTCGGCTTATTATTATTATTATTATTATTATTATTATTATTATTATTATTATTATTATTATTATTATTATTCTTATTTGGTCTCGAAAAAGATATACAATATAGTTATAAGAGACCTGCCTAAAACGGAATTTCTGCCCGTCAATTAAAATTCCATATTACCAAGTTTTTGCTGTAGTTTAACGTTATTTTTCTGATATAATTTTAGGTAGATTTCGTATGAAATACTACCTATTGCATTCGCACCAATGTTGAAATTTCTGAAAAATTTTTGCAGATCTACACCGATCATGACCCCTAGACTCCAAAACTACCAAAAGTAAAAAAGTTTATATAAATATATATGTTACAGGCCAAACCCGATTTTAGGCCAAACTAGTTTATCATAACGCCCATCGGATAGACTAGTTTTTCCTAGGCCAAACCGGTCTATCCTAAGGCCCATCGGATAAACTAGTTTTTCCTAAGCCAAACTAGTCTATCCTAAGGCACATAGGACAATCTAGTTTTTCCTAGGCCAAACTAGTTTGGCCTAACCATTATAGGATAAACTAGTTTAGCCTGCTGTTTATTGGTCTGAACTAGTTTCTCCTAGGCCAATCTAGTTTATCCTAGGCCAATTCAATTTGGCGTGATTTTATTGAATTCAATGACCGTCACAGCGCCAACATTCTAGTTTGTCCTAGGCTGATCTAGTTTATCCTAAGCCAATTTAATTTTACGTGTTTTTATCTCGCAGGCGTCAAAACCTGAGAAATAATGGGCTCGCAGGTTTTGTATATACGAATGTATGTACGTATGTACGTAATGCGATAACTCGTGATAGAAATATCCAATTTGCTTCAAATTTTGGATGCACGTTAATTGATATAAGGTACTTTTCTGATTAATTTTGGGAATTCATTGGATAAGAATAAAGGGGAGCGAACGGGAGGCTAGTCCCCCACCGTTAATTTAGAGAAATGGATTTTTGATGCAGAATTATCAGTTTTCATTTAAAATTTTAGATATACGATAATTTTGACAAGGCGCCTTCATGATTAGTTGTGGATGCTTATTGTTTAAGTGTAAAAAAGGACAATGTAGGTTACCCCTCCCATAATTTAGATAAATGGTTTTTGACGCAGAATGTACGGATTTGCTTCATATTTGTATATAGGTTCTTTCTGATAAGGCGATTCCCTGAATAGTTTTGGGGATTAATGGTTAAGTATGAAGGGAAAAATTACATCTCTTACATAGAAAAAACTAGTTTATCCTATGGGCATTTAAATAAACAAGTTTGGTGTAGAAAAAACTAGTTTATCCATTTGGTATAAGGCTATAAAATAGTTTGGCCGAGGCTAATCTAATTTAGCTCGAAAACGGGTCTGGCCAGTAAAAAACATATCTTTCACTAGAAAAAGTATAAACGTGTGTCAAGAGTCATTGCTTATAACACCAATACAGAAATTTAACATGTTCACCTTAGAGACATGATGCATTGGACATGGTGGTTTTTTTTCTGCACACTCGTGCCAACTGAGATCTGAATTGCATTTATTATTATTATTATTATTATTATTATTATTATTATTATTATTATTATTATTATTATTATTATTGCATATTCGAGCCAGAATGAAGCTGAACAAAATTTGCAATCGAGCAGCGTTTTCCATTTTTGAGAAATTAATTACCTGTCGACATATAAGCTATTCTTGTCACGGAGTCAATTTTTTTTTTTCCAGAAGTCGTAACCGGAAATTCGCTTCAAAACGTAGCTTTATTATTTTCTCAAAGATACATCGCTTTTATGAAAAAATGGCTTACGCCATTCGATTATACATTATCTGAATCTGTTAACCTTGTGCATTTCCGAAAAGGAAGTAGTTCATAAATGTGTTAGGATGTAGCTCTTTAGGATTTGAGAAAAGCTTTAAGGAATGACAGAGAAATTTATTCGCAAATCTACTTTTTACTGAAGGGATTCAAAAGTTATGGTGTTTATAACTCTCATATTTTTTCTTTTGTTCTAAACTACATTGATTATTTAATGAATCCGTATTTGAATATTGAAACTCTAAGAATCTAGATGATCATTAATACATTGTGTATTTTCCATTCTGTGAACACAACATAATTTTAAAATACATTGTAAATTTATCCAATTTTTTAAAGGAATCTTAATTGTATGTGAAGTACAACCGGAATTTTTTTGCAGAAATTGAGTAGGGCCAGATCGAGAAGGACTGAGTCTTTTTTCACTGATTTTTGTACAGACAGAGCTCTGCCTGTACAAAAGTAAATAACATTAAAGTAAATAATAATAATTGGCTTAAATAAGCAAACACCATGTCCAATGCATCATGTCTCTAAGGTGAATATGTTAAATTTCTGTATTGGTGTTATAAGCAATGACTCTTAACACACATTTATACTTTTTCTAGTGAAAGATATGTTTTTTACTGGTTAAACCCGTTTTCGAGCTAAATTAGATTAGCCTCGGCCAAACAATTTTATCCTTATGCCAATTGGATAAATTAGTTTTTCTACACCAAACTTGTTTATCTAAATGCCCGTAGGATAAACTAGTTTTTCTATGTAAGAGGGTAATCGTTCATTTTTCCCTTCATACTTAACCATTAAACCCCCAAAACTATTCAGGGAATCGCCTTATCAGAAAGAACCTATATACAAATATGAAGCATATCCCTAAATTCTGCGTCAAAAACCATTTATCTAAATTATGGGGGGGGGGGTTTAACCTGCATTGCCCTTTTTTTACACTTAAACAATAAACATCCACAACTAATCATGGAGGCGCCTAGTCAGAATGATCCTATATCTAAAATTTTAAATGAAAACTGATAATTCTGCATCAAAAAACCATTTCTCTAAATTAACGGTGGGGGACTAGCCTCCCGTTCGCTCCCCTTTATTCTTATCCATGAATTCCCTAAATTAATCAGAAAAGTACCTTATATCAATAAACGTGCATCCAAAATTTGAAGCAAATCGGATATTTCTATCACGAGTTATCGCGTTACGTACAACATACGCACGTACATACGTACGTACATTCGTACATACATACGTACATTCATACATACAGAACTTGCGAACCCATTATTTCTCAGCCTTTCACGCCTACGAGCTAAAAACACGTAAAATTAAATTGGCTTAGGACAAACTAGATCAGCCTAGGACAAACTAGAATGTTGGCGCTGTGGCGGTCATTGAATTCAATAAAATCACGTCAAATTGAATTGGGATAGGAGAAACTAGTTCAGACCAATAAACAGCAGGCTAAACTAGTTTATCCTATAAGAGTTAGGCCAAACTAGTTTAGCCTAGGAAAAACTAGATTGTCCTACGGGCCTTAAGATAGACTAGTTTTGCCTAGGAAAAACTAGTTTATCCGATGGGCGTTAGGATAGACCGGTTTGGCCTAGGAAAAACTAGTCTATCCGATGGGCGTTAGGATAGACCGGTTTGGCCTAGGAAAACTAGTCTATCCGATGGGCGTTAGGATAAACTAGTTTGGCCTAGGCCAATCTAGTTTGGCCTAAAATCGGGTTTGGCCTGTAATATATATATATATACAAGGTGATTCTAAATTTTTTTTACAATAAAAGAGGGGTGATAGTACACATCAAGACAAACAATATTAAATAGGAGACCAAGGGTCCAAAATGTTTTCCAAAGGAGATAGCCGCCATTAAAGTTTAGGGACGAAAATTTCAAATAAACATAAAAAATGGAAAAATCGGTCGATTGATTTGCGGTTTTCACTAAAATTATTCTTTATGCCGGCATTTTCTTGAAATTAAATTATAAAGTTAAATTTCAAAAAATGCCGAAAGAGGGCGCTTTAGACTTTGGAGAAACGAACAACTATTTTTTGCAGGTATTTTTTGCATCTCATTAAATGTTTTCGTAAGCATAAACTCAAACTTAAATTTTGAGCTCAACATCTGAAAGCTGGGAGTAGTTAAATAGCAGAAATTGAACTGTGTTCAGAGGGTTCAAATTTCAAATGATTTTAAAAGACGGAAAAATTGATTCATTGATTTGTGGTTTTCACTAAAACTATTCTTTATATTGGTATTTTTTTTAAAATAAATTATAAAGATAAATTATAAAAAATGTCGATAGTGGGTGCTTTAAACTTTAGAGTAACGCACAACTATTTTTTGCCGTTATTTTTTGCATCTCATTAAATGTTTTCGGAAGCTTAGACTTAAACTTAAATTTTGAGCTCAAAATCTGAATAGTAGGGAGTGATTAAGTAGCACAAACTGAACTGTGTTTAAGGGGGAGGGGGAGGTTCAAATTTAAAATAATTATAGAAAATGGAAAAATTGGTCGATTCGTTTGCGGTTTAAAATAAAACTATTCTTTAAGTCAGTATCATTTTAAAAATAAATTTTAAAGATAAATTTCAAAAACAACAATTCATTTTAACCATTATTTTTTGGTTCTAATTAAATGCTTGCAAAAGCTTTTTAAATGTTTTCGGAAGCTTAGATTTAAACTGAAATTTTGAGCTCAAATTCTGAATCGTTAAATTTAGAATCACCCTGTATATATATATATATATATATATATATATATATATATATATATATATATATATATATATATATATATATATGACGATTTAAGGAGAACTCGAATTATTTCCACTGGTTAAAAAGAAACACACAGTCATGGCAAGCGAGGGAAAAAACAAAATAAATAAATAAATGTAGAAGATCCAATAATTAGTCATGGGCTGCTGTAAATTCATTTATTAAATTCGTAATAATGAGGAAGGAAAAGCTCCTTTTGAAAAAATTCCATCATTATTTCAGCGAGCTGTCCTCATCGAAGAAGCAACCCAAGAAATCTTCTTTTTCATCTCGAGACTTCCACTTTTTAAACTAAAAAGAAAGTTCTGGAACATTCTGTAACCTCAAACCATCATTCTTTTATGTAAACAGAATTCTTGTCCAGCTACGAGATTATTTTCCACAAACGATAAATTTATTTTAAAAAAAATATTATTTAACCAATTTATAATTGACTCAGAATTTTAAATATCTTAGGCAGACGATTTTTATAAATGATTAATTTTAAGAGAAAAAGAAAAGAAATGAATTTATTAATATGCACACATCAAAGGTTGACGTAGGAAAAATAAATAAATAGATAGAATAAAATAATGATATTTTTTGAAAGGTATGGTTTTGGAATAAATTTAATAAGACTTTCTTTAAAAAGGGTTGATAAAAACATAGAAGAAATCAGTTTTATTTGGAATATTAAGAAATAAAGTTTTAATTAAGAATATTTTTAATTTAGAGCCATCTTTTTAAATTTACGCATACTGGAATAATGTTTTTTAAGGCAAATTAAGAATTTATATCGTCTGCATAAGGATTAACAGATTAGATTTAGAAACAAGATTTTAATGTAATAATTTGAAGTAAGTACGGAATATTATTATAAGAAAATTAAGATAGTATAAAGGTTAGTTTTGGCGAAAAAATTTTAAATTTGTAATATTATCCCCCCTCCCCAAGACTTTGTATGAAATTGATAGTTAAATAAAACTACAAGTTCAGACAACAGAAATATAATAATTTAGAAAAGTTAAATTTTGGAATAAAACTGTCAAACTCAGGAAGCCAAGAGATGGAAGAAAAGAAAATTAACGCAATATAAAAAATATTAGCGATTAAAATAAAATAGTTAAGAGAAAATAATTCTGAATTAAATTTAGGTAGGAGCATTTCCCTGAAAGAAATACAATAATGTTACAACATCACTTACCATTTGTAAGTGCATAGGAGATAATACATATAATAACAGTAAATAAGTTATGAATATTAATAAGCAAGAGATAAAAATATAATAAAAACAATAAAAATTCGTTCTCATGGAAGTTTAAATAATTACAATGACTTAATGCATAGTTTATTTTAAATAATTCCTTTAAATGAAACAAGTCTATATATAGTATATATAAAAGAGTCTTTTCCAATGTTCTCTGAATACAGTCTCTTTAATTAAAAATCTTCAAACCTAGTTTAATCTTTGGTTTTAATGTTATGTTGGATACAACATCTTTCAGTAATATATCAATTTTTCAATAATAAATAGCATCACTCTCAATATCAATAATAAATAATATAGAAAAATTTAAATAATAACAATAACAACAATAATAAGTAATAGTATAATAAGACTCCATATCCTAATATTTTTCAATAAGAGTATAATTAATACTAAACTTCATTATAGAAATCATAATAATAATAATAATAGTAAAACAAGAATATAATCAAAAGAAAATATCACTATTTGTTTATTATTGATAGGGAAAATATTGGTTGAGGATAAAAATAATTACATAGCAACTAAATAATTTTCTTATCTTCTAATAGCATAAGAAAGTATTTTTTGCTAGCCGAAAGTATAAATAAAAAAAATCATAATAATTCCAAAATCCAAATAAAATTAAATCTAACCATTTAGAAAATGGACTCTCAACCAGTATTTCCTTACAGTAATTCCTCTCTGATACTCTTTTACAAAATTGTCAAATTTGGTTATAAGTTTTCAAATGCCAAATGTAGAATAATGTTTTATCTACACATGGTTTATAAACTTTAATAATAAAATACAATAGGAATAAAAGGTGTCATTCTTAATTGAGAAATGGAAATAAAAATAGTGTGCTTTTTTGAAAAACTTTTAATATCTGTAGTTTTCACAATCACTGAAAATCACATATTATGTTATAGGTTTGAGTAGAATCATTAGATTTTATAACTGTTATAACATAAATATCTGCTGAATAAATAGAATAATACTAATGTCAAATACATGAGTAAATATAGTTAGACTTAAACACCTTTAAAATTAATTTATTAACATCAATTTGAAAGCTTTTACAATCAAAGTGTTCACCTTATGCCTGCATAAGGAGCCAATTTAACCCCAAAAACTCCCAAAAACAAGTAATATTCTTGTAGGCCTCCAAGAACATACCTGCTAATGTTGAAAATTATGGTGATAAACTATTTAAAGAATAAGAATTAAAACTTAATCTACTGTCTTGACTTTAATTTGATCTAGTGATTGTGATTGTATCTGAGGTTTTGTTTGTTTTTTGGGTTGCTCATGAAACAGTTTAAAATCTTCTGGTGAAAAATAGGGTCTTAATTTAGAAACATGCACAATAACGGAATTCTGTCCTGTCTCATAATTAAATTTATCTATTTCATAAGTTACATCAGAAAGTTTATTTATAATTTTGTATGGTCCAGAGAAAGTAGGTTCTAATTTTCGAGTGTTAGGGTATTTAAATTCTTCATAAATTACAGAGTCTTGTATTTTTAATGGGCATTCGACAAAATTTCGATCATAGAGCCTTTTACTTTTAAGGTGAAATTCCTGAGTTCGCGCTTTCGCAATTTTGAGGGCTTTGTCTACTGATGGGTAATAGTTTTGTTTTAAAGGAGATTCATAAGGCAATTGACCATAAAATAAATAAACCTCACAAATAGAGAATAAACAATCTACACAAATGCTTAAAAAGGATACAAATAATATTCAATTAATTTGAAATAACTCACTCTTAAGAAGAATTTCTCAAGATGATCCTAGGAGAGACAATAATAACGAAAATTATGAAAGTAAGTAGCAATCGGCGTTCAGTTGTCTCTAAACTTTTTTTTTTTTTTTTTTTCCTTGTCATTACTACTAGTAATATTTAAAGTCAATGGTCGCATATTTGGGCCGCAACAAGATGAATGGCGCTTCTATTCCTTATTAAATCCAATTCGAAATCGCCAGGTCTCAAAAATTTATCATTATGACCAAAAATATCAAGCTTCAGGAATTCACGAGAAGTCAGTTATCGGCGATTCACAAACCTTTCATCATTTCGTTCCACAGCCCATTCCATTAGCAAGCTGAAAATACCATATAGACTGTCCTTCAATCGAACTTCGGCGATAGCATGCTTTTCTTCGTTCCATCGCAATTTTCTTTAAATATCATTCATTAAAAAGGCAGCACAGATAAAAAATCCTGTCGACTTTTCGATTAGTTGTGACGGTTTAAGGAGAACTCGAATTATTTCCACTGGTTAAAAAGAAACACACAGTCATGGCAAGCGAGGGAAAAAACAAAATAAATAAATAAATGTAGAAGATCCAATAATTAGTCATGGGCTGCTGTAAATTCATTTATTAAATTCGTAATAATGAGGAAGGAAAAGCTCCTTTTGCAAAAATTCCATCAATATTTCAGCGAGCTGTCCTCATCGAAGAAGCAACCCAAGAAATCTTCTTTTTCATCTCGAGACTTCCACCTTTTAAACTAAAAAGAAAGTTCTGGAACATTCTGTAACCTCAAACCATCATTCTTTTATGTAAACAGAATTCTTGTCCAGCTACGAGATTATTTTCCACAAATGATAAATTTATTTAAAAAAAAAATATTATTTAACCAATTTATAATTGACTCAGAATTTTAAATATCTTAGGCAGACGATTTTTATAAATGATTAATTTTAAGAGAAAAAGAAAAGAAATAAATTTATTAATATGCACACATCAAAGGTTGACGTAGGAAAAATAAATAAATAGATAGAATAAAATAATGATATTTTTTAAAAGGTATGGTTTTGGAATAAATTTAATAAGACTTTCTTTAAAAAGGGTTGATAAAAACATAGAAGAAATCAGTTTTATTTGGAATATTAAGAAATAAAGTTTTAATTAAGAATATTTTTAATTTAGAGCCATCTTTTTAAATTTACGCATACTGGAATAATGTTTTTTAAGGCAAATTAAGAATTTATATCATCTGCATAAGGATTAACAGATTAGATTTAGAAACAAGATTTTAATTTAATAATTTGAAGTAAGTACGGAATATTATTATAAGAAAATTAAGATAGTATAAAGGTTAGTTTTAGCGAAAAAATTTTAAATTTGTATATATATATATATATATATATATATATTTATATATACATATATATAAGACCATTAATTGTAAACAATATTAACCATTTGAAATTAACCATTGAATTTAATAACTTATATCATCACATTGAATATGGAAGGAAAAATAATAATATGAATAAAAATGGAATATGTAGAACCAAAGCAGAATCTTCAGGTCCCAAATACCTTGGAACTACAAATGGAGTGTGTGGTTTCATCTTCGTATTTGCCATAAGAAAGCAAAACAATACGAATTTGGGACTACCAACACACATAAACGCAGAAAAAATTAAGGAAATACCAAGTAATCTATAGTGGATATTGAGAAAATAAAACAGTTATGAGCTATAAAGTAGAATGAATCCCAAATGCACTACCTTAACCCTGATATCGCACGTGGTAAATTAAAACATGAAGCATTCATAAATCATATGACAGAAAAATGGAGATAATAAAATAATAAAAACAAAATATATCTCACTTTTTTATGGACACGATAACTTCTTTAATTTTGCTGAGATCTCTTCCAAACTTATACTTAAAATGAAGGGGTATAAAATCTCGGCTAAGTTCGTTAATGGGTAAAATCTGACCAAGGGGGTTGAAATGGGGGGCATTTTTGTGAAAACTGAAAAAACCCATAACATCTTAATGAAAATAGATATCTAATCAGTTTAAAGTTTATATTACTTCTAAAAATGGGCCAAAAGTTTATGCATAACAGATTTTTGATCGTCAATTCTTAAAATATCAAACCCAACTAAATTTTGTATAAATGTTCTTAAAATTATCTAAAACTTTTGTGTTTACAAGTTTTTGATAGGACCATTTTTTACCGATGAAAAAAATTAAAAACGAAAAGAAAAAGGGGGGTGGAAAAAGACAAAAACCCATAACTTAGTCAATTCTAAAACAATCAAATCTAATTAAATTTATTTTACATCTTCTCAATAATATCTACAACTTTTATACCATCAAGTTTTTCATAGGACCAATTCTTATAGCAAAAATAAATTAAACAAAAATAGGAGTTGGAGAAAAAACCTCAAATCCAAACTGCTTATATTCTGACTCATCTTTAAATTCATTTTTGATTTTAAACGCATCCAAATGGCGAATTCTCTTATTTAGGAACTATATAATGTGACGTATTGGCCAGTTGCTTGATAAAGGCAGAATATATTTCAAAAAAGGCTGCCAAAAAGGGTATTTTGAACAGAATTTCCCGAAGTGATTGTGTTTGGAAAATTCAGAAAGTATAATAAATTGCGTTTTTTCTGACTCATTTTTAAATCCATATTTGTTCTCAAATCCATCTAATTTACCGGTCTTCTTATTTAGGAACTATATAATGTGACGGATTGGCCAGTTTTTTGATAAAGGCAGAATATATTTCAAAAAAGGCTGCCAAAGTGGGCACTTCACACAAAATTTCCCTAAGCGAACATGATTAGACTTGAGGATGTATTCAAATATTAATTAGGTTATTTTATGACTCATTTTAAATTCAATTTTGCTCTCAAACGCATTCAATTGACAGTTTTTTGTTATTTGGGAACTATATAACGTATGTATTCGTGAATTTTTTGATAAAAGCTTAATATATATTTTTAAAAAAAGCTGTCAAAGTGGGCACTTCGCACAAAATTTCCCAAAGCGATCCTGATTAAAGAATTGGGGATGTATTAAAAAAACAAATTGATTATTTTATGACTCATTTCTAATTCAATTTTGCTCTCAAAAGCATTCGATTGACAGTTTTTGTTATTTAGGAACTATATAATGTGCGTATAGGTCGATTTTTTAATAAAGTCAGAATATATTTCAAAATATGTTGTCAAAATGGGCATTTGAGCCGAATTTCGCTTAAGATGATTTTGATAAAACCTTACAGATTGTTCTTACTAAAAAATGAAATTAAAATTTTTTTCAAAAGCGGCCAAATAAAGTTGTTAAACTGGGCTTATCTCTAATCTTTTTTTTTTTTTTTTTTTTTGAAATGAGCACTTTTTGAAATCTACCTTCGCCTATAGGCTATGCCTACAGGAAATGTGTTTACTATATATTTTTATAGAACTGTTTTTTAGCATGCATTATTTCACAAAATATTAAAAAATGGAAGTAATAAGTTTTCATATAAGAATATAGTCTTGCGCAATAAACGATGTCAAGTTAACAAAACAAGAAATCTGGCTATTTTCACGAATATTAGTACTTAATAAAGTCAAAAACACAGAGGAAAATCTAGAGTAAAATGTTAGTAAAATACTTGGTATACTTTTAAAATTGCAAATAAGCAATAGCATATAATCACAAAATAATTTTAACAAAACATTCCATTTTGGAGTATTGTAAGTTTGATTTTAAGCTGAAAAGTGAAACTTTCACTATTTTTTTTACGCTATTCATGGCGAATTTATAAACGTACGCTTCTGATTGGCTTATACGTGAGAGAAGAAAGAGATTGAACAAATCTGCTGCTAAATATTGTGAGAAAATAGTGCGATGTATTTTTTCTGGATTTCTAATTAATGTGCAACTTTTGCATCCGAACTTTGACAATTTCAATGTTTAAGAACTTTTTATAACATCAAAGTTTAAAATTGTTGCTCCCCGAAGGTTGCAACAGAATTCTGTTTTTAAACTTCTTTTCCAGCATCGCCCCACGGCCTATTAAGTCTTTTTTCTATTTTAATAATAACATACACGAAGGAAAACAATGAATATTTGGATGTGAAATCAAAGATGCGTTGTAGCCTTCATAATTTTGCAGGATATTTTTATTTAAAAATCTACCATTTTTCCTAATAAAAAATATTTTTCTTATTTATATTCGGTCGTTAAATAAGGCGAAAATTGCGATTCAGAAATAATGATAAATGTACGAATTTTAAAAAAAATCCTATTAAATTGGCAAAACTAGAAAATAAAGAAGAAATTCGCATTTTCGTTTAGAAATTCGCATTTTAACCGAGAATTTTTGCCGTAAGAGACCAAAATTTTACTATCTAATTATTAAGATCGTGTATTAAACGTGATATTTTTGTATTAGTCTTATGGAGATGTTCAAAGAACCAGAAAAAAAACCCGCATGTTAAGCGATAACGAGCATTAACCATGAGTTCGACTGAAACCGAGTTCAACACAGTATAATTCGATAAGTTTTGGCCGTAAAAAAATTACTCAAAAAAGATTTTTAAAATATATTTTTTAAAAACTGAAGATTATGCAATGATTTAAATTTCCATTAAATGTAGCATCCTAAAAATTATAAAAATTCAACATCAAACTTTACGTTTAGCATAAAAAATTCAGATCGTAAAAAATCTAGACTTTTTTTTTTTTTTTTTTTTTTTTTTTTGTTAATAAAACTGATATGATTTATGATTTTCAGATGTTGATTTTGAGCTCTTGTCTATGGATGATTGGGCACTATGCGGTTTTTGCCTGTTATTCTATGCCTTGTCTTTTCCTTTGACGTCTATAACTGGAATTGCTTATATTGGTGAATGTAAAACTACGTCTATATCAGATCTTTACCAGATAGCGAAAGGGTACAGACAGCATATACCCACGATAGTAAGTATCTTTACAACTCTTAACAATTAAATAAAAACACGTTATTTAAAATATACATATATTACTGAAATAATCAAAGGAAGATGATTTAAAAATTACTGCATTTTTACTTAGAATTACACCATAATGTAGTACTAATATTCAGGTCCTTATTATCCAAAAAGCAGGTGAAACACATGTTTCATTCTAAAATTTAGCCCCACCAGTGGCCAAGAGGTACGGACCTCTCAACTGGTGGACGGCAGGTGCTGGGTTCGAACCCAATCGCGGCTGTCGGCCTAACCGTTCGAAGTTTTCGTGGTTTTCTTCGAACCTTGCGTAAATACGGGTTAGGTCCCCTTAGAAAGACCTCCACGAAGGGCACTCCCCCCTGGTCCTATTTCCCTAGTGTAGATAATTGGACGACAAAATAAATCCAATCCAATCCAATCATTCTAAAATTTAAGAGCACACACACACACACAAAAAGGAAAAAAAAAAACAGCGTTAAATGGGGCCTTTATTTTCCATTTTTATTTCCTAGCGTTACATAAAAATAATATATATAGAGAGAGAAAGAGAGAGAAAGAGAGAGTAGAAAATTAGCCTATTTTCTTTACTACACTGTAAAAAAATTTGGTCACAAATCACGGTGGTTATACCGTCAACTTTGTGACACTTCCTTTTACCGTAATTTAACTGCACGGTATATATACCGTAAAAAACTTAAAGTACATGTACCGTAATTTAACTGAACATAAATTTAAATATTTTGTGGTATATGTACCGTAAAATATTTAAAGCACATGTACCGTAATTTAACTGCACGGTATATGTACCGGAAAGTATTTAAAGTACATGTACCTTAAAAAAGTATCGTTACAGCATATATACCGTAAATTAAATATATGGTATATGAACCGTAAAAAATATTTTTACAGCACAGATACCGTAAATTAAATGTACGACATATGTACCGTAAAAAATATTTATACAACATATATACCGTAAATTAAATGTGCGGTATATGTACCGTAAAAACATTTGCAATCAGTATGTGTACCGTAAATGAAGTATACGGTATATATACCGTAAAAATACAGGATAATCCAAAAAAAAAAAAAAAAAACCCTCCCACATTTGGCAGGTTAAAAAAAAACAAAAACAACTCTAATGAGAAACTTATTTGTTAAAAATATAGAATAGATATGACGAGAGTTTAAAATGACTATTTTTCAGAAATGACTTCTGGAAAGTGTCTTCCATTGCGAGCAATGCACAATTCAAGACGATGTCTGGAATCTATCATCACGAACGCACCGTCTTGTGGGAGAATTGCTACTCTACCTGAATTACTCTCTTGAGGTGACAATGAGTGTAGGTCTTGTCTCAAGATTGTCTCAAGCAGAGGTAGCAAATTCCACAAGACATAATATGTTAGGTGATGATATATTTCAGATATTGTCTAGATATTTGCATCGCTTATAATGAACAACACTTACCAAGCATTATTTCTAAAACATAGTCATTTAAACTCTTGTCATATCCATTCTATATTTTAAAACAAATAAGTTTCTCTTTACAGTCATTTTTTGTTTTATATTATCCTGTCAAACATGGGATATTCTTATGTTATTCTGTAATTAGAATCACCGAATATACATGGTAAGCATGAAGTCTTACTTATTATAAAAATTTATTTTGGCGGAAAATATTAGATATGTGAGGATACATTTAAACATTTTGATAAAAATTTTAATAAGACCATTTGTTGGCCATCAAATTGTGCAAAGGTATGTATACTGCTACAAAAACAAAAAAATACATTTTTATTTTTTATAAATATTAAATTTTCTGTATTTTTTAAAGAAGTTTTTTTGTCATTATGTATAGTTGTTGAAAAAAATGGTAATATATAACTAAAAACAATGAATTGCGCAATTACACTTACATAGCTGTCAACTACTACATCTTTTTAGACATTTATTTTTTATACCTCTATTTAAAACAGTTATTACTGTCACATTTCAGGTTTAAATATATAGCGAAAATTATTATTTTAAAATAGAGGTATAAAGATGCTATAAATGTAGTATGCACTTAGAGAATTAAAAAAAAAACAAAAAAGTATTGACATATGACCGCTATGATAATTGAGATGATCCCTGATAAAATAAAATGCTAATATTAAATTTCTTCCTTTCATTTCTATAAACTATTAAAACTTTAAATAATTAATAGATCTTATATTATTTTTATTAAATAGTAAAAATTTACTAAATTTTATTAAATATTAACAAATAATTCAAGAATACTAATTGCTGAAAAATTATTTCACACTTCTTTTGTTGTTTGAAAGTCATAATTATAAAAGCTAAAGGATCAGAAGGACGTGAAGAGAATACAAAGACATACAATTTCAAAAAATAAAGTAAAATTAATAAAAGTGGTCAAATTTATGTACATAAATATACATATTTCAATATCCTTATTAATTACTTGGAAATTGTTTTTTTTTCTTTAATTTCTTAACATAAAAATCTAAATTTTCTTACATTCAGTTAAATGTTTTAGAATATCACTGTCTAGCAAATCACCACTTTTGTATTTTTTATTTATTTATTTATTTATTTTATTTTATGGAAATGTGGTATTATATTATTCTTACAAGAATTGATATATAGTTTATAGCTTATAATCTTAATAACAAACTGTAATTCTCCACACAGATCAAGAAAAGTAAAAAAACAGTTGTGGACAAAATTGCTTATAACGCGAAAAATAATTAATAAAAAATGAAAAATGTATTTTCATTCCAAATTTCTAAATAATCAAGACTAAATTTATCCATACATACTTAAAAATAAGTTTAAAATTGTATCAAAGCTTTGCATTTATAAGGAGGTGGTTTGAGAATCACATAAAAATTCAAAATATAAATGTTTTAGAACATTTACAAAATAAATTAATATCATTATGATTCAGACATATTTAAAACAAACAATTAAAATATAAGAAAGATATTTATTACAATGATTAAATTACATTAATACACTATATCATAATACATAGTTATAATATTTATGTAAACATTTTTTTTTTTTTTACACAGTGTGTCATTTACTCTAGTATACAAATTCCTATAGCTTTGCCGACTTTACAGCATTATGATTTTCCGCCAATTGATTTGTTGTAGTTTGTACCACAAACAGGGTTCCTCAACATCAAGTACCTTAAAGAAAAAGGTTCTTTCAGCATGGATATAAGCATTAAAATAAATCATCAAAGAAAATACAAAAGTAATTTGTAGAAATGGTTTCACAAAATCATTTTAAGAGGTTATTTCAATATTCACAAGAAGGAACAAGAATGCTAATATTAATTATATGGGAGCGTTATTTACAATTTTCTCGCTTTGATTTTAATATATATATATATCTTTACATAGAATAGATAAGAATGATCTGCAACTGTGGGCTAGTTTTCTTTTTCCTATTTTAGTTATAGATTTTTTATTCAGATTTGGGTAGTTTCAATTTCAGAAACAGTTCTGTAAGTGAAAGAAAACTTTTAAAAAAATCTTAAACTAAAATCTAAAAATTACCCTTGGTAGATAGTCCTCAGTTATCCTACACAAAAATAACAGGTAGTTTCTATTTCAGAACCAGTTCTGTAAATGAAGGAAAACTTTAAAAAAAAAATCTAAAACTAAAATCGAAAAATTAAAAATTACCCCGGATAGATCGCCTTCAGTTATCCTACACAAAAGTCATTTAAATATTAATATCCAAGTTAAATATTATAAAATAACGCTCCCATAGAATTTACATAAGTGTTTTCGTTTCTATCCATGACTAGTGTGAGACTTCCCACGACTCTTAAGAACCTACACAAGTCCCATGGCCAAATTTTCAATATTAATGTTAAAATAACGGGAAAATTTCTTACAAAATTCGCACTTGTATTTTAATATTTTTATACAAGGTGATTCTATTTTTTTTTTTACCAAAAAAAAAAAAAAAAAAAAAAAAAAAAAAAAAAAAAAAGGGTGTTAGTACACACCAAGACAAACAATATTAAATAAATAAACCAAGGGTAGTGCGGAGTTGTTAAGTAGCGCAAAGTGAACTGTGTTCAAAGGGGATTGGGGGGGGGGGGGGGTCAACTTTCAAATAATTATAGAAAACGGAAAAATTGGTCGATTCGTTTGCGGTTTAAAATAAAACTATTTTTTAAGCCAGTATCTTCTTGAAAATAAATTTTTAAGATACATTTCAAAAAATTACGTTAGGGGGCTCCTTAAACTTCAGAGTAACCACCAACTAATTTTAACATTTATTTATTGTATCTAATTAAATGCTTGCAAAAGCTCATTAAATGGTTTTGGAAGCTTAGAATTAATTTTAAATTTTGAGCTCAAATTCTGAATCGTTGGGAGGGGTTAAGAAGCGCAAACTGAATGCATTCAAGAGTTGAAATTTAACCCTCTCCCACCTCCTCGAACACAGTTCAATTTTGTGCTATTTAATCACTCCAAACCATTCAGAATTTGAGATGAAAAATTAAGTCAAAGCATTTGAAAGCATTTAATAAGATAATATAACGGTAAAAAATAGTTATTCGTTGCTCCAAAGTCTAAAGCGCCTCTCTATCGGCATTTTTAAAAATTTATCTTTATAATTTATTTTCACGAAATACCGACATAAAGAATATTTTTTTTGAAAACCGCAAATCAATTGACCAATTTTTCTGCTTTTTATGTTTATTTGAAATTTTGGACCCTTAACTTTACTGGTGGCTATCTCTTTTAGAAAACGTTCAGGACCCTTTCTTAGATGCGTTCGTAGTTATGTAAATACGTAGCACCTATTGTTGTCGCTCAGTCCGTCCGTCTCTCCGTCTGTCTGTCCGCATATAACAACGCAAAAACAACCCAACCGAATCATTTGAAATTTAAAATACATAATTATTACATAATTTTGTCGAATCATTTCAAATTTGATGAAAATCGGATGGATAGATCAATTAAAGGGACAATCAAAAGTATTTCGTTCCATTGCGGTCAATGGGGGAAAAAAGTGTCAAACGCATTTTAATCGTTTGAAATTTTAAATACATACTTATTACAAAATTTTGTCGAGTTATTTCAAATTTTACCAAAATCGGAAGCATAGTTCAACTACAGGGACAATCAAAAGTGTTCCGTTACATTACGGTTAAAGGAGAAAATGTTTCAAATGCATTTTAATGGTGTTACACTCATTCGAAAGTAATAAAGTTGACATGCATCTATAAAGTACATATTATAATATACATTTTGCATAATCTGTGGTGCAAAGAATATTTGTTATTGATTTAAAGGGTCATACAAAAGTATTCCACTACATAATGCTATACGGGGAAACATTGTTTGGGGCTTGTTTCAATTATAATAAACTATTTCACATTTTATGAATAAGATATATGTTACTGAGGTGTAATAACGTTATCGTACGAACGCACCTCTTTTGCTACGCTTCACGTGCAATTACCAACTTGTTTTTAATGCGATACTTTAAATTGATATCTATTGTTGTGTGTATGTACTTTTTCAACTTTTGTAACAATTTCTTTATGGGAGAATAGTTTTATTTTCAGAACTGCTTTCAAAGTAGAAGCATCTGCATATCAAAAAACTGTAACAAACAATTGAAAAGGTAGAAATGCACAGTAAAAAATAAGTACTGCACCCTGTGTGAAAAAAAAAAAAAAAAAAAAAAAAAAAAAAAAACATTTAAAAATATTAAAAGTTTCCAAGATGTCGGTAAATAACACTGTTGTAGGATTAATATTTAGATTGAACATTTCTTACCGAGCCGAGTGTAGGCTAAGTGTTTAAACAAAAATGGAAATGTCGGTGCTGAAATCCTTAATTTAATACATTCTCTCAACAACGCAAACATTTTCAAGTAATTGTTATTAATTGAGTTAAAATTTTGTTTTCTGATGGTTTATCATGTCATTTGGAAACAAAACACGTGACAGAATTTCTCATAATGTTTTTTAATTTTTAAATTTAAAAGTAATTAAAAAGTGGGGTAATTTAAAATCTTCATAACTCAAAATACTATTTATAGAAATTCTTTTCATTTATGTAAACAGAAATATATAAGCTTTAATTCTGATTTAGGAATTTTAAAAACAAATAATTTGAATAAAATCTAAAAATATTTAAAGCAAAAAATTGAAAAAAAAAATACTTTTTTAAATCATATTTTCAAAATTAAATATATATACATATTTTAATTTGCTGAATCAAAATTAAAATAAAACAATTGAAAAAGACATGTTCCAAATTTAAACAAGTTTTCATTTATATAAACAGAAATATATAAGCTTTAATTCTGACTTAGGAATTAAAAAAAAAAAAACATTAATTTGAATAAAATTAAAAAATATTTAAAGTAAACAATTGAAAAAAATGTGATTTTTTAAAATTATATTATCAAAATTAAATTATATCAAAATTAAAAAATTAAATAAAAAAATATATATAATATTATCAATATTATTATCAAAATTAAGTTGCTGAATCAAAATTAAAATACAACAATTGAAAAGACTTGTTCCAAATTTAAACAAGTTTTTTTTAACAGTTCTTGAGTTATAGCAATTTAAATACAAGAAATGATGAAAAAACTCATGAAGAAAAAAGCATTTTCACAGAAAGTCATTTCTATGAGAATGATTGCTTTGACAGCTAAATTTTAAAAGAAACAAAAACGAAAAAAATAATATTTCTTGTTCCAGTTAAAATCGAAACAAGGTTTTAAACGTCATTAAGCAGAATTTTTTTAATGCAACAGAACTGTTTAATAAAATTTGAATATTTTTGTGTCCCGCACCCTTTTAAACACCGAAAGTTACAGGGCGCAGCAAAAAATTAGCCATGTATGGCATCTGGCGACAGTGAATCGGTTATTATAATGAAGAGCAGGGTATGAAAAAAAATCAATTAAAAACCTTGGTTTACTTGGAGAAGGGAAGAGGGGTTAAAAAGCTTTTTATAAAAAATTCTAACTAGAAATAAATAAAAGTATGCGTTTAATAATGATAATACTGAGACGCTATTTTAGCTAAATTATGTGTGAATTAAATATATCGACAAATAAAATTATGCTATTAGTAATAGCTGAAGGTCATTATTTTATTATTAGCTATATGTGTTTGAAATATTATAAGAAATGTATCAAGCCGTTAATTAAAAAATAAAGCAAATATCGACTTTAGTTTGTGTTTGATTTTATTTCTTTTTGAAAAATTAAAAAAAAGAAACTATGATTAGTATTTGTGCAATAAAAAAATGCTGATATTCAGTCATATCCACTATTTGTTGCAATCACTATTCATATTGCAAGCACTTTAGCAGAATGTTAAAGAATGGAGACAGGTGTTACAGATTTTCTTTTCTTCCTTACAGATTATTTTTTCATCAAACATCTATTTTGCTTTGTATTATATTTAACACTTTATTACTTAATGCAAAAACTTGAGTTAGTTATTAATAGAAGTGAATAAAACGCGTAAAATCGTTGCAAGTAAGGGTTTAGTTAACGCTGCAATTGCAAAACATTTTACCTATGGATTATTTTCTGCCTCTTTAGTATCTGTCGCAGACCATCGAGATCTTTTTTGCCACTGGGTAGTAGGTAGTTCCAAGTCTACTCTTCCACCATGCTTCAAAAATGAAATTAGGTAGCCATATTCCTCCTCCATTCCAAATTTCCTGTTATTGAAAATAAACATTATTTCTTAACTACTTAAATATACCAAATGAAAAAAAGTCTTTATAGGGTAACACCCCCAGTAATTGGCACATTAAGAATTTTTCTTTAAACTTACTTCAAATTTCATTACAGAGAAACAAGATATTTACTTGGAAATATTTTTAAATCAAAGAATGCATATCTGTGCATCTATTTTGCCCATTAAAAGCAAACAAATTTGAAAAAATATTTTTCTAAATATATATATATATAAATTTGCTGAAATCACCAGTAATTGGCACCTAGAACACCAATGTATGACACCTTGTGATCCAGTAATTGGCACAAGTTTATGTTACAAAAAAACTTTACACTTTGAATTGAATTTAATCGCTTTAAATGAATTTACTATAGATGAAAATGCCATATTCCAGGTTTTTGAGACTAAGAAATCAGCATATTAGTCTGAAATGTGAACACTTTAAAACAATACAATATACTTATATTAATACCCAGTGATTGTCATGCTGTCCCCAGTAATTGTCATATGAAGTTTTAATGGATTCCAATTACTGACAATATTTCATATTTTCAAATAAAAACAAATGTTAAACAAAATTAGTCTATAACTTTGAAAGTACTTCCAAAATAAGTGGTTTAATCTCAAATTCCTTGTGAATTCTTTGTAAGTGGAATAGGTGCCAATTACTTGGAACTAGCAAATTTGAAGCACCATTAAATGGCATCTATCATTAATTCAGAAATCCAAATATTTGTGTCGAAAATACTTTTACACAATTAAAGCACCCTTTTTAACCAAACAAAACTATTGTCAATTAAAATTTAAAATATAATATAAATCAGATATTAATGAATTGAAAAGCATGTCTTCCTTAAGCCAAAGAAGAAGCATTTGCAGCAAAAATGGCTAATTTCATACAAGCCATAATTGTTTCTCTTTCCTAGGCACTATTGTCATCTAGTAGCATAAATCAAAATTATAATATTTAGCATAAATGAGCATATAACTGGTATATGGTCTTGCATTTTTAAAAGACTGGATATAAATCTTATTTTAGGACATGTTGTAGAATGTTCCAATCACTGGTGCATGCCAATTACTGGGGATTTTACCCTACCAGCCATTTTATTAGTAAATATCAATATTTCTTCTGGATTGCTTGTCAAAAACTGTGAAAACATGTTTTAATTTCAAAACATTTTGAAGAGTTTGGGCGATAATGACTATGAAAAGAAAAATAAATAAAATAACAGATGAAGACCCCTCCCTTTTCTGTCATATTATAATTACTCATTATCGAAAAGCAAATGTATTTTCATGAAAAACGAAAATATAAAAACCATATTTTTTAAATTCTCTAAATAATCAATTTGAAAAAAATATATATCACACAAGGTTTTGACTTGTAAGAAACTAAATAGTTATGCTGTAAATCAATGTTTTTTACAGTTATTAATATTTATCACTTAAATTACGCAGGCTGATTTCGAAGATGTCAAATAGATGATAATTATAATTTACACTTCCCGTAAAACTTCTAATATTGAGAACATGTGATAAAATATGGATTGAAAGGTAAACCTCTTTGGTTTATGACAGGGGTGCAAAAGTCTTTGCGCCAGTTTCTTCTGCCCAGTTGCGCCTATGTTCTCACTAATAAATTTATTTCGTTTCGTATCATCTAATAATTTGTATAAATTTCTTGCTAGAATGCTATTAAATTTTAGTGGTGAGTGACCGCTAACGCTGGTGCGTTGATTTTTGCACCCCCGGTTTAGGATCTATATGTGTAAAACTCTAAATTTTGAGTGTAAAGTTACGCAATCAGGCTCATTCAAAGCAACAATTTAAAAAATATATTTAAAAAAAAATCCTATTTAAAAAAAAGGGGTCTATTTAAAAAAAAAATCATTTAATAATAGGCCCCTTCGCAAAATCAGTCACTTCATTATTTTTACCATCTCAATTAAAAAAAAAAAAAAAAAAAAAAAATTAAAACAAAGACCGATTCAATAAACCGATAATCCGATTCAATAAACTCTCTATTTATGCAAAAAGACAAATTAAAAAAATATTACTCCGGTAATTTGACTTTAACTGGCTGCTTTTTAGGTGCGTTCGTAATTATATAAATACGTAGCACCTATTGTTGTCGCTCAGTCCGTCCGTCTGTCTGTCTGTCCGTCTGTCTGTCCGTCTGTCTGTCTGTCTGTCTGTCCGTCCGCATATAACAACGCAAAAACTACCCAACCGAATCGTTTGAAATTTAAAATACATAATTATAACATAATTTTGTCGAGTCATTTCAAATTTTATGAAAATCGGATGGATAGATCAATTACAGGGACAATCAAAAGGATTCCGTTACATTACGGTCAATGGGGAAAAAAGTTTCAAATGCATTTTAATCGTTTGAAATTTAAAACATATAATTATTGCGTAATTTTGTCGAGTCATTTCAAATGTTATGAAAATCGGATGCATAGATCAATTACAGGGACAATCAAAAGGATTCCATTACATTATGGTCAATGGGGAAAAAAATTTCAAATGCATTTTAATAGTTTGAAATTTAAAACATATAATTATTACGTAATTTTATTGAGTCATTTAAAACGTTATGAAAGTCGGATGCATAGATCATTTACAGGGACAATCAAAAGTATTCCATTACATTACGATCAATGGGAAAAAAAGTTTCAAATGAATTTTAATGATGTTTTACTCATTCGAACATAATATAAGTGGTATGAATCTATGAAGTATATACTAAAATATGCATTCTGTACAATCTGTGATGCAAAGAATTTTTATTATTAAGTTACAGGGCCACACAAAAGTATTCCACTACATAATGCTATACGGGGAAACATTGTTTGGGGCGTGTTTTAATTATATTCAACTATTTCACATTTTATGAATAAGATATACGTTTCTGAGGTGTAATAAAAATTACTTTCTGCATATTTACAGAAACACAAAGATTTCGACTACTATACTGTATCCGAAGTACGCTCTACTATATCAGCAAGATCTGAATATTTTTTAAACTTCGTTATCGTACGAACGCACCTCATTTGCTACGTTCACGTGCAATTTCCAACTTGTTTTTTCTAGAGAGGAGGGAAGGGGGTCAAAATTGGCCGTAATTCGCATTTATTCAGCGAAGTATTTGAATTATAAGTTACAAATTTTTAAGTTTTTTTTATTAATTTAATGACACTTATATTCGTATAACATGCCGAATCACAAAATACCGGATCGACTATTTCGTCAGACACTAGTTTTAATGAGATTTAATTGAGACTTAATATTTTAGAAATATTTAAAACAAAAGAAAGTCTTAATATAAACACCATTTCTCACTCTTATTAAAACCAGTATTATGAATGGCATATACCGGGTGTCTACTAAATAACTGACCCATTTTGAACTTAAATAACAAATAAACGGTCGGAGATAATAATGCGCGGTTTGCGGTATTGTTATTAGAAAATCAATAAATTTTTAAACATGGACATTGTTAATACAGTTCAAATTTCGGAAAAAAATATTGCGCTGGCGATAACAGGCTGTTTGAATACAGACATGACTCTAATTTTCATAAATATGAGATTTTTGGCTGGATCTGAATCTATATGTTGTCGAATCTGAATCTATATGTTGAATCGACTCTCGAATCAGCTTCAGAAATAGGGTACGTTGGTTGGAAAGTGATTTAAAATAATATTTGTGATTGAACCACCCCCTCATTTCCCCTTCTCAGTCTTGGGTTTGAGATATTATTTTAAATGTTATTATATTACATTAACAAAGTTCATATTTTAAAATTTATTTATATTCTAATAACAATATACAAGCCGCGCATTTTTATCTCAAATAGTTTTTTTTTATTTACATTCAAAATGGGTCAGTCATTTACTGGACACCCGGTACATGAATAAGCACGCTTTTAAATGGCAACTAATTTGTAAAACAGTCATGGTTTTAAAAATATATATGTATATTTTTATTTAAATCGGATTATTTTTATTTAAATCGGGCTTTATGATTTTTTTTTTGTGTGTTAATATGCTATGTTTTCAAGTTTTAATTATTGTTATTAGTAGTACGGGATATATTAGTTAGTACTAGTTCTAATACAGTGAAACCTCCAAATAAGGGACATTTTTGAGACCGCAACTTTTGTCCCTTAAATAGAGGTGTCCCTTATTCGGAGTGTCCCTTATTTGGAGGTTTCACTGTATTAGTAATAAATAGTACTAAAATTTATTACAGTATTAGTAAGTGAGGGAGAATGGGATGGAATGGGACAGAAAATTTTCCTCGTTACGTATTATTCTAAACATCAATCGCATACTAGATGGACGCAGTGATGTAACTAGTTAGGGGCAGAGGGAGCGGTCCGCCCCTGGTATCACCCAATATTTATTTCCAAATAGCTATATAAAAATCTAATACAATTTTGGAAAAGAATTCTGAAATAAGATTAATTTCTAGCGTAACGACGAAATAGAGTTAATTTTCTTAGAGAAGTCGAAATTTTATGCAGACTGGTGTGTTTAAATAAGATATATGCACCACGGAACAAAAACTAACCTATCCAACGAGTGGGTATCAAAAGTAAACTTTAAAAGAAAGAGAGAATCTTCTAGATACAGACACCACATTCATTTATGCGGATTATGGGTTAAGTAAAAAATCGCTCCTCTGTTTTTTTTTTTCCTTAAAGCAGAGCAAAAGGTAAATGAGGAATGGTGTGGTCATTTGTTATAATAGCGTACAATTGTGAAAAAAATATATATAACGGATCGGCAGGGGGGGGGGATGACACCATGGGGGCTGGGGGTAACACAATTTACATCCGCCCCGGGTGTCACCCATCCTAGCTACGCCACCGAGATGGAGCAACCAAATCTTCTGTTGAAAAAAGTTGCTGATGAGCATAAACTTAGATTTGTATAAAAAAATTGTTTATTAAAAAAAAATAAATCTGCTTCATATAATTTAATGGTTTTGCTGTATATTAATGACTTGTTTACGTGTAGCTGTAATAGTTTCCCTATTTAGAAAATCTAATATTATGTATTATCCATAATTTAAACTAAACTTAAAAGCAGCACTGTTGTTTATATAAGCAGTTTAACATAAAATAAGATAAGGGGAGAAATGGGACAAGCTAGCAAAAGGAGTAATGAAATAAGTCGAATTCCTTCTTTTGAATAAGATAAATGTAAATTACTAGTACTATTCAAATATTCTAATAAAAAGGATTAAATTTAAACATAAATAGTTGAAATGTTGAATAGAAAATATTCTAAAACTTACAGAAGTCAGTTGCCTATTTTTAACAAAATCTAATCCAACGCGCACTTTCATAAACTGATTTATTTTTTAATTCTTAGGTAATGTAGACAAACAAATGAATTACATACTTTTAAGACAAAGAAATTTAAAATAGATATAGTTCAAATTATTTATCTAACTATGTAAGTTAAAGGAAAACATGAAATATAACCCAATAACTCACTTTAGTTTGATTAAGTGGAATCGCAAGTTCTTCCATTGCCGACATCAACAGTTTGACGTCATAGATTGGTTGGTTGGCAAATACTGAAACTTATGCTACTACCCGTAAAGGAGGCTATGGTCTCGAAAATCTAACACCGTTACTTCCGTCGAAAATAACTTTTATGTGCTGCATTATCTTACCTATAATTTAGACATTTTCAAGGAAAATGTTTTGATTAATCAATAATTACGATGGTTTTACTAGAAACAAGAATGATAATTTTTTTTATTAGGTGCATATATAACATTATCATTTTAGGAATGAGGGATTGTCTGACACATGATATCATAAGATATCTCTAGGGGGAGGGGGGGATTTGCCTTTTGATATCGATATCATTTTTGACCCAATAAAAATTATCTCTTTCTTTGTAACATGGTTTTTTGTTCAAAATAGTACATTACGTTTTTTTCTTATTCTGTTATCTATTTTCGCGAAAATACAAAGCTATCATTAAAATCCCTAAATTATAATGAAATTATCTAATTCTAAAATATGGTATACCCCAACTTTTGACATTCCTATTCATCTTCATATGTGTATGCATATATATATAATCATTGATCGAGAAACCTTGTGTGAAATTTATTTGAAATACAGCTTGTATTTTCTAATAAATAAAAGAGAAAAAATGTTGTCCACTTGTTCTGTTGATAAGAATTTCTACGTCTTCCCCCTCCCATCATCCCTACTTCGTTCGGAGGGCAAGTTCGAGTAACGAGAGACGCTTCTATTAACAAAAATAGCAGTCTTGCCATATCAGTGTTGGATTCATGGGGTGGCCCGGGGTAAACTCCCACCCCCCTAAATAATGAAATGCATCCCCTCCAGAAAAATAGTTTTTGTGTTTTCACTGGTGAAAAAGTGTCATTCTCCCCGGTATTCTATAATGTCCCCCCCCCCCCCCCCCACGGAGCCACAGAAGTCACTCTCGAAGAAAAAATGTCTGAATTCAACACTGCGCCGTATGGCGAAATATCATTATTGTCAGTACGTCGAGTGAGATAGGCTCTAAAATTTTGATTTAAGATTTTTAGAGATTTTGAAATTTAGCACATTTTTAAAAATTAGAACAAAAGGATTGTTAATTACTAAATCTATGAGCTCATCAAGATTGCGGTCTGAGGTCGTTAAAATTCCAACAACGTATGCGAAAAAGATTTTTGAATTTTAGTTATTTATGAGATTGGTAGAGGAAAAGGGACCGGTGTTTGTAGTTTTACCGATGGATTATCCGTAAATCTAAGCCAACTGACTGTTTCGTATTTTATTATATTTTTCTAATAAGCATGTATTTTTTTCTACTTTTATGATAATTTTGTCTAAATTTTGAAAGGGGGTGATTCGCGGGTGGAGGGGGGGGTATTTATAGTCTCCAAAATTTCCCCATTTGCGCACACACGATACGTTATACCATTTCGTTTTTTTTTTTTAAGCAGGCAACGTACTAGACGCCAATCTTCAATATTTGAGCGATGCGACTTTCGATGCATTAGTATTGTAAGGAACGTTAAGAAATTGTGTTGCGAATACGGAAAAAAGAAATGGTAAAACAGATCGTGCTGCCCAGCTTGAAATTTTCGAAAAATAAGAAATACCATATTTCGGTGCTTCTCTTTATTTTGCTTCATGGATTAACTCAACTTTGAACGGAAATTTTTAACACTGTATTATTAGCTTTTTTCAATGAATTTTGAATTTTAAGTAATTTTTAGCTGGCAAATTTCTTATTTGTCATACTTTTAAAAAAATGTTTTTTAGAGTTAAAATAAGTTAATAAGACAGATATATAACATTAAAGAAAAACTTTATTAAGAATTTATGCAAGTTAAAAATGTAATAAAAATACTTGCATACTAATTACATTCACTTAAAAATAATTAAAATGTTACATACTTCTTTGTCTCGCACGTCCGGTAAAAGGATCCAACTGAATGAAGCACGTAGAGCATACAAAGATGAATAAATCCTTTTAACGTATGTCACTGGTATACTAAAGTCTAAATTCATGGTACAAACTTTAAGGAGTGATAGTACACATCAAGACAAACAATATTAAATAGGAAACTAAGGGTCCCAAACGTCTTCCGAAGGAGATAGGAGCCATTAAAGTTTAGGGTCCAAAAACTCAAATGATTATAAAAAACAGAAAAATTGGTCGATTCGTTTGCGGTTTTCACTAAAATTATTTTTTATGTCAGTATTGTCTTGAAAATAAATCATAAAGATAAATTTCAAAAATTGTCGATAGAGGGCGCTTTAGACTTTGGAGTAACGAACAACTATTTTTTACCGTTATTTTTTGCATCATTAATTTTTTTAGAAGCTTAGACATAAACTTGAACTTTGAGCTCAAAATCTAAATCTCTGGGAGTGGTTAAGTAGCGCAAACTGAACTGTAAGGAGAGGTTCAAATTTCAATGATTATAAAAAACGGAAAAATTGGTCAATTGATTTGTAATTTTCACCAAAAGTATTCTTTATGTCAGTAATATTTTGAAAATAAATTATAAAGATAAAATTCAAAAAATGCCGATAGAGGACGCTTTAGACTTTGGAGTAACGTACAACTATTTTTTTACCGTTATTTTTTGCATCTCATAATTGTTTTTAGAAGCTTAGACATAAACTTAAATTTTGAGATGAAAATCTGAATCGTTGGGAGTGGTTAAGTAGCGCAAACTGAACTGTGTTCAATGGGGTTGGAAGGTTCAAATTTCAAATGATTTTAAAAAACGGAAAAATTGGTCGATTCGTTTGCCGTTTTCGCTAAAACTATTCTTTTTGTCAATATTTCCTTGAATATAAAGTTTAAAGATTAATTTTAAAAAAAAACCATTAGAGGGCGCCTTAAAATTTAGTGTAACCAACAACTATTTTTAACCGTTATTTTTTGTATCTAATTAAATGCTTGCAAATGCTTAGATTTAAATTTTGAGCTCAAATTCTAAATCGATGGAAGAGGTTAAGAAGCGCAAACTGAAATGTGTTCAGGAGTTGAAATGATACCCTCCCTACCCCTCGAACACATTTCAATTTTACGCTACTTAATTACTCACAACGATGCAGATTTTGAGCTCAAAATTTAACTTTGATCATTTACAAGCATTTAATTAGATACAAAAAATAACGGTTAAAAATAGTTGTTGGTTACTCTAAAGTTTAAGGCGCCCTCTAACGGTATTTTTTGAAATTAATCTTTAAAATTTATTTTCAAGGAAATATTGACATAAAGAATAGTTTTAGCGAAAACAGCAAACGAATCGACCAATTTTTCCGTTTTTTATAATCATTTGAAATTTGAACCTCCCCACCCCCATTGAACACAGTTCAGTTTGCGCTTCTTAACCACTCCCAACGATTCAGATTTTAATTTCAAAATTTAAGTTTATGTCTAAGCTTCTAAAAAAATTCATGAGATGCAAAAAATAAAGGTAAAAAATTGTTGTACGTTACTCCAAAGTCTAAAGCGCCCTCTATCGGCAGTTTTTGAATTTTATCTTTATAATTTATTTTCAAGATAATACTGACATAAAGAATAATTTTAGTGAAAATCGCTAATCAATTGACCAATTTTTCCGTTTTTAATAACCATTTGGAATTTGAACCTCCCCCCACAGTTCAGTTTGCGCTGTTTAACCACTCCCAACGATTTAGATTTTGAGCTCAAAATTTACGTTTATGTGTAAGCTTCTAAAAAAATTTAATGAAACCCAAAACAACGGTAAAAAATAGTTGTTCGTTACTCCAAAGTCTAAAGCGCCCTCTATCGGCATTTTTTGAAATTTATCTTTATAATTTATTTTCAAGGCAATACTGACATAAAGAATAGTTTTAGTGAAAACCGCAAACGAATCGACCAATTTTTCTGTTTTTTATAATCATTTGAATTTTTGGACCCTAAACTTTAATGGCGCCTATCTTCTTCGGAAGACGGTTGGGATCCTTAGTTTCCCATTTAATATTTTTTGTCTTGATGTATACTATCACCCATTAAAGTTTGTACCATGAATTTAGAACACCCTGTATATTCAATGGTACACAATATTATAATTTTAATTACATGACTTTGAATAACTGATTAATTACACTAGTTTAAAATCCTAGAGTTTCACGTCTACGAATGCTATAATTCTTCAATAAAAATTAAGGATTGGTTGAACTCATTCATTAGATTGAAATTTCACACTAGAAAAACGACATCTATCCAGGCCGTCGAGAGCCGTGACGTGCCCAGGATCAGTTACACATCCCCTTCCCTCTTATACAGACTCTGAAGATACATAAAAAGCATGTGAATCTTTAATAATACCTCCACGACTTTGAAGACTACTTTGTTCGCCTGTCATAAAATTAATTATTTATTTTCCTGAATTTAAAGATACATTAGATATTAATACTATTTAACAAAAGTAATTATAGACCTTTCCTTTTTTGTTGTTACGTTATGGTATACGTAAAAATTATAATGTACAATGTGTATTGTAACTATTGGGCTCCTTTGAGCTTCTTGGTCCTCCAAACAATTTGCCGGCTGAACCCCCCCCCCCCCTTCTCTCCTCAGATCTGCTCTCATCAAGCAGCAAGAACATCATTTGATAGGTTGCCGTACAGCGAGGCGAGAATAACATTTTTTCCCTTACTGAAATATAAGTATTTTACAATATAAATGGCGTTTTTAATGAAAAAACATTATTTTATGGTACAAATACTGTTTATAATCGAAATAGCATAGATACTGGATTTTTTTTATTCCTAATATACCTTAAAAATACGGTACTCATATCGTAAAGAATGAAAGCAGTAGAAGCACGGTAAAATTTAGGTACACCTATTGAAATGCTACAAAAATGTTTAGAATGTCATTTATCTTACTGAAAAATAATTATTTTACGGTATAAATACCGAGTTTTTACTGGGAAACAATCATTTTACTGTGTAAATACCGTTTTCAATCGAAAGGGAACAAAATCTATTTTTTTACGCTCAATATAACTTAGAAATACGGTATTCATACAGTAAAGAGTGAAAATGGTAGTAGTACCGTGAAATTTTCGGTACATCCACTGGAATTTTACAAAATTTTTTTACAGTGTACTTCAAGAAAAATATCCAATTGTGTAACCTGAATTAAATTAATTTTATTTTTTCACAGTGAAACTTTTACTTATTTCCCACACATACTTTATGAAACGTATCTAACTGAGAAATCTGAATGGGATCATTTTTTAATTTTTTATAGTGAAAAATTTGCTTTTTTTTCCACACTACTTCAAGAAAATTAAGCAACTGGGAAATCTGATCAGTTTTATTTATTTGTTTAATCATTTTTTTATTGGCAAGTTTGCCCGAGTTCCATCTACTCCAAGAAACTTATCGAACGGATAGATCTGAAAGTGATCAATTTTCAATTTTTAAGATTGGAAAGTTAGCCTTTTTTCCTCACTTATTCAAGCAATTTATCTCTTTGAAAAATCTTAATGTGACCAAATTTTAGTTTTCTAGAATGAAAAATTTACCTAATTCCTACATAATTGGAAAATCTGAATTTATTTAAATTTTTATTTCTTCAGAGTGGAAAGTTTACTTTTTTCCACATTACTTTAAGAAAATTACATAACTGGGAAATCTGAATGGGATCAATTTTTAATTTTTTAAAGTGGAAAGTTTGCCAGGTTTCTACACTACTTCAAGAAACTTATCTAACTAAGAAATCTGAAACATCGCTTGCCCTCAAGAAAAGTGACGCATCTGGTAAAATTGCATTTTGCGAAAGTCCTTTTTTTTTTTTTTTTTTTTTTTTTTTTTTTTTTTTTTTTTTTTTTGCCTTAGAACAGATTTTATTGTCGAATAGATTCAATTCTACAGAATTTTGTAACTTTTTAAAATATTTATTTATTTGTTTGTTTTTTGTTCATTTATTTATTTATTTATTTTTGTCAATTTAAGGCCAAAAATTGTAAACTATTTTATCAATTACTTTTTTAATAAAAAAATTCTTTTTTAAAGAAAAATTAATTACATCTCATAATTCTGGGAATTTAATGAAGAGGATTATTTTAATTTCTTCTTCTTCTTTTCTTGTTAGTTTTAATTAAAATTAAATCAACCATGTAATTAAATATGGTTTTTAGCTGTACAAATATATGCTGTTACAAATATCTGAAAAGCAGTTCTTTAAAATTTTTAATTCCTTTAAAAAACTTAAATTTCATTATGCTATCATTAAAGTTCTTAATGACAAAGCTTAAGGATTTAATAACTATAAATTAACGATTTGGATTTATTAATCGAAGGATAAAGTGTTTTGAAATAAATACTGAACCAAACCTTCTGCACCCAGAAAAAAGTTTGGTTGAATCAACAAAAATTTGTTTGATCCAACAAATCTTTTCGTTTAAATATGGGTCAATGGAAATTTTGTTTGAATAAACAAAAATGTATTGTTAATTTTTTTTTTCAATTTTCCGTCCCCAATTTTCATCGGAAATGCATAATAACGTAATAATAACGTTATTAATTTGTCTCTATTCGAAAAAGTTTTTATTATCCAAAAATTATATTAATCCTTATATAAGTCCATTAATCAAAATTACGTGAGAGAGTTATAGCTACTGCACACCAATTTAAATTTTGCAAAAACAACAAAATTTTGTTGGAATTACAAATTGAAAATACAAGACTTTAGTAAAACTCAAATGAAATTGCCGAAATTTTGTTAAAATGTATAAGAACAATATCTATACTAATAAAATCCGTGCGCCTCTGTCTGTCTGTCTGTCTGTCTGCTTGAAGCCGATTACAGTTCGCAACGCGGGCGAGTTGGAAGTCGCGAGAGGTGTCTTTCGATTCGAAAAATTCCGGGAAAGTCATTTCGGGCATTTTCGAGATCGTAGGACCAAAATTAAAAAAGTTATGAATTAAAAACCGGTCGGGAATCGGAACGGAAAACGTCTAATTTCCCAAGCGGAGCTCAAACGGAGCTCTGAGGCAGAACACTGCGCTACCTTGCGGTGAAC
Organism: Maratus speculifer; assembly: GCA_964019185.1. Classification (NCBI taxonomy): domain Eukaryota; kingdom Metazoa; phylum Arthropoda; class Arachnida; order Araneae; family Salticidae; genus Maratus; species Maratus speculifer. The sequence continues at coordinate 179,958,340 of OZ025303.1, forward strand.
GACCTGAACTTTTCCCCTTTGGCTAAAAGAAGAAGCAGCCGAAAACCTCTTTTTTTCTCCCGGGAAAACGACTTTTTCTTTCGTTTCGGTTCTTTGAAAAAGAACTAATTGGTAAAAAATGTTAAACACGGTTTATTTTCATACTTTTTCTTTTTGGTAGCATACACGAATATAGTGTAACCTAAGATTTACGCGATTAATACTAATTTTTGTTAGTACAAACGGAAAACGAGCTGCCAAAATTATTTGTTAGTTATGTTGTTTGTGATATTAATGAAATTACTTATTTTTTTAATAGCAGTCTTTTGCAGTTTTTAATACCGAAACTTTTTTTGCGTGTTTTTTCTTAAACCATCATACAGACAGTTTTTAAAGTAGATAAAACTGATTACATACTCAGAATCTGCGTAAAAGTCTGCTTCTGATGAACCAAAAAATACGAGAAAATGTCTTATGGGCGCGCAGCGCCAACCGTGCAAAACCAAATATTTTTAACGGGACGATGGCGACCATGGCACGTAGCGCCGGTCGCCATCGTCATCATCTACGTGCCCATCGGTCGTGGGCACGTAGCGCCCACTGTGCGAAATCACATATTTTTAACGGGATAATGGGCTCATAACAACCATAGCTCTTTAATTTACTTTTTTTGTGCTTGAGGATTCGAACTCCAAGACTTGCTTATTAAATGAATTTTTTTGCTTATTATATACTGCTTAATATCGAGGTTCGTTAGGAAAAAGTGGCCCAGCTAGCGGGCGTAGCTCGCTAGTCTATACTAATAAAATCCGTGCGACTCTGTCTGTCTGTCTTTCTGTCTACTTGAAGCCGATTACAGTTAGCAACGCGGGCGAGTTGGAAGTCGCGAGAGGTGTCTTTCGATTCAAAAAATTCCGGGAAAGTCATTTCGGGCATTTTCGAGACCGTGGGACCAAAATTAAAAAAGTTATGAATTAAAAACCGGTCGGGAATCGGAACGAAAAACGTCTAATTTCCCAAACGGAGCTCAAACGGAGCTCTCAGGCAGAACACTGCGCCACCTTGCGGTGAACGACTAGAACTTTTCCCCTTTGGCTAAAAGAAGCAGCAGCTGAAAACCTCTTTTTCTCCCGTCATTTTATCAAAGAATGTATAAGAGAAAAGGAACTAATTGGTAAAAAATGTTAAACACGGTTTAATTAATATAATAATATTTAAGCACAGCAAGATATGTTCACTAAGAGGTAATAGTGTTGCTAATTAATATTTTGAGGATCTCAGATGTAACTGGCTATTCATATATTTATTCTGTGTGTGAGTATTAATCGTTGTAGCTCATTTTCATACTTTTTCTTTTTGGTAGCATACACGAATATTGTGTAACCTAAGATTTACGCGATTAATACTAATTTCTGTTAGTACAAACGGAAAACGAGCTGCCAAAATTATTTGTTAGTTATGTTGTTTGTGATATTAATGAAATTACTTATTTTTTTTTTAATAGCAGTCTTTTGCAGTTTTTAATACCGAAACTTTTTTTTTTTTTTTTTTTTTGCGCGTTTTTTCTTGAACTATCATGCAGACAGTTTTTAAAGTAGGAAAAACTGATTACATATACTAAACTGATTACATATTACTGCGTAAAAGTCTGCTTCTGATGAACCAAAAAATATGAGAAAATGTCTTATGGGCCCGCAGCGCCAACCGTGCAAAACCAAATATTTTTAACGGGACGATGGCGACCATGGCGCGTAGCGCCCACTGTGCGAAATCACATATTTTTAACGGGATAATGGGCGCATAACAACCATAGCTCTTTAATTTACCTTTTTTTGTGCTTGAGGATTCGAACACCAAGACTTGCTTATTAAATGAATTTTTTTGCTTATTATATGCTGCTTAATATCGAGGTTCGTTTGGAAAAAGTGGCCCAGCTAGCGTGCGTAGCTCGCTAGTTAATCAATAATTAGGTAGATTTCGTAAGAAATACTACCTATTGCAATCGCACCAGTATATATATATATATATATATATATATATATATATATATATATATATATATATATATATATATATATATATATATATATCACTTTTTTATGGACACGATAACTTCTATAATTCTTCACCAATCTCTACCAAACTTGTACATAAAATCAAAGGGTATAAAATCTTGGCTAAGTTCGTTAATTGGTAAAATCGGACCAAGGGGGGCGGAATAGGGGGCGTTTTTGTGAAAACCGAAAAAACGCCATAACTTCTTAATTAAAGTAGATATCGAATCGGTTTAAAGATTATATTACTTCTTAAAAATGGGCCAAAAGTATATGCATGATAGATTTTTGATAAATTTAGAAGTGGGCTCAAGGGGCGAAAAAAACAGGGATTTTGAGAGAAAAAAATTCATAACTTCGTCAATTTTAAAGATATCAAGTCCAACTAAATTTTTTGTAAATGTTCTTAAAATTATCTAAAACTTTTGTATTTACAACTTTTTGATAGGACCATTTTTTACCGATGAAAAAAATTAAAAACGAAAAGAAAAAGGGCGCTGAAAAAAGAGAAAAATCTATAACTCCATCAATTTTTAAGATATCAAATCTGATTAAATTTATTTTACATCTTCTCAAAAATATCTACAACTTTTATATTGACAAGTTTTTCATAGGACCAATTCGTATAGCAAAAACAAATTAAACAAAAATAGGAGTTGGAGAAAAAACCTCAAATCCAAACTGCTTACATTCTGAATCATTTTTAAAATCATTTTTGATTTTAAACGCATCCAAATGGTAGATCCTCTTATTTAGAAACTGTATAAAGTGATGCATTGGTCACTTTTCTTATAAAGACAGAATATATTTCAAAAAAGGCTACCAAAAAGGGTATTTTGAACAGAATTTCCGAAAGTCATCGGTACTGAAAATTGAAGGAAGTATTCAAATAAGAAATTGCGTTTTTTTCTGACTCTTTTTTAAATCCATTTTTGTTCTCAAACGCATCCAATTTACAGATGCTCTTATTTAGGAACTATATAATGTGATGCATTGGTCAGTTTTTTGATAAAGACGGAATATATTTCAAAAAAGGCTACCAAAAAGGGTATTTTGAACAGAATTCTCTGAAATCATCGTGACAGAAAATTTAAGGAAGTGTTCAAATAAGAAATTGCGTTTTTTTCTGACTCGTTTTTAAATCCATTTTTGCAGTCAAATGCATCCAATTTACAGATCCTCTTATTTAGGAACTATATAATGTGATGCATTGATCGGTTTTTTGATAAAGACAGAATATGTTTTGAAAAAGGCTACCAAAAAGGGTATTTTGAACAGAATTTCCCGAAGTCTTTGTGATTTGAAAATTTAAGGAAGTTTTCACATAGCAAATTGCGTTTTTTATGACTCGTTTTAAAATCCATTTTCGCTCTTAAACGCATCCAATTTACAGATCCTCTTATTTAGGAACTATATACTGTGACGTATTGGCCAGTTTTTTGATAAAGATAGAATATATTTTTTAAAATGCTGTCAAAGTGAGTATTTCGCACAAAATATTCCGAAGCAATAATGATTATAGAATTAAGGATGTATTCAAACAACAAATCGGTTATTTTATGACTCATTTTTTAAATTCAATTTTTTTCTCAAATGCATTCAACTGACAGTTTTTTGTTATTTAGGAGCTGTATAATGTACTGTTTAGGTCGATTTTTTTAATAAATTCAGAATCTATTTCAAAATATGTTTTCAAAATGGGCATTTGAGCTGAATTTTTCTTGAGATGATTCTGATAAAACCAGTTTTTTCAGAAAAATGAAATTAAAAATTTTTCATAAACGGCCAAATGAAGTTATTAAACTGGGTTTATCTCTAATCATATATATATATATATATATATATATATATATATATATATATATATATATATATATATATATATATATATATATATATATTTTTTTTTTTTTTTTTTTTTTTTTTTTTTTTTTTTTTTTTTTGAAATGAGCAATCTTCGAAATCTACCTCCGCCTATAGGCCCAGCCGACAGGGATTTTTTTTTTCTGTAGCAATAAAACAGATTTTTTACTCTAACTAAAAAATTCGCTTAAAACAACAAAAATTATAATATTACTCAACAAAACATGTTTTATAGTTTTAATCAATTTCTTTTTTCTGGGTGTGTGCGATTTTCGATCACAATTACCCACTTATTTTCCTTTTATCAGTTTATAATTATCCAACTTCTTCAGATGCTCGGTTAGTATTTCTATCAATATTTGACAGTATTTAAATTTGTCTATGTATTTGTCTTTGTGTTCTCATGTTTGTGATATTCAGTATATATTCCAATGTATAAGTCGACCCCCCCCCCCTCCAAATCATTAAGCAAAATTTTGGAAAAAATTACATTTTTGCATATTATGTCGAACCACATTTCTGGTAGCATGTTGAAAAGTGATTTGTAATCGAGAATAAAAGATAAATTAATAAATCTTCATTAAATTAGTAAACCTTTTATTTATTTGTTCTTAGTTTTTTAATCAGACTTTTTTTTTAATTCAATGTTTTAAAACTGTATAATTATGTAAAACCGAAGAATCTTAAATTATTTAGAAACCTTTTCACTCCAATACAATAATACATTAAAAAAAAAGAATGATGCCTAGTTAAACTTATGGCATAGAGCTCACAGGCTATGCAGACTAATTGTATGTTATAGCCTTACATAATAATGGTTAATTCTGCATGAAAAACCATTTACATAAATTCTGAGGGGTAGTTTCCCCTATCCTCCCTTTATACTTATCCAATGAATTCCAAAAACAAATCAGGGAACCGCCTTTTCAGAATAAACCAATACAAAATTTGAAGCAAATCGGTAAATTTTGCGTCAAAAAACCTAATTAAGACGGGAGGATTACCCCCCATTCCCCCTCTTTAAACGTATCTAATGAACACCCAATACTAATCATGGAGGCACTTCATTAGAATGATCCTACATGTAAGATTTGAACGAAATCTACTAATTCTGCATGAAAAACCCATTTATTTAAATTAAGGGGAGGGACAATAGCCCCTATTCCCCTTCTTATACTTATTGAATGAACTCTCAAAACTAATCAGGGAAGCGTCTTATCATAATAATCCTATATCCAAAATTTCATGTAAATCGGATATTTTTATCATGAGTTATCGCGTTACGTACGCACGTACATACATACAGAACGGACGGGCAACATAAGCTCTCAGGCTTTGATAGCCTGTGAGCTAAAAAAGATACTACTCTGTTATCCTGTCGATCTGAAAATTATGAGGATGATTCTGAAAGTGGAGAATAAAAGAAAATTCTGAAATAAAGAACTTTACAGATGCTTTAAGGCAAATCCAAAAGGTTAAATTTTATGACAAATGTTTTAATTTATTTTTATTCAGAAATGCCTGAAACTAGTTGGCATTGTTGTTCAGAAACTATGTAATCAAACTGTTTTTTCTGTTTCTTTTTCCTTTTCTTTTCTTTTTATTTCAAATGCAATAGATTTTAATGAAATTATTTTCAGCGTGGGCGTTTTGAACCGAACTTATACACTAAATAAGAATAAGCACTCAAGACTCAAGAAAGGGTGAAAAACACCTGTCATGTGATCAAAATCACTTATAACTCAGTAGATAATTTATTCAAAACTGGAAAATATAGCTCGATTCCAAATCACTTCCATAGTCATGCGTTCCAATTTTATACCTTTCCGGTAAAAAATAAATTTGTAAATGTGTCAAAACGTTTTCCGCTTGCTGAGAAGTTGAGAGATTTGTTGCCTTAAAATACGCTTAGCAGTTGAATACATTAAAAAAAAAAAATACTGCTGATAATGAAAAACTAAAATTTATAAGCATGGTAAATGAACACTTGAAAAGTTTAATGTGAAAAATTGAAATTTACAAAACAATAACTTTTGATTGATTACTTTATGTATAATTCTTTTAAATGATTTTATACTTTTTGCATGCACACAGTTTGTATAAAAAATACAAATCAATTAAAAATTCTACAAATTATTTAATGATTTAATAATTAATTACAAATTTTAATTAATTAATTATCTATTCCTTTTGTGTTTAATTAACGTAATTTATACATTTCGAATGCATTTAAACTTCACATTTAATGTTTTATTATTTTTATATCCTTCAGGACGATTAATGAAAAAATTAATAAAAACTCCGAATAAGGGACACCTCTATTTAAGGGACAAAAGTTCCGGTCTCACAGTCGTCCCTTATTCGGAGGTTTCACTGTATTTGATATGCTGTTTGATCATATTATTTTTGTTAAATTATACCAATATTAAATACATTTTTTTTAATCTTCCCTTTGCAGTTAACACTCCCCTTTCGATTAGCAAGAGTAGATATTATAAATGAAAACTTTGTCATAAGATGGTTGCATAATATCCTGAAGCCTTTCCTAGCTTCAAAATTGTTACAAAGGGTAAGCTGACCGGCATTGAATTTATTTTCTATTCTTTTCCTTTATCCTTCAGGGATTCTGATTCAAATTATTTTAAAAAGAATAGTTCTCACAAGGTTGTTATCAAACACAGACTATCTACTTTCTGATATACAGCAAAACCTCTCCAAGAACACCACCCATTAGATCATAAAAAATCGGTCTTTTAGAGAGGTGGTCTCTGAATGGAGGTGGTGGGTAAAGCAAAGTTTTTTATTAAATGGATATACAGTCGAGTCTCTCTATATCGAAACTCCATACATCGAATTTCTCTATATAACGAATTTTTCGTAGGAACGGTCCCCTTTTCGCATGATTACATTAAAAACAGTCTCTATATAGCGAAATATCGATCTCCATATAACGAATTTTTTCATAAATTTTTCTTAATTTACTCAGTTTTAAAAGGCTTCGAAATCATATGGAATCAATTTTCCATCACTTATTTTTAAATTATCGTCAGTGCTGAGATTTTTTTTTTACTTCTCTCCTTGTTCTTTAAATCCAACGAATTCATCCCATCTCCCACACACCTTTCAACATCCTTCTCAAAACAGAGTCAATTGGATTCATGCACATGTAAGAGAGTTAATCAATGAGAGGCACTACGAGAGGCTTTCAAATAGAGGAAAATGTTAACTACAATTTTTCATTTCTTGCTAAAATTTGAGCATTTTTTTTTAAGAGCGTAACAATTTTAAAATCAAAACAACAAAAAATCACAGATTTCTTCCTTTGAAATCAATGCAAGTCTTCCTTATTTGATTTTCATTAAGCTTTCAAATAAATGTCTATTCTCTTTTTTGAAACAGCTTAAATAATTTAGAAATAAAATGTTAGGTTAATATTTACTATTAAAATTTCAAATTATTAATTCAAAAGATCAAAAATAATATTTGTTCAAATTTCACACATTAAATACGATTTTTAACATCATTCTCTATACATCGGATTTCTCTATATAACGAATTTTTTACTGGAACGGTGGATTTCGTTATATAGAGACTCGACTGTATATACATATTCTTTACTTTGTTCACTTTCATCACTACAATACAATTAAGTTCGCTAAATTTCCCCTTCCTTTTACTTACCCACCATACGTATTGTAGGGTAAACCTTGCAATCGTTTTGAAATAAGAAAAAAAAAAAAAAAAAAAAAAAAGAAAAGAAAAGAAAAGAAAAGAAAAAAAAAGATGGATTTACATGTTTCAGACAATGGAGATTCCGAAACACATATTTTTAGAAAAAAAAAAAAAATCCGTCCATCTGTCTGTCTATCTGCAACCGCTTTTCTGTCTGACTGTACAGCTCTATTTCACGAAGAAAATGAGACAGATACTTAAAAGTTGGTGTGTATTTAGTATGAAAAATGGAAAAATAACACCTCGAATAATAAGAAAAATAGTAACCTCGATTATTTGGAACTTTTTTTAGGACTTCCGAAATATTCGTTCTGATAAAAGATAATGTAAAAAAAATTCGATTTTTTAAGAGGTTTCTGTAAAAGATAATAAAAAAACCCGATAAATTTTGCGTAAAGAATGAAGTCAATCGGATAATTAGTTTCTAGAGACATTTGTAATCCAATTTTCCACACTCTTCGAATTTCATGAGCCTATATTTCATTCAAATTTCAATTCAAATATAAATTTTAATTGGAAATGCGACACTTCATCCGACACAGTAAACTATTAGCTGATAGTTTTATCGTTTTTAGATTTATAAGGATTTTTTAATTTGATTATTCCGTCGACTAAAAAACTATCGCCAAACTATAAGATTGAATACTGATAAAGGCTTATCGTAAATCTCACATTCACCTGACATTAAACATGTTATATATGTTTGTATGTCATCAAATGATTTTTAATATGACGTTTCGTTTGTATTTTATTTGTATTTGCATTTGTATTTTTTTATTCGTACTTTAACTAACTTATTTTTCTTTCATTATTTAAAATAAAAATCATGCCAATTTGAATAATTTACGAGTAGTTCGGCAATTTATACAATGAGTCGAAATGGATCGACGGATGTTAATGTAAAGTCTATGGGAGCGTTCTTTTCAAATATTTCGCCCAAATTTCAATATTTTCCCAAGATTTTTTTGCACAAGATAGCTGAGGACGATCCACAACCGGCCTAAATTTTACTTTTCCATTTTGGTTTCAGATTTTTTTAAAAATTACTTTAACTTTCGAAACTGGTTTAAACCGGTTCTGAAATTGAAACTATCGTAATATAAAAAATATATAAGCAAAATCGAAAAAGTAAAAACTAGGCTAAATTAGTTGTGGATCGTCCTCAGCTATCCTATAAAAAAAAATCATGTAAAAATTTTAAAATTTTAGCGAGATATTTGAAAAGAACGCTCCCATAGAATTCACATTATCATCGGGGTCTTTTTCTGTGCCTAGTGTGGGGCCTTAAGTGTTGCACAAAACAAATTGCGTATGTGTGTTCTCGAAGAACCCAAAGGGTGTACAAATAGCAGTTTTGTGAATATTCTCGGGAGCAATCGGAATTTGATGAAAAGCTTAGACCAAATCTCTATGTAAAATAAAATAGAAAACGCAGCGAAGGATTAATTAATCCCGAAAGAGTATGAATGTTTTTCTTTCATTTTTTTATGAGTCACAGAAAAGACGGTTTTGTTGAAACAAATAAAATTTGATTAATATAGCCCCAATCAAATATTTTGTTTGTAATGACCAAATTGCGGTTAGACTAACCAAATGATTTTGTTAATTCAATAAAATTTTACTTAAAATTTAGTCATTCCAACCAAAATTTTTGGTTGGGTCTATGTTAACTAAAATTTAATTGTATCAACAAAACAGTTTTTTCCGTGTATAGCACATAAAATCAGTTACTTAAATTTTTTTTTCTTGAATTTTAGGTGGAATTCTATGGAAACGCCATTGAAGGCTTACAGGAGTTTTATCATCCAGCTATACTGCCAGACGAATTTGGAGGAACTTTGGGACCACTAAGTCCTAAAGTGTTTATGGAGGATGTTCTTAACTTTACAAGAAAATTAAAATATAGAAATCTATATTTGCAATAATAAAATTTCCTTTTTCTTTTTTTTGCTAGAAAACAATTCATTTAAGTTTTGATTAAAAGAATTGGAATATATACAGCGGTTAGTAAAATGATAGAAACAACATAAAAACAAAGAAATCAGCTCGCGCTTCCTATGCAAGCATGTAAATCTTTTTTGATAAAATTAAATACGGAATATTTTAATTAATACTAAAGAGTTAATTAAAAAAAATTTTTTTAGTATATTTTAAAATATGTACACTAAAAAAAATTGGTTCTCAAAATTGAGTAAAAAGTGCTCATTTTTAAGTACTTCACATACTCAAAATAGCTTCGATCCAAATGTACTCAAAACTGAAAAACGCATGTACTCATTTTTGATTCTGTGGTTGTGTTCAAATATGAATTCCTATATACTGCCCCCTGAACTCACAAATTAAAGTAAAAATATACTGGCGTTTATTTCTTGCTCAAAATTATGAACAATAAACGTTTAATTGATTTTTTATTAAGAAAAACCGCAAAATTATTAGCAAGCTACTCAAACCGAATATTTTTATGACAAGAGCATTATTTGCAAAGCACTTTTAATCAATTTTAAAAATCTGTACATAATTTAATATTTACATTAATAAGCATCTTTTATGCCACACTGAATGAAACAAACCAATACAGGGTACAAAATTATCCATTGTTTGAATTTAATAACATATGATGGTTCAAAATTGAGATAGCAATGTGTTCAGTTTTGATCCAAACATTCTCAATTCGATATGAGTACATCAATTTACTCATCTTTGAGTACTTCAATATTTCCAGTGTATTTTGTTAAAATTACGCCGGAGCAAAATGATAAAAACGCAGCAAATATTTCGAAATCGTGTCTTGTCTTTGGTGGGTAATTTTGCTTATTATTTTATTTAACAAAGCATTAAAAGAGATTATGAGCGCATTCGTTTTCTTAGCAAAATTTTTTCACTATGGGATTCGGAAAAATGCTTTCTGACATCAAAAGAGCTAGCTTATATTGATCTTATACCGTGTTCGCACTGAGATAGTTGAATCACTTAACTTTAAGTTGCTTAAATTTTTTTGAAGCGGGATACCCGGAATTAGGCTTCACCTGTTCGCTTTAAACTAAACATTGTGACTTAACTTGACCAAATTGATATCTGGGTATGCGCATAAGTTCTAAAATTTGTAAGTGCAACTTTTAACTTCCTTTTTTGTTTACACAGCAATTATCCTGCCATGTTTCAATGGAAAAAAATTAATTTCGATATACTCCCAATTTCTTTTGCGAGAGGAAATAACAGATTCAACATTTTCCATTTTCGGCCTTTGATTACAAAAACCCCCCACAAACACACGTGTTAAGCAACTGGGGTAAACAAATAACAACTTGAAATAGTTTATAATTATTTGTAGGACTCAACTCCAGTAATTTAATAATCAGAATTAAATATTCGAAAATTCAGAAATAATAATTAAATATTCAGAAGGCAGATTTCACTCAACTCACATTTAAGAGAGTATGAAAGATCAGAAACTTGCTCAAGTGAGAATCTTGATTCCGCATACAACCGCTTCAAAAAACTTCAAGTTAAGTGACTTAACTTTCTCAGTGCGAACAGGGTATTAGCTTATAACAATATCGGAATGTCACTTCAAATAATTGCGTGTGATTTTTGATTTTCTACGGAATCTAACTGTTTACAACAGTGCAAGGTCTACAGGAAGGCTAAGAATTCTTTTGAAAGAATCCGAAAATTTCATTATTCACATTGTCGTAAGTAAAGAAATTACAACAAAATGAATTAAAAGTCCGATAAAGATGCCCGCATGAATATGAAGTATAAAAAGAGCAATTATCATTTCAGAAATTATTCAATATATTAAACCGTGTCGGTAACAGCGTTTAATTCTTGATCATAATAAAGCCGCATTCACTTTGCAGAAAAACACATGAAACAACAAACGAATTGGTCTAAAATTATTTAAACTGAAAAAAATAAGTTTAATTTTAATGTTTTGGATGTATTCATTCATATTTTTATAATTTTCGGATGGAAAAAGACGTATTTTCCACATGTCAATTGGGTAGAAGCTCTTTCATGGTGTTTATGTTTTTTTTTTATTTTGTTTTTTTCGGGGGCAAACTTTAGGATATTTTTTTTCCGAAGGACAACAAAATGGACATACCTATGTTTGTATGTAAGAACTTTATTTTTTGTACAGGGTGATAAAAATGCCTATGGTTAAAATGGTTAAAAAAATGGTTTAAAAAATGAGTTTTCTTTAATAACTCTATTGATTAACATCCATCTACAAAATACTGCAATCTTCAAAAGACATTTTTATCGTGAATTTCTGGTAATATAAAATCTTGGTTTACATTAAATGAATTTACTGTAGATGAAGATGCCATATTTCAGGTTTTTGAGTGTAAGAAATTAGCATATTAGTCTGAAATGTGAAAACTTTAAAACAATACAACATACTTATATTAATACCCAATAATTGCCATGCTGTCCCCAGTAATTGTCACATGAAGCTTTAATGGATTCCAATTACTGATAATATTTCATGTTTTCAAAAAAAAAAAATGATAAACAAAATTAGTTTATAACTTTAAAAGTACTTCCAAAATAAGTGGTTTAATCTCAAATTCCTTGCGAATTCCTTGTAATTGGAATAGGTGCCAATTACTTGGAACTAGAAAAATTGATGCACCATTAATTGGTATCTGTCATTAATTCAGAAATCCAAATATTTGTGTCTAAAATACTTTTACACAACTAAAGTAACCCTTTTTAACTAAACAAAACGGTTGTATATTAAAATTTAAAATATATTATAAATCAGATAATAATGAATTGAAAAGTATGCCTTCCTTAAGCTAAAGAAGAAGAATTTGCAACAAAATTGGCTAGTTTGATACAAGCCATAATTGTTTCTCTTTCCTAGGCACTATTGTCATCTAGTAGCATAAATCAAAGTTATAATCTTTAACGTAAATGAGCATATAACTGGTATATGGTCTTGCATTTTTAAAAGACTGGATATAAATCTTATTTTAAGACATGTTTGTAGGATGTGCCAATCACTGGTGCATGCCAGTTACTGGGGATGCTACCCTATATGTTTAACGATGCTAATTTACAGAGTCTATTTCAATTTTGCCGAATACCCTCTCTGTTATTTAACAGAATCTCAGTTTTTCTAATCTCTGTTATTTTTCATAAGACTTACGATACTCGGATACTACCCGTAGATGTTCTGTAATTTGACAGACAAATTTTTAACAATGTATACATACATTGTAAATTAAAAGGAATCACTAATCACCCCTGAGGAATAAATACACATTCTATGGCAGACACAAAATATGCCCAACCTCTTTAGAGTGACTATTCACTTTGAGCAAAAGTGGAATTTTTGACTCTTTGAAAGAATGAATACTCACTTCCGGGAAGTACATATTCACTCTAAACAGGGGAGAATAATCTCTTTTTCGGAGGAATGACTATTCACTCTTGTTAAAGGAGTGCATTTTTTCACCCTGGTAGGAGTGAATAATCACTATTTCATAGGAGTGAATGTTCATTTTTTAATGCAGTGATTTCTTTTTTAGGTGCGTTCGTAATTATGTAAATACGTAGCACCTATTGTTGTCGCTCAGTCCGTCCGTCCGTCTGTCTGTCTGTCCGTCTGTCCGTCTGTCCGCATATGACAATGCAAAAACTACCCAACCGAATCGTTTGAAATTTAAAATACAAAATTATAACATAATTTTGTCGAGTCATTTCAAATTTTATGAAAATCGGATGGATAGATCAATTACAGGGACTTTCAAAATTATTCCGTTACATTACGGTCAATAGGGAAAAAAGTTTTAAATGCATTTTAATCGTTTGAAATTTGAAACATATAATTATTGCATAATTTTGTCGAGTCATTTCAAATGTTATGAAAATCGGATGCATAGATCAATTACAGGGACAATCAAAAGGATTCCGTTACATTACGGTCAATGGGGAAAAAATTTCAAATGCATTTTAATGACGTTATACTCATTCGAACATAATAGAATTGGCATGAATCTATGAAATATGTACTAAAATATGCATCCTGTACAATCTGTGATGCAAAGAATTTTTATTATTAAATTACAGGGCCACACAAAAGTATTCCACTATATAATGCTATACGGGGAAACATGGTTTGGTACGTGTTTTAATTACATTCAACTATTTCACATTTTATGAATAAGATATACGTTGTTGAGGTGTAATAAAAATTACTTCCTGCATATTTACAGAAACGTAAAGATTTTTACTACTATACTGTATCCGGAGTACGCTCTACTATATCAGCAAGTTCTGAATATTTTTAAAACTTCGTAATCGTACGAACGCACCTCATTTGCTACGTTCACGTGCAATTTCCAACTTGTTTATGTTGTTTTTATGAACATTCTAAAAGAATTGCATCTTTTCGAGCATGCAATCAGTGGTGTAGTCGTAAAAAAAAACAGAGTGTGTACACTATAAGCAGAGACTATACCCTAGAATATATATACTATAGCTTTTTTAAGAAACAGAGGGTATATGGCGTTCCTTCAAAATTTTCAGAAGGTATATGGCGTATACCTCCATATACCCTCACTACATCCCTGCATGCAAAGTAAATAAATACAAGCGTGGTAAAGATTGGAATAAAATACTTTATTGACAATATTTATTTAATTTATAATTTGTAGCATTAATTGAACTTTTAAAGAAAAATTCAAAGTTACATATGAATTAAACTAAATTACTGACAGAAAAAAACTAAAATATTTTTATACAATCGTATCGCTTGTGTTTACTTTCATTCCATGCGCTATAAATATATGATGATTTTAAAATGCCTATAAGGGCATATATAATTAACCGAAATCGTAATCAGTTTATATTATTTTTTTCCTTTAGATACCGATTAAATTGCATTTAATATTTTAATAAATCCCGTAATGTTCGTTAATTATGATATTTTTTCATGTGTAATTCATTTTTAAATATTTAGGTATCAATATTCATTATTATTATTAAATTTGAGTCTAATCAATTGTTATTGTTTACTGTATTTTAGTTACTTTAGAAGTTTGATTAATAACTGTATAATAGGTGAATCTTACGATTCACAATGTGCGATTTCATTTAAATTTTTGTTTTAAATGTAAAATCTTATCATTTACCGTACTTTTTTAGCAAAATATCACCATTTTGAAGTTCTATGGTTCTAAAATATTTTACATTTTTCCACTAAAAAAAAAAATTCTTATCAACTGACATCTTTTTTAATAAGTTCTAAGATAAATCTAAATATTAAGAATGTGTAAAAAAGTTTTATTCGTAATATTTTGTCATTGTTTGTCATGGAGTCTCAATTTTCTGTTCTCTGGAATATGCATATAAACATTTTTAAAAACGTATTCCTTATATTTAAATTTTCCTTCGCTATTGGTGAAAAATGGATTTCAGTACTGTAGTTACATATGGAACAAAGGACATAAGTCATATTTATTATTCTTGTGCTTGCAAATTATGTATCTTTTGAACATGAGCTACATAAATTTTACATAATTTAAAATGAAAAGATTGATCTAGAAAACAGTAAAAAGAAGAAAAGAAAAAAAAATGACATACTATGTACTGTTTTTAATTGCGTGAAAAATACTTTGAATATAAAAAAGTAGTTATTAATCACTTAAAAATATGTTCAATTCTGTATTATATAAGTAAATATAAACTTTTAAAAATATTTACTAAGACAATTTTATTCATATACTTCATATTGCGCATAAACAAATTTATGTCTAAATTATCATGTTTAATTATTTACTGTTAATAATTACTTGTATCAAAAATGATTGCAATAAAAGGAAAATTAATAACTTCTGAAGTTATTCAATCTCCAAAATTTAAAATCATGAACAAAATATAATAGAAAAATACTTATATGCAAAGCAAAAAAATTAATGCACGAATTTAAAAAAACTCAAAATATAATAATGAATGCTTTATAAATATACCGTTAAACAACAACATAAACTGCAATAGATGAATAAAATCCTTCTGCGTTTGTTTAAGTTTAAAAAATCTTACGGCATTAGAAAAAAAAATTCCTGTTATATTTTTAGAAATTTTGTAAATGTTAAATGTACTGAAACATTGGATACCAAAACCTACGGTTTTCAATAATAAATTAATAAACCAATAATAAGAATAAATAACGGCAATATGTAAATAAAATTTTTACAGTATTGATGCTTTTTTTCAGTCTAAAAGGTTTTCCTAATATCATATATCTCCAAATAATAATAATAACAAGAAATAAAATAAATACTGGTGCATTTAATGCGACTGTTTATAATCCGTAGACAGTAGAAAAAAATCAAAACAACTTCAATTTATTTTTTTTAAATCTTTGAACCATGAATTATTCAACTATTCAAACTTACGTTGCTTATTTTGCTTTTGAGAAGCGACAAATCAGTCAAATTACAATATCGAAATGAAAGATTAAATCATTTATCATTCATTCATTTATTCACAGAAACCAAGCGAATTGAATTGAAGCATCGCAATTTAATTATCAAAACAATCGTTAATTGTCGTTATATTTTACACCATTACATGAAGGTATAACATTTCCATATGTCAGCTTATGAAATAAAATTTAAAAATTAATTTAAAAGGAAAAATACAAAGAGAGCGAGAAAGAGAGAGAGATCAATATTTAAACACTGTTTAACTCATTTTCTTTCGATACAGATCTACTGGAAAAACGTTAAAATTAAATATGATGTACCTTTTCATTCCATAAATATCCATTTGTTTAAATCGAAATAATGGCGTAGGAAAGTATATATTCTTCCTGCTCGTGTCCTTACTTCATGAAGAAGTCAGCACAGCAGACATGCGCAAAAATCTTGACAAAAGTTTTAAATAAAATACTTATTGGATAATTCCAACATATTTCTCGGTTTATTTATACCATGATCATAGTAAGAAGATTATGTATCTTAAGATAAATATTACATCTGAAATTTCAGATTAAGATATTAAGTGCCTAAATTATTTTTTCAGTCATATATGTATTCAATTTAAGACGCCTCCATTTGCAGTGCATCGTAATTTCCAAGATTAGGCTATGAAATTCAGTTTTTGAAAATTAAAAACCAGCGATGAAATCAGGCGGTGGACAGAAGGGAACACTCCCCCCGGAGCAATGAGATGCCCACCAGAAAATGCTTTCAAAGGTCAAAAAGTGCAAGTTCTCCGCCCCCTCCCCAGGGCTACAAAGGTCCCCTCCCTCCGAAGAAAAGCGTCTGAGATCAGCACTGTTAAGAAACTACATATTTTGGTGCTTTTTCATTATTTTACTCCATATATATTGCTTCGAAGGTGAACAGAAAATTTTTAAAATTTATAATGCCAATCTTTCACTCTCATCAGCGGAGTGAGATGTTTCACTCTAGAAACATCTATCTCTTGGAAATGTCACTCCATTGTCTAGACTCTAGACAATGGAGTGACATTTCACTCTGGACAACTGAGTGGCATTTCATTCTCAACTATGGAATGAAATGTTTCACTCCTTTCTAGGGAATTCTACTCTTTTAAGCATTGCATTTTTATAAAATTCACTCCAAAAATGAAAATGTCTGTCATTCTTCCAAAGAGTGAGCTTTTCACTCCATCCGATTTTAGAATGTCAAAATTTAGAATTACATGTCCCTTTTTTACAGCTATACAATTTCTGCAAACATTTAGTAAAGAGAAAAAAAACTGATGGGCATGATCTAGTGTGATTTTCACATCTTAAGGAGTCTAGTTGTAAAAACAGGATTTTATTGATACCAAATGTCACAGAACATTAATATTGAGAAAACGGACGAAAAATTGCTTTTGTTTGCCGAATAAGAATAAACTTGGTGCTTATCGTTGCTATAGCAGCTAAGGAAGAGCTCACAGAACTATTATTCTTTTAACAGCCATAAATATTCTTTGTTGTTGATTTCTGTTCTGTAGTTATCACATTTTAATATGGTTATTAAAAACATATATTTGAACTTCATACACAGATATGACATTGCTGATCGCTATGCCAGATTGCTTAGGGGTGCAATCAGTGGTACTTTACAACTAATAGATTATAATGCTAGTTGATCGTATCATAACCTTGAATACATTTCAAATTGTACAATTTTTCTTAATGATAATACATGACTTACTGGAAAGAGAAAGTTACTTTAAGGCCCCACACTAGGCGCAGAAAAAGACGCGGATGACAATGTAAAGTCTATGAGAGCGTCCTTTTCAAATATCTCGCTCAAATTTTAATAATTTTACATGATTTTTTTGCATAGGATAGCTGAAGAGGATCTACAACCGGCCTAGTTTTTACTTTTTCGATTTTGCCTATATATTTTTTGTATTGCGACAGTTTCAATTTCAGAACCGGTTTAAACCGGTTTAGAAAGTTAAAGTAATTTTTTAAAAAAAATCTGAAACCAAAACTAAAAAAGTAAAAACTAGGCCGGTTGTGGATTGTCCTCAGCTATCTTGTGCAAAAAAATCATGCAAAAATATTGAAATTTGAGCGAGATATTTCAAAAAGGCCCGATAGACTTTACATTATCATCCGGGTCTTTTTCTGTGCCTAGTGTTGCGCCTTAAGATGAGACCAATAGTCGCTATCCTTTAAGAAAATTATTATTTTTTCCCATGGAAGAATCTCTCTATGTTGATGTGCGACAAAGGCTTGTTAGGATGAGCGAAGCGAATCCTCTACTAGTCCACTCAAATTACAATTTGTCGTACGCTTTACAAAAAAACTATTCAATATTTTAACTTCAAATTAAACACAAAAATAAATTATGATCTGTAGATTTGCAGAATATAATTTTTTTTACAGTAAAACGTTAAAAAAATTATTATTTTAATTAATTTATTTTACATGCATTTCCAATACGGAAGCATTTTAGCAAATAAATAAAAAATGAAATGCGTATATTTTCAGAAAAAAAAAAGTTTAAATCATGGAGTAAATAATTATAGATAGAATAATGATTAATTTATTAAATAAAACATGTTTTCATTATCCCGCAAAATCGTTTGCACAGATGACACTTAAACATTTTAAAAGAATTGTATTATGGATTTTTTTTTTTTTTTTTTTTTTTTTTGTAAACTGGCAACAAAATAATTGTAAACAAATAAAATTAATTCTTAAATTTGTTATATAAATGAAAAATAAAAGATCTGCGTGAAGTTGTTGGTTCAAGCTCTTTATAAATATTTTTGCGAAGGTCGTATTGTGGCTAAATAATATCGACTCATTAATCAGAAGGATTTTATAGAAAAATAAGACTTTAATAAGTTCGCAAACACAACAATAATTATTCGTGAAAACGTCACTGCGAGAATGAGAGAGCGCTTCGTTAAAAGGTAATTCCATTAATTGAGTTGCCATTCGCAGAAAGTAAACAGTTCTCCCACGCGGAGAGAATTACAGCAATTCTCATACGCTAACATGTATAAAAATGAAGAAATTAAAATAAAATGTTTTACAATTGAAAATTCATAGTATCAACGAAAGCAGATTTCAAATGTTTTTTCCAGAAAATAGGATTTTGAAGAAGTAACTTTCTTCAAGCTTTCTTCAAATATATTATTCTAAAATAGCTATCAAAGATTATCGGATGTTGATTACAAAGATTGGAAACATGCATATTTCAAACAATTAAAAAACACCAGTGGCTACTTGAAATTGTAAAAACATCTTTAAAAGAGCTTTTAGTTGAAAATTAAAAAAAAATTTGTAAAAGTTTGCTTCGAAAATATCTTATGCCAGTTTTACATCATAAGTAAAAAATTAAAATGCGCCAAAACATAAAATAACGTTTTTGTTTAATAAAGATGCAAAAATAATAATAAAAAAAAATATTGTTACTTTCAAATATCTATTTTATAAAATAATGCTTCGCGAATCCAAACAAAGCATGGCTTTTGCTAGTCATAATATAAAGTAGTTATATACCAAAAAAGAAAAAAAAAACACATAAATATGATATTCCTTTTAATTTAATTTAATTATTATTATTATTATTGGCAGGAGTATCTGGATTTGCTTACAGTTGAGATATTTATACTGTTACAGGGTGAAAAAATCTCAATAAGTTTATCAATTGGATATAACATGTTTGGTTAGCGGTTGAGTCAATACGAGACTAACTCATCCAGGTGATTGAACATGTAAATCATAAACTGCATTTTGATAACTATTATACATCAGTGAACCTAATGACACTTTTAAAATCAAAAGGACCTTCGAATAATAAAAAGACACATAATTACATGCTGCAAAATACCATCCGACATTGAATTTAACAAGTAGGAAAAATCATGCGTTAAGCATAAATTATGAAACACTTTCCAACACTTCCTGAAATCTTTAACAAACTTCGTTATCCAGGGAAATATTGTTACTGTCTTTAGCCAAATATGCATTCTAATATTTTTGAACAACCCTGTATTGATCTGTTGGTTGATATATATATATACATATATACTATATGATGGGGAAATTTAGTTTAGCAAGAAAATGACTAGCAGGTTGAAATTTCTCTTTTAGCAATTTATTTTATTGAATGAAAACATACTTGAATACTTTTGTTCAGTTCTGTAGTTTACCTAGTACCTTTATTACATGCAAGTAGTTAGCTAAAATTTAATTTAAAACAATCTTAAAACTACTAATATCACATTCTCAGAAATTATCATTCACAGGCAATCATGCATCCGATTCCTTGCGTGGCCCTGTATATCATTTTATCTACATTCTACAAACTTTCTTAGTAAACCGAAAGCAGCTCAGCGTAAAATTGCATAACTTATTTAAAAACAACCTTTAAGTAATTCACTCTCATACTTAGTAATGTTTGCGAGATCTTTTGTGTAGCCCTGTACATCAAATATAGGATTTATGCACACTATAAAATGTACAAAGATCTTCTGATAATTAAAAGCGCATATCATAAAATGCATTTCATCCATTTATCAGTCCTCATCGGATCCATATACAGTACTTTGGAAAGAATATGCTATTAGAAACCTTTTGTGTGTCTCTGTAATCGCATTATGCATGAATATATCGCATAACTTATATTAAGCCTCAGCGATGTGTATCAGTTTTATTAGTAATAAAATAATTTAATACCACCCACTCTTGGCGACCAGTTTGATGTCCCTTGAATGTATATTAAGCATTAAATAATATTACTTTTATTCATAACTTATTTTAATTGCTGAATTTTTTGTCAAATTAGAGGATTTTGCTTGAGAAATACACACAAATGTCATTTACGCACCACATTGGCGGGGTTGCAATAAAATGGCAATTAATATGTGTTTCAAAAGGTAACCCGGTTATTGTTATTTATTTATTAATAAACTACTGGTTTAATATTATTTTCTTTTTTAAAGTGTTATAAATTGTTTTATTCTATAATCATTAACTAAACTTTTTTATATTTATTATTATTTCCTTTTTTAAAATAATAGAAATTAGTTTTAAAATATCTGTAACTGGTATTTGAAAACGTTTTCACCTAATTAGCATCAGAAAAATAACTCGCCAATGTGGTGCATATATGACATGACATCTGTGCTGATAAATCAAGAACTTAGTATGTTTATGCTAGCCTGGCACAGATAATAAATTGCCAGTATTGCACCCGTGGCATTTTTTCGTACTTCATTAATTATTTAAAATATAATAATATAATTCCTTCACTCATTTCATTTATAATAGGTAACTTTAATTTAAAACTGAAAAGTTTAAAATTCATGACTTTTATTTATTTTTTTTTTAAGTAAAAAGAACAGAGAATAATAAAAATAATGATAATGTGAAGCTCCATAATTGCAGCGAAAGGACAAAACATAAACAAATTCAATTTACCAGAGTTTAAATCTTACCAAAGGACTTTTGCACAGTAACCATTAAGATGCGTTTCATTTGGATATTGCCACTAAACAATTAACAAATAATCGTGATTTTTGTGCCACATACGTTAGCATAATATATATAGATAATTATAATGTCGCACATAATTCCTCCCCCCCCCCCTTTACCATTATGCAATGGAATTCTTTAATGTGTCCCTGTAAATGAATAATAGCTATTTTTTTACCACATATTTTACAGAATGTATATTTTAGTGCATTTCCTAAATGCAATTAAATTTTAATATGTTTTACAGAGTATAACTTCTTTAAGATTCATTTGAAAGTATTTTTTCCCACAGGTCGTAATGTAAAGGTAAATTTTTGTCTGTCCCTGTAAATAAACTAATCATGCTATTTGAAATAGGATTCGTGCTTGCGTAAAAGTCAATAAGTCCAAAATTTTCAGGGCAAATCGAGTATATTTATGGGAATTGGAGCACGGCCAAACGGCCGAACGGGGACAAACCGAAATCATACACACTTTTCAACTTTGTTAAAAAATGCAAAAATAAATAAATAAATAAATAATATATATACATACATACATACATATATATATATATATATATATATATATATATATATATATATATATATATATATATATATATATATATATATATATATATATATATACAGTGAAACCTCCGAATAAGGGACACCTATGGGACCGGAACTTTTGTCCCTTAAATAGAGGTGTCCCTTATTCGGAGTTTTTTACATTATTTTTAATTCAGAAGGATATAAAAATAACAAAGCATCAAAGGAAAAATTTAAATGTATCTGAAGTGTATAAATTACGTTAATCAGACAAAAGGAAGAAAAGAGAATTAATTAATTAAAATTTTCCATTAATTACTAAATTATTAAATTATTTGTAGAATTATTGATTTGTATTTTCTATGCATATTATGTACATACAAAAGTATAAAAACATTTGAAAAAAATTTACTTGAAGCAATCAGTCAAAAAGGATTGTTTTGCAAATTTCAATATTTCTATGGAAATCTTTGAAGTGTTCATTTACCATATTTACAATTCTCTAATACCACCAATATCCCCCCCCCCCCCAGTGCCGGAACTAGCCTTTTTCGCGCCCGGGGCAAAAATGGATTTTGGTGCCCCCCCCCCCCACTCTCCATATATATGCATTATTTGTATCAAACACACCAAACAAAATTTTAATTCGGCGCCCCCTTCACCTTCTACTCTGGTTGCGCCCGGGGGTCACGTGCCCCCTCTGCCCCCCTCTAGTTTCAGCCCTGCCCCCCCCCCCAAAAAAAAAAGTATTCCAACGCTTTGCGTATTTTAGGACAACAAATCTCTACACTGCCCTACTGAGCAAGCGGAAAACGTTTTGACTCAGAATTCATTTATTTTTTATTTAAAACTAGCGGCCTTCGCCCGCTACGCTGGTCGGTTTATCTAAAGAAATCTTGAAGAAGTAGTTAGATAAGGTTCAGACATACATTAAAAAAAAAAAAAAGCAAGTCGATCATTCAAAAAACGTTGGGAAATATCAAATATTTACTGTAATTTTTTAAGAAAAACAAAGTTTCGAAAAAAAAAATTAAATCGAAAAAAAAATTACACTGACATATTAATGCAAGGAAATTTTCCCAGAGAGAAAATTCGCCTTGAATACAATATTTCAAATTCTTTTAATTGCTTATAGGCGTTAATGCCAACATAGTGAAAAAAAATTCCATGCTGGGAATCGAACCCGGGCCATCAGTATGGCGCACTGACGTTCTACCGACTAAACCACATGGAACGACAGCCAGCTTGAAACTTTCTCATACTTAAGTAGACTGGCGAAAACATAACGATAGCGCGTTTTAAAATCGCACAGTGACATCTATTGGATTTTATATGTACTAAAAAACGTTATGTACTAAAAAACGTGAGCAGCGCACCTAATAGTTTCTTTTGTTTCTTTTTGTTACTTTTTTGTCTGTTGTCCGATTTTGATGAAACAAAGCCTATACACTGCCCGGGAGTGTGCATTCTTCATTAGTGAAAACCGCATAAAAATCCATTCAGTAGTTACGAAGATAACCTCGAACAAACAGACAGACAGACAGACAAAAAATTCAAAAAATTTTTTTTTGTGTTTCATTGGTTTTCTTTTATCGCCCTGACTCCATTTTTGTCAATTATCTTCAATGTACAGACACACCGGGTCCTACTGTTTTATTATATGTATAGATGTTTTTAAGTTAAAAATTCATTTTCAACGGAAAAATATAAAATTGGAACGCTTGACTATAATTTCAATATGGAAACGATTTGGAATTGAACGGTGTTTTCATTTTTTTTAATAAATAAATCACCTGTTGAGTTATATGCGATTTTGATCACGTGACAAAGACGTTTTTTTACCCTTTCTTGAGTAGTTATTCTTCTTTCGCATGGAAATTTGGTTCAAAACGTCCACTTTGTCAATATTTTCTGTAAAATCTATTGCATTTGAAAAAAAAAGTGGTCGATTACACATTTTCTGAACAACAACACCTGCTAGCTTCAGGCATTTCCGAATAAAAATAAATTAAAATTTATCTTTAAAAAGTTGCCTTTTTTGGATTTGAGAACAGCCTAAAAATATCTGTAAAGTTCATTACTTCAAAGTTTTCTTTCTTTCTCCAATTTCAGAATCATCCTCACAATTTTCAGCATTACTTTCAATGCGGATAAAGGCATTGATGTCGAATCAGAAGTCTGGGTAAATAAATGGCCGTAAATTGTGTCGTACGCCTCTGTATCAACATGACTGGCTGTCTATTTGATAAGGTCACAAAAATCTGTATTTTTATTTTCATCAAAGACTACTTCATTATCTGAAATTCAAAAACTAGTCCCTTTAATCTCATTTTCAAGTGTCCCTTAAATAGAGTGTCCCTTATTCAGAGGTAAATACATTACACGTCCTATACCTTGGGACTGGGACCGGAGCTTTTGTCCCTTAAATAGAGGTGTCCCTTATTCGGAGTGTCCCTTATTTGGAGGTTTCACTGTATATATATATATATATTGAATATGCTTAATGGATAGTGTTGCCATTCGTTAACTATTTAAAAAAAATCCAAAAACCTGAAAAATATATTAATGATAATTTTTTTAAAATTTATGTGCATTTATTCATCAAATATACATTAAAATATAATAAAAAATCATTCACTAGAGGCAGGGTTGGCGAACCTTTTCACATCCGCGTGCCAATTTTTTTCAAAAAGATTTTCAAATGGCCATGGCGTGCCAACTCCCCCCCCCCCCCAAAAAAAAAGAACAATGCATCAAAATTATTTATTTTTACTATTATTACGTTACTCTAAATATGGACAACATATCTGAAATTATTAACAATTTAAATTAAATAATGTACCATATTGAAAAGCCTAATCAAAACATCTTTTGCTACAGGATAAAATTAAATAATTATATAATCACAGAAATAAGGCAATATGTAAGAAATAAATACAGGAAGCGTAAAAAATATTAAACTCGAATCGAAACAATTTACCAAATGACTGTAAAAATTATGGTAATATATGGCATTGATTTTGACATTTTAAAGATGCTGGTAGTTTTATATTAGATGTAATTTTACTTAAAAAAAGAAAAGCAAACATAAAATAAATATTTTAAAAAATACGACT
This sequence comes from Maratus speculifer, assembly GCA_964019185.1. Taxonomy (NCBI): domain Eukaryota; kingdom Metazoa; phylum Arthropoda; class Arachnida; order Araneae; family Salticidae; genus Maratus; species Maratus speculifer. The sequence goes on from OZ025303.1 coordinate 179,983,586, forward strand.
TATATCTGTATAATATTTCTTTTACACACTGTTAAATGGAAAATTATTATTTAAAAAAGTATATTACAATGCATAAAGAAGAAACTAGCAAATATAAAAAAAAACATTACCTAAAAGTCTGTTAAGGAACACTGTTTAGCTCTTTGGTTTTCGTTAATTCATTTTTATATTCATAGTTTATTAGTTTCATAAGTATTACAAAATTTTCTTTTATTGAGTGGGTCTTGAGTGGATACTTGAACCTCCCCTAACTCTACAGTTGGTTAATTTTTCTTTCTAAAACTGGCAATATGGTAACATATTTATAGTTCTGAAGATGAAAAAAAAAAAAAAAAAAAAAACCTTGGTACCATTTTGAAAGTATGGTGATTAATAGTTGTTTTTTCCTTATCGGAAGTAAATATTAAGGTGCATGTTTTTTTTTTTTTTTTTTTTTTAAATCAAAGTTTTGTTTAAAGTTGCAACAATATAGATAAATTTAATAAGTATAATTTCAGTTGTATTTTGACTCTAAAATAGTCCAAATAGCTGCATGCTTTACTTAGTAAAACTCTGATAAACAAAAATAGTGGTAATGGGGATACTTGAGCCAGTGAAAGTGGGGATACTTGAGTCAAGGCTCAACCATCCCCACTGAGAAATTAGACATGGGTGAAACAAATAAAAAAAAAATTGCGTCATTATATTCACTAATAAATTATTTTCTGGATAAAAGGAAGAATAAATTTTTTTTATTAAAAAAATAATGACTTAGAAAAAAAAATGATTTTAAAAAAATATTTTTTTAATGGAAATATCCATTTTATTTTTCAGTTTGACTAACAAAATAACCTGCCTAGATAAATGTAGGCAAAGTTTTCAATTTAACTTTTAACTTATTACATTAAAATAACTTTTTAAAACTGTTTTACAGGTCATAATCTCTAATATTTTAATTAGTTAGCTCCAACATATTAAAATATTTATTTTTTAATATATTATATTAAGATTAAATATGGTATATTTTAATTGTAACCTGTGTTACTGATTCAACATGAAATTTGCTCGAAGAATTGCAGATTCCAAATTTAAGTGGCCACCAACTGAGGATGTTGATACCATTGATGAAACCCAGGTTGAAATGATCCTTCGACCACCAATTATTACTACAAAAAATGATTGTGTTATTAGTTTTGTTTTCCCAGTTGATTTTGAAGGACTTTATGTATCTTAATTTATCATTATGTAAAATATTTGTGCAAAAATAAAGTGAAGAACATTACTTTTGCAGGTATTTTTTCGTACTGGCTCAAGTATGCCTCTCATGGGGATACTTGAGCCACGATGTAAAAAAAAAAAGTAAAAATTTATTAAGCATAGAAAACTAGTTCAAAATTAATTGAAAGTGGCTTTCAGTAGAAGGAAAAATATCAAATTTTCATTTTCAATATTTTATTTTGTTTTAAAAAATTATAAGAAAATTAAAATTTAAAAAGTGGTTAAAGTATACCTATCTTCTCCTATCTGATGTATTTTCTTCGATTACAATCGCAATCTTCGAGAATCCAAAAAAAATGCTTAAAAAACTGGAAAAATAAATATTTACGTATTTTTGCCCTTAGAGTCCAAATCTAAAATAAAAAATAGCGGTTATCATTTAAAATTTCAAATTTGGAGCGCCTCTGATATCCAGGGGTTCAACTTTGGAATCCCTGAATAGTTTTTTCAAGCACAATTAAAGCACGTATTTTTTCGATTTTCAATTTGATGTGAAATTCTCGAGTTATTCGACCATTTCCGAGATTTGGACAGCGAGTTTTGAATTCGAATTTTCGACACCCTGTATATAAATAAAAACTTAACTGGCAGAATAAATAAAAACAAACGAGAGTGTGTGCAAAATGGTGAGGGACATGTAAGACATAAAAAGCATTTTAAAAAGTGTAAGATTTAATTCAATTTAATTTGAAGAGGATATAATTTTAAATATCGTATTGTTTGAATTTTGCTTTTATTTGTTAATGTTCAAGTTATATAACTTATTTCTTACAAAATTTGAACATTGCAAGAAGAAAAAACTGAATGAAGTTTATTAATAATGCTTCGTTTTGGGCTTAAAAAATGTAAGGAATAAATTGATTTGTTTTGCAAATTACTTTTTTGATTATATATTTTTTCATATTTGATATTTTATTTTTTTATTTAATAATATATAAATAATTAAACAATCATTTACACTAGCCATCCCCTATGAAAATTAATACGTGGCTTCCCTTCGGCAAAGATCAACAGAGCTAAATTTTTTTTTATGAAAAAATTCAAAGGATTAAAAATTTTCAGATAATTAAAGTTATTAAATTTAAAATTATGAAAAAAATGTAAAATAAAAAAAATGTTTTAAATTAAAAAAATATACATATATTATATTTACTACAACAGTTGTCAAATGTTTTGCCGACATGTTATTTTGCAGTTGCCGTAATTATATTATAATAAAATCTGTAATCACAACCCCACCTGAAAATAACAGTACTTCCCCATCCTTTACTTAGTCAGCACAAAATAACTTTATATTTTTATTTTTTTAATAATTTGCCCTATAGGTTATTCTACTGTAGAAATTTTCTGTAGAAATTATTTAAAAAACTCCATACACGCCCATCCGCACCGCTGAATTAAATGATTTAAAAAAAAAAAAAAAAAAGGCAGAACTCATTGAAACACAGAATATCCACATACCCAGTCCCTCAAAACTGAAGATATCCATTTTCTGTTCGGGAGGGGAGGTTCATATTTAAACATTAAAACATCAAAACAAGTAGGTCATTATTTAGAAACGATTTACTAGATAAAATAAAAATCCAAACAGAAAACTAAATTAATATATTTCAATGAATTTTTGTTGAAAAAAAAAAAAAAAAAAAAAAAAAAAAAACGTATAAAACTCTATAGCACCATCGAATTAATCGCCGCAGGCGGTTTTCGAGAAACGCTATTCCTGCAAAAGACAGGAAATTTGACGTCAAAAGTTCTGGCCAATCAGATATCGAGAAGATAAAATATGGATGGGATAACAGAAATATGTATCTGTTTAATATGCTCGATTACACAGTGATCAACGAGTTTCCGAAATAAACATCAAATACAAAAATTACGTATTTTTGTCCGTAGGATCGGAATTTGCAAAAAAAGGGGAGAGGTTATAATTTAAGATTTCAAAGTTGCACCCCCTCTGATCTCCAGGGGGTCGGTTGCGGGGGTCAAATTTGGTATTACTGAGTAGCTTATTAAAAAAATTTTTAAAACGAATTTTCTTTGTTTTTCAATCCGATGTGTATTTCCCGAATTATTTGACCGTTTCCAGACTTTTCGGACACCCTGTATATACATACATATACATATACATATATAAACGTTTTAGATGAGTGTGATTTTGGGTTCCTGTTGTTATTTAATGCAAAGTTATGAAGAATGTTTTTAAAAGTCGTACCATGGTAACGATTGCAATAGAAAGTATTTCTTATGAAATCTATCTAATATGTTAATACTGAAATGCAAATAATGAAATACAAAAATGAATATCATTACAACACATGTCGTAAAAATATTCAAAGCGAACTATTCATACGGAAAAATTTCTAATAGAAGCATATTTTCTTACCTAACAACTGCCTACAAAAACGGTAAAAGATATCAATAAATATAAGGAAATTTACCTTTATTTTGATTTTATCTCAGCCACTTCCAATTACAAATTAGACAGTAAAAAATGTTTTTTTCCTTATCGTTTGAGGAATTACATAATAATTATTTTTTGCCCAGCTTACTGATTCGCTTGTAAATTAATATTATGTGGATTTCATTGTACAAATAATGGATGACACACTCTTTAAAATAAATTGAAAAATTAAATACATATATAAAACTAATTAAAATGACGTCTTTTCTAGTCGTGTTCGGCTTTAGTAAAAAGCACAAAGATATAGAATAATATTGTTAGATATTATCATGTAATAGAAAGTGCATGTTCAACAAAACAAAAACAGTACGCCATGTAGTTTCTAAATAAGAGAATTTGTCAGTTTATGCGTTTGAGAGCAAAAATGAATTTAATAATAAATCACAAAATAAGCAGTTTGGATTGGAATACACACTTAAATTATTTTGTACGAAAGACCAAGTGACATTTTTGGACGAGAGTAGTTGTACTGTAAAAAGTACTATAGTTTTCATAACAATAATAAGAGACATTCTAGAAAAACAATTATAGGTTACTAGCAAACCTCGCTGCTTTGCTCTCGTAAAGTTGAAATATGCCAAGTGATATTTTTAAGTATAAATTTTATAGTAAGAAATTATACTTTTGGGAATAACTAAAAAAAAAAATAACAGTTAAGTCACAGTTTGACTAAACTACATCATTGCACTGCATTAGACAGAAAAGATATGAAATAAATAATAACAAAAGCTAACTCTAAATAAATGATAATTTCGAAAATATTTTGAAATTTTTATGCTCAATCCATGCGTTTATTTCAGCATTCATATGAAGTTTGAATTTTTTAGAAACCATCTTTTTAGTGGGCATTTACATCTTAAAATTAACCATCGTACAGTGGGGCAGGAACCCTCCAAAGTTGGCAATAAATAAAATTTACTTAATGCTCATTATACATTCTTTTATAGACTTTATGTAGTAAAACTTAAAACTGTCACATAAGCTATAGAGTAATTTATTAATAAATTTACAAACTTTTTCTATATTTTCTGTTCAAAAATTAGTTACAAATAAGAATTCAAGATAGTTTTATACAATTAAATATTTATATATCATCCATAATATTGCATTTAAAATGTAAAAAGACTGGGTTTGCAAACACAATTAATAATTTTAATGACTCTCATGCACACCTTAATGTGAATATTAATGACTTGTTCTGAAGGAATCAATCCACCTTTCTCAGGCAAAATGTATTACTACTATAAAGTCGCAGAAGCAAAACTGTTTTTGCTGTCTTACAAGGAAAATCTCCATACGGGCATTCTCAAAAAATTCTGAAAAAATTACAGAATGTTCTTCTCATGTGGATATATATGTTTGTAAAAAAAATTTTGGCGGAACCCCTTTAGAATGTTGTAAAAAAATGTTCGTAAAAAATAATAAACATTTCGTTTATTTGGCGATTTATCACCGGTTGGAGTCGAAATAACATTTCAAACAATACTTTTTTTTTATGTCAAATTCTTTTTAAGATATAAATGTTACATCTTGAACTTGTTTAGAGAAGTTTTATTTTTATAAGTTAGTTTTGTCAGTTTTAGTTTGTTTTAACTATATTTTTGTCATAATGTATTTAAAAGGAAAATTAACTGTGAAATTTTATAAATTAAAACAAAATTTAAATTAAATAAAATTGTTTCAATCTCAAAATTAACTCCAATCTAATTGATCTCTGTCAATTCAATTTTGTTGCTATGGAAACAAAAACTTCTCCGATATTGAAATGCATTGCTGTAGCATTTTTCATCTGGCCTTTATTTTGTCATATGCTTAAATATATGAAAAAATACTTTTCAATGTGAATTTTTATATAAGAAATTATTTTTAAACTGATAAAATTAAATAACTTCAGCAAAAGCAACAGAATGTAATATAAAATACATCTATGTGTCAAACTCTCTCATTCTTCAAATTTAAATTCATTAAATACTATTTACACGTATTCTAAAATTTAAGTGACAAGAAATTTTCAGGTGCATTAAAATCGTTTGCTTTTGGCGAGGGAAAATGCTGCTCGCCAAATCGCCCGACGCAACGCTTTCATCTTTTCGCACCAAATACTCGAAAATATTTTATTTTTTTACAGAGTTTCTTCTGTAATTTCGCCGCTAAATTTGACTGATCCTGTATTACATACATGAGTAGTTTAATCAGTATTTTTTTCAAAAAATTCTCAGTATGCCCAATATGGAGACCTTCCTTGTCAGTAGTAGTAACAGATTTAGTAGCACATACTTTTTGCTTTCCTGTTTTTCAGATCTTAAACTCACGCATGTCACGTTAGTAGGAGAGAAAGGAGAGTTGAGCACCAGCAGGTGGTGGGTGGTGGAGCAACTCCTCCACCACCTTTTGCTCCTCCACCTACTCCACCACCTTTTGCTCCTCCACCTCCTCCACCACCTTTTGCTCCTCCACCTATAGGAGGGAGCCTCCTCCTCCACCTATAGGAGGGAGCCTTCTCCTCCACCTGTAGAAAATGTATGCTATAAGATGAAGGGTCAAAAAGGAATTTTTTTTTTTTGGCGTACTCTAACAAGAGGTTAATTTTGGAGATTTTTTTTTTAATTGAACTATAACAGGAAGTTAATTTTGAAGATTAATTTTTTTTGCGAACTCTGATAAGAGGTTAATTTTGAAGAGACAAATTTTTAGTGGACGAAAATCTAAATAATTTCGAATTTATTTAAAAATTGAGATGAGGTTTGAACCCTCGTAAAATGTAAGGATGGCTTAGTGATTTTAGCTGTTATCTTAACCACTAAGCCATCCTTGCATGCCTTGCAAAGAGTATTTAAAGATATGGTAGTTAGAGGTTTAGTCATTGTCTAAAATGACGTCATAAAAGAAAGTTGTGGAAATTTTAGATGATGATAATGCGTTTTAATGTGACGAATAATCAAATTTTTTGTTGTAATGAAGGAGATATATCCGGTTCCAAGTCACTCAGCAAGTTTTGGGGGTGTAAATTCTTTATTTCGTGCTGCCGAAGGAAAAATATCGAAGAAGGCAATTCAGAAATGGCTGAGCAGCGTCGATTCTTATACACTTCACAAACCGGTTCGGAGAAATTTCCCGACCAACCGAGTGATCGTGTATACCATAGATCAGCAATGGCAGACCGACCTGGTGGATCTCAGCAGTTTACAAAAACACAATCAGGGATTCCGATATCTTCTTACGTGTATCGACATTCTTTCTAAATATGCATGGGCGATTCCCTTAAAAACAAAAAGAGGGGAGGAGATAGTTAAAGCTTTCCGATCTATTTTCACCGCCAGAAAACCCAAGTTTCTTCAGTCAGACGCTGGAAAAGAATTTAAGAACCGATTGTTTCAAAGGTTTTTAAAACAAGAAGGGGTACGCTTTTTCACAACGTATAATAACACCAAGGCTTCGGTGGTGGAACGATTCAACCGAACACTGAAAACTAAAATGTGGAAATATTTCACACACCATCATACATATCGCTATATCGACGTGTTGGATGACCTTTTACGAAGTTATAACCATACCTATCATTCAAGTATTAAGAGATCCCCAGCGGAAGTGACTACTGAAAATGAAAGTGAGGTGTGGACGACCCTATATGATGATCTGGAGAACGTGAACCGAAAACCGTGTGTGTTTCAACCGGCTGATGTGGTGCGTGTTTCGAAACAAAAACTTACATTTGAAAAAGGATATGAAACGAATTGGACCGAAGAACTGTTTGTTGTGACGGAGTGTGTGCCGAGAGACCCTCCCGTGTATCGAATTAAGGACTTACTAGATGAACCCATTCAAGGAACGTTTTATCCGCAAGAACTTCAAAAAGTTCGACTGAAAGAGAAATATACGATTGAAAAGATTTTAGAAAAGCGTATGCGAAAACGACGTGTGGAGTATTTTGTTAAATTTAAGGGATATCCTAACAAATTTAATCAATGGATTCCCTCGTCTGATTTATCCTCCTTATAAAAGCCTGAAAGAAGGGGGAAAGATCATTTGCCAATATGTCCTTCTACCTGACGTTACCCTCGGATAGTTCCAGGAATTATTTTCCTGAAAATAAAATTTCTCATTTTATCACTCGATTACCCGCTCCTTTGGAACTCAAAGGAGAATGGGAAGTAGGAATCGTCGAATTTATTTACCCGCACACCTGGTATAACGTGAATCATTCAACGAACTTGATCGGATTCGACTTAAACGATGGAAAGCTACTTGCGAGGCGAATTCCTCCTGGATTTTATGAAACAGTACCCGATATTTTGAAAGCTATTGCAATTCCAGACATGGAAAAGAAAATTTCTTTTTATTATAATTCGGTTACGAAAAGAGTCACTGTCAACGTGCAAGATAATGCGAAACTGATATTGCATAATGGTCTCGCTCAGATGTTAGGTTTCGAACCGTGCGAAATCGCATCTCTCGATGGTAATGTTGAACAAACAGTCGACAGCCCGTTAGTTGCAGATCCGTGTGCTCATTATAGAGTGCTGATGATTTATTCGGATATCGTAGAACCGCAAATTGTTGGAGACGTATTAGCACCTCTGTTACGTATTGTGAATGTGACTGGAAAAGATGGAGAAGTGATTTGTGTGACATTCGACCGACCGCATTACTTACCGATTTCTCGAAAATCCTTCGATTCATTAGAAATCGTTATAAGGACGCATCTGGGTGAATTGACGCCATTTGAACGTGGGCGGTCATACGTGAAGCTTCATTTTCGTCAAAAATACCTCTCGTGATGTTTGTTCCCTATCAGTGTTGCGCGAAATCTTTCGAAGATTATTATACACATCAATCGGGCAGCGGTTTAAACTATTATCAAGGTTCTTCATTTCAAAGGGGTTATGGATTTGGTGGTCTGTTTCGATCGCTGTTTCGTGCTGCGGTTCCCCTATTCAAGTCAGGAGCTAAAGCGGTTGGGAAGCAACTATTTCACTCGGGTGTGAATGTCCTTAGTGATCTCTCACGAGGTGAAGACATTAAAATCGCTGCCAAACGAAGATTGAAAGAAGCTGGCAAAAATTTAACAGATAAAGCTGCTAGTAAAGTAAAGATGATGATTGGTTCCGGTCGTCGCTATAAAAAGCGAAAGCGTTCTAACAAAATCGTCATTCGTCGAAAAGCCAAGAAAGTGAAAGTGAACGATATTTTCGCTTAAAGATGTCTGGGTTTATACATAAAGATTCTACTGCCTGCGCCAAATCCGAATTGGATCTGTTTTTAATCCCACCTACCCAAACAGCTATTGAAAAAGGATTCTTTGTCGAATATCATCCCCTTGCAAATATACGAGATGGAGGACCTGTGGAATTTAACATTTCTGGGAATGGCGAAGACTATATTGATTTGTCGTCATCCTACCTATACGTGAAAGTGAAAATCACCAAGTCAGATGGATCTACTTTAGCTCCAGACGATCACGTCGCACCTATCAATTTATTTTTACACGCCCTGTTTTCACAAGTGGATATTAGTTTGAATGAAAGAGTCATCTCCTCGTCAAGTAATACATATCCTTTCCGTGCCTATATTGAAACGCTGTTGAACTATGGAGAAGATGCTAAAAAAAGTTTACTGGGATGTGAATGTTTTTATAAAGATCAACATTTGACGGAAACAGACCCCACCTTATCCTCGAATGGAAACCCAGGACTGAACAGACGTTACGAATTGACTAAAAATAGCAAAACCTTGGATATGATCGGTCCCCTGCATTGTGATATTTTTCAACAAAATCGACTGCTATTGAATATGGTCGATCTAAAAATTAAAATGACACGGAGTAAACCTGATTTTTGTCTTATGGCGAAAAAAGACGCAAAAAACCCTCTAAACTATCAAGTGGTTTTAGAACATGCATCGATTTTTATACGTAAAGTGAAAGTGAGTCCTGGTGTGCTTCTCGGTCATGCAAAAGCCATGGAAAAAAGTTCAGCGAAATATCCTATAGATCGTGTTTTGTGTAAGACCTATTCTATATCCACCGGAAGCAAATCTTTCATGCAAGATAATGTGTTTTTAGGAGTGATGCCGAAACGTATTATTATAGGACTTTTGGAAAACAGTGCCTATACGGGACAATATGATTTGAACCCCTTTTACTTCTATCATCATAAAGTCAACTTTTTAAGTGTTTATGTCGATGGCCAGCCCGTACCTAGTAAGCCATTGGAATTGGATTTCGAAGGAGATAACTATATAAGAGCTTATCATCAACTGTTCTCTGGGTTTAATCGTGATACTGGTATTTACTTGACACGTGAAGAATTTGCTGATGGTCATACGTTATATGCTTTCGACTTGAGTCCCGATCTGTGTGATGGACCTCATTTCAATTTACAACATCAAGGAAACTGTCGAATTGAAATAAAATTTACGGACGCATTAGTCAAAACGACTACTGTGTTGGTGTATGCAGAATTTGAAAATATTATCGAAATTAGTAAATCTCGTCACGTGATCTGTGACTTCCCCAACTGATGCCCATGAATTCTGTTCAAATTGAGAAGATTCTAAATGAAGAACCAGTCACCCGAAACTATTTTTTGGGTGTTTTTCCTAGTGATCAACTACCAAGAAGAATTCACCGTTACCCTGCCTGTTTCATCTGTAACGTGGACAAGTCGACAGAGCCCGGAAGCCACTGGGTGGCCTTTTACCTGACATTACCTGAAGAAGTGGAATTCTTTGATTCATATGGAAACAAGCCTACCTTTTTTGAAGGAACCTTATCGAACTATGCATCTCATTTTTCACGAGTGTTGTTTAATCCACTCGTCTTACAAACTAACGTCACTGCCGTCTGCGGGCAGTATTGTGTGTTTTATATTTATTGTCGATGTCGAGGTAAAACTTTGAAACAATTTTTATCTCATTTTGTAACTGAAAATTTATCGAATGACCGCCGTGTCTATAATTTTGTAGCCAAACGATTTGGTGTTCGCGCAAATTTTTATCAATAAATTCTTCTCCTTTACATTGAAATTCTATGGTGTCTGTGATTATTTAAAGTGTTGTTTTATTTGTTTGTGTTTATTCAGAATGGAGTTTCCACGATTTCAACATCCTTGTACTATGCTTCTTGCTGGACCTACGAGAGTAGGTAAAAGCTGGTTTTTGAGGGATTTACTTAAGGAAAGAAATCTCATGTTTAATCCTCCTCCAGATAAAGTGATTTGGTTTTACGGGATCTATCAAAAGATGTACGACGAAATGCCTGAAATTACTTTTGTGGAAGGATTTCCTTCAAATTTTCGAGAATATTTAGGAACTAATTCTTTAATTATCTTAGACGATCTTATGATTGAGTGCACAAATGATGAACGCTTAACCTTTCTTTATACAAGAGGAAGTCACCATTTAAATATCAGTGTGATATTTATCACACAAAACCTCTTTCATAAAGGAAAAGAAATGAGAGGTGTTTCATTAAACAGTCAATACTTGATACTGTTTAAAAATCGACGTGACATGAGTCAAATTATTTATTTGGGAAGACAATTATACCCGAACAAAAGTAAATTTTTTCAAGAAGTGTTCGAAGATGCGACTAAAAAGCCATTTTCCTATTTACTCGTGGATTTGAGGAATGAAACGGTTGAAAGCTTGCGCTTGAGAACACAGATTTTACCCGGTCAAACTCAATTCATCTACGTTCCCAAACAAGGTTTAAAAAGAAAGACATTTAGTTTTTAATTTAGTTGCAATCATGACGTTGTCTGTGAAACAACTACGTGATTTAGAACTGATAAGAACTTCACCGAAAACCTTACGTAAGCAACTGTTAAAAAAATTACCGTCTCGCTCTGTTAAAGCTATTTGTGAGTGTTCCCATAACGTGTTGAAAGGAAACATTCCTTTATCATCCTATCAAAAAAAGTCTTTAAAGAAATATAAAACCACCCTTCGCAAAATTGCGACGAAAAAAGGTGCTCTCTTTAGAAAAAAGAAACTCATTATACAACACGGTGGATTTTTAAATATTTTAATTCCTGCTGCTCTGAGTGTTTTAATGGGTCTTATCAATGGAGCTCGCAACTAAATATGCACTCATACCAGAGGAGGAATTGTCGAGACATGTACCCACTAAAAAACAAATGACGGATTTTGATCTGAACATGTCAAAAATTTTAAACAGTTCTCTCCCCGATCATGAAAAAGTTCAACAATACTATAAACTTTTAAAAAGAAAAATGAATTTGCAAGAATTCAACTTGCCTTGGAAATTGAATCGACCTGAAGAGGATGATGAAAAGAAGGAACCCCCGAAACAAGACCCTGTGAAAGAAGAACCTGCTACTAAACTTGAAGAGAAACCAGAGAAGGAAGATTTCGATGAATTTGTTATATCCTCTGTTCCCAATCCTATGAAGAAACAAGCTGAGGCCTTATTAAAATTACTCAAGTCTGATTCTAGCAAGATGAAATGGAATCGAAAAGGATTAATCACGTACAAGGGAGAAACCTTACAAGATACTAATCTAGCCGAACTGTTTCATTTAATATTTTGTACCAACAAAAAGCCACCTGTCAAGCCACCGACGGAATTTTTAGAAGCCCTTCAAGAAATAGGTGTGCCCAGAAGTATGATAAAAAATAAATATTTGTCATTTCAACCCAAGACGAAGATTGTATCACCCAGAAATGTGTTTGTGAAAACCAAAAAGAGACCTACTCATGTCTCGAAATCCAATGTACTCTTAAAAACTTGGTCAAGTTTATATTAATAAAATGAATTTAAACTTTAACACTTTACGTCTTCTTTTTTGAATCGAGCATCTACAAACAGTTACAAAAATTTTGAAAATAACACTTACCTAAACACATCCACTTGCTTCAAAGATCTTGAACTGAATAACTGATAAGGAGTCAGTGACGTCTCGGAGAGTGATTTCAGTTATCATGAATAGGTTGTTGTTCTTCAATCACTCCCGTGATACGTGATTTCACCGTGATTCGATCACAGAAAGAAGTCTCGACCAATCAGGGAGGTTTTATCTTGATAACGATTAGTATAAAATCCCCTGCACGAGAGGACAATCTTATTATCTTGTGCCTTCATCCGTTCCTGCCTGGTTGTCTTCTTGCTAGCCTACCTGCTTGTTCGAGCGAATCCGAACCTGTCTGTTCCTGTTTGCTTACTTGTTCCTGCTTGTCTACTTGTTCCTGCTTGTCTGTTCCTGCTCGCTGATTTTCACCATGCCTTCTGTGATGTATACTGAAAATGGACTGAATGTTGAATATATTAGCGACTTTATTGAAAAAAGTCATGCTGATCGCTATATGGCGGAACTTCGAACTTTACCGTTTTACCGACCTACCTTCCGAATTCGAGGAAAAGAAGCTAAGCCTAAACGTTTGATGTTGGCTTATGGTGATACGAACACTAGTTATGCTTTTAGTGGAACCAGCCTACCTGCTAACCCTTGGACGCCTCTGACGATTGAATTACGAGATAAAGTTGAAAAGGAGACTGCCTGTACTTACAACTACGTGTTGTTAAATTTATACAAAGATGGAAATGACTTCATCAGCCACCATAAAGATAACGAAACCTGTTTGAATGTGAACTTTCCTATCGCAGTTCTCAGTTTTGGTGGAAAACGAACCATTGAATTTAAAAGACCGAATGTACCGTCCACTTTCATCGAGTTAGAACATGGATCATTCTATAGCATCTCCAAACCTTCCAATGAACTGTTCACGCATGGAATTGCACCTGAACCTGCTAACAAGGATATGAGAATTAGTCTAACCTTCAGACATTTAATAACACATCCCTTGGATTTGAAAAAGCCGAAACTAAATTTGGACTCTGTGAATCTAAAGCATCTTTCACCACTCAACAGACATTGTTCACCACTGAACAGACCTGATCATCTCTCGCCGCTGAACAACCCGGGACCTATCGATGATATACCATCGAATGACTGGCTTACAAGAATGTTCCAGGAAATGGACACTATCGATCCACTCTTGAAACAATGGAATATCACTTCATCAGATCGTGTCATTGCAAGTTGGGATTTAAAACAGAATGTCTTCCTGCAACTTGTGTTGGAAAAGAACTTTTCTGTAAAACTTCATATACGTAATTTTAAAGAATTTAACGGAGGTGAGTTGTTTCCCTCTAAACAAGGAGTTGTTATGACACCAATAACTTTCGCGCATTTTCAAAAACAAATTCATAAATTTAATTTTCATTCTGTCGGGGATTCTTTTTTATCCAATAACATGTTACTAACTGCATTCATCGACGAAGAAAGCTGTCTGCTTCAACAAATATTTTATTCTATGTCTAAAGGCTTTTATTTTAAACCTTGTGGGATTAAACTCTTTCACGAACAAATTTTTCAACTTTTAGAAAACATTCAAGATATCAAACAAACACTAATCAAAGCCATGTTTACATTACAATTGCCCACTTTAATTATGAAAAATTCATTCGAGTGTGATAATCACATAACTGAAGCAAAGGCTAAAGACAAATTTTTAAATTGTGTTTTTGAGGAATTAAATGCTTGCACAAATAGTACCTTTGAATGTGACGCGTGTGAGATTGGTGACCCATCTCAGTTTAATCACGCTTGTGTATTGAAATCCACCCTTGAAAAATTTCAATTAAATCAGGATTTTATATTTTTAAATGTTAATATTTATAACATAGCAAAAAATACTATTGATTGTTGTTTGTGTCATTACAAGAAAACTTTTTTTGAACAATTCCCATCTGTTCAATCTTTTGTAACCTTATTCGAAAATTACTTATTGGAAGAAAAATTTGAAATATTCAAAGAAAAATTGTGAATGTTTTCAATAAATCGAGTTCAATTAATATTTTTTGTCTGTTTTTATTCCAACACATACATACAATCTTTTTTTCATCTTTTGAAATATTTTTATAAATTCTCTAAATGAGAAAAAAAATATTAAAAATATGATTTGGGGAATGAAATTAGATGTCCTTTTTATTAGGACGAAAGAATTTATAATCATGTTTAATGGGTGGTTAATTAATTTTTTCAAGATCTCTTTATGGGGGGAAAAAATAATAAATCAATTTTTAATAATAATAATAATAAAAGAATTGAAAAATCTTTAATAAAGATTTCAAATAGACATCACCTTCCTTGGATAAATGTATTTTTTACAGAAAAAAAATCTTAATGAAATCTTACATCAAAAAGTAACTAAAATGTTTCATAGTAATTTATAAGTTATAAAAATAGCGAGTGGCATTTTTCAAAAGAAAAAAAAATATTTATTATTATTCACTGACGCGGTTAGAACATGTCAATTCATATTTTCTTTGAGTGAATCAATATCACTATCTTCTCACGACACTAGATAAGATAAGGAAAACGGCATCCTTTGATGGTAGGGGAAAGTGCATGCCGCAGTAAGATAAAAGAAATGGCGGAGTACGACATGCCAATCATTGTGACATGATCGTGTCTCAACGTGTTGAGACACGATAGGGAATGTCGCGGCAAGATAAAAGAGATGGGTGGAGTACTTCATGAAGACCTTGAACCGCCAGCTTGTATTCTCAACCCCTTGACGTCATTGTGTTGCGCGCGCTACCTATCTCTTGTAATCTCAACCCCTTGACGTCACTGCATAGGGGGCGCTTCCTATCCTGACGATAGAGAGCGCTGATGTGATCCTGATAACACTCTGATTTCTAATCATTCGGTCTTCGAATTTACTACCAGTTAATTGTTTATTTTGTGTTGTGCGCGAGTGTTCGTTGTATTTTTAGTTTTGTGAATTTTCCACAAGTGTGTTCAACGAAATGGCGATTCTTCATTCTTCTCGTGGAAAGGAGGTTAGTGTTATTATTATTATTATTATTTGAAACTATCTATATTTTTTCTTTTAATACAAATGAATGTTTAAAACTAATTTTAAGTGATTAAAATTTTTAAATTATCCCTAAGCATATTACTTTTCAAAAAACATGTTAAATTACTTTTAACGATGATGTATTTAAAATCTAAAAAGATACTTTTGGAAGTTTTTTCTTAAAACATTATTTGAAATATATTTAAACTCTAAATTTTTATTAATTAAAACTTTGTTGACAATTTTAGTAAATGTTTTAAAATCTAAGTTGGAATATTATTGAAGTGTTTATTTATATATCAATAGGGTCTACAATTTGAAAGATAGTCTTAAAGTAATTTTTTTATATTGAAACTGTATATTTCCTTTAAAATGACCTGATCTAGTATAGATTCGAATGAAATTATTATTATTATTTATTGTCAATCGTGTGATTTTATATTATTACCAGTGAATATTTATTACTATTTGAAATCAATAGGATTTATTAATATACATGTTGAAAGATAGTCTAAAAGTAATTGGCAATATATATATATTTGTGTGAAATAAATAGGTTGATTTAATGATAAATTGAGCGAAAGCTTTAATTGAAATAAGAATTTACGCTTATTATTGTGAACTGTGTATTGTGATTAATAGTCTTAAATCTTTTGGATTATTCTTAATCTATAAATTTCAGAAAGTTTATTATTTTTTTTTTTTTCAATAGATACTTTTATTTTTGTGAAATGATAAGATAAGGATAATTTGAATGAATGCTTTTCAAAGTTGAATTAAGAATTATTATTATTTATTGTCAATCGTTTGATTTTATATTATTACTAATGCATATTTATTACTATTTGAAATCAATAGGATTTATTAATATACAAGTTGAAAGATAGTCTAAAAGTGATTGGCAATATATATATTTGTGTGAAATAAATAGGTTGATTTAATGATAAATTTAGCGAAAGCTTTAATTGAAATAAGAATTTACGCTTATTATTGTGAACTGTGTATTTTGATTAATAGTCTTAAATCTTTTGGATTATTCTTAAACTATAAATTTCAGAAAGTTTATTATTTTTTTTTTTCAATAGGTACTTTTATTTTTGTGAAATGATAAGATAAGGCTAATTTGAATGAATGCTTTTCAAAGTTGAATTAAGAATTATTATTATTATTATTTATTGTCAATCGTTTGATTTTATATTATTACCAATGAATATTTATTACTATTTGAAATCAATAGGATTTATTAATATACATGTTGAAAGATAGTCTAAAAGTGATTGGCTATATATATATATATTTGTGTGAAATAAATAGGTTGATTTAATGATAAATTTAGCGAAAGCTTTAATTGAAATAAGAATTTACGCTTTTTATTGTGAACCGTGTATTTTGATTAATAATGGTAAATTTTTTGGATTATTCTTAAAATATAAATTTAAGAAGTTTTTTCTTTTTTAATTTTTATTATCAATTGTTTTCGATACTCAGCCATCTTGTTATGCATATATATATATATATATATATATATATATTTATCAATTTCCAACTTATTTTTACCAAGTCAATCACTGCAATTTCAGAGTCTTAATTTTTGCATTCTTTCTTTCTTTTATTTATTTTATTTGTTTGTTGTCACATGTCTATCCTAGCGTGCATTGTACTGAGTATGCAACTCTTTTGGACACCTAGTCATATGTATTTTCTGTAAAAATGACGAGAAAATGGATTAATCTTATAGCAATTTAAACAAATACTTTCCAAATTAAAGTTAATATAAGAATGTTTTCATTGGAGTATTTATTTTTATCTGAAATCGATTGGGTCTGTTGTTATTGAATATTCTTTTTTTTTTTTTTTAAATTCTTTATTCGAAATGATTTTGTTTAGTTGAGTCAATGAAAATTTTAACGAATGCTTTTTTCTAAGATTCTATTTTATCAACTGCTTTTTTCCTAAAATTCATTTTTCATTTTAAAAGTTAACCTGATAAATTAATTGAAATAATTTTGAAACGATTTTAATCTAATATCTTGCTTTTAATTCTATTATTTTATAAATGGTTTTTTCCTTCAATTTTTTTTTTTTCTAAAATCCAGAATTAATTTAGAAGTTTTAACTGTAATTAAAACTAATTTTCATGGGGAAAAAAAAATGCTTTTCTATTTGAAGTTTTACTTGTGAAGTATTTTGATTTAAATATTAGAGTTTCGTGAACTATTTTTTAACAAGAAAGTATGTTAGAGTCTCTAAATTTTTTGCAAAGTTTGTTCAAATAATCCTTGGTTAATAAAAACGCATTTCTTTGAAAAGTTATAAATATACAAAGTTGTTAAAATCTCTTTATTTTTATTATTTTTTTTTTAAATGTTTCCGGTTGTTTAGATTTGAAACTAATTAATTAACTTTTGAATAAATGTGAGGGTTAATATTTTTCTGTTTTTATTTAGTCGGAGAAGGATCTTAATGTATCCCCCCAAAAACTCCAAAATTTGCTAAGGAAAACAGAAAAAGCTTTCCAAAGTGAGAGAAAGATGGTTATCTCTCAAAGTGATTCTGATGAGGTAAAAATATATTATTTTGAAAAGTTATTATTTTAGATATGAAACTGTATTAATGTCATTTAGAAATGTTTATTATCATTTAAAAAGTAATTAACGATATGGATTTTTAACATTTGAAAAAAAAAAAAAAAAACTTCATTTGTTGACAAATTTTTATTAAAATCAGAAAACTAAAATTAAATATTTTGAAAATTGAACTGAAAAATGAATTATAAACATTTGAAAAATAATTTAATTGCAAAATTAATTTCTTATTTTTTGAAATGCTATTAACTAAATTTTCAATATGTGTAAGTTTATTATCATTTTTTTAAAATGATTAAAAAGTAAATAATTTTTAATATTCGCAAAGTTTCTAACAGACTAAATTTTTATTATGTACAAAGTGAATTTTTAAATTGAATTGGCAAATTAATTTTTAATAATTGAAAAGTGATTAACTAGCATTTATAATATGTGTAAATTTATTACTAAAATGAATTTTTTAATAATTGAAAAGTAATTTATTATCAAATTAATTTTTAATATTTGAAAAGTAATTTATTATGAAATTAATTTTTAATAATTTAAAGTAATTTATTTCCAAATTAATTTTTAATGTTCGTAAATTTCCTAAAACAGACTTTCTCTAAGTTTTAAATATTCACAAAGTAATTTTAATAAATTTGTTTATTAAAATAATAGAAAATAACTTTGATTAGAGTAAATAGTGTATACAATATATTTTTTAACTAATCGAAAAATCATTTTTGTTTAAAGTGGGATCAGGAATTTCCGATTTCACCTTCAAAACTGATTCAGGTTCTGGATGATGTGGAAAAGCGTTTCTCTTCTAAGGTATGTTGTGGTGTTTAATATATCTTTTGCATGAACCCAAACTTTTGTTGATAGAATGCTATTTTTAAAATGTAATGAACTTAATTTTAAGTTTTGGTAAATTATTAAATGAACTGATTTTCAGAATTAAATGAAGCCTTTAAAAATTTAACAACTAAACTTTTTTAAATTTAAAGCTTTTTAAAACTTTTTTGTAAATTTAAGCACCTTTACAATGTAACTATTTAAAAATTGGGAAACATTTTCAAATCAAAACTTTAATAAACTAAACAAATGTAATTTATTTTTTAGAGTAAACATACATGTGAAATTTGTCACAAGGGTTTTTCAAAGAAATTTAACCTACAACGACATTCTCTCATCCATGACAAAGCTGGTCCATCGACCACAACTATTTTAGCAGGTCCATCAACCACAGCAGGCCCATCCACCATCGTACCACGTTCATCTACTTCTAAAGCAGATCCATCCAACGCCATAGCAGGTCCATCGATGTTCAATGCAACGTCATTAACGGTAGTTGTTTTATTTTATTACATGTATCAGTGTTTTCTCCACAGATGTTTTTAGATTAATTGTATGAAAAAAAAAATGTTTCCCCACAGGTTTTTTTCATTTTATTGCATGTATAAATGATTTTCTCTACAAGTTTTTAAAATATGTTGACATTAGAGAAAATTTAAACTAAGATTAAATTTTGATTTAGTTAATAGTTTTTATAACTTAATTTAGAAAACGTTATAAATAGTTTCAAAATTTGTAAAGATATTTTTTTTTTAACTATTGGTTTCAGAAAATTTTGACGAAATTTGGGTTATACATATTTTAAAAGCCTATTAGTTGGGACTTTAAAGATAATTACAATTAAGGTTTTCTTTTTTAGGGTGGAATTTCATGCGACATTTGTAAACAGTCATTTACTAGCCCAACAAACACATAACTGATGGGCCTTTAGAGGCGTCGTTAGCGGTGGCCCAAAGTGTTTGATAACGGCCCGCCATCTTTGGCCGTAACGGCTCCATCAAAAAACTGTCACGCCGGCCAGAATGCGGCCACAAGTTAATGCCCACAAATGTGCCATTAACGTTTTAATCAAAAATATCAGACAGCCACAAGCTGGCCACAATTATTCTTTTAAAGGCCATTAAAAATAAAGGCTGGCCAGGAGATCACCCTCACCCAGCCATTTGTGTTTGTAAGAATTAATATTTAAGCATAAATTCAAAATTTGTTCTATAAAAAATATTTGCTGGAAAATTATTTAAATGATAAACTGTCTTTGCATGTAAAACAAATGTACTAATAATCTTTATGTACACTTTTCAAAAAAGTTATAAATTTACAAATTTTTATCTTCAAATTTTTCAAAAGTTTCCAAAACATATAAGTTGAAAATGAATTTATTTGTTTATTATTTAATTATATGTTTTAAAAATTTACATTCGATACACTTAAAAAAGCATATAAATTTACTTACCTTGAACTTTTGCAAAAATTTTCAAATCACAATACTTGGCATAATAAATTTATTAATTTGTTTATTTATTCTATTATACATTTAAAAAAATAATAATATGGTTTTCAAATAGTTTCATGTCATATACAATTAAAATTATTAATTGAAAAAAAATAAACTAATTAATTAATTCGCTATGCCAAGCATTCTTTTAAAATTTTTTGAAAAAGTTCAAGATAAGTGAATTAGTAATTTTTAAGATAACCTAAATGATTATTAATATATAGTATTTTTCAAGCAAAAGCATTTATCATTTAAACAGTCTATCAATAAATATTCTTTATAGAATAAATTTTGAATTTATGCCTAAATAATATGTGTAATATTAAACTTATTTATGTATGTTTTATTAAAAGATGTGCTTTTCTTTCTTTCTTTCTTTCTTTCTTTTCTTTTTTTTTTTTTTTTTTTTTTTTTCCAACACTTATTGAGAATTTTTTTGTCATTATGTTATTACTTTTGCCCATTCATTAAAGTCTAATTAAATCATAAAGAAATAAGTGAAATATTTCTGAACCATCTTCATTTTATAAATACAAATTTCCACACAAGTATTATTAATAAAATAATAACAATAATAAATAATATAAAAATGCTATTTTATGTTTACATATGTCCTTAATGACATTTTTTTAAATCCCTTTCCGTTTTTTTATTTTGTTTACCATCGAAAACCATTAAATTTCTCAATTAAAGTTGATTAATCAAATATCCAAATAATGATAATAATTTAAAGAAGAGTTTAAGCTATGCATTCTAACATTTCTTCTGAAAAATAATTTTAGATTTTTTTTTCAAAATATCTTGGTTATTTTAATGAGTTTTTCTTCACTTTAATTTTTCTTATATTGTATTAAAATTACTCAGTTGTTTAATTTAATGACATTTTCCATAAGGAAAAATTACAATCCTATATCAGAGTGGATATAAAAAAAAATCTTTTTCTTTCAAAGTCGCATTTAAAAAAATAATTATAACATTAAATGAATTTATTTAAAATAATCTAGAAGAATTACGATAGTGATATAAATAAGTCGCAATGTTTAAAACTAGTTACTTTCTTTAAAATTACTAATTAAATCTTCAACAGTTGAGGGAAAAAAATAATAAAATCCATATATTGATATAACTGAATGAAAATTTTCAAAGAGTAATAATAAAAAAACAATTATCCTACCAAACAAATACACCTTTAAAAAATTCCAGTGAATTTGCGAATTCTTGCATTTTACGTCGTATAAATTATAAAATGACGACTTTTTAACTTTATATACTTATTTTTTTTATAATTCTATTATAAAAATGCATTAAAATAGTACAGAAATATTTCAAATTAAACTTAATGAATAGGCAAAGAAAATATTCAGACTTACAATATTTTAGTGTAATCCCACTGCGAAGTTTTTAATAATTGTGTAAATGATGATACAGAGTCCTCATAATCCAGTCAACATTTACGAAGTGATTTCATGCCATGAATGACACAGCAAAAATTTTGACCCCTGAATGTGACTGGTCATGTCCTTGAAAGACCCCTTCGAAACAAACCCTTTCTCATTCGTTCCCTCGCTCACGTGTAAAGGAGCGGGCACATAGCACTAACTTCTTGTGGTCAGGCTTCGTTATTTTTTATCTTTCGGGTCGGCGCTTTGATGTATAAATTGCTCTTTCTTTGCACTGAATCTGAACTTCAAGAAAGAAATCGAATTCGAAATCAGTTGACAGCTTTATGACTGAAGATTGGGGGAGATAAACTTTCCCTTCCTTTGTCGGAAACAAAGATAGATTTATTGCTCTTTTAGTGCAAATGAAAGTAGTGCTGTTTTCCCGCAGCCTTATGATTCCCAACAATTTTCCGAACTTAACGATAATACTTATCAGTTAAAAATAAATTAAACTAATTTTCAGTTATTTTTTCACTTTATCCTTTACCTATGTCGGTTCAATATGGAAAAAAAATGAAGAGAATAAGTTTTAATTATATTTAGTGAATTTCTGAAATCGTAGAATTTTTGTTATCATAACATGTAACCCTTTATAAACAAATAAGAGCCATGTCACACTGGTTTAAATAAAATACATTCACACACACACTCAATTACATATATTGATATAATATTTTTTTTATAGTTATATAGTTAAAGGTACCTATAACTATATAACTGGCTATTAACTATAAATCTGTCTAAGATATGTCTTAGACAGATTTTACTGTGAATATGAATTATATCTTATAAAATATTTAAAGATATAATCTATATTTATATAAATAACTTCATATAGTGTTTTGTTTTTACAAAAGATTTCGTTCAGCTTTCAGACGACTGCCAAATTCCCAGTTCAACAAAGCTAAATATTTATGCAATTTTTGAGTAATTTTGAAAGGGAAAAGACATTAAACTGGCTAGTCTGATAACTAGAGCGATTTAAGTTTTCTATTTTCTTATAAATTAATAAATTATTTGATAGTAAGCGGTTGTGGTCACGTGACAACCGTTTTTCCTTCTGTCTCACAGTATCATCTTCAGAACATAGATTGAAAATGTCCAGTTAAACAATATTTGCTTTTTTTTTTTTTTTTTACCAAAAAATATAAACCATCTTTCGGTTACATAGTTTCTTACTGTCAGCTCCTGCAATTTCATTCGTTTATGAAGAAATATGAATTTAAATAGATGCTGTTATTAGATGTTTCTTCAAATTGGAATTTGTTCAACGTTTAAAGGGTTTTTTTCTTTAAAATAAAATTTTTTGTTAGTGTATCCAGTGTGACATATTGTGCTTTGTATATTAAGGAAAACATTTACAAGTGTATTTCATTCCAGAGTGTTTATAAAAAAACATAGATATAAACATTTTAATACTTAATTTACAGAGAAGATAATTTTAAAATTATCTTCTGTAAATTAAATTATTCCTCCTATATAGGGAGAATTATTAGCACTATAATCTCTCCCTTGTCTCCGCGCTTGCAGATGCGAATGAATGAAAATACATTCTTTCTTTCTTTCTTATTATTATTTTTTTAATAACATGATTTTTTATTTTTTAGAATGATCTTTCCTAAAAAAAAAAGTTTTGTATTACTGATTAATGGGGGGGGGGGGGGGCTGGACTGAACCTGGACTGTTTTAGGCACAATCTAAGGCGTTTTTCTGTTTTAATATTTATTTTAAATTATTTTACTATATTTTAAATATTTATTCATTTTTTTTTCAACTATTTTTTATGAATAATGAATGTAAAAGTGCGCCGGTGAAGAAAAAACTTGGAATTCTGTATATATTTTGGAGACAATTCATTTTATATGTAAAAATATTTTCAAACTAAATAAAATGTCATCTATTTTATTATTTTAAATATAAATCTCGTAAATTATGCATATGCTTATTAAAGCCCAGATATAAAGTAATTTTTGAAAGAAATAAAATTATACATTTTCTCTCTTATTTTTATTTTAAAATTTTTATACATTTTCTCCCTTAAAATAAAAATGCTGGTCAGTTTATATTAGCCCTCTGCTTTCTAGATTTTGGAGGGCCATTACCTTTTTGCCCGAAACCGACCTCTAAGAGTTTACCGCAAAGTAAATGCAACAGTTCTGTCATTGCCGAGCCGTTAACGGCTCGGCGATAGCTGCCGCAATTAGCGGCGGCTCACTTGCGGTACAGCATTGTTTTTGTACAAATGGCCTTAACTCCTTTTGGCCACGACGAAACCAGCTTACGGCCCTAACTCGAGCGTTTGTGGGGAGGATGGATAGTATGAAACGCCATCGGTTAACACACCTTCAGAAAGAAAACCTACATCAACCATCAACTTCGTCCTCCAATATTTGTGAAATCTGTGGAAAAAGCTTCAGTAGACCGGACGCTCTTCGCAGACATCTGCATTCACACGCAGAAAGAAATGTTAAGTTTACTTGTGGTATCTGTGGGTCATCCTTCACACGTTCGGATAATTTGAAGCAACATCTCAGGTCTCACGAGAATCCACAATACAGTTGCAGAGATTGCGATCAAAAATTTTCAACGAAGTTCAACCTCAATCACCATGTTCGATTGCAGCATAATAATAGCAATTCAAATTTCATCTCAGTTAAGAAACAGAGGAATGATAAAGCTGAAAAATTTCCACCAAGAAAGCAAACAAACGCTTTAAATGTTTTTCGTACTGTCTATATTGAACCAGAGGATGAAACCAAGTTTGACATCAATGTATTTTACCATTCAGTCCATGACGAACTGAAAAACCTGATTGAAGAAGCAGTGGAGGAACAGAATGCAATCAAGTGGCACTTGCTTCTAAAAGTAAGCCTAGAAAAAGTATCAGCTGAGGGTGAAGAAGAAGTGATTATAAGATACTTTCATTCCGACACTATTTCAGAGTTTACAATTGACAACATTGAAGAGCACCTGGATGAAGCGCATTCGAAAATCCTAAAATCATTCGATAAATTCATCCAACAAGGATCTGGTTGGAGATTAAGAGATATCATCTACTTCGAACTGAAACTGGCGAAACAAGACCCTCTTCGTGGCAACAGTTACGTGAAACTTCCAAAAGTTATCCAAGATACGAAAAGTGTCTTAAATATTCAAAATTTCGATGATGAAAAATGTTTTCTGTGGTGCGTCTTGGCTCATAAACTAAATCTTTCAATAGACGAACATCCAGAACGAGTGTCAAAATATCTCCCATTTGAGAATCAATTAAAAATGGACGGAATTGCCTATCCTGTTCCTTATCAAAAGGTAAAACAAATTGAAGAGAAGAACAACCTCCGCATCAACGTTTATGGGTTCGATTCAGGTGAAATCTCCATCTTGCACGTCTCTGATCAAACTCATCATGATGTCATCAATCTTCTTCTCATCAGCAATGGTGAAAAAAGTCACTACACCCTCATCCGTGACTTCTCTAGATTCATGGCTCATCGCACCAATCATAACGGTATGCAATACTACTGTTTCCGTTGTCTTCATGGCTTCTCAAGGGAAGATTTGTTAGAAGAACATGTTCATTATTGCAAAAAGCAAGCTGTACAAGTCATCACCATGCCCAAGGAGGGTGAAAATATCTTGAAATTTTCAGGAACGCATTATCAGCATCCCATCGCATATACCATCTACGCCGACTTCGAAGCCCTGATCGTGCCCATAGACACCAGCAGACCCTCCAACAGCTCTTCGTATCAAATAGATACAGCCAAACATGTACCGTGTGGGTACTCGTTCATCATTGTGGGCTCTGATGGACGGAAATATAGGCCCATGACGGTATATCGGGGCGAAGATGCAATCGACAACTTTCTTGAAGAGATTTTGAAAGTTAGAAAAGAATTGGCGAAGAAACTTAATTATATTGCTCCAATGAATTTAAGTTCGGATGAAGAAAGACGATTTCAAGAAGCTACTCACTGCTCCATATGTCATAAAGTCTTAAGATCAAAGCGTGTAAGAGATCACGATCACATTACTTCGAAATTTCGTGGTGCTGCTCACACATATTGCAATCTTAACTTTAAACAAGCCAAAATAATACCCGTTGTATTTCATAACTTGAAGCATTATGACGCCCATCACATTATGACAAGATTAGGAAGATTCAAAGAGTATAAAATCGATGTGATCGCTGCCACCTTGGAACAATACATTACATTTAAAATCAAGAGAGAAAACTGCAATGTTCAACTTGCATTCATCGATTCATTACAGTTCCTCCCAGCGTCACTGGACAAGTTAGTTAGCAATTTACAACCAAGTGACTTCAAATTGCTGAAAGATGTATTTCCACTTCACACGGAACTTTTGACTCGTAAAGGGGTCTACCCGTACGAGTATTTTGACAGAATGGAAAAGTTCGACGAAAAGCAACTCCCACCAAAATCAGCTTTCTTCAGTGACTTAACTGGTGAAGACATATCCCAAACAGAGTATGAACATGCCCAATTAGTTTGGAACACTTTCCATTTGAAAACGCTGGGAGAATACCACAACTTATATGTCATGACAGACGTGCTATTACTTGCAGATATTTTCCAAAACTTCCGTGATTTATGTCTGCTCTTTTATAATATAGATGCTGCACACCTCGTCACTTCTCCAGGTTTGTCTTGGCAGGCCTGTTTGAAGATGACCGAGGTGGAATTGGAGCTGTTCACAGACCCGAATATGCTTCTATTCATCGAACATGGTGTGAGAGGTGGCGTGTCGCAGATTTCCCACAGATTTGCGACCGCCAACAACAAGGATGTTCCCAACTACAACGAAGACGAAGACAACAGCCACATCATGTATTGGGACGCAAATAACCTCTACGGTTGGACTATGTCTCAATACATGCCTCACGGAGGGTTCTGCTGGGCCAACCCAAAAGATTTCGACACAGAGAAAATAATTTCAATCTCAGAAGAAGCCAACATCGGCTACATCTTCGAAGTGGACTTGAAGTACCCTGAATCTCTTCATGATCTACACAACGATTATCCCCTCGCACCAGAAAGGATGATGGTCACAGAAGAGATGCTTTCACCATATGCTAGAAGTCTGCTGAAGAAGGGGTTCAGGGGTACGCCCAAGTTAATACCAAACCTGCAAGATAAGAAAAATTACGTATGTCACTATCGAAATCTTCAATTATATATCAGCTTGGGATTAGAAATTCAAGAAATTCATAAAGTACTCCAGTTTCATCAGTCCCCTTGGCTCAAAAGCTACATTGAATTCAACACGGAGAAACGGAAAATGGCCAAAACAGGATTCGAACGTGACTTCTTCAAGTTGCTGAATAATTCAGTATATGGAAAGTGCATAGAAAATCTCAGAAAAAGAAGGAAGATCGAGCTTTGTAATGACGAGAGGAGAGCCATGAAGTTAACATCATCACCAAACTTCAAATCCTTCAAAGAATTTGATGAGAATCTCGTAGCTGTGGAGAGGCAAAAGCCCAGCATTTTAATGAACAGGCCGATTTATGTTGGGTTCTGCATACTCGAACTGTCTAAAGTGCTGATGTACGATTTTCACTACAATTTCATTAAGAAAACGTACCCTGAAGATCGTGCAATTCTCCTCTTCACAGACACGGATTCTTTGACGTATTACATCAAGACAGACGACCTACTAAAACTAATATGAAAAACAACAGCTCAAAGTTCGATTTTTCTGACTATCCCAAAAATCACCCACTTTATTCTGACACGAATAAAAAAGTTTTGGGAAAGTTCAAAGATGAATTAAACGGCGAAGCTGCATATCAATTCGTAGGCCTAAAGTCGAAGATGTATTCCATCAAATCTTCGAGGGAGGAGAAAAAAAGAGCCAAGGGGATATCAACACGTGTTGTGAGAACGAAATTAAAGCATCAAGATTATGTGGATTGTCTTCAAAATCAAGGAACAACATATGAATTACAAAAAAGAATTGGTCAGCAATCACATCGACTTTTCACCATGAAGCAGAAAAAGAAATGTCTCAGTCCATTTGATGATAAAAGATTTTTATTAGATGACGGCGTTACTAGTTTAGCATATGGACATTGTAAAATACAAAAAAAAAATGAAGATGTGAAATTCTTCAAAAAAATGTAAAAAAAAAGTATATACATAAAAAATTGTAAAAAAAATGTAAAAAAAAAAATTGTAAAAAAAAAAAATTAAAAAAATTGTAAAAAAAAATTTTTTTTTTTAAAATGTAAAAAAAAAAAATTGTGAAAAAAAAGTGTGTGTGTGTGAATGTGAGTGTGTAAATCTGCCATTCGCTGCTTATGATTAGGCAATGTCTTAAGCATAGAATGCCGGTCCCAAGCCCGGGTAAAAGATGAGGGTACACTCTTTAAAATTTTCTCTTTTTTTCGAAAATGTTTTCTTGAAATTAACCTCTTATCAGAGTTCGCAAAAAAAAATAATCTTCAAAATTAACTTCCTGTTATAGTTCAATTAAAAAAAAATCTCCAAAATTAACCTCTTGTTAGAGTACGCCAAAAAAAAAAATTCTTTTTTGACCCTTCATCTTATAGCATACATTTTCTACAGGTGGAGGAGAAGGCTCCCTCCTATAGGTGGAGGAGGAGGCTCCCTCCTATAGGTGGAGGAGCAAAAGGTGGTGGAGTAGGTGGAGGAGCAAAAGGTGGTGGAGGAGTTGCTCCACCACCCACCACCTGCTGGTGCTCAACTCTCCTTTCTCTCCTACTCACGTTCACTAACGAAGATGTAGAACTAGAATCGCGTAACCATTTTGCTCTCATTCTTTTTGATCGCCCAGAACACCTTTCAAACGGAATATGAAGACGGACATGTTTGCTTTTCAATGACGCATCTGTTTGTTTTTCAAATTGACAAAATGAGAAAGATTTCTCAAGCCACTCTTTATTAATTCTAAAGCCTTTCCATTGTCTCGGCAGGCTTTTGCCCATCGGAATTTATATTAAAATTTAAAACATTTTAGCTTCTTTTTTAAGTCTATAGAACTACTTGTTCATAGTTGCTCCGATTATGAAGCTTTTATATCAAAAAATCATATTACTTTTCAAAAGTTTTTTTTTTTTTAATTTAAAGCGTTTTATGATAATCAGTTTCATTTAAATATATTATTTTAGAATAAATAATGTATTTAAATTTGTCTTTAACACATATACACACATAATATATATATATATATATATATAGATAGATAGATAGATAGATAGATAGATAGATAGATATACAGGGTGTGTCATAAATTCGTGCAAACTTTAAAAATCTATATAAATCGGTTTGTGCGAGAATGATGAGACAGATTTTGAATTTTTTTTCCATTTATAATAAAAAATGATTCCGGAAATAACCGATAGTGGGCGCTTACAAGCCATATTGGGACGGTTTATGCAAATCAGGCGAACACAAATAGACAGTGAAAAAAAATTACAATAACATGACATTGTGCATTTATTATAAGATAGTAAAAGATGCTCGACATGAGAAACGTTCGCAACGCAATATTTGTGGATTTACCATTCTTATAGAAAAGTTTAACCACCAGCGCTTGATCTGGGAGCGATACCATGTTGCCGCTATCGAATGACGAATCCATCACCAGCTAGGTGTTTTATTGCTAGTCTGATTTGCATAAAACGCCTAAGTATGACGCGTGAGCGCCCTCTATCAGTTACTTTTGGAATCATTTTGCATTATACATAAGAAAAAAAAACTAAAATCCGTCTGATCATAATCGCGCAAACCGAAAACTTTTTTCGAGCATTACTGTTTTTATTATGAATTTTGAAAGTTTGCACGAATTTATGACACATCCGGTATATGTATGTATGTATGTATAACTGGAACACACCCATAAACTAACAAAAATATGAGGATGATTAACTATAAAAATGACCATAATTAAAAAAAGAGCAAGATTTTCTGAAACATTTGCCCTCCTAAAACTCAAACTTAGTAGAAAAAATTATAGTTAACACTTAACTCGCTTTAACTCATAACTAAAATCTTCAATGTTTGTAGACACTGTTAACTTTTTTTTTTTTTTTTAATTTCACCAGTACATGTTCTAAGCGTCACTATCTATCAATGTTATAAAGGCCAAACATATCTGTGCGTAATGCATACGTCATTTTGCGAATGGCAATATTTTGAAATTTGAAATGAAATTTCGGTTTTGCAATTTACGATACTTCAAATTTTTATACTTCTAAACATCACTTCATTTTTAATCTTTATATCATCGTATAAGGGGAAAAAAAGCATTTTTTAATGCATTTTTTTAACTGCATCTCAATTTATTTTTGAGATATTAATTTTTTTTTTGTACTTTTTAATACTAATTTTGTAATTGTGGGAACAGAAAGTACTCCAATTCTTTTAAAAGTAAAGAGAAAAGAATTAATTACTGTATAGTTTTATTGCCATTTTCTCTTAAAAACTGAAATTAAAATGTGTGTTTGTAAAAAATATTGTCTTTTGTAAAATCCGGTAATTTTTTGTTTTGTTTCGTTATTATTTATCAATTAAATAATTTTTATTTACTGCAAACTTACTTTACACACGATATAACTCTTCCTCTTTACAAAAATGTATTTTAAAGAATAGTTTTGTGATTTATTTTTCTGCTTTTACATAATTCGTATCAAATAGTTAAAAGGATGCAAGTTTATTTATCCGTGTGTAAAATCATTTTCCGAATTTTGGAAAAAAAATGACTTTTTTTAAAACATGGCGCTATTCTGAACAAACACTTGAATGCACATGAAGTGTTCGATGCCTAATTTTCATCTTGGATGACAACATAGCTTTTTTCTGGATTTATATATTATTCTGCGATAATGACCTCATAATGCATACATTTCTATAGATGTTGTTTAAAAACATATCGTAAAACTAGAATGCTTTAGCGAATGCAAATGACGTCATTTTATATAAAAAAGTTTTTAAAAAAAATTCTTAAAACTGAAATATGTTTTGTAGAAGTTCATAATTTTTACTCCAGCTACTTTGAAATTCCTCACATCTGAAAATACTTCTTTTTTTAATCGAAATCGCACACTGATAAAACGCAATGTTTTAAGAGTGTCTTTATAAATGTATAAAGAGTGTCTTTATAAAAGAGCCGTGACATACGATGTGTATGATCCGATCGGAAATCTTTATCCAAAAAATAGCGATCACATTACGTAACTTGAGATTCTCGCCTGTATGAGTTCCCTTCGCCGACTTAGATAAATAAACAAAGAAATTTTGGCAATAATTTCAGGTTGAAAATAATGTCCACTTTCCGAAAAATTTTGTCCAAATTCTCTGGACTAATAAAAGGAGGTGGGCTGACAAGTATCATTTTTCGCCCATCAGCACCAAGACGTGACATATACATTTCCCTTTCATTAGTGTGCCTCATAACAAATAAGAAAATAATAATATCTTGAATGAAGGTTTAATAATTGAAGGAAACTATAAAATATATAATTTAATAAATATCATTCATATTAATGAACATAAACACTATTGTCATTAGTTTTAATCCAAATAATCAATAGTAAATACAACACTAAATGCAAAATTTAAGATGAATGGAGGTTATTAAAACTATTATTTCCATATATGAAATATCGGAAGTAATCAATAATAGATAAATAATTATAGTTTCAGACACTTTTGGTGATATATATTTTAGATTATTTTTCTCCTTGATTGCTTCACTGGAATCAATACTGGACCAACACTGGCCGCGTCTTGTAGTATATGAGCATATTCAATATTTGGTTTTCTAATTTTGGTTGAGTTATGGCACAAATAAGGCAGAAACCATAATATGGAAGCAACATGCGCCCAGTGCTCTACAACACTTGCGCCTACTTTACATTGGCTGTGCCATTGTATAATGTCTCTTTGCTGTGTTCTTTATCCAAACATTACAGTGATATGAGTGTCAAACAGTCAAACTTTGGTCAAGAGAGGTGTCCCTTATCATCCTCTGTTGAAAACTGTTGCTACTTAATTAGGAATCTTGGGGTTTCATGTTAGATATTCATTTCTTGCCTAAGTTTTAACAATACCGGAAAAATCTATCAATACTTCCAACATCATTTGGCTTCAGCCACTCTCTGATATTATGTGAATTTTTTTTTAATCTACTAGGGGGGCCCCGCCCCCCTGCTCGCTATGCTCGCAACCCCCGCTCGCTATGCTCGCCAACCCCCGTAATCGCTTCGCTATTCCAAATTATTGGCTACACCTGCTTGCTGCGCTCGCCAATATCCCATGGTATGAATAAGCAGTTGCAGACCTTTCAAATGATGTGTCACACGACTTATGTTGTAAAGAAATTAAAAATGTGCCCCCCTGGGGGGCAGAGGGGGAGGCGACACAAAAGACATCCATAATATGAATAATCAGCTGCAGACCTCTCAAATGATGTCACACGACTGGTGTTGTAAAGGAATTAAAAATGTGCCCCCCTGGGGGGCAGAGTGGGGGTGACACACAAGACATCCATAAAATGAATAAACAGTTGCAGACCTTTCAAATGATGTGTCACACAATTGGTGTTGTAAAGAAATTACAAAATGCGCCCCCTCTGAGGGCAGAGGGGCGGGGGGTTACACACAAGATATCCATAATATGAATAAGCAGTTGCAGACCTCTCAAATGATGTGTCACACAATTGGTGTTGTAAAGAAATTAAAAATGTGCTCCCCTGGGGGGCAGAGTGGGGGATGACACACAACACATCCATAATATGAATAAGCAGTTGCAGATCTTTCAAATGATGTGTCACACAACTGGTGTTGTAAAGAAATTAAAAATGTGACCCCCCTGGGGAGAGCAGAGTGTGGGGGTGACACACAAGACATCCATAATATGAATAAGCAGTTGCAGACCTTTCAAATGATGTGTCACACAACTGGTGTTGTAAAGAAATTAAAAATGTGACCCCCCCTGGGGAGAGCAGAGTGTGGGGGTGACACACAAGACATCCATAATATGAATAAGCAGTTGCAGACCTTTCAAATCTTGTGTAACACGACTGGTGTTGTAAAGAAATTAAAAATGTGTCCCCCCTGGGGAGCAGAATGGGGGATAACACACAAGACATCCTTTAAATGAATATGCAGTTGCAAACCTCTCAAATGATGTATCAAACGACTGATGTTGTAAAGAAATAAAAAATTTGGCGAAATATTACAGTTATAGCCAAGTTGGCGTCACTTTTGACAACTAATTTTGGTCGCCAAATTTGGCGATATATCGCCAAGTTGGCCACAAACTTGGCGATTGTTGGCGATGGTAACCTTTCCCCTCTTTATGGTAACCCATATGGCGATGCATAGACGGAGCCCTTTCCTGATTGGTCTATTCGACTCATGAAAGGAGTGGACAATCCGGATTCGTTAGTTCCGGAAATCTTCCACATCAGCATCATTCCAGGAGTCATTCCTTTTAAGGCTAGTTTTTTTTTTACTATAGAAGGATGTGTAAGTATGTTAGCGTAATATTGTTCTTTGAAACCGCGAAGGAAAGGCTGAAGACCTCTAAAATGGCATTTGAAATAGTGACGAACACCATACGCTTGAAGAAAGGTCTTCCTTTCTATAATCAGAAAGAATGTATCTGAAAGGATTACTTCGCACTCTTCTGGATATAAATGTACGTGCTATCGAAAAATCATCACAGTATCGTTGTCGTCATCAGGAATAAATAAACTTCCTGCTGAAGTTCCTCGTATATTTTTCAATAACCTGTGTTCCGGTGATGTATTCCATTCCAAGGAAATGTGGAACAAAGTTCTGAATTAATGCCAGGTTTGCATATTTTACAGAAGATGTTATTTTTTTTCTTATATTGATTAATGTGAACACACCATTAGAGAGATCAGTTGTAAGTATTACAAGTAACACTGCAAAGCAAGTTTGAGCTGATTTTTTATTTCTTTTTTGAGGAGCTTATTTTGAACTTTACTAGTTTAAATATGTAGGTTGTTCAATAAGTAATAAGACTAATTTTACTGCTGCGAAACCACTCAATGGAATGTCAATTTTTGTGGTATAAAAATGATTGTTGTCTGTATTAACAAAAGCTACTAATAGATTGCTTGTACGATCTCATGTTCCTGAGTATCACGTGTTTGAACTGAAGCATGTTTGCGGGCGCCTATGAGAGCTGCTAGTTGTCGAAATGGAAGCGTCGATTAAACAACGCTATGCGATTAAATTTTGCATTCATCTGCAAAAATCAGCATCGGGACCTTTGATATGATACTTGAAGCTTTCAACGATGGAGCAATGTCGAGGGAAGATATTTTTTGCTGACATAAAACTTTTAACCCCTTCGGGAGAGCGACAGGTAATAAGTGCCGCAAAGAAAAGGTTGAAATAAAATTATTGATTTTTTTGTCATTTATTATCAAAGTACGATATGCAGTATAACTTGTTTCTTTAATGACGACCAAGATAACTTTTCGTAATTTTTAATACTAGGTAGATGTTTATTGACATCTGCTCTATTAAAGTAACGTATGTCGGTAGTTCAAAATAGTTTTTTTTTTTTTTCTAAATTTGAAGGGTATTTTCCCTCACTGTGCATCGTAACGAAGCTTCTTTTCTAACTTCTAACATACCTCTAGGGCAAGTGGCACTAACATAAAATGCCTATGCAAGGACTGCCATCATTAATTTGCAAAATTAATTTTGAAATCGATTAGGTATTTCCTATTATTCCAAAAAACTTAATTTAAAAAAACCGAAAGCTTTTTTTAGAAAGTTTGTTGTTAGTGCCAACACCAGGTGGTAGTGGTACCGACTTAAAATGTAGCCTGTATTAGGATCAGGGATTGTCACCATTGATTCTCAACAAAAACTTTTATAATCCATTTATTATATCCTGAGATTGCATAAAAATCATAATTTAGCATTTGTTTTGAACGATTTTCATTCTTTCCCATCGCTTCACAATTTTTAAATTTCGAATTTACTTTTGATTGTTCGAAGGATTGTTCCAATTTTACCACTAAATTTTAACATTATTTTAAAAGTATTTAACTACAGAGAAAGGTTGCGAAATTTGTGTATAAAGGTAATGGTTGAAAATTACAAATTTTCTTATGATTCATATGGTGCCAGAGTCCTTAAAAAATATAGGGAGTATGCGAACTCTGTCTTACAGGACAATTATACTTTATAACTACCATGCCATATTTAAATTTTCTAGTTTCTTTAGTATTACGGCAGTCACAATTTAGAAAATCTTTTGCTCTTGCAATCCTCTGGTATTGTGGAACGCACATAAAACATAGTTTATGTTTGAACAGGTTTTATAACCACCAATTTGCAACCATTAATTTTGTTAAAATTGATTTATTATTCCATAAGGTGCATGAAAAATCCTAATACAGAGCGTTTTTAGAACGTTTTTCGTTCACTTCATCCTTTTAAATTTGGAATTTTCTTTCGACGCATCTGAATCTTATAAATAATTATCATGGCATTTTTCAAAATGATCCCCAGTTGACCTCAGCCATCTCAGTTGTACATAGGGATGGGCATTATTTATCGTATTAGGATAAATAACAGTGTTACTACGCTAGAACCTAATATTGCATTAATATGTTACTGAAAAGTCCCTGTTAAATAAATAACACATGGTTCTTAATGACAGCATCTTCCTTCACTTGTTTTAACGAAGATTTCATTTTTTGTACCTCTAAAATAATAATAATATTCATTAAAAATGTCCTTAATTGTTTCTTTTGAGACGTTTGCCGAACAATGTTGAATGTCCGGGCTGGGTGTCCGACAGCGCCCCCCCCCCCTTCCTGCTTGCGCAGACCCATTCACAATTATTTAAAAAATTTGCGTCCCCCCCCCTTATTAAAACATCCTTAAAAATCCTTATTAAAAAAAATCTCACAATTATACACTCTAAGATAAAAAACCTGTCTAAAACGGAATTTAAAACTGTTTTAAAAGCTTCCGTTTTAGAAGGTTTTACTATATAAAATAAGATATTGTATGTATCCAGCAAGCACAGCCCGGACAGCCCCCCCCCTGCTTGCGCAGACCCATTCCCAAATATGTAAAAAAATTGCGTCCCCCCCCCTTATTAAAACACCCTTAAAAACCCTTATTAAAAGAATCTCACAATTATACACTCTAAAATAAAAAAACTGTCTAAAACGGAATTTAAAACTGTTTTATAGGCTTCCGTTTTAGAAGGTTTTACTATATAAAATAAGATATTGTTTGTATCCAGCAAGTACAGCCCGGACAGCCCCCCCCCCTGCTTGCGCAGACCCATTCACAATTATTTAAAAATTTGCGTCCCCCCCTTATCAAAACACCCTTAAAAACCCTTATTAAAAAAAATCTCACAATTATACACCCTAAAATTAAAAAAACTGTCTAAAACGGAATTTAAAACTATTTTATAGGCTTCCGTTTTAGAAGGTTTTACTATATAAAATAAGATATTGTTTGCATCCAGCAAATTCAGGTTAAAAATTCTGGGCACCCACCCGTTCAAAACGCTGGTTACGCCTATGCAACCACAGAAGAAATAACTCTTTAATATTCGCTAATTCAATAACTGTTAGATTTTTCACCAGTTTTTCAATTCAGTTCAGTTATGTAGTTCTTTTCTGTTAGATTTTCCACCCGTTTTTGAAAAAATGTAGTTTTTTACTTTACAAAAGAACATTTTATCGCTTCGTAACTGTTGTTTATTTTCAAACGTTTTGTCTGAGGATAATGTTGTTATCGTTAACGACTTTTGATTTAACCCTCTCATGCATGAATTATTTTCTACACAGTAAAAAAAAATCAAACAATACTTTTTTGTGATAAATGAGAGCAGTTTATCATGAAAATAATTTTATTGGAAATTTTTATACATTATTTATTAATATATTCATACGTCCTCATTTGAGGACGTTGTGCGTCAAGGGATACATTCGTACTGTCCTCAAATATGGGGACAATATGATTCAATGTTCACATATCTGCATACGTTTCATATGATTTATTCAGTATAAAATGATCCTATACATTCTGGACATACAGGTACAGCGCATGTTCCACAAATGTATCGTGTTTTACTATTGCAATTTTTATCTCTACAGTGATTGGCAAACTTTGCTTCCGTTTTCTTCGGATAATGCTTTCCTCCATCTAAACGCATAGTTTGGGGTACATCGTGTGTATTCCTATGTTTTATTGCTGATTATCTTTCAGAGGGCTCTTTTATTTTTATTTATCGCTGCTGTACCCTTATATATCAAACTCTTTTCAAATGAACTTTTGAATTCCGGCAGGTCTATGCTTTTGGTGTTTTCTGATTTCCATATAATCCCAGCGTTAACAATGGTGACATTTATAAGGTGATAAAAAATACACATGTACCACCTCTTATTTCTGAAATCATTAGAAAAGGGGGCTATGAGAGAGTCCATAAGGTCAATCCCACCCGTATCCTTATTATTACTTAGATATACAATGTGGGCACTTGATAGAAATACCTTTTCTTTTCCATTGTAGTGAAATGTGTTACTTGGCCTTCAGGTACCTTTCCATAGTACGAAGAGATTGTATAAACCGATGTATTATCGATCCGACGGGTGATACTTATATTATCCGAAGATAAAACAATCGAACTACTACCCCTTCCTTCATTCTTCAGTTGTTTTATTGATTTTAGCTGCTTTTCTGCACCCATCAGCTTGTTAATTCTTATAGCCCCAACATAACAAATTCCCAGGGGTTTTAGTTTTAAAATCAATGGTAATCTGGAAAAGCAATTATCTGCATATATTTTGCAGTTTGTCTGCTGCAAACGATGAGTCCAACGAAGTATGACATCAACAGATGCACCACGATCAGATGTTACCAGTTATATCTTGAAACAATTCAAAAGAATAAATGGAATCAGATACACCAGCACTGCATCACATTTTGTATCCTAATTTGTGCGGTTTCTTAGGTAAGTATTGTTTTATAGATGATTTTCCTTTGAATGGAATCATCATCTCATCCACACTTTGATATTCCTCATTATAGGCAGCTTTGTGAAAAGTCTCATGCAATTTTGTCAAAATCGGTCGAATTTTCATATATTCATATGTATTGTCATCAGTAATCATTGTATTATTTATAAAATGTATTTTAAAAATAAATAAAGGTAGTAAACAAAAATGTGTTTTGTTTACTTTAGTGCAAACTGTCCTCATATGAGGACAGATATGTTTTATACTTTAAATAAAAACCTAATTGAAATATTGTAAAAGATTTCTATCATTACATGCTATATGATGATAAATTGTATATAAAAAAACTTACCTTGACTATATTGTAAATATTTCCTAGTCTATTTGCAACAAATTCTGCGCAATATCACTATACTTCAATACTTTGATTTTATTGCAACATTCGTGTGAATTACAACCATCGGTATGTTGTTGCTATCTATTGTGTTGCATGCAAGGTAATATCTGTCCATAAATAAGGTCCCCATGTATGAATGCTAAAAAAAATTCGTAACTCTAATATTTTATAGGGTAATATTTATCCGTCCTCATATGAGGCCAGTATGCATGAGAGGGTTAAAGTTTCGTTTCCTGTTTGGTTTTCATTCGCGGTTGTTGAAGAAAGAGGATAAATAAAAAATGATTTCGTCTCTTTTTTATTAAATATCAGAAAGACTGAATTTGAGATTTGTGGATTTGATTTCTAAAGGGCTCTTCTGGGGGGGGGGGGGCGTTTCTCATTTTTTGATGTAATATGTATCGAAAGCTTATGCTTCATACATTACAAATCTAGCATAGAAATTTTTCTCCCGTTATTCTGGGTCACGTTACGGACCCATAATGGGTTGAAATTTAAATTTCTTAAACTTCTTCGAGGTTTTTTGCCAAATCGGTATCAGAAAAAAATTGTGCCAACGTGATGTGTGTATGACATCTGCGCCATATAAATATTATTCAATCTTTTTTTATTGCAATTTTTTTATGTAAAACAATATGCATTATTTTTCATGCACAATTGCGCATTAAATGAAAATTGTAATGCAATTTTTGTAGTAGTACTTTATAATAATGAATAAAAAAAACACATTATTTAAAAGTATTTCCTGCACAATAAAATGTTTCCTGATGATTACAAAAAATATGTCCTGACAATTAAAAAAATAAAAACGTAATTGTCCAAGTTTTCACTTCTGTCGGCACTCCAAAAATGTCACTTTTTTTAGGGGGGAGGGGGAGGGTGAAAATTTTGTGGAAATAAGTCTTATTTTTTATTTATGTATGGATCCATATAAAAAAGTATGAGCTAGTGAACTTTGGAACCATTTTAATACAACTCATATTCCAAATATTAAAATAATTGAGAAAAATTATTAAAAAATTATTTTCAATTTAATCATTTTTATACTAAGTAAATGCAATTAAATTTCTTATAAATTGAATCTGGAATGTTTAGATAAGATTTTAATATTTACAATTTATAAAATACAGTACAATATATTAGGTTTACAGCTTTCTGAAAGACATAAAAATAGTAGGATAAAATTTAGATGAGTTCAAAGTATTAGAATATTTTATTTTGCGCAACAATATTACCTTATTAAAATAAAGTAAATGGTAGTTAATTTTTTGTAGCACCCTCTTTTGCTTTCATAATAGCATACAATCGATCTTGCATACTATACATATCTGCTATTAAGAAACTAGTAAAAAAAACTGAGTCTGGAAAAAATTTCATTCTCTACCATCTGTCCTATCTCACAAGTTTCTTTGTCCTATCAGTTAATATTTGTTTTATGTTTTGCAGCCGCTCTAGTAGTGGCAGCATGCATTGACTTGCTGTACGAAAATTCAGTAATGCATTTCATCTCAGATTTTAAAACATCAACAGTGCTGATTGAGAAAACGCGGTAGGGGGAACTGGGGTACATTGATACATGGGGCACATTGATACACCCCCTCTACCGCTCACAGGGTCATTACAGGAAGTTTCACAACAGCTCCAAAAGATGATGCTAGTGTATTCAACTACATACAGAAAATCTTGGAATGCTTCAGTAGTTTGATGAAATGGGACGGGTGATTTATTGTTTTTGTTGTTCAAAAGTAAATATGAGTTGTACAGTTGAAATGCTATTATACAACTGTTCCAGTATTTTCAACCAAAATGAATACTCTCCCTGGTAAGTACAGCTACTCTTTATCAGTTCTTCATTATTTATTGTTAGATATATTGTGAAGTGTTGGATTTGAGACTCATT
This sequence comes from Maratus speculifer, assembly GCA_964019185.1. Classification (NCBI taxonomy): domain Eukaryota; kingdom Metazoa; phylum Arthropoda; class Arachnida; order Araneae; family Salticidae; genus Maratus; species Maratus speculifer. Next base: position 180,023,857 of record OZ025303.1, read on the forward strand.
TTATTCAAAATCGCTGTATGGGGCACATTGATACAGTCTATGACGGGGCACATTGATACAGCCTAAATCCTTTAATAGTTCATATTTTCATTATTTTTATTATTTTTTTTTACCATACACTCCTTAATCCAACCTTTTTTTTCACGAAAAATTTCTAATATTAGTTTTTATTGAAGTGAAATAGCTCTAATTTCTTTATATTAGAACATTTTATAGTATTTTTGAAAACAGAAGACGTAGGAACTTACCCAGCATCTAGTGCTAGTAGAACTAATAGAAGAAAAGGACGCCATTCTGGCAAATCTCGAATTTATATCGATTCTCCAGAGAAAAAAGTATTTTCGACATGCGAAATGTTAAGTAAGAGAAACAAACTGCAGAACAGAAAATGATACTTATGTTATAAACAGAATTTTAATATAATTATCCTTTATTTTCTGTTTATGAACCTTTTATAAACAGAAAAACTGGTAATTTTTTCATCTTTCATAAGAAAGAAGATAATCCTGGGGTTGAAGTGCTAGATATGACAAAGTTACCACAGCCAACAATCAGACAAGAAGCAGCCAGAACATCAGGTCATAATATATTTAATTTTGATTGCTTTAATATTGCTTAAAAATAAATTGTGGGTGATTTGAATTTTTAAAAATAAATATAAAATGGTTTTCTAATTCATTTTCTATGAAAAATATGCATTGGTATTATTTTGTCGTCATTTTTCTCAAACGTATCAATCTACCCCGGGGATGGGGCACATTGATACAAATGACTTTTTTTGATTTTTTTAAAATTACATGCAAAAATACTATATAAAACAATGATTGTACATTTTTATAACATACTACACAAGTTTTGCTGTCACCTCGTGGAAAAAAAACTTGAATTTTCTACTTTCTTGACACCAAAAAAAATCTTAGAAAAAAACTGTATCAATGTACCCCAGTTCCCCCTATACGGAAAATGGATTTTTGAAAAATTCGTTTTCCTCTGTATGTTAAAGAAAGTTTTCTTAATATGTTTTCTTGTACTTTCTAATTTTCCTGCTTTTCGTATTTCCTATTGGATACATTATTTTATATTCAAAAATATATGTGCCTATAGATATTTTCTTAAATGTTGTTGCCCCACCAGTAGCTGAGAGATTCTGCCCTCAAAACTGGTAGACGGCAGGCGCTGGATTAGAACAAAACCCAATCGCGGTCGTCAGCCCAATCATTCGGAGTTTTCCGTGGTTTTCTTCGAACTTTGGATTTCCTTGCGTAAATACGGGTTGGGTTCCCTTAGAAAGACCCCCCCCCCTTCCTCCACGGAGGGCACCACCTTGGGGGCCCATATCCCACACTGTTAAAACTAATGGTGACACATTGCACCTTTTAGGGGTGAAAGGCTTGTCTCACTGGTGACACCCCTAGAGGAGCTGAAATGGCACCCTTAACTAGGGTGAAAGGATGGCACCCCTAAACCAGGGTGTTTCAGGGGGTGAAAGGACAGCACCTCAGGGAAGAATAGTGGCACCCCTTATCCACAGTGTTCAATAAGGTGAAACGATGGCACCACAGGGGAGAATAATCTCGCCCCTTATCCAGGGTGCCCCAGGATGTGAAAGGATGGCATCTCAGGGGAGAGTAATGGCACCCCTTAACAAGGGTGCCCCAGGGGGTGAAAAGATGGCGCCTCAGGGGAGAGTAATGGCACCCCTTATCCAGGGAGCCCCAGAGGGTGAAAGGATCGCATCTGAGGGGAGAGTAATGGCACCCCTCACCCAGGGTACTTTAAGGGGTGAAAGAATGGCATCTCAGGGGAGAATAATGATATTACTTATCCAGGGTGCCCCAGAGGGTGAACGGATGAAACACATAATCCAGTGTGCCCTGTGGCATCCTACAAGAAATAGCACTCACAATCTATGGCCTACAGTTGCAACCCCCCTCCCCCCACCCTGCTTGTCAAGAAATTGTATTGGTTTGAATCATGAAATAGAAAGTGTTTACCCATTTTTAAATTGAATTCTACAGAGAAAATTATCATGATCAGTCAATATTTTGAGTCTTTTTTTTTTCTTTTAGATTGATGGAATATTATATTTTTAAACTCATTATCAGGTGTCCAAAGAAAAATTGTAGCATATTTTTGTAACTCAGAGAGGGATAATATGAACTACAAAAATAATCATAGAAAGGCAGAGAATTCAAATTGTACTTTCATTTACATGGAGAGTATTTTAAGAAAAATTCATAATTTTAACTTTTATACAGTCTTTGCATTTCAAAATCACCAATCATAAGTCATCACTATTGCATTGTTAGTAATACCCAAAAGGTTTTGTTAGAATAAATCGGAAAATTTACACAACATCTACACCTATTTTCTGCCTCTAAAAATCACTGAGTTAGAGTCAAATATTGTGACTTTGTCATGCAATTTGAAGCCTGATTTTCAATTTTATGTTTTGAAGTTCTTGTAAAATGAAATAAATCATGATTTTTGACTGTCTCTAACTCATATGTTTTGACCAAACTTTTTGGGTATGTTTAAGAAAGGGCCAGTAACTATTTTTGTGATTGGGCATTTTTAGATGCAAGAACATTATAAAAATGTGATGTTTTTTGACTCCAAAGTAAGAGAAAGTACAAATTGAATTAACTATCATCATATGAATATTTTTATAATTTTCTTATAGTTTCAGAAGTAATAAGTAACCATCTTTTTTGACACATAGTATATTGCTTGACATGTATTTTCATTATTTTATATACAGGGCAACTGAAAAGTATGGGAACACAGAAAAATGCTATATCCTGTAAAATATATGACATAATTAAATAATAAAATATAAAAGAAATAACAATATTTTAACAAATTGTTCACTGGCTTGAAATTTATTTTTTACACAAGTTTGAAAACGAAAGATCACAGAATTGACAGTCCGCTGCAGATAATTCTGATTTAAATCATTCTATGCCTTGATAATTTCGCATCACATACAATGCAAATTGGGGATTTTCTATTTCTAGCTTTTCTACAGAAGTCAAGTGAGCTAAGATCTGATTGTTCGAAGGCAATACACCTGTTATTAAATATCCACGCAGATGGTCAATGTTGTTTTTGCTCCATGTGAAGGCCCCAATACTGCTGGAAGTTCCATTAAAGTTATTTTGCTTCCATGAGGCGAATACTTCGTTGAACATATTAGTTGCTGTTCATTTTGACGGTTGTGAACTTTTCGGAGGATTAAGATTTTCATATAGTAGAAGAAATGCTACAAAATTTTTAAATAAGCATTTCTCAGATTTTAGTTGTGAAATATCAATGTCAAAAAACGCACCAATATTTTTTCAGCTACCCTGCTGTATCTAATTAAAAAAATGTAAAACCCAAATTAGAAAAGAATATGTAATAAATGCTGTGTAACTTTTAAATTAGTAAGAATACTTCATATTCTTTAAAATTCTTCCAGAAAGTTAGCCATCAAGCTATGAAATGAATTATAGAAAATAAATTCAATTTATAGTTGTGGTAAAATCACAGATGAAATTGAGTAAAAAAAAAATCATTTTTACAATATATGTAGTACTTACCTTTATAGTGAACTTATGGAAATCCATATTTTATAGCATATATCCACACAGGATTAGAAATTAAGAACTGTATGTAAGGTGTCAAAATAATGCCTACAATTTTTTTTCGATGTGCCAACTGCATTTCATATTTTCTTATTTCTTTTCACAACCATGTTAATAGTAATAATATTGCATTGCATATTTAATTTTAATGTATTGAAGGGAAGTGGGGAGGAAACTTTATATATTAAACACTTTTTCTTACTAAACAAAATAAAAACTGACTTTCCATAAGTATGAAATCTGATTAAACTACAATATTTGGATTCTGGAAAAACTTATTCTTTTTATAAAGCTAATATGCATACAAAACAGATAATCAAGCAAATATGTCCACAGAGAGAAAATATGAGCTTTAGATATAACTAACGATAAGCTAATTTTTAAAAAATCTGAGATTAACAGTACATCAGAAAATAAAAAGTTAGCAAATAAATGAATCTTTGGTTGCCAATTATGGTGGGGCATTTAAAACATTTCCAAATCACACATATTTTTTTTGTTTGTTTGAGGAAGGGAATACAAAAATTTTAAAACAATTTTAATACAGTTTCTTATTTTAGGAACATATAAGGATGCAGAAATATCTCATAATAAAAGAAAATCTTGTTTAAAGGGGTGTAATATCCAAGGACCAGTTTTATCAGTCATTGGTGAAAGTGAAGTTAACTTAGAGGTTATTGAAATGTTCAAAATTCTTAAGACACGTGCTGATGTCATGATGCAGAGGGGGGGGGGATGTATGCTAAAATACAAATGAAAGCATTTGCTAAACAAAAATTAAAGTTAAAGAAAGCTAGCTATCAAGATTTGACGACTAGGAATAATTTTTCTATAATTTAGTTTCATTTGACGACTAACGACTGCTGATTTCTAGTCCTGTATCCACATCAAAACACTTTCTGCCTAATTGTTTTTGTGTTTTGACTTATTGCATCTGAAATTTTAATCCACTGAGTAAATATAATGAAATGAATAAAACATTGAATAAAAAAAACAACCTTTTAGTTCAAATAATCTTTTTATTGTAAACACGAAGAATGTATTAAATATTATTAAACAAAGACGTAACACTATGTGGAACTGATGCCACTGATAAAATTTTGAAGACATAAGTATCTAATAAAAATGATAAAAATTTAAATTGGCTTTTACTATAGTTAACGTTAAACAACCAAAACAATGCATACCACAAATTAACTAAGCTTATAAAAGTATCAGTTTTTATAATTAACTGTTTATATAAAATTAATACATAGCATGAGTAATTTAACAAGTTGCTTGAGTTGCGGAGCACAGTAACAGGTTGAAACACAGAAATTTCTGCACCTTCTTCATGATAAAGAATCGGAAACTTTTCTTGTATCAAGCATGGTAATGTAAGTACTATAAATTTAAGTTCACTATCTGAAAAAATAATAATAACACATTAAGGAAAACACACAACAAGACAGTCCAATTAAAATCTATCATCAAAGTACAGCAAAAATTGTAGATGAACAAAAAAAGAAAGAATAAAATTTAAATAAAATTTAAATTATAGCTCACAAGGCTATCAAAGCCTGACAGCTAATGTGCCCGCAGGTTCTGTATGTAACGTGATAACTCTTTATATAAATATCAGATTTGCTTCAAATTTTATATGTAGGTTCATTCTGATAAGGTTCTTCACTGATTAGCATTGGAGGTTCACTGGTTAAATATGAAGGGGGGGGAGAAGAGAGTGCTACCCTCCTTAATTTATATAAATATGCAGAAATCATGCAGAATTATCACATTTTCTTCAAATTTTGTTAATAATTTCACTCTGATAAGGCACTTTCCTGATTAGTTTTAGGGGCTCATTGGTTAAGTATAAAGAGGGATGGCAGTTAATCCACTGTCCAATAACTTACAGTTAGTTGATTTCTTTTATTTTTGGAAGGGCATTATTCTTTGAAATAAGAGTATAATATACAGTTGTATGTATAGCCTGCGAGCTCAATGCCATCCGTTTAACTGGGCACTTTCTTCTTTATTGCCTATTTTCGGACAGCACGAGAAAATTACATGACCAACTCATACTTGTCATTCAGATATTCTTTTCCTGTATTATCATTAAGAGTTACAAACTATTTACATTATTAACCATATTTACAAAACATATCTTGGAACAAAGTGTCTATTCCAGATTAGCAACGAATTTCCCTAACATGTACAGGTATTCCATACCAATAATAATAATAAAAAAATGAGGAATTTTATTCAAATTTATTAGTAAGCCCCTATTATGTATCCTATATTGACACTAATCAATGAATATATGGATACAACCACCCGTGTTTTTCCTTCATTTTGCTAATAACGAATTTTCAACGTATTCTATTGACGATTATTTTCAAAATTTTCAAGATGTGATTTTGCAACTTTCACAAAAGTTGCTCTATACATTTGGCTAACATAATATGCAAATGAAATTTTGATATCTTTGACGCATGCGCAGTGAAAAATTATTTAGTAAACCTACTCAATATTCGAACAATTTTTATTATTTTTAATTCTGATTACAGGGTATTGTGCGCAAGGTTTTTTGTCACATTTTCTGAAAAGAATGTTATTTTATATCAAGAACTCTTCAAATTATAAGCAAAAATCTTGGATAAATTTGAGACTGTTTTTCGGATTCGTAGAAAACCTTAATTTTTCTACGAGTATACATGCTATCGACATAAAAATGAACACAGTTTATTACAATAAGCCACTTAATTATAATCTACAGTTTGAGCGCTTTTGCTACATTAGTTTTGACAGGGTTATCCAAAAGATATTCATTCTTTTTTAATTTGTTGACGGTCCCCTATTGGAGTTTCGGAATAAAACCTTCAGGGAAATATATGACTTATACTACACTACCTGGCCATTGATTATCGTCCACTTGCGATTTTAGACATTTTGTTAAATATCTAGAAAAATACATGAGAAATTATCCTGAAACTCTCAGTGTATACACATAATAGTACAGGTCATATATTTCCGTGAAGATTTTTTCCAGAAACCTTATAGGAGACCGCCAACAAATTAAAAAACAATGAATATCGTTTGGATAACCCTGTCAAAACTAATGCAGCAGAAGCGCTCAAACTGTAGATTGCGATTAAGTGGCTTATTGTTATAAACTGTGTTCATTTTTATGTCGATAGCATGTATACTCGTAGAGAAATTAAGGGTTTTATAAAAATACTCCCAAATTTTTCCAAGATTTTTGCTTATAATTTGCAGAGTTCTTAATATAAAATAATAATATTTTCTGAAAATCTGACAAAGAACATTGCACATAATATCCTGTAATCAAAATTAAAAAATAATAAAAATTGTATGAAAGATGAGTAGGTTTACCAAATATTTTTTCACTGCGCACGCGTCAACGATATCAAAATTTCATTTGCATATTATGTTAGCTAAATGAATAGAGCAACTTTTGTGAAAGTCGCAAAATCATAGCTTGAAAATTCTAAAAATAATCGTCAATATAATAAGTAGAAAATCCATTGTTCCCAAAATGAAGCAAAAAAAATGAGGGATTGTATCCAAATGTACTAGTAAGTTCCGTATTGTGTATTCTATATTGACACTAATTAATGAATATGTGGATACAACCCTTCTTGTTTTTGCTTCATTTTGGAAATAACGGATTTTTAAGTGATTCTATTGACGATTATTTTCAGAATTTTCAAGCTATGATTTTGCAACTTTCAAAAATTTTGCTCTATACATTTATCTAACATAATATGCAAATAAATTTTTGATATCGTTCACGCATGAGCAGTGAAAAATTATTTAGTAAACCTACTCATTTTTCATACCACTTTTATTAATTTTTAATTCTGATTACAGGGTATTATGTGCAATGTTGTTTGTCACATTTTCAGAAAATATTATTATTTTATATTAAGAACTCTGCAAATTATAAACAAAAATGTTGGAAAATTTTGGGAGTATTTTTATAAAAACCTTCATTTCCCTACGAGTATACATGCTATCGACATAAAAATGAACACAGTTTATAACAATAAGCCACTTAATCACAATCTACAGTTTGAGCGCTTTTGATGCATTAGTTTTGACAGAGTTATCCAAAAGATATTCATATATTTTTTAATTTGTTGGCGGTCCCCTATAAAGTTTCTGGAAGAAATCTTCACGGAAATAGATGACCTGTACTATATTTTGTATACACTGAGAGTTTCAGGATAATTCCTCATGTATTTTTCTAGATATTTTGCAAAACTAGCGGCCTTCGCCCGCTACGCTGGTCGGTTTATCTAAAGAAATCTTGAAGAAGTAGTTAGATAAGGTTCAGACATACATTAAAAAAAAAAAAAAGCAAGTCGATCATTCAAAAAACGTTGGGAAATATCAAATATTTACTGTAATTTTTTAAGAAAAACAAAGTTTCGAAAAAAAAAATTAAATCGAAAAAAAAATTACACTGACATATTAATGCAAGGAAATTTTCCCAGAGAGAAAATTCGCCTTGAATACAATATTTCAAATTCTTTTAATTGCTTATAGGCGTTAATGCCAACATAGTGAAAAAAAATTCCATGCTGGGAATCGAACCCGGGCCATCAGTATGGCGCACTGACGTTCTACCGACTAAACCACATGGAACGACAGCCAGCTTGAAACTTTCTCATACTTAAGTAGACTGGCGAAAACATAACGATAGCGCGTTTTAAAATCGCACAGTGACATCTATTGGATTTTATATGTACTAAAAAACGTTATGTACTAAAAAACGTGAGCAGCGCACCTAATAGTTTCTTTTGTTTCTTTTTGTTACTTTTTTGTCTGTTGTCCGATTTTGATGAAACAAAGCCTATACACTGCCCGGGAGTGTGCATTCTTCATTAGTGAAAACCGCATAAAAATCCATTCAGTAGTTACGAAGATAACCTCGAACAAACAGACAGACAGACAGACAGACAGACAGACAAAAAATTCAAAAAATTTTTTTTTGTGTTTCATTGGTTTTCTTTTATCGCCCTGACTCCATTTTTGTCAATTATCTTCAATGTACAGACACACCGGGTCCTACTGTTTTATTATATGTATAGATGTCTAAAATCGCAAGTGGAGGATAATCAATGGCCAGGTAGTGCATTATATTTATACACTAAGATTTTCAGGATAATTCTACATACATTTTTCTAGATATTTAACAAAATTTCTAAAATCGCAAGTGGACGGTCATCTCTGGCCATATAGTGTATATCAGGAGCTTTAGGGAACTGGCTAATTCTTTATGTCTCCCTTTTGTTATATGGGGGAAAGTCGGGTGGAATGGGACTGTAGGTTTTTCTCTTTGTGCATTATTCTAAAGATTTCATCGATCGCATACAAGATGAAGCAATGGTAATCCATTCTTCAGTTTACAAAAGAATATTGATATGCATAGACTTGCAAATGTTTGAAAGAAATTTTTTTTTCTAAAATCCAATTTAAATTTGATTTATTTGCTCTCAATATATTAAAGGCTTGTTTATGTATAAATGTAATAGTTTCCCTATTTATGGAACATTATACTGTATATTATCCATAATTTAAACTAAGCCTAAAAAAGTATTTTTGTTTGAACAAGAAGTTTAACAAAAACAAGGAACTGGCGAGGAATGGGACATGCCAGAAAAGGGATGAATTTGATGCGTCCAGTTCCTTTTTTTAATTAATAATAATGCGAATTGCTAACATGCAAATTTTTTAGATGCTAATATATTAATTATAACATTGATAATATATGCATTTATACATTAAAATGTAAAAAAAGTGATGATTATTTAAGGCGCAACGCTAGGCACAGAAAAAGACCCGGATGATAATGCAAAGTCTATGGGGGCGTTCTTTTCAAATATTTCGCCGAAATTTTAATATTTTTACGTGATTGTTTTGCACAAGATTGCTGAGGGCGATCCACAACCGGCGTAGTTTTTACTTTTTCAGTTTTTGTTTCAGATTTTTTTTTTAATTACTTTAACTTACGAAATTGGTTTGAACCGGTTCTGAAATTGAAACTATCGTTATATTCTCAGCTATCTTGTTCAAAAGAATCATGTAAAAATATTAAAATTTGAGTTAGGTATTTCAAAAGAACGCTCCTATAGACTTTTACAATATCATCTTTACATTCTGAGCCTAGTGTGGGGCCTTAATGACACCTATGACAGAGAATCCTGAATTTTCATTCCAGTCATGAAGATACTGGAATTTTATATTGTGGCATATACATTATCAACTTACAACCTTTGTTTGATTGTTTATCTTACCGACACTATAGGTTATTTTGTGCCTTATAGCCTTTTTTTTTATTATTGCTGTCCCATAACTCTTAATGAGTAGGTATGAGACACATTTTGAAACTTACGTTCTCTTTAAAATAAAATAGTATTTGCACGTTATGTTTCTATATTGTTCAGGTGGATTAAAAAGTGTTTTACCTTGCATGCTATAAATTGAATTGTTTCTTTTTGTGTATATATAAAAAAAATTCTTACTTTTGTAAAAAAAAAAAAGTCCCACACCACCCCACTCTCCCCTATATAGATATTATATATTAATACACCAATTACATGAAAATAGAACTTTTATCACTAGTATTAAAATACAGTTTAAGGGCTAACAGTTTATTGTATATCCTTAAGTTTTTACCACCTTCTCCCCAGGTTTTTACCGGCAAAAAGCCAGCCCTGTTTATTGGTCTTGTTTCAGAACGGGTGGAATGAAAGATTGTTAAAAATTATGTCATTAGAAAAATGTTTAAGATTTATAAATGACAGTGCAAAAATCGCCTTTGAAACACGAGATCTTCATCACCTGCGGAAAATTTTCACATTTGTGTAAAATTACGATATAAGTTTTTATTCATTGTTATATTTTTTGAACACACACTATTTCTGTAAACTATTCTGAAAGTTCAGTGGAGTAAATACAGATTGTTTTCCTTTTATAATTTGAATGTTCATGACTACAAATTTGTCATATCGGATGATGTTGATGATTAAGAAAGGGGGGGGGGACTGATTACGGTCTAATCAAACTTAAATTACTATTATTGAAAAAAAATATTTTATTTTATTTAACCATAAAATTCTGCTACTAAATAAGGTTTAATGCGAAAGAATACTTTCGAAAAAAAAAATGGGTGTAAATCTGCATAGCCGATAATCAGATCATAAGGTTTATTCAATGCAATACCCTAACATTTTCTCACCTTTTTGAAAGAAAATGAAACCAAAAGTATGGAAATATGAAGAATTGGGAGTAAGAAAACATATTGGTAAACCCAAGATACCGCTAAATTCGGGGTTTTAGGCATTTCCCACCAAGGTATGATTTGGCTGACTAATAACGTTTTAATATGCAAATCGAGGTTTTATCCGCGATTTTTATCCTTAAGTGAGACTAAATGATTGTCCGTGCTACCGCCTCCCGATCTAATCTTATTATGAAGATTATTTTGGAAATAATGGTGGTTAATAAGGAAAATATTAATAATGAAAACCCTGTAAATAAGTTTTGATTACTTTAAGATTTGCAAGTATTCAATTGTCTTAAATGAAAAAGTCCCCCCCCTCTCAAATAAAGACAAATCAAGTATACTGAAACAATATTAGAGAAGTTACGCGAGGCTGCAATATGGTGTGAATTATCCTTTACAGGAGGGTTTCGGATAGCATCTATCCGACAATATATACAAAGCCGGCCAGATGCTGTCCAAGATCCCGTGTAAAGGTTAAAATTTAAACTTCGCGAATAAAATTAATTGCTTTTAACTGTATATAGACGCAAAAATATATTTTAACCTTAACTGTTCTGACAAAAATTGTTACATAACTACTGTGAGCTGTCTGTCAGACCATTTAATCTGAAGATGAATAAAATGTTACATTAATTCTCAGAATACTATTTATGTATTAAACTTTGTGTACAAGAATATTATAAATAAATTCAGCCATTAAAAAGTATTTAGAGGTAGTAATAAGACTCCAAACTAAAAAAAATTGACCAGTATCTATAGTTAAACTAAAAATTACAAGTTAAACTGTGAAACTTGAAAAACTCACGGTGTCTGAGACCACTAACAGCAGTTAAGGGTTAAATATAAACAGCTGAGTTTAAACATAAGGTAAAATGGTCATAGAATATTCCGATTGCAACAAGATTCGTCTATAATAACTGATTTGTAATGAAAAAATATGTAAATATTTTTACAATCTTTCATTTCGCTCTTTCTAATTGTGCGCCCTTAGTATTCCCGTGCCTAGAGCAGTTTGCTCCAATTGCTCCTCGGTAGCTAAGGCCTCGATAAATCATTTTAAAATATTGACATGTAAACGAGAAATTGTAAAATAACTACCTCATAGATTTAACATTAGCAAGCGGGTATTTTGGTGAGAGTGTAGTTTGTAGCTTCACATAATAAACTTAACAATCAATCATACTAACAAAAAAATCTAATTTACTGTTTTTTTATGACATTACTTATAGGGATGTACGATAAATTAACGTTACAATAAAATAAAATAAAATAAAGTTAAATCTTACCTTTAATCAGACTTTGCCCGGTTCACTGGTCGCGCAAACCGGATCGTTAAGTCCTCATTGTTGTTTCATTGTAACTCAGTGGTTAGTCCTCAATTAATATCGCCAATTTACACACTGCTATGTTTTGATTTGCTCACACCCGTAATCTTTACTTGCTGACACCGAAAGCAGAAAGACACGCGTCATAGCGCATGCGCAAGTTGCCAGTCACCCGATGAGGTGCTTACGAAGTGCATGGCACCTTATTTAGCTCCCATCATCCAGTAACAGATCTGTCGTCACCCCAACCGCATATTCAAGCTGCTATGACACCCTAGGGTTCCAAATGGCACCGCCTTTTCACCTCCGGGTCCCAAATGGCACCGGTTTGTCACCTTTATTTTTAACAGTGCATGTGTTGTCCGTTTGGGAGCATATTTAGCAATTGTTTATAAATTGTTTATTGTATTCTGTTACAAAAATAACAGGATGTTGGAACCTGTTACCAGCGCTACTGTGGAATGATGTAACCTGTTAACCAAAAATAACCATATTTCCCATCTCTAGTTGTACAGAAAAAAAAAACCGCTGCCTACAATATTTTTTACTCTTGCAGCCCACATGTGGCAGTGACAACATAAAATATAGCCTATGTTGAAGCAGGGACTGTGACCATTAATTTGTAACCATTAATTTTGAAGCCGGTTTGGTATTTCCCGATCATAGAAATAACAATTTAGAACGTTTTCAGAAAGCTTTTCAAATATGTTCATCCCTTTTACATTTCGATTTTTTTCGAAATTTTTCTTGTAACATTTACTTTTTATAAATAATTTTAAGTTACTCTCTGAGATTGTTCACAAATCGGCATTTAGATCGTTTTCAGAACGCTTTTTGCCATTTTCATCCTTTAGAAATTTCGATTTTTTTAACGAAATATTATTTGTAATTATTTATATCTAATAAGTAACTCCCATGCAAATTTTCACGCATCATCTCCCTTCAATAATACAAAAATTGCAGTTTTAGAACGTTTTTTGCTACTACACTCCCTTTGAGCTATTGGCAACTGACATAAAATATCTTGTAGCAAATGCCTTCACCATAATTTTGACATCCTTACTTTTTTAATTGGTTTGGTATTTCCTGACATTGCACAGAAATCGCAATTTCGAAAGTTTTGTTTAGAATGCTTTTCCGCATTTCCCCCCTTTTAAATTTCAGTTTTTTTTAGGAAATTTTCGTAGAGATAATTTAAATCTTATGAGTAACTACCGTGCCAAATTTTATGTTTCTTGATCCTACCAAAAAAAAAAAAAAAAAAACAGAATTTAGAGTGTTTTTTGCTTTTGAAACCCCGAGGTGGTAGTGACACTGACATAAAATAGAGCCATTGATGTAGTCGTAAAAAAATCAGAGGGTATACGCTCAAGGCAGAAGGTAGATCCTAGCGCGTATATACTATGGCTTGCTTGAGAAACAGAGAGTATACGGGGTAACTTAAAAAATTCAAGAAAACATACGGCGTTACCCCCGTATACCCGCCACTACATCCCTGAATAGAGCCTATATATAGGAGAAAGTGCTCTCTGTATCATTTTGACACCATTTTTTTTAATTGGTTCTGTACTTCATGAGACTGCGTAGAAATCGCCATTTAGAACACTCTTTAGAATGTTTTTGTGAGCATTTTCTCATTCCCCCTTTTAAATTTCATGTTTTTTTGGAAACGTTCTTAAAGATCATTTATGTCTTATAAACAATTAACACGCCATATTTTATGTTTCTAGGCCCATCAGTAACACAAAACTTGTATTTTTAGAACTTTTTTGCTCCATCACTCCCTTTGGGGTAAGTGACACCGACCTAAGGTATAGCCTATGTTGAAGCAAATACGGCCACTATCATTTTGACATCATTACTTTTTAAATCGGTTCGTTACTTCCCGAGATCGCTTAAAAATCGCAATTTAGAGCGTTTATAGAACACTTTGCGTGCATTTTCACCCCTTTTTAATTTTGTGCTTTTTCGGATCATTTGTATATTAAGATCATTTATATCTTATGAGTAATTAACATATCAAATTTTAAAGTTTCTGGGCGTTTGAGTAACACAAAAATCGCTTTTTTAGAATATTTTTTGCTTCTACACCCCCCTTAGTTTAATGCCATCAATATAAGATACACCCTATGATTGATTCAGGGCGAACACCATCATTTTGATACCATTACTTTTTAATTCTGTTCGGTAGTTCTGGAGATTATCACGTAAAAATAAAAAAAAATACATGTGGCACTCGGGGACTGCCGCGGTAAAGCTATTGCATAGCATTTTTTATAAACTTATGCAATTATAATTATTTATTTATTTTTTATTTATGCAGTTTTTTTTTTTTTTTTTTTTTTTTTTTTTTTTTTTTTTTTTTGTCTTTGATATTAATTCAAGTTACACTTTTTGAGCGTGATGACCGATAACAAACATTTTTTTTCTTTTATTGAATAAATGAGAAGTTAATATCGTTTAAAATATTTTTATCATCTTACAATACATGTTGGTTAATCAGTAATTTTTATCATTGAAACTATACATTTATGATAGCTGAAATAAAAAACATAAGTTTGAGACTTGATATTCTCAACATATCTGAAAAATACCACGTCAATGTCTGCCGAAGTCTACCGAAGGATACTGTGCCGAAGTCTGCCAAACTGAAGCGACGTTAGCCGGAGTGTTAGGTTTTTTTTTTTTCTCTCGTTACGGAATTTCTAGATTCTTTCGCCACGCTCAAAGCCCGCGATAAAAGCTATGCAATACCTTAATAAATTACCAAACAAAATTTGGCCGCGCTACGAAAATTAGATCGCGAGTTATAAGCATTTTAAAATTTCCGAACCTCACCGTGAGGGTCTGGTGTCACCAAAAATTAACACTCTCTCATAATAAATTACCAAACAAAATTTGGCCGCGATACGAAAATTAGATGGCGAGTTATAAGCATTTTAAATTTTTCGACCCTCACCGTGGGGGGGGGGGGGGGGTTCCTGTCACCAAAAATTAAAATTGTCTCATTATAAATTACCAAACAAAATATGACCGCGCTACGAAAATTAGATCGCGAGTTATAAGCATTTTAAATTTTTCGACCCTCACCGTGGGGGGTCTCCTGTCACCATAAATTAACACTGTCTCATAATAAATTACCAAACAAAATTTGACCACGCTACGAAAATTAGATCGCGAGTTATAAGCATTTTAACTTTATCGACCCTCAGCGAGGAGGGGGGGGGGGTCTCCTGTCACCAAAAGTGACACTGTCTCATAATAAATTACCAAACAAAATTTGGCCGCGCTACGAAAATTAAATCGCGAGTTATAAGCATTTTAAAATTTCCGAACCTCACCGTGGGGGTCTCGTATCACCAAAAATTAATACTCCCTCATAATAAATTACCAAACAAAATTTGACCGCGATACGAAAATTAGATGGCGAGTTATAAGCATTTTAAATTTTTCGACTCTCACCGTGGGGGGGGGGGGGGGTCTTCTGTCACCAAAAATTAAAATTATCTCATAATAAATTACCAAACAAAATATGGCAGCGCTACGAAAATTAGATCGCGAGTTATAAGCATTTTAAATTTTTCGACCCTGAACGTGGGGGTCACCTGTCACCAAAAGTGACACTGTCTCATAATAAATTACCAAACAAAATTTGGCCGCGCTACGAAAATTAGATCGCGAGTTATAAGCATTTTTAAGTTTTTCGACCCTCAACGTGGGGGGTCACCTGTCACCAAAAGTAACACTGTCTCATAATAAATTACCAAACAAAATTTGGCCACGCTACGAAAATTAGACCGCGAGTCATAAGCATTTTACCTTCTTCGACCCTCACCGTGGGGGTCTCCTGTCACCAAAAATTAACACTGTCTCATAATAAATTACCAAACAGAATTTTGCCGCGCTACGAAAATTAGATCGCGAGTTATAAGCATTTTAAATTTTTCGATCCTCACCATTGGGCGGGTCTTCAATCACCAAAAGCTACATTATCCTACCTTATTTTATCTTAAGACGATTCTTTTCTATACACATTCTATCAGGAATTTTTATTATTGAAACTATAGATTTATAATAACCGAAGTGAGAAATATAAGTTTGAGACTTGATATCCTCTAAATATCTGAAAAATACCGCGTCAATGTCTGCCGAAGTCTACCGAAGGATACCATGCCGAAGTCTGCCGAGCTGAAACGACGTTAGCCGAGTGTTATGTTTTTTTCGTTACGGATGTGTTAGGATTTTCCTCGTTACGGAAATTTTGGATTCGGTCGCCGCGCTCAAAGCCCGCGATAAAATCTATGCAATAGCTTAAAAAACTTTACTTCTTTATAATGTAGGCAAATATTAAGAGTTTTATTTTTTATTTTAATTTTGGTGGATTAAGAGACAGTTTGCTATTTTTGTTATATTATTGATTTCACTGGATGATCATTGAAAATAACAAGTTGGAAATTGCACGTGAAGCGTAGCAAATGAAGTGCGTTCGTACGATAACGAAGTTTTAAAATATTCAGATCTTGCTGTTATAGTAGATAGTACTTAGGAAACAGTATAGTGGTCGAAATCTTTTTTGTGTGCCTGTAAATATACAGGAAGCAACTTTTATTACACCTCGGCAACGTATATTATGTACATAAAATGAGAAATAGTTTAATATAATTAAAACGCGCCCAAACAATATTTCCCTGTATAGCATTATGTAGTGGAATACTTTTGTCTGGCCCTGTAATTTAATAATAAAAATTCTTTGCATCGCAGATTGTACAGAATGTATATTTTAGTATATATATACTTCATAGGTTCATGTCAGTTTCGTAATCTTCGAATGAGTGTAACACCATTAAAATGCATTTGAAATTTTTTTCCCTATTGACCGTAATGTAACAGAATACTTTTGATTGTCCATAATTGGTCTGTGCATCCGATTTTCATAAAATTTGAAATGACTAGACAAAGTTATGTAATAATTATAAATTGTAAATTTCAAACGATTCGGTTGGGTAGTTTTTGCGTTGTTATATGCGGACAGACGGACGGACTGAACGACAACTATAGGTGCTACGTATTTACATAATTACGAACGCACCTAATAACCTCCTCAATCCCTATGTCGCCTGTAAGAGACTCTAAATAACACCCTTTAAATTAATTTAAATGCTTCTAGAATTGTTAAAATTATTTCTAGACTTTTTTTTTATTAAATGCGTGCATATCATAATGAAACGATATACAGGGTGGTCATAAAAAAACTTTGCCGATATACGGAACTCTAGCGGCCATTCCGCTCAACCGATCGAAATGAAATTTCAGATATAGCTATTTAGAGGTGTGAGCTCGAGATTCTGCGAGCGACAACAAAATGGCGCACACAGTTACGGTTATAGTTACAGAAACTCGAAAATTTCCAATGGCAACACCCATTTTTTTTCATCGCAAAATGCTCAGCGCATGCAAAAACCCTAAAGAGCGTTGGAACCATACATGTATCTCAAGAAACGGACATGTTATGCACGCACAAAAATACCATTCTGGGAATCCTTCCCCCCATAGAAAAAACTCGATTGGAGCGCAAGGAGGAAATTTGCATATGACACAGAGTCAGTACACTAATTTCTGATTACAATACAGATCGGAGAAACTAAAACTTTTATTTTGATTACACATTTTTCACATGGGTGCCGTCACCATCATAGACAATTACGGTATGAAGGTATTGAAGGTACAGTCTAACTTCGTTAAAATGAACCTCAGCGGAATCAAAGTTTTGTTCATGTTAACAGTAACTCATGTTATCAGTATCAGTTCTTTGTATTCGTCTTTATAGGGTACTGTGAAAACAATCCATGTTAAAAGTAATTGACGCCAAGCGTGTTTATGTTAACGAGGTTTGACTGTATTGCATTAATTTTAAACCGGTTTTTGTGATCCCTTGTAATATTTGTCTCAGCACAGAGGATGTTAATATTTTTTTTTAGTCATACAAATAAAAAAACTAGTCGTCGGGGGCCACCGTAATACTTACCCATCATGGATATGTATATGAAAATAAAACATGTGAAAACTATTTATACAATGCATTGCAACTCATAAACACAATTTAAATATTGTTAATATACATAGTAATGCTCTATTAAAGAACTGCTGATTACCGATATCGACAAATTATATAAAACGCCAAACTACTCAAGTAGTACCGAACTGCGTAAAAGAAACATCCTTATAACTCCAAAAATAATAACTCTATTAACTAACAATTAACAGCATCGGATTAAGCGTCTCATTTCCAATTAAAATATACCTCTGAATTGAAATTTGAATGAAATACAGGGTCATGTAAAATCAAAGAATGTGGAAAACAGGATTACAAATATCTCGGCAACTAATAATCCGATTGACTTCGTTCTGTATGCAAAATGTGTGTTATTTTATTGCCTTTTACGTTCATTCCTTAGAACCAAAAAATTCGAAAATTTTTATGTACCTTTCATCAGAACGAATTTTTCGAGAGTCCGAAAAAAATAGTTCCGGATAATCGAGGTTGCTGATATTAAATAGGGTTCGTCCCATTCTTACATACTAACTACATACAAAATTTCAAGTCTCTATCTCAATTCGTTCGGGAGATAGAGCGTTTACAGACAGACAGACAGACAGACAGACGGACGGCAAATTTTTTTTTCTAAAAATATGTTTTTCGGAATCTCCACTATCTAAAACGTGTAAATCTGTCAAAAAAAAATTTTTTCGATTTTCAAAACGATTGCAAGACTTACCCTATACTACGTATGATGGGTAAGTAAAAAGGTTAAAAAACCCGTTATCTATTTTATCTCAGACATGTTCAAATATAAAAAACAATGTAATACAAAGTTTTTTTTTTTTTTTTTTTTTTTTTTTTGTATTTTTATCTATAATATCGCATAATCATTTTTTTCCGCTTACCGATTCGTTCATAAATTATGACGTAGATAATGATTACATAAATAACATTGAGAAAAATAATGAGAGGTCTAGCTAATACACGTATGTAAAAAAAGAAAAAAAAATGCAAATTAACAAAATAAATGAAATATAAAATTGCGATTTTGGAATGCTTCGCAGTCTCGTATTTTAGTAGCTTTGATGTACAAGTATGTTCTCAGATATTACATAGTAGTTATGGTTAGATATGTTCAATATCTGCTATGAATATTATCAATGTTACGTATTTCCATTGTTACGCTGCAACAGAAAATGCACAACCGTTATTCGCAATATATTAAGCAGTATATTTATTTGATGAAAGATTTAATACGTTTGTAATAGTTCTGTACTGTTTAAGATAATCATATTGAAATATTTCAGTTAGAAAAATGGGTAAGTTTAAAATTTTTCTATATCTAACCATTCAGAAGGTGCGGTAGAGGTCTGCACGAGCCCGGGCCTGGCCCGTGACCCGTACCCGGCCCAACTCGCGAGATGTGCCGGCGGAATAGTTCCAAATTTTCTAACAGGCTGGCAAAAAAAATCGAACGGGCCATACGGGCCAGGCCAATAGCAAAATTTAACGGGCCTACCAGCCCATTATAAAGATTATAGCAGAAACAATAAAATATGAGCTATTTTTAATGAATATGGTTTTAACAAGAACAATAATAAATGTGCGTCAGGAGCCGATAGTAGTTTGACAACATCAATCGAGAAATACAACTTGTACAGTGTAGAGTTCGGCATCGGAGCATATTGTGTGTAACCGGGTTTAATATTTTTAGCTGACTCGCCCCGCCGGGCCGAGATCAGGATTGTATTGTTTTTCTACTTATAGACGAGCCCGGCCGGAACTAAACTGAATTGTTCTCGAGATGTTTAGGGCAGACAACTTGATTTGTAAAATTATTAATAGCGATAAAAAATTTATGTTAATTTAATCGTTGGATATATACTTCTTGGTGGTTCTTAAATTCACTTCTCAACAACACGAAAGTATGACAAATTTTTAACTGTAAAAGTATATAAGTGACAATCTTGACTATTGAAGAGATTTGGAATCCAACCTTTTTTTATTTTTGGTGAATAAGATACTTGTATAACCTTGTTGTGACATACGAGATTCTTGTCCTTTCCCATGCAGTCGCTTCCGGAAATTCGATTCAAAACGCTAACTTTGTTAGTATTTTCTTAAATTGCTTGAATATCAAAAAATGGATAACGCCATTCTATCATATAATTTATGAATAAAAACACCTGCTAATCTTATGCGTTTCCGAAAAAAAATTAATTCAAAAATGTATTAGAAAGTAGCTTCTTTAGATTTGAGATCGAATTTGGATTTGGAATCTTTAAAAAAAACGATGCAAAAATATTTTCATAAATCTGCTTCTATTATACAGCTCCAAAAGTTATGTTAATTTTAACTTTCTTTCTTTTTTTTTTTTCTTTTATTCTAAACCATGTTTTTTTTTTAACGAATCTTTATTTTATTTTTGAAAGTCTAAGAACCTAAGTAACCATTAATGTCGCTAATTTAAATTTCCTGTAAAATATTCTGTAAAATCATTTCATAGATATATGCAGTACTCTTTAAAGGAATCTTAATTATATGATAAAAATCTGAATGATTTAGAAATAATAGAAAATGTCCCGGGCCAGAACAGGCAGGGTCTGTTTTCACTTATTTCTGTACAAGCACGACCGGGCCTAGAAATGTAAAAATATAAATGGGAAAAAAAAGCTCGGACCGATCTTTTGAGTTTACAACGGGCCGGGCCCAGGCCTGGAAATTCTGACCCGTGCAGACCACTAGGATGCGCCTGAATTTTTTTTTCTCGAGCCGGCGTGGTATATTTCTTGAATTTGGGATAAAAATTGCATGATTTTAAATTTTATATATCTCAAACTAAATCTCAAAATATATCTCAAACTAAATTTTATATATCTCAAACATTAATTCTAAACCGGTTTTTGTGGTCCCTTGTAATATTTATCTCAGAACAGAGGATGCTAACTTTCTTCTAGCTTAACAAGAAGAAAGTATTTAATTAGTGAAATCTTTTGACTATAAGTTTTCGACAGATTTACACGTTTTAGGAGACAGGGATATAAGAAACATATTTTTTTTAAATGTCTGTCTGACAGTCTGTTTGTCTGTCTGTCTATATGTGGTACAGATTTTGTAAGCACTCTTTCTTAAAAACTAAAGCACGAAATTTAAAAAAAAATTATATTCAGTAAGTCCCTGATATAATATAAATTAGTGTTGATTAGTTTTAAGCTCACAGGCTATCAAAGCCCGAGAACTTATGTGCACGTCCCATCTGTATGTATGTATGTACAATGTACAGTATGTATGTATGTAAGATAACTCATGATAAAAATATCAAATTTACTTCAAATTTTTGGATATAGGTTTATTCTGATAAGGCGCTTCCCTGATTAGTTTTGGGAGTTAATTTGATAAGTATAAGAGAGGAAACGGGGGCTAATACCCCTCCCCTTAATTATAATAAATGGGTTTTTTATACAGAATTATCAGATTTCATTTAAATTTTAGCTATAGGGTCATTCTGATGAGAGCACCTTCTGATTTCAGTTCATTGGATAGATATGAGAAGGGGGAAGAATGGAGTTAATCCCCCATCCTTAATTTAGATAAGTGGATTTTTCATGCAGGATTATCAATTTATCATGCAGAGTTATCAGGAAAATTTTCTGTTCGATCTGGAAACAGTACACTTACAAGGAAGGTCTCTATGGCATACCCCGAAAAATCTGAAAAAATTACAGAATGTTCTTCTCATTTGGATATATACGTTTATAAAAAAATTTTGGCGGAAACTCCATTCAGTATCCATGAAAAAATAATGAAAATTTCGTTATTTGGCGATTTATCGCCAGTTGACAATGGAATGCAATTTCAAAAAAAAAAAAAAAAAAAAAAATACTTTATGTCAAATTAACTTCAAAAAAACTTTTGTTATATCGTTATTTGTATGTATTTATATTCAAATTTAATCATCAAAATTTGAGATTTAAAACGAAATTAATAATTTAAATTAATTAAATTTGTTTCAAGCTCAAAGTCCAATTGAGAATTGTTGATTAGATTTTGTTGCTATGGAAACATCTATATTTTATTTTTGAATAAGATTAAATATATGAAGATAATTTTTCACAATATGATTTTTTTTATTT
This sequence comes from Maratus speculifer, assembly GCA_964019185.1. NCBI lineage: Eukaryota > Metazoa > Arthropoda > Arachnida > Araneae > Salticidae > Maratus > Maratus speculifer. Next base: position 180,046,272 of record OZ025303.1, read on the forward strand.
ATGAAAACATTTTTTCTAGCGATTAATTAAATAACTACTTCAACAAGTAATATACATATATTCGTAATACAATATGTATATATGTGTATAAAATATTAAAGTCTATCATTATTTATGTTTAAATTCATTAAATACCATTTACGCGCATTTTAAATATCCAACAGTTTTGAGATGCATTATAATCGTTTGCTTTTGGCGAAGAAAAGAGCTGCTCGCCAAATCGAGTGACTCTTTCGTTTTTTCCCGCCAAATATTCGAAGTTATTTTATTTTTTTACACTATATCTAATATGATTACGCCGCTAATTTTGACTGATCCTTTATTACATACTTTACGTGTACTTTAATTAGTATTTATTATGAACCGATTTGAATGAAACTTGGTATGTACATAGTAGGGGAGAGTGGGGATACTTGAGCATAGGGGATACTTGAGCCACCCCTATTATCTCTACAGTTGCTTGATTTTTCTTTCTAAAACTGCCAATATAATAACATATTTATAGTTCTGAACATGTAAAAAAGAAATCACACATCTTGGTACCATTTTGAAAATATAGTGATCAATAGTTGTCTTTTCCCTATCTGAAGTAAATATTTGGGTGCATGGCTTTTTTGTTTTTTTGTAATCAAATTTTTGTTTAAAGTTGCAACTATATACATACATTCAATAAGCATAATTTCAATTGTATTTTGAGTCTAAAATAGTTCTAATAGCTGCATGCTTTATTTAGTAAAACTCTGGGAAACAAAAATAGTGATAGTGGGGATACTTGAGCCATGTCTCAACCATCCCCACTAGAAATTAAACATTGGTGAAACAAACAAAAAATAAAATTCCATCCTTATATTCACTAATAGATATTTTTCTGGATAAAAGGGAGAATATTTTTTCATTTTATAACGACCTAAAAATGTTTAAAAATGTATATTTTTTAAATGAAAATATCTGTTTTATTTTTCATTTTGACTAACAAAATAGCCTGTCTAGATAAATGTAAACATAGTTTTCAATTTAACTTTCATTAAATTAAAATAACTGTTTAAAACGGTTTTACAGGCTATAATCTCTAATACTTTAATTAGTTAGGTCCAACATATTAAAATATTTATTTTTTTATATAACATATTAAGATTAATATTTTATATTGAAATCGTAACCTCTGTTGCTGTAACTTTTTTTTAACTAAGAAAATTGAAGAAAAATTGGTAAAAAGAGCGCACAAAAGACAAGAAAAGCAACAAAAATCCCAGTTCAAACTTACCTGCATGGAGCCAAAGAGGAAGACAAAATCTTATCATGTGAAATCAAAAAAGTGTTTGAAATAGTAAAATGATACATCTGGCTTAAATTCCGACAGCTACTAAATTAAAAGCATGAGTTCGACAATATCATCAGAGGAAAATTCTGTCAATGATGGTGATAATGAGAAAAGAAAACCTTCTATTGATGGTTGGTTACTAATAAAATATGCCAGAAAGAAAACTGTAAAAATATTTGTTGGATAAGCGCTTAATATTTTGAAAATGAAATTTGCCCGAAGAATTGCAGATTCTAAATTTAAATGGCTCTGAACTGAGGATGTTTCTACCGTCGTTATAACTCAAGTTGAAATTATCCTCCGACAACCAGTTTTAACGACAAAAAATGATCGTATTACTAGCTTTGTTTTCTCAATTGGTTTTGAAGGACTTTACGTTTCATAATTTATCATTCTGTAAAATGTTTGTGCAAAAATAAAGCGAAAAAAATTACTTTTGTAGGTAATTTTCCTTAGTGGCTCAAAAAAATGGCTCAAGTATCCCCATCTTCCCCTACATGTATGTACATGTTTTCTGTAATTTTATATGCATATATAAAAGTTCATATAATTTCAAATGCCAAAATTGTATGAGACAGAGTTGGCACTGGTGCCTTAGCTTCATCGGCTTGAAGTTATCCATGCAATCAGAGCTTCTTTGCCATTATTCTAATTCTTTGCATTATCACACATTTCTCCTGTGTTTAGGACACACATGTCGCAACATCTTGATCAATAGAAACATAATCGCATCCTTTGTTATATACAACCACTTTTCATCTTTATTATTGTCGCCGTCATCAACACAAACGAGTTATTTTAGGATGAAAGAAGTAATTCCAGTTTGTATGTCATATGGATTTGCTTGACTTACAATTTAATTTCGATGAGGAGAAAAGTTTTACAACGATGAATGCGGGAAATGACTTTTTGAAAAACGATGCTGCGGGTTTTCTTAACATTATTTAAGTATAATGTGCGCAAGGACTTTAGAAATAAGAGGATGGATGCGGAAAAACGATAGATCGGGATTTTACTGTATTTATAGATAAAAGGTTAAAGATTCTTTAGATATACACGGGGGAGTTCTAACTATGCATAATCCACATATCATGATCCTCTATTGTTGACTTCTATCGTTTTTAGGTGCGTTCGTAATTATGTAAATACGTAGCACCTATTCTTGTCGTTCAGTCCGTCCGTCTGTCCGTCCGTCTGTCTGTCTGTCCGTCCGTCCGCATATAACAACGCAAAAACTACCCAACCGAATCGTTTGAAATTTTAAATATATTATTATTACATAATTTTGTCGAGTCATTTCAAATTTTAAGAAAATCGGACGGATAGATCAATTACAGGGACAATAAAAAGGATTTCGTTACATTACGGTCAATGGGGAAAATTTTTCAAATGCATTTTAATCGTTTGAAATTTTTAATACATAATTATTACATAATTTTGTCGAGCTATTTCAAGTTTTAAGAAAATCGGATGCATAGATCAATTACAGGGACCATCAAAAGTATTCCGTTACATTACAGTTAATGGGGAAAAATGTTTCAAATGCATTTTAATGATGTTACACTTATTCGAACGTAATACAATTGATATACATCTATAAAATAGATATTATAATATACATTTTGCATAATCTGTGGTGCAAAGAATATTTGTTATTGATTTACAAGGCCACACAAAAGTTATTCCATTGCATAATGGTATAGGGAGAACATTGTTTGGTGTGCATTTTAATTGTAATTATTTACAGTTTTATGAGATTGATATATGAGAGTGATATTTTTAAAACTACGTTATCGTACGAACGCACCTCATTTGCTACGCTTCACGTGCAATTTCCAACTTGTTTATAATCTGTTATGAAATTAGAAATACATAAAATTATACCATTAAAATGTCAAAATCTATAACGACACTTTTTTTTCAAATTCTTTTTTGCTCAGAGAACAAGGACAGTAAATCTGATACTGCCAAGCCATTCATATGGTTAAAAAATGACAAGGGATCGGAAGATATCTATTATTCCATATTTTACGAAGGCATCCCCAATGAATTTAAAGATGTTGCGGTGAAAGAGTTAAAAGAAACCGAAGAAAATAAAAGAATGGGCCTATTAAAACTCAGGGACTTTTTGAAAGGTACGTATATTTTTTCCCCTTTTCATTTGTTTACCTAGATATTATCAATACACTCGATTCCACGTAAAACTCAATAATAATTTTTACGAGTCAAATCGTGCCATCAGATCGCAAACAGTTTTTTTTATGAAAGCAAATGTTGTCAGCTAATAGAAGTATGAAAAACCATAAAACTAAATTCCTAAATTCCGTTTACGGCCAAAAATTTTTTTTTTTAACTAAAAGTTTTTCTACAAGTAAGTAAAAAAAAAAAAAAAAATCCCATAGACTGTGAGAATGTAAATACATAATGCATGCAAAAAAGTTAGAATCCACAGGATTCCAAGAATAATAAAAATGCAGTATAGAGTCAAAATGGTTAGCAATATGTAGCGGTTTGAAAAATAAAAGATATTGGGCAGTTTCACCATTCGCTTACATTGTATGGTAATGGACTTGACAAGTAAAGGACTTAACATTTCAAATAAAACTATTAAAATGAACAAGCTTGTATATTTTCTAACTTAGATAATAATTTACATACCTTCTAAAACTATTTAGTGAACTTAGCAGCTTACATTTCATCGCTTACAAATATGGTAACGGACTTGACATTTCAAATAAAACTATTAGAAATGAACTAGCTTGTATAATTTCTAACTTAGATAATAATGCACATACCTTCTGAAACTATTTTGTAAACAATATTTAATTACAAAACAGCAAAAAACATTATTTTAATATTGAAATTTACGGTAACAGACTTGACAGTGAAAAAAACCCAACTTTCATGAAAGCTTATTCTTGCCACTATTACATCGCTTCACAATTGAAGAGTAAAAAATGGCAAGTAGTAGTTGCATGAATTGTTTAACTATATCGTCGAATATTTGCTGCTAAATTTAGGCAGAATCAAAAACCTATTTTGACTAAAATAATCACAAGGTGACGCAAAGTGAGGGACAAAAAATTTCTGTGAATTTCTTAAAGAAAATATCTCTTGTAAGCATATTTTTTCATTATTGTAGAACAGTAACAGTTCATATTTAAAATAATTAAATCTTTTTATTTAAAAAAGTTAAACTAAATTAAAAAAAATAATAACATTAATTACAGAAAACTTGGAATGGGACAGGCATTTTTGCTTAGAATCACAATTTTAAATATTTATATCTCCAAAATTTTTATCGATTTTTAAAATTTTTCATGTTAGAAATGTTCAATATAATCTTCTTCAGCTAATGCATCGCTGAAATCAAATTTTGAATATTAATTTATGTTTGATTTTTTTTCTTTTTATTCTTGGACAGCATATGTAAGCGAAATTTGAAAATAGCCCATATACTACAATTCATCAGATATATAATTTGTAAAAGATAATAATAAAATGCACAGTTGGTCTTGCAAAGCATAAACGTGTCTAAAAATCTGGACTCCTGGAATCTAAATTTATACTGTATTCTTTAGATACCGACATAGTCCAAATTTCGTAAATATAGCAGTTATCACATTTAACTGCAATAAAAATAAAATTAGAATTTTTCTTTAAGATTGATTCACCCGTAAGCAAATTTTGTCGAATAATGAATCAAGTGCAATTCCACCAGAACACACAGCCCTGCTTTGATAAGGTTCTTTATACTTTCTTTCAATTTAACTTAATTTATTATTTTTTACATTTAAATAAACAGAAATAGATAAGCTTTAATTTTGATTCAGCATCTTTTAAAATATTAATTTAAATAAAAATTAAAAATATTTAATGTAAAAATTTGAAAAAAAAAAAGGATGTAATTTAAAAAAAATATTTTTATAAATAAATATATATATATTTTTTTAATTTGATGAATCAAAATTGAAGTAAAACAATTGAATTTTTCTTTAAGATTGATTCCCCCTTAAGCAAATTTCGCCGAATAATGAATCAAGTGCAATTCCACCAGAACACACAGCCCTGCTTTGATAAGGTTCTTTATACTTTCTTTCAATTTAACTTAATTTATTATTTTTTACATTTAAATAAACAGAAATAGATAAGCTTTAATTTTGATTCAGCATCTTTTAAAATATTAATTTAAATAAAAACTAGTCGTTGGGGGCCACCGTAATACTTACCCATCATGGATATGTATATGAAAATAAAACATGTGAAAACTATTTATACTATGCATTGCAATTCATAAACAAAATTTAAATATTGTTAATATACATATTAATGCTATATTAAAGAACTGCTGATGTACCAATTTCGACAAATTATATAAAACGCCAAACTACTCAAGTAGTATCGAACTGCGTAAAAGAAACATCCTTATAACTCCAAAAATAATAATTCTATTAACTAACAATTAACTGCATCGGATTAAGCGTCTCATTTCCAATTAAAATATACCTCTGAATTGAAATTTGAATGAAATACAGGGTCATGAAAAATCAAAGAATGTGGAAAACAGGATTACAAATATCTCAACAACTAATAATCCGATCGACTTCGTTCTATGTGCAAAATGTGTGTTATTTTATTGCCTTTTACGTCCATTCCTTAGAACAAAAAAATTCGAAAATTTTTATATACCTTTCACCAGAACGAATTTTTCGAGAGTCCGAAAAAAATAGTTCCGGATAATCGAGGTTGCTGATATTAAATAGGCTTCGTCCCATTCTTACATATTAACTACATACCAAATTTCAAGTCTCTATCTCAATTTGTTCGGGAGATAGAGCGTTTACAGACAGACAGACAGACGGACGGCAAAAAGTTTTTTCTAAAAATATGTTTTTCGGAATCTCCCCTATCTAAAACGTGTAAATCCGTCAAAAAAAATTTTTCGATTTTCAAAACGATTGCAAGACTTACCCTATACTACGTATGATGGGTAAGTAATTAAAAATATTTAATGTAAAAATTTGAAAAAAAAAAAGGATGTAATTAAAAAATATATTTTTATAAATAAATATATATATATTTTTTTAATTTGATGAATCAAAATTGAAGTAAAACAATTGAATTTTTCTTTAAGATTGATTCCCCCGTAAGCAAATTTTGTCGAATAATGAATCAAGTGCAATTCCACCAGAACACACAGCCCTGCTTTGATAAGGTTCTTTATACTTTCTTTCAATTTAACTTAATTTATTATTTTTTACATTTAAATAAACAGAAATAGATAAGCTTTAATTTTGATTCAGCATCTTTTAAAATATTAATTTAAATAAAAATTAAAAATATTTAAAGTAAAAATTTGAAAAAAAAAAGGATGTAATAAAATAAAAAAGTCATATTTTTATAAGTATATATATATATATATTCAAATTTGATTAATCAAAATTGAAGTAAAACAATTGAAAAAGACATATTCGAAGTTTGGACCATTTTTCTTTAATTGTTCTTGACTCATAACAATTTAAATAGAAGAAATGCTGAAAAAAACCCGTGATCAAGGAAAACGCATTTTCCCAAGACGTCGTTTCCATAACAACCATTGCTTGAAAGCTAGATTTTGAAAACAAACCAAAACGATAAAATTAATATTTCCTGTTCCGATTAAGATAGAAACATGTTTTAAACGTCATTTCAATTAGAAAAAAGTCTTTTACTTACCCATCATACGTAGTATAGGGTAAGTCTTGCAATCGTTTTGAAAATCGAAAAAAATTTTTTGACGGATTTACACGTTTTAGATAGTGGAGATTCCGAAAAACATAGTTTTAGAAAAAAAAATTTGCCGTCCGTCTGTCTGTCTGTCTGTCAGTCTGTCTGTCTGTAAACGCTCTATCTCCCGAACAAATTGAGATAGAGACTTGAAATTTTGTATGTAGTTAGTATGTAAGAATGGGACAAACCCTATTTAATATCAGCAACCTCGATTATCCGGAACTATTTTTTTCGGACTCTCGAAAAATTCGTTCTGATGAAAGATATATAAAAATTTTCGCATTTTTTTGTTCTAAGGAATGGACGTAAAAGGCCCACATAACACACATTTTGCATATAAAACGAAGTCGATCGGATTATTAGTTGCCGAGATATTTGTAATCTTGTTTTCCACATTCTTCGATTTTTCATGACCCTGTATTTCATTCAAATTTCAATTCAGAGGTATATTTTAATTGGAAATGAGATGCTTAATCCGACACAGTTAATTGTTAGTTAATAGAAATATTATTTTTGGAGTTATAAGGATGTTTCGTTTACGCATTTCGATACTACTTGAGTAGTTTGGCGTTTTATGTAATTTGTCGAAATTGGTACATCAGCAGTTCTTTAATATAGCATTACTATGTCTATTAACAATATTTAAATTTTGTTTATGAATGGCAATGCATTGCATAAATAGTTTTCACATGTTTTATTTTCATATACACATCCATGATGGGTAAGTATTACGGTGGCCCCCAACGACTAGTTTTATTATACAAATATTTATGAATTTGAGTTTATTTCTGTTTAACGAATTTTCTTCATAAGGAAGTTTTTAAGTATAATGATGAGACTTCGTTAAGGGGACAGTGGACCTTTATTTGAGCAGAATCGTCGCAAAAAGGTCTATTTCTGTGGTATAATTGTACCAAAAGAGTTTTTCCTTATTAAAATATCATTTATGAAGGTTTAAAGAAGTAAATAATTAAAATAAGTGTATTTATATACTTTAAATCTGTTTTCCTCAAAACTAATTTTTCAGCGTTTTTAGATTTTTAAATGCTCTTTGCGACATAATTTTTTATCAATATTTTTGTGAAATTGATAAAGAAGTATCCTGATATTTTTTAGAAAGAAATTGTGTAAGCTTTTTAAAATTTGTCTTCAATAAGATAGTCAAATTCGATTTTTTACTTAGTAAAAGGTAAAATTTTGATGAAAATCGATATGGAATTTAGAAAAAAAATCTGTAAAATATTAACTATTCAAGAGAAAAAAAATCTTACACAAATTTGTTTATAATAGAGATTTTAAGTGATAAAAATGCAAAAGCAAGAAAATATCTCAAAAATTAAGACACAAGGCGCATTTTAAAATTTCGTTTAAGACTTAAAAAAAAAAAAAAAAAAAAAAAAAAAAAAAAGTACATTTTTACTTACCCATCATACGTAGTATAGGGTAAGTCTTGCAATCGTTTTGAAAATCGAAAAAAATTTTTTGACGGATTTACACGTTTTAGATAGTAGAGATTCCGAAAAACATATTTTTAGAAAAATAATTTGCCGTCCGTCTGTCTGTCTGTAAACGCTCTGTCTCCCGAAAAAATTGTGATAGAGACTTGAAATTTTGTATGTAGTTAGTATGTAAGAATGGGACGAAGCCTATTTAATATCAGCAACCTCGATTATCCGGAACTATTTTTTTCGGACTCTCGAAAAATTTGTTCTGATGAAAGGTATATAAAAATTTTCGAATTTTTTTGTTCTAAGGCATGGACGTAAAAGAGAATTAAAATAACACACATTTTGCATATAGAACGAAGTCGATCGGATTATGAGTTGCCGAGATATTTGTAATCCTGTTTTCCACATTCTTCGATTTTTCATGACCCTGTATTTCATTCAAATTTCAATTCAGAGGTATATTTTAATTATAAATGAGACGCTTAATCCGACGCAGTCAATAGTTAGTTAATAGAATTATTATTTTTGGAGTTATAAGGATGTTTCTTTTACGCAGTTCGGTACTACTTGAGTAGTTTGGAGTTTTATATAATTTGTCGAAATTGGTAATCAGCAGTTCTTTAATATAGCATTACTATGTATATTAACAATATTTAAATTTTGTTTATGAATTGCAATGCATTGTATAAATAGTTTTCACATGTTTTATTTCCATATACATATCCATGACGGGTAAGTATTACGGTTGCCCCCAACGACTAGTTTAAATTTTAATAAGATTGTAAATTTTTTTGAAGGTGTTTCATATGATTTTGGTAAAATGTATATATACTCAAAATCGCTATGCTGAAAATTAAAAAAAATTTTAACGTCCACCGTCCCCTTAAATGGAAATTTCACTGTATGTAATCCGAAAAGTTTCTTTTATTTCTTTCTTTCTTTTTCTTTCTTTCTTTCTTTCTTTCTTTCTTTTTTCTTAATTGAAATAAATTTTTATTGAAACTATTTACATTTACAAGTTTCAAACTTTTCTCTACTTTTTTAGGAAAAGTTAACTCCGATGTTGAAGACTATACATTAATCACCGTCCTGCGAAATTGCAAGTACGACATAAAAAAATCCGAAAAAAAGCTCATGAAATTTCTTCAGACTTACGACATGGTAACGAAGTGGCTACAAACAGCGGACTTGGAGAGGCTTAAGTCTGTTTTCATAAACCAGGTTATTGGAATTTTACCATACAGAGACAAACATGGAAGAATGATATTTTACACTACTCCCTATGGTGAGTTTCTTATTAGAAATAGAAATGCTCGGGAAAAAAAACTAATTTTTTGGGGGGTTTTTTGAAGGGGGGGGGGGTATTTTATTTTTTTATTTTTCAAAAGCTACTTTTCAGGTTTCTAAAATGGAAAATTTTAAATTTCAGTTATCGAAAAATGCGTTAAAAATTTTGTAATAGCTATATTCTTATTCCTTTATTAATCATTTGGTTAATGATTGTCGTTATATCTAAATCCTTGTGGTGCCAGCATTTTTGAAATACTTATATTTCTACGATGACAAAAAGAAAAATATTAAAAAATACAATAAATAAATAAATAAAAATAAGAATAACTCAAAAACAAATTGAGATACAATTTTAAAACAAATTGCATTTAAAAGTATACTTTTTCCGTATACGACTGTGTAAAAACTGAAAGTGCGTGATTTTTAGAAGCTTAAAAATTATTAGTACCAAAAATTGTAAAATTGAAGTTTCATTTAAAATTTGAAAGCATTGCCATTTGCAGAAGGATGTATGCGTTCGCACAGATAGGTTTGTTCTTTATAATATAGATAGGGTAGATGTAACTGTACAAGAAATTGAATGAATTCAGAAAGAAAGAAACACTATCATCTCTTCATTTTGCTTTAAAAAAGTAATAAATTCTTTAGGAGGGAAAATGACTGCATAAATGATAATCTCCTCGAGATGTATCATCTTCATATAACTTGGATTGTAAAATAAACATATTTTGTCCACAAAAAGTGAGGAAAATAAGTTTTTATTTTTTAATGTTAAATTTATTTATTAGTCTTGAATTTTATAATCTGTTTTTGAGAGAGCATTTGTATCTTATAAATAACCAACATGCCATTTTCAAGTTTTTCGTTCCTTCAATATCACAAAAATTTAAATTCTACGACGCTTTTTAGGTGCGTTCGTAATTATGTAAATACGTAGCACCTATTGTTGTCGCTCAGTCCGTCCGTCTGTCCGTCTGTCTGTCTGTCCGCATATAACAACTCAAAAACTACTGAACCGAATCGGTTGAAATTTAAAATACATAATTATAACATAATTTTGTAGAGGCATTTCAAATTTTATGAAAATCGGATGGATAGATCAATTACAGGGACAATCAAAAGGATTCCGTTACATTACGGTCAATGGGGAAAAAAGTTTCAAATCCATTTTAATCGTTTGAAATTTGAAACATATAATTATTGCGTAATTTTATCGAGTCATTTCAAATGTTATGAAAATCGGATGCATAGATCAATTACAGGGACAATCAAAAGAATTCCGTTACATTACGGTCAATTAACAAAAAAAATTCAAATGCATTTTTATCGTTTGAAATTTAAAACATATAATTATTACGTAATTTTATCGAGTCATATCAAATGTTATGAAAGTCGGATGCATAGATCATTTACAGGGACAATCAAAGGTATTCCATTACATTACGGTCAATGGGAAAAAAGTTTCAAATGCATTTTTATGATGTTACACTCATTTGAACATAATAGAATTGGCATGAATCTATGAAATATATACTAAAATATGCATTCTGTACTATCTGTGATGCAAAGAATTTTTATTATTAAATTACAGAGCCACACAAAAGTATTCCACTACATAATGCTTATACGGGGAAACATTGTTTGGGGCGTGTTTTAATTATATTCAACTATTTCACATTTTATGAATAAGATATACGTTTCTGAGGTGTAATAAAAATTTCTTTCTGTATATTTACAGGAACACAAAAAAGATTTCGACTACTATAGTATCCGAAATACGTTCTACTATATCAGCAAGATTTGAATATTTTTAAAACTTCGTTGTCGTACGAACGCACCTCATTTGCTACGTTCATGTGCAATTTCCAACTTGTTACACCTGCACCCTCTTGGAGGCAGTGACATTGGCATAAAATATAGAGTTATGTTGGAACAGGGACGTCCTTATCATCCTGTCATTACTTTTAAATTTAGAATTTTTTACAAATGGAGAGAGCATTTGCATCTTAACACTAGAACGCCCGGAAATTTTACTGAAGTTTCATAATAATATTTCACACCAGAATTTCTAATCGAAATTATTTAATTGATTGATTTAACGTAAATCTGCGTGTTTGAAATTTAACTTATTTCAAGAAAAAACTTCTGACTCGAAATGAAATTTAATTATATGGCTGGAGTCGAATCGACTCCTTTCGGGCGTTCTAGTGTTAACCCATTTGCGACGGAAGCATTTTACGAAAATTTTAATTTTTTGTCACCGTTTTTAAAAAACAGAAATTGGTGTCTTATTAAATCTAGAAAACGCTCCGATTAAATAAGACAAATTTTACTGGTGGGGATTGACACGGTTTCTTAAGCCTTTTTTGGGGCACGTATGCGTGGCGCTCGTCCCCTAGATGTTAAAAATAACTAACTTGCTAAATTTCAAATTTCTACTTCTTTCAATATCACAAATATCGTAATTTGATTACTTTTTCACATCTACACTTTCTTGAAGGTAATGACACTGGCATAAAATATATGGGTGATTCTACGATAAGAGGTAATTTGTACGGCAATCCGTTTAAAACAGATTTTTTATTCGATATGTTGCTATTTTTTGCAATGAATCGCATCATCTTAATATACTTTATTAAATAACATCACGATTGAATGCCTAATTAAATCACATTTTCCTGAAATTTCTTACAAAGTCTAAATAAGTCTCTCCCCTGGCATGTCCCCTTGTCGGTTTCAATTTAACTTTCAAACAATACATATATTTTTTTCGTGAGATGCTTAGCTAAAGTATGTTTAATTGGAATTTAAGTAATTGTGCTTACGTATTATAAAATAAAAAATAAAATAATTTTGTTAATTTCAAATAATTTTTAAAATTAACTTTTGTCCCGCGTTTTTTGTGTATCTACCCTGTCAAATTTCGTTCCGCTGAAACAAATATAAATTCAAGGATTACTATATCGGAAGTAGTGCTTAAGGACATCTATTGGCTTGAAGTTAGCAATACTAAACGTGCAAGCCATTTAAGCGCAGCCATTTTTAGTTGTTGCGACGCGACCGTGCGGTGTAGTGGTTTCGCACGGTGATCGTGTATCTCTCCTGGTAAGTCATAAAACTTATAATATTCATTTAATTTAATTGCATTTACTGCCCTAATTAAACAATACGGTAATAATTAAAGTGAAATACACAATTAACCCGAAAATTAATTCAGTCAGTTAAAAAATTTTAATTTACATGAAAATGTCTTTCCCCTGCCGTATTTCCCCTGGCAAGATAACTGCCAGAAGAGCGGGTCACTGACCAGAAAAAGTTATAAAATATGTATAAAGTGACTTGCCATTACATCAAAAAGTAAATAAACGGGACAAAAATCATAATTTAAAGGTTTCGATCAAACTCAAACTTTTCTTTTTGGCCGAATTCTTTACGTTTTTGAACCTCTTATCGTAGAATCACCCATATAGTTATGTTGGAGCAGAATTTCGAGTCAATGTTTTTTAAGATATAAGCATCTTAAAAATCGTTGAAATTCAACATCTAACTTTTCGTTTAACATCAAAAATTTAAGTCGCAAAATTTTAACGTCAAACCATTTAGGCATATAGATAAAAATTTGTAAATCTTATGCTTTAAAAAGAAAAATCCTGATTTCTGTTTTGTTTCTTAATTCCTGATTTCAAATCCTGATTACCGAATAGCTCGAGAAGCAGGTGCTTTCCTTAAAAATTTTTGAAGTGGCCCGAAATTGTGAAAACAGGGGACTCAAATTTTATATTGAATTAATTCTGTTTCAAAATGTTAATTTCTTTTCAAATTATCTATCTGACAATACATATTAAGAAGTGTTTCTTAACAAATAAATACTTCAGTAACAAATTAATTTTTCATGTTTTCATTGGTTGAATTTGATCTAACCTATCACAATTATTCAATTTCTTCATTATTTTAGGTGTATGTTTATTTTGTATACTGAGTTTCAGTAACGCTGAATTTGGCTTGTATGAACAACATAAAGTATTGATAATTTATTGCAAAAATTGAGAGAAGTATTTTAAAATGTTGATATTATATGTTGTGCATGCATTCTGAATTCAACCTTTTTATCTAACTTAAAATTTTGCAAAATCCTTCGTGCATATTTTTCTCGATTGTACCCAATTTTTGTGTAACGGGGGGTGGGGGGTGGGGGTGGGAGATTATTTAGTGAAATATGCGTGAATTCAAATGATGTAAGCCACTCTTTGGAATAATATTCGTAAGCATTGGTAAGTTTCCAGTTATGTTGAATTTAGATTTTTCTTTTTTTAATAAAGGGGGCCCTGAAATGACATTGTGCTTCCCATAGCTTCAGATGTTAGTCAGGCCCTGGCTGATTTATCTAAGCTATATTTCTCATAAAATTGACATGACTCATTGCTTTCAGGTATAGATTATGAGCTCTTTGGAATTGATGACTGTGCACTTTGCGCTTTTTGTCTTTTATTCTATGCTTTGACTTTTCCATTGACAACTATAACTGGAATTGCGTATATTGGCGAATGTAAAGCGCCCTCTATAGCCGTCCTTTTTCCTGTAGTAAAAGGGTTTAGACAGCATTTTCCCACATTGGTATGTATCTTTACAACTCTTAATATTTATGTTAAAGGGATGTTCGTTATGGAATTGAAGTGATATTTATAGCTCTTTTTTACATAGACATTCAAAAGAATTCCATTACATTATGACGCATGGGGAAAATCGCTTGCGATGGTTTTTGATAAGTCTCACAATTACATAATGATAAAATATTAAAAATAACTTTGTGCCATCACTGCTGAGATCATGCACCATTAATTGTCCACCACACTAGTTTCCTTCATAAGCTAATGTTGCTAATACCAATATATTTATATATTCCTTACGTCATTACAGCCCATCTTTCTTCATTTGTATTTCTTAAAATTTTCGTAAACCACTCGAAACTCAATTTTGTTTAACAAAAGGTTTGCCAGCGAATCATTCTATAATATATTAACTCTTAGGAATTATAATAAAATATGCTTTTAAAAAAAATAAATACTAACCGATTTAAAAAAAAAAAAGCGCTGTGAAAATCAGAATCTGTTTATCATCGCTATTATCGCCCAATCAAAAATTCGCATTTTTGCTAAATCTTAGCATTTTAAATAGGTACTTCATTTAAAATCTGCAGCTGCAGCTGCATCATCACTCCACCGCTTTTATATAAAACAATTAGTTTGCTATGTATGGAGCAATTTCATTGGTCAAAGTAGAGATATCCTATACAAATGGTGGAGTGATTATGCGGCTATAGCTGTAGATTTCTAACAGTGTAAATTTTCTAATTGATCACTCTACTTTCGCAAAATCTATCTATATCCTGACCTTTTTCAATCCAGATTTCGCACTTTGAAGAAAAAAATATCGCCTATCTGTGTAAGAGCCTTAAAAATGAACGCTTTTAATTGGACTATTGCTTCAAAAAGAATTTGAATTTTTAAAGTTTTTATTTTAAAAAGGTTCTAATCATCAAAATTTAATGAAATTAAAATGGGACTACGTGGGTATCTTTTTTTTCAAAAAAAAAAAAAAAAAAAAAAAAAAAAAAAAAACATGTATATATATATATATATTATATCAAAATCGGTTCATCTTTAAAGAAGTTATGAGTTAACAAGAAATATATACAGGTCGAATTATAACCTCCTCCTTTGAAGTCGGTTAAAAAGAGGAAAAAGAGCAATATTCAACAGAAGGAGTGCTCGGTCGAGTGATGTAAATGATTTTTCGAAACAAACACGATATAACAGTCGAAGAGCCATTATAGCCCTCATAGCCATTATAGCCCCTGCCTTTATACCTCTAGTGTTATAGAAATATTAAATGGGTCCATCATAGGGGCGAACGACATTTCGGTCCCGCCATTTCGGTCCCGAGAGATTTCGGTCGAGACATGTCGGTCCCGAGACATTTTGGTCCGTGGCCATTTCGGTCCCCAGCAACTTTGGTCCCTTGCATTTCGGTCCTTAGTCATTTCGGTCTCTTGTTATTTCTTTGCTCGCTACCTTATAAGTCGGATTCTAATTGTTGTGGGCCTGCCAAATGGTATAAATTCAAAATTATTTGGGCATTTTTTAATTTTTTTAATTTTCTCCCTCCCTCCTCCCAAGTTTTATAAAAAGTTGAATATAAGAGTCCGATAAATTTAAACTTTTATAACTCGTGATAATGAAATCACAGCTAGCTGAAAATTTTGTTTGATTAAACAATGTTATATAAGTTTAAGGGATATTGTGTTTTGCTTTTAGTAGTAGTATTATTAATCAGAATAAATATTATAAATTTTATTATTAATTATTTAGTATCAGTATTTTATATAAACTTCTATAAACTACTGTAAACTAAAAAGTATTTTATATATACTGCCATAAATATTTTTTGGCTGTTTACGTACATTTTCTAGAACCTTTATTAGCATTAATTAAATATTAAAAAAATGTACTTAATTTTTTTCTTCAATTAGTTTAATAATAAATGTCTTTAATAATTCAATTAGACAGTTATAAATTATAATGTATACATATTTCCTCAAATCACTTATCTACACCCTCTCCTTTGATAATTCAATATATTTATTGAAGAACAAATTTTTTATTTTTCTTATTATTTTTATAATACAAAGTTGCATCTTATAAATTTGTTTTCATAAGTTATTTTTCAATATTAACATTGCGAAAGCAATAGTTATTTCGTAACTGGACATACTGTAAAAAATTTGTTTTAAAAAAATTGGCTCTGCCACTTTTTTAAAAAATAATAACAATAGTATTTATTGATTGCATTTTTTTAACAGTCTTCTCACGCGATGAAGACAATTTTTGTGAGGTAATTTTATTAAAACTAGGTCTATTTCATTCCAATAAGTTGATTATTTTTTTTATTTATATAAAATTAATATAATAATATTTTAAAATATAATAACATAAATATTATATATGAGTATAGTAATATAAATATTATATACAAAATACAATACATAATTTAATAAAATATATTAAAATGCAATGTAATTATAATTTAAATTATTTTATTTTCAATTTTTAAGTGACAAAACTAAGCTTTTATTTGATTGACCTTTTCACTCCTACTTTCACAGAAAAAAAATTCTTATTTTAGTTTTATTTTTAAATAAACTAATTGTTTTAAATTTCTGTAATTTCAAATATACAATAAATAAACAAGTAAAAGATAAATTTCAGTTTAGAACTACTAGGAAATATAATGCTGTATTGAATATAAAATGGATTATGTATTATTTTAAAGTAAAATTCACTATGTAAATTAATAATGTTACTAATTAATAAATATATTTAATAAAATATTAATTTGATTTTTATATTAAAATTATTAACTGTTTTGGGAATTGGGATTGCCAATTATCAATAGGATTACAAATTATCA
The DNA here is from genome assembly GCA_964019185.1 of Maratus speculifer. Taxonomy (NCBI): domain Eukaryota; kingdom Metazoa; phylum Arthropoda; class Arachnida; order Araneae; family Salticidae; genus Maratus; species Maratus speculifer. The sequence goes on from OZ025303.1 coordinate 180,063,567, forward strand.
TTAGGATTACCAATTATGATTAGGATTATGATACAAAATTTGTGTGAATTATAGTATTTTGGATAAGTGTTATACGTGTGTGCGGTTTTCGGGCACTTATAATCGCATAATACTAAAAGTTTTTAGCCTTCATTTTAAAAACTCTGTAATGTTCCCTATAAAATTATGCCTCATTTCACAAAATTTCAGTTTGCTGGAGAAGGGACTGAAATGTCTTGGGATCGAAATGTTTTGGGACCGAAATGTCCTGGGAGCGAAATGTCTTAGGACCAAAGTGTCTCGAGACCGAAATGTCTCGGCACCGAAACGGCGGGACCGAAATGGCAGGACCGAAATGGCGGGACCGAAATGGCGGGACCGAAATGGCGGAACCGAAACGTCCTGCTTCCCCATCTGATAACAGCATCATAACAAATTAAATGGATGGACTGATAGCCCTCGAGCTTAATATCACAGAAATAAGCAAAAGCCAACAAAGAAAAGCGTAAGTGCTACTTTATGTGAAAACATACATCTCTTAAAATAATAGACTGACTAAAGGCCGACCAACAGGCTCCACCCTATAGCGCACCAAGAAAACGACATCTTACCAGTGAACAAATTAAAAATATCAACTAGTTACAAATATTAGAGAAAATATCAACTGGTAATCCCGATTGTGACTACAACAACCAATATATGTGACATCAACTACCAAGATATGAGAAAATGAATATAAGACAAATAGGAATATATGGGCAGCGGTGGCCCAAATGGCAGAGCGCCATGCTTATAGACATAAAGATCGTGGGTTTGAGGTTCACCGCTAGCTAAAAACCCACCATGTATGCTAACGGCACCTGGTGCATGTAAAATCCATCGTGGGTGCAAAGTTCACCAAGTTACCTGTGAATTATACCTCTGGGGGTGCCTTGTCAGGTGAAGATCTCGTCATCCGATCAAGGCTCTAAATTAAGAGATCAAACTCGAGTATCGGTTGTCGTATAGGCAGCTCGTATGAGCTCCATGGAAGAATTGGCGTTACCCCCTTTCTTTTTAATCCCTTCCAATTACAACATCGTACGAATAAACCCAAACAGATAATTAAAAGTAACCTAGAACAGGTCAGGATAGTAACTAATATTATAAAAATAATAGCGATACAGCCACATTCAGGTAGATCTCAGCTTGTGCAATCAAGCGGTTTCTGCCCCGCAGCCAGGTAAAAAACCCGTTAAACTAGGCATATTGCCCGGCAGGCAGGGGCCTGGTCTGGGGTATAATAATAATAATAATAATAATAGGTGGTTCTACTCCAAAATAGTAAAAATTCCTATTGCAGTCGTTCAGTGGAAAGCATTTTCTAAAAATTTCGGTATATTTTCATTGTTCATAAATCATGAATCTGACCCTAGAACCCAAAATCACCCTCCCTTTGAATGTTGATTTAAATATAAATAAACAAATAGATAAATTAATTAGATATATATATAGACATCTTATTTTTGTCAGACTATAACACTCGTATTTATTAACGAATTTAAATTAAGATCACATGTGTATACAGAACATATTAATGTCTCGACCGAGTTCTTTGGCTTCGTCCGCCTTCTGGTTTAAAAATAACTGCCATTTAAATATAAGAAATTTACTTTTTGATTAATAGTGATGCTTTCATACGAGGATTCTGGAGTATTTTTTGTTTGTCTTCTTTTTTTGAAAATATGGCTGGCATATTGCAGTTTGAAAATCTAGAGTGGTTCACATTTTGAAAAAACAGATTAAAAATAGCAATTGATTTATGAGTTTTAGTGGGCCTGATTTCTTGCATTGCTGCGATCATTTCCCCAATTGTACGCACAAAACTATATATTCATATTTGTTACCTCGCCAAGTTAATCTCGCCAAGCTTGGCGACACTTGTTCGCTAAATTTAAAAACGAAAAAAAAAAAAAAAAAAAAAAAATATGTAAATGAAACTTGCTTGGCACTCATAACGGATTAATTTGATGAAATTATCATTAATATTTAGTATTGATGAATCTTTTCCAATCGGTTTATTTACATTTTAATTTTGCGTTTTCGTGCAAAATTAGCTGAAATCTTAAAATCAAGAAGAAAGGAAGCGTCCCTTTCATTATTTTCAATTTAGAACCTGTTTTGAATAAACTACAAATATGCATAGTATGTGTGTGTGGCTATAAAATGTGTTGATTAAAGTTTTAAACGCTCTTTGATAAATGCTGAAATACTTAAATTGCAAATTTGGTTTGGGGAAATATTTGCTTTTGTTCTTCAAAATTTTAATGTATGTTTCGACATGGAGAATCACCATTAAACATAGTTTATTTACGGATAAGAGAAAATGAGAAATAAATATGTATAAATCAAAATACCAAAATAAATAATCACTTATTCTGATTACATAATGACAGTAATAATCTTTTTATTTCAGATATATTGGAGAATTCCAATCGGTTAATATAATACTTTTATAAGCATTTGTAAGTGTTTGTATTTATTTATATGTATTGTGCTTCGTATAAATAAAGCGTTTACATTTCATCTGTTAATATTTGTTTTGTGACGATCATTAGTATTTAAATTATATTAATTTTCATAAATTCTAGCAATATTAAAAATATTTTGAATGATACTGCGTTTCATATAAATAAGGGTTTATATTTGATCTGTATATATTTCTTTTGTGAAGATTATTGATGTTAAGATTATTGCTATTTTTGGTAAATTTCATCAATATTAAAAGCATTTTATATGATATTGTGTTTCGTATAAATAAATGTTTATATTTTACCTGTTAATATTTGTTTTGTTTCGATTATTGGTGTTTAGATTTAAAAGTTTTATCAATATTAAAAATATTTTGAATGTTATGGCGGGCTTCCGTGGCTAAGCAGTTAAGGGTGTGTTCAGCACAACTTACCAGTCACTTACCGATTGTTGACAAGTACGAAATGAAAATCAAGGCGAAATATGTTGTCAGCTACAATTCAGCAGGATAGTTTTCATTGGTGCCAAAAATCGCTTTCGTACTGCCCTACAATCGATCGGTAACATTGGTTACTTTGGTAAGTTGAGCTGAACACGTCCTATGACATCACGGCGCTAATCGCTTGCGAGCGTAGGAGGTTGTGTGTTCGAATCCCACTGGCTCAATTGTACACAATCTTTGTGTGGAGCTCCTGGTTGTACTTCTCTTGTGTTGTAATATTTTATTGGGAGTGTTCAGCAAAACTTACCGGTCACTTGCCGATTGTAGACAAGTACGAAATGAAAATCAAGGCGAAGTGTGACGTCAGCTACAGTTCAAATGGATAGTTTTCATTGCTGCCACAATTCGCTTTCGTACTGCCCTATAATCGGTCGGTAACATTGGTTACTTTGATAAGTTGCGCTGAACACGCCCATGGTGTGCTATCTCATCCCTGTATATTGACGATGACTTATAAGCAGACTTTCATGTCGAGCACACAAGTCAAATGTATATTCAAACATAAATGATATTGCATTTCGTATAAATAAGTGCTTAATATGATCTGTTAATATTTGTTTTGTGGCAATTATTGATCTTTAAATTATACTTTTGTTTGGTAAATGTTATCAATATTAAAATTATTTGTTCTTATGTTCTTTTTGCAGTTAACACTCCCTTTTCGAGCAGCAAAAGCTGATTTTATAAATGAAAACTTTGTCATAAGATGGGGTTATAATATCATAAGTCCTTTCATACCTTCAAAATTATTGAAAAGGGTAAGCTGACTAGTACTGAGTTTCGTTGTTACTATTTGCTTTTATCCTTGAAGAATTCTAATTCAAATTCTTGTGAAATGGATGGTTTTCTTTCTGTTGTTATATTAAATACAAACTGTCAACTTTCTGACAGATTTCTGAATTCATTTTAATTCATGAAGTTGGAAAATGCTCTTATTTGCAAACAATATTATTGAACGGCAATTGACAAGTGCAGATCTTTCGGAAAATGTAGGGCTATCAAAGTGGGGATTTCAAACCATATTGCTAGACATGGAAGAAAAAACAAAGAGAAACAAGTTAAAAATAGTACGTCAAACGCAACAAATCCTTCTATAGTAAAAAAAAAAAAAAAAAAAAAAAAAAAAAAAAAAACTAGCCTTAAAAGGAATGATTCCTGGAATGATGCTGATGTGTAAGGTTTCCGAACGCGTAACGCGTGTAACGCGTCCGGGTTGAAAGGTCTGCAACTGCTTATTCATATTATGGATGTCTTGTGTGTCACCCCCCACTCTGCTCTTCTCAGGGGGGGGGGCACATTTTTAATTTCTTTACAACACCAGTCGTGTGACAAATCATTTGAAAGGTCTGCAATTGCTTATTCATATTATGGATATCTTGTGTGTCACCCCCTCACTCTGCCCCCCAGAGGGGGCACATTTTTAATTTCTTTACAACACCAGTCGTGTGACACATCATTTGAAAGGTCTGCAACTGCTTATTCATATTATGGATATCTTGTGTGTAACCCCCCCCCCTCTGCCCTCAGAGGGGGCGCATTTTGTAATTTCTGTACAACACAAATTGTGTGACACATCATTTGAAAGGTCTGCAACTGTTTATTCATTTTATGGATGTCTTGTGTGTCACCTCCACCCTGCCCCCCAGGGGGTCACATTTTTAATTTCTTTACAACACCAGTCGTGTGACACATCATTTGAGAGGTCTGCAGCTGCTTATTCATATTATGGATATCTTGTGTGTCACCCCCTCACTCTGCCCTCCAGAGGGGGCACATTTTTAATTTCTTTACAACACCAGTCGTGTGACACATCATTTGAAAGGTCTGCAACTGCTTATTCATATTATGGATGTCTTGTGTGTCACCCCTCAACTCTGCCCCCCCCAAAGGGGGCACATTTTTAATTTCTTTACAACATCAGTCTTGTGACACATCATTTGAAAGGTCTGCAGCTGCATACCATGGGGTATTGGCGAGCGCAGCGAGCAGGAGGGCGGAGCCCCACTAGTAAAGTAAATGTATACTATTTTTATAAAAATTCGGATCTTGGTGCAAAAGCTGTTTGCTCTTTTGGAAAAAGCCACGAAAACAAAATTTATTCTGATTCTATTAGACCGAGAGGTGACAGCACAGACACCTCATCGAGTTCACCGATGAAATTCTAGAATTACTTAAATTTCTATTCCCATATTAAAACGCAATCAGTCTGCCAAGTCATATCGTTGTAGAAAACAGATAAAAACCCATTTTTGGCGGTTGACTCATAGGTTTCCAATAAGGTTTTCCTGCTCCCAATCCTCCAAGTTTTCATACTTTTGGGTGCAAAAAAGCACAATGGTAAACATACGAATCAACCGGTAAGTTCGGGTTTTGGGTGTTTTCCATCAAAATATGACGTGGCTGAAGTATTTTTTTTCCAACTAGTACGAGTCGAATTCAACGAATAAAAATGTTTAAAGGAACGTATTTATTAAATTTATAAAAATAATTACGAAAATAAATACAATAATAAATATTATTTTGGTTATCCCAACTCTTTAAACAAATATTTTTTCAAACTAAAATTTGATTTTAACTTTTGAAGTTAACGAAAAAATTAAACTTAATTCCAATACGTCGTCATTAGTAATATGCAGTGTTGAATTCAGGGAGTGGCCGGAGGGGGGTACATCCCCCCGAAATTTTTGAATTTTTTTGTTTTCAATGGTCAAAAAGCACAATTTCCCCTCCCCCGAAACTCTCTAATGTCCCCCTGGAGCCACTGAAATCCCTCCCGGAGAAAAATGTCTGAATTCAACACTAGTAATATGTAATAAAGATAATGAAATTATGAAGTTATTAAGTGAGGCTTTGACCTTTGGTATTGCGTATTCAAATAATCAATGGAAATTACGTCACTGTGATGCAATGATAATTTTTGTTTTCAACGAAATCTAAAAATATTGTCCTTTTCGCGTGCGCAAAATTTATATTACATGCATAAATTCCTGTTTCATATTTAGTATTTAAAATATATTTTACCATACAATAAATCATAAATAATTTTATTCACAAACTTAACGTCACGTTTATTAGTTACAATTCTGATGGGGCCTCTGTGGCCGAGTGGTTAAGACACCAAACTGCTAATCGCTTGCGAATGTAGGAGGTTGCGGGTTCGAATCTCGCTGGCCTTCGCTGGTACACAATCTTGTGTAGAGCCACCGCAAGTGTACTTCTGTTGTAAAATTACCTTGTTCATTGACGATCACTTATGAGCAGGTTTTCTTGTCGAGCACACAAGTCAGATGTACAGTCGGTACTCGAGCTCGTCGGGACCGCAATAAATGTTCGAATTATCCGGAATTCGAACTACGGGAAATGTGAGAAGAAAGCACACTTAAAATGATTATATTGCAAAAGAATTAATGTTACATTGTTTTTTTAATTTATTTCGTCTGTTATCATTAGAATATGACAATATTAAATTAAAATACATAAGTACATAAATATATCAGCTAATTAAGGGATTAGAAACAAACACAATGGAAGAAAAATTTGAGGTGTCACTGATGGACAGACGGACCCTAGGAAAGCGGAAATCTAATGCATGGGATTATATATATAGTCGTTCGGAAAAATTCTCACAAAAATCAAAGAAAGAAAGCTATTCAAAGAATCTGAAGTCCGTGAGAAGGAAAGAAATTTTTTTTAATAGTAATTCTTGTTAGTTCGAATTAAACGAAGTCAAGAGGAAATGAGTTCGAATAAATGAAAAAAAAAAATAGCGTTATTCTGCTATTGAAAATTAGGGACTTCATGTTTAGTTCGAATTAAGCGAAGATTCATTTTATCCGATTTCGAATTAACGAGCGTTAACTAAATGTTGTAAATAAATAAACTATTACAATTCTGAATATAATACACTTTTCATTTTTAGTATGACATCATTTTCACCAATTCAAGCCCTCTGAAATGAGCGTATCAATCTCAATAACAGCAGAATTAAAAAAAAAAATCGTGAAGTATATCGGCTTTATGAGTTAAAATACCCAGTTTTAAATCCTGATGTAATTTTCTGTTCAAAAGTTTTTAAATCGTCATTTTAAATTTTAATTAGAAAATTGCATCCATAATGATATGTTAATTCTCATTGTTTCCCTTTCTCTATACAACAATGATTGTAGTCTGATGGCCACCAATTTGAAGAAATTAAAAAAAAAAAATTTAAAACTAAAATTAAAATAGAAAAATGGGATTCTTTTAAAAAATAGCGAGTGCAGACACATCCACAAATAAAGTGCTTTTGCTTAAAAAAATAATTATTAAAATCGGTTCAGAAAAAAGTTCAGGCAAAAATAGCAAAAAAAAAAAAAAAAAAAAAAAAAAAAGGCGCGAAGAACAAATTGCGCCCAGGTCAAAGTTTTAATTTGGTGCTTATCCCCATCTAACTTTTTCTTGTAACAATCCAAAAATGACTTTGCTAGTATGAATTAGGGGCCCTCTAAATTTCTGCGCCCGGAGCGACCGCCCCCTTCATCTTCCCCCTTTTGCACGGCGCTGTGTTTTCATTCTTGAACAAAAATTCATTCTTGAACCTTTAAAACAGAAGTTGGAAGCATCCCTTACATTACCTTGATTACCTTTATAATTTCCTGAATTATTTCTGAAAGAGTTTGAATTATTATAAAACTTATTTCGATTCAGATTATTTCTCTGGTTATTATTATTTTGCGTTCTATTGTTTAAATGATAACATTGTTCGCGTAAATGGTTATCCCGTTTGCAAAAAGTACAAAATTTCTTATTTCTAGCATTTTTATTTACTACCTTATATGCTGAGTCGCGTGACCTCGAAACAGCTTCACGATTCTCAGATCTATTTATTATTGTGTATGCTGAATCTCGCGAATTTGAACTCATGTCTCTGTTTTCGCATCTCTGTTTATATTCGTCAATTAATTTCCTTTTTACGAAATTTAGCGTTAGATCCGTCTCGCTGGCTTCTAACGCGGTGACCATAGGGTCAAAAGATCTAGGGAGCGAACAAAGCAGTAGGGCACATACATGCGAGTCAGGAATCTCCTCGCCTATCGCAAATAATCTATCTCTAATTGATAAAATATTGTTAACATGGGAGGTCATATCTCCCACTTCAGTTAAATTTTGAGAATACAACTTCTCAGGAGAAAAAGCTTGAATGAGAGACTAGATCTTAAGTGCACATTTTTTGTGCTTCTCAAATTTTTTTCGCATTGACTAAATGCTTTACGTGGATGATTTGAGAATCTTCAATACATAAATTTATGATTGATTTTGATTTAATATTATTTTTGATCCATTCTGCAGTCACGGGATCTGGTAAGTTAGAATCACTGAATAAACGTCTTCTTTTTGTAATAAATTTTCAATTTTAAATGACCAATAATTATAATTTATTAAAATCTGTTCAGAAAAAAGTTCTGTCAAAAATAGCAAAAAAAAAAACTAGCCTGGTCTTTGAAATATACAAATAGACGTTTTCATAGGGGCGTGCGAAGAGCAAATTGCGCCCGGGTCAAAGTTTTAATTTGGTGCCTCTCTCGAACTAACTTTTTCTTATAACAGTCCAAAAATGACGTTTGTAGTATAAATTTGGCGCCCTCTAAATTTCCGTGCCCGGGGCGACCACCCCCTTCGTCTTTTTCCTTTCGCATGGCGCATTCTTAAACAAAAATCCGTTGCCATTGTAATGAATGTACTTTGAGAAATTATGACTTTCATTATAAGAAATTTTGCTGTTTTGATGCTGAAGGTATTGCCACATTAGAAAATGTGAAATATCTCACCAAATATTAGACTTAATTTAGTTTGTACCGTTTGATTCAACATGCAAAAACACACTAAAATAGAAGGACGTGAGTTACAAAACTCCCCTTATGTAAAAAATGAAATTTTGGAAAATCGCGAATTATCGCTAACTTGCGACTCAGTGCATCGAATCCCTCCATTTTTTTTTTATACTTATTACTCTGGCAAATATTTTATGAAAAATTTGCTATACAAGTAGACTTTTAGCATCTAACCTGAAGACAACATATCGCTCGTATGCTGCAATAGTGGCACAACTCAAAAAATACGAATTTTGAGTTAATGCGCTCTTTAGCATTGCAGATTGGTATTCTTTATAGCAGCCTTTCTTATTTTCTTTTTCTTAGTGAAAAACCTTTGGCGCACAAAAAGATTTAGTGTCTTATGTGTAATGTTAAAACTTGAAAATATCTAAATGGAACAGGTATCTCAAAAATGAAGATCGAATTAAATGGAAGCAATTTATTAACAATTTATTATCACAAAAACTTAAAGCTACGCTGAAACGGGTCCCAAGAGTCCAGGGTCATAATGAAAAGTAAGAAGTCGAGGATAGCTGAATGAATAAAAATCCGTCAAAGCGAAGAAGATTTGATAAAAAGGGGTCAAGTTATTAACAATTAGGCGCATGGGGGCATTAAGGGCCCCTGCCCTTAAAATATTTTTTCAGCCTTTTTTTTCATTATTATTAATTGCATCCTTATGGAGTCATTTAGTATCACTTCACACTTATAACAACAAAGAATAGTGTAAATTTTGCATTTCATTACAAGGCGAAAGTTCAAACCCATTAATCTCATAACCTGGTTTTTTGAGTTGTGCCATTATTGCAGCCATCGAGCGATATAGGAATTATAAAGTTATTTCAAGGTCTTTGATTTGTCAAAGTTGGGCGATACTGAAATCCTCACTGAAATCTAAAAAATTTTAATCGACCTATCAAGCAAAAAATTTGTAATTACAGTAAAACCCCGATAATTCGGATTAACTGGGACCAGACCCAATCCGGATTATCCGAAGAATTAGAAAAAAATGAAATAAAATAAAACATACTTACAGAAAATCACCTTTAAGTTAAACTTATTGAATATTTAAAGACAGTAAAAATCTATACTTTGAAATAAAAAAAGTTTGTAATTTTCTGCTGTGCTAGTTTTCTATATCTTTTGCGAGCCGTACAGTCACGCATCCGCTTGAGCATAAATAGTTTGTTGAGTGTAGTCTCCGCCTGACATTCAAAATAAACCATTAATTGTTTTTAATGAGATGTTGCTTCATTAATTGTGTAGGGATTTTTTATGAAATTTCTAAGTGGATAAATAGAAAATTGGGAAAATTGGAATTGCCAAACTTAGTGATACATTGTTGTTTCTTTGAAAGATAACGTCGAAGAGTTTAAATAAGAAAGCTTAAGGTATTATTCCGAAAAGATGTCAGAATATTTTTTTTTTTTTTTTTTTTTTTTTTTTTTCAGAATATGACGAATAAACAAGTTAATGTTTTAGAAATTAGCCAATCGTTTCTCAAATTTGAAACAAAAATTTGACCAAATCGATCCGGATTAACGGGTCCAAATTAGTGGGTTTCTACTGTATTTGAGTGGGTTTTGTTTTAACAAGACTGGGTTGTGAGGATCCAATAAAATATATTTTATGATCAACAATTGTTTTATAGAGCTGATATTTATGAGTTGTTATCCATACACTGAAAAAAATAAAGTACTCAAAAATGAGTAAGTCGATGTACTTATATCGAATTGAGTATGTTTGGATGAAAAATGAACACATTATGCTTTCTCAATTTTGAAATAGCATATGTTATCAAATCCAAACAAAAGATAACTTTGTATCCAGTATTGGTTTATCTCATTCATGGCGGCATAATAGATGTTTATAAATGTAAATATTAAATTATGGACAATATTTTAAAATAATTTTAAAGTATACTTGCAAATAATGCTCTTGTCGTAAAAATGTTCGATTTGGGTATTTTACTTATAATTTTGCTATTTCTCTTAATAAATAATCAATTAAGTGTTTATTGTTCATAATTTTGAGAAGTAAATAAATACAAGCATATTTTTACTTTAAATTGTAAGTTCAGGGGATAATTTTTAGCAATTTAAATTTGAACACAACCATGGAATCAAAAATGAGTACATGTGTTTCTCAGTTTTGAGTACATTTGAATCGAAGCTATTTTGAGTATGTGAAATACTTAAAATTGAGTACTTTTTAGTCAGTTTTGAAAGCCCATTTTTTTTTTTTTTTTTTTTTTTTTTTTTTTTTTTTTTTATTTATTTATTATTCAGTGTATACGCTTTAAATATTCTCATTTGCCTCGCAAGCCGCCATACAACGAGCTTCCCACTAGTTAAATGGTATTCAATGCAAAATGCTTCATTGACGTAAGAATACATAAAATGTATTAATATGTATCATAAATGATTCGAAAACGTAGTGAAGAATTACTTACTGAAAGTGCATCTGTGATTTGTTTTTCACTTTTTATGAGCATAATAGATAAAATTAATTACTTAATTATTTTTTCTTGCATTTTAGGCACAATTCCATTCGAACGCTATTGAAAGCTTACAAGAATTATATCCCCCAGCTATATTGCCTGACGAATTTGGAGGAACTATGGGACCACTGAGTCCTAACGTGTTTATGGAAGATGCTTTTAACTTCATAAAAAAATTAAAAAATAAAAATTTATATTTGAAAAAATAACATTTCATTTTAAGGTTTCGTTCATCTGATGAAACTTTATTCGTCTCTGTCTTGTGTCTGTCCTTCATAGAGTCCGTACACAAAAACTGTATATTACAGAGTTTTCAAATTTTGTGTACTTACAAGTGAATAAATACCTCGTGTCACACAACAAATCATAAAATTTTTAATAAGTCTTGTAACGAGATGACTTCCTTCCCTAAATTATACAATCTATAGGTGGCGCTATTGCCACAAAATATCGCAGGATATTTTGCCTTCCTTTCTAAAAGACATGAAATGAAGTGAAGTAGTTCAGTTTTCAGTTAAGATGTAAGATTGGGATGTGTGTTCGATATACATCTCTCTTAGAGATGTTCTTTGTGTTAAGTAATTTTTATGAATATTCAATTGATTGAGTTGCGCTCGTCTTGCGATTTGTATATAATGTGATATGTGTTGTGTCGTCTACAATAAAATGTGACTGTATCATCTCTGTTCTATATTTTAAGTACCGAATAACATCCCACAGTCTGTTATTTTAATTAAATTAGTTTTTTTCGTTGCCATAGATTCGTTTTTACGATTTAAAAAGAGGAGATTAATTTGAACGTTTTGCGTGTTGATACCATGGCTTGAGAGAAAAGCATTTCGCTAGTAAACAGAAGGTACTTACAAGGAAGGTCTCCATACTGGACATACCCGGAGTTTTTTGAAAAAAAAAAAAAAAAAAAAAAAAAAATTACAAACTAAAGTACTTATGCATGGCTGCCAACTACTACGCCTATTTGAAGTCAAGTAAATATGTTAGAAACAGAAATTTCAGTAAATGATTAACAATATTTGCTGTAATTGATAACATTGAATATATTTGGTATACATTTTACTTAAACATTTTTGTGGTTCCAAACATGTTTATATGATTTAAATAGGCGTAGAAGTTGGCAGGTCTGCTTATGTATGTAATAAATAATCAGTCAAATTTAGTGGCGGAATTACAGTAGAAAGTCAGTAAAAAAGAAAATGCTTTCGAGCATTTGGCGCGAAAAAACAAAGGCGTCGAGCTATTTGGCGAGCAGCATTTTTCCTCGCCAGCAAACGATTTTAATGCATCCGAAAATTGCTTGGTCATTGATTTTTAGAATGTGTGTAATATTTAATGAATTTAAACTTAAATAATGGGAGAGTTTAATACATATATTTTTTTAATTATATATATGTGTTGCTTGTTGCTGGAGTTATATAATTTTACAACTGTAAAAATAACTTTATATATAAAAGTATTTTCATAATGAAAAATGTATTTTCATATTGAAAAACATATTTTTATTTATTTAAGCGTTTTCCAAAATAAAAGCAGGATGAAGAATTATAATAATTATAAATTTCAATATTGAATAGGCCTTTTTTTCACCATAGCAACAAAATTGCATAGACAGCATTCAATAGGACTTAATTTTAAAACAGAAACAAATTTTAATTAATTTAAATTCTGTTTTAATTCACTAAATTTTATAGTTAATTTAATTATAAATATATATAAGGTGGTCTGGTGTAATATCGCCAGGCGGGGTAATAGCGTCAAGTGCTAATATTATGCATAATTATGAAATAATCTGATAAATGACACCCATGTGCTCTGCGCAGAAGGGTTTTGAGTCATATAAATCGCAAAAAACAGCTTCAAGTTAATTTGTTTCATTTTTAGGTCCTATTGTTTTTACAAGCAACTAAAACTAACGCTTGATCTAAAATTTGCGAGGTACGTTTTGTGGATGTGAATATTCTTTTTATCCGGAAATACTTTGTTAATTACACAAATTTGTAGTACATTTCATGGACTTTCAAAATGTTGTTGAAGATTTTGGGTATCTTCTCGAGATAATTTTTAATTTAAAATGTACAGAGCAATAACTATAACGGGGTAATAACGCCAATCCGTGGCATTAATACACCGGTTGATTCCCTACAGTGGCTGAGCTACATCCTAAATACTGATTCAAATATACTCAATTAAAACTGTGCAACGTTTCTAATAATTCTATTTAAGCGATCCTTTTTAAGCAAAAAGAAGCTCACGGTCTGATTTTTTTTTTTTTTTTTTGGCCTCAACCCCCCCCCCCCTTCCCACACACACACACACACAATACCTTTATTTTTCTTACACTTTCACAAGAAATTGAACGTTTTCAATAGCTTAGAATGCAATTTGTCAATTTCTAAGTTTGTAGACTTTGTATTTTTAGAATTGGGCAATCTACATGTAATTATCCCTTCTTATTTCATAGTTTTGTTTGCATGGCGTTATTACCCATATAGGTGGGTAATAACGCCAAATAGCATTGGTCAAGAAATCATGCTATTACATTTTATGAATGCATATCTGTTAAATTATTTTTTTTTTTTATATAGATAGTCAATGAGTTGCTGTATCAAATCATATATTTGTTTGAAAAATACAATCTAAAACTGAGCCGTGAAAATTGGTAGAACCTTAACGTGGCGTTATTACCCCAGGGTACCTTATGACAAAATTATAGTTAAAAACAAACTAAAACTGACAAAACTAAAGTTGTAGAAATTAAACTTCTTTAAACAAATTCAGGTTGAAGCATTTTTACCTTAAAGTTCATAAAGACATAAAAAGTATTTTTTGAAATTTTATTTCCAGCATTTATTTATTTCCATTTATATGAAATTTTATTTTCAGCCTACCGATGATAAATTGCCAAATAATGAAATTTTCGTTAGTTTTTTACAGATACTTTATTGAGTTTCCGCTAAATAAAATTATAAACATTTATATCCTCATGAAAAGACCTTTCAATAATTTTTTTTCAGATTTATTGGAGTATGCCCGTATGGAGACCTTCCTTGTTAGCTCGATCTCCGATGCGGGAGCTTGAAATTTTCATCCTAAGATTGATTTATTAAGAAGAAATTTCGTATTTTTGGCCAATTTGAAGGTTTTGTATTATTAGGTTTCGTTCATCTAACATTCATATATATTTTTTGAAATTCAATTTTCTTTCTATTAGAAAAAAAAAAAAAAAAAAAAAAAAAAAAAAAAAAAAAAAACTTTTTTGATTTATTAAAGATGCAACATTTCAAATTTAATTTTAATCAATTTTTTTTTTCGCTTTTAAAATTTTAAAATTTTATTTATATCTCCGCTTTATTTTTTAAATTTCGGATTTTCAAAAAATTTAGAATTTTGGATTTTATATAAATTATTTGATTTGAACATTTTTAATTAGATAAAAATAAATAACTTCATTTCATATTTATTTTGAAATTAAATTTATTAGTGCTGCCATCTATTTAAGAATTTAAGAATTATAAATTAACATTTTGGATTTATTAATTAAGTGGTTGGCAGCGGCAGCTGCTTCCACACCACTGGTCCCTGGTTCGAGTCCAGCTAGCGGCATGGATGTCTATGTTGTCCCTGTGATGTGTATTAAAACTGTATGTACTGTTTTTTCTGTAATAATAAAAGAGTTCTGTATTTGTTTCTGTGTTTTCTGGATCAATTGAGGTAACAGCCATTGTAGCTAGAGACCTCAAAGCACTGTTCACTCAAACTCAAACTTTATTAATTAAAGGATAAATTGTTTTGAAAGAAATATTTAACGAAACCCTCTGTGCGATCACACTTACAAGCTTGTTTGTTTGTTTGTTTTTCTTTTTGCTAGAAAATAAATTATTCAAATTATTTAGGTTTTCATTTAGGTTTTAGAACAATTGGAATATACACAGCGGTTTGCAGAATGGTAGAAACAACAGAAAAAACAAAGAAATTAGTCGGCATTTCCGATGCAACTGCGCAAATCTTTGTACTAAAATTAAACATAGAATGTTCCAATTAATGATAAAGAGATAGTTTTTTAAAAATGTATGTATTTTTTAGTTTGTTTTAAGATATGTATTTTGCTAAATTTGAGCTGTAGCAAGTGGCTCCAGGTCAGTTGATATTTTTTCATACCATTTAGCAAAGTATTTGAAAGAAATTGAAATATTCATCTACTTCGCAAAATTTTTTGAGGGTGGGCTTCGGAAAAATGCTCTCCGAGTGAGAGAGATGTCAAATTTTAACTTACAGCAACATCCAAATGTCACTTCAAAAAATTGTTGATAATGCATAGGACATGCATGTCCAAACTTTTACGGAGCAGGGACGCATCTCAGCATTTGGCAATCAGTAAAAGGTGCCATTATCAACATGGCTCTGAACATGCAAGGAAATCATCCTTTAATATTAGTAGCAATATACAGTCGAGTCTCTATACAAAGAAACTTCATCCAGCGAATTTCTCTATTTAACGAATTTTTTGTAGGAACGGTCAATTTTTTTCATAATTACATTAAAAAATATCTCCATATAGCGAAATATATATCTCCATTTAACTAATTTTTTCTTGAAAATGCTCCTTCATTTGTTCAGAAAACGCTTCAAATTGTTTGTGGCATAAGTTTTTTTCGTGGATTTCTGGTTTATATTTTATCGATGCACTCCTCTACACTGTAAAAAAAATTCAAGAGGTTACTAAAAATTTTTTAGTAAATTTGTATTCCATGGAATTTTTTAGTAACCATTACAAACTTTTTTTTTGCAAGTGAAACAAGCATTTCTTTTGTAAACTGAACAAAAGAATTTTTTGTATAAATAACTTAAAAATTTTTAGTATGAGCCCCAAGCAAATTTTAGTAATAGCTCCAAAATTATTTTTAATAACCATTAAAATTTGTTTATTATATGGGTTAGCCCATATAATAACCCATTAATAAGTGCGCCCGAAGGGCAGGAGGTTCCTTCGAGCTGCATGCAGACTTCTGAACCGAAAGATTTTCGGCAAAACTGCAATAAATGGCAGCACCAAACATTGCTAACTGCTCCGACAGGATTTTCATAATCCCTTTACTAACGAGTACATTCTGGGCGTATTTGGCAGTGGCCAATATCGAACCCGGGACCTTTTAGTCTGGAGTCCGTTACTATAACCACTATGCTATCAAGGCCACATCAAGTGAGTTTTAGTAATAGTTATTAAAAATATAAAACTATTAACTCTCTTCGTTGCTAACTTTTTTCTAGTAATTCTTACAAATTTTCTTGTAACCGACTAATATTACTAAAAATTTTTTAGTAATTACAAGAATCACTAAAGTTTTTTTTAGTAGATCGACCCTTTTTTTACAGTGTACCTTATTCCTTATGTTTAAAAAAAGGCATTCACCCCCTCCCCCAGATAAACATCCTTTTTTGCATGGTTACACTTGACTTTGTTATAACCAAAATGAGCATGCTTTCTTGGAAAAGATTGAAACATTTCACAAAGCATCCTAAAAGATAAAACTATTCCATTGTCGCCTCGAAATTGTTGTTTGTTTCTTGGGATGGAAGTAAGGCAGAGATAAAAGGGTAATTTCAGAAAAGGCCATTTTTTTCAGCAGATTTTCATCTACCTAAACTAACTCTCACTACTTTTAGAGTTTAGAGTGATATTTGTTGTTTGTGGCGATTTGGAAAATTTTTTGTAGTGATAGATTATTTGAATGAAGAATTGTTACTAAATATCAACTATGCTGGTGTGGTTTTCTTCTGCATCTGCATAAAATCGCTCTTAGGATAACCATAACCCTCTCTAATAAAGTAAAGATTTTGAAAATAATCAATAAGACACTGGGAAAAAAAGGAAGTGGCAAAAATGTTTGAGATTCCAGAAAAGTTCCGTTAAACATTACAAAAATTTAAGTAAACAGCACAAAAAACAATACTGTTTCAAAATTTCAATATTAAATGAAAATTTTTTTGTTGTTCTCAATTAAACGATTTTTCTATATAACGGATATTTGGCTGAACAATGGATTTCGTTATATAGAGACTCGACTGTATATGTATGTAAATGAGACATAATGCCCCTATAGATCTAAAACGCCATGCAAAAAGATAAAATAAATAAATCAATAAAAATTAAACAATAAATCGTAATAAATTCCGAATGATACATTTTTCTGAGAGGGGTTATTTCAAACATTTTTGAATTAGAGACAGAAAATGAAATATCATCTTTTATTAAAATAAAATATGTAATCAGAGATATTGCTAGGTTTTTTGGGGACGCAAATACTCTGCAAGAACTACAATTTTTTAGGAGATGTAAATTTGTCATTATAAAAAGTACAGAAACATAAACTTTTTTACCAAAAATGGAACCGACTTCAAAAACTACTGCAAAGTAAAAAATAATTTTTTCACAGAATAGTTAATAAGAAATTAAACAAAGAGCATTGTATTTACCATGCATTTTGTTAGATTTATGAGCATTAAATTGATTTTTTGGAGTTGGTGCCAGCCAAGCCAACTTAAATGTAATTATTCAATATTAGAAACTTAGCTTTAATTTTGAACTTGGCTTGGCTGGCACTGACTCCAAAAAATCAATTTAATGCCTATAAATCTAGCAAAACGTATGGTAAAAAAAAAAAAAAAATTCTGTTTAATTTCTTATTAACTATTCTGTGAAAAAATTATTTTTTACTTTGCAGTAGTTTTTGAAGTCTGTTCTATTTTTGGTAAAAAAGTTTATTTTTCACTTTTTAGTTTTTTTTTTTTTTTTTTTTATGATTGAGAAAATGGTTACAACAATCAATATTAATTTGCGAGAAATCCCTAATTTTATTGATTTTTGCTTAGTTACTTAAAAAGTACTGAACCAATTTTGATTAAACGGAAGTGGTACCAATCTGAGCTACCTCTTTCAATAAAACAAAAAAAGTCATATAAATTGGATGGATAGTTTTGGAGTAATCGGTGAACATATATATATATATATAAATACACGCGCGTCTAATTGTTAACCTCCTCTTCGTACTTTGAAGTCGGTTAATAGTTTTTAGTATTTAATTTGTAAAATATACGTATAAAAATTATAATACAGAAAAAATTATCGTACACAGTATGTCAGAAGTAGGATTCGAACCCACGCTTTCTTTCGAGAATCAGAGTTTAAATCAGGCGCCTCAGACCGCTCGGCCATCCTGATTGTATTCCGCACGGCGAACTTATTCAACGTCCATGTTACTTTTAATTTGCGAGAAATCATTAATTTCATTAATTCTTGCCTAGTTACTAAAAAAGTACTTAACCAATTTCGATGAAATGGAAGTGATACCAATTTCAGAGTAACCTATTTCATTTAACACAAATACAAGTTTAATCGGTTGGATAGTTTCGGTGTAATCGGTGAACATACATAAGGAAAAAAAATACATACGCATCGAATTGATCATAACCTCCTCTCCTTTTTTTCAAGTCGGTTAAAAAAAATCATAATACGCAAAAAAGTACTGTATATTATTCACGTATGTCAGCAGTGTGGTTCCAACCCACTATCTCTTTTGAGAACCAGAGCTTAAATCAGACGCGCTAAACCGCTCGGCTATCCTGACTACAATCTATTCGGAGAACTTATTCAACGTCATGTTACTTTTCGAAAGTCTGTTATTTTACTGCTTTTTACTAATAAAAAGATTTCTCATACTCTGTGCTAAGGATTAAATGCAAAATATTCTTAATAGCATAATTAGTATTTAATTTGTAAAAATTATAATACGAAAAAAGTTATTATATATACTTGTATGTCAGGATTGGGATTCGAACTCATGATTTCTTTCGAGAATCAGAGCTTAAATCTGTCGCCTTAGATCGTTCAACCATTCTGTCGGCAATACGTTCGCCGAACTTTTTCAACACTTTTAATTAACGAAAAATCACCGATTTTATTGGTTTTTGCCTAATTACTAAAAATGTACTGAACCAATTTCGGAGTAATCGGCAAA
This sequence comes from Maratus speculifer, assembly GCA_964019185.1. Lineage (NCBI taxonomy): Eukaryota > Metazoa > Arthropoda > Arachnida > Araneae > Salticidae > Maratus > Maratus speculifer. The sequence goes on from OZ025303.1 coordinate 180,082,941, forward strand.
CATACGTAAAAAAAAAAAAAAAAAAAAAAAAAAAAAACATACGCGTTGAATTGATAACCTCCTCTCACTTTTGGAAGTCGGTTAAAAATCATGGGTAATTCCAAAAAGAGAGCTTGAAAGAGCTTTCATTGATGGAAATCCTTTCGCACGATTTTATGGATTTTTTTAAACAAGTTGGAAATTGCACGTGAAGCGCAGCAAATAAGGTGCGTTCGTACAATAACGAAGTTTAAAAAATATTCACATCTTGCTGTTATAGTAGACAGTACTTCGGATACAATATAGTGGTCGAAATCTTTTTTGTGTTCCTGTAAATATACAGGAATTAACTTTTATTACACCACAGCAATGTATATCATATTCATAAAATGTGAAATAGTTGAATATAATTAAAACACGCCCCAAACAAATTTTCCCTGTATAGCATTATATAATGGAATACTTTTGTGTGGCCCTGTAAATTAATAATAAATATTCTTTGCATCACAGATTGTATCGAATGTATATTTTAGTATATATTTCATAGGTAAATATCAATTTTTTTATGTTCGAAGGAATGTAATACCACTAAAATGCACTTGAAAATTTTTTCCCCATTAACCGTAATGAAACGAAATATTTTGATTGTTCCTGTAATTGATCTATGCATTCGATTTTCATGAAATTTGAAACGACTCGACCAAAATATTCAATAATTATATATTTTAAATTTCAAACGATTAAAATACATTTGAAACTTTTTTCCCTATTGACCGTAATGTAACGGAATATTTTTGATTGTCCCTCGTAATTGATCTATGCATCCGATTTTCATAAAATTTTAAATGACTCGACCAAATTATGCAATAATTATATAATTTAAATTTCAAACAATTAAAATGCATTTGAAACTTTTTTTCCATTGGCCGTAATGTAAAGGAATATTTTTGATGGTCCCTGTAATAAACCTATGCATCCGATTTTCATAAAATTTGAAATGACTTTACAAAATTATGTAATAATTATATATCTTAAATTTCAAACGATTCGGTTGGATAGTTTTTGCGTTGTTATATGCGGACGGACTGAATGACAACTATAGGTGCTACGTATTTACATAATTACGAACGCACCTAAAAACAAAATTGCCTAAAGTTGCAAGAAGGAGAAGAAGGATCGCTCATTTTTTTCTACATTTTACTTCTTAACGTATTAACCCGGGAGTAGTCGCGGCTTTTTTTCGAACGTGATTAGTCGCGCTCGGTCTATTCGCCGCCGTTCCCTTTTGGCCGAAGAAACAGAGGAAAAGTGCCGTTGTTCCTCGAAGATCGAAAACAGGGAATTCAAGAGGAAAGTATTGCTTGAAAACGAAAAGATACGTGTAATATCGATTAGTACGCATTTACGTTAAGTATATATTTGGTTAGCATTTAAATAAATGTTTTAATAATTATTTAAAAAATATATATATATATAAATGATAAAAGTTTTTATACAATCTGAATAATTTTCTAAAGATGCAATAGATAATGAATAAAAAATATTTTCAGTTTTTTGAAAATTTGAAATCGTGATACATATTTTTTGAAAGCACAGTTTAGTTTAGACGTATGTCTGGTACTAGGAACCAACTGAAGTTGAAAAAATACATCTCAAATATAATTTTTCTTACTATTTCGACGTAAATATAAGAATAGAAGAGCAAATAACCCTTTTTTAAATTATTAACATAAAAACAGGAGCTACTTTTCATATTTTTTTCCTTTTCCTAAATCTTCTTCGTATCGTCGCAATTCTTTTTTGCATGTAAAACCTTAGAGGTTTTATAATTCAGTAATTTTTCTCAAATGAGAAAATATATTTGCACCAAATGAAAATGTATGAATAATATAAAGTAATACATATATAATATTTTTTTCTAATAACTTCGTTTCATCTTTTTTTTTATTTCAAAGTTTGTAAAAAAGATAAGAATTACTATATAATCTGATTGAAATTTTGAAGATACAAGGAATAACGAATTAAAAAATACTTTCAGTTATAACATTGAAATTGTGATACAGATTTTTTTTAAAAAAAAGCAGCAACGCACTGAAGTTCGTTATAACGGTGGACTGACACTAGGAGCCAATTAATGTTGAAAAAATAAATCTTAAGTATTTTTATTACCATATCTATACAGATATAAAAAAAGCAGATAAAATAATTACTTCTTTGTAATTAGTAACATAAAAGCAGTAGCTACATTTCATTTCTTTATTTTATTTTATATATTTTTTCTTTTCGTTTATTCTTTTTTTTAAATGAAAAATATATATGCACTAAATGAAAATATATGAATAATATAAAATAAGAAAATAAATAATAAATGTATTAAGAACTATTTTTTCAAAATTTGTAAAAGGGGTAAAAATTATTATATACTGGGACTGAAATTGTAAAGATACAATAAATATCGAATTAAAAGGGAATAAATTTTGAATAAATTTTCAAATGTAGATATTATATTTGATATAGATAAATCGGTTTTTTTGGAGGGGGAGGGGGGATTGACTGTCAACATTGATTTTGACAATGTTTCATTTTTTGGCGCCAATCAATATTAAAAAGATGCAATATTTAATTTAATTAAATATTATTTTGTAATTATTTACAATATTTATCAAAGTATAATTCAATTTCAATGAATTTCGCTTTTGAAAAGAAAAACATTATTAATGAAAAATGATTTCTGAAATTAAATGCCAAGAAAATTAACTTTATTAGATCTTAGCACTAGGCACTCTTTAAATTCGGGTTTAAAAAAAAGAATTGCTATGGCGTTGTTCAATAATGAGTATTTTTATTAGCAACAAACATATTTTAGAAACGTAGTTATCCATTTCTTGTATTTTATAAACATTACCTGAATTATCAAAAAAATAAAAGTTTTTTACTTGCATACGTTATAATCTACATTAGAAAATTAGCATTATTTAGCACACTCGACACATATATTGTAAGTATGTTCTTTGCAGATATACAAACTAGTGTTGACAAATTTGTTTTGCCTTCTTTTCTGCTTTATTGTGCAAAAACTACATCTTTCAGTCTTCGCAGATCGAATTTTTTTTTAAATTTTATTTCTATGGTCCTTTATTAAATTAAACACAACCATTTTACGCGTATTTTTCGGAAAAATAATTTGAGAATTTATTCCCGCAATATATTCATAAGCTTAAAAAACAAAGTAAGCGGTTTTTTATTACTTATCCTTGCTTATTCTTGCATATTATATAAAAAAAATTAGGTTGTTGAGTTTATATTTATATATTTATATAGTTCACAATTTTCCCTAGAACAGAATCATTAAGAATATTATCAGCAGAAAGAGAAAAAAAAAGAGAGGGAGAGGAAACGGGACTCCCCGATTCCAAGAAACCCCCTTCTGAGAAATTCGGGGGAGTAGGAAAGAAGATTGCTACGGCGAAAAAAACATCGGCTACGTGAGTAATCGCATGCCGGTCAATCAGACCGAATTTGACTTTAAAATACAATAAAAGCATGAAAAATCGTAGGAATGACTCGTAATTTCTCTAGGCAGAAGGTCGAACAGTGAAGGTCAGCTACGCGGCATTTCATCATTGTAATTTTAAGGGGAGATGGGTTAATCAGCAGACAAAGAATTCGAGCGGCGCAAAGACCGACGCGCGACTAACCGCGGGTTAAAGGAGTTATTATCGATATTCATTAATTACTTTCAGCATAATTTCCATAAAAAGATTTCTAAAGTATGTCTATAAATTAATAAAGAAATGCAACATCACATGATTAGGTTTTTTTTTTAATAATTATGTGTTGTTCCCTTCTTTAATATGTTGCATACATTATAATTACTGATACGTGAAATATACTTGTGGAGATTTTTAAAATATCTCTCATTAAAATAATCATGGATTTTAAATAAAGTATACAAGGGAATTATATTAAAAAAATAGTAACGAGGAACCTGCAAAAGGCGCCAAGAAAACATGCAAAGTGCGTCACATTGGACAGCCCTGACGTAGGACATTCAGAAGCAGCCATTTTTAATTTTTTTTTTTAAAGAATCTAACTGTGTACGGCATTTGCAAAATCCATGGAAATGCCGAGAATTATTCTGAAATGATGCGAAAGTTTGATTATTCACATTGTCGTAAATAATGTCGGCGATAAATAATAAATTGCACACTGCAATTCATTTCCAAAATATTAGAATAATTCAGAAAAAGTAATAAGGAAAAAGTTTTTTTCACTTATTTATTTTTGATACTAAGTGAATGCGATTAAATTTTGTATAAATTAAATCTAGAGTGTTTAGATAAGATTTTAACATTTACGAAATATAAAATACAGTACAATAAATTAGGTATACAAATTTCTGAAACACATCAAAATATTAGAATAAAATTTAGATTGGTTCAAAATATTACAATATTTTATTTTATGCAACAATATTACCTTATGAATATGAAGTAAATGGTAGTTAATATTTTGTAGCATCCTCTTTAGCTTTCATAATAGCGTACAATCGATCTTGCATACTATATACAAGGTATTTACAAACATGCCTATCTATATTAGCCCAAATAGACTTTATACGTTCCACTAACTAAGTTTTACTTGAAGAAGGATTTTCTTGGATTTTTTTTTTTTTTTTTTTTTTTTTTTTTTTTTTTTTTCATTATATAACATAAGTTTTCGATGAATTTAAGGTCTGGTGAGTTTGGTGGCCAAGGAAGTACCTTAATGTTGCGTTGGCAGAATCAATCCTCAGTTAACACCGAGGATTGGTTCTGCCAACCACAAGTTGAGAAGTACATCCTTTTTCGGGTGCGTGACGTCCCATGCACATTATCTCTAGTTTAAAAAAATCATGACATTACAATAATATCGATAATATAATCGATTGGATGTTGAAATTTGCCGGAACAACAAATAGGATTAGTTGACGTAAGACGCCATTTTGTACAAGATGCCGTACACTGTAAAAAATAAAACCCCTGCCGGCTTGGCCTATAGGCGGAGGTAGATTTCGAAGAATGCTCATTTCAACAACAAAAAGTAAAATATGATTAGAGATAAATCCAGTTTAACAATTTTCTCGGGCCGCTTTTGAAAAACTTTTAATTTATTTTTATGTAAGAACTTTTTTTTATCAGTATCATCTTAAACGAAATTCGGCTCAAATGCCCATTTTGACAACATATTTTGAAATATATTCTGACTTTATTATTAAAAAATCGAGCAAAATTATATTGGTATCGACGTAAATTATATAGTTTCTAAGTAACAAAAAACTGTCAACTGAATGCTTTTAACAGCAAAATCGTACGATGCTGAATCGAGAGTTTGCGAAAACAAAATTTTCGGTCCTTTGTATAATATTTGTAAACTAAATATATACTTTTAGAATTATGATCTAAAAGTATATTTTAGCAATATACTTAAATATAGGAAACTACTTAAATATATTTAAGTATATTACTTAAATATATTTAAGTATATTACTTAAATATATTTTAGTAATATACTTAAAGATAAGTGTGCCAACTTTAACAAGAAATCAATAAATAAAAAATAAAATCAACAGGCTATTTTTAAAATCATTAAATAAAAAACTACGACATCTTCACACAGTCTAAATTAACTGAATTTTATAAGAGGCAGTTTTAAAAGTTTATATATCACCTATTGCATGACAGAAGCTATAGACTTAGAAAGTTTTGAAGAATTTTTGAAACAAAAATTTTGTAGAAAAAAAAGATTTTCTTCAAAACAAGAACTGCATACTTTCTGTCTGACGCTGAGACAGTTATTCTAAAATCAGTAAAATTGCTTTTTGAAAGTATAGTTTTGAAACACAAACGTGGTTTATTTGAAAAAAAAAAAAAAAAAAAAAAAAAAAAAGCAAATTGAATGTAGATTCTGCCATTGCAGAATTCAGTTTCGCCTCCGATTAGGGGAAAAAAAAGAGGTTTTTTTAGAAGGGCGACCCCATTTAGATTGCAATGAACTAACTTCATTTTTCTTGTGTTTATCAATATAATAGCAAACAGAACGGCGTGAAATACCCAATTGAATAGCAATTTCTCTCTGAGACATTAGAATTGCGGAATAATAAAGAGATACAATTTGACGTGCTACTTCTTCATTGACTAGATTCATCAAAAACGGATTTTTTCTTTAGTTTAAACGCTTTTTTATAGACTCTGAGTAAAAGGAAATGCTATTTAACAATAAAACGAGTGGAATCTCGTCGAATTCGACGAATGAAATGTTTAAAAGACCCGATCGATTTTGTTTTTAAAAAAGCAAAAGTAATTACATTATTGAATCAATATATAATAAATATATTTACAAAGTAAATGTCAATTTTGCCAGTTACAATTTTGCATGCAAATATTCGCACATCTTCAGTTAAAATTGTAATCTGAGTGCCGGCGAAATCCAGAAATTTTATTTTATATGCACTCAGAAAAATAGCTTTATCAAAAAAAAAAAAAAAAAACAATAATAGATGATCGTGAATGTCACATTCAATGACATTAAATACGATTCGGGTGTTTAAAATGTCATTAAGTGATTTTTATTTCGACTTTTTATTAATATTTTTATTAATATTCTATTAATTATTTGTTTTTTCGTTATTTAAAATAAAAATTATGTCAATATGTATAATTTGGCTATTAGTTTGGCGAAACTGGTCGACAAGATAACAGAGTACTACCTAATATCGTTATGAGTAAAAATGCGATGTTTTAAATAGTGACGTCATTTTCTCTTCAAATGTTTTTTAAAAGTTACTGTTATTAGTAATATGAAAAAGGCATCCATAATAATATTGTAATTCCCATTTATCTGGTTGCTGAATGACATCATTTTCCTCATTTGAAATTTTTCTTATTTTGCTTTAGACATTAATTTTTGACCGAGCGAGTGGAGCGAGCAAGGTCTACAATTTAACTTGGGGCAAAAACACATTTTTTGTATGCATGTTTGTAATGCGATAACTCTCGAACCGTTGCTCTAATTGAGCTGAAATTTAATATGTGTGTAGTGCTCTTAAGTTCGTTGGGCATCAAAATCGGTTAATTAACGGTCTTTAATTAACTTAAAATCAATGTAAATACATTAATAAATACATTACTTCACTGTAAAGTTTGCTTTCTCGGTAAACATGGTAAAAAACAACTGCGCCATCTAACTTTGAAGAACCGCATCTGTCTCCATTCGTTTAACATTGGGGCATGGGGCAGTCGCGCAGAAGGTAATACTACAAAGCGCGCCTGTTATCCTGGGGCAATCAATAGCGCTGTCAACACGCGTGGATAACTACAATTTAACTTGGGGCAAAAAACACATTTTTTGTAATGCGATAACTCTCGAACCGTTGCTCTAATTGAGCTGAAATTTAATATGTGTGTAGTATTCATCAACACAATTTTTAAGTTCGTTGGGCATCAAAATCGGTTAAGCAGTTTTAGAAATATTTACATTTTTGTAGAAATAATAATTATCCTATTTATTTCCAAACTATAAGTGCAATTTTGACAAAAGTTTGAAAATATGTAAAAAATGTCAGTAGGTACTATTTCACAGATAGTAAAGCATCGAAATCGATTCAGTAATATTTGAAATATTTATGTTTTTGTTAATTATTTTTACTTATACTTTTAGTTTACCAACCTGACAACTAGATGACGCTGACCGCAAATTAGAACGCGCTATCAAAGTTTTTTCGCCTAACATAAGTAGTTCAAGAAATTTTATCGCATTTAACCGACTTCTATTAAAAGGAGAACGTTACTTTCATCGATATTTCTTTGAATTTTGAATGTTATCAATTCCATTTGATATTCAACTAATATTTACGTAAATAATTAATTATAGAGTAGCCGAATTGCTTTTGGTTCTTGTAAGAGTCAAGGAGCTTGGCGAACCAACTCTATCGCCAAGGGCTGACCCCATGGCTTTGCAGTTCTACAAATGAATAGTTACTATCTGTTTAGCTTGTATTTATTTTCAGTTCTGGTAATTTTCCATTAAATTTCGGTATTTGTACTATTACAGCATTTTTTTAACGTGTCCATATGTAAAAGTAAATACTGTCCGTACAAACGGGTCAGTAATCATGCCAGTCGGTACTACACTTACGTCAAAAAAAAATCGCGAGGTCCACGTTCGCGGCGAACTACTAGTTATCATAAATTATTTTCTGTTATTTTATTTACATTATTAATATTATTTCTCAGTAAATATATATATATTTTTTTTACCTCAATTAGTGCATAATTATACGCAATCATTTTGGAAAATAATTTTTTATTATCGAGAGAAAAGCTAAACTGAGTTGCCACCATTTTGAAGAAATATCGAAAAAAAACATTTAAAATTAAAAATAAAATATAAAAATGGAAAAAATTAAAAAATAACTAAAATGGACACAACTACAAATAAATAGCTTACATTTAAAAAAAATAATTATCAAAATCGGTTGAGTAGAAAATTCAGGGCTGATGACACGACATTTGTTAGCTTGTCTGAAAGAAATAACATCGGAGGCTAAAAAAACCTCACATGCCCTAATAAGTGGGGTTCGACTAAGGTCATTCCTTTCATCAACCATCACAAATTTCAGTGCATATTTGTACAGAAAGTTTGGTTTAAAGAATTTGCTCCAAGTTATGCCCGCTTTTGGACTTGCAAGGTCCTATGGAGATGCTTTCTTTCTTGAATTGCCTACCATTTTGCGGCCTCAGAAAACAAAAGAACGAGATTATGCTTTCTACCACTTTATTTATGATAATGTGAACGTTAATGCCAGCACTCTAGATAGGACTGGTACATTCCATGCGATGGGAGTTATAATGCGTGTTACTCCTCACGACGCCTTGCATCTCGGTAAAAGAATTCAAAAAGTGAAACATCACCCCACAACTGAAGAGTGAAAAAATGGATCTACAGACATTTAACAGAACAGATATGAGTGGCTTGCAAAATATAGAAATTTAAAATTTAAAATAACTTTCTCCCTTTAATAATGAAATATTTCTCTCAACGACAGTCATAGTATGGCTCTAAGGAAAATGGTCAAACATTGAAAACATTCCCGGGTGGAACAGTTTCATGGAGAAAGTTACATCCACTAGAGAGTATAAACGATCTAAAATAAAGTACTTTCCATTCATTATCATCCTTCCTTCGCATTATGAAACCATTTTTACCTCACTATTGGTTGCTGACTGCTGAAAAATGTAGACATGCTTTGTGACATATGATCAACCTCTCTACTTGAAAGCAAGAGACATAATGGCGAATAAACATCCAGAATTGAATAATATGACAGTGAGGCTTGGAGGTTTCATCTTCTCATGTCTTTCATGGGATCAGTTGGTTTTATCATGGCTGATAGTGGCTTGAAAGATTTCTTGAGTACAATTTATGCTGAGAACAGTCATTTACAAAATAATGTTGTTAATTTTTTTTTACAATGCTATCGTTGTAATTAATCATGACTGCCATAATGCAAATATCTGTAATATAAATCCTATCAAATCATGAATGTGAAAAAATGCCAAGTTCGTTAAAGTTTTCTCTAATAAAAGAAGTGGGGTCTAACCAGTGTTCTCGCTGTCGCTCGCCAATGCGCCAAATTGCGACTAAATTCTTCATTTGGCGAGTAAACAAGCGATTAGATTCGCCAAATTGCTAGTGCTCAATTTTTGCTTTTTCTTTTTTTCTTTTTCGTTTTTCATACACATGCATATATATACATATTATTTACAATTAATGGTCTTATATATTTAATGTATATATTTTTTTACATTTGTAGAGGATAGTTGAAAATAGATTAACAACAATCGCCGTCACATAAAAACTTAGGCTATTTTAGAACATATTGAAACAGATATCTATTTTGCTAACATTTTTTTCATTTGGCGAATGTTTTTTATTTTTAATTAGCCAAATTACTAAAGTTGGTCAAATGCCAGCTAGAACACTGGGTCTAACTGATTTGTTATGTTACTTGTTATTTAACTGGGCGACTTAGCAAGTTTTCTCTTATTCAATTTTTTCTTTACTATTTAGTTGATCAGAAATTAAAGTTGATCCCTTCTTTAACTTATCAGTACCTTAACTTTAATATACTTATTCGGACACTCGATTGACTAGATCTTTGCCAATCAGATTCTAGAGTAAATTATACTCCGACTCAAAGATTAAAGTTGGTAGCTGAAAACTTGCCAAGTCGCACTATTGAATAACAAGTAACATAACAAAACATTTTAAGCAATTGGATAATATTATGCATGACAGGAGTTATGATTTAAGGAGCTCCGAAAGAACTTGGTTTGCAGTTAGATCTCACTTCTTTTATCAAAGAAAACTTTAACGAACTTGGCATTTTTTCACATTCATGTTTTTGATAGGATATCATTATATTTTGTCAAATAAGTCGGTAATTTGTTTCCTTTTTGAAATAAACAGGTTAAATTAGTTAAATTAGTTTTATTTAATATTAATTAATCTTTCAGCTTTTTCCTGCATTTATTCACTGTTTTTTTTTTTCAGTTAAATTTAAAATTTTTAACATTAAAACTGCTTATGTTCCTTTAAATTCCACTAATAAGGATGTTTCTTTTACGTGATTGGGTACTATTTGATTATTTCGTCGACCAAAAACGTTTGTAGCCAACTTGGCAAAATATCGCTGTATTGACGACAAAAATTACGCACCAAAAGTCATGCTAACATGGCGCTATTTCTGGTATTTTGCCAAATTCCCATACATTCCCATTGTAATCTGGTAATTTATCCAATAATTTTGTTAGAGCAAGGACTGTCACCATCATTTTGGCATCTTTTTTTTTTCTTTAAATCGGTTCGCTAACTACCCAAGGTTGCTTAAATATTGCGATTTAGAAAGTTTTTAGAACGCTTTTCGCGCATTTTTACCCCTTTTAAATTTTGTATTTGTTAACAAATGCTCTTAGTGATCATTTACATCTTATAATTAATGAACATGCCAAATTTTATGTTTTTAGGTCCTTGGCATACAGACATCGCATTTTTAGAATACTTTTTGCTCTTTTACCCCCTTTGGATTAGTGGAATCGACATAAAATATAGCCTATATTGGAGCAAGGACTATCACTATCATTTTGATATCATTACTTTTAAGATCGGTTTGTTGTTTGCAGAAATTGCTTAAAAATCCCAATTTAGAACATTTTTAGAACGCTTTTCGCACATTTTCACCCTTTTTAAATTTCGTATTTTTTATCAAATGCCCTTAGAGATAATTTATATCTTATAAATAATTAACATGCCAAATCTTATAGTTCTAGGTCCTTCAATAACGCAAAAGTTGCATTTTTAGAATGTTTTTTACTTCTTCACCCTCTTTTGGTTAATGGTATACGCTAGTGATGGGCGATTCTGGGAATTTTGAGATTCGATTAAAATCGACATCGCATAAAGTGACATCGATTATAATAAGAATCGATTTCTAAATTCTAGAATCGATACTAAAATCGATATTTCGATATTTTTAGACTTTACACAGATGAGCTCAAAATTAGTAATTCTAAAACTTGGCTAATCAGCAGAGCCGTAACACCTCATACTCCTCACTCCCATTTAGGGAGGCACAGAAGTAAGCTATTACAGCTTTACAGAGTCGAATAATAAGGATTTATCTTTTATTATTTTTAGATACAATTTTAATAATAATTTATATTATATTTAACTTTATTTTTTTGAGAAAGATCTCGGTTAGATAAAAAAATAAAAGGGAGAAATGATTTGTATATATATATATATATATATATATATTAATCCGAAACACATGTATTTTCTACATACTCCTTCAATCAAACAAATGGAGCCTTACTTCCTTTAAACGTCATTCTTCTTAAAAATTCGCATATGAATAAAATTTTGAAAGCTCTAAATTTATTCAAAAAAAATTTTTTTTTCAGTCTTTTTAAGACTTTCTATAAGGGTGTGGGAAACGCAAATATTGCAAATTTTCTTTCAAAATAGCTGTGATGATTTAATTGCACAATCAGCACATGCTAATTATTAATTATTTACCAATTTAAAAGCAGAAATTCTGCTTTAAAAAAAAAACGTGACTAAACTTTTTTTTCTCTTTTAAAATTTATATCGCCTCATCTCATTTACAGCTTATAAAATATTATTCTTTTTTAACATTTACCAAATTTTCAGCAGTTAACAGAAAAAAAATGTTGTTTTCATAAGAATAATTAACAGTGAAACAACATACTTTTCTTTGGTTAACAAAGAAATAAAAATACAGCGGAGCGTCGATTATCAGCAGAAGTTGGAAGCGACCTAAGTTCGGATTAATGGATAACTGTACCTTCAATGGTCGGGCAGCGCATAACATATCATCGGCAACAAATCGGTTAATTCTGCACAAAAAGACTATTTACCTAAATTAACTGTTTACAAGCCGAATTAACATCGCAATGTAATAATAATTTTGTTTTTCTCATATTACAACTTCAAATGTTTTGATTTATGCATATAAATTTAAAAATGTTCTTCTTGAGTATTTTCTCGAATTCCAAAAACATTTAGATTCCTAGTGGTCAAATGTGAGTAATATAGATAAACGATAAAAACAAAAATTATATTTTTATGTAAATTAAGGAATTTGCATACTCTTTATACCTGTGATAAATGCTTAAACATATTTTTTTTTTCAAAAGTTAAAATCAACCTTATATTTTATAGGAAAAATAAGAACATCTTAATTATATTGGAAAATATATGTTTTGCATTGCAAATAATACTATGTTCCCTTTTGGGAACATTGGCATTTAAACGGTTAAGAAGAGTAGCCCCCAAATCCTTTTACATAACCAATGAATACCCAGAACAAATCAGAAAAGCACCTTATTAGAATGAAAATATATCCAAAATTTGAAGAAAATCCGTAAACCCATGCCTGTATTGAATTTTGTTCCTCCCCGTCCTTCACCCCTATGTGTTACTAAGGTATAATGGTCAACATTATTCGATTGCCTTACCTTAGAATATCTTGACATCCGTAAGTCTTCAATAGTACGCCTAGTATTTGAGTTTGAAATTTTTACTTTTAGGAAAATCTGGTTTGAAAAGAAAACCTTAATCCTTTCTTATACGAAATTTTACATCAATTCTACCAATCAATTCAAGATATTTGAAGTCTACAAGTCAAGACCTTTAAAATGATACACAACAAATTGAGGTAAGGGGAAAAGTAAAAAAAAGGCTTAAAAATGCCCGCTGGAGTCTGGAAATTGAACTATATTATAAAGAGATATACAGATATGGATAGCCCAGACCAAGACCTTTGCAACGATATGTCACATGACCCACCCATACCTGTATTGAATATTGCCCCCCCTGCTCCCCACCCCCTATGTGCTGCTAGGGTATATTGGCCATCACTATTCGATTGACCACGCTTAGAATATCTTGACATCAGTAAGTTTTACCCCTTTAAAATCAACGGTTCGCCTAATATTTGAGTTTGAAATTTTCACTTTTAGAAATATCTGGTTTGAAAAAAAAAATGGTAATCCTTTCTTATACGAAATTTTACATCAGTTCTACCAATCAATTCAAGATATTTGAGGTCTACAAGACCTATAAAATGATACACTACAAAGTGGGGGAAGGGAAAAAACCCCAAAAAAACTTAAAAATGCCCCCTGGAGTCTGATAATTGAACTATATTATGAAGAGATATACAGATATGGATAGCCCAGGCCAAGACCTTTGCAACGATATGTCACATGACCCACCCATACCTGTATTGAATATAACCCCCCCCTGCCCCTCCACCCCCTATGTGCTGCTAGGGTATAATGGTCATCACTATTCGATTGACCATACCTTAGAATATCTTGACATACTTAAGTCTTACCCCTCTAAAATCAACGGTTCGCCTAATATTTGAGTTTGAAATTTTTACTTTTAGAAATATCTGGTTTGAAAAAAAAAATTGGTAATCCTTTCTTATACGAAATTTTACATCAGTTCTACCAATCAATTCAAGATATTTGAGGTCTACAAGTCAAGACCTATAAAATGATACACTACAAAGTGGGGGAAGGGAAAAAACCCCAAAAAAGCTTTAAAATGCCCCCTGGAGTCTGAAAATTGAACTATATTATGAAGAGATATACAGATATGGATAGCCCAGGCCAAGACCTTTGCAACGATATGTCACATGACCCACCCATACCTGTATTGAATATTGCCCCCCCCCCCTGCCCCCCACCCCCTATGTGCTGCTAGGGTATAATGGTCATCACTATTCGATTGACCATACCTTAGAATATCTTGACATACTTAAGTCTTACCCCTCTAAAATCAACGGTTCGCCTAATATTTGAGTTTGAAATTTTTACTGCTACTATTAAAACAATAGAAAGAGAAAGATCGATTCAACCTGAAACGTAGATCGATTTCAAGCATATCAAAAAAGTAACAACACTACTTGTATCTAAAAATCGATTTCAAAATGCGATTTCAATTTTAGTAAATCAAAATAAAATCGATTCTGACATCGACATCGATCTACAACACAAGGTTCTGTACTGATTCGATCTACTACAAAAGATCGATCTACTACAAAAGATCGATCTACTACTTGCATTCAAAATAGTCTTGCGATTTTTCATCTAGGCTTTATCACCTTGTAATGTGATTGGTCAGTGATTTTGCGTCTATTTTTGAATCAAAGGACTGGCAAGATTTTCGGCGGGGAAAAGGAAACTGTGAAGATAGAGGATTTAAATAGGGTAGACGAGAAATGGTTTGGTTTATTTTATGACAGCCGATTATCAACACGAGGGATATAGGTACAAAGGGCAGAAGATGCGCTCCGTGGGGGGAAGGGGGGGGGCGAGGAAAGGAGAGAATCTTCTGCATTTTGATAGACTTCCTTTTTTTTATTATATATATATTATTAATATTATTTTGAAAAACTATAAAGAAGAAGATAATTACAGAAAAAAAGACAATTCCCATTAACTTATGTAAAAACGGGGGGGGGGGGGGAGAGGGTTATGTAGATTATTAAACATGTTTACACACCCATATATAATTCTAGACATTATATGTTGCTTATTTTCTTTAAAAAAAAAAAAAAAAAAAAAAAAAAACTTTGTTTTTTTTTCTTTGTTTGTATGATGTTATTTAAAAAATAATAATAACCTAATGCTTACAAAATTCGAATATGTTGTTAAATATAACACATTTTACTGTTTTTATAAATTGTCTGTCTTTCAGTCTGTATATTTGTTTGTCTCTTACAAAATTTTGTGGGCGCTCTATCTCAAGAACTAATGCCTGGAACCTCTTGAAACTTTAGATTCAGCTAGACTTTCATATAAATTGGTGCTGATTACTTATGGTAAAAATCGCTCTACAGGTGGCGCTATTATGTTGTATTTTTCATGATTACTGCAAGATAGATACCTCAAGAACTAATGCACGGATTTTTGCCAAACTTCAGATTCGGTTTGATACTAACGTAAATTGTTAATGATTAAGTTTTGATTTAAATCTAACGGCTGGTGACTCTGCATTTTTCCTGATTTTTGCAATAATTGCATCTCAGAAACTAATTCAGAAAATTTCATCAAGCTTCACATTCATAAGTTTGGTGCTTATTAGGTTTCAGTGTAAATAACTATGCAGGAGGCGTTGCTATGCTGCTTTTATCAGTAGTTTTGAATTCAGATATTTTTCACTGGGAGGGATTTTTATGTCTCCTTGAAGGGGCATTCTATACTTAAGAGAAGGGGGGGGACTCTTGTACATGAAGCTTCAATATTTTCGTGAGACATTTCAAAGTTCCGGGGCGGAGATGTTCCTCTTCGGGCTAACCCCTGAATTCAACCGCTTTTTCAGGATCTACAAAATGTTATTGATCATTTCTCAAGAGCTCCTGAACGGAATTTCATCAAACTTAATATTCTCTTAGATATTATCATACGTTGTTCCTGATTAGGTTTTTGTGTAAGTTATATAATACTACTCTGCTATACTGCATTTTTCACGATATTAGTGATAGCTATATCTTAGAAATTATGCATGGAATTTAATCAAATTTCATATTCGGTTAAATTTTCACATAAATAGATTCTTATTAGGCTTGAGTGTATACTGCACAACAGGTGTCGCTGTGATGCTCTTTGAATTGCATATATTTCGGTTACAGACATCTAAGAGGGGGTGGACCGAAATTCAGCGATTTGTTTGGAAAACGCAATGCTTTTATTTTCTTTTAAAATGTTCATACTTCAACCTATACTTTTTAAATCTTCATGATGGGCATAAATAATTTAAATTTGACATTGACAATGTGTTAGTGCATTTAGAAGTTTTATCATGTATGAGATAGAAGACTTTTTGAGATTGGCACATCCGACTGCTTTATCTTCAACTTTTGAAGCAAAATAAAAATATCTTCTGAGAAATCGATTAAAAATTTTATAGTATCGATTAAATCGAGTTGACCATAATATCGTTTAAATCGATTTAAAAAATCGAAATCGCCCATCACTAGTATACGCATAAAATATAGCCTACGTTTGAACCGGGGCGAATACCATCATTTTGGTATCATTAATTTTGAAATCGGTTCGGTGGTTTCAGAGATTAGCCCCGATACTCGCCAAAAGTGTCGCCAACGTTTTCTGATATTTCTCATATTTCGCGAAATTCCCATAAACTCTAAATTGCCAAACTTTATGTTTCCAGTTTAGTCCATTAATATATAGGCATCGCATTTTTAGAATGTTTTTTGCTCCTTTACCTCCTTTGGGTTAGTGTAATCGATATAAGATATAGCCTATGTTGGAGCAAAGACTGTCATCATCATTTTGATATCATTACTTTTAAGATCGGTTTGTTGTTTGGTGAGATTGTTTTAAAATTGGTATTTCGAACTTTTTTTAGAACGCTCTTCGCGGATTTTCACCCATTTAAATTTGATATTTTTTAGCAAATATCATTAGTGATCATTTATATCTTATAAATAATTAAAATGCCGAATTCTGTGCTTCTAGGCCTTTCAGAAAAACAAAAATCACATTTTTAGAACGTTTTTCACTTCTGAACCCTCTTTTGGTTAGTGGCACAGACATAAGATATAGTCTATGTTTGAATCGGGGCGAATACCATCATTTTGGTACCATTACTTTTGAAATCGGTTCGGTAGTTTCAGAGATTAGCCCTGATACTCACCAAAAGTGACGCCAACTTGGCATTATTTCTGGTATTTTGTGAAATTTTCATAAACCTCCATTGTAATTCAATAATTTATCCTCTAACCAACCATTAATGTTTAATTAATGGTGATTTCTGATTTTTTCCTATTTATAGATCCAATAAACTACCTCCACACTAAATTTCAATTTCCTAAGTCACCTGGAAGTAGTCAAACATTTCTATAAGTGAGTAAGTGGTAAAAACAGTGGTTTTCAGACATCAATACCACGTCAATACCACGTGAACGGTAAAAGATTTTTTAAAAAAAATTTAGGATTCGGATATTAGAAGATGGTCTTACACGACACAAAAAATTGCAAATGTGCATGTCAAATAGAATTTAAGTTATTGAGGGGTCAAAAGTGGCTCGAAATGGTTCGGGTAATATAACCCACGGCCAGTGTGTCGCCTTTTACTTTGTGAACTTGGTTGACACACTGCCGTGTGTCTAGATAAGTTACATTAAAGAGGATAAAATAATGAAAAATGGTGTCAAATTTTCGTTTTTGCGATTTTTCCACAAAGTTAGAAAAAAGGCGGAGTCATTTTCAGATAGCTGTAGCGCGCTTAATAATGGCTTTAGGAAAACAATTTTAGAGTGAAAATTTGTAGAGAACTTAATGTTCTTTCTTTTTGTAATTCATTACGGTACACAAAAAATTTATAATTGTTGAGTTATAAGCAAAACACTGAAAAAAGTCCGAAAATTTTGTAGTTTTTTTTTTTTTTTTTTTTTTTTTTTGGCTCCACAAAATTTAGCCTCAAGATATTTTGTTGGAAAACCATTAATTCTTGTTACTAGCATACTTCTAGCAGAATTTTTGAATCTATTTATGACAATTTGACTGGCCTGTATCATCTGTCCTGTATCATCTGTTTGCTCATAAATTTAATAATTGATTGTATAGTTAAAATCATACAAACATATAATAATGGATTTGGTAGCCGAAAAAGGGTGATTTTATTAAGTGAAACTTCAGCTAGAATGTAAGAAGAATATGCAATCAAGTGAAAAAAATAACCTATCGTTTTCATCTAATAATAATATGAATGCTATTGAACGTTTTTAAGCCTGGAGTATTTTCAAAACAAACTTTTTCATTAATAAAAGAGCCAGCTACGTATTATTGTTCTGTCGTTGTTAACAGCGAAATAGATTAACTTAAATAATTTTCATATTTCTGCACTTAGCTTTTATAAGTATAAATCATTACAAATATACAAACCCAATAATTTCCTTCGCGATGCTTTTAAAAATGATACGGATCGATGTAAATCAAATTTAATATTTAAAAATCCCTGTCGTTTTGGCCTAGGCGGAGGTAGATTTCGAAGAGTGCTCATTTGACCAACAAAAAATAAAATTTGATTACAGATAAACCCAGTTTAACAACTTTATTTGGCGACTTTTGAAAAAAATTTAATTTCATTTTTCTGTAAGAACTGGTTTTATCAGAATCATCTTAAGCTAAATTCGGATTAAATGCCCATTTTGACAACATATTTTGAAATATATTTTGACTTTATAAAAAAAAAAATCGACCAATACGGCTCATTATATAGTTCCTAAATAACAAAACACTGTCAATTGAATGCGTTTGAAAGCAAAACTAAATTTAAAAATGAGTTATAAAATAACCATGTTGTTATTTGAATATAACCTCAATTATTTAATCATGATCGCTTCTGGAAATTTTTTGCGAAGTGCCCAATTTGACAGCATTTTCAAAAAATATATTCAGCCTTTTTTGAGAAAATGGCCAACACGGCAAATTTTATAGCTTCTAAATACGAGAACCTGTCAATTGGATGCATTTGAGAGCAAAACTGAATTTAAAAATGAGTCAGAAAAAACGCAACTTGTTATTTGAGTACCTCGATTTTTCAATCATGAAAGCTTCGGGAAATTCTTTTCAAAATACCCATTTCGGCAGCATTTTTTTAAATATATTCTGTCTTCGTCAAAAAACTGACCAATGCATCACATTATATAGTTCTTAAATAAGAGGACCTTACATTGCATGCGTTTGAGAGCAAAAATGGATTTAAAAATAAGTCAGAAAAAACGCAATATTTTATTTGAATACTTCCTCAAATTTTCAGTCACGATCACTTTGGGAAATTCTGTTCAAAATACCCTTAATTGGCAGCCTTTTTTCAAATATATACTGTCTTTTTCAAAAAAAAAAAAAAAAAACTGACCAATGCGCCGCATTATATAGTTCCTAAATAAGAGGATCTGCCATTTGGATGCGTTTAAAATCAAAAATGAATTTAAAAATGAATCAGAATACAAGCAGTTTGGATTTGAGGTTTTTTTTCTCCAATTCCTATTTTCGTTTAATTTATTTTTGCTATACGAATCGGTCCTATGAAAAACTTGTCAGTATATAAAAGTTGTAGATATTATTTAGTAGATGTAAAATAAATTTATTTAGATTTGATGGTTTAAGAATTGACGAAGTTATGGATTTTTGTCCTTTTTTCACCCCCCTTTTTGTTTTTGTTTTTAATTTCTTTTATCGGTAAGAAATGGTCCTATCAAAAACTTGTAAATACAAAAGTTTTAGATAAAGTTAAGAACATTTGTAAAAAATTCAGTTGGATTTGATATCTTGAGAATTGACGAAGGTATGAATTTTTTTCTCCCCAAAAACCCTGTTTTTTCACCCCTTGAGCCCATTTCTAAATTTATCAAAAATCTGCCATGCATAATTACTTTTGGCCCATTTTTAAGAAGTAATATAAATTTTAAGCCGATTCGGTATCTATTTTAATTAAGAAGTTATGGCGTTTTTTCTGTTTTCACAAAAACCCCTCTCTATTTCTACCCCCTTGGACCGATTTTGCCCATTAAAGAACTTGACCGAGATTTTATACCCCTTGATTTTATATATTTTATAATTATTTTTTTAATCTTTTTTTACACTGTGTTTTATTTAACATTCTCCTTAGCAGGCATTCAAAATAAGTCTGCTATATTCAAACTAAAAAGAAGTTATCACTCTTAAGACTGCAGATTTCAAGGAATATAAGAAAAGCGTTTTCAAAATTTAGTCATATATATATTGCCAAAAATAAACAACGAATTTTGCAGTAATATAGTCTGTCTCACAAGTTTATGCACAAGCATAAAATGTCAATTTTCAAAGAATTATAAAAAGTTAGAACGAACGACATTTTTTTATTTGCAGATTACGCAACATTATTTAAATAAATCATAACAAAAGTAGATAAAAATAAGTTACATAATTGTAAAACATATAATTCAAAAAAATGTTAAAAATAACTCTCTCAAAAGTTTATGCACAATGTCTAAAACAACCAGATTTACAATTTTTACAGAACTGTTACTTACAAATTATTTTTCAGTGACTTCGGATTAATTCAAATAAACGTACACCCATCGAAATTATTGGCTTTTATAAGGTTTCTGGTGGCAAAGAGTACTATGTTTTCTTAATGGTCTCTTCGAGTTAGTCAATAGAGTCATACTGCTTTCCATTACCGTTAACCTGGCGGATTAAAATAATCCAAACATTCTCAATCAAGTTTAAGTCTGGACATAAAGCTGGCCAGTCAAGAACTTTAACATTTTTTCAGAGAAAGCCAAAGTTTTGTAGAATGTGATACGTGGATTGAGGCATTGTCTTATTAAAAAGCCCATTCAGGACCCCCCCAAAAGTCACCGAATGGGAGCAAATGTTGGTTAAGCATCTCTTGATATTTTTTGAATATTGTCTTCCTTTTAAAAAAAAACAGAGAAGCCTGTTCATTGAATCCAAACGCCCCTAAAACCATAACAAATTTGCAGGTTTGCTGCCGGCTGAAAAATGCCCTTGGTTCCTTACGTGAATCATGCCGATACGCGATCCAAACATCAATGTCATCTAAATTCCACTTTTTCTCATAGCTGAATAAAACAGTAAGCCATTTGTCCCCATAGGGCATGTGTTTTTTAGCCCAGTTCATTTTTGCCTGTTTGTGATGTAATTTGAGAGACGGTTTGCGAGCCATTTCTTTAGTATGATGTAATCACACTCTTAAATACATCTAAGTACAGTGTCTTTGGACGCCTGTACTCTGAGATTATTTTTAATTTGCCGTATGGACATATTTTTGTCTAGATACCAATTTCCGTACTCTCCGACCAGTCTGAACAGTCGTCATACATGGTCGTCCACATCTTGGTTTCCACTTAAAATTATCATTTCTATAGATTACTTGATATATACCTCGCTTTTATCGAATTAAAAGTTTTGCAACTTCAGAAACTGTTTTACTTTGTGTTTTCAATTTAAAAACTTTCAAATTCTCACATATTATGAACTTTTTACCCTTCGTCATTTTTAAAAAGAAAGGAAATAATTTCTCTAACTTTTATACTTTATGCAAGTGCAATACCACCTCATTACACACGGCCAATCCCGAGTTTCTAGAAAAATTTGCATAAAGTGCTTAAACTTTTGAGACAGCATTTCTTCAAGAAAAAAGAAAAGTTAAATAAAAATAAATATATTCTGTATTTTAACCACTCAAAATGGCTTATTTCATTTTATTTTCATTAAATATCGAGTATTTATTGTAAATTAGCATGAAACATTTTCTTCTTCTTTTCTCTTAAACCATATTTGCAGAATGCTTAAACTTTTGAGACAGACTATAAATAAAAGGGCTCGCATTTAAGCTAATGCGATTTAATGGAAATCGACGAGTGATGCACTATAGAAAAAATTGTAAAGTTACTAAATTTTTTCTAGGAATCCTTGTTTTCAAAAAAAAAAAAATTTATTAACTTTACAGATTTTTTTTTTTTTTTTTTTTTTACCAAGTGCTGAAAATTTTCGAAGAAAAAAATGATATTTTAGTATTGCAATACTTTCTGTCTCAGCCGAATATTCGGCTGTATTTCTGCCGAAAACGAAGGTTTGCCAAAACAAAGATTTTATTCAAAAAAAGAATATTTGGACCTTGGACCGTATACTATCTGTGAATATGTAATTTACTGTAAGTTTCCCCTAACACACCCCAAATTTTAGCTTTTATTTCTTTTTATTTTCTTCTACCTATGCAAATTGATACGATCTTTACCTTCAATTATGTCCAGCGAGGAAAAAAAATTGGTGTCCTTCATCTTCATATGGAATACAATGTAAACAATACTTATTTTGAAGTTATTACATTGTTCTGATGTTCATTTTTAGTTGCATACGTGATTTCGTAGAAAGATGAAGAATAAGATATGACATGTTTATCAAGGAATAAAATGATTTCCCCTCAATTTATGCAATTTATGACAGATAGGGCATATTTAACACACAGGATTAAATGTACACATTATATACAAGGAAGATATGTGTTAACTGTAATTATAATGATAGCATCAAAAGCTACGCAGTAATAATTTTTGTAATTAGAGAAATTTGCACAAATTTAGATTTACAGATAAACCCGATATCTGCTCACAAGTCCTGTATTACGAATCGATATGATTCAAATTCATTATCATGCAGATTTGAAACTATGTTCAAAACAAAATACATAATTTTTTTTAGAAAATACTCGTAAATGGCATTGTTTGTTTACGTAATTCATTTTACGATATCATTTTATTATTTATTATATCATTAGATCATTTTATCAACACGGGCAAATCTTGTGTGAGTGTGTATGCATGAACCTGGAGATTTTTTTTTTTTTTTTTTTTTTTTTTTTTTAAGAACATTTTTCGATTTTTCGAACAACGATTTTTCACTAAATCTTTTATTTTGCTGTTTTGAAATATGAAAAGGCTATTGGATCAGGTCACATGCTCTAGACAGTTCAATCAGTGAGTCATTTTGGGTTCACAATGGGGCAATGTATTTCAATAGGAAAGAAAGATGAAACAGTAACTAATAATAAAAACTGCTCACTAAAAAGGTGGATAAAAATTTATTAAAATATTCTGTTACAAAATAAACTGTCATTTAAAAACTTAAATAACAGTTGGGGTTTATTAAACTTAGATAACAGTTGAGCCCGATACGGCCCGTGCAGATCTTTATCTCACCGGTCTCGAAAAAAGGCTAAAATCACACCTGCTAAGGCAAAGAAGAGACTTGCTTGGGTAAAAGTTTTTCAAAAACAATTCGAAAGTGACTGGAGCAAGGTGAAAAATATTAATTTTTCCTTAGTAAATTCAACTTAAGTTGTTCATTTCTTTTCTTGAAATCACGTTTTTTACGTATTGACTAAAAATACAGAATTGTTTATAGATTTCATTAACTTCTTTATAAGAATATTTCTCTACAAATTACATACCTTAAGGAATTTCTCCTTAATGAATTCAACTGAAGTTGTTAATTTCTTTTCTTGAAATCATGTTTTTTGCGTTTTGACTAAAAATACAGAATTGTTTATAAATTTCATTAACAACTTCTTTATAAGAATATTTCTCTACAAATTACATACCTTAAGGAATTTTTTATTTTTTAAATATGTTTTTCTGATGAATCCATGCTTACAATATCAGAAGAGAACAGTCAATGTTTCAGGAGAAGTAACAGTGAAGAATTTTTTTCCAATTTGCATAGCACAAACAGTAAAACACCCAGCTAAATTAATAGTTTGTAGCGTGATGTCTTCTCAGGGTATTGATGTTTATACAATACAGAAGGCATGATAGACATGCATCAATATAAAAAATGCTTGAATAAAGATTAACTAGACAATTAAAAGATTGGATTCCAAATGGAGGCACCATATCACGCATGATGGAACTCCGTGTCATAAAGCCCCATCTGTGAACAAATTTTTGGATGAAAAAAATATGAAAGCCCTCAAATAGCCGAGAAACAATCCAAACATGAATTCCTTAGAGAATCTTTCGGCCATTGTAAAGCAAAATTTAAAGAAATGCAGCATAACAAACAAGAATGTTCTAAAAGAAGACTCATCCGAGTTTGTCACCATGACAACAAAATAAACATTAATTGCCAAAACCTCATACAAAGTATGCCAAAACGTATCGAATCTTTAATGAAAAACAAGAGAAAAAGCATTAAATATTAAATGTATCAAAATTTTTAAAATAATTTATCATTTCTTCAATATAACAAGATTTTATCGTAATTTCATAATTATTCTAATAATTTTACACCCCTGTAACTTGTGCATTTAATTAAAATATAGTTTTAACTTCGTATATAATATTTATATAAAGAGAAAACAATAAATCTTTCAATCAAGATTAATAGCGGAAATATTTAAATGCAATAAAAAGGTACTATAAGTTTAGAAATAAAATTACATACTGCTTTTTCTACAAGAAAAAAATGAAGATGTATTTTGCTTTTGTAAATTCAAGCATCTAATCCTAACAAATGAAAAAAAAAAGAGAAAAAAAAATAACTAGAGTTAATGAAATTTTAGTTCATTTTGAAGGTACTTAATAAAATAATGTATATATATGTATGCAGTTATTTAACTACAGAAATTTAAAAGGGATTTAGAGATGTCACAAAATGCCAGAAAATTCACAAAATGATAAAAAAAAAAAAATTCAGAAAGGATTTCCTAATAACCAGAATTAGGATTTTAAAAAAAGGGGGAGGAAAACAAAATCTACCAGAAATAGGCGTGATCTGTATTACAAGTTTTAATTAAACCCAAACAAAGAAATTAACTGTTATAGAATAGAAAATTATATTACGAGTGAACAATGAATGAATATATGTATAAACTAGTCGTTGGGGACTACTGTAATACTTATGAATAATATAATATATGAAAATAAAACATGTGAAAACTAATTATACAATGCATTGAAATTTCAAAATAAAATTTAAATGCATATTTCAATATTGTTAATATACATAGTAATGCTCTATTAATGAATGGCTGACGAACTAATTTCGACAAATTATGTAAAATGCCAAACTACTCAAGTAGTACTTTTATTTTAACACAATTTAAACTGATTGGTAAAGTTATCACACGAATTGAATATTTCCAGCTGAGCGAAAAACTGCGCAGGCCGGTAATCGAACCCGGATACTTGGCTTACAAGGCCAATGCTTTACCTGTTTAGCTAACCGGGCGATAACCGGCTGGGATTTTTCGCTCAGATAACCTTATTGGCTATAATATCTGGTCTGTCATTTAGACAGCTCAGCAGAATAAGCCGCAGGTAATGGAACTCCATAGAACGATGATACGTAGATAGATTCCAGCTGAGCGGAAATATTCAAATTTGTATGATAACTTTACCAATCAGTTAGATTGTGTTAAAATAACAGTATATCTACGTATCCATCGTTCTATGGAATTGCATTACCTGCGGCTTATTCTGCCGAGCTGTCTAAATGACAGGCCAGATGTTATTGCCAATAAGGTTATCTGAGCGAAAAATCCCAGCTGGTTATCGCCCGGTTAGCTTAACAGGTAAAGCATTGGCTTTGTAAGCCAAGTATACGGGTTCGATTCCCGGCCTGGGCAATTTTTCGCTCAGCTGGAAATATTCAATTCGTACTCAAGTAGTATCGAACTGCGTAAAAGAAACAAAAATGATAATCATATTAACTAACAGTTTACTGCGTCGGATAAAGCGTTTCATTTCCAATTGAAATATATCTCTGAATTTAAATTTGAATGAAATAAAGGGTGATGAAAATTCGAAGAATGTGGAAAATAGGATTACAAATATCTCAGCAACTAATCATTCGACTGACTTCGTTTTTTATGCAAAATGTGTGTTATTTTATTGCCTTTTACCTCCACCGCTTAAAATAAAAAATTTCGAAAATTTTTATATACCTTTCATCAGAACGAATTTTTCGAGAGTCCGAAAAAAATAGTTCCGGATAATCGAGGTAACTGATATTAAATAGGCTTCGTCCCATTTTTACTTACTAAGTATATACAAAATTTTAAGTCTCTATCTCAATTTGTTCGTGAGATAGAATGTTTACAGGCACACAAACAGGCAGACAGACGTACGGCAATTTTTTTTTTCTAAAAATATGTTTTTCGGAATATTTACTATTCTGAAACGTGTAAATGCGTCCAAAATTTTTTTTCGATTTTCAAAATGATTGCAAGCCTTACCCTTTACTACGTATGATGGGTAAGTAATCAAATTTATAAACTTATGTTTAAAAAAAGTCTATAATTTATGCTATCACTGTCAAAGCGAAAACAAGGGGAAAAAATCTTTATCTTTTTGTTTGATCAAATAAGCAATTTCTTATTGTCTTATCATTGCATATTTACCCGCGAAAAAAGTATTAGATAAAGCAAGAGAAACAGGAAAAGAAATGAACAAAATTAATGGGTTTAGCAAATGTGCTATTAAATTTGCAACACATTGAATAATCAAAATAGTTTGTAAATACTGTCATTAATTTCCATTGTTTTAGATTGTCTTCATATCGTATTCTATTTCATGAAACGGAAAACTGTATTCGAAAAAACAAGTTGTAAGAATTTTTATTTTTTGTTTTCTAACCAACTATTCACTTGAAAATTAAAGTTTTTATGTCCCGCATAAAAACAAATTTTTCGCGAAAAACTGATTAGAGACCTAATGCAAGATTCGGCAGCAACCCTGCAAAAGCTAATAAAAAACATAAAATTCATAGTAATCTATATATATATCTACTTGTAATAAAATGCGTCCGAAGATTAGTGTGTAGAACGATTCCAGGTGGGAGCCATTTAACAAAAGTAAGTGTTATTTTTAATCAAATCGTGCGTAATGTTCACTCTATAGATAAATTCCTACCTGTAAACTTTTGTACCGTAACCATAACCTGTCTGTAACCTAACTTTGACTTAACAGTACCTTACCGTAAATTAAATATAACATAAATGTAACCTAGCATTCACTTTATTGTAACATATCCTTATTCTAACCATAACATAAATGCAATTTAACTTTAACCTAACATTAACTTAACCGTGACCTAACTGTAACCTAACGGGAAATTAAATATAATAAAAGATTTTCCGTAATGTAATTGCAACTTAAATGTTACCAAACCATATATTGGTTTCATGTCCATGGAAAATATTTTGTCTTGTTTGGATCTGGTTATGATTCATTAGAACATTTTTGTCGGGTTCAGATTTCGTTCGGTTCAGATTTTAGGTTTTTTTTTTTTATATTGAGTTTTAATGTTCGTGTCGTATTCATGTCCATGTAAATTATTTTGCCTTGCTCGGATACAGTTATGGTTCTTTGTAATATTTTTGTCGGGAACAGATTTGTTTCAATTCAGATTTCAGCTTTTTCTTCAAATTGAATTTTTGAGTTCGGTTTTTCTTGCTTGTTCACGGAAATTATGCTGCCTTGTTCGAATAAGAACATGCTTCACAGGAATATTTTTTTTCAAGTTCAGATTTGGTTCAGTTCAGATTTCGTGATTTTTTTCAAAGAAAATTTTTAGGTTCAGATTCGGTTCATGTGAATGAAATTTTTTTGTCTTATTCAGATCCGGTTACGATTCTTTGGAATATTTTTTATCAGGTTCTGATTTGGTTCGATTCAAATTTCAGATATTTTTTCAAAAATAATTTTTTAGGTTCGGATCTCGTTCATGTCCAATGAAATTATTTTGTCATACTCGAATCCAGTTATGATTCTTTCGAATATTTTGGTCGAATTTAGACGTGGTTTGGGTCAAATTTCAGTTATTTTTTTTCAAATCGAATTTTTTAGGTTCGAATTGGGTTTATGTCCATAGAAATTATTTCGTCTTGCTTGGATTGGGTTATAGTTCTTTGGAATATTTTTGTCAGGTCCAGATTTGGTACAATTCAGATTTCGGGTTTTTTCTTCAAATATAACTGTTGGGTTCGGGTTTTCTTGCATGTTCACGGAAATAATTCTGTCTTGTTCGAATAAGGACATGCTTCACAGGAATATTTTTGCCAAGTTCAGATTTCGTTCCGTTCGCGATTTTTTCAAAGAATTTTTTGGGGTTCTGATTGTGTTCATGTCCATGGAAATATTTTGTCTTGTTTGGATCCGGTTGCGTTTCTATGAAATAGTTTTGTCAGATTCAGATTTGGTTCGATTCAAATTTCAGGTATTTTTTGAATGAGAGTTTTAGGTTCGTATCGGGTTCATGTCCACGAAAATTATTTTGTGTTACTCGAATCCGGTTATAGTTCTTTCGAATACTTTGGTCAGATTTAGATGTGGTTTGGGTCAAAGTTCAGGATTTTTCAAACGGAGTGTTTTAGGTATGAGTCGGGTTTATGACCATGGAAAGTATTTTGTCTTGCTGGTATCGGGTTATAGTTCTCTGGAATATTTTTATCGGTTTCAGATTTCGTTCGAGTCATATTTCGGGTTTTTTTTTCAAGAAAATGTTTAGGTTCGGTTCAGGTTTCATACCCACAAAAATTATTTTTCCTTGTTTGAATCGGGTTATGCTTCAATTAAACATTTTTGCGGGATTCAGATTTCGTTCGGGTCAGTTATCAAATCCATAGTTTTTTCCAAACAGAACTTTTAGGTCAGGGTCAGGTTTATACTCACGGAAATTTTGTGTATCACGGATCGAAGTGTGGTCTGTTTTTTTTTTTTTCTGGGTGGGATCGGGTTACGTTTAAATTAGTCTAATCATTAAGGTTATAATCAGTTTTGCTACTATTCTTTTTATGGCTATTTCTGATATATAATTTACTTTGCTTTTTGATAATTTATTATGGTGAATGAATCGTTTGCGAATACAAACAATTGTGCGCCAAACAGCTATTCTATTTTTGTTTTAAAAACAAATTAAAGCCATATTACAATTTTAAATTGAAGAGAACACATTTAAATTTAATCAATGATTAAAAAAATAAACTCATAGAAAAGTGTTGTGTAATGTTTTTTACAGCAACACAGCTAATGACTCATACATCTAATGTTCGAAATGCCAAGAATATGCGTAAAACCATATAGTAAAAAGAAATTAATAGAGTGGCAGTATAATGTCTTGGGGTGACGCAAAAAGTGTAACTCTAAAATCCGCTACATTAAGTTCAAATAAGCACCAACAAAACCAAGTCCTTTGAAACTACGATCAATTCAAACTGGTTTAAACCAGTATTTCTTTGTCTTTGTTTTTTACCTTTTAAACTGTTATTGAATAGATGACTAAAATTTCGTTTAAAAAATAACGTTTTGTGCCATTATTGCCTGTAATACACGATCAGAATGCATGAAAGATACAATTAGATCAATCATAGGCAAGAATTATTTGATTATTTTTATCATATGACTTTGAAATATCAATATAGAAGCATCATTTAAGACTTTGCTTGAAAAATCAATATTCTTTCGTTAATGTCTTAAAATCGTATGCACTCTGAAATCTAGATTTTAGATTAATATTATTATTTAAGTGTTCATGCATGATTTTAAAAGAATCTTTTCATCACTATATTTTATATATTTACATGGAATTATTAATATGTTGTTAAATCATAAACATTTTTCATCTACGTTATAAAGTATTAAAAATTTCTGAAAAAAAGAAAAAACTTTTCGTAATACAATTTTTTACTTCAAATCATATGTTTTCAATATTTTATTTATTTTGTTTTCACATTTAATTATTTTTAATTTTCCAATTTCAATTGTTTTTAAAAGCAAATATTTATTTTAATAAATAATATAATAGAAAAAAACATTTAAAAAAATTAATATTTCTTCGTAAAATATGCTTCAGTTGTAATTCATTTCTTCCAATCCGCCTTATTAATACAAAATTCCTTCCTCGTGCTTTATTTTGAGACATTAAAATTTCAGCGATAAATGGTTTCATATTGCAAACCTTTTTTTTCCTTTTACTTCGCCACCACCTATCTTTTTCCTCCATGGCGTACAGCAGCTGTAATTAAAAAAAATCCCCATTTAAACTGACAGTTTGCCAGTCTATGAATTTTAAAGGTCAGTCCCAGTTTTTTAAATTATTTCTGCGAAAATTTTATGCAACCAACCAACCATAAGAGAATGAAAGGAATAAAAAAGTTAAAAAAAGCGATTTTTTATGAGAGTAAGATTTGGAATTTAATTAATTACTCAGTTAATAAATAGAATTTTGAAATTAAGAGCAATAGGTGCATCAGGAGAGATATTGGGCTACTCTCAGAAAAATTTTGAGCTTCGTACGTACCGTAGTTTTCGCTAACTATCGCAGACACACACACACAGACAGAGCGATTTGTTATTTTATTAATATAGATAACGAAAAAATAAATAATTAGTAGAATAATTAATAAAAATACAAATAAAAAGTCGAAATAAAATCATTTAATGATGTTTTAAACACGTGTATCGTATTCATTGTCATTGAATGTGACATTCACGATCATCCATTATTGGCAAATAATCTTATAATTTCGCTATAGTTTTTTGGTCGACGGGATAACCAAGTAGTACCATATTTTTAAACCAATTTCTATTATTTGAAAAAAAAAATAATTTTTAAAATGTTAACTTAATAATTATAGAATAAAATAATTTATGTCATTTTAAAAAAGAAAACAAAGCAAATATTTTATTAATAAAAAAATAACAATATCCTGGTTACCATGTAAGGCACATACAATTGCCATTTAGTTGCAATTGCGCCAGTGTGGTGCGTATATGACTTCTGTGTCTGTTTCTCTAGCAGAATCTTCTAATTTAGCAAAAAACTGAGCAATTAAAATAAATTATGAATAAAAACAATATGATTTAATGTTTAGTATACATTCAAGGGAGATCAAACTGGTCGTCAAGGGCGGTTAGTAAAATATAAAGATTTAATAAACTATGGTATAATATAAATTATAAGTGCTATAATTTAGCAAAGTAAAAAATTAGTTTTTTTCTCTTTGAATGGTACAGGCATCTTAAACTAGTGAATTAAAAAAAAATACTATACAAAAATACATCTATGAAGATTAATTTTGCATATAAAAACATCTAGTTTTTTGAGGTTTGAAAATTTTTGTTTAAATATTTCCAACAGTATCTAGTTTTCCAGCTAATACATCTGATATTTTATCGATAATATTTTTATTTTCTTATGAGTTGGAGTTAGAACCGATTGTCCAATTTATCAGTCTATCAGAGAAAGAGTTTTTATCTGGGAATCAGTAGCCTGGATCCGCCGTATTAAACTTTCACAATTCCACTTTCCTTTTTCAACTCTTTTCAATCTTATTGGAGTGACTGGCT
Organism: Maratus speculifer; assembly: GCA_964019185.1. NCBI lineage: Eukaryota > Metazoa > Arthropoda > Arachnida > Araneae > Salticidae > Maratus > Maratus speculifer. The sequence continues at coordinate 180,114,436 of OZ025303.1, forward strand.
GTTCTGATGTTGCATCGTACCCGAGTATAGGGAGCGTATTATTTGCAGTAGTTTCAAGCGAACCTTCTGCTAAGTGATTTGTGGAGGTTTGACTGATTCCTGTGTCGTGTCGTTTCCTTGTCTATTTGTACTAGAGGATGAGATAAAAGTGAGACATATTCATCTATTTCGGTTTCAGAATCAAACAGAGAAAATTCAGTTTGGACTTTGAGCATGCAGATTTATCAGGATTGGGAATCTGAACTAAGGATTTAGGTTTATTGGCAGTTCGGTTATCGGGAATTAGTAAATCTGGTCGTCTCTCTGAGTATGAAAATATTCTGTCAACTTGAACTAAAAGGTTTTGCTAAAGGTTTATTCACGTGGATTATAGTATAATTTAAAGCCGAATGTTTTTCAATTACACGGTATGGACCATTAAACTGTTTTGCAAACGCTCTCCCTATTAATTTCTTAGTAGAATGTGTATGTAAATGTACCTTTTGTCCTATTTAAAAACTTTTAGATTTAGCCATCTTTTCGCGAATCCTAGATTGTTTTTCTGAAGCTTTCGTTAAATTGTTCGATATACATAATATAATTTGGAAAGATTTTCTTCGACAGAATTTTCACATGGAAAATAACGAGGTCGTGGTGCCATTACAAACAAATGAAATGGTAAATTTAAATACCGATTAAACAGGAGAAAAGAGGGCTTTTCCTATGTTGTATCGTGATAAGAATTGTTGTAAATAAAATTTTAATAATCTAAGTATGTGTTCCAATCAGCTATTGTCTTAGAAAGACATGTTAAGCTATTTTTAATGCTAGCATTTAGTCGTTCACAGGCCGAATTCGCTTGAGGCTGATAAGGAGTAGTTTTAAATTTGCGAATATTAAGCCTTTTTGGCAAATCAGAAAATAATTCACTTTGAAAGTTACTGCCGAAATCCGTAAGGCTCGCTTCGGGGACACCTAAAGTAGTTATGCAGTAATTTTGAGGAAAGGGTTTGAGCAGTAATATCAGGAAGGGCAAAAAGCACAGAATACTTTATAAAATGATCAAAAACTGTGAGGACGTGTTTATTTTCCTTCTCAGACATACTTAAGGGACCTAAAACATCGAGACTCAAGAGTTGCATGGGCTGGATTGGTGTTTCAAATTTCATAAGAGGGGATTTAGTAATATTAAAACCTTTCTTTTCAACACACTTTGTACAAGAATTCAAAAAGTTTTTTATGTCACGGTACATATTTTTTCATTAGAATTTCTCTTTAATAGCTCTATAAATTTTAAAGAATGCAAAATGTACTGTTTCTGAGCCCTTTAACACATAAGGGATAATTTTTTTCGGAATTACAATTTGTTCAAGATAATCAGCCGCATGTTTATTTCTATAAGACTGTTTGCGACTGTTTATATGATGCCTCTTGTAATGCTCAGAATCCTTTATGTACTCACCAGTTATTTCTTACTGTAAAATAAACCATTTTTATTTAAAACATTTTCCCGATTCATTTACCGAAAATTTTCTTTTTAAAAAATCCGGTGCTAAACGATTAATAATTAAGCAAAGGACTCTTATCCAAAGGGTTTCAGTATAGTTTCGCCCAGTTGACCCAGTTAGGAATCGAATAATAAAAAAAAAATCAATGTCCAATCCCCATATTACTCCCAGTACATACATATTTCAAAGTTCAAAACTCTATTTCAACAAGAAATGGGCAATTTTTTAATAAAAGCAGAATAATTTCAAAAAATGCTGTTAAAGTGGACGTTTCGAACAGAATTTCCCGGAGCGATCGTCATTGAAACATTGAGGAAGTATTAAAATAACAAATTGCTTATTTTCTGACTCATTTTTAAATCCATTTTTGCTCTCAAGCGCATCCAATGGACAGGTTCTCTTATTTAGGAACTGTATAATGTGCCGTATTGGTCAATTTTTTGATAAAGGCAGAAATTCGGGTCAAAAAATACTGCCAAATGGGGCATTTTTAACAAAATTTTCCGAAGCTATCGTGATTCAAGAATTGAGGATGTATTCAAATAACAAATTGCTTATTTTATGACTGATTTTTAAGTTCAAATTTGCTCTCAAATGGCAGTTTCTCTTATTTAGAAACTATATAATGTGCCCTATTGGTAGATTTCTTCCTAAAGTCAAAATATATATTTTTTAAAATGCTGTCAAACTGGGCATTTGAGCCGAATTTTGCTTAAGATGATTCTGATAAGACCAGCTCTTACACAAAAATAAAATAAAAAATTCTTCAAAAGCGGCCAAATAAAGTGTTAAGATGGGTTTATCCCTAATCATATTTTATTCTTTGTTTTTGAAATGAGCACTTAACGAAATCTACCCCCACCTCTAGACCAAACCGACAGGAATTTTTTATCATGCGCCCGGGCAACTCCGGGGAGACAGGTCAACTAGTTTCATTATATTAATTTCTTAAATAGGTAAGTACGTCATGCCCGAATCCCTTTATTGTCTTAACGGCTTCCCCCCCATTTTCCTCTGGACCCGTCACCGCCTCCCTGCAAGGCTCCAGCGCCTACTGGGAGAGGGGGGGGGGGCGCATGCGTATATATATGCGTATACATATATATATATATATATATATATATATATATATATATATATATATATATATATATATATATATATATATATATATACGCATATTTTTTTAAGTGAGGGTGGTTTTGGCTTTTTCAGGTCATAAAATTAAATGTTACAAAGAAAATTTTTTCATACGTCGTATTATGTTACGACTACAATAGGTAGTATTTCTTACGAAATCTATCAAAAAATGGCTTTATAATAATTCTCCTCCAATTTAATTTACATTCAAAAGAATATTCAATCATTTTAAGATCAGTATCCCACTAGAGATTAATCATATGATCATCATTAACAATCAATGAAATGTTAACAAGCCATTGTTTAATTCGAAATTCGTCCTTTATCATTTTTTTCCTTTTCAAAAATCTTATCTTTATCTTCAATTTGTTTTTCTAAAAGGTCATTGCAATAAAGAAAGTAAAAGCTTTTTCTAATCCTAAAAATTTATGCGTAATATCTACAATGGATATTTTCGCAAAATTAGTTAGTATTCTCTCTTTGTAAATTGCATAACTTTTCAATGGAATTTATGCAGCTAAGAGATAAATGGATATTTTCGCAAAATTAGTATTCCCTCTTTGTAAATTTCGCAACTTTTCAATGGAATTTATGCAACTAAGAGATAATACTGAGTTATCCAGAATTTTTTTGCGATTTTTTTACAATAAATTTTATTAAAGACGTACAAAAAAAGATAAGAAGATTTTATTGAACCAGGTTAGCACCATTGTATTGTGTGACCTTTTTGCCATCGTTTTGGCAGCTGGAAAAAAAAATTAAAAAGAATTCATTAGGTTTATTCTTATTTCCTCACACTAGTCACAGAAAAAGACCCGGATGATAATGTTAAGTCTATGGGGGCGTTTTTTTTTTTTCAAATATCTCGCTCAAATTTTAATATTTTTACACGATTTTCTTTTACGTAGGATAGTTGAGGACGATCTACAACCGAGCTAGTTTTTACTTTTTCGGTTTCAGACTCTTTTAAAAAAATTACTTTAACTTTCGAAACCAATTCTAACCAGTATTGAAAGGTAATTTCTTTTAAAAATTCCTTTTTTGTAATTTCGTATTATATAATTCGTAAATTAATTTTGTAATTTGTATTTTTTTTCTTTTCTGTGATTAGTGTTGCGTCTTAAAGAATGTATCAATAAGGTGTTTGTGCGATACTAAAAAGTGAACTCCTGGCCATTCATAAAATTTTGAAGTGACGTCAAAAAGACCTGGTCTGAAAGGACCGGGTCTAGTAAATATGGAGGATGACACAAAACATCTCAACAATATTCATTAAGGTGTTGACTTACAATAACAGCAATGCGGTACAAGATTAGTCACTCTGGATCATATTACCTCAACGATTCGTCTGTTCCGATCGCTTTTCTTCGATTTTTGCTTTCGAAATTGCTTTTTGGGAACAGTATCTTTCCCAATTAATCGTCTGATTTGCAGCAACAGTTTCAAATGAAGAACAATTTTGTAATTCCGCCCTACACAAAGCATTGTTTTTATTTGGGGGGGGGGGCGTAGGCCTCCTCTCGTTGGCATTTGGGAAGGTTCATTTGACTTACCACATACACTATATGGCCAAAGGTGATCGGCCAGTTGCAATTTTAGACGTTCTGTTAAATATCTTAAAACAACAGTGCACAACCTTTGGCCCGCGGGACACACAGCTACCACTATTTTCATGCAAAATAATTTTCCTTATAATAATGACAAAATCTTTGCTATTAAATAAAACAAACGACTCTTTTCAAATATTCTGGTGGCAAACAATTTTCTGGCAAAAAGGTTGTGCATCACTGTCTTAAAAAATACACGAAGTATTATTCTGAAACTCCAGGTGTGTAAACAAAATAGTACAGGTCATATATTACCGCGAAAATGTTTTCCCAAAATTCCATGGGGATCGTCAACAAATTGAAAAAGGGCAAATATCATTTGGATTACCCTGTGAAAACTAAAGTAGCAAAAGTGCTCAAACTGCAGAATATGATTACGGGGCTTACTACAATAAATTGTGTTCATTTTTATAAGGATAGCATGTGTGCTCGTAAAGAAATTAAAGTTTTTATTAAAGTCTCAAATTTTCTCAAGTATTTTCCTTTTAATTTGCAGAGTTCTTAATGCAAAATAATGTTCTTTTCAGAAAATATGACAAACGACATTCTAAACAACACCATGTTATCAGAATTAAAAAATAATAAAAATTGTGTGAAAAATGAAGTAAGTTTACAAAATAATTTTTCACGTGCATTCCGAATGCACGGATGGATTAGCACAACTCTGGTGTTCAATTAGAAGAGGCACGCAATATACTATCATTTCAGTGTGAGTGTCTTTTAATTAATTGTCTGACACGCATTTGATGTGTCACGCACATATGTTTTGGAAATATCATCAAGGACATAGCAAAAGCTTCAATTTTGAAACACCACAGATAAGGAAAAAGAAAAGTTTCTAATTCTACTATAAGTAGTAGTGGTAACTACTTGGTGGCGAGTATGAGCAGTAAGATTTTTGACTTAAGATAACATTTTATGTTTCGAATCACGCGAATAATGGTGCCTTTGGTTGTTTATTAATAGTTAAGTGCTCCCCTGGAAATTGAAATATTGAACAGGCTCTCTGGTTGTAAAAGTTGAATTCCCTCCATGTTGAAATTTTAAATTTAGATTCTAAAGGATTTTTTTTTTTTTAACCATTCGAAAAATGGTTATTTCTCTCGGTCTAGAGATATCTGAGGCATATCTGAATCTTTATGATGTCCGGATTTTATGCTTTTTCTGATTGGTCGATGCTTAATCCATGCACTCGAAATAAATTGGAATGAATAGTCACTCCAGAATAGTGAATACTCACTCTATCGCAGACTCAAAATATGCCCAACCTCTTTAGAGTGACTATTCATTTTGAGCAAAAGTGGAATCATTGACTCTTTGAAAGAGTGAATACCCACTCCTAGGAAGTGAATATTCACTCTACACAGGGGTCAATAATCACTATTTCTGAGGAGTGACTATTCACTTTTACTAAAGGAGTGCGTTTTTTCACTCCTAGTAGGAGTGAGTAGTCACTTTTTCATAGGAGTGAATGCTCTTTTTTTTTTCAATGAATTCCCTTTTTTTATTGCTATTATGGGCATTTTAAAAGAATCGTGTCTTTTAGAACATACAATGAAAATAAATACAAACGTGGTAAAGATTGGAATAAAATACTTTATTGACAATATTTATTTAATTCAAAGTATGTAACATTAATTGAACTTTTTTAGGGAAAACATAATTAAAGTTACACATGAATTAAATTAGATTATTGACAGAAATAAACTATTTTATTCCAATCTTTCTCCTTGTGTTTGCTTTCATTGCTGTCCCATAAATATATGATAGTTTTAAAATGCCCATAAGCGCAAGTTATTAAACAGTTTTAAAATATTAAACATACATTTTTTTTTTCAGATACCCATCAAGTTTTACATATTATTTAAATAAATCCATAATGCACGTCATCTATGTTTTTTTTATGTGTAATTAAAATCTTATTTTTGAAAAGTATATATTAATACAAGCCGTATTTATAAAATGACATGGTAAGTCATATTTAATTTCAATTTTTTATTAAAATTTTTTTATCAAAATTCCCGTATATAGAGTAGATGTGCATGTAGTACCTGCTGGCGAAGACATTCACGAGCTAATGCTAATCCTATGGGGTGAGATTTTTCTGATATCTCGATTGCATTTTGACATTTTATTTATTTATTTATTTTGCATTGAATAGCTGAAGTTCGTCTCCATATCGCATCTTTTTTATTTTTTCGATTTCGATCGCAGATATTTTTATAAAGTTTCTTTAACTTTCAAAACCGGTACCAAAAATGAAAGTGTTATTTAAAAAAATATTTGCAGACAAAATTGAAAAAGTAAAAATAAACAAATATTTAAGAGAGAAAGTGTGTTTTTGACGACTTCTGTAACTTAAGTGTTTTTATTTAAATGGTGAACGATTAAGCCCTATAAGCCCCTCTTTGACTGCGCCCTTAAACATTTTTTTTCGGTTTCATGAGTGGTTTGATTGCCAGATTATAAAATAGGCAAAACATAGATTTCTTTTCAAAAAATAATAATAATAAAATGAAGAAGATTTGAAATTTTATAAATCACATTAATATAACTTAAAAACAACTATTTATAAAAATTTTGGTGTCATTATATTTTGGTAAGTGCAATTTAAAAATTAAAATTGATTACTTAAGTTTTTAATTAAATCAAAATATTTTATGCATTATAAACATTACCATAATTGCTTTTTTAACAGTGCCTATATGAGATGTACATTACTGGAAAATGACTAATGTATTCCAGTAATGGACACTCCTCTCAAAACCTTAAAAATTAATGAAATTTTATAAACAGCATTAAATACATAAAATTCAAAGCTTTCTTCAACTACAAAAACAAAAAATTGCAAATTTGCAATAAAATAAGGAATACATAAATTTATTAAATGAAGTCAGCTCTTAGTATGATTTTCAATGAAAATATGATTTTCAATGAAAAACAGTGGAACTTAAAAACATTATTTTGTGCTTCCTGATTGGTTTAATTAAGAGTGTCAACAATAGTGCTAAATTATAAAATATGCAAGGGCGATTTACGAAAAAAAAATAAAAGCTAAATTTTTATTAGTTATTTATTTTATTTTATTTTATTTTTTTTATAAACCAAAAACATTCAGGTGTGTACATTACTGCTACATCTACCCCATAGTATTTTATGAATGTGAGTTAAAGTTTTATAAAAAATATACTCATGTAGGAAAAAGAAAAATGAAGAAAATATAAAATAAAAGAAATGACTACATAACTGTTGAATTAATACATTTTTCTCCGGGAGGGATATTTCTGGCTCTGGGGGAGGACGTTATAGAGCTCCGGGGAGGGAAATTGCCCATTTTGACCATTGAAAACACAAAATCTCAAAATTTCCGGGGGGGCATTTCAATGCTCCTGGGGGAATACCTCCCCCGGGACACCCTCTGAATTCAACACTGCTACATATGTTTTGTTCTTACTGTTGGAAAAACAATTTTAATGAGTTATTTATCTCTAATAAATAAACGTCATCTAATATAAGTCATACCGCAAACTTTTAAAATTACTAAAGCGTTTTATTCTGTTAACTTCAGGCATAAAATACCAATCTTTGCGTCAGTGATTTTTCTTTTCTTTTTTTTCTCCGAACACATAGAGATAGAAGACAACTTCCTGTGTAAAGTAAAACTTTTAACTAAACATTCTAGAATTTACTTTTGGAAAATAAAAAGTTGAAATTAAAATTAACTTACCGTTTTTTATGTTAAATATTATCCCTTGTTTGATGAATAATAATCCTTTGTTTGATAAATAAGATATGTGCAGTGCAACATCTTCGTCACTGAGTATTAATGGAGTATTATTGCTTTTTACTGAATTATTTGTTCTCCATTTTGACTCCAGATCAAGAAACTTAATGTATGTGGATTATTTTGAATCATAAGATATCGGAGTATATCATTCCAAGATCGAAATTTCAACTACTTTTCAGTATTAATAATACAAATTAAAGATCCACATTTGTAGACCGAGGAAACGAAAGTCGGACACATAACGGACACTATAAAATGGCGGAAATATTTTTATCATCACAGCCGAGAAGACGATTTCTGATTGGCTGATGCGTAATACATATCTAAGTCACTTTTTAAGAGTGACCGTTGACTCTTTCGAAGGAGTGACACTCATTTTTGAAAACGAGTGCGTTTTAATAGCAAATAAGCGTAATTTTATAGGTTATATTATAAAATGTAGTTTTTGAAAAGTAAGAATTGACATATTTTGGTACTTTTCATTGTTTTACTCCATATATTGGTTCAAAGTTGAGCGGGTATTTTTTTCAAGTTTATAATGCCGGGCTTTCACTCTCGTTAACGGAGTGAGATTTTTCGCTCTAGACCATGGAGTGAGATATTTCACTCTCGACAACAGAGTGAGATATTTCACTCCTTTTTAGGGAGTCGGAAATTCCACTATTTAAAGAGTGTATTTGTATAAAGTTCACTCTAAAAAGAGTGAAAATGCAAATCACTCCTACAAAAAGTGAGCTTTTCACTCCTCCCAGTTTTAGAGTGTGGCGTATGTAATATGACTCTATTATTATGTAAGTCACGTTTAATTTACACTGTTAAAAATCTGCAGCATTTGCTGTATACGCACTCTGCCGTTTGCATATAATATCTCTATTCCAGCCAATGAGAATGCTCCATAATACAGTCAAGTAACCGTTTTCTATACAAGCGGCGGAGTGCGTGTTCAGCAAATGCAGCATATTTTTAACAGTGTACTATTTTCCCATTACATTCAACAGAAATGGAATACTTGCGTTTCCACAATGGCAAAAAAATGTATTGAAAATTACAAAAAAAAAAAAAAAAAAAAAAAAAAATTAATAACTCAAAAATAAAATGAGATACAGCATTCAAACAAATTGCATTTTAACCATTTAACTGATTTACCCATGCAACGCACGGACGGGCATTACACATATTAACAAAAATTACAAATTAAAATATATATGGAATTGATACAACACTAAAAAAGTCAAATTTTCTTCATAACTCCAATAAATTACTTCATAACTATCATAGAATACCACTGAATTAACTAAGTATGATAGGATTTTAAAAAATGAAGAAAACTTTTATTTATATTGTTTAAGTTTTGATTCGATTTTCATAAAATTTAAAATGACTCTACAAAATTCTGCAACGAGTATACACGTGAGGGTACCGCAAAATTTCAATTACAGGCGAATAATTTTTGCTACCTCGCAATTTTTGCTACCTCGCAAAACTTGTTCACAACAAAAATCTTTTACGTACACTTTAACATTTTAAAGAGACATATACAACGAAATGTACTTTTTGAAAATAGTGGTGCGAATAGAATATAAAAATATTCGCCGGTAATTAAAATTTTGCTATACCCTCACTTACTTTAAAGTTCAAACCATTCTGTTGAGTAATTTTTTGCGATGTTATGTGCAGACTAACGGACAGACTACATGACCACTATAGGTGCTACGTATTTATAAAATTATGAACACCCATAAACACCAGACTGAATAGCAGAGTGTAATCGTAGTATTGGGGGCATTTTGTAAAACATATATACAATCAGCAAAAAAGTATTTGCACACCAGGTAAATTTGTTGTAGCATATGTATAAATAAATAAAAAACAACTGAGAATTAAAAATAACAACACTTTCAAAACAAATAAACATATTTAATATCTGACTTAATAATTATATTTAAAATATGAAAACATAAAAAAGTACACTCTAAAAAATAAAAGTGTAAATTTACACACAAAAATGTGTAAATCGATGATACAAAAACGATTTGTTTATATGTGTAAATTTGTGTGTAAATTGCCAAAAAACATGCCTAATGTGTAAATTTCAAAATACACATTTCAGTGTGTAATTTGATGATAACACTAAGTATGTAAAAGTTATAATGATCATTCATGAAATACCCGCATTAATGTGTAAATTGCACAAGAATACACACATATCTGAGTAATATTCTTACTCATTTATCTGTGTAATCTTCAGTCATCACACGGATAAATGCGTACTATGCAAAAAACACGCATTATTGAGTTATCGTAATTTACACAGTTCTTAGCCTAATATGTAAAATACGCATATTCAATGGGGGTTTAATAACTATTGTGTTTAGTGTATATGGAATATCTGTACTGCAATGGGTGATGCATAATATCGAAGTCTAATGTCTTAGTTGATTTTATGCTTAGTTTCAGAACTGTAGCTGCATTATTTATATAGTTTTGGATAGAGGAGTGAAATGGGGGGGGGGGGGTAGTTGAAAGTCTGATTTTTAGCTTATGGGACTAGATTTGTGACAGTAGATGAGATAAAATTACTGTTGTTTGGACTCGGGATTATAGTGTTGTACCCACTTCTCATCCACTGTCACAAGTGTAGCCTCATAAGCTCCAAATCAGCCTATCACACTCACCCCCCCCCCCCTTCTTGAAAATTCCCACTAAATAGGTTTTTAGAACTTCATCCCTCCCTCTAAAACTATGTTATTACAGCAGCTACGGTTCTAAAATTCAGCATACTACTATTTAAGACATTAGTTTTCGATATTCCTCATCCAACCATCGTAGTACAAATATTACTTCTCTGTTAATGGGAAAGTATGGGACACATTTTGAAATTTACAATTTCTTTAATTATAAAATTGATTCTCCAAATTATGTTTCTATATTGTTCAAGGACATTAGAAAATGTTTCATTTTGTATTCTATAAATAAAAATTTTTGTCTTTGTGTCAAATAAAGCTGATTTTATTATTTTTGTAAAAAGTGTCCCATTCTTCCCCACTCTCTTCTAAATATACTCATAAAAAACTGCTGTTATATTTTCTATATTCTTCCTTGCTTTTTAATTTTATTTTCCCTTCAGTTAGATATTATTTAGTACATGCAATTAAAAATTAAGATAAAGAAAAAAATAATTAATGATAGATTTTAGACTAGTCAGACGGAATAATGATTGTTGGAAAACTTGCAATCTTCGCAGTTTTTATTTTCAGAGTTCAGACTAAATTTTTCACTTTTTATTTTTCAGACTCAAAACACAAAGTCAATTATACTCAAGATACTGTGTTATATACAGTTATAAAAGTAAAATTTAAAATACTATAAAAAATAGAAAAAGGTATGTAATCTTCATTTCACACACACACACATATTAACTGCAAAAATTATAGCTGATTTGTTTATATAGTATACATGAATCACCTATATTATATGTTGAATTGTTTTCTTTTTATAAATATTCATCATTACAAAGAATTTACCTTAAAAAATTATCAAGACTATCAAAAAGGCTGTTGAATCATTAAAATAACATCTTTTGCATTTAAGATTATATTTAGAAATTAGTGTCTTTTAAAAAAAGTACAAATATATTTTAACATTAATAAAATGACTCGTATTTTTATAAATGAAAATTTCAGATATTCTAATTAAAATTTTAGATATCAAACTAGTTAGTATTTTTATTTATCAACTATAGTAAAAAATAAGAAATACTGTGATTATATCCAAATATCAATTGATGCTTATAAATTTTCGAAATTAATGCTCGTAGAATTTATTTGAGAATTACATTTGTGTCTTAAGTGTATAAAACTCACCCGTCAGGGAATATTTAAGTAGTGGGGGGGGGAGGCAACTAATAAGTTCCATTTTGAATATTCATTATGACACAACTGTTATATTTTTTTATATACTTACAATCATACGTTTTAGGTCATACTAATTCTATATAATAGGCAAAATTGCAATGGGGAAATGTTTATTTGAAAAAAAAAAAGCCATTACTTTAATAAAAATTTTCTTCAGAATTTTTGGTCTAAGGTTATTTTAAATCAACGTATTTGTGCCCTTTTGCAATTTACTTCTGTGTAATTTTATTAAATCTATAATTAACAAGCAAAAATTATGTGTTTGTACTATGGTTTTTTTAGTGAAATATAGTTCTTCTGATGTAATATTTTCAAATTAAAGCATAGCTGAAAATTAAATGTAATTCAGATAAATAAATATTTCAAATTTCTCAAAATTGTAAAATGTAACGTAGAAATTCAAAAACAACGCTATAGTTTTAATCGATGATAAACTTGGTTAAAATTATAAGTTTCATAATAAAAAACTTACAAAGAAATTTCAATAAAATATAAAACTCAGATGAACTGTTTAGCTTATAAATCGAATATATAATTTATAGGTATAATATACATTTGTATAATAGTTCATAAATAAACTATAATATCTTTCATACAACCGACCCGAAATTTAACACCCCCCCCCCCCCCCCCCCACACACACACACACACAAAAAAAAAAAAAAAAAAAAAAAAAAAAAAAAAAATGTGATGTTAACGTTTATTTTGCTACTGTTAAAATACATTCATAAATTCTTTTTAAGTTGAAACTTTTTCAAGACATAAATAACTTTAGATACAACAGTTGTTATTTTAAGGAGTAAGTTTTAGGAAGTTAGGTAATGTTGACATTTTTTCAGGCAAGTAAATTACTCGTGAAAAAAATTCTTATATGTAAAAAAACAATCCAACATATAGAATATACATTTATACGTATATATAAACAAATCAGATAAAAAGAATTGGAGTTAATACGAAAGTATGAGATTATGTACCTTATGTTTTATAGGAGAATAATATCTATATTTTTCTCAAAGCGAGTGCTTGCATTCAGTTTGCCTCTTTGGCCACCACATTGTACGTGATTTGCTTTCTATGCGTGCTTGGTTGAGAAGTTTCATTTTCGATCCCCGGCGTGATCAAGGTCAAGTTACTGGACCCACCATTAGTTTTCAACTTAAACCTGATGAAGCCAAGTCAGCGATGATTATGATTTTAGTTTTTGATGCTAGATTCCCGTAGTTCATGAATAGGACCATAAATTGTACTGCGAACTGAAGTTAAACTAAAATTACAAGTTAAACTTTGAAATGGGTAAATGGTTACAAGCTATGAGACTTTATAATTTGGAATTAATAATTTAGGGTAAAATCAAGCATACTTATATGCGATATGCTAAATGTAAAAATAACTCAGGATACGAATTTAGAATTATCTTAATTACATGAATTATATTTTATGTTACATATTAAATGAATTCAAAATAGTTTTTAGATTCTACTGAAGGATATGGCGATGGGACAATACTTGTCCTTTAAATTAAGTGGGGGGGGGGGGGGGGTAGGTCAGCAGAAAAATTACCAACAGTACAAAAAATATAATTTAAATTTATGAATAAGTATAAAGTGGGATTATATCTCTATTATAATTCCTCTTTATGAAGTATTCCTAATTTCACTTTAAGAATGAAATCTAACACTATTACTGAAAATTACAAGTAAAATTGTGAAAAAAAGCGGTCAGCGAGACGGCTGAAAAAAATTACTATTAAACCAAAACCTAGAATTATAAAATCAAACATTCTTATATTTGATGTACAAATTTCAAAAGGTAATTCGCAAAACGAAATTAACTAATTAAAGGAATAAAATTTTACGTTACATGTAACTAAGTATTGTCACAATTGTCGAGATTAATTTTTTTAGCTTCTTTTAAATGTTCATATGCTGCTGAACGGGGAAAGTGAGAGGGGTGGTCAGAGAATCTTATAAAAATAAATATATATATTGGTCTATTATTTAAAAATGCTGTTACAGCAAAGCAATGAAATCATGTTATTTATGGAATGGGGTTAATGAAATAAAAAGTGTAGCTCTGAATAATATTTAAACCTCCCATCCATTTCGTAACGTCTACTTTAAAATTCACGCATTTATAATTTTTGCAACACATTAATTAGGGTAATTTCAGGTGTTATCTACATTTACACAATTTTTTTGAGTTTACACTCTAAAAAAAGTGTAAATTTACATACAAAAAAAGTGTAAATCGATGATACAAAAACGATTTGTTTATATGTGTAAATTTGTGTGTAAATTGGCAAAATACACACCTAATGTGTAAATTTCAAAGTACACATTTCAGTGCGTGATTTGATGATAACACTAAGTGTGTAAAAATTATAATGATCACTCATGAAATACCCACATTAATGTGTAAATTGCGCTAGAATACACATATATCTGTATAATATTCTTACTCATTTATCTGTGAAATCTTCAGTGATTACACGGATTAATGTGTATTAGGCGAAAATTACACATTATTGTGTTATTGTAATTTACACAGTTATTTGCGTAATATGTAAAATACGCATATTCGATGGAGGTTCAATAACTATTGTGTCTAGTGTATATAGAATATCTGTACTGCAATGGGTTGATGATGTATAATATTGAAATCTAATGTCTTAGTTGATTTTATGCTTAGTTTTCGTAGCTGCAATATTCATGTAGTATTGGATGGAGGAGTAAAAGGGAGAGGGGGGTGTAGTTGAAAGCCTGATTTCTAGCTTATGGGGCTAGATTTGCGACAGTAGATGAGATAAAAGTACTGTAATTTGGACTCGGGATCATAGTGATGTATCCACTTCTTATCCACCGTCACAAGTGTAGCCTCATAAGCTAAAAATCAGGCTTTCAGCTACACCCCCTCCCCATTTTACTCCTCCATCCAAAACTATATGAATATTGCAACTACGGTTCTGAAACTAAGCATAAAATCAACTGAGAGATTAAATTTCGATATTATACATCAACCCATTGCAGTACAGATGTTCTACATACACAAGACACAATATTTATTGAACCTCCATCGAATATGCGTATTTTACATATTACGCAAAGCACTGTGTAAATTACAACTCACTCCCACACTCACCTTCCCCCCCCCCCCTCTTCTTAAAAACTCCCTCTAAATAAGTTTTTAGAACTTCAACCCTCACTCTAAAACTATGTTACTATAGCAGCTACGTTCTAAAATTCAGCATATTGCCATTTAAGACATTAGTTTTCGATATTCCTCATCAACCATCGTTGTACAAATATTACTCCTCTGTTAATAGGGAAGTATGAGACACGTTTTGAAATTTACATTTTCTTTAATTATAAAATTGATTCTTCAAATTATATTTCTATATTGTTCAAGGACATTAGAAAGTGTTTCATTTTGTATTATATAAATCAATATTTTGCATTTTTGTCAAATAAAGTTGATTTTATTATTTTTGTAAAAAGTGTCCCATTCCTCCCCACCTCCTCTAAATATACACAAAAAAACTGCATTTTTATTTTCTATATTCTTCCTTGCTTCTTAAATTTATACTTCCCCTCATTTAAATATTATTTAGTACATGCAATTAAAAATTAAGATAAAGAAAAAAATTAATTATTGATAGATTTTAGACTAGTCAGATGGAATAATGTTAGTTGGTAAACTTGCAATCTCCACACTTTTTATTTTCAGAGTTCAGACTCAATTTTTTCATTTTTTATTTTTCAGCTACAAAGTCAAATATACTCAAGATACTGTGTTACATGCAGTTATAAAAGTAAGATTTAAAATACTATAAAAATAGAAAAAAGCTATGTAATCTTCATCTCACACACACATACACATATTACCTGCAAAAATTTTAGCTGATTTGTTTATATATACATAAATTACCTTTATTATATGTTGAATTGTTTTCTTTTTTTAAATATTCATCATTACAAAGAATTTACCTTAAAAAGTTATCAAGATTATCAAAAAGGCTATTGAATCATTAAAATAACATCTTTTGCATTTAAGTTTATATTTAGAAATTTGTGTCTTTTTTTAAAAAAATACAAATATATTTTAACATTAATGAAATGACTCGTGTTTTCATAAATGAAAATTTCAGATATTCTAATTAAAATTTTAGGTATCAAACTAATGAGTATTTTTATTTATCAGCTATAATAAAAAATAAAATAAGAAATACTGTGATTATATCCAAATATCAATTGGCTCTTATAAATTTTCGAAATTAATGGTCGTAGAATTTATTTGGCAATTACCACTTGTTTCTTAAGTATATAAAACTCACCCGGCGGGGTATATTTATGTAGGGGGGTTAATATGTTCGATTTTGAATATTTATTATGACACAACTGTTATTTTTTTTATATATACATACAATCCTATGTTTTAAATCTTATCCCTTTAAGACCCAGCTCGCACGATCGTGCGTGTTAGACATACATTTAAATTTTTGCTTCTGAAACAGTCGTATGTAATATAAACCCAAATTGAACGATTGTTCCGGTTAGCAGAAAGAGTAAAGTATCTTTTTTTATCAACAGATTGCGGTAGTAGTCCATGTTTTACTTTCAGGTGGCATGTCTAGCATTGTTTACAAATACAACGGATATAGCTCATCATTTTATCTGTCGTAAAAAGGTAATTATCAATATATTTTTAATTGCTTAGATAAATATTTTTGCTTTAATGTCTAAATAAGTATAATATAATAAAAAACATTAATTATAGACTATTTATTTTGCTCTTAGGATTCAAGATTTCGTCACCCGCACGATCGTGCAACTTGGGCGTTACGTTAGTCAGTGCTACAGTAAAGGTAAGTGTTTTTCAATGTTCATTTTGATTTCTGTTTCAACAATTTTGATGACAGCCAAAATAAAACGAAGTATGCTGTTACATAATTAATACTATATTATTTTCTTGGGTGTTGTCATAGATAACCCCCCTTTTTTAAATAATTTTTACTTTTTTCTTCTTAATTAATAAATTTTTCAAATACTTTTTCTAATTTTTTCTGCAGTACTTTCTTAACTTTTAATAAAGCAAAATAAAATATTTTTTCAGATGTCTAAGCGGAAAAGAATTCTCACTCAAGAAGAAATATTTTAATTGATGAATAAATCAGATTCTGAGTTTAGTGATCTCTCAGATGATGACGATGTTACGGACAAAACATTTGAAGCAGATTTATTAGAAAGCCAGTCAAGTTCAGATGAGCTCGATGAAGAAAAAATGACAATTTTGGATCATTCTTTTTCTTCAAAGTCTCCTGAATTCATCTTCCAAAGTTCTACCTCCAAGGCGTTTTCGGAAAATACTAAAAGAATGAAAAAAGAAAAAAAGGAATACAAATGGACTGTTAAAAAGTGCATTTCTGTACCTTATCCTGGATCATTAGATTTCACGCAACTGCAAGTATATTTTTCATTTCTTAAATTGTAACAAAAAAAAGTTATAGACTTATAGAAGAAATTAAATCGATATAATAAATAAAAACTTTAAAAATATAACAAACATTTTTAAATTAATTAAAATATTTTTTTTAAGTCGATGAGTACTTCTCCAATATTATTTTTTTCCTTCTTTTTTAGGCTTTAGAGCGAACCATTTCCCATGTGTTGATGACATTTCAAGTCTTCGCAAGTGCAGGTTTGAAAACTGCGAAAAAAGTTCAAAAACACGTTGCGAAAAATGCAACGTTTATTTGTGTATGTCAAAAAAAAAAAAAAAAAAAAAAAAAATGTTTTAAAGATTTTTGCTGTAAAAAAGTAACGAATCCATAAAATAACAAATAATACATCAATAATTACCATATTTGTAAATTTTTTTTGGTTCAGTTTCTCTCTTCTATCCATTTAGAGCCAGAAAATGTGTACAAGTACAACTTAACATGTAATAAGTAATGATTTCAGAGGAAAAGCCCAACCCGCACAATCGTGCTGGTGCGGCTTTCACAGATTCTTTTCAAGAAATAAATAACCTTAGGTACAACACGTATAAAAACATTTCATATTTATTTACTTAGAAGGTGTCAGAAATAAAAATTTAAATTAAAAAGTTGTTGACATGTTTCGGTTCATTTATAAGAACCGTATTCATAACATATTAAAATCAGCAGAAAATTAAATAACACTGGATATAAATATAATTTAAAAATCAAAACAAAACATTGCGACCCCTATGATCGTGAATATAGCCATTGCCATCGCGGCATATAAATATAATAAATTTTGACCATATATTAAAATTAAAATTAATAAAAGTAGAAAAAAAAAAAAAAAAAAAAAAAAAAAAAAAAAAAAACTAAATGACTCTGGATATAAAGGTAATTTAAAAACCCAAAAACATAAAAACATTGCGCCCTCTATGATCGTGAATAGCCAATGCCACCGCGGTTCCTCCTATTAGACTCACCCTTTAAATATTTATTAAGTAATTCTAACCACAAACTCGGAATGTCATAAGAATAAGAATCATTACAAACCCTATCCCTTCTAGAATATATTTCTATGGATTCACGGATGATTAATTTTCGGAATAAACTTGAAATGAACACTAATCTACTATCTTTAAAACAAATTTTAACCCCCCTCTTTAAAAACAATCTTGATAATGCAGTCTTATCCCTACCAAATTTTATGTCACATTCATGCTCTTTCTTTCTAACCCCAAACAAAGTTTGGGGTTAGAAAGAAAGAGCATGAATGTGACATAAAATTTGGTAGGGATAAGACTGCATTATCAAGATTGTTTTTAAAGAGGGGGGTTAAAATTTGTTTTAAAGATAGTAGATTAGTGTTCATTTCAAGTTTATTCCGAAAATTAATCATCCGTGAATCCATAGAAATATATTCTAGAAGGGATAGGGTTTGTAATGATTCTTATTCTTATGACATTCCGAGTTTGTGGTTAGAATTACTTAATAAATATTTAAAGGGTGAGTCTAATAGGAGGAACCGCGGTGGCATTGGCTATTCACGATCATAGAGGGCGCAATGTTTTTATGTTTTTGGGTTTTTAAATTACCTTTATATCCAGAGTCATTTAGTTTTTTTTTTTTTTTTTTTTTTTTTTTTTTTTTTCTACTTTTATTAATTTTAATTTTAATATATGGTCAAAATTTATTATATTTATATGCCGCGATGGCAATGGCTATATTCACGATCATAGGGGTCGCAATGTTTTGTTTTGATTTTTAAATTATATTTATATCCAGTGTTATTTAATTTTCTGCTGATTTTAATATGTTATGAATACGGTTCTTATAAATGAACCGAAACATGTCAACAACTTTTTAATTTAAATTTTTATTTCTGACACCTTCTAAGTAAATAAATATGAAATGTTTTTATACGTGAATGAAAAAGGTGAAGTAATTTTGTTTTAGTTTTGAATAAAAGCTAACAACAGTTTTAACTTAGGTACAACAGTTGTTATTTTAATAGACTTTATCAGGAGTTAGGTAATGTTGAAATTTTTTAAGGAAAGTAAATTATTCATGTAAAAAAATGTATATGTAAAAAAACAATCCAACATATAGCATTTACATTTATACATAAATATAAACAAATCAGATAAAAAGAATTGAAGGTTATACGAAAGTATGAAATTACATACCTTACATTTCATAAGAGAATAACTTCTATATTTTTCTCAACGTGAGCGCTAGCCTTCAGCTGGACCCACCATTAGTTTTCAAATTAAACCTGGTGAAGCCAAGTCAACCATGATTACAATTTTAAGTTTCGATGCTAGATTCGCGTCTACTCGGGATCGAAGTAATTCCTGAACAGGACCATAAATTGTACCGCGAACTAAAGTTAAACTAAAATTACAAGTTAAACTTTGAAATGAGTAAAAGGTCACAAGCTTTGAGACGGCTAAAATAATTTAGGGTAAAATAAGGCATAGTTATATTCGATGTGCAAAATGTAAAATTAACTTAGGATATGAATTTAGAATTATCTTAATTACATGAATTATATTTCATGTTACATATTAAATGAATTCTAAATAGTTTTTAGATTCTACTGAAGGTTAAACTACTGTTCTTTAAATTAAGGGAAGGGGGAGGGCAGCAGAAAAATTAACAACAGTACAAAAAATATAATTTAAATTTATGAATAAGTATAAAGTGGGATTATATCTCTATTACAAAGCCTCTTTAGGAAGTCTTCCTGATTTTGCTTTAAGAATGATATCTAATACTATTACTGAAAATTACAAGTAAAATTGTGAAAAAACAGCGGTCTGCGAGACGGCTGAAAGAAATTACGAATTATTTAAAACCTGGAATTATAAAATCAAGCATTCTTAAATTTGATTACAAATTTCAAAAGCTAATTTGGAAAACAAAATTAAAATTAACTTATTAAGTGAATAAAATTTTACGTTACATGTACCGAAATATTGTTACATGTTGTCGAGATTATTTTTTTTTAACTTCTTTTAAATATTCACGTGCTGCTGAAGAGAGAGAGGTGGTCAGAGTATCCTATAAAAATAAATAAATATATTAGTTTATTATTTAACCCATTAATGCCCAAACTATTTTCTTCATTAAAAATGAAATTTTGGGTTTCCCACCACTTTTAAAAGACGAATAACTTTTATCTTAATTTATTGAGGAATTTGTCTCGTGAAAAATAGAGCTTATTTATCTTTCTATTTACTGGTGTGAAAAGTTCTTTATTGCATTTTTTATGAACATCCCTAAAAAGGGACGATAGGCACTAATGGGTTAAAAATGCTGTTACAGCAATGCAATGACATCATGTTATTTATGAATAGGATTACTGAAATAAAAATTGTAGCTCTGAATAATATGTAAGCCTCCCATCCCTTTCGTAACATCCCTTTCCTACTTTAAAATTCACGTATTTATAATTTTTGTAACACATTAATTAGAGTAATTCCAGGTGTTATCTACATTTACACATTTTTCTGAGTTTATGAACTGATAACAACTTACAAACTTAATGCCATAAACTAAACGCACATTAAGATAGGTTTTATTTTATGGGAAATGTGTATTTTTTATGATAAGTGGATGATTTTAGAAATTTACACACTTACCTATGTATGTAATCATTAAGTGTTAATTACAATAACGTACAAGTTTGTGTAAATTCAGGTATTTTTCACCATTTAGACATTTATTTGTGATTTTCAAGTGATAACAAAACACATACTTAGTTTTGTAAACTAAAATACACATAAAAACAGGTAAACTTTTGCAAAAAGTGGGTAATTTTCATGTCAGGAGTGTAATTTTAGGAATTTACACACATATATATGTGAATTCGTCTAATTTACACTTTTATTTTTTAGAGTGTAGAAAAGTTTAGATTTCATTTTTTACCTATTCCTCAGTAACTTAATCCAGAATTGTTTAGAAATATAATCTTCTCACGGGTAGCAACAGACAGTTCACTCGTTTTCGGTGCTATTAGAACAAAAACTCCCCAGAATCCCTGCTCCAGTTAATATGTTACTTTAATGTGCGGGGATAATGTACTGCGGGACTGATATGCTAAACATTTGCATAATGTTCACATTTAATGCTTTTTTTAATAGTCAATGCTTCGTGTGCAAATACTTTTTAGGCATGAGAAAATTTTATTTTTTAAAATGTGTAATATAACTGTTTAAGGAAAATAGGTAGTTATTTTTATTTTCTTCTTATTTAAATAAATGAATAATTAAAAGAATAGTATAAAATTTGCTTTCTAGGGTTACTTATGCAAAAAATCGTCTGCGTGCAAATACTTTTTTGCTCACTTTATATATATATATATATATATATATTACAAATTTTAATTTTTTTTTCGCCAAAACTAAACTTTATACTATCTTAATTGTCGTATAATAATATTCCGTACTTACTTCAACTTATTAAATTAAAATCTAGTTTCTAGATCTAATCTGTTAATCTTCATGGAAACGATATAAATTCTTAATTCGCCTAACATTATTTCCAGTATGCGTAAATTTAAAAGATGGCTCTAAATTAAAAATATTCTTAATTAAATTTTATTTCTTAATATTCCAAATAAAACTCATTTTTTCTATGTTTTTATCGACCCTTTTTAAGAAAGTCTTATTAAATTTATTCCAAAACCATACCTTTCAAAAAATATCATTATTTTATTTTATCTATTTATTTATTTTCCCTCGGTCAACATTTGATATTGTGCATATCAATAAATTCATTTCTTTTCTTTTTCTCTTAAAATTAATCGTCTATAAAAATCGTCTGCCTAAGATATTTAAAATTCTGAGTCAATTATAAATTGGTTAAATAATATTTTTTTAACCAATTATTATAAAATTCTGCAACCAGTTTTGTTGTCTGTCAAATATTAATCTCGACTCTGGGTATGAGTTATGTTTACATAAAATAATGATGGTTTGAGATTAAAGAATGTCCTAGAATTTTCTTTTTAGATTTAAAAGAGGAAGCCTTGAGAGGTGGTAAGAGGAAGAAGAATTTTTGGGTGCTCTCTTCCATGAGTACGGCTGGATGTAGTAAATGATGGAATATTTTTTTGGATGTTTCAGTAAAAGATCGTCTGCAAAAGGAGCTTTTCTCTCTATTATAGCTACAGTTTAATAAAATGAACTTGCAGCAGCCAAAAAGTGACTTATTGGATCTTCTACATTTTTTTTTTTTTTTTTTTTTTTTTTTTTTTTTTTTTCTCGCTGGCCATGACTTCTGTGCGGAGAAAGGGAAACCTGACGATGATGTTTCTGCCCCCCTAACTTTAAAATGTCATATATATATATATATATATATATATATATATATATATACCACGAAATATTCTGCAGAATAAGCAGGCTATATATAACTGCAAAAAATTGGTATCATTTTTCATTTGCGTCTTTTTTTTACGTACATAACATAACCTAATGCGTATCAAAGAGAGAATAAAATTTATAAATTCAATTATTTTTATTCTACATTTACTTTCACTTTCACTTTCAAAATGGAAAAATCCCCCCTCTTCGAAACTTCTGTTCTCCATTCTTTTAATATTCACTAATCATAACTTCTTGACCTTGGCCTTCCATATCCTTGTAAATGTTATACTCACGCACATACGTATAATGCATACCATGAAATAAGAATAAACCAGAAATAAATTAGCAGAAAAACGTTCGCTTATCGAAGGTTAACGATGCTTGTGTTTTTCTTTGTAACGCTTGATGCGCTATCGTTCAATAGACAATAGAAATAATTCTCAGTACGTCAATGACTTAGTTATACATGCAAAACGCAGCAGTTGAAGAAAATTATTGAAAAATGATGATATCCATGCATCTTCTTCCTAAAATGAATACATCTTTACAATTCTGATAAGATCTTTAATAGATTACAAGATTACTTTTTTTTTTTAACTGTACATTTAAGTGCAGTCTACTATTAAGTGACGTCAGAGGATATTAGGCAAATCCAGTTTTAAGATGCTTTCCGTCATTTACTATGCTATGGGTTAAGGTCCTTTCCTTGATGGCTATTTTACTACTAAAGGGATATTCGTATCGCGTTTGTGTGCAAATGTTAGTGAAGGATTGGATTGTGTAACAACTGACAAGAGCGAAATTTGAAAAGATGGGTGAGTTTGACATACTTATTTTGTATAAAAATGTTTTTATATAAATTTCTTCTGAACCCATTTTAACCCCTTTGGGAACGAACGACAAGTATGCGTGCCGCAAAAGGGCTTAAGATTCCGTGCTTATCCTCACCAGTAAAATTTTACTGTAAAATTTGCCTTATTAATCCGAGCATTTTCTCGAATTGGTAAGGCAAAAATTTCTGTTTTTAATAAACGGTGAAGAAACATTAAAAATTTCATAAAAAGCTGATTTAGAAGATCTCGCACAAATCTTGAAGGTTTAAAGAATGTTGGGAATTTGAAGGTTCGCAAAAATCTTCAAGTTTTCTAAAAACTTTCAGGGTTCCCAAATGGTCTGCCAACTGAACACCAATATTTTCTTTAAAAAATTTTCTTCTTAAACTTTTCTTGCGCATAGCACAGAAATCACCTTCGAAAGTCAAACCTTGCGCAAATTTTGTATATAGTTACCACAAAATTTTCTGTCAAAAATTTTTGGCGTTCAGTTCGCGGACCATTTGAAAGCCCTTAAACTTTTTATTGCTTTAAAAATTTCTCTTTTTTTTTTTTTTTCGTATTTAAAAAATGATGTTTAAATCCTATTTCTATCTTAATTAGAAGAAGAAATATTAAATTTTTCGTTTTGGTTTGTTTTGAAAATCGAGCAATCAAGCAATGCTTGTCATGGAATCACATCTCGTGAAAGTGTGTTTTTTCACAATTTCTCGGATTTTAATTGTTATAACTCAAAAACCATTAAAGATAAATGCTTCAAACTTTGAATATATCTTTTTTTACTGTCTTACTTTAATTCTGATTCAGCAAATTCTACAAAAAATATTTACTTTTGAATATATGATTTTAAAATAAAACTTACATATATTTTTTAAATTTTTACTTTAAATATTTTTTACTATTTAAAAAATTAACATTTTTAAAAATGCTGAATTAAAATTAAAATTTAGATATTTCTAATTATTTAAATGTTAAAAAAAAAAAAAAAAAAAAAAAAAAAAAAATGAAATTCTACAAACAATATTTTGAATTATAATGATTATCGATTTTAAACTATCCTACTTTTTTAATAAATTTTAAATTAAAAATGTTTAAATTATGACAAGTTTTATCGTGTGATTTTGTTTACAAATAATATAGTTAACCATCACAAAAAAAAAAAAAAAAAAAAAAAAAAAAAACATAATTTTAACTCAATAAATAAAAATTATTTTAAAGTGTATCCGGACTCCCTTAATATTATATATATATATATATATATATATGAATTCTGTTAGCCTATTCGATTTGGTCGTCTTCCCACGCTGTAATTCCCGTAAATATACAGTGGAACCTGCTAAAGTGACCACCTTGGTAAAGTAGCCACCTGGGTAAGGTGACTACTTTGGTAAAGTGGCCATCTGGCTAAAGTGACTGCTTTCGGAAAATTTTACTTGTGACCATATAAAATAATATGAGAATTGTCCAGTAATGTGACCACCTGTCTAATGCATTCACCTGTGTAAAGTGACCAGTTAGCTTGTCATTGTCAGTGTTATTTCAACCTGCAAAATGCGACTATCCATTTTTCTGCATGCCAAAATTTTCAAACTAAAAAACCAAAGCGGCCATTTTCTGAAATTTTATTTTGATCCATTAAAAAAGTACAGAAATTTATCTCCTGAAATGACTATTTGCTAATGCATAAAGTGACCACTTTGTCCTTTATTGTAGAGATATTTGCACTTTGTAAGGTAATTTTTAATGAAAAGTTCATTACTGTCAGTTATAGAAATGCTATAATTATGCAATTACAATGAAAATAAAAATGCGTATAAATAAACATTGAGCCTTGTACTTATAAATTATTTAAATCAATCACTAAGGAATTTCAACTGTATTCAAACGAAATATCGTGAGTTTTAAGTAAATCTTGTATGTAGTACATTTTAAATTAGTAATATAATTATTATAGTTGTTAATTAATCAGTTCATTACTTAATGTAGTGCATTTTTCCTTATTTATATTTTGTTTTATTTTTTGATATCACAAAAATTCTAATGTGCTATTTTGAAAGAGACTCCATAACGTGACTACCTCTATATAGTGACCATTTTAGCCGGTAGAAAAAGTGGTCATTTTAGACAGGTTCCACTGTACTCGCTTTCATGCAATTGATAAACGTTGTTTAGGGTGACCAAGACATGTTCAGTATTGTGCTGATTGATCGTTTCATATTTATAAAAAAAAAAAAACATGAAAAAGTACCCATTTTATTGCATAAATTGAGTAATTATAACATTTCTAAATAAAATATGCCATTAGTTGTATGTGGAAATTTTGCACTTTAATGATTGTTTAACCACCATACAAATTAATACAAAGAAGATCCTTATTTTTGATTTTTTTTTTCTATTTTAATGGTGCTTACAAATAACATTTAAAATAATATCTATACATAAAATACTCCCGTCAATTAAAATCAAATTAGCCTCAGAAATACTTGGTTCACCAGAATCTATAATTTACTCAAACACAGAATATAGGGGAGAGGGGGGATACTTGAGCCACACCTATTATCTCTACAGTTGGTTATTTTTTCTTTCTAAAACAGGCAACATGGTAACATATTTATAGTTTAGAACATGTAAAAAATGATGATGTTGCTACCATCGTTGAAACCCAAGTTGAAATGATCCTTTGACCACCAATTAACACTACAAAAAATGATCGTGTTACTAGTTTTGTTTTTACAATTGGTTTTGAAGGACTTTATGTATCTTAATTTATCATTATGTGAAATATTTGTGCAAAAATAAAACGACAAACATTACTTTTGTAGATATTGTTTCGTACTGGCTCAACTATCTCCATGAGATGGATACTTGAGACACGATGTAAAACAAAAAGTAAAAGTTTATTAAACATTGAAAAAAATTCAAAATTAATTGAAAGTGTTTTTCATTTGAAGAAAAAATACAAAATTTTCATTTTCAATATTTTATTTTGTTATAAGAATTTATAAAAAATTTAAATATAAAAAGTGGCTCAAGTATCTCTATCTTTCCCTACAAATCGAATTGCACACTAGTTTTCAAAGACTTGATATGAATACTAATGAAATTTTTCTGGTTTCGAAATTTTTTCCGATTTTAAATTTTCAGCCCAGCAATATCACGGGCGCAACAAAGAGACAACGACACCTCAACTCGTCATATTAGCAGAAGCGAGAATTATATATCGAATTATGAAATAAAATAAGTGTTTCCTCGATTTTTTCCCTTGCAGTTACTATGATACATTAGGAGATGTAGATACTAAAAATAAGTGATATATTTATGTTTGTTGTTGTTATTGTTAATTGCGGTTAATTATTTGATGTGGTACTTCAAAGTACCGTTGGATAATGGCGCTTGGACGAAAATCGAGTCTTAGAAAAAAACGACATCCATTTGTTCTTATTATTACATGCCTTTCATTGATTCAGTTATGTTTGTACATGGTACACTGTTAAAACTAATGGTGACACATTGCACCTTTTAGGGGTGAAAGGCTTGTCTCACAGGTGACACCCCTAAAGGAACCAGAATGACACCTCTAATTAGGGTGAAAAGATGGCACCCTTAATCCAGAGTGTTCAATAATAAAAAATTAAAAAATATACAAATCGACTTTTGGCCGTCGAAGGATTCGAACTCACAACGTCTGATTACAAGCTCAGCGTTCTAACCGCTCGGCCATCGAGCTCACCTTCATTCACTCATAGACAAAGATTTTACTTGCCGTCACAGAAAACAGAAAGACACACGTCACAGTGCATGCGCATGGTTCCAGGCACCCGATGAGGTGCCACATTGCTGCCAATACGAAGTATATGGCACCTTATTTAGCTCCAATCACCCAGTAAGAGACCTGTCGGCACTGCAACCACATATCCAAGCCCCTATGACACCCTAGGGTTCCAAATGCCCCGGGTTCCAATGGACCCTAAGGCCTTTTCACCTCCGGGTCCCAAATGGCACCGGTTTGTCACCTTCACTTTTAACAGTGTAGTCAAATCTTGTGACTCGTTTTCCCCTACTTCCTATTTACTTACAGATTTAAAATTTGAATAATATGCAGGGATCTGTCCAGACTTTTCTCACAGGGTCCTGTTTTCGTGAAACTGTGGATTTTTTTTCTTACATTCTAGAAAATTCTAATCAGAATTTTGTGAATTTTAAACTATCGATGTCTTCAGGTTCTACTTTTCATGTATAAAAAGCTAAGTAATATGCTCTTTGGTGAGTTCAACTGCTTATTTAAAAGCCAGATTTTATTACTAAATGATTAAATTTGTGAAAAGTTCAATTTGAAGATGAAAAAATTCTGTGAAAGGTCTATTTAAGAGACAAGTAATTTTGTGAAGAGTCCTGTTTGGGGATAAAATGTTTTGTGAAGGGTCCTGTTTGGAGATAAAAAATTTTGTCAAGGGTCCTGTTTCAACATGAATTATTTTGTGAAGGGTCCTTTAACCCTTTAACGTTCATTGGTTTCGCCACGAAACCACAAAATTTTAATTCCGATACGCAACACTGACACCGGTATTTTTATCTAAAAATATCCCTTTTATTTTCAATGTGAAAAATCACGTTTTCTTATTTACAAATATATTTGTTCTTTATTACTGGTGTCAGTCATTTATTTCGACATCTTAGCAATGAAAATGCTATGATTGTTAAGGTCTTAAAGGACCTAAAATTTCCTAAACATATCCCTGACATGTGTGTATTCCTAAAGGTAATACAAGAAATGGATTTTTTTTTTTTTTTTAACTCGATTCTTAAAGAGGGCAATGGAGGCAAACTTGCTTAATGGCAGAGGCGTCGCGATGGGGATTTGTGGAGTGGGGGGGAAGCCTCCCCATCCAATATTTATGAACATAGAAAATTTGAGCTTACAGTACAGGGAAATCAAAAGCTTTTCTTTACATTACATCTATGGGAAAAAATCGTTTCAAATGAATTTTAAAGATGTTACACCTTATCAGACATATTGAATCTTTAATGCACTTACGAAATACATTAAAATATGCCTTCTGTGAAATATGTGGGGAAAATAATGGTTATTATTCATTTATAGGGCCACACAAAAGAGTTCAATGGCACAATGATAAAGGGAGGAATTGTTTGCAATATATTTTAGCTATATTGGACTGTTTCATTTATAACAAAATTAATATACGTCGCTCAGGCTTAATATAATTTATTTCAAGCATAATACGTAGTTCATAGTATTTACAGGAACACACAAATATTTTCAAATTGTGTATTCTATCCCAATTATTGTATATTATCGATGATGGCAGATGGATAGATGAAAATGCATTTTTATTTATGATACGAATTTTTAAGTTTCACTAAACATATACATATTATAGGTTGTGTATAAACGCTATAATTCGTATACAAGGCTATAGAAAAGAGTTCGTAAAGGTTACTGAATATGCACATAATTTACTTAAAAGTCTTTTTAAAATATTTTATGCATTTTTACGCTGAACTGCATTCAATTTACTGAGAAATGTTTGTAGAATATAGATAAAATGATATACAGGGTCACGCAAAGAATTGAATACGTAGTCGCCTATATGGATGATAATTTCTAAAAATGTGATTTTTAAGAGGGTTTTAGTTTGAATTAAATTTTAGCTAAATATTAACGTGTAATAAAAATACTAAGAAAACCACAGGGCTGAACAAAAGTATTTAAGTATGTTTCCATCTATTAGTATAAATTGCTGAAAAAGAAATTTCAACCTGATATGCATTTTCTTATTAAATTAAATTTCTCCGCTACATAGTATATTTATCTACAGACAGAGCAAATACAGGATTGTTCAAAAATATTGGAATACATATTTTGCTAT
Organism: Maratus speculifer; assembly: GCA_964019185.1. NCBI lineage: Eukaryota > Metazoa > Arthropoda > Arachnida > Araneae > Salticidae > Maratus > Maratus speculifer. Next base: position 180,143,940 of record OZ025303.1, read on the forward strand.
GGAAGTAACACCTTATTTCTCTAAATAACGAAGTTCTGTTTAAGATTTCAGGAAGTATTGGAAAGTGTTTCAGAATCTATGCTTAACACGTGATTTTTATTACTTGTTACTAATTTCCATAGAGCGTTATCATAATAAAGTCCATGCAAAACTGATTTTTTTAACGTCCCGTATCCGCAACCCGGATAATCCGATTAATCTAGAGTCAATTATAGGTCAATTGTAAGTCATCAACTAAAAGGAGAAAAAATTTTAATTTCGTAAAAGAAAAATAAATGTATGTAAGCAATTATAATGAAGCATTTATGAAAGAGAAACACGTTTCTTCAGAAAAAACATTTGGAGTATTAGAGGCATGCATCTTTCCTTATTTTTAATTTTTTAAATTGGCATTGCATTTGATATATTTTTAGTTCCTTTTAAAAGTTTTAAAATGTAACTACACTTTTGCATGTTTCTTGGTATGTATAGGTCATATACAAAGATGTTCAAAAGGTTTTAAGTGCATTTCCATTTATTGACGGAATTTACTGAATGAAAATTTTTAACTTTGTTATTCGTTTCCTAGCTATACTAAATTTTACCGTATTATGTATATTATATGATAAATCGACAGTTCATTTCATATACAAAGGTGCGCAAAATTTTCAATTTCTTTTTTTTTTTTCGATTGTTAATGGGAATTGCTGAATTTGTATTTTGAAATGCGTTATGCGTTTTACAAACTATTTATTTAGATACAGTAGACTCCCTCAAATCCGCAAACCAGAAATCCGCAACTCTAAAATCTGCACATATTTTATGGATGTAAACAATGAAACTTTCAATTTAAATATTGGGACAAAATTTGATTTTTTTAGTTTTGCATCAATTCTATATATATTTTATTTTGTAATTTTCTTAACAATAATCTATTCATGTTTTTTCATGAAGGAAGAATAATTTTTTTTGGAAAAAATTCAAGATATTGCTGATAACACTATTAACACAATCTTCTTACCAAATATATTTATGCATTAATCAAGATTTTTTAGTTATTAAACCTGGCTAAACTTGAAAAAAAAAATCCTTATTTTATGATTTTGATGTGAATTAGTAATGTACTTTTATGAGGCAAGTTTTGTTGAATAATTTTGGAAAAATACATCTAATCTTTATAATGAATATTTATTCATACACTTCTGATTATTAATTTGTCCTTTGCTATTAGTACTTTTATCACTTTAAAAACTATCTAAATTTTAATTATTTTAGTTTATTACTTATTTTAATATTTTATTATATTGTAAGCATTCATTATTGTTCCGATTTATTTATTAACTGCACTCAAATTATTGTTTTAAAAATGTAAACAAAGCAATGACCAGAAATTCGCAAAATTCTAAAATCCGCCCAACCTCTGGTCCCAAGCTGTGCGGATTTGAGGGAGTCTACTGTATATTTTTTTATCTTACTAAATTGAGAAGTTTTAGTACAGTAATCTGAGTGAGATGGAAAGTCTTTCATATATTTTACACATGATTATACGTTCTTGTTTTACTTTGTAGTTTTTTTTTCTTTTTTTGTTTAAATAATTTTAATATTATTCTAATTTCTTTTAATCAGTTCCTTACAATCAGATGAAAGCAAACCAGTTGCCACCTTACATACAACTGAAAAATCCCGATGGAACAATAGACGTTCATTATTCAATATTTTACGATGGCATCCCCAATGAAGTCAAGAATATTGCTCGGACAGAATTAAATGAAACAGAAGAAAAGAAGAAAAAAGGTATACAGAGGCTACGGGAATTTTTAAAAGGTAACTAATTTAAATCCTTTTAGTTTTATTTACTTGATCTTCGACACTAGAATGTAAACAAGTACGTCATTTTGAAGCACATTCATGGAGGATTCTACTTATATAACGCTATCAACATTTTAGCAATTTTGGACGGAACTCTTCCACTCCTTCGATATCAAACGTTATCACTCTTTGACCCCCCCCCCCCGGGGCCGTCGCGAAACAAGTTTCTTCTCTAACGTAAGAGAAGATACTTGTTTCGCGACGGCCCCGCCCCCCCCCCCTTTCTTAGTGATATCATTATCACTGAGGGTTTTTTTTCCTTTTTTATACGTTTATAATGATTACAGATAGGGTTATACATTTGAGGACCCCAGAAGCCAAGGAGCGCGAGTAGGGTTCTCGCTGCCGCTCGTCATTGCGCCAAATCACGACAAAATGTTTAATTTGGCAAGCAAATGAACAATCAGACTTGCCAATTTGCGACTGCTCAATTTCGGCTATTTTTTGTGTGTGGTTACAGTCGTATAACCGTGTGTGGTACAATGTAATAATATTCTTATCCTCGTTACTGTACGATTGATGTCGCTTTTCATCTTCAGTTGCACCGTGTCTTTTACACTATACTGGTGTGCAAAATTTAAAGACTAGTCCCAAAATGCTAATTCTCAGGGTATTTTCAAGCGATAATTTTCACGCGAATATTCAAAAGGAAGTAATATAAATCGAATAATTACTATCCCTGCATAACAGCTAATCCATATAACATCTTATTAAAGTCACACGTGGTCACAAGAGTCACAGTCACTACATCGAGACAAAAAATAGGAAATTCCATAAGTCTCTTTTATGAGTCTCAAATGACTACTATATGTGACTTCACTGACAGGTCATTGTGACTGCTGCTTTGTGGTGAGTCACCAGGTGATTTGCAATGTCGTTTCATTGAGACTCTTGTGTGACCTCTCATCTGGAGATTAAATTTCAAAGTCATTGTGAACGTTGCATTATGATAAATTACCAAATAATGTTTCATTAAAGTCACATGGTGATTTTTGATGACTTTATGTCACAAGACTTTGTCAAATGGTGACAGAGACCCTACTGTGAAGAAACCACTGTGAAAAGTGGTGAATAGTCACCATGTGACTTTAATGGAACATTATTTGGTAATTTATAATGATGCAACGTTCACAATGGCTATGAAATTGAGTCCAGACGAGAGGCCGCACGAGAGTCTCAGTGAAACTGCATTGCAAAGTCACCTGGTGACTCACAACAAAGCAGCAGTCACAATGACCTGTCAGTGAAGTCATATATAGTAGTCATTTGACACTTATAAAAGAGACATATGGAATTTCCTATTTTTTGTTTCGCCGTAGTGACTGTGACTCTTATGACCACGTGTGACCTGAATGAGATGTTATATGGATTAGCTGTTATGCAAGGATAGTAATTATTTGAATTATATTACTTCCTTTTGAAGATTCGCTTGAAAATCCCTTGAAAATTGGCATTTTGGGACACGTCCTTAAAATTTGTTCACCAGCGTATTATTTATAGAGATATAGAATCAACACAAATTCAGTTTAGAAACAGCCAAACACACAGAAAGGGTTACAATATTTCTCTGTTGTCAGTTTATCACTATTTATGCGTCGTAAAATTACAACCAAAATTACTCATAGAAAGAGACTCGTATAATCGAGAAAAGTTTTGTCGAAATGCGGCGTTGGATTTGCTATTCACAGTACTGCAACGTATCATTGCCTAATAAACAATTTTTTTTCTGTCGGTTATAATCAAAATCCCATAGCAATTTACTAGTAAAAGAATGTTTGAAAATTTTAGACATTTAGAATGTATTTATTTTTAATAGTTTTTGCAGAGTATAGTAGAATTTCTATTTTATAAACAATGACAAAAAAAAAAAAAAAAAAAAAAAATGGACTTTTAGAACACATTGAAAAAAAAGGTACAATAAGGGGTTAAAGGTAGATTTTTCAGTATTGTACACCAAATCTGGTTTGCTAACACTTTTTTTTTTTTTTTTTTTTTTTTTTTTTTTTTTTTATTTGTCTACTGTTTTTTGTTTTTTATTCGTCAAATCACTAAAAGTGCTATTACACGTAAAAATTGCAAGCGACAAAAATCGCCTGCGTTTTTTTGTTTTCTTAGCATTTCATTGGTTGTTCGAGAAGAGTCTTTGCCATCATTTGGATTTCCAAGCATTTGATTGGCTCTTACTGGCGACTCGCTTCGTTCTAGGCGTCAAAGACGCTTCGGCACAAGAGAATCGCGCGCTAACCAAGCGACTCACCTGGTCCCATAAAAGTGCTATTAAAGTGCTATTACACGTAAAAATTGCAAGCGACAAAAATCGCCTACGTTTTTTCTTTTTCTTAGCATTTCACTGGCTGTTCGAGAAGAGTCTTTACCATCATTTGGATTTCCAAGCATTTGATTGCTCTTACTGGCGACTCGCTTCAACACAAGAGAATCGCGCTAACCAAACGACTCCCCTGATCCTATTAAAGTGCTATTACACGTAAAAATTGCAAGCGACAAAAATCGCCTGCGTTTTTTTTCGTTTTCTTAGCATTTCATTGGCTGTTCGAGAAGAGTCTTTAACATCATTTGGATTTCCAAGCATTTGATTTGCTCTTTCTGGCTCCTCGCTTCGTTCCAGGCGTCAAAGACGGGTAGACACAAAAGAATCGCGTGCTAACCAAGCGACTCCCCTGATCCCATAGGGTAACATGGAGACACCTGCAATTTGACGCCTGCAGCACGACACATGTAATAGCACTTTAATGCTCAAAAACCAGCGAGAACCCTGAATACGAGTGACAAGATTTTGATTTGTAGTAAATTGAGTTCAAAGTTGAACATCAATAGTAATTGGCTGAAATAAAATATGAAACTGTTGCTTATTTCACAGTGGTTTTAAAATTTTTATTTCAGTAAATGTGAAAATAAAGTGGAATACTATGCATACCGTATTTACTCGAGTATAACGCGCATATTTTTTTGAAAAAATTCAGTCAAAACTCGTAAGTGCGCGTTATACACAGAATAGTTTTTACTGCTTGAAGTAATCGCACGATATACTGCATATGAATTAAGAAATGTATTAAAAAGACATATTAAAAATAGGAAAATCTTACGCAAAAGAAATATGGCTGCATGTTTATTACACTCCTTGCACTTTTTATTTTATAAAAAAAACACTAGTTTGCTGTCACTCACTATTATCCCCCGTCATGCACTCCTCCCTACGTGAAGTCTAAAAAGTTAATATCGCCTTGTTTTCTGGCCTATAATAATGTTTGTTTCGACTTTCTTTACTTAAATCCCTTTGACCATTCATTTATTTGCATGTCAAATTTATGGTGTGTCTTATACAAGAGATTTTTAAAAAATCGTCATTTTTCCTTCTAAAGTAAGAGGTGCGTGGTATACACGAGTAAATACGGTGTATTTTTAATTTAAGTAGACATTAAAGATTTAAAGCAGTTAATTAATTTAAAGAGCTTAAGTAGCTGAGTTCTAGAATTCGGCACAAAATTTAAAAATCACTTTTATTTCTTTACCTCCTAATGGACCGGGAAGCGACAGTACAGAGAATCATCTCATCGAATTCACGGATGAAGATCAAGGATTAGTTAAATCTCGATTTGCATATTAAAACGCAATCGGTCTGCCAATTTATTCCTTGGTGGAAAACATCTAAAAACCCGATTTTTGTGGTTGACAAATAGATTTATCACTATGTTTTCCTCTTCCCAGTCCTCCATGTTTTCATACTTTCGGATGCACAATAGTAAACCTACGAGTCAATTGCTACAATCGTATTTTTGGGTGTTTTCCACCAAGATATGACTTGGCAGATCGATTCCGTTCTAATGCGAATCGAAATTTAACTAATCCTAAATTTTCATCCGTGAACTCGATGATGGTCATCTGTGCTGTCGCCTCCCGGTCTTTCGTCTGGTATGATGAGTACAAGGTGTGCGGCAAAAAATCACATAGTTAACTCAATGTGCAATAAACTACAAAGATTACCAACAAAGCACTTAACCTAAACAGCCGACCCGAGTATTTGTCTTAGTGGTTCGCCACTTTGCCGGCTAAAATTACATCATGTACGCTAATGGCGCCTAGTGCCTGGTGCATGGCGTGGGTGCAAAGTCCTCCAAGTTACCTGTGAATTATACCTCTGGAGGTGCCTTGCCAGGTGAAGATCTCGTCATCTGATCAAGGCTCTAAATTACGAGACCATCTTGCGAAGCCATTTGCAGTTCAAACAACAGGATGTACCATTAATTAACAGGCGAAACAAAGTATGTTCAACGACAAGCAAGTACTGCAGAAATGATGGCAAAATTTATTACCGCTATGTGGCAAATAGGCGGTCGTCCGCTCCGATACCAGGTATCTAACCCGTTAAGCTGAGATAACTCGGCAGGTCATCGGTTAGAAAGAAAGAAAGTAGCTTTGTTTCAAGATAGCTTGTATACTTAGCTAAGATTTTTTTTTTTTTTTTTCAATTTTGTCACTTATACCCTTTGGCTTCTGAGTCCTAATTTATTATTTGCTCAGATAAACATATTACTGATTTAAATGAAGAGAAGGAATTAATAAAATATCACTATCATGTATAAACTAATTTTATATCAAAAAACATTTTAAAGAAATATTTATTGCAATATTCTTCCCCATTTTTTTACTAGAAAAAATATCAAGAATCATTTCAAATTTGGTTTCTATAACAACGAATAGTATATGCATATGGCATAAGAAAAAAATGCGGAACATTAGGAGAGTCCATACTTTGGAGTGAAATGATTTTAAAATCAATTGATAATTTATTAGTATTTTTGTATTTTCATAAAAATGAATAACAGAATAAAAAAAGAAAGACTATAACTAGTTCTATAACTAGCTTTATAAATATACTTGGTGCAGTAGCTAAACAGGCTAAAAATTTTAAATATAGCATGATAACTACTTATAAAATATAAATGTTATCTAAGAACAGTTAAATGTAAATTCGAAATTAAAAAGTTGTGCAGTGATGGGAAGGAGAGAAAGACGTTCTAAAAAATTGCTAAAATACTATTTCTATGCAATCTCAGGATATAATAAAAGTGATGGTTTCGAGTCAATGGTGACAATCTCTGATTCTTCACAGACTATATTTTAAGCCAGTGCCACTACTACAGAAACAACAAAACTCTCTGAAAAGAAACCTTTGAAAAAAAAATTTAATTACGTTTCTACAGAATAATAGGAAATACCTAGTCGATTTCAAATTTAATCAAAAGAAAAAAGTGAAAGTAAATTCAAAGTAAGTCCAGTAATTCAAGTCAAAAGTAAATTGATTCAAAGTATGGTTTCTTTCACATATTCTTAATTAGTATAATATTCTTTGCCTATGATATACAGCTGATATACAGGCCCACGTAAAGAATTGAGTACATGGAGCCTATGAATGATAATTTATGAGAAAGTGATTTCAGCTGTTTTAAGAGTGTTTTAGTTTAAAATAAATTTTATCTTAACATTGATGTGTAATAAAGGTACCAGGTAAACTACAAGGCTGAACAAAGTATTCAAGTATGTTCCCACCTATTAGAATAAATTGCTGAAAGAGAAATTTCAAGCTACTAGGCTTTTTTTCTAAACTAAATTTTCCCATTATATAGTATGTATATTAGCTGATAGATCAAAAACGGGGCACTTCAATAGTTCTGGAATACATATTTGGCTATATTTGGCTTTATATCCTTATTTACCTAAATGACGAAATTTTGTTAAAGATTTCATAAAGCGTTGGAAAGTGCTTCGTAATCTATGTTTAACGCATGATTTTTCTTACTTTTTTATTATAAAATTAGACATACAAATATCACTGGGCATATTTCAACTATTACGCGAGAAGCTAATGATTACACTACAAATCGAATGACCATTCTGATGGCCAAAACTGAAGCTACAGTGAAACATTTCATGGATAAGCTTTAAGAATAAATGATCAACATATGGTAATTTTTCAAGAGAATTTAATAGCATAAATCATAAAGTCAGTGTATATTAATATGATTAGAAATAACTATTGATTAATTGCGCACACAGATCAATAAAAATCATCTGCCCAAAATGTTAAAACATTAAGGCGAATGGATACGTAAGAAAAAAATTATTAATATTATAGATCGCATGTCATTCCATTGCTTATGGATTCGTGACCTTTTCTTAAAATCGTTCTCTGAAATCTCCCCCCCCCCCCCTTGGAATCCTTTTTTTTCTGGCTTTTCAATTTTTTTTTTTTTTTTTTTTTTTTTTTTTTTTTATATTCGAAAACTTTTCTTTTTTTCTCGGATTTATCCATTTTTTTTCTCGGAATCGTTCCAAAAAGAAGAACAACTCCAAAAGACTCGTTCCTTTCGACAGTGGTAGTTTAGTGGAAGAATTAGGATTCTTAAATAACGGTAAAAGTGTATACAGTTATCTCCAAGTGTAAATATATTTGTACATAGCTTTGTGTTAGTAGTAGAGAAAGGAGAGTTGAGCACCAGCAGGTGGAGGGTGGAGGAGCAACTCCTCCTCCACCTACTCCTCCTCCACCTATAGGAGGGAGCCTCCTCCTCCACCTATAGGAGGGAGCCTTCTCCTCCACCTGTGGAAAATGTGTGCTATAAGATGAAGGGTCAAAAAGGAATTTTTTTTTTTTGGCGTACTCTAACAAGAGGTTAATTTTGGAGATTTTTTTATTGAACTATAACAGCAAGTTAATTTTGAAGATTAAAATTTTTTTTAGCAAAATCTAACATGAATTTAATTTTAAAGATTTAAATTTTTCATCGAACTATAACATGAGGTTAATTTTGGAGATAGGCATGTTAAGAAAAGTAAATTTTGGTGGTGACCTATAGCGGAGAAAAATCGGATTTTAGGTTGAGATGAAATTTTGGAGATTGAAATTTATGTTTATTATCGAACTATAGGATGAGGTTTAAATGCATATTTTTAGGAAAAATTAAGAACATAAATTTTAGAACTTAATGAGAAAGATTCTTTTTCTACTACTTTTCTTTCGAATGAATTTAAATTTAGGAAAATTTTAACAAAGAGGAGGTATTTTGCAAAGGATTAAAATAATTTCATTCAATTTCGAATTTATCTTTTAGGGAGATTTTCGAAAAGAGAAGCAGATTTTTGAAGAGATTGAAACAAATTTAAAAAAAGGGAAAGAAAGAAAGATTTTTTGGGAGACTTGTCATATTTCGCAGTGTGTGCCCTCAACTTTTATCCGGGCTTGGGACCGGCAATCTCTGCTTAAGACATTGCCTAATCAGAAGCAGCGAATGGCAGATTTACACACTCACATATTTATTTATTTATTTATTTTTACAATTTTTTTGACGAATTTTAGATTTTCTACATGTTTTTCTTTTAGGCTATAATACCATACGCCAGGCTGCTGATGCCATCGTCTAACAAATAACTTTTGTCGTCAAATGGGATGAGACATTTTTTCACTTGTTTCGTGGAATAGAGTCGATGTGATTGCTGCCCAATTCTTTTTGTGCAATTCACATGTTGTCCGTTGATTTTGAACAAGACAATTGATTTTTTAGAGAAAGGATTTAATTTAATTACAAAGAATATTTTTGTACATTGTAATTTTCACTACAATTAATAGTAATTTTCATTTATACATGAAGAATTTAATTTAAATATTTGATTATGGAACTTAAGAAATTTTTTGAAAGGAAATTCTTTTGAGAATTGTCATATTTTGAAAGCTTTTGGTGCGAATTAAGGCTACTGTCCGTTTTGGAGGGAGTAAAGGGCTCCTCCGCCTGCTCCTACCATGACTAAGGGGAACCCTATACCTGCCGTCAGATTATTATCTTTTTATTATTATTATTTTTTTAAAGAAGGTTTAATTAAAGAAAATTTAGAGGTGTTGAAATTTTTTCGGTAAACATAGGTTGAAATAAGTTTAAATTCTGAATTTTCACTTAGATTTATTTACATTTTTATTTTTAATTTCAAGGAAAGTGAAATAATTTCGAAAGGCGAGAATTATTTTTTGAAATCAGTTTAAGAAAGAGAGAATTTTTCAGGGATGCTAATATTTTTAAAACTGTAGTTTAATGTAATAAAATTTTTGTCTCAAGTAAGGGGAGGTATTCGTAATGTTACACCCCCATCAAATTTTTAATTACTAATTTATTAATAATGTTTATTACATTTTAATTAAATTTTGAATTTTTTTCATTTAAAAATAAATAGTTTCAAGTTAATATTTGCAGTCACGTGATCGAACCCCCCCCCCCTCTCCCTTTTTTTTCCACTTGCATGTTATACAAATGGGATTTCATTTGCAAATCTAGAACTGCAAATAATAATAATTCTAATAACTTTTTCATAAAGTATGGAATTAATCGGAATTAAATTTGATTGAGAAATTTTCCTTAGGTATATAGAAAATATATTTTCTTTTGACATATAGCAAAGTTTGATAAATTTTTTATTTAATCTTTTACCCTATTTAGTTAAACTACTCACCCCCCCCCTCTCTCTCTCTCTCTCTCTTTTTTTTTTTTTTTTTTTTTTTTTTTTTTTTTTTTTTATGAGTCAATTAGCAAAGTTTGCTTATTAATAAAAATTTTCCGCTAACAATTTTTAATGTGGTTGGTGAAATATATTAATTAAGTACTTTTTATTATGATGACAAAACATATTAATTTAATTACATAAATATTTTATGCATTTTTAATTAAGATGAATATTTTTTTCAGCTTTTAGCGAAATGTGGAAAGCAAATTTTGAACATCTGTTGATGAACTAATGTTCACGAAAGATACATTTGTCTGATATTCTATGCCGCACCTAATAAATCCAGATAAATTAATGAGGGATTTTATGGAAAGCTCAAAAATATTTTCTTGCAACATGTAAAAATAATTTCGCATACAAGACTTCACTAATTAGAATTTAAATAACAATAACGGATGAGCGAGTTTCATTCCTAACCGATATTGAGTACAATTCCAATCGCACCTGTCGGACTAATAGTTCAGAGTTTTCTTCTAACCTTGAATATCCTTGAGTAAATACGTTCTTTTAGAAAGACCCTCACGGAGGGCATCTTTTTCCTTTAGGGTCTATATCCCTCGTCGGTCACATAAAAATAACAAACAATTTAAATAAAATTTTCGAATTTATGTTTTAAAATTTTGTGTTTTCGTATTTTTAGACTCACTATATATTATTTATTTAGAGAATTTCTAAACTACTTAAATTATTTATTTAGAAAATTTCTAAACTACCCATATTATTTATATCTTTGACCGCCACTTTATTAAAAGATCTATTATTTATTGAGAAAATGTATGTATATATTATTATTGGATAACGCCTTTCGGACTCATTTTAACACTCACTATTAGTTAATTATTGAATAATTATAAATGCTAATTTTACTTTTGATGAATTTCATGTTATGAGCTTCATTAATAGTTATTAGTATTGTATTTCTAAGATTTCTTCTTAATTTAAAAAAAAAATTTAAACACTATAAGTTAATGACAGTTTTAGGTCATATGAAAGATTAATGGTTTACAGATTTTTGAATTAGATTTATTTTCAATGAATTAAGATTTTTTTTTTTTTTTTTTTTTTTTTTTGAGTTTGAAAAGAAATATTCTTTATCGTACTGTACAAATTAATTTTGTAAAAAAATATTACTCATGATTCATTTTACCCGTGATGATTTTATGTCGCAAAAATTAATAAATATTACTTTCTGATACTATATTGGAAAATAAATAATCAAAATTGGAATAACGTGCTCTCAGTTAATTATACATTTTGAAGATTATATAAATATTCCATAACACAATTTAAAACTGAACTACAAAATGACATATTTGAAATACAAATTCAACGAAAAAGAATACATACATCCTTTATTTTAGTATACATTTTTTAATATTGAATCAAAATAAGAAAGGGAATTACAGTACCTGCTAATAATCCATGACAATTTTCGTCCACCTAACAACGTCGAAAACGCACTGCCAATACGGTTGCTTATCGCTCACATGCATTAGGTATATTATCTAAGATACAGATTTCAATAAAGCGGTAAGATCAAAAGCCAAGCGGTCAGTTTCAATAGATAAGATAACCAGATATTTTTTGAATAAGGATTCTTTGGAGTCTGTCTTAATTACAATATATATGAATTCCATACTTATACATTTATTGTAAATTTAGGAAAGATTGGAATTTTATTATCTTAATTATATATAGTAAAAGTAGTTTAATAACAGATTGTTTCGCCAAATAAACTAATTAAAATAGTTGTTTTATTATTGTTTTAAGTAAAACATAATGTTAGTGTTAAGCCACATTAGGCCTTTTACCCAAACTTTTAGATAAAATTACTATTAGTAGTACATTTTAAAGGATGTACTTTAACGTTAGATCTCCACTTTCTGTATATTTTTTATTCAAAAATTTGTTTTGTCAAACATGTCTACCTAAAATTATACTAAGTTTAAGTGCCTTGCAATGGGAAAACCTCTGGAATTTCTAATACATAGGCATGCTTTAATATAGGTCGAAATACACAAAGGAACAACACAAATCCCCATTTTATCATGATTATTTTTAATAACATTTTTGTTTGGATTGAAAATACTTAACATTCCTGAATCGCATTTCTAATTTGTACTGTTAAAAATAGGCTTTTTCTCTTGAACGATGTATTAACATAACATGCACAATATAAATCCCAATAAATTATTTTCACTTTGTTAGTAGATACAATTAAAATTGTTGAAGCTTAGTTCTTTGGATATACTCGGTACTAATATCAAATATATACTTTTAATAATCATATTTCTTTATCAAAAGTATTTTAAATAATCGTAGTTTAAACTTACTTTTTAACAACACACATCTCATATCATTTAGGATTTTTATTTAAGACGTTCAGAATAAAAACAGAGAAGAATTCACCATTTGGAACGAATATGTGTCATAATAATTAGGATTCTTTGGTGTCTATATTACTTAAAGAAGATTTGAGTAAGGGTAGGGATAGTGAAAATACCTATTCTGTAATTTATTATTATTTTTTATACATAAGTTTAACCAATGAATCACAGAAGAAAATTTTGTTAATTGTAATTTACTATTAGCGAAAAGAAACTTTAGCATTTGAAAAGCAATTATTATTTTTATTATTATTAGCGAAGGGAATTTTAAGCACATGACTTCTTTTAAAAAGAAGTAACCCCATTTTTTATGCAAGATAAACTTTTTTCATACACGTTCTTTAGTTTGAACAGATATGAAACGAATGATGAGAATCACTGACCACTGGGCTAAACAGACCCAATAAATTAGTCACATGTGTATGATTTGTTAGAGATATTTTCTCACACAGACTATAGTAATTTTAGGAAATTGTTGCTATTTTTCAACTTATTATTATTATCATAAATACGCTTCTTTTAGTTTCTGGATTTAAAAATTTATTTTAATTAAAATAGTTTAGTTCCACTATTCAGATTTTATAAGACTGGTTAACTTTAGATAACTTCCAAACATATTTTCAAACATCACATTAAGACCTAATGTTTTTAGAAATAGTATATATTTATGTTGATTCCAACTGAATTTTTAATGAAAACTGAGTGAATTACTTTATTTGTTAGTCATGAATTTTTTTTTTTTTTTTTTTTTTTTTTTTTTTTTTTTTTTGCATATTAAATATTTATTTCACGAAACTGTACAATTTACCTTACAAAACTTTGGTATTTTGGTAACAGAAAATGAACTTGATATGGAACATTCTAAACACTTATAAAATAACAATAATTAAGTATAAAAATTAAAGAAGAATATTAATAAATGTATAACAAAAAGAATTTCAACTATTTAAAATAATAATAATTGTATAAGTTAGTAAAAGGAAATTATTCAGTTTACCCTTTTATTTTTGAAAATTATATTGATGCAATATACTAGTTTATCTATAAGCATATACTATGGATATAATTATATACTTATGCGTATGTATACTCAATAACTGTATACCATTGAATCGTTTCGAAAAATACGCAAAAATTATTTGTAAAGTGTTACTTAATAGAAATTAAAAATCACAACTCAAAGAAAAAAGTTTCTTAAACAGTTTATATTAATAATAAAAAAGTTTTTAAAAAATCACAACATTATAAAAGTGCAGATAAAGAATTAAATGTATATACTAAATAAAAAAATAATAAATAAATTTTTTGAAATATTTACAACGTAAGAAAAATGTCCCAAGTTAACAAAAACAAATAAATTTTGAATAATGCAAGCACTCACATACATGATATGAAAATAAGTTTTACTATCAAATTTGGTAATATTTTAGTGGAAGCTTGATGACAAATTTAGATTTTTTACATTTGAAAATGTATGTTACCAAACGCAATTTTATCCATTAAATTCATCATGACCTCAACTGAACTTCACTATTAACCCTACAAATTGACCAATCGTTAAATGATTTATACTTCCTATTTTTCAAAGTTAATTTCCAAACATAGCATTTTTATATAATACATCACTGTTGAATACATTTGTTTGTGAAAATTATATAAATGGGTCTTTTAATATGTACTAAAATATTTCAAAGTTAAAAAAACTTGTAAAAAAAAATAATAAAAAGTTTAAAAAAATTGTGAAAAAAATAAAGGAATGATTAAAAAAGTTAGAGAAAATTTCATGGTAACAAAATGTTATTTGAAGCTTAAAAAAATTTTATGTGCTTACTCAAATATGTTTGTCTACATATGTGTGAATATTTGTGCTTATGTATGTATATTTTACAAAATTTAATCAACAAAATAAAAATATGTATCTGTGCAAAATACTTTAAAAATTGACAATATATGCGTGAGAATACTTATATACGTTTGTTTACACAATTAATATTTTCTGTTTTATCTAACGCCAGAATACATTAACCAAATAATTGTTTACTATGGCGACCATTCGTTTACTCATCACCTAACCAACCACTCAACTGTTTACCCAAGTAACTGATCGTTTGTCTTCACAGCTAAAAAATTTTATGTATGCACATACGCAGAAACTTAAGTGAAGACAATCGAAAAATCAAACTTTATCTAAGTAGCCCATTACTTATGATTTGATAGAGTGAGACTTAGAGTTTGGAGGAAAATAGGCAAAGATTCTACACGATGATTCACCAGTATAGAATCGACAAGCACAGGTAAATTTAAAATTAACTAAATTCTCACATTAGTTTGCAATTTAAGTATTTTGTAATATTTCTTTACAACTAGTGGTTTTCGCACTAATTTTTGATTTATTAAGGTAGATAGCTTACCTGACGAATCTTTTACTATTATCAAGTCATGAAAAATAAGTTAAAATTTTATTTTTCTGTTAGTTTAGCATTTCAAATTCTTTAGAATTATTTGAAAATAATTGTATAGCCTCGCATAATAATTTTAAGCATTTAAATTTTAACAAATTTACAAACACTTACATTTACCGGCATTTTGAAAACACGTCCTTCTAACAGAATGATTTGCAGTAAAATGTCCAATTCTTATCGCGAAACCGGATATCACGTGGTTTTATACTTAATCACGTGACTATTTCCTGACGTCGGATTGGATGATAGAGACTCTTTCTTAATGACGTCACTCGACGATAAGCCTATCTAGATAAGTAACTTTCACGCCATTTTCACCACTATCTTCGAATGAATTGTCTTGTTTGCAGTTACCTCCTCGCTGGTCTAAACAACTTGTCTTAACTTGTTTCAACTTGTCTGAACTTGTTTAAACAGTTTCTTTGTTATCTTGTCTAAAATGCGAGTTTATTCATAAGAATTGTTATATATTTTTAATTTCTAAAGTTGATTAAATAATTAAAATCACCAATTGTCTATTGCAATCAGATCATTTTCGTTAAATGATCTTTATAAGATTTAAAATAAGAATTGATTTATCTATTTATTATTCATAGTAACGATTTTCGAAATAACTTAATTTTCATATGAAAGCGAAAAAGAATAATTCATCAAATGCTTAATAGAATATATAATTATATATATTATAAATAATAGGTTATATTATTTATAAATAGTTGCATAATATAATAATTCATCAATCATTTTGTACTATATGCGAGCGAATAATACTATACTTATTTAATTTATTTTATAATGCATGGTATGCATACTATGAGGCTGAAATATCTAGATGAATGAATGCCTGTTGTTATCGCATCAAATCGATTTTATATGTATCCATCCGTTTGTGTGCTTGCATGTGGGTGTATCAGTATTGACCTGCCCCTAAAGTCGCTCACATGTATCGGTCTGTGGGCACGTAGATAAGTGCAAATATAGTAGTAAAAATAAGCGTAGTAAATAAGCATGTAGATAATTACTTTAAAGAAAATTAGAAAATTTACTTATCTAAAATTTTACACCTAAGAAAAAAAATGTGTGACAATTTGAAAAAAGTTTTAACAACTTAAAAAAAAAAATTTTAGCAAATTAAAAAAAAGTTTTAACAAATTAAAAAAAGTTTTGGCGAATTAAAATTTTAATTATTAATAATATATATAATTATATATTCTATAATATATATAATTATATATTCTATTAAGCATTTGATGAATTATTCTTTTTCGCTTTCATATGAAAATTAAGTTATTTCGAAAATCGTTACTATGAATAATAAATAGATAAATCAATTCTTATTTTAAATCTTATAAAGATCATTTAACGAAAATGATCTGATTGCAATAGACAATTGGTGATTTTAATTATTTAATCAACTTTAGAAATTAAAAATATATAACAATTCTTATGAATAAACTCGCATTTTAGACAAGATAACAAAGAAACTGTTTAAACAAGTTCAGACAAGTTGAAACAAGTTAAGACAAGTTGTTTAGACCAGCGAGGAGGTAACTGCAAACAAGACAATTCATTCGAAGATAGTGGTGAAAATGGCGTGAAAGTTACTTATCTAGATAGGCTTATCGTCGAGTGACGTCATTAAGAAAGAGTCTCTATCATCCAATCCGACGTCAGGAAATAGTCACGTGATTAAGTATAAAACCACGTGATATCCGGTTTCGCGATAAGAATTGGACATTTTACTGCAAATCATTCTGTTAGAAGGACGTGTTTTCAAAATGCCGGTAAATGTAAGTGTTTGTAAATTTGTTAAAATTTAAATGCTTAAAATTATTATGCGAGGCTATACAATTATTTTCAAATAATTCTAAAGAATTTGAAATGCTAAACTAACAAAAAAATAAAATTTTAACTTATTTTTCATGACTTGATAATAGTAAAAGATTCGTCAGGTAAGCTATCTACCTTAATAAATCAAAAATTAGTGCGAAAACCACTAGTTGTAAAGAAATATTACAAAATACTTAAATTGCAAACTAATGTGAGAATTTAGTTAATTTTAAATTTACCTGTGCTTGTCGATTCTATACTGGTGAATCATCGTGTAGAATCTTTGCCTATTTTCCTCCAAACTCTAAGTCTCACTCTATCAAATCATAAGTAATGGGCTACTTGGATAAAGTTTGATTTTTCGATTGTCTTCACTTAAGTTTCTGCGTATGTGCATACATAAAATTTTTTAGCTGTGAAGACAAACGATCAGTTACTTGGGTAAACAGTTGAGTGGTTGGTTAGGTGATGAGTAAACCAATGGTCGCCATAGTAAACAATTATTTGGTTAATGTATTCTGGCGTTAGATAAAGCAGAAAATATTAATTGTGTAAACAAACGTATATAAGTATTCTCACGCATATATTGTCAATTTTTAAAGTATTTTGCACAGATACATATTTTTATTTTGTTGATTAAATTTTGTAAAATATACATACATAAGCACAAATATTCACACATATGTAGACAAACATATCTGAGTAAGCACATAAAATTTTTTTAAGCTTCAAATAACATTTTGTTACCATGAAATTTTCTCTAACTTTTTTAATCATTCCTTTATTTTTTTCACAATTTTTTTAAACTTTTTATTATTTTTTTTTTACAAGTTTTTTTAACTTTGAAATATTTTAGTACATATTAAAAGACCCATTTATGTAATTTTCACAAACAAATGTATTCAACAGTGATGTATTATATAAAAATGCTATGTTTGGAAATTAACTTTGAAAAATAGGAAGTATAAATCATTTAACGATTGGTCAATTTGTAGGGTTAATAGTGAAGTTCAGTTGAGGTCATGATGAATTTAATGGATAAAATTGCGTTTGGTAACATACATTTTCAAAAGTAAAAAATCTAAATTTGTCATCAAGCTTCCACTAAAATATTACCAAATTTGATAGTAAAACTTATTTTCATATCATGTATGTGAGTGCTTGCATTATTCAAAATTTATTTGTTTTTGTTAACTTGGGACATTTTTCTTACGTTGTAAATATTTCAAAAAATTTATTTATTATTTTTTTATTTAGTATATACATTTAATTCTTTATCTGCACTTTTATAATGTTGTGATTTTTTAAAAACTTTTTTATTATTAATATAAACTGTTTAAGAAACTTTTTTCTTTGAGTTGTGATTTTTAATTTCTATTAAGTAACACTTTACAAATAATTTTTGCGTATTTTTCGAAACGATTCAATGGTATACAGTTATTGAGTATACATACGCATAAGTATATAATTATATCCATAGTATATGCTTATAGATAAACTAGTATATTGCATCAATATAATTTTCAAAAATAAAAGGGTAAACTGAATAATTTCCTTTTACTAACTTATACAATTATTATTATTTTAAATAGTTGAAATTCTTTTTGTTATACATTTATTAATATTCTTCTTTAATTTTTATACTTAATTATTGTTATTTTATAAGTGTTTAGAATGTTCCATATCAAGTTCATTTTCTGTTACCAAAATACCAAAGTTTTGTAAGGTAAATTGTACAGTTTCGTGAAATAAATATTTAATATGCAAAAAAAAAAAAAAAAAAAAAAAAAAAAAATTCATGACTAACAAATAAAGTAATTCACTCAGTTTTCATTAAAAATTCAGTTGGAATCAACATAAATATATACTATTTCTAAAAACATTAGGTCTTAATGTGATG
Organism: Maratus speculifer; assembly: GCA_964019185.1. NCBI lineage: Eukaryota > Metazoa > Arthropoda > Arachnida > Araneae > Salticidae > Maratus > Maratus speculifer. Next base: position 180,162,935 of record OZ025303.1, read on the forward strand.
TTTGAAAATATGTTTGGAAGTTATCTAAAGTTAACCAGTCTTATAAAATCTGAATAGTGGAACTAAACTATTTTAATTAAAATAAATTTTTAAATCCAGAAACTAAAAGAAGCGTATTTATGATAATAATAATAAGTTGAAAAATAGCAACAATTTCCTAAAATTACTATAGTCTGTGTGAGAAAATATCTCTAACAAATCATACACATGTGACTAATTTATTGGGTCTGTTTAGCCCAGTGGTCAGTGATTCTCATCATTCGTTTCATATCTGTTCAAACTAAAGAACGTGTATGAAAAAAGTTTATCTTGCATAAAAAATGGGGTTACTTCTTTTTAAAAGAAGTCATGTGCTTAAAATTCCCTTCGCTAATAATAATAAAAATAATAATTGCTTTTCAAATGCTAAAGTTTCTTTTCGCTAATAGTAAATTACAATTAACAAAATTTTCTTCTGTGATTCATTGGTTAAACTTATGTATAAAAAATAATAATAAATTACAGAATAGGTATTTTCACTATCCCTACCCTTACTCAAATCTTCTTTAAGTAATATAGACACCAAAGAATCCTAATTATTATGACACATATTCGTTCCAAATGGTGAATTCTTCTCTGTTTTTATTCTGAACGTCTTAAATAAAAATCCTAAATGATATGAGATGTGTGTTGTTAAAAAGTAAGTTTAAACTACGATTATTTAAAATACTTTTGATAAAGAAATATGATTATTAAAAGTATATATTTGATATTAGTACCGAGTATATCCAAAGAACTAAGCTTCAACAATTTTAATTGTATCTACTAACAAAGTGAAAATAATTTATTGGGATTTATATTGTGCATGTTATGTTAATACATCGTTCAAGAGAAAAAGCCTATTTTTAACAGTACAAATTAGAAATGCGATTCAGGAATGTTAAGTATTTTCAATCCAAACAAAAATGTTATTAAAAATAATCATGATAAAATGGGGATTTGTGTTGTTCCTTTGTGTATTTCGACCTATATTAAAGCATGCCTATGTATTAGAAATTCCAGAGGTTTTCCCATTGCAAGGCACTTAAACTTAGTATAATTTTAGGTAGACATGTTTGACAAAACAAATTTTTGAATAAAAAATATACAGAAAGTGGAGATCTAACGTTAAAGTACATCCTTTAAAATGTACTACTAATAGTAATTTTATCTAAAAGTTTGGGTAAAAGGCCTAATGTGGCTTAACACTAACATTATGTTTTACTTAAAACAATAATAAAACAACTATTTTAATTAGTTTATTTGGCGAAACAATCTGTTATTAAACTACTTTTACTATATATAATTAAGATAATAAAATTCCAATCTTTCCTAAATTTACAATAAATGTATAAGTATGGAATTCATATATATTGTAATTAAGACAGACTCCAAAGAATCCTTATTCAAAAAATATCTGGTTATCTTATCTATTGAAACTGACCGCTTGGCTTTTGATCTTACCGCTTTATTGAAATCTGTATCTTAGATAATATACCTAATGCATGTGAGCGATAAGCAACCGTATTGGCAGTGCGTTTTCGACGTTGTTAGGTGGACGAAAATTGTCATGGATTATTAGCAGGTACTGTAATTCCCTTTCTTATTTTGATTCAATATTAAAAAATGTATACTAAAATAAAGGATGTATGTATTCTTTTTCGTTGAATTTGTATTTCAAATATGTCATTTTGTAGTTCAGTTTTAAATTGTGTTATGGAATATTTATATAATCTTCAAAATGTATAATTAACTGAGAGCACGTTATTCCAATTTTGATTATTTATTTTCCAATATAGTATCAGAAAGTAATATTTATTAATTTTTGCGACATAAAATCATCACGGGTAAAATGAATCATGAGTAATATTTTTTTACAAAATTAATTTGTACAGTACGATAAAGAATATTTCTTTTCAAACTCAAAAAAAAAAAAAAAAAAAAAAAAAAAATCTTAATTCATTGAAAATAAATCTAATTCAAAAATCTGTAAACCATTAATCTTTCATATGACCTAAAACTGTCATTAACTTATAGTGTTTAAATTTTTTTTTTTAATTAAGAAGAAATCTTAGAAATACAATACTAATAACTATTAATGAAGCTCATAACATGAAATTCATCAAAAGTAAAATTAGCATTTATAATTATTCAATAATTAACTAATAGTGAGTGTTAAAATGAGTCCGAAAGGCGTTATCCAATAATAATATATACATACATTTTCTCAATAAATAATAGATCTTTTAATAAAGTGGCGGTCAAAGATATAAATAATATGGGTAGTTTAGAAATTTTCTAAATAAATAATTTAAGTAGTTTAGAAATTCTCTAAATAAATAATATATAGTGAGTCTAAAAATACGCTTATATTTTCTTAAGAAGTAACCTTCTGAAAATGAATTAAAAATACGAAAACACAAAATTTTAAAACATAAATTCGAAAATTTTATTTAAATTGTTTGTTATTTTTATGTGACCGACGAGGGATATAGACCCTAAAGGAAAAAGATGCCCTCCGTGAGGGTCTTTCTAAAAGAACGTATTTACTCAAGGATATTCAAGGTTAGAAGAAAACTCTGAACTATTAGTCCGACAGGTGCGATTGGAATTGTACTCAATATCGGTTAGGAATGAAACTCGCTCATCCGTTATTGTTATTTAAATTCTAATTAGTGAAGTCTTGTATGCGAAATTATTTTTACATGTTGCAAGAAAATATTTTTGAGCTTTCCATAAAATCCCTCATTAATTTATCTGGATTTATTAGGTGCGGCATAGAATATCAGACAAATGTATCTTTCGTGAACATTAGTTCATCAACAGATGTTCAAAATTTGCTTTCCACATTTCGCTAAAAGCTGAAAAAAATATTCATCTTAATTAAAAATGCATAAAATATTTATGTAATTAAATTAATATGTTTTGTCATCATAATAAAAAGTACTTAATTAATATATTTCACCAACCACATTAAAAATTGTTAGCGGAAAATTTTTATTAATAAGCAAACTTTGCTAATTGACTCATAAAAGAAAAAAAAAAAAAAAAAAAAAAAGAGAGAGAGAGAGAGAGAGAGAGGGGGGGTGAGTAGTTTAACTAAATAGGGTAAAAGATTAAATAAAAAATTTATCAAACTTTGCTATATGTCAAAAGAAAATATATTTTCTATATACCTAAGGAAAATTTCTCAATCAAATTTAATTCCGATTAATTCCATACTTTATGAAAAAGTTATTAGAATTATTATTATTTGCAGTTCTAGATTTGCAAATGAAATCCCATTTGTATAACATGCAAGTGGAAAAAAAAGGGAGAGGGGGGGGGGGGGTCCGATCACGTGACTGCAAATATTAACTTGAAACTATTTATTTTTAAATGAAAAAAATTCAAAATTTAATTAAAATGTAATAAACATTATTAATAAATTAGTAATTAAAAATTTGATGGGGGTGTAACATTACGAATACCTCCCCTTACTTGAGACAAAAATTTTATTACATTAAACTACAGTTTTAAAAATATTAGCATCCCTGAAAAATTCTCTCTTTCTTAAACTGATTTCAAAAAATAATTCTCGCCTTTCGAAATTATTTCACTTTCCTTGAAATTAAAAATAAAAATGTAAATAAATCTAAGTGAAAATTCAGAATTTAAACTTATTTCAACCTATGTTTACCGAAAAAATTTCAACACCTCTAAATTTTCTTTAATTAAACCTTCTTTAAAAAAATAATAATAATAAAAAGATAATAATCTGACGGCAGGTATAGGGTTCCCCTTAGTCATGGTAGGAGCAGGCGGAGGAGCCCTTTACTCCCTCCAAAACGGACAGTAGCCTTAATTCGCACCAAAAGCTTTCAAAATATGACAATTCTCAAAAGAATTTCCTTTCAAAAAATTTCTTAAGTTCCATAATCAAATATTTAAATTAAATTCTTCATGTATAAATGAAAATTACTATTAATTGTAGTGAAAATTACAATGTACAAAAATATTCTTTGTAATTAAATTAAATCCTTTCTCTAAAAAATCAATTGTCTTGTTCAAAATCAACGGACAACATGTGAATTGCACAAAAAGAATTGGGCAGCAATCACATCGACTCTATTCCACGAAACAAGTGAAAAAATGTCTCAGCCCATTTGACGACAAAAGTTATTTGTTAGACGATGGCATCAGCAGCCTGGCGTATGGTATTATAGCCTAAAAGAAAAACATGTAGAAAATCTAAAATTCGTCAAAAAAATTGTAAAAATAAATAAATAAATAAATATGTGAGTGTGTAAATCTGCCATTCGCTGCTTCTGATTAGGCAATGTCTTAAGCAGAGATTGCCGGTCCCAAGCCTGGATAAAAGTTGAGGGCACACACTGCGAAATATGACAAGTCTCCCAAAAAATCTTTCTTTCTTTCCCTTTTTTTAAATTTGTTTCAATCTCTTCAAAAATCTGCTTCTCTTTTCGAAAATCTCCCTAAAAGATAAATTCGAAATTGAATGAAATTATTTTAATCCTTTGCAAAATACCTCCTCTTTGTTAAAATTTTCCTAAATTTAAATTCATTCGAAAGAAAAGTAGTAGAAAAAGAATCTTTCTCATTAAGTTCTAAAATTTATGTTCTTAATTTTTCCTAAAAATATGCATTTAAACCTCATCCTATAGTTCGATAATAAACATAAATTTCAATCTCCAAAATTTCATCTCAACCTAAAATCCGATTTTTCTCCGCTATAGGTCACCACCAAAATTTACTTTTCTTAACATGCCTATCTCCAAAATTAACCTCATGTTATAGTTCGATGAAAAATTTAAATCTTTAAAATTAAATTCATGTTAGATTTTGCTAAAAAAAATTTTAATCTTCAAAATTAACTTGCTGTTATAGTTCAATAAAAAAATCTCCAAAATTAACCTCTTGTTAGAGTACGCCAAAAAAAAAAAATTCCTTTTTGACCTTCATCTTATAGCACACATTTTCCACAGGTGGAGGAGAAGGCTCCCTCCTATAGGTGGAGGAGGAGGTTCCCTCCTATAGGTGGAGAAGGAGGCTCCCTCCTATAGGTGGAGGAGGAGTAGGTGGAGGAGGAGTTGCTCCTCCACCCTCCACCTGCTGGTGCTCAACTCTCCTTTCTCTACTACTTGTGTTTAATAAACTTCATAAATAAGAACAAGAGTGATTGGCTCCGCTACCGACCATTGTGACATCATACCCTGTCTCATACATTACGGAATATGCAAAGAAAAGGTTCTTCATGGTTCAAATGGCTCTTCATTGATTTATGTGTCTGTGTGGTTTTTTATTAGTGTTTTGTGTGTTTAGTGTTTTGTTTGTTTATTTCTGTATCTCATTTCATTATGTAAAAAAAAAAATGAAAAAATGAATTTTCTTAGCAAAATCTGACAGTATGTTTTGTAATCTATGCTTTTTCTTTCTGTTTTCATTTGTACAGAAGAGGGAATAACGGGAGTAGATGATCATTTGCTGCTATGTTGTTTGAGAAAATGCAAGTACAATATCAACAAGACGGAATCGCAAATTCTTAAGTACTTGAAGTCAAGAGATGAGATTCTGGACATATTACGAAAAGCAGACTTGAAAAGACTGGAGCATGTTATAGATCACATGGTCGTCGGGCTTCTTCCCTACAGAGATAAGAAAGGAAGGGCGATCTTTTTCACAACCCCAAGTGAGTCCTGTATACATATATGTACATATATATTGCTTTACAATTAATATGGTTACATACAGTCGAGTCTTTCTATAACGAAACGCCATATATCGAATTTCTCTATATAACGAATTTTTGGTAGGAACGGTCCCCTTTTCGCATGATTACATTAAAAACAGTCTCTATATAACGAAATATATATCTCCATATAACGAATTTTTCCATAAATTGGTCTTAATTTATTCAGTTTTGAAAAAACTTCGAAATCATATGAAATCAATTTTCCATCACTTATTTTTGATTTATCGTCAGTGCTGAGTTTTTTTTTTTTTTAATATACATATTACTTCTCTCCTTGTTGTTCAAATCCAACGAATTCATCCCACCCCTCACACACCTTTCCACATCCTTCTCAAAACAGAGTCAATTGGATTAATACACAAACACACATGTAAGAGAGGAATCAATGAGAGACACATAAGAGAGGCTTTCAAATGGAGGAAAATGTTAACTCCAATTTTTCATTCCTTGCTAAAATTTGAGCATTTTTTGAGAGCTTAACAATTTTAAAATCTAAACAACAAAAAATTACAGATTTCTTCGTCTGAAATTAATGCAAGTCTTCCTTATTTGATCTTCATTAAGCTTCAAATAAATGTCTGTTCTCTTTTTTGAAACAGCTTAAATAATTAAGAAATAAAATGATAGATTAATATTTACTTTTAAACATTTCTAATTCTTAATTCAAAAGATAAAAAATAATATTTGTTCAAATTTCACACATTAAATACGATTTTTAACATCATTCTCTATACATCGAATTTCTCTATATAACGAATTTTTTACTGTAACGGTGGATTTCGTTATATAGAGACTCGACTGTATATATATGAAAAATCTGAACGTAGTTATGTAGAAATCCATCAATAAAATTTTGTAAAATTATCCATTAAATCATTCCATTTAGTAAGAAAATTCCATCAAGAACACTCATAGACAGGGTTGGTATAAAAACCGGTTTTTTTGAAAAAAACCAAAAAACCGGGTTTTTTTGGTTTAAACCAGGTTTTTTTGGTTTAAACCGGGTTTTTTTCCCATCATTACTTAAAAAGCATTTGCAAGAAAAAAAAATGAGTTTTAGAAAGTCATGATTTTTCTTTTGTAATTAATGTTAAACATTCACATTGGTACTTAATTTTTTTATATAATTAAATAATTAAAGCATATAAATATTATAATTAAATTACCTATAAGTTTAGCTTTCTTTAGGGAAATATTTATTGTTTAAAAAATGTTGAACTACTAATTTATTAGTATACTCATATAAGCCTTTAGATAATAATTAAAGAAATAATTATTATATAGAACATAATGAGGGATAAACAAATATATTTCACTAAATCAACAAAAAATAAGCAAAAATAGAAAACATTTTCCTGTGCTTAATTTAGAAATCATTTACTGTATCAATAATATCAACATCAACAAATGATTATTAATCTTTTACTATATATGTATATGTATTTAAATAAAAAACATCAATATGCATTTTTTAATGCTAAAATAAATCACATGTGTATCAACATACTTGATTAATCAATGAGTGTAATATTTATACATATTGAGACATATGCTTTGAAAAATTACTATTTTTTTTCTTTTTTTTAAATAAAAACTTTATTTTTCCTAGTTAAATATATTTAGGTAAACAATTTCTTTATAAAAACAATTCTATTTATTTAATTTTAATTAAAAGCTTAAAATAAAAAGACAAGTTTTGAGGTCTTTTCTAATCCCAATTTATTTCGTATATTTGTCTATACCAGTCCAAATGTTGAAAATATTCTTTCAACACTCACTGAATAGGCTTTTGCTGTTATAAGTTGTATAACTTCAGTAAAGACGGAGCTATTAAATTTCTTGATTTGAATTTGCTGACTCTTCCTTATTTTATATCGGGTAACTTCCTTTACTGCATTCTGCTCAAAAATTTTTTTTTCAAAAGGTGAAGATGGGCATAAAATTTACTATCAGTGCAAGCTAAAGTTATATGGATATTCTAGTTTTGCAAAATTTAATGCATCCTTTTTTTTCTTGGTCAGACCGCTTTGACTGTACCACGATATCAAGCATGCATGGGTGTTAGAGCCATTTTATACCTGGACTCAAAACACTGCAGGACTTCTTTACTTATCTTTTTTCTCTTAATATTTTTTGAGAATTTTTCCAAATATAAACTACATCAACAATGGAACAATTATTACTTTAGATATTATCCCGGGCAACTGCAATAGACTTTAACAATTCAAACATATCTTCACATTTCTTTTTAGATTAAAATTAGACATAGATAGAAACTTTTGTATATTTTTATCATTAACATTCCTATTTTCATCACAAATTTTAAGTGGGGTAATTTTTAATGCAAACATCTAAGGCATCTTGAAAAACAATTCCATCAAATATAATAAGGGAGAACTAATTTGACAGCATTTGCATTGCATGCAATTTATACATTTGGCTCTCGAGCCTGTTCTTGGTGTATTTCTATTTTCCTACCAGATTATATCTTTCTTTTTTCTAGTTTTAGACATCCTTTTATTTCAATGTATATAAGTAGCTTTCTTAAAGTAAAATATAGTACAAACAGAATAAAATCATAAAGTAAAACTCCAATGCAAGAAAAGCAAAAGGTTATTAAAACCAATAGGTACAGAACAGAGAAAATTTACAACCATTCGTTCATTAGCATAGAGAACAAAGAGTAACCAATGGGGAGAATGACTTATGTTATGTCTTCATTAATGCTTTGATATATGATGCAATTTAAATGGTAAAATTGTATCTTAGGCTATTTTTAAAAAATAAAAGGCTTAAAGAAGAAGCAAAACAAATAGCTTTTTTTTTCCTCCATAGCTCACATTAAAAAAATTAGTTTACCGTGTAGATTTATAGCTAGTAAGAAAAGTTGGGCAGATTAAAAGTGTTTGTCACTTTAAAAATTTATTGTCTTTTAAAAAAGCAAAAAAAAAAAAAAAAAAAAAAAAGGCTGTGCTTGTAGCTTCCGCATAACTTGGATTTTGGATATTTTAATAATGCATAAAATACATGAAAACATTAAAAAAAACCAAATAAAAAAAACCAGCATGGTTTTTTTAAAAAAACACTTGGTTTAAACCATGGTTTTAACCACGGTTTAAACCAGCGTGGTTTTAACCAAACAACCCTGCTCATAGATTAGCAGTCGTTCGGCTCCAGGTCGTAAAACAACAAATAAATGTCATTTGACATGTTTCCCACTTACGATAATCACAAAAATCGAATATTTTTAATCACGTATATTCATATTTCACTTCAAAGGAAGACAATTCCACGCCCATCATCATAAGTAAAAGATTTTATTTAACATACAAATTTCACGAGATAAGTTCTTCTCAGCAGCTGACAGTACTTTTATTAGCATAAAAAGAACGTGGAAATATCACTCCGATGCCTAGGTAACAAAGTTTTATAAGATTCTGTTAAAAATACAGGATTTTATGGTTAAGATCTAAGTTGCCAATTACAAATTTAGAAATAGTGATTTCAACCAATGCGAAAATTTTACCCCGCGAAAAAGAAAAAAGTTCTGTCAGACCGTGGAAGATTATCTGATTTATCCGTTTCTAGCGTCACTTAGAAGGGAATTGTGAGTAAACGAATGATTTTTTTAGTACGTAAACACAAAGATATTATGCAATAGATAAAAGAATAGATTTGAATAATGGGATTTTAGGAAATGGATTGCTTTGACAGATTTTTGTTTTTTAGAATGAAATAAAATAAAGAAAACTTTGATTAAAGGTATGAAATTAAAGGGGAAAAGGGAATTAAAGGGAAAAAGTTAAATATTATAAGAATTTAGAAATAATTAATTTAGAATTGAGGCAAATATATATACATATTATTACCTAGAGAGAGGGGGGCACGTTTAATATTTTTTTAGATAATCAATACACTTCTTAATCGAATTACATTTATTGCGTTTCAAATATTACATAATAAAACAATACATTTCTTCATCATATGAACCAGAAATTAAAAGTTTTCTAAATAAATTAAATATATTGTGAGGATTTAAAAAGTTGAAAGACATCTGTTCAAACCTGCCCCATGTAATTGTACCTTTGAATAAGTAAGGCGCATCTTTGAACAAATGAACAAAATAAGAAGATATAAAGAGCTTTTATGTAAAACTCATATCTTTCAGAAGTATGAAATAATGTGAATAAAGTTAAGCTGCATTTTACTGAAATCACATTTTATATATATATATATATAATTTAACCCAATTTAGGTCCATCAAAATTTATGTCAAAGCACTTTGTTGAAAAAGCACAGAGTGGTCGCACCAGTTATGTTTGGTTGTAGCAGCTTTTTTACAATACCTTTAAAATCCAATTATCAAAAATAAAATTTTTCATTCTCTCTTTTACGAAAAAATCTGGCATTAAAGTTTGTTTTATCCTGCAATTGCAATTTAATCTAACCATCAGTGACGCCAACTTTTGAAAAATATTGGGTTGGCTCAAAAATATTGGGTGGGTTCAAAAATATTTTGGTAAAATTGTAGGATCATATTTTTCCATTGTAGGGTGAATAGATGGTGAAAGATGAGAATTTTAAAACAATCTATCATGTTTTAATAAAGTTGCAATTTTATCAAATCATATTCCCATGCGTTTTTCCTTATAAAGACACACTAATATTTATTGTAATAGCATCATATCATGAACATGATTACAAATTGAAGTAGCAGAAAGTTAAACATGAAGCAAAACATTTCAGTCATTTGAGATTTATGAGTGTCAGCAGTGTTCTCGCTGACATTTGACCAACGTTAGTAATTCGGCTAATTAAAAATAAAAAACATTCGCCAAATGTAAAAAGTATTAGCAAAATAGATTCGCCGTCTAACACACAATTTTTTTTTTTTTTTTTTTTTTTTTTTTTTTTTTTTTTTTTATCTTTAATTTTTTAATGTATCTCCTTTTTTTTCAATATGTTCTAAAATAAATGTATAAAATTGAAGCTGGTGTAATACACAATTGAAATGAAAAAAACTTCTTTAAACACCATAAAATAAGTTAACTGCGCAAGGCCTTTCGAAAGAACTTAGTCTTTCTTCGTCAGGCAAAAAAAAAAAAAAAAAAAAAAAAAAAAAGTTTTTTTGCGCCTGACGAAGAAAGACTAAGTTCTTTCGAAAGGCCTTGCGCAGTTAACTTATTTTATGGTGTTTAAAGAAGTTTTTTTCATTTCAATCATGTTCTAAAATAACCTAATTTTTTATAACTGCAACAGCTATTGTTATTAATATAATTTCAACTACTTGTTATAAATATATTTAAAAAAATGCATATATGAATATGTGTGAAAAACGAAAAAGAAAAGAAAGAAAAAGCAAAAATTGAACACTAGCAATTTGGCGAATCTAATCGCTTGTTTACTCGCGAAATGAAGAATTTAGTCGCAATTTGGCGCAAAGGCGAATGACAGCGAGAACACTGGGTGTCAGTCGGAGAATTTAAACACATGGTCACTGACAAATTAAATTTTGTTCTGGAAAGAAAAATGGATAATGAAATAAATAACAAAATAGAAAAATGAAAATTTGACACGATAGGATTAAAAATTATTAGGTGGGCTCGGGTCCCATGAGCCCATATAAGATGAAATGAAATTATTCAGTTGTAAAACTTTTAGAGCAAGAATCTTTACTTCTTGATCTCCGGCATCAGCAGTTAAATCATCAATGCATCAATTTAGATTTGAAAATTCCCTTCACTGATACATCCAGAGGGCTTTTTGAGAAAGAATCACGTTTTGAGCACAGCACCAGCCTTGGCAAGTTGGCGAAAGCGAGAATGTTCAGCTAGCTGCGTCGTCAAACACAAAATAAACTAAGTTCAAATGTGTCATAAAACATTTGATTAATATAATTATATTTATTACAAGTGAATCTTTACTACTGTTTTTAATTAACTTCTCAATTTCTTCGAACATAGTGAGTTAAGGAAATAATATTTTTGAATTAAAAAGAAAAATAATGTTTAGATGTTCTCAGAACATCTAAACATTAAAGCATTTTAATCTGAAAAAACTCTTTGTTTTAAACTATGTTTTAATCGTAAACAACGGTGAATAACATTTCCTCATACTATAATCTTTGCTTGATAACATTTACGGAAAAACAAATGAACAATAAGCGCGATCTCTTTGCAGAAGAAAGGGTTGCTATTCGCTAGGCGTTTGACGTCACAAACAAGAAAGAATGCGTAGCATTGACTTCATCTCCGCGCCAATCGTAGCTCTGGCGATAAGGTGCTCAATACGTGATTCTTTCTGAAAATGCATCCAGAGGTCGTAATCTAAGTATGCAGCAAGAGGAATTGCTAGCAATATAAGTCCATGTTCTTTGAAGTTCTTAATTAACCACACTTACTTTTAAAAAATAAAAAAAAGCAATTATAACATTTAGATACGAGTGATTCTCAAAATAGGGGACTATTTCAAAAATGAAATCTTAAAAAAATTACTGTTAGCAAAATTTCTGAAAAAAAATAGGTGTTGTTAATATAGTATTAGGTATACTTTCCATGTAGTCAGCAGAGCTAAATATTTAAAAATTAACTTAAAAAAAATAATTTGTATTTTTTGAGCCATGCTAATGACAAAACAAATTGCATGGAATAAATATGTTATGAAATTTTTATTTTCTTCCTGTTTAAATATTTTTTTTCTATATTAATTAGCCTTCCTTTTCAGCAAATGCTTTCCATTTTTACATATATACATATAAGGAGAATAAAAACATTACCAAAGAGCAAATTTTGTTACATGAGCAACATTCTGACACTAACAATGTAAGAAGCTGTCCTAGTGATTTTCCTACAGATTTAATGCATATTTTAGGGATAATAAATGTAATACCTAAATTTATACGTAAAATTAAACTTTATAAAGGATACAATAAAAGCACTGGTTACACTTATGCACATAGGAGTCTTTAGCATGGACAGAAAAACCATGCTAATGACACTGATATATGTCCATGCTAATGACAAATTGTAATTTAAATAAGATTATGAGCCATAATATAATCACAATGCAATAGTCCTTTCTAGGGCTTTTTAAAACACAAAAGTTCTATGCAAATAAATAAAATAAAAATTTTAACTATAAAATAAACATGAAAATTATTATCCATTCTAATGACATACAATTGATGTACTCCCCTAATATTCAACTTCTATTCTTAAAATACAATACATGCTTCTATTTTCTGGCTGGGATAAAATGGCTACTTGTTGCCATGGAGAAACTTTATATTTTCAAACTATTGTCATATGTGAAAATGAAATTTTGATTAATAACTAGCTGTTTTAGTATGACCTTGTTTTGAAAATCGAATATGGAGGACAAACTTTAATTCTTCTTTTATATACTATAATTTTATTTTTAAAAAGAAATTTATTGGATAAATCCTCTCCTTGATTAATATAAAGAAAGAATAACATTTGTTTATTTTATAAACATGATATTAACTCTTGAAAAATGCTAGTATACACAAGGCACAGCTGCTGTGGACATCCATGCTAATGACATTTTGAACATTTATTCTGTTATTTTAAGGTGTTTTTAACTAAAAAGTGAGTAATTCTTGAGTGCAAATAATGAATAATATTAAGAAAAACATATCTAAATATAAAAACATGACAGAAAACCTCTCAATTTTTTTTTTTTTTTTTTTTTTTTTTTTGTATGCCGAAAGACATAAATTGTCCCCTATTTTGAGAATCACCCATACATTCATAACTCTTTACTTCATAGTTTTAAATGTGCAATAGTACCCAAACTTTTCTGTTGAATATTACCCCCATCATATGGAGTTTAGAATTACAACTATTTACTCAAATGAGCTTAAGAATTTAAATAAAACAAAACTTATAAACTAAAACTAATATCTTTAATTTACTATTGAAAAATAAATTGAAATTTTAGGCATACAGAATCATCAACAAAAAGCTTACAGCTTAATTTTCTTAAGTTTAGATTCAAGAAGAAAAAAATTATATGTCTTGCTTAAACAGTATTGTGGATATAAAATGATGCAGCTTTGTATACTTATTTCATTGAAGCAGTAGTAATGTGCTGCTATCTTCATTAAAAAAAAAAAAAAAAAAAAAAAAACTTTGAAGGAAATCTTTGTGTTCAAAGGTGCCTCCTTTCCCCCTATATATACATATTAGCTTCCGATATGCTATTTCTTTAGGGCTGTAATTAAAGTGTCATCAAAAAATACCGTTATACAGTAAAACCTCCATAACGGACACTCCCGAAAAGCGGACACCTCTATTTAACGGACACTTTTATAATCCCCACTCCCAAAACCTAAATTTTTGTATGTTTAACCTCTGAATAACGGACATTCCGAATAGCGGACACTATTTTCGGCGATAAAGGATAAAAAAAATATTTTTTAACGAGAAAAAACAAAACAAAAAGGCTTCTAAATTTATCAGGGCAATGTGTCACAAATTTTGTGATCACAAATACCATAGAGAATGGGCTGGGGAAAATCTCTCTCTCCCCGCCCCCCACATGTTCAGTGATGAATTCAGGGGATTGCCCGGGAGGGACATCTCCTAAGCACTGAAATGTCCCCCCGGAAGATTTTGAGATTTTATGCTTTTAATGATTAAAAATTTCCCCTAACTCTATAATGTCCAACAACGTCACACTGAAAAACCAATTACATGTAAACGCAAGCAAACTTTTGTAACAGATTTTTTCATAAACAGTGGATAAGTTTTTATTTCAGTTTCATTACTTAAAAAATAATTTTAATTTCTGATTAATCATATAATAGAGGTTTTACGACATATAAAAGTCAATTAATGAAACATTAAACATTTCTTAGCGATTTTTGAATCTCTGAAGTTTTTCTCAATAGCGGACACCTCCGAATAGCGGACAATTTCTGTGTTCCAGAGGTGTCCGTTATTTAGAGGTTTTACTGTATAAGCTAGCCATATACACGGCTAAATAATCTCTGCTGCAATTTTTTTAACTTTACGCATCGCACAGTTTTAATTTTTATACCATCGTATATTAAGAAAAAAGTACTTTAAAATGCAATTTGTTTGAAAAGTGCCTCTTAATTTATTTTTTATATATTAATTTTTTGTAATTTTTAGCATAATTTCTTTAAAGTTGGCATTTAAAGTACTCCATTTCTGTAGAAAATAAAAGAAAAATAGTTAGAAAATAGTAGATTATGGTATCTTGTTGTTGCCGTTTCTCCATAATAACTGAAAAAAAAATAATTAAAGTACGTGCTATTTTGAGAAAATAGAAATCAATGGTTTCTGATGAAACATGAGCTTATTTAAAATATATTTAATTTTAACCTCTTCAGACCTGACACATTTTAAGCCTTTGTAAAAATTATATTTCACAGTTTGTTCCATCTATTTATACGTATTGAAACATAATTTTGTAATAAAAAGTAAAACAATTATTATTATTTTCCAGGGTTGTTTGGTTTAAACCACACTGGTTTAAACCGTGGTTTAAACCATGGTTTAAACCAAGTGGTTTTTTTAAAAAAACCATGCTGGTTTTTTTTAATTTGGTTTTTTTCCCTTTTCCCTCATGTTTTCATTTATTTTACACATTATTAAAATGTGCAAAATCAAAGTTATGGAGTAACTACAAGCAAAGCTTAAGACAAATTAAATTTCTAAAGTGACAAACATCTTTAATCAATCTAATTTTTCTTACTAGCTATAAATTGACATGGCAAAATATTTTTCTACAGTGAACTGTGGAGGATAAAAAAAGGTAGTTAGTTTTAATAATTTTTTAAACCTTTTATTTTTTAAAAAATGTAAAAATGGCATATGCCAGCCAAAAATGCAATTTTACTGCTTAGATAGCTTGATTATGATTTACTAAGGATTGTATCATGTATCAAAGCATCAATAATGACATAATCATAAGTCATTCTTTCCATTGGTTACTCTTGTTCTGTATGCTAATGAATGATTGGCTATGAATTTTCTGTGTTCCATAGCTATTGGTTTTAGTAAGCTTTGGTTTTTCTTAGATTGGATTTGCAGTTTTTACATTATTTTTTTTTTCTGTTTCTAGTTACTTTGTATTGTATTTTATTTTAAGAAAGCTACTTATATATATTGAAATAAAAGAATGTCTAAAACTAGAAGAAAGGAAAATATAATCTGGTTTTCATTTGAGGGAATAAGAAATACATCAAAAACATGTTTAAGAGCCAAATGTAAAAATTGCATGCAATGTAAATGCTGTCAAATTAGCTCTTCCTTATAATACTAGGTGTGATTCATTTTCAGATGCTTTAGATGTTTACCTTAAAAATTGCCCCACTTAAAATTTGTGTAGAAAATAGGAATGTTATTGATAAAAATATTCAAAAGCTTGTATCTGTCTAATTTTTATTTTAAAAGAAATGTTGTAGATATTTTTAAACTGTTAAATTCTTTTGCAGTTGCCCTGTATAATATCTAAAGTAATAAGTTCCATTACTAATGCAGTTTATAATTGGACAGGTCTTCAAAAAATATTAAGAGAAAAAAAAGTAAATAAAGAAGTCTTATAGTTTTTTAGTCCAGGTATAAAATAGCCCTAACACCCATGCCCTTTTAGGTATACATGCTTGAACCACAATACAGTCAAAGTGAACTATGTGAACAAGAAAAAAAGGATACATTAAATTTTACAAAACAAAAATATCCATGTAACTCGATGCTTGCACAGATAATAAAATTTAATGCTAAATCTTCATTTTTTGAAGAACAAAGAAACAGAAAAATAAAGTTCATATTTAAAAAAAAAAAAAAGTAATTTTTCAAACCTATGTCTCAATTTGTGTAAGCATTACATTCGTTGATGTATCAAGTAAGTCAATACACATGTATTTTTTAGCATTAATAAAATGCATATTGATATTTTTTAAGTAAATATATGTAGTAAGAGATTAATAATCATTTGTTGATGTTAATATCGTAAATAATTTCTAAATTATGCACAAGAAAATGTTTTCTATTTCAGCTTATTTCTGTTAATTTAGTAAAATATGTTCGTTTGCCCTTACTATGTTCTTCATTATCAACCTGCATATAATTATTTCTTAAATTATTATCTAAAAGGTTTATATAAGTATACTAATAAATTAATTGTTTATTTTTTTTCACACAATGAATATTTCCCTATAGAAACCTAAACTTATAAGATAATTTAATTAAATTTTTATGCTTTAGTTATTTAATTATCAAAAAAATAAATACTAATGTGAATGTTTAACATTAATTAACTATTAATTACGAAAAATCCTCATGACTTTCTAAAACTCAAGTTATTTTTCTTGCAAATGCTATTTAAATAATGATTTGAAAAAAACCCGGTTTAAACCAAAAAAACCTGGTTTAAACCAAAAAAACCCGGTTTTTTGGTTTTTTTCAAAAAAACCGGTTTTTATACCAACCCTGTTATTTTCTATTTACTAGCGGGTACACATATACGCACCTCGGGTTCATACTGCAAAAAAAAACACATTTTTCAAAAAATTATTTAAACGAGGAATTTTTGGGGGACATTTGATACATATAAGCTTATTTTATGTGCTATTTTCGAAAAAAAAATATTTTTTTATATAGAGAGAGATATACAGGGTGTCCCAAAAGGTCGTTTAGAAACTTAACATGCTGGTCTGTCATATCATGATGAACAATATTAAATAGGAAACTAAGGATCCCAAACGTCTTCCGCAGGAGATAGGCGCCATTAAAGTTTAGGGTCCAAAAATTCAAATGATTATAAAAAACAGAAAAATTGGTCGATTCGTTTGCGGTTTTCACTAAAACTATTCTTTATGTCAGTATTGTCTTGAAGATAAATTATAAAGATAAGTTTCAAAAAATGCCGATAGAGGGCGCTTTAGACTTTGGAGTAACGAACAACTATTTTTTACTGTTATTTTTTGCATCTCATTAAATTTTATGAGAAGCTTAGAAATAAACTTAAATTTTGAGCTCAAAATCTAAATCGTTGGGAGTGGTTAAGTAGCGCAAACTGAACTGTGGGGGGAGGTTCAAATTTCAAATGATTATAAAAAACGGAAAAATTGGTCAATTGATTTGCGATTTTCACTAAAATTATTCTTTATGTCAGTATTATCGTGAAAATAAATTACAAAAATAAAATTCAAAAAATGCCGATAGAGGGAGCTTTAGACTTTGGAGTAACTTACAATTACTTTTTACCGTTATTTCGTGCATCTCATAAATTTTTTTTAGAAGTTTAGACATAAACTTAAATTTTGAGAAAAAAAATCTGAACCATTGGGAATGCTTAAGTAGCGCAAACTGAACTGTGTTCAATGGGGGTGGGGAGGTTCAAATCTCAAATGATTATAAAAAACGGAAAATTGGTCAATTCGTTTGCCGTTTTCGCAAAAACTATTCTTTATGTCAATATTTCCTTGAAAATAAATTTTAAAGATTAATTTCAAAAAATACCGTTAGAAGGCGCCTTAAACTTTAGAGTAACCAACAACTGTTTTTAACCGTTATTTTTGGTATCTAATTAAATGCTTGTAAAAGTTCAAACTTAAATTTTGAGCTCAAAATCTGCATCGTTGTGAGTAATTAAGTAGCGGAAAATTGAAATGTGTTCGAGGGGTGGGGAGGGTAACATTTTAACTCCTGAAAACAGTTTAGTTTTCGCTTCTTAACACCTCCCATCGATTTAGAATTTTAGCTCAAAATTTAAATCTAAGCATTTGCAAGCATTTAATTAGATACAAAAAATAACGGTTAAAAATAGTTGTTGGTTACTCTAAAGGCGCCCTCTAACGGTATTTTTTTAAATTAATCTTTAAAATTTATTTTCAAGGAAATATTGACATAAAGAATAGTTTTATCGAAAACGGCAAACGAATCGACCAATTTTTCCGTTTTTTATAATCATTTGAAATTTGAACCTCCCCACCCCCATTGAACACAGTTCAGTTTGCACTACTTAACCACTCCCAACGATTCAGATTTTCATCTGAAAATTTATGTCTAAGCTTTTAAAAAAATTTTATGAGATGCAAAAAATAACGGTAAAAAATAGTTGTACGTTACTCCAAAGTCTAAAGCGCCCTCTATCGGCATTTTTTGAATTTTATTTTTATAATTTATTTTCACGATAATACTGATATAAAGAATAATTTTAGTGAAAATCGCAAATCAATTGATCAATTTTTCCGTTTTTTATAATCATTTGAAATTTGAACCTCCCCCCACAGTTCAGTTTGCGCTACTTAACCACTCCCAACGATTTAGATTTTGGGCTCAAAATTTAAGTTTATTTCTAAGCTTCTCATAAAATTTAATGAGATGCAAAAAATAACAGTAAAAAATAGTTGTTCGTTACTCCAAAGTCTAAAGCGCCCTCTATCGGCATTTTTTGAAATTTATCTTTATAATTTATTTTCAAGACAATACTGACATAAAGAATAGTTTTAGTGGAAACCGCAAACGAATCGACCAATTTTTCTGTTTTTTATAATCATTTGAATTTTTGGACCCTAAACTTTAATGGCGCCTATCTCCTTCGGAATACGTTTGGGACCCTTAGTTTCCTATTTAATATTGTTCATCATGATATGACAGACCAGCATGTTAAGTTTGTAAACGACCTTTTGGGACACCCTGTATATTGCAGTTTGTACAAAGAGGTCTGGTTCTTGATTTGCAGCCTTCATACTTACATTTTAAAGCAAAGTTATCAATTGTTGAACGAGGAAACTGTCCAATTTTATCGTATCTAATGTAGTAAATTAGCTTCTAAATCCCTTACGTTGTTTTCGCTGTGGTTTATTTGCGGAATCGTCTTCAAAATCATTTTCAGATGAATAAATCTTGCGTGGTTTCCATGGTCGTCGTTCTTCACTTACTTTGCTCTTATATTTCATCAGTATACTTATGCAATCTCTAAAAATACCGTAAGAGAGACAACCTGTCTTTTCCAAGAACTTCACCTGTTTTGCAATTTCTGATATACATTATCCAACAAATGGAAATTACCAAATCTATAAAATGTATAAAAGCTTTTGTTGACTACTTTTTTGTGTGAATAGAACAATGGTAGTAAGCGAAAGACCTATCCTTTAAATCTGTACCACCCATACACGTTTTGTATTCACAATTGCAGATTGTGTTACATTAATTTTGCAGTTTTGATCTTTAGACCACCTAACACAACTGCCCTAGAGATCGCTATCGATGCAAGTCGAAAGCAAAGTTACACATTTATTATCTTTCCAGTTTAGTATACACATTATCTTTCCCTTCCCTTAGTCTCTCATCCCACTCTCCGTGTTACAAATCTTGATCATTTTTTATTTTTTTATCTGCTCCTCCAAGTCTTTTGTTCATAATCATTCCAGTTCGGTAGATATGGTTCCTCAATAAAAGTCGACACATTTTACACTAGTAAAAAAACTGTCCTAGTAAATCACCATTGTAGAGTCTTTTGGTATAAATTTAAAAAACAATTTGACAATACCTTCATCTAGACCTAATCATAATTATTTTGAATCATCAGCTGGTACAATTCCTTTTCCATGATAATTTGGCAGTCAAGGGCATGGCCATCCCTGGCGGATAAAACAAAGTTTTTTAATCCCAACGGATTAGGTTTTAACGGTACATACCGTCTAGATCCCCAATTTCCAGCAAATGGGATCTAGTGATCTCTGTTCATCTAGTGATAAAGGTTTTGGCCGAGGAAGGGACAAACATTTAATTCTAACTGCATTCAAGATAAGATTTACTTTTCATTTTTTGTCATCTGCTTTAAAGATCATTTGATATATCTGCAAAATGAAGACATTTTCTAATCTCAAAAAATCGATCACGTGACATAGTAGCTGCAATTCTAAGTACTGACAAGTCTTTTTACCAGTATAAGCTTGCTTGGAGATATTTTAAAGTTCCCATGTGTACGCCTGCAACTTTTATAATTTCATATTTAGATGTATTTATTGAACGATGATTTCGTGTTTGAACGCAATATAACGGAATTGGAATTGTTTTAACGGAATTGGTTTCATATGAAACTTTTTTCCAAAAATCTCCATTTAACTAATCTAGAAATGATTCAAAAGGTTTTACGATGCTGGAAAATCTGCTTTTAGATAATCTTCATCAATTAATGATCCTCGAAATACTATTAGAAGAAAAAAAGATTAAATTAATATTTGCGAAAAGATAAGGTTTTATTCTCAGCATTATTATTCTAGTGTACTCTAACAAGTTTTAAAAATTTGCTTATTTTCAGTTTTCCATAACAAAGGCCTTTTAGGTTAATCTTTATTGTTACATGGAGTCAGGATAGTTACAGGAGCAATATCGTCAATGGTTATATCTGTGTCATCTAAATTTTCATTGCCAGAAGACTCACCATCACCATTCGCCTCAGCAGTTTATTTCTTCTTACAAAGATATAATAATTATGGTTTTTAAAAATTAATGTTTAATCTAAAACATCAACAAAATGAATTTTTATTTATAATTAAGTATATTTTTTTAATAATTCCACAACTTTAACACTGAAATTATTAGATATCATTTAATACAAATTTTTTGTGTGAGATGACTTCTTTCCAAAAACACAGAATTGAAACCGGAGGTGCACATACGCGTACCTTAAAAATTACCTACATCTAATTTAAATGGATATTATGATCTAGCTAAAAAATTTAAATGATTTATGCAATACTGAAGAGTTTATAAGCATTCTTAAAAATTATTATGAATAAATATTAATTTTCCAATTATAAAAATGTACTTGCTTTTTCGAAGTTTTATATTTTTCGCCATTGCTCGTTTATTTTCTCCAAAATCATATGAAATAAGACTGCTAGCGCCATTTCTTGCTGAAACTAGAAAAGGCTAACGTACACAAATAACATCCTCTCGTCTCAATAAAATAATTTCAAATATTAAGTGAGATATGCAGTTGAAATCAGAGGTACACAAATGTGCACCTCGGGTTTGAAGAGGTTAAGTATTCATATTAATGCTAAAAACAAATAAAAGTATGTGAATCATTAGATACCCGATTTTTTTCCGAATTCCTTGAATAATGACACCACTTTTTGCTGTGTGTGTTTATTCGGAGTTAATGACGTCATATGCATTCTTTTCTGCAGAAGTTGTTTAAGTCGTAAAGGTAAAATTTTTCAGCGGATGTGAATGATGTTATTTTAATTAAAATAGAAACGTGTGTTTTAAGTCTTAAAACTGAAATATGTTTTGTGCCATCTATATTTATACAGTCGAGTCTCTCTATAACGAAATTCCATGCATCATATTTCTCTATATAACGAATTTTTTGTAGGAACGGTCCATTTTTCGCATGATTACATTAAAAACAATCTCTATATAGCGAAATATCTATCTCCATATAACGAATTTTTTCATAAATTGGTCTTAATTTATTCAGTTTTAAAAAAGCTTCGAAATCATATGGAATCAATTTTCCGTCAGTTATTTTTGATTTATCGTTCAGTGCTGAATTCTTTTTTAATATTTCTTCTTTCCTTGTTCTTTAAATCCAACGAATTCATCCCACCTCCCACACACCTTTCAACATCCTTCTCAAAACAGAGTCAATTAGATTGTTACACATATTAGAGAGGAATCAATGAGAGGCACATAAGAGGGGCCTTCAAATGGAGGAAAATGTTAACTACAATTTTTCATTCCTTGCTAAAATTTGAGCATTTTTTTAGAGCGTAACAATTTTAAAATCAAAACAACAAGAATTACAGATTTTTTCGTCTGAAATTAATGCAAGTCTTCCTTATTTGATTTTCATTAAGCTTTCAAATAAATGTCTGTTCTCTTTTTTTGAAACAGCTTAAATAATTAAGAAATAAAATGTTAGGTTAATATTTACTTTTAAACATTCCAAATTCTTAATTAAAAACATCAAAAATAATATTTGTTCAAAATTTACACATTGAATACGACTTTTAACATAATTTTCTATCAGGGTTGGCAAGTTTTTGACGCATGATGGTTTTTACCGGATTTTACCATAGTTTTTACCGTCATGTCAAAAACCTCTTTGTCAAAAATGTCGAAAACTGTCAAAAACCTATTTTTTAGCAGTTTGTTTTTACATAATAATTATTGTTTTTTCATTCTATCTTTAGTATTAAGTCATTTTACGTGAAATATTCAGTACCAGAAATACTCTGGAAGTATATTTATTCATAAAAAAATAAATAAAGCATTTAAGAATCTCTGTAAATGTAATAATAATTTAAGAATAATTTTAAAGGTAAAATTTTTATTCATACAGTCATAGGTATGTAAAAAAATATGCAATATGTATTATTTCTTTAAATTCACTTTAAATAATTTTAAATAAAATGTAAACAGGACATAAATAGTCTAACTTTATGGTAGTTTTAATAAATTTCAATTTAAAAAATATTTCATGACTATTCAGATAAAAATTTAGATCTAAAAATATAGGTGCTGGAATAGTCTATAAGATTAATATATATTTGCACTAAAATTAACAAATAAAAACTATGGAATATAAATATATAAATTATTATTATATTCTGACTTTCTTAAATATTGTTTTCTATTGTTGTCATACCATATAACAGCATTTTTGCATCCCTATAATGATTTTAATACAATTTTTATTTTTAAAAAAAGTATATTGAATGTTATTTAATAATTATAATAACCTTTTATTATCATTTAATATTAATGTTCATTGCAGTTAGTAGAATCGTATTAACGAAGATTATGACAAATATTGTTCTTTCCTTTCACTCTTATATTTTAAAAATTTTCCTATTTATGAAATCCATCTTTTAAATAAATTTAACAAATGTAATAAAAAAACATTAATAACAAGAACAAGGAAAAATCAATTTAGAAATAAATTGTATGCTGCACGTACATTATGAAAAAGAGAAAAATAAAAAAAATGATACGTTTTTGACGGAATAAACCGGTAAAAACACTGTTTTTACCACTGTCGTGTCGAAAACCAGTTTTTGACGTCAAAAACCCAATCTTGTTTTCTATACATCGAATTTCTCTATATAACTAACTTTTTACTGGAACGATGGATTTCGTTATATAGAGACTCGACTGTATTTGTAAATTTTTAATAGGGAACGACATTAAATTCTGAAAAGACAGAATTTCAGTTTTCTATTTTCGTAAATTAATTTGGTACACTCTTGAAAAAAAAATTCTGTGAAATTACAGAGAATCTACTGATAATGCATTATCTTAAGTTTTATTTAAAAATTACAGAGATTAGAAAAACAGAAATTCTATTACATAACAGATAAATTATTCGGTAAATTTGCAATAGACTCTGTAAATACACAACATTCTGTGTTTTTTTTTTTTTTTTTAATGATAATAATTTAATTTAGTTTCCAAAATCAGTAAATTACTCTATCGTCTATGAATCTGAATTTTTCAAGTAACTTTAAGCTGCTAAAACACTTTTTTCTTTTTTTACACACTTTGTTTCTAGCCGTCCGGGGGTTTGAACCAGAAACCTCTTGCCAGTGAAGCTGTACCTTCCCGACTGAGCTATAGGATGTTTTGCCAGTTTGTTAAAAATGTGTCTTTTGTGATTCAGCGGCTAAAAGTCGATAAAAATCCCCATCAATACCGAAAAGATGGTTTTTCTCTTTCTACATTATTCTAACATATAAATAAATAAAATTAAACTAAATTTTCTTTTTTTTTATACTCCTAATAAAATTGCAAAATATTTTTAACAGTGTTTATTTTGAATTATAAATTTTTAAAAAGGAAAAAATATCTTTAAATAAAGACGAAATTTCTACAGGGAATTAGATATAATATAAAGGAAATGTCAATAAAATTATGATTGAGAAACTCGATCGAATGCATTTAACCAATAACTAATCAGGGGTGTAGTCGTAAACAGAGGATGTACGCTCTAAACAGAGGATATACGCTCAAGGCAAAGAATATATTCTAAAGTGCGTATACTATAGTTTTTTTAAGAAACAGAGGTTATACGATGTTCCTTTAAAAAATCCAGAAGATATACGGCGTATACCTCCGTATACCCTCCACTACATCCCTAGAGCTAGTATAAATTTACAGAGGGTCTCGCTTTTTTTTTTTTTTTTTTTTTTTTTTTACAGAAATTTTTAACGGTGTGGGTTCAGAGATTACTTCTAAAAAAACAAACACACAAACGTTATCTCTTAAGAATAATAGCATAGCTATCACTTATTAGCTCACAGGCTATCATAGCCTGAGAGCTTATGTGCCCGCCCGTTTTGTATGTATGTGCGCACGTTCGTACGTAACGCGATAACTCATGATAAAAATATCCCATCCACTTGAAATTTCGTATATGGGTATATCCTGATAAGGCGCTTCCCTGATTAGTTTTTGGAGTTCATTCGATATGTATAAGAGGGGGAACGGGGGGCTCATACCCTTCCCTTAATTGATATGAATGGGTTTTTCATGCAGAAATATTAGTTTTTGTAGAAAATTTACACATAGGATCATTCTGATGAAGCGCTTCCGTGATTGGTATTAGGTGTTCATTGGATAAATATAAACAGGGGAAATGGGGGTTCTAATGCCCCTCCCCTTACTTTATATAAATGGGTTTTTCACGCACAATTGTCAGATTTCGTTCAAATCTCTGAATAGTTTTGGAAGTTTAATGGTTAAGTATATAAAAGAGAAGGATAACTCTTCTTAAATTATATAAATGGGCTTTTATTAAGAATTTTCCGATTTGCTTTAAATTTTGGATATGGATTTTTTATATGATAAAGCATGTCCCTGATCAGTTTAGAGGGTTCAATGATTAAGTATAAAAAGGGGAAAGGGGGGAGCTGATCCCCCCTCCTTAATATTTTTTTTCGAACGGAATTAACTCTTGAAAATATAAGGCTGTAATGTACAATTAGTATGCGTAGCCTGTGAGCTCAATGCCATCAGTTTAACTGGACAATATTCTTTTTATTTCAATATGTGTAATTATTTTGCAAATATAAATTTTTAAACTCCAATTATTCATTTATACTAACCCTGTATATAAATATAGATACTTTAACTCTCGTTATTTACAGATATAAACCTACAACTTTTTGACTTGGACGATGCAATGTTGTGTTACTATGCTGTTCTTTCTTTCATTCTCATCAGTGCATCTCGGATGACATCGATTACGGGTATAGTGTACATAGGAGAAGTCAAATCGCCATCGATGGACATACTGTATCCAATTATGAAAACATTCCGGAGGGAATTGGGTCGCTTAGTAAGTCGATTTTATATTAATAGACCGGGAGGCGGCAGCACAGGCAATCATCTCATAGAGTTGGATTCTGAAATTTCACAATTAACCAAATCACAATTCGCATATTAAAACTCAGTTGGTCTGCCAATTCAAATCTTGTTGGAAAAAAAAAACCTAACAATCCTATATATTTTAGCGGTTGACCAGTAGATTTACCGTTGGATATTTCTATTAGTAGCTCTAAATGCTTTCATACCCTTGGGTACAGGAACACACAATAATAAACCTACTAATTAACTACTAAAATCAGATCTGAAGGTAGTTTCCACTAAGATATGCTTTAGTATGGCAGTTACATTTTAATATGCGAATCACTATTTGTCTAATCCGGGAATTTGAGCTTCCAATTCCATGGGGTGATTATCTATAGTACTACCGCCTTCTGGTATTTTATGTTTACTTTTATTTATCTGTATTGTGCACAGCTTGTTCTAACATTAAGGGCGAATTTAAGTCCCAATCATTTTTAGGTGCATTCGTAATTATGTAATCACGTAGCACTATAGTCGTCATTTAGTCTGTCTGTCTGTGCATCTGTCTATCCATCTGCATATTATAGAGCAAAAACTTCCCAACCGAAT
Organism: Maratus speculifer; assembly: GCA_964019185.1. NCBI lineage: Eukaryota > Metazoa > Arthropoda > Arachnida > Araneae > Salticidae > Maratus > Maratus speculifer. The sequence goes on from OZ025303.1 coordinate 180,189,671, forward strand.
CGTTTGAAATTTAAAACATATAATTATTGCATAATTTTGACGAGTTATTTCAAATTTTACGAAAATAGGATGCATAGTTTATTTACAGCGACAATCAAAATTATTCTCTTACATTGTGGCCAATGGGAAAAAAAGCTTCAAGTGCATTTTAATGATGTTAGAGTCTCTCTCTAATATAATGAAATTGGTATGCATCTATGAAGTATGTACTACAATACACATTCTTTTCATGTACAAGCTGTGGTGCAAAGTCTATTTGTTATTCATTTACATTGCCACACAAAAGTATTTCTTTACGTAATGGTATAGGGGGAAACATTGTTTGGGGCGCTTTTCACATTTTACGAAACTGATGTACATTGCTGAAGTTTGCTACAAGTTACTTCCTGTATAATACAAAACAGATAGTGTTTACAGGGACACGCAAAAGATTCGGGCTACTATACTGTATCCGAAGTATTTGTATACTATTTCACCAAGATCTGAATATTTTAAAAATTCGTTATAGTACGAACCCACCTTATTTACTACGCTTGACGCGCAATTTCCGACTTGTTTTACTTCCATGTAAATATTTGGTTAGATGATCTATGAAGGCACATTTTCAATAAAAGAATCCTTTAGAATATAAATTTGAAATTTAAAACTAGTCTAATTAAATAAAAAGAGGTTGAACATTCAAATGTCAACGAGAGAAATTGCTTAAAAAGGAATCGCTACATTGAATTTATTTTAAAACTGCTAATTAGCTAATTACAATAAAAGTATGAACATAGGTTAGTTTAATTCCAAAGACAAAGATTATTTTTAACATTAAATTACCAAAATACTAGTTCCATAAGCTTCAAATGTTCAAATTATTGAAAACTTAAACTGCATTAATATACCTAACCAAGGTAATAGGCCAAGAGCTAACAGCACAAAAACCTAAGACATCGAGCACCATGAAAAAAAAAATTATTTTTTTTTTCTTGTGCTCGAATTTAATAATAGGGAGTAGTAACCTTTGGAATTAGTAGTAATAGGGGAATCTAATGATCCATGTCTGCCGAAAGTGAAGTGGTACATAAGCCAAAAATTAATACCACTAGTGCAGCGGTTCCCAAACTTTCTCGGTACACGACCCCCCTTTCAGTGAAAAAATTTTCGCGACCCAGCCAAGATAAAGTTGTACATCAGTAAGCTATTTTTTATTATCTCTATACACTCGACATCCTATCCTATGAAAAACGCTAATTTTCGTACATTATCAACAAAAGCAAGAATTGGTAATCTCTCTGGTGTATGTAATGCACAAACAACAAAGAAAGCTAAAAATGCGTTTAATTATTATGAAAACATAACTTTATAATCAATGAGATTTCTGGTATTGGTGTTTTTCAACGTGTGGAATATATAGTAACTCGTAGTTTGTCTCAGTACTTTTCTTTCAAAAGCAGCAAATTAGAAAAAGCATGTTCTCATAAGCACGAACTGTTGAATTTCATAAAGGACCTTAAAGGTGATTTAAATATTTCTGGATATTCTGTTCGTATGTATATTAATCTAGAAGGGAATCAAGGATTTTTCCTTGAAATATTATTTCCTGTTGAAATTGTCATATTCTTTTAAACAGATGAAATAAAAGATATATTTTGATGACAAATCTTGATTGCTCAGCGACCCACCAAAACAGCTGCCACGGCCCACCAATGGGTCGCGACCCATAGATTGGGAACCACTGCACTAGTGGTTTACTCGTAGGCTTATCATTGTGCTTGCCGTACAATCATTTCATACCTTCGATTGTACGGCAAACACAATATTAAGCCTATGATTCAACCACTAGTGGTATTAATTTTTGGCTTGTGCACCACTTCACTTCCGACTGACATGGATCATTAGATTCCCCAATGACTACTCTTCTATAAAACAATGAGTTTTTTTCCTTGTGCTGGACGCTTTAGGTTTTTGTGCCGTTGGCTCTTGGACTATAAGTAATTATAAGAAAATATCGGTTGAGGCTGTTATGTTTAGTGTTAGCAAATGAAAATCAGCATAAAAAAATTCCTTTGGCACAATATTAGATTTATATATATATATTTATATATATATATTTTTTCTTTTGGATGAAATCTGAGCCTAACATCATAATTATGATCTCAAAATTTAAGTATATCTTTCATGTTTATATTCACCACAAAATATTGCAATGCGCAATAGATTATTAATATGTATATATTTCCAAATTTTAAGTCACGTTTGTCAGCTGTAACTTTGCGAGTGGACAATGGCTCATTTAACCTTTTAAACTCTGATGGGTGAATTTCTTTAAAATTCCCAAATGTCACATTGGCTCCGGTATTTTGCAAAGAAAAAATTCGCTTTACGAAATACACGGGAAAAAAAATGCATGGATATTTTATAAAATAAATTTCGTGGAATATTCCGGTGTCAGTTTGATTTTTCAGGATTAAAATTTAGTGGGAAAAAATTCATTTATCAGAGCTCAAGGGATTAACTTAAGGATAGAATCTCTTAGGGATAGAATCTCGTGTGTAAAAATTCCAAAAAATTATCTCATTGTGAGGCATTTATAGTAAAATATTTAACTTTATCAAAGAAAATTATATATATTTTTTTTCCTTGTAAATGGTTTTTTTTTTTTTTTTTTTTTTTTTTTTTTTTGTAAATATTTTTCTTGAAGAAAATTCCAAAAAATAATCTCTTTGTGGGGCATTTATAGTAAAATATTTAATTTTATCAAAGAAAACTGTTTTTTTTAATTGAACCAAATCTGAACCAGACAAAAATATCCCAAAGAACCATAACCGGATCCAAACAATACAAAATAATTTCCTATGACATGAATCAATCCGAACCTACAAAAAATGTTTGAAAAAATCTTAAATTTGACCAAGACGAAATCTGAAACAAACAAAAATATGCCAAAGAACAATAACCGGATCTGAACAAGTTAAATTTTTTTCCGTGGACATAAACCCGAACCGAACCCGAAAAATGTTTTTGAAAAAAAAAATATTGAAATAAGATCCGAACGAAATCTGAAACCGACAGAAATATGCCAAAGAACCATAACCCGATCCGAGCAAGAGAAAATAGTTTCCGTGGACATGAACCCGAACCGAACCTAAATATTCCATTTGAAAAAAAAAAAAAAAAAAAAAAAAAAAAAAAAAAAAAACGAAATATGACCCGAACGATACCTGAGACCGACAAAAATATTCCAAAGAACCATAGCTCGACCCTAATAAACAACAGAAATTTCTTATTAAAAAAGATTTATAACATAAAACGAATATTCTTTGCACTAATAAAAGTTCATCTCCTATCACAAACTCATTTTCTATATTTGAGTTCATACTTTTAATTTTCTTTCTTTTGTATAATTTTAGGTCATATTTTTAAAATAAATTATTCTTTTATGCTAAAAAATGCAAAAATTTCTTTTTATAACTAACATTTAAAATAGACACGAACGTAAGTACATTAGTGTTTCAAGATTGGGGCAGTTAAGGTTATTTTCGAATAAGAGCTGCTATTTTTTCACACATACGTGCGGTAATTTGTATTGCTAAACTCATAAGATTAACAGGTCCTCTTATTCAAACATTTAATATTATTCTATTGTTCGATAAAAGCAAATGATTATTAAAATCATGCTATAAAACTTGACCTTTTGAACCAAATTTTCGGACGCGATAGACCAATGAAGATCACCATGAGACAACAATCGCCTATAAATTAAGATTTTTTTAAATTAAGCTTTTAGGTTCAGATTGGGTTCATGTCCAGGGAAATTATTTTGTCCTGTTCGGATCTAATTATAGTTATTTGGAGTAAGTTTGTCCGTTTCAGAATTGGTTCGGGTAAGATTTCGAGATTTTTCAAATTGGATTTTTATGTTTGGTTCAAATTACATGTATACAGAAATTATTTTGTCGTAATCGTTATGGTTCATTGGAATATTTTTGTCCGGTTCAGATTTCAATTTTTTTCATATTGAATTTATAGGTTCAGTTCGGTTTGAAATTTTGTCTTGCTCGGATTGCTTTATATTTCATTTGAAAGATATTGCTGAGCTCGAATTTGGTTCAGGTCAAATTAATATCACTAAATTTCTTAAATTCTTATTTCATTTTCCCACCCTCTCGACTAATATATCTTCGAATAGGTTTGATAACGGATTTTCCTTCGGTTATAGATTTGTTAAGATATGAATGAGCTCCTGGATGTGAACAGTGGAACTAACAAATTTTACAGAGCATGCGCAGCTTGCCTTCTGTTTGGTAAAGCAAACAACAGCGAGCCGGGTAGGAAGCTCTTATAGAATATTGGCTCTTAATTGAGCGGTGGTTACCATTATTTCCGAATAGAAATTTCAGAAAATTTCTTAAATTGCTATTCGTTTCCCTTCTCCCCCCCGTTGAGCCATTTATTTACGGATAGATTGAAAATAGGAGTACCTTTCAGATTTAGCTGCTCATCATAGTGATGTAAAGTGAAATTGAAACAATCAGCAAAGCATGCATAGCACGCCTTCTATACCGCCCCGCGGGTGACCGTGATCTGTGTCGGATGTTCCAAGAAATATAATGCACTCCGAGGCGGTGGAAAGTGAAACTAAAAGACTTTGTAGTGCGTGATGGTTAGGATACCCAGGTCAAAATTCATGCTTGTACCAGCAACAAAAATATGCTAGTTATTGTTAGGTATTGCTATGTCTGCTGGATTTTCATGCTATATGCTAGCTAGCATCACATGCTATTACATGCTAGCTAGCATCACATGCTATTATATGCTAGCTAGCATCACATGCTATATCGCTAGCTTGCACAACAAAAGCATGGCAAACTATATGCAAGCATTTCAGGCTTATTTCCAGCAAAGTGGGCCAATACACACCATGAATTGCTGGAAAGTCTGCTGGAACCAGCAAATATGTAATGCTAGTTTATGCTAGTTTATGCTATTTTACTTGTTGGGTTATAGCACTTGGTGCTTGTATAGTAAACAAATTACATCATGAATTTCGACCTGGGTATTTAGTTTATTCTAACTGTTTGTTACGTTAGAATTTGGTATCGGTTGGTAACAGTAAGGTTGCGATTAAGTTGAAATTGCGTTATAGTTAGATTTTGTATGTGTTTTCAGGTTAGGTTACAGTTAGGTCACGGTTAAGTTACAGTTATGTTAAGGTTATGTTATGGTTAGATTACAAATAGGTTACGATAAGGTGGTTATATTACTAGGTTACTTTTATGTTATATTTATGTTACGATTAGGTTACAGTTAAGTTGTAGATAGGTTACAGACAGGTTATGGTTACTGTACAATTAAGTTACACTTAGGATTTTGTCCAGAGAGTTAACATTACGCATGGTTTGTTTAAAAATATACATATAGTTTTGTACAATGGCTCTAAAATTATAATATTATATACTAACCTTTTAGTTAATTATCGAGCATCGATTTCATTCACGGTATAGTCAGATTTAAGAATGATATAATTAGTTTGAAATTCAAAATATTTCACCTCGGATTTCTATGTAAAAAAGTAATTAGTTACGTGACCTAGCAATGATTTTTACGGAAAAATATTAACTCTTTAACACGAAAATCACGCAATCGTTGGACACATATTCCCTCCCACGTTTCCCATTGCAGCTATTTCAGTATTTTTACCAGTTAAACATCAGCTGTTTGTTTTTTTTAAACCGATTATTCACACAGTCTGCGCCACATATTTCAGACAATGTATTTCCACATAGTTTGAATTATAGATAAAATCATACAAATTTCAAGTTTTTTTAATATTATTATTACGGACCCAGGCAACGCCAGGCGGGTCAGCTAGAAGGGAATATAGTAAATCTTACAAGCGCTTTGAAAATCGAAAAAAAATTGATGTATTTACGCATTTTTGACACTGGAGATTCTAAAAAACATATTTTTAGGAAAAAAATTGCCATCCGTCTGTGTGGGAATGTGCTTGTCTGTCCGTCTATTTGTAAACGCTGTATCTCCCGAATAAATTGAGATAGAGACTTAAAATTTGATTGTACTTAATATGTAATAATGGAAATAAACCTATTGAATATCAATAACCTCGTTTATTCGTAAATATTTTTTCGAACTCTTGAAGTATTCGTTCCGATGAAAAGTACATATAAAATTTCGAATTCTTTATTTTAAGTAATGGTTGTAAAAGAATAAAAAAACGTAAATTTTGCATAAATAATGAAATCGATCGGATGGTTAGTTGTCAGATATTTATAATCCTATTTTCTATACTCTTCGATTTTTCATGACTTTATATTTCAATCAAATTTCAATTCAAATATATATTTTAATTGGAAATGAAACACTTCATCCGAGTAAGTAAACTGTTAGTTAATAGCTTTATCATTTTTGGAGTTATACGGATGTTTCTTTTACTACTTGATCATTGGGTCAACTAAAAAATTATCGCCAAACTATAAGATTAAATGCCAGTAATGGCTTATCGTAAATGTCACATGACTGGACATTAAATACGTTACCTGTGCTGGTATATCATAAGTGATTTTTAATTTGACGTTTTATGTGCATTTTTATTAACCTTTTACTAATTTATTTGTTCTTTCATTATTTAAAACAAAAATTATGCCAATTTCCATAATTTACGGGTAGTTTGGCAACTTATACAGTTTGTCGAAATGGATCGATGGGATAGTCAAGTTCTATAAGGACTCGCAATTCCATAATAGAGTTGTGTATCCTATGTATCCTATGTATTTAAAATATTTAAATAAACAGTTAAATTTTATTACTTACCCATCATACGTAGTATAGGGTAAGTCTTGCAATCGTTTTGAAAATCGAAAATTTTTTTTGACGGATTTACACGTTTTAGATAGTGCAGATTCCGAAAAACATATTTTTAGAAAAAAAAATTTGCCGTCCGTCTGTCTGTCCGTCTGTCTGTCTGTCTGTAAACGCTCTATCTCCCGAACAAATTGAGATAGAGACTTGAAATTTTGTATGTAGTTGGTATGTAAGAATGGGACGAACCCTATTTAATATCAGCAACCTCGATTATCCGGAACTATTTTTTTCGGACTCTCGAAAAATTCGTTCTGATGAAAGGTACATAAAAATTTTCGAATTTTTTTATTCTAAAGAATGGACGTAAAAGGCAATAAAATAACACACATTTTGCATATAGAACGAAGTCGATCGGATTATTAGTTGCCGAGATATTTGTAATCCTGTTTTCCACATTCTTCGATTTTTCATGACCCTGTATTTCATTCAAATTTCAGTTCAGAGGTATATTTTAATTGGAAATGAGACGCTTAATCCGACACAGTTAATTGTTAGTTAATAGAATTATTATTTTTGGAATTATAAGGATGTTTCTTTTACGCAGTTCGGTACTACTTGAGTAGTTTGGCGTTTTATATACTTTGTCGAAATTGGTAATCAGCAGTTCTTTTATATAGCATTACTATGTATATTAACACTATTTAAATTTTGTTTATGAATTGCAATGCATTGTATAAATAGTTTTCACATGTTTTATTTTCACATACATATCCATGATGGGTAAGTATTACGGTGGCCCCCAACGACTAGTTTTGGAATTGCAATACATTTTATAAATAGTTTACACGAATTTTATTTTCATATTTTATGGTATACATATCCATGATGTATGAGTATTACGGTGGCCCCCAACAATTAGTTTTCCATATGAATGAGACAATTGTTATTAACTAACAACTAATTTTTTTTTTCTCTTGTTCTCTTTTCCAGTCCAGTTTTCCAGGTAGAATTGCCAAGATCGAGATCTTGAATGAAATCTTCATAGTACGATGGACTGTGAACTTAATAAAACCTTTCCTCACGACAAAGAATGTCGAAAGGGTAAGTGTGTGCGTACGATAAAATATCAATTTTAATTATTAAAACCAATCGGATGTAACAATCCCAAAACTTTCTGCTATTTTATACATGTTAATACTGCAAAATTCGCTAGCACATTGCCGAAATTAAATGACGTTCTTTGCCCATTGTAAGGATTCTAAAGGAATGAAATTTCGTGTTAACCCTTTCCGGCACACTGTGCCCGGTCTGGGATACCTAATTTTAATTCCAAACTTTCAATCGGCACCAGTAATATTTTACTAAAATTTTGCTTTTACAATAAAAGCTTAAATTAAGGATTTCAAAGTATCTAAAAAATTCGTTTGCAAATTCTGGTGTCAGTCGATAATTTCTCATTTTATTACAGATTTTGCCCGTGCCGGAAAGGGTTAATATGCGAATCGAGATTTGACTAATCCTAGATTTTCATCCATGAACTCGATGAGATGTTTGTCTTCTTTTAGGAATTTTTGTTTTCAATATTATTTTTATTGCATTTTTTAGGAATTTCTAGAACCCCAACTACTTATTAACCCAACTTTGATTTAAGTATTTAGTGGGTTAACACGTTGAGTGCCAAGTCTATTTTGCCTGTCTTTCCATTTGTACTGCGAAAGTAAGCTTTCCAATGCACAATCTAATTCAAAAAAAAAAAAAAAAAAAAAAAAAAAAAAAAAAAAAAAAAAAAATCTGCAAAAGTCTTTAAAATTTTCGAATACGAATTTTTACTTACCCATCATACGTAGTATAGGGTAAGTCTTGCAATCGTTTTGAAAATCGAAAAAAAATTTTATGACGAATTTACACGTTTTAGATAGTAGAGATTCCGAAAAACATATTTTTAGAAAAAAAAAATTGCCGTCCGTCTGTCTGTCTGTCTGTCTGCAAACACTCTATCTCCCGAACAAATTGAGATAGAGACTTGAAATTTTGTATGTTGTTAGTATGTAAGAATGGGACGAACCCTATTTAATATCAGCAACCTCGATTATCCGGAACTATTTTTTTCGGACTCTCGAAAAATTCGTTCTGATGAAAGGTATATAAAAATTTTCAAATTTTTTTGTTCTAAGGAATGGACGTAAAAGGCAATAAAATAACACACATTTTGCATACAGAACGAAGTCGATCGGATTATTAGTTGCCGAGAAATTTGTAATCTTGTTTTTCACATTCTTCGATTTTTCATGACCCTGTATTTCATTCAAATTTCAATTCAGAAGTATATTTTAATTGGAAATGAGACGCTTAATCCGACGCAGTTAATTGTTAGTTAATATAATTATTATTTTTGAAGTTATAAGGATGTTTCTTTTACGCAGTTCGGTACTACTTGGGTAGTTTGGCGTTTTATATAATTTGTCGAAATTGGTACATTAGCAGTTCTTTAATATAGCATTACTATGTATCTTAACAATATTTAAATTTTGTTTATGAATTGCAATGCATTGTATAAATAGTTTCACATGTTTTATTTTCATATACATATCCATGATGGGTAAGTATTACGGTGGCCCCCAACGACTAGTTTTCCATCTTGAGAACAAAATTAGTTTTATTTTAATAACATTAATCGTAGCAATCCAAATATATTTAATAGGATGATATCGAGTCCCAGGGTGCAGGGCATCTCCGAGCTTCGGTTCCAAGTACGGGGGGCGCCATGCTTGCATGGTGATTGTTAGGAGTAACACCGGAAGACTGGTGCCTTTCGATGTAAGGGCCGGCTGTAGGTTGGACAGAGCTGTAAAGGCTTACCTACGGCTACCCATTCTCCCTGGAAAAGAACTAGAGCTTCGGAGATGCTATCGAGTTTAACCCAATGTTCGAAAAACGTGGGGGTCTGTTGAAAATAGTTTTCACCCTTTTGAGACCTGCACCAGACGTAACGGTAAGAAGAAGGGTCGGTGACCAGGCCCGATGCCTGGCGTTTTATCATTCTCTCTCTCAATATGGTTACAATTATAGGAAATAAGACATGCGATGTGGAAGCCCCACAACCCACTATCTCACTTAAATCTCAACCCGAGACTATAATGTCTCCGCATACTTCAAGCTCACAATCTATTGCATCAGGCTCAGGTCTGCAACCGAATGATAATCAGAATCACACTAAATCTTGGGCAGATAGAGTAGAAGAAGCATATGCTGAAAGATTCTTTGTTGTCAAAAGATTAGAGGGCAGCTTTGATAGGGTATCTCCTTTCTTGATACACAAATCTATCCAGGGACTCATTGGGGAGCCAAAAACCATAAAAAAAATAAAATCTGGCGATCTTCTTATAGAAGTAAACAATAGCACTCAGGCTACAAATCTAAAGAAATGTACACATTTTGCTAATATACCTATTTCCATTAGTCCACATAGAACCCTCAATACATGTAGAGGGGTAATTTCTGAAACAGACCTCTTACATGTTACAGATGATGAAATTTTTGAAAATTTAAAAGAACAAAATGTAATTCAAGCAAGACGAATAAAAATCTACCGGCGAGACGATCAAATACCAGCCAATCAAATTCAAATACCTACTAAACACATAATCCTCACTTTTAACTCACCCAACCTTCCCAAACATATAAAAGCTGGGTATCTCTCATGCTCTGTCAGACCTTATATCCCGAACCCACTGCGTTGCTTTAAATGCCAACGCTTTGGGCATTCAAAAACAAATTGCCGAGGTAAACTCACTTGTGGTCGGTGCGGTGTTGCTGACCATGAAAGTACTGACTGTAATGCTACCCCACACTGTGTAAACTGTAAAAAAGATCACCCATCTTACTCAAAATCCTGTGAAAAGTGGAAAATGGAAAAAGAAATACAAACAATACGTACTAAAGACAATATACCATATCCGGAAGCAAGGAAAATTATTGAATCCAGGACACCTAAAGTTGGTTTATCATATGCTAATGCTGTATCCAAAGTACCTCAAAAAATATATAAGACTATTGCAACACAGACTGAGCCCCTCGCACAAACAACTCGTCAAAATCAACCAAAAGAAAATATAAATTCAACTAAATCGCATCTGATATCCAAATCAACACACTCCACTTCTGCCAATTCATCACAAACTGCCTCTCCAAGATCAGTACATTCTAATACTTCCAAAATACCATCTCATAACAGGAACACACAAATTAAAACTAAAACTTCTTTAAAGCAAAATATTTCAAAAACTAAATCTACTATATCTGCAATACCCCCACTAAAAAAGAACAAAATCTCAAAAAGTCAGACAAATTCACAGAAAAAAGACAAAAAAAATCAAAGTATGGAGGATGACGATGCTATGGACCTTCATCCCGAACCGGATGAAATACTGGACGACGGAGAGAGTAGTATGTCTACTGTCTCTGATCAAAATGACATAGATACTCATATCTAACTCTCCTAATTATGAATAACATCATATCATGGAACTGCCGTGGCTATCTTAATAAACATGACGAAATCCGTGACATTCTCTCTGACCATCAACCACTCTGCTTAGCTCTACAGGAAACTCACCTAAAACCAAATGACAAAGCAAAATTACGCAATTATGCTGCTTACAGGAAAGACTTCACTGGTAGTGATAGGGCCACCGGAGGAGTGGCCCTCTTCATCTCCCGCAATTTACCCCATTCCTATATCAGTTTAAATACTAATTTACAAGCAGTTGCAACCCGTGTACATATTAACAGGCTAATAACTATTTGTACAATATACCTACCACCAAATCAGTCTATACAATCAGCACATCTAGATAATCTCATTCTCCAACTCCCGACTCCATTCATCATCGTTGGAGATTTTAACGCTCATAGCCAACTCTGGGGTAATTCTGACAATAATGCTCGTGGTGATGTTATTGAAAACCTTATTTCTGACAATGGCTTATGCCTGCTCAACAATGGTGATCATACTTATTTTCATGAACCAACTCGCACTTTTCATGCTATAGATCTCGCTATTTGCTCCCCTTCTGTCTATCCATATTGGAACTTCTGGGTCTCTAATGATTTGCACGGCAGTGACCATTTTCCTACCTTTATCACACAGACCACTTCTAACAGGGATTCTAAAAATTATTTTAAACGTTATATTTATGACAGAGCCAATTGGCCAACTTTCACTATTGAAGCTAACATTACTAATGACATGCTTGACTGTGATATTGACGATGCACTTGATAATATCACCCAGTGTATTATCAATGCTGCAGATAATAGCATTCCTATATCTACTGCTTCTCCTAGGCACAAGAAGCCATGGTGGAACAGTCAATGTCAAACCACTAAGAAAAATCAACAGAAGGCCTGGAACATCTTCCGGAGGTATCCCAGTAATACGAACTATATCGCCTTCAAAAAAGCAAAGGCAGAAGCTAGAAGAGTGCGTCGCAAAAGCCAGCGTGACTCCTGGAAGCAATATGTATCAAACATCAGTTCTAATACTTCAAGCAAAGTTCTCTGGAAAAAAGTAAAAAACTGTATGGGTCTGTACTCTGAAAATCATATCTCAATCTTAAATCACAATGGCCAAACTATAGCTTCACCCAAAAATACTGCAGAAACAATAGCAAATACACTTGCATCTAATTCTAGCTCTGACTCATACCACGAACCTTTTTTATCATATAAACGACAAATGGAAACTATCCGCATTAATTTTAATTCGCGCCAGTCTCACGCATATAATGTACCTTTTTCTATTTCAGAACTAGAAAAATGTCTTCAAAGTAGCCGTTTATCTGCTCCTGGTCACGATGGGATTACATACACTATGCTTAAACATCTCTCCACAGTTTCACTCAATAAATTACTTGCTTTCTATAATAGAATTTGGATCGAACATGTTTTTCCTCAGGCCTGGTATAAAGCTATCATCATTCCTTTCCCTAAACCGGGAAAGGATCCCACTGACCCTAATAATTACAGACCTATTGCACTCTCTAGCAACCTTTGCAAACTTTTAGAAAAAATGGTCAACCTTCGCCTTGTGCATGTTTTAGAATCTAATAATTGCCTAGCCTTGTTTCAAAGTGGTTTTCGACGTGGTAGGTCAACTATTGATAATCTCATGCATCTTGAAAATTACATACGGACTGCTTTTCTTAAACGCAACCATTTGGTGTCAGTATTTTTTGACATGGCGAAAGCCTATGACACAACCTGGCGTTATGGGATACTTAAGGACCTGTTTAACCTTAACATTCGAGGGAACCTCCCCATTTTTATTAGAAATTTCCTCGCCATTCGTCTTTTTCAAGTTCGAATTGGAGGAATTTTATCAAACTTTCATGTACAAGAAGAGGGTGTGCCTCAGGGTAGTGTCCTGAGTGTCACCCTCTTTGCTATCAAAATAAATAACATCCTTGGCCAGCTACCCCCTTCTGTCAAAGGGGACCTGTATGTAGATGACTTTCGAATTATGTGTATGGGACAGGATATGCGCTTTATTGAGAGACAATTGCAAATTGCAATCACCCGTATTCTTAATTGGACTAACAAAAATGGTTTTACTATTTCTCATGACAAAACCTCTTGTGTGCATTTCTGTAGACGAAGGGATCTGCATTCAGATCCTGATATTTTTATCGGTTCAACCCACATACCTGTTGTGGATAGTGTTCGTTACCTCGGCCTTTATTTTGACAAAAAACTAACTTTTTTACCGCACATCTTACATTTACGGACAAAATGTGAAAAGTCACTAAATCTATTAAAAGTTTTATCAAACACTTCATGGGGTGCTGACCGTACTTCTCTTCTTAAAATTTATCGCTCTGTGATCCGTTCTAAAATTGACTATGCCTGCCAGGTCTATGGTTCAGCCCGTATTTCTGTACTCAAAAAACTCGACACTGTGCACCATAGTGCACTCCGTGTGTGCTCTGGTGCTTTTCGTACTTCTCCAGTCCTAAGCCTTTATGTTGATTGTAATGAACCCTCATTGAACTATATTCGTGAAAAGAGTTCATTGGAATTGTATTACCGTATCCTGTCACATCCTGAACATCCCCTTCATGCTTTTATTTTAAATACTGACAATGATACTCATTATCAACATCGCCCATCTTGTATTCCATCTTTTGGTCTCAGAGTAAGGAACATTATTGACAATGGCCCCTTGAGTAACATCGAGGTGAGACCATGCAAATTGCACATGTTTCCTCCCTGGAAACCTCCTTCTATTACCACTCTGCATCCCTTTAAAGGGTATGATAAAAAGAACTTGGCTCCTGCTGCTTTTCAACAGCTGTTTGCTGCACACCGCTCAAATTTTAATAATTATACCGACATCTACACAGATGGCTCCAAGAATGGAAACACTGCTGGTTGTGGAGTTTTCTGCGAAAACACATCATTAAGTTATCGTCTTCACTCCTCTATTTCCGTTTTTTCAGCTGAACTGATTGCAATTGAAAGAGCAATGTTCCACATCTCTAATCATCATAGTTCATCATTCATCATTTACACTGACTCAAATAGCTCTATTGATGCAATTAAATCATTAAAAAAACATCCCTATGTCATGTCCATCTTAAATCTTTATAATAAATTGACAAGACGTGGTTACAATATTTTATTTTGCTGGGTACCTGGACACATGGGTATTCCTGGCAACGATAAGGCCGATGAGGCAGCCAAACGTGCTCTTCTTCCATTACGAGTAAAAATTCCATTCTCAGACATTAAACTACACATTAACTGTTTTATTCATGATAAATGGCAAAAAAGTTGGGATATAGAACACAATAATAAATTACATCATATTAAACCTACTATCAAGACCTGGTTATCGACATATCCTAGAAAGTCTGATGTTATATTGACTCGTCTGAGAATTGGACACTCGAGGGTCACACATAGACATCTATTACTTAGGGAGGATGCACCCATGTGTCCACATTGTCATTTTGATCAACTTACCATATACCATATCTTAACTGACTGTCCGGGCCTCCGGCACCTTTATAGAACTTATTTTAATTCATCATCACCACTTTTGACAAACCTCATTGGGGAAACACCTCATGGGGCACTCTTTACCTTTCTTAAACATGCTGGTTTTTACTTTGAAATATAATTTTTTAATTTCTATGACATTGAAACCCTGAACAACATCTGGATGGGACTCCATTCACAGTGCATTTTCTATTTGCCTACTTTTACATCCATATCTAATGTTTTAGCTATTTAATTTCTACTTTTATATATTTGCTTGACTGTATCTGGATGGGAAACCCCCATCCAGATATTTTGGTGCTTTTCGTTTTTACTCTTTTGTCTTTGGTTTGGCGCAGCATGTCCCACAAGGGATTTTGCGCCATTAAAACTTATACAACCAACCAACCAACCAAATATATTTAATGAAGTTTTAAAATTATCTCATCATCTGAAATTTAACGAATGTGCTTATTTTGTGAACTATTTAATTCATATTTATATGAAAATAGACTTAGAAAAAATTTTGGAGACGTATTACAACATGATTTGAGTGAGCACTACAATTTTCTAATGCTTCTTGCCTTTTATCACACATGATTCGTTCAAAAAAATAACTTATACAGTCGAGTCTCTCTATAACGAAACTCCATACATCGAATTTCTCTATATAACGAATTTTTAGTAGGAACGTTCCCCTTTCCCCATGGTAACATTAAAAATATTCTCTATATATCGAAATATCTATCTCCATATAACGAATATTTTCATAAAATGTTCTTTATTCAGTTGTAAAAAAGCTTCGAAATCACGTGAAATCAATTTTCCATCACTTATTTCTAATTTATCGTTCAGTGTTGAGTTTTTTTTTTTTTATATTACTTCTCTGCTTGAATCTCCTTGTTTATCAAGTCCAACAAATTCACACCCCCCCCCCCCCTCCTCCCATACACCTTTCAACGTTTCAACATCTTTCTCTGTCAAAACAGTGTCAAGTGGATAGTTATACATATAAGAACGGGATCAATGGGGGTAACTGAAGAAAAAATAATATACAATTGCTTCAAAAAGGCCGAATTTTATATACTAGAGGATAATGTGGATTCTGAGGACGGAGAAGATGCGACTTGTGCAGACTTAAAAAGAGAAATAGAAATAAATTAAGGAATGCAGAGATGTCAATAATATCTCTCTGATTTTTTTTGGAAGTGGATTATAATATCACTATTCCACAGTACTGATACAGTACTTACTGATAGTGATATTTTAAACAGAGTTATGAACAATTTCAAATTCTTAATTAAACACATCAAAAATAACAATTGTTCAAAATTTACACATTAAATAAGAATTTTAACGTTATTCTCTAACAACGAATTTCTCTATATAACGAATTTTTTTCTCGAACAGTGGATTTCGTTATATAGAGACTCGACTGTATTTTTAATTCAAAGACTGAAACGTATGCATAAAATGAAGGAATCGTCAACGGTGCGAATTAAGAGAATTAAGCAAACTTTCATTATTGTTATTACTAAATGTCAAAATATAAATAAAGTCATAATAGGAAAGGCGCAGCCATACACTATCATTTCTTTATGTAAAAAGTAACTGAGTAAATTTCAAGACAAAATAATATTCGATGAAAAGTCATGTATTATTAATAGTACACTAGATCCGAAAGGGTTAAATATAGACGGTATTGTAAACGATGCTATAAAGAAAATGTGGCACAATTTGATAAAGGAATGGACAGAAAATTAACTCAGCAGATTCCCAGATTTTGCGATACCTGCGAAATACAATCGTTTTTAGCACTCTCCAACAAAGTTGAAATGTGCTTATGCATTTGGTTTGTCTGTCCGTTTGTCCACGCTCTAATTCTAGTAAATAAAGTCAGATTTTCATGCAATAAAAAAATAAAAATTAAAAAAAAATTTGATATTGCATATTATGTATATACAATTAATGGTTCGTTTACAAGGACACTCAGAACAATTCAATTAATTTATGGTATATAAGGGAAAATCGTTTTGAGAGTATTGATGACCCCCTTTCTTTCATAAACTTAAACGTAAATTAGCAGAGTTGTGAAATGGAAGTCTGAGAGATAACAAAAGTTCTTGGAGACATATTTTTATTAACAGTACTTGAACATAACAATCTCCACACAACACAAAAAAAAACATTTAAACTAACATTGATGCTAAAATAATTAAACATGATGAAAAACTAACTAATCTTAACTGTGCTGACAGCATCTATACGCACGGTAAGCATACCGGCACTACTAAATGAATGCGTAATAAACCAACTCTTAGAAAAACACATCACCAAACCTTCGATCCTCGGCCAAAGTCTTAAAAAGCAAAGAAAATCTTATATTACATTTGCATAATTTCCGCTAGTGGGGAAAAACGGGACTGCGAAGAATCTCTGAAAAAACACTTTTTATGATTGGCCGAACATCGATTACATAATGACGTCAAACAGTTTAGAATACCTTTATATACTCAATTGAAATTCTTGCAATGACGTCAGATTGTGCTTTAATGCAAGTGAAACTGGAAAAACTACGAAATTGATAAAAGTTGCGAACGTAAAGCATCTAAAACTATTAACATAACTTTTAAAGCCAACAAGTATTTTAATGCCATTATGCTTTTCAAATGTGTTGAAACTGATATAAATCACTGAATTTTACTACGATCACGTTAAAACAGAGCATTATTCATGGCATTTTTTATTAATTTACAGGGACACATAAAAGAAAACGGTTACTGTACTGTCTTTGCTTAATAATTGTTGGCGAGTATGTTTTAAATTTCGGCATGCGCTTTTAATTTAATTAGTTTTTTGCATATTATTCTTTATATACAAATTCTATACCTCATACACAGGGCTACTGAAAAGTATTCGCATATCATTTACCTCAGTCGAGGAATTTGTTGAGGGGGAATTTTCAACTAAAATATATGTATCTCTTAAATGAACTAAATTTTGGAATGCATGTTGTTATTAGATACAAATCTCTACATCATATACAGAGTTGCTAAAAAAGTCTGATAATTTTCCGATTGTACATGGAATTTTTTGAAATGTGTTATTCATTTCAATATGGCGAAATGAGACACATTTTATTTTTTTTTAAGCGGTGCAGTTTTGTTACATTATTCTGGATTTGTTAGAAAGTGCTTCATAATCTATGCTTGATGCATGATTTTTTTTCTTTCTTGTTTTGTTTACTGTGTTTTAATAAAACCCATCAAACTGTTTTGGTCAAGAATACAGTAAAACTTCTAAATAACGGTCAGCTAGGGTGCGCGGAAACTGTCCACCATTAGAAAAACCTCAGGGATTCAAAAATTGCTAAGAAATGCTTAGTGTTTCATTGACTTTTATATGTCCTAAAATCTCTATTATATGATTAATTGGAAATTAACTGGGTTTTATTCCTTCAAGCAATAAAACTAAAATAAAATTGCGCAAATCTTTATCCATTGTTTATTATATTCTTACGAAAAAAATCCGTTACAAAACATTGCTTTTGCTTGCGATTACATGTAATTTGTTTTACAATGTGAAGTTTTAATACTGTCAGTAATTTTAATCCTTCTGGATCACCATATTAAAGTTCCGAGCTGGTAAATTGCACTTTTTGACCTTTAAATATATAAAATATTAAATCTGCCGGGGGATATTTCAATGCTCTAGGAGGAGGATGTCCGTCTTGAATTAAACCGCTTCCTGAAATAAACACTAGGTGTGGAAGGGGGGAATTATTCCCAGCCCACCCCCTACATTGATCTGCGATCACAAAATTTATGATACATTGCTGATAAATTTCAAAGCTTTTCACTTTTTCGTTTTTTCTTTTTTTTCTCTCATTAAAAATATTTTTACATTCTTTATCGCTCAAATTATTGCCCTCTATTCAGAAAGTTCGTTATTCAAAGGTTAAACATACAAAAATTTAGGTTTGGGGAGCGGGGATTGAAAACTGTCCGTTAAATAGAGGTGTCCGCTATTCGTGAATGCCCGTTATGGAGGTTCTACTGTGTTTAGTACATTCATGATACAACCCTCAAATTACATAAAATTTATTTAAAATGAACTTTTTAAATGTTATATCGTGTTTTATACTGTCAGTCATCGTTTACTGACGTGACACTTAGCGTGTTAAGGGGCTACTTCAGTCAAATGAAAAGACCCGTTCACTAATGCTAATCCTGTGGAAGAAATTTATGAAGATGTCTCAGTTGCATTTCATTATTTTTAAATGATTTTTTTTCTCTTTTGCTATGGATAGCTGAGATCAATTTGTATTCATCAGGCCGTTTTTCTACCTTTTCGATTTCGGTTGCAGATATTTTTATGAGGAAGGTTTCGCTTTCCAAATCGGTTCCAAAAATGAAAGTGTCCTCGTAAAAAGTATCTGTAAACAAAATCAAAAAGTAAAAAATGGCCTGCATTCAAATTAATCTCAGTTATCAATGCAATAAAAAAAATACTTAAGAATATTTAAATACAACTGACAGGATTCGTACAAATGTACCACTTAATTCTTACAGTATTTTCAAAGTATTTCTCTGTAGAAAAATATTGCGAAATTTGAGAATAAAGGACGTGGTTATAAATTTTGTTTCTTAAAAATTAAATATAAATTTTCTTATCATTAATAGTGGTGTTAGAGTTCTTAAAAAATATAAGGAGTGTGCGAACCTTGAACTGAAATACAGTCGACTCTCGTTAATTCGAACTCGTCGGATCCACAAGAAATGTTCGAATTATCCGAAGCTCGAATTGTGGAAAAATGAAATGAAAGCATATTTAATATGGAACTATTACTAAGGAATTAATGTTATAGTGTTTCTTTTTAGCTTATTTCGTCTGTTATCATTAGAATATGACTTAATATTAAATTAGAATGAATAAATACATAAACGAATTAAAAGATTAGAAATAAGCACAATGGAAGAAAAATTTAAAGCGTCACTGATGGACAGACGGGGCACTAAGAAAAGGAAATCAAATGCATTGGTTTATATGTATTACTCGTTCGGAACAATTTTCACAAAAATCAAAAAAAGAAAGTTATTCAAATGATCTCAAATCCGTGAGAAAGAAAAGAAAAATGAAAAATCGGAATTCTCTTTACTTGGAATTAAACGAAGTAAAAAAAAAATAAGTTTGAATTAATGAAAAATTTTAACGTTATTCTGGCATTGAAAATTTCGGGACTTCGTGTTTAGTTCGAATTAAGCGAAGATTCGAATTATCCGATTTCGAATTAACGAGAGTCGACCGTATTTATAAATTTCTTCCATAGGATTAGTATTAGCGAAAAGGTCATTTCATTTGAATGAAATAGCCTCTTAGTGACTGCAAATTCTGTATACAGTAACTATTTTATAACTAATGTTTATATTTTTCACACAGATTAATTTTTACGGCAGCAACGTGACCGACATGAGGAAAACATATCATCCAGAGCTCCTTCCAGAAGAATTCGGTGGAACGATGGGTCCTCTAAGCAACACATTTTACAAGGAAGAACTTATGAATTTCATAAAAAAACTGAGGAGCGGAAGTACGCAAGAGAATTTTAGATGAAAAACTATATTTTATAAATCCAGAAAGTAAGCTCCATTTACTAATGAAACTAGTCGGAAGTGGCAATCCCAGAACTTTCTTCTGTCTCATGCATTTTAATACTTCCCAAAAAATGAAACATAGCAGCGTCACCGGTCAGGTAATTTACTCCAAAATCTAATCTGCAACAATTTATATCAAATTCTAACTGAATCTGAAATTTGATGAAAATCAGTGTATTAGTATTTGAATTAGAATCATCACAGAAACCATAAAAAAAAAAAACTGGATAGCAGCGCCATTTGTTCAGCTATTTACAAGAAAAACTAAAGAGTACTAATGTACATAAAAGACTAACAGAATCGGAAGTTTCATGAAAACTCGTATATTATTTCCTGAGATAGAGCTATTAAGATAATCGTGAATAATGCCGCATGGCAGCGCCACCTGTTAAGCGATCTACTCCAAAAACTGAAGAATACTAATTTATATCAAGAACTAACTGCATCTGAAGTTTGGTGAAAATTCGTGCATTAGCTCCTGAGATAGAGCTATTGCGATAATCACAAATAATGCACTACGGCAGCGCCACCTGTTGATTGATTTGCATCAATACGTAATCAGCATTATGTCATATCAAGTACTAACTAATAAAGTTTTATGAAAATCCATGCTCTAGTTCTTGAGATATGGCTATTGTGAAAATTGTAAATAATTCAGCATTAACAGCACAACCTATTGAGCGATATATACCAAAAACTAATCAGATCTAATTTATGTCAAAATTTTACAGAATCTAAAGTTTTGTGAAATTTCGTTCATTAGTTTTTGAGATAGAGCACTCACAAAATTTTAGTCACATACATACAGATAGATAGACTGACTCACAGACAGACATTTTGTAATATATATATATATATATATATATATATATATATATATTTCGGATTCTCTGGCTCCCTAAAACAAACAAGTCCGTCAAAAACCGGATTTCGAAAATTTTCACGAATAATACTTTCTTTTTTTAAAGGTAGACGAAGGTAAACGCACGAGGTGTTCTAGGCACAAAAACCAACATATTATCCAAATCT
The DNA here is from genome assembly GCA_964019185.1 of Maratus speculifer. Classification (NCBI taxonomy): domain Eukaryota; kingdom Metazoa; phylum Arthropoda; class Arachnida; order Araneae; family Salticidae; genus Maratus; species Maratus speculifer. Next base: position 180,211,198 of record OZ025303.1, read on the forward strand.
CCATCCAGAAGAATTCGGTGGAAAGATGGTCCTCCAATTAAGACATTTTAGAAGAAAAAATTATGAATTTCATAAAAAAAAAAAAAAAAAAAAAAAAAAAAATACTGAAAAGTGGAAATACGATAGCAAATTTTACATAAAGAAATGTTTTTTTTTTTTTTTTTTTTTTTAATAAATCCAGAAAGTAAATTCCATTTACTAATGAAAAAACCCAAGCTATGCCGGGGCAAAAAAATAAAACGAAATCCGCACACAGATAAAGACTAAGAGAACAAAATCGCCAGTTTGACAGAAACCTAGACTAGATCATTTTCCATTATTGAAATGTTCGAGAAGAAATAACATTCTCCGCATTTTTTCCCCTCTTTTATACATAGACAGAAGACGGCTGTAAACCGTGGGTTTATGGAAGGTTCAGTGCTTACAAAGCGAAATTGCTGTTATAATGACAGTTTAAATATATAAACATTTTTATTTTACTTTAGGACAATATAAATTAAAAAAATGAAAAAAGTTTATTTATCACGTGTTTGTTTTTTTTTAACGAAAAGTGTAAGAAGGATGAACGTCTGTACATAATCAAAACTGTATTCTCTTATTTAATAAAATATTGTATTGAATTTTTGTCTCAGTGAAATACTTATTATAAAATTTCTTGACACCTCATAAATATTTTAGATGGTAGTGATGAAAAATCAAATTTCTTGTAAATTATTAATAATCATATATACGTTAAAATACAAAGGTAAAAATTTAACCATCTAGTACACAGTGTTGCCGATTGGCAACCAATTAACATTCCCCTCATCGTCAAATTTACAAGAAACTTACAAAATTAAATTTTGTCTCCTAGTCGTTTATTTACTATGGCAGGGAAGCGACCGGTTAAGGAAAAACTCAATCAAAAGAGTTGCTAAGTACCATTATTTAAAAAAAAATTCGCCTACTTTAATCCCTTTATATTATTGGGATTGTTTTCTATAAGAAAATACTGGTAGTTCATTCATTATTATTATTATTATTATTATTTTACTCTGTTTTTCTTTGACCAATCGCCACCCTGTGTTGTCTCTTAGCAACTTTATGCTTTACGTATTCGTTTTGACCCTATATTTAGGTTTATTTCACTAATAATACCATTAGCTGATAATATTTGTTTATAGGTGATGATCTCTTTATCAGTTACAAATAAAAAGGAACTTTTGAAGAATTCCATTTTTAGGTGCGTTCGTAATTATGTAAATTCGTAGCACCTATTGTTGTCGCTCAGTCTGCCTGTCTGTTTGTCCGTCTGTCCGTCTGTCTGTCCGCATATAACAACGCAAAAACTACTCAACCGAATCGTTTGAAATTTAAAATACATAATTATAATGTAATTTTGTCGAGTCATTTCAAATTTCATGAAAATCGGATGGATAGATCAATTACAGGGACAATCAAAAGGACTCCGTTACATTACGGTGAATGGGGTAAAAAGTTTCAAATGCATTTTAATCGTTTGAAATTTAAAACATATAATTATTGCGTAATTTTGTCGAGTCATTTCAAATGTTATGAAAATCGGATGCATAGATTAATTACAGGGACAATCAAAAAAATTCCGTTACATTACGGACAATAGAGAAAAAAGTTTCAAATGCATTTTAATCGTTTGAAATTTAAAACATATAATTATTACATAATTTTGTCGAGTCATTTTAAATGTTATGAAAGTCGGATGCATAGATCATTTACAGGGATAATCAAAAGTATTGCATTACATTACGGTCAATGGGAAAAAAGTTTCAAATGCATTTTAATGATGTTACACTCATTCAACATAATAGAATTGGCATGAATCTATGAAATATATACTAAAATATGCATTCTGTACAATCTGTGATGCAAAGAATTTTTATTATTAAATTACAGGGCCACACAAAAGTATTATTCCACTACATAATGCTATACGGGGAAACATTGTTTGGGGCGTGTTTTAATTATATTCAACTATTTCACATTTTATGAATAAGATATACGTTGCTGAGCAGGGGCCTCGCTAAGGGGGGGGGACAGGGGGGGAGCCTCCCCCCCCCCAAACATTCGAAAATGTTCTTACACTTGGCAAATTTAAAACTTTTATGGCAAATTTAATTAAAAATTTTAATAAAAACTGTAACATATTTTCTATTTTCGATAGAACTTGCAAAAGTTACAACTCTAATTGGGAATATCATTAAACTTTTTTACAAATAAGAAGTGTATTTCATTGTCTAAGTGTGGTAACTTGGCAAAATCATAAAACGAGTTGGCAGATGTGAAAATTTGACTTGGCAATTTAAGGTCTTCTCCCCCACCAATAAAAAGGCTTAGCGATGGCCCTGTTGCTGAGTTGTAATAAAAATTACTTCCACCATATTTACAGAAACACAAGGATTTCGACTATTATACTGTATCCGAATTACGCTCTACTATATCAGCAAGATCTGAATATTTTTAAAACTTCGTTATCGTACGAACGCACCTCATTTGCTACGTTCACGTGCAATTTCCAACTTGCTCAAACTATAAATAAATTTCTAATAACAAACAGAAAAAAGAAAAATTTTATTTTTAAAAAATCTTTTTCAAAAGAATATGTTTTGGGGGGTTTTAAAAGTTATTTTAAGGGTGTATTTCGATTCAAACTGCTTTTTTTTCGATTTATTTTTAAATTCATTTTTGCTCTCAAATGCAGCAAACTGGCAAATTGTCTTCTTCAGAAAGTACTCAAGGTGCCGTAATTGTCGATTCTTTGATAAATGCAGAAAATATTGCAAAAAAAGCAATCAAAAACGGTATTTCGAACCGATTTTTCCGAAGCGGGATTTCTGCGAACGAAAAAAAAAGGGTCATACTGAGAAGGTAATTGTTTATAAATCAAATTCTAATGAATAGAGCGTAAAAAGACATCACACGGCACCTTATACGTCTCTTCAAAAATCCCCTCAGCAAGTTTCGTGTTTCTACTTTTAAAAATGTGTCTGAAATTGTATCGGAAAATTTCGAGCTGTTGAAGGTGGAAAAGCGTTTTTTCGAATACACCCTTAAGTAATTTTCAGCAAAGTTTTTTGCAGCAAATATACACTGCTGGCCATCGTAAATGCAACACCCTGAAGGAAGCATGCAAATAATATGAAATTTACAACATGCATTAGCTGAGGTGAGATATGCAAATGATTAGAATTTCAGCGCAGACGCATATCAAGCGCGCCTGTGGCGCCACCTCAAAGCGCTATTTAAGGCTTGGAGATTTCGACGGTTTCAAGTACAGCAATTGTGTTTTTCTTGCTTTTTTTTCAAAAAAACGATAAATTATGCCTCGTAGGAAACAACGATCATCTTTTGATCAAGTATCCGAGTTTGACAGAGGAAGGATAGTGGCATACCGAGATTGTGGGTTATCTTTCAGGGAAATCGGTCGTCGTGTTGGACGAAACCAAACAACTGTGATGCGGATATGTGATCGTTGGGTGCAACAGGGTACGACGGACAGATGTGATCGACCGCATCGACGTCAGTGCACCACGTCACGTGATGACAGGCAGATTGTACGCATGGCAGTGACGGACCGCTCAGTCACATCACGAACCATATCACAGCAGATTCAGTCTGTAACGCATCATCCAGTGTCTGCGCGTACCATTCGACGTCGTTTACAGCAGAATGGTCTGTCCGCAAGACGTCCGTTGCTTTGTCTACCTCTGACGCGGAACCACAGACGTCTCCGCCGCCAATGGTGCGATGAAAGAAGGATGTGCACGACAGAATGGAATGAAATTCTCTTTACTGACGAGTCACGCTTCTGTATGCAACACCACGACGGTCGGATTCGAGTCTGGAGACACCGTGGAGAGAGGATGCTGAACAGCTGCATTATGCACCGTCACACTGGTCCTGCACCGGGTATTACGGTATGGGGCGGTATCGGATATCTCTCTCGCACTCCTCTAGTACGCATTGCCGGTACTTTAACCAGCCAGCGCTACATCTCCGAGGTGTTGGAGCCAGTTGTCCTTCCTTACCTTCAGGGCTTGCCAACAGCCATATTTCAGCAGGATAATGCACGGCCACACGTGGCACGCATTGTCCAAGGGTTCTTCGTCAATCACCAGATTGAATTGCTTCCCTGGCCGGCGCGCTCTCCGGATCTTTCGCCGATAGAAAACATGTGGTCCATGGTTGCTCAACGACTGACCCAGAGTTCATCCCCAGCTGTCACACCAGATCAACTTTGGCAACGTGTGGAAGCTGCTTGGTCTGCTGTACCCCAAGAACACATTCAAAGTCTCTTTGAATCAATGCCGAGGCGTGTGGCTGCTGTGATCTCCAACAACGGCGGCTACTCTGGGTACTGATTTTGGCAGGAACCACGCTTCAAAGAATGCTGTAAATTTAATCATTTGTTACTTGATCAACATGTTATCTACACAATAAATTTTGTTGTGATATCTCTTGTTTTTCTTGGTGTTGCAATTTGGGTGGCCAGCAGTGTAGTATGAATGGGATGAATGCTTGGTGTTACAATTTGGCAATCAAATTTAAAAATCGAAAATACTGAAAAATATAAGAGTGATAATTTTTTAGTATGGTTTTTTTTTTTTTACTTATATATATATATTAAGGACAAATAAAAAATCATGCACAAGGTTAAGTACATCAAATGAACACAATTACGCATGTGCCAACTCTATTTCAAACTTTTTCATGTTTGGGGGTTGTAGAATGAGTTCCTGCTGGAGAAAGTGGTCTAAAACAGCAGTTTAAATGTCTGAAATTTTGTACGGGACATAAATTCAAATCCAATGCCCAGCAAAATTATTTCTGTATTACATTTCGCGAGGCATCATTTCAATAATGACACCTTCCATTAAGAGGGGAAATTATATAATTTTTATTTTATTATTATTATCATTTGAATGATTTTTAATTAAATAAAATTTAACATTCCACAATATTGTGAAGAAAAAAAATTATATTTAAAATATTAAGTAAAATTTTTTGCATGTAACTATCAATTAAATAAATTGAGTTGATATACAAGTTCTGTTACATTTTCTTACCATTATTAAGGATATACTATATGTGTGTGTGCCAGAAAAAAAAGTTTGCCATTCTTTTCTGCAAAAATTAAAAAATAAAACAGAAAGAAAAAAACATTCATTTAAGGACTATAGAAAAAATTACCTTTATATCCATGGTTTAATATTTAAAAAATTTAAAATGAAATTCAAATAATCAAAAGTATATATCATAAATCGTTATCAGCACCCTAAGCTTTTAGAGAAAGAGACTGATGAAAATAAAATCCTTGACTCCTTAAACGATCGTGTAATTAATAAAAAAAAATATTGCCCAGTTAAACTGATGGCATTGAGCTCACAGTCTATTCATAGTAATTGTATATCATAGGCCTTTTTTTTTTTTTTTTTTTTTTTAAATATTGTGCTTGGAAAAACAAATTAAGAGAGGTATTAGCTCCTCCATTTCCTGCTATTACATTTAACCATTGCACTCCCAAAACCTAATCAGGGATACGCCTTATCAGAATGAACCTATATCCAAAATTCGAAGTAAGTGGGATAATTCTGCATAAAAACTCATTTATTCAACAAATAATAAATTCAGCTCATCAGTGTATACTAGATGTTAAATTTTTTAATTAAAATACATGTACTACTTACAACTAAAGTAGAATTGATTTCCTACAGTTTCGAACAATAAAACTTGTTCATCATCAGGGAAACATTAGAGGATAAAAACTAACACGTTACACAGTTCACATAACACAATATTAAAAGCAAAAACCCGCCTTTCTTCTGAAGGAAATCCAAATTCGCATGTGAATACAGCCGTGGCGCCATCTACAGTGTAGAGATCAAATTAAAGTTCATTCGAACTTTATTTCTGTTTTTAGAAAGTCTATCCAAGCACTAGGCATAAAATAGGATAAATTATCACGTTACATAGTTGGTTATTCCGTGTTATAATTTCTATTGATTCACGAATTTTAGACTTATGGGGGTTCGTTTGCCGAGAAATAATTCTTGCGTTGTTATAATCAACTGATTGTACTTCATTTATGTACTTCTTTCATTTTATTACGCTGTAGATGTCGCCACGGCTGTATTCACCTGCTATCCAAATAGATTAATTAATGTTTAACGAATATTTTAAGTATTATTCAATTAATATTTATATGACAATAGGCTAAAAAAAAAATGAAGATGTTTAGAAAATATTGTATTACAAAAAGATTTAACTTATATTACAACTTTATAATACTTTTAATGCTTTAAATACACATGATTCTTTCTAAAAAGCAACTTTCATTTTAAATTTAAAGAGTGAAATGTATGTTTAAAATAAAAGAATCACAAATGGCGCAAAGAGAATTGAGCAAATAATAATTACCATTATTAGTCGTTGAGCCAGAAGCCAAAATTAGGGTTTTTGGTTTCATCCCTGGGGACTTGGTGATATATACCTTTTTGGATTCACAATGTTCCAAGGAGTTCATTATAGACGCCATATTGAAAAAATGAGCGCCATCAATCGCGCATTTTTACAAATGATTTTTTTTTTCAACCATTACCACATAATTAAATTTCAATGAAAAAATGCAGAGGACAAATATTATTGAACATATAACGCTATACAAATTATATACTTGTTAAGATTTTATTTTAATATAATTATTAACATTTCCATTTGCATAAACGATAGAAGACATGTGCGATAAAAGAAAAACGAAATCTTGTTTTGCATTTTAATGCATATTATTTTCATGTGTATAAGATACAGCAATTCATGAAAAAAGTAGTACTGTTGAAACTATTGTACTTAGTCTGTTAAAAATTAACCCTTTCGGGACCACGGATGCATATATATAACTTCTAAACGTACTTCCATCGCTTGTTTTTTATACCATTAAAAAAGTAAAATTTTACTTATCTAGTTAATACATTCACTTGTTTCCTAAACTAAATTTAATTGTTTGACAAAAAGTGATGTCAATTGAATTAAATTCTTGTAAAAGATGCTGGTCTCGAACTGGTTAATAAAAAACAGAAATCTTAGTCTTCTGCACTTCTATCATGATTGGTTCACATTCTTGTATCCAAATAACTTCGATCGTCATAGAACAGTTCTATGTTCTGCATATGCTTGTACATTAGGTTATTAAATAGACACGCACATAATAGTATGGCACATGTTCTTAAACAAGAATATGACACCAGTTCCAAAGCAGCTTCAGGAGCAAGAGGACTGCCATTCCACTAGATCTCTAGAGAGCCTTTTCCTCCACTATCTGCTCCAAAAATCCAACCATATGTATCTAGGGATGGAAGAACAGAATCAGCCTGTAGGCACTTTTTCCGAACAAGACAGTGGTAATTGACTCACAATACCTATAAGTAGAGTATATTACTACATGACAAAAGGCAATGCGACTCCACAGACTTTTTGTTTTATAGAAAAATATATCGAATACAGCACAATTCCTTGATGTTTGAGTATTTTTGCTTTCCATAATATATATAATAAACTTATGATTCAAGCTGTTTCTTTGTTTCCTCTGATAAATCAGCTTCAATATCAAATGCCTTAAGCGCATCTCGAAATTTGTGTTCTGATTCATCATTTTCCTTTGGCTGCAAAAGCACTTATCGCATTGACAGCATTTCAAGGGATGCATTATATATAACTCTTTACCTAGAAGTTCATGCATCTCCTTCAAATTGCAGTATTTTTCTTTACCCTGTCATTGAATCCAAATTTCACAAACATTAATCCTTCCTAGTTTTTCAAATCGTTTTCTGAAGAAAACAGTGTTGCGATAATGATAATATTTATAAATCCAGACGCTAAAGCATGGTGTATGCAAAATATGTGTTGTGTACCACTGCTTCTTGGAAGTAGGTCAGTTTAGTGGATTCTTCAACTAATTATTTCTTGAATTTATGATATCTTTCTCCGTAGATAACATACAGCACTTGTGTTTTCAACAATTTTAAATAATGTTCATTTTGCGATTCTTGAGAAATGAAATGCATAAGTTCTTTCTTGTTCTCCTCATCCGATAAAATCTGCTTCCATTCTTCTACTGTTTGTCCAGGAGTATCTAACTTTTATAACATCACCAACAGTTCATATTTTTCGTTCATTTATTTTTGTTGACAACTGCCTGTATACATCACAATACAACATCTATCCTTTGAGAGGATGTATAATCTTGCATTATTTAAAAAACAGATTCTTTGCTAGTTGTCCAAATGATTGTAGCTCCTATGGTAGCTTTGACCAAAGCACATTCTGTCATTTATATTAACAACATCATCATTTGCATTCTTTCAGGCCCCCACCAGTGGCCGAGAGGTACAGACCTCTCAACTGGTAGACGGCAGGTGCTGGGTTCGAACCCAGTCGCGGCTGTCGGCCTAACCGTTCGGAGTTTTCGTGGTTTTTTTCGAACCTTGCGTAAATACGGGTTAGGTTCCCTTAGAAAGACCCCCACGAAGGGCACTCCCCCTCTGGTCCTATATCCCTAGCGCAGATAATCGGACGACAAAAGTACACCAAGTACACCAACAGCATTCTTTCAGCTGTCGCAATTTTGTCATAACATCTATCAGTTTGATTTTTCAGTTTTTCGCACTGAATTATTAAGTGTTGCTAAGGATTATTAAAGAAGCCCTAGATGGTAGGAAAAGACAGTTCTTATATCCAAACTTCTTCGCTCTGCCAAAACCGTCATCAGTGATAACAGATTTCCTTTTGTCATGGTAACATGACATATTTATTTAACTTCAAATTCTCTTTCTTTTTCAAGTCACAAAATGTGTTTAGCTTATTGGAGGTCTGAAAAACCCTTCTGCCTTTGAGTTTTCAGACAGATATTCTTTCTTGAAAGTTTGGTCAGTTTCTTCAGTCATCTTATGAGCTTTGATCATGTCTTCGACAATTTCTGGATTTGTAATTGCTCTAGTTGATTCTATTTGCCTGTCTATATTTATCTATTCATTAACAACCATGTTTTGTAAATAAGAGATATCACGTTCGTTTTTCTGGATCTTGCTCAAAGATTGATCTGGATTAGAATAGATTTTTCTGAAGAACTAATTTAGGTTCTTTCACGAATCATGTGAAGAAATTCTGCCCTGGTATCAAAAATACTTTTAAAACTGCAGCAGGTCTTTGACTGAACTTTCTTGTAGCTTTTGATCCCTGCGTGTCTTTACTTATTGTCTCTTTAATCGTCCTGTTAATTTCACAGTATGTAAAATCATAAAAATCTTTTCTATCGCTGTGCTTATCGGCAGAATTTTCCAATATGGCGTCCATTGGTTACTCTGTTTTTGAAAATATCATGGATAAATGTCATGTTGTGATGAATCCAAAAATTTATGTTTTACAAAGTCCACTGACATGAAAATACGAGCCCCCAGCTCAACGACGGTAGCCATTTTCCAATATGGCGCCCATAAGTTACCTTGGTTTTGTAAATGTGGATAAATATCATTCAGATGTTGAGGTAAATCCAAAAAATGTATGTGTATGATTTGTCAAATCCTCTGACATGACACATGAGCCCCTGGCTCAACGGCGGCAGCCATTTTCAATATGGCGTCCATTAGGTACTCCTATTTTGAAAATATCATAGAGAAATGTCATTCTGATGTTGTCGTGAATTCAAAATAGTATGATTTAACAAGTCCGTTGACGTGAAATCACAAGAGTCCGTGCCTCAACGATGGCGGCCATTTTCCAATATGGTATGGCGTCCATAATTTATGGCGCCCATAATGGTTATGGCGTCCATAAACTACCTCTAGTATTGAATGTATCATGGACAAATGACATGTTGATGTTGTGATGAATACAAAAATGTATTGTTTACAAAGTCCGCTGACATGAAACCACACGACTCCCTAACTCAACGACGGCGGCAATTTTCCAATATGGCGCCCATAAACTACCCTTTTTTTGAAAATATCATGGATAAATGAGGTGCTGTTGTTGTGGTGAATCCAAAAATATATAGTGTATCAAGTCCCCAGACATGAAACTACACCAGCTCCTGCCTCAACGACTATACTATCCCTTTAAGACCCAGCTCGCACGATCGTGCGGGTTAGACATACATTTAAATTTTTGCTTCTGAAATAGTTGTATGTAATATAAACCCAAATTGAACGATTGTTCCGGTTAGCAGAAAGAGTAAAGTATCTTTTTTTATCAACAGATTGCGGTAGTAGTCCATGTTTTACTTTCAGGTGGCATGTCTAGCTTTGTTTACAAATACAACGAATATAGCTCATCATTTTATCTGTCGTAAAAAGGTAATTATCAATATATTTTTAATTGCTTAGATAAATATTTTTGCTTTAATGTCTAAATAAGTATAATATAATAAAAAACATTAATTATAGACTATTTATTTTGCTCTTAGGACTCAAGATTTCATCACCCGCACGATCGTGCAACTTGGGCGTTACGTTAGTCAGTGCTACAGTAAAGGTAAGTGTTTTTCAATGTTCATTTTGATTTCTGTTTCAACAATTTTGATGACAGCCAAAATAAAACGAAGTATACTGTTTCATAATTAATACTATATTATTTTCTTGGGTGTTGTCATAGATAACCCCCCTTTTTTTAAATAATTTTTACTTTTTTTCTTTTTAATTAATAAATTTTTCAAATACTTTTTCTAATTTTTTTATGCAGTACTTTGTTAACTTTTAATAAAGCAAAATAAAATATTTTTTCGGATGTCTAAGCGGAAAAGAATTCTCACTCAAGAAGAAATATTTTAACTGATGAATAAATCAGATTCTGAGTTTAGTGATCTCTCGGATGATGACGATGTTACGGATAAAACATTTGAAGCAGATTTATTAGAAGGACAGTCAAGTTCAGATGAGCTCGATGAAGAAAAAATGACAATTTTAGATCATTCTTCCTCTTCAAAGTCTCCTGAATTCATCTTCCAAAGTTTTACCTCCAAGGCGTTTTCGGAAAATACTAAAAGAATGAAAAAAGAAAAAAAGGAATACAAGTGGACTGTTAAAAAGTTCATTTCTGTACCTTAATCCTGGAACATTAGATTTCACGCAACTGCAATTATGTTTTTCATTTCTTAAATTGTAACAAAAAAAGTTATAGTCTTTTAGAAGAAATTAAATCGATATAATAAATAAAAACTTTAAAAATATAACAAACATTTTTAAATCAAATAAAATAATTTTTTTAAGTCGATAAGTACTTCTCCAATATTATTTTTTTCCTTCTTGTTTAGGCTTTAGAGCGAACCATATCCCATGTGTTGATGACATTTCAAGTCTGCGCAAGTGCAGGTTTGAAAACTGCGAAAAAAGTTCAAAAACACGTTGTGAAAAATGCAACGTTTATTTGTGTATGTCAAAAAAAAAAAAGTTTTAAAGATTTTTACTGTAAAAAAGTAACGAATCCATAAAATAAAAAATAATACATCAATAATTACCATATTTGTAAAATTTGTTTTGGTTCAGTTTATCTCTTCTATCCATTTAGAGCCAGATAATGTATAAAATCTTAACATGTAATAAGTAATGATTTCAGAGGAAAAGCTCAACCCGCACAATCGTGCTGGTGCGGCTTTCACAGAAAAAGCCCAACCCGCACGCTCGTGCGGGTACTCTTCACGCACTAGGGGGGCGAGAAAAATTTTTTAATTATTTTTTTAGGTGTCATTAGGGTTAGTATAGAGTTAATAACCAGTTGAATATAATATTTAATGATGAAAATGTTTCGGGTCTTAAAGGGTTATCAGAGCAAACGCGGTAGCGTTTGGTAAAATGTGTTTAAAAAATGGAAAATGCAAACGTCTTTTTGAAATTTCTGGCGAACAAGTTGACCTACGACAGGGATTTTTTGTTGTTGTTGTTGAAAGATAGAACTCGATGTGATGAATAAAATGATAGCAATAAAAAATTATCGTAGTTTACTGTAATTTTTTATCTAACTTTTAACGCGAAAATGAAGACAAAAAATTCAACAAACTGTAGTTAACGATCCCGTGGATGGATTAACTTTATTTTTGTCTTATTTTTATCTTCATTATTAAACTTAATTTAGATTTTTTTTATCTTTGTATATTTGACGGTCGCTGAGAAAATCGAATTTGTATTTTTAAATTCCAGTTGAACATTTTTCTTGTTGATGTAAATTAATTTACCGATTGAATTGTAACAATCGGTATTGATCCGTGATCCGGTAACAATCCAAAATTGAATACCACTATTGGCTCACTCGTAGGTCTATCATTATGTTTGCCGTACAATCAAAAGTATGAAAACACGGAAAACTGGGCGCAGGGAAACATAATGCTAAGTCTATGAGTCATCCACTAGTGGTATTCATTTTTGTCGTATGCACCATTTCACCTCCGTCAGACATGGATCATTAGATCCCCCTATGACTACTCTTCCATAATATAAGGGATTTTTTGGTACTACTCTGTTATCCAATCGACCATTTTCGCCAAATTATAAAAATCTCCAAACTAATCGCCAAGTTATATCTGTTGACATAATTTTTATTTTGTATAATTAAAGAACAGATAAATTAGTAACACATGAATAAAAATATAGTTAAAAAGTTAATTTAAAACCACTTGATGACGTTTTAAATATGTGTATAGTGTTTAATGTGACATTCACAATCATCCATTATTGGCAGAAGAGAATCTTATAATCTGGCAATAAATTCTTGGTCGACGGAATAACCTAGTAGTACTATTTTTTCTTGTACTCGATGACTGTGCTATTACACGTGCCCTGCTGCAGGCGTCAAATCGCAGGCGTCTCCATGTTATCCTATGGGACCAGGTGAGTCGCTTGGTAGCGCGCGATTCTTTTTTGTCGGAGCGTCTTTGACGCCTGGAACGAAGCGAGTCGCCAGTAAGAGCCAATCAAATGCTTGGAAATCCAAATGATGGCAAAGACTCTTCTCGGACAGCCAATGAAATGCTAAGAACACGAAAAAATGCAGGCGATTTTAGTCGCTTGCAATTTTTACGTGTAATAGCACTTTTAGGGTTTTGTGCGGTCGACTCTTGGACTTTTTAGTGTTATACCATGAACTTCCACTTCACTTGACTGAGTCTTCACTCAAAGCTCATAGAAGGGAGGTGCATCCTTAAAATGAAGTTTTGGGTGGTATAACAATAGAGATGCTGGGAACAATTAATCCAATCGCGCCTGTAGGCTTAATTGTTCGAAGGTTTCCGCGGTTTTCTTCGAACTGCCACCAGTAAATTTAATAGGAACTTTCGTCTTATTTAAATACTTTATTCATAAAAAATTACCGTCAAGAACGAAGAAACAAATTCTACTCATTTTTAGATGGGCTCCACCAATGGCTGAGAAGTTCTGCTCTCAAAGCTGGTGGACGGGAAGTTCTGGGATCATGCCCGTCGGCCTAACCGTTCGGAGTTTTTCGTGATTTTCTTTGAACCTTGGATAGCCTTGCGTAAATACGGATTAGGTTCCTTAGAAAGATCTCCAAGGAGGACACTCCCCCTAGGGCCTATATATCTTGTGCAGATAATCAGCCGTCATAAATAACACAAAAAAACCTTTCTACGTTTTTTTTACTCTTGCTCCGTTGGTAATCAAGCAATGCGTTAACCTCCTCGGGACGAGCGTCTTTTACAGAATTATCACCAGTTTTTTTTTTTTCAATGCTGAAATTTTGCCTAGTTGACTCGGAAAAATGCATAATTAAATAAGATAGTTTGTTTGTTTGTATTTATGTCGGTTAATTATCTACACTATGGGATATAGGCCCTATGGGGTGGGATGCCCTCCGTGGGGCTCTTTCTAAGGGAACCTAAGCCGTATTTACGCAAGATTCGAAGAAAACCACAAAAAACTCCGAACGGTTAGGCCGACGGTCGCGATTGGGTTCGAACCCAGCACATACCGTCTACCAGTTTCGAAGTCAGAACCTCGCGGCCACTGGTGGGGCTAAATAAGATAGATTTGCAATAAAAATTTACCGGTGAGAATAAACAAGGAGACCAAGCACCTTTTGCGACACATACCGGTCGATCCTCCCCAAAGGGTTAAGGGTCTTGTTCCTGCCCGCGAAGACACTCGCAAGCTAATGCTATTCCTACAGGGAGGCATTTTTCTTATAACTCTTACGCATTTTGATATTCATATACATATATATATATATATATATATATATATATATATATATATATATTCTTTCATTGGATAGCTGAGGTTCCTCTGAAGATCGTTTCTTGATTACTTTCTCGATTTTGGTCGAAAATATTTTCTATAAAGTTAGTTTCACTTTCAGAACCGGTTCAGATAGTGAAAGTAGAAAAACCTGCCACCAAAATCGAAAAGGTAATCAAAAAGCGATCTTGAAAGGAACTTCAGCTATCCAATACAAAAAAAAAAATAATAATAAATGTCAAAATTCGAAAGAGTTATTAGAAAAATGCCGCCTCATAGGAATAGCATTAGCTCGCGAGTGTCTTCACGGGCAGGGACAGGACCCTTAATTTATGCTTTTGCGTTTCAACCTTCTAAAAAAATTACTTCCTAGATGGCAGCACTATCTAATCAAAATTTCTAAAGTTGCAGAATTCCATAAACATGACTTGCTGCAGCCCTTTTTCTTATATTTTCTATGATAAAACCTACATGAAAAAAAAATTCAAAATATTTTTACTATATGGTTCAGAATTTGAGATTTTACAAGATTCAAACCTAGTAAAATCACTTTAGTTTAGGATAACCGAAAAAAAAATCCAAAAATCTGCAGTCTGTATTAGATCATATAATTTTTGTAGATTTCTGTATATTTTTTTTTAATAAGTTGAATATTGTAAGATATCCTGAAATGTTTGTCCTGACAAATTTGAAAATTATATTTTATGAAGGAGATAACAGCATGCACTGTAATACTTCTAGATCAAATCTATTAAAAAAA
Source organism: Maratus speculifer (assembly GCA_964019185.1). Lineage (NCBI taxonomy): Eukaryota > Metazoa > Arthropoda > Arachnida > Araneae > Salticidae > Maratus > Maratus speculifer. The sequence goes on from OZ025303.1 coordinate 180,226,207, forward strand.
TAATAATAAATAAATAAATAAAATAAAATAAAAACCTTTTTTTTATTAAATTATAAAAATTTTCATGTTGGAATTTTCAAAAATTAGCATTTTTGAGATTTAGAATAATAGGGCAAAATGGGTATTCATATGCGATTTGACAAAGAAAGATCTACTTAAATGTGTAATTCCTAGATGGCAGCACTATAGACAGAAAATTTCTAAAGCATCATTCCATCTATAACAGGATTTCGTATACGAGATATACATGTGTTGCTCTTACTGAGCAACATTTTATTTTTTCCATGTGAAAACCGATGTAAAAAAAAAGAAAAATTAAAAAAAAGATCAAACAAATTTTCAAATAATAAATTTTCAAAAATATATGTAATCTGTTTCTGTAAGCCGTGTTCATTTATTTCAGTCCAACTGATCTACAAGCAAACGCGAGAGGCGCCAGGATTTACCTGACTGTATTGTTCGTGTTATTTACAGTATTGAATTTACGGGGTGGCCCGGGGGGGGGGCACATTTCCCCCAGAGCTATCAAATGCTCCTCCAGAAATTTTGAGATTCTGTATTTTCAATGGTAAAAAAGTGTAATTTCCCTCCACCCTCCTTCCCCTCCGGAATTCTATTGTATCCCCCGGAACTACAAAAATCCCTCCCGAAATTTTGAGATTCTGTGTTATCAATGGTAAAAAAGTGTAACCCCCCCCCCCCCCCCCCAAAGATATACAGAAGTCACTCCCAGAGAAAAGTGTCTGAATTTAACACTGGTTATTTATGATGACCAATTATCTACATGGAAAATATAGGCCCAAAGAGGTGGGTACCCTCCGCAGAAGTCTTTCCACGAGAACCTAACACGTATTTATGCAAGAAAATCCGAGGATTTAAAGAATGAAGAAAACCACGGAAAACTCCGAACGATTATGCTTGTGGGCGAAGAGGGCAGGTAATTTTTTTTTTAAATAAGCATAATAATTACTATTTAAATGTATTTTTAATTTGAAAACATAATCTGAATTTCTGTTAATAAATAAAATGGCAACAACTGGTTGAATGTTTGGAAGGAACAGATTACTAAAATGTAAACAAGTATATCACTTACTAAAATTATAAACAGATTTCTAAAATGTAAACAAGTACATCACTTACTAAAATTATAAACAGATTACTAAAATGTAAACAAGTACATCACTTACTAAAATTATAAATAACATGGACAACATATAAATCAGTGTTGAATTCAGACACTTTACTCCGGAAGAGATTTTTCCGGTTCCAGAAGTTGAGTGTTAGAGTAAAAATTACACGTTTTGTCCATTGAAGACAGAAAATCTCAACTCTTCCGGCGAATGCTGGGGCAATTCAATAGACCAAACGACAGACGAGAATATCCCACCGAGCCACCTTCTGAATTCAACACTAATAATGAAATTATAAAAGTTAACTAATGTATATTTAGAAAATAACTAATTATACTATTATATAACAAGTTATATACATAATACACTAAAAATAACTAATTTATATACCAGATAAAGAGAATAAAGAAATATATACCAATAAAGAGACTTGTATCATTTTTCCTTTAAAATTTCGCCCCACCAGTGGCCGAGAGGGTCTGACCTCTCAACTGGTAGACGGCAGGTGCTGGGTTCGAACCCAATCGCGGCCGTCGGCCTAACCGTTCGGAGTTTTCGTGGTTTTCTTCGAACCTTGCGTAAATACGGGTTAGGTTCCCTTAGAAAGACCCCCCCACGAAGGGCATCCCTCCCCCTGGGCCTATATCCCTAGAGTAGATAATCGGCCGACACAAAATACACACACACCCTTTAAAATTTCAATTGCAAAATAATGTGCAACGGTTTTTTCCAAGAACATTGGTAAATTCTGTTGATCAAAGAATGAATTAATAGTAATTTCAAAAAAGTAGAAACGGGACTTTCAACTTTACATTTTAATAATATAAATTTTACATAAAAAATAAACGAGGCTTAAAATGAAATAAATATTTCAAAATTAAAGTAAAAGAAAAAAAAGAACTGCGTGCGACTGTCTTGGCTGGGCTACCCAATGCTGCCCATTCACAGGCGCTATCCCACTACTGCACGGTGCGGGAGCTTTTGCCTGCTGCGTTTCCGCCCTGGGCCGGTTCGCTCCTCCTTAGGCGACCTGGTGGTGCAGGGCTCCCCCCGTTCCACCATATCGACATCGGGCTTAGTGCGGACGCCTGATCGACATGGGCCAACAGAGGACAGAACTCCCAACCTCACGCCGTCCGACAGCTCAAGCCTCCAGGTAGCTGGATTACAGGAACGCGCCACCATTCCCGGCGATCAGCTGATCGTTTATCTGCCTTATAAACATTACATTCACTAAAACGATTGACCTACATTAAAATTTTAAGAAATAGGGACATAAAAGACAAATGTTGAACTAAATGAGTGATTATTTGAGAAAATTTTTCTTTAATAATAGTAGAATTTTTCAAAAAAATTTCCAGACTATGTGGCTATAAATCTACTGTTGGTGCCATCTATCGGATGTTTTAGAAAATATTTAAAAAAAGACTATTTAATTTTACCTTTTATTTATTTCTTTCTGTAGCTAATGTAGCTGTTAATTTTTGCTAATGTGTCACAAAGCATGAAATTATATGTTTCTTTTTAGGTGAAATAGTTAACTAAAGGATTTAATAGGTAATTAAAAATGTATAAACGAATTATTATATATTGCTAATTTTATAATACAAATTTTTTGAAAGGTTTCTACAATTATTAAAAGGCAAGAGAAGTCACTTCTAAAATGAATTAATAAATAAACATACAACGTATGAACTCATTTTTTTAAGATAGCCGAACTTTAAATTTTTAACACAAATTCATATTTATGACATATTTTTACTATGAAAATACAATAGAAAATAATTTTCTTTCCCCTTCCCTCTAAATTAGCAAATACAGGGTGGAGGGTGGCAAGTGGTTATATTTTTTAAAGAGAAAACTCAGTCAAAAGGGGATGAAACAACCAATATTTTCTTATAGAAAACACTCAAATAATGTATAGAGATTAAAGAAGGCGAATTTCTCTTCTAAAAAATGCTGGTGTTTGAGACTGTTTTTCTCTGACTCGCTACCCTGAAATAAAAAATAATGTAGAACGTTACAAAATTATTTTTGATGAACTTTGTGAACTTTAAAAATTTGTCTAAAGGCAGCTGTTTGAATCTTGAAAAACACCAAAAAAAATCGAAGAAATTAAAAACTAATGCAACGAAATATTAAAATAAAGGGAAACAACAAAAAAAGCTCATGGTCAAAGGTAAAGTTTATCTGACAGTTGATAATGAACCTTTAAAAACTCGGAAAAAATTCTCTGCTCTAAACCTTTTTTTTATTTTATGCATTTAATTGTAATTAAAAATATACTAAAAATGTCTTTTGCTATTTACTAAAGATAAGCAAATTATTAAATAAGCACTGAAGTGATAACATGTTTTAATAAAATGCCTGAATCTTCACTCAGATTTCTTTTTCTACAGAAGTTCGTAATATTTTAACTTTTGAATGTGATTTCATTTAAAATGCATGGCACAAAAAATGCATGTGAAAGTGCACATATAGTATTTTAGACATTTTTTTTAAATATAAAATGTAAATTCAAATTAAATTCAAAGCTGACTTTTACTTACAGAGGAGTAGAGATGGGAAATATAGTTATTTTTGGTTAACAGGTTACATCGTTCCACACATTCACAGGTAACAGGTTTCAACAACCTGTTATTTTTGTAACGTAATAACTAATCAATGAGAATATGCTGTCAACAGACATTTTTATTAGAGGGACTTTAATTAAGATATCTTGAATAATTTTGATATATAAGTGTAGACTCTGTTTTAGTTCAGATAAACATACACCTTTAAAATAAATTTGATGTTAAAAATTTAATTTTTGCAAGACAAAAACTTAGTTAGCTGTGATGCTTTGCATTTCACGCATTATTATCGTTTTCTTGCACTAAAAATGCATTTTTCCTCGTTGAAATTTCATAAGTATCATAACTCACTTAGTTTTACCCGTAGAAGTTTTATGCTGTTTTACCTGTTAAAACGCATAGAAACTTTTTCTAAATAAAAGTTATAAACTTATTTAACACAGTATAAAATATGTAATTTCTTAACAATTTAAAAAATAATTATTTTAATGTAAATTGATATTTATATGATGCAGAAGAAAGTTTAAAACATTTTGCAATTGGTACAATGCCTCTAAAACTGGCGGTTTAGAAATTAAATTTTTATAAACGATCAGAAATATCTTCCATAAAAAATAACACCGGTTTAACAATACAATTTGTAAAAAAAAAAAAAAAATGATCTTTATTCGTTGGTACCTTGACTTGAAGTTCGAATTTTGACATCCCCGAATCAATATCTGTCAACACATATTCAAAGCTTATCCCACAAGAACACGAAGCATTACTTATACATTTTTAATCAAATGTCATTCATAAAACAAATTTCGTATGTGCATTAACTCCCCCCCCCCCCAAAAAAAAAAAAAAAAAAAAAAAAAAAAAAAAAGTTGTGACAGGCCAAGAAATGACGTTGGTAGTATAAAATTGGCGCCCTATAAATTTCCGCGTCCGGGCCGACCGTCCCCTTGCCCCCCCCCCCCCCTTTCGCATGGCGCTGCCCTCACCAGGCTATTTTTCTTCTTTTTTTCAGTAAAATAAAATTACGAAAATAATGTTTTCTAGTTCTTATTTTCTAATGACGCAATAATGACAAAATAATAGTAATAAAAAAACCCAATAATAAACACTTTATTAAAAAAATCATAGCGCCAAAATACCCCCCCCTTCCCCAAATCATATGAGTACAAAGTAATATCCCTTTTAAATATTCAAAGTCAAAGATTGCCACCGTTTTACTCATCTAACTACATCAACCAAAGATTTTCTCCCGTGCGATAAAACAGCTTTCTATCAACAATTAAATCCGTATATCTTTTAATTCCATTTTTCAAACGCATATTCCTTCCCATTAAAATTATGATCAAAGATGGCCGACATTAACTCCTTGCTTTTTAATAATCTGCAAGCGTCACTCACTAAATACATACGCTTGAATAAAAACACATCCCCCCCCCATTTCATTTTCAGTATTCTATCTACTTGTTCGATAAATGCAGTTTTTATTAGTCCACTCATTTTTAGGTGCGTTCTTATTATGTAAATACGTAGCACCTATTGTTGTCGCTCAGTCCGTCCGTCCGTCCGTCCGAATATAACAAAGCAAAAACTACTCAACCGAATCGTTTGAAATTTAAAATACATAATTATTACATAATTTTGTCGAGTCATTTCAAATTTTATGAAAATCGGATAGATAGATCAATTACAGGGACAATCAAAAGTATTCCGTTACATTACGGTCAATGGGGAAAAAAGTTTCAAATGTATTTTAATCGTTTGAAATTTAAAACGTATATTTATTACATAATTTTGTCGAGTCATTTCAAATTTTATGAAAATCGTATGGATAGATCAATTACAGGGACAATCAAAAGGATTCCGTTACATTACGGTCAATGGGGAAAAAAGTTTCAAATGCGTTTTAAATTTAAAACGTATATTTATTACATAATCTTGTCGAGTCATTTCAAATGTTATGAAAATCGGATGCATTGATCAATCACAGGAACAATCAAAAGTATTCCGTTACATTACGGTAAATGGAGAAAAAAGTTTCAAATGCATTTTAATCGTGTTACACTCATTTGAATATAACAGAATTGACATAAATCTATGAAATATGTACTAAAAATACATTTTGTACAATCTGGGATGCAGAGAATATTTATTATTAAATTACAGGGCCACACAAATGTATTCCACTAAATAATGTTATACAGGGAAACATTGTTTGGGGGTTGTTTTAATTATATTAAACTACTTCACATTTTATGAATAAGATATACGTTAATGAAGTATAATAAAAATTACTCCCTGCATATTTACAGGAACACAAAGATTTCGACCACTATACTGTATCCAAAGTACGCTCTACTATATCAGCAAGATCTGAATATTTTAAAACTTCGTTATCAACGAACGCACCTCATTTTCTACGCTTTACGTGCAATTTCCAACTTGCTTTCAACAGTAGCGTAGCTATGTTTTTTGGCGCCCGGGGCCAGCAAGAAATTTTGCGCCCCCACCCCAATATAGATATATAACAATTTCTCTCAATTTGGCGCCCCTAGGCCTCGGCGCCCGGGGCGGACGCCCCCCTTGCCCCCCCTTAGCTACGCCACTGGTTTTCAATAAGTATAGTTTTCGATATTCTAAAAACATGTTTATTGCTTTAATCTTTGTAACTGTGAGCGTTATAAAAATATTCAAACGATAAAATAATTTTTGGGAAAAAACCGAAGCCAGGTGTTTTTAAATATCCGTAGAATAATGAACAACCAATAGCTTTTGAGAGATATTACCACGTGCACTTTTGAGATAGCAAACGGACAATTATTCATGTGATTGGCGCACTTGATTAGACCAAAAGGATTTTTAATGTCCAAAGGATAGTGTTGCGTCAAAAGGAAAATCTGATAGTTTTTCTTTGTGCGTAGGCATTTTTTTCTCTCTCTGTGTTTCAAAAGCGTTTTAATGCTGTTGGGGATTTTATTTTTTGCAGTAATAGAAATTCTTTGTCTTAGAGTTCAAATAGATTTATAAGCTAGGAAATAGATTTTAAATAACTAAATTTTTATTAATGTATAAATATTCATTCCTAAAAAAATTTTTTAGCCTTGCTATTTGCTTCTTCTTTTAAAATGCTTATCACACGAGGCGTTCCAAAATTAACAGGGACTTTTTGGTAATCTGTTACTGAATAATAAGTTTTTGGTTGATATTACGAATATTTATCCTGTTATGTTAAATAATGCCCATCTCTACAGAGAAGCCACTTAAAAAATATTTTCAAAATATCTTATTAGTATCAAATCTAACTAATAGATGGCGCTATGAAAAGAAGAAATTATCTTCAGCCACATTTTAACTCGCTTCTCAAAAAAAAAAAAAAAAAAAAAAAAAAAATGTAGCTTTACCTACTTTTCTCAATGGAGAAAAAAATGATCAATGACTAGAGAACGTGATTAAGTATTAAAACTGAAATGTGCGCGAATATGTCTATTCTTGGCAAATAAGCGCGGATCCAAAGAACAGGTAGGTCATAAGGATCATACTCCACCCCTCCACCCTCTTCCCCGTCCCCGGTAGAAGAAACTTATGAAAATACATATTAAAAATGCTTTTAGAAAATCTCACTCCACACCATAAATATTTCTGACAGACAGGAAATGGTTAAAATGGAAATCCATAAATCAACATTTTTATCTGTATTTTATCTTTAGAAGAAAAAAGTATTGGATTCGTAAAAATTTTCAGATTCCGGTTTCCGTCGAATTTACACATTTTAAGGGTCAGGTCAGAGATCACGAAAAACATGTTTTTACAAAATGCTATCACAAATGAAAAGTACTGCTTGCAATAACTCTTCATAGTCAGTATTGTGGAAAAATACTTTCGTGTGCCCTAGTAGATGGGCGTTAGATTATATACACTCCATATTTTACAGCAAGCGCTTGTAATACACCTCGCTGATATATGTAATTTTCAGTATGTTTTAAATAGTGTAATATCTTTAATACACACAACACAACAAACGGTTTTCCCTGCTAGGCCGTAGTGTAATAGAATCATTTTGAGTGTCCCTGTAAATGAACCATTTTAAGAGTCAGGTCAGAGATCACGAAAAACATGTTTTTACAAAATGCTATCACAACTGAAAAGTACTGCTAGCAATAAGTCTTCATAGTGGAAAAATACTTTCGTGTGCCCCTGTAAATGGGCGTTACATTATATACACTCCGTATTTTACAGCAAGCGCTTGTAGTACATACTAGAGGTCTGCACAGCTCGGGCCGATTTCCAATAATGGCATTCGGGCCAGGCCGGGCTCGGGCCTGACTTCTGAAGACTCGGGCCGGGCCGGGCCGGACCTAGTCACTAATCTTTCGGGCCGGGCCGGGCTCGGGCCTTAATTTTTTTGCTGGACGGGCCGGGCCTAACTTTTTTTTCAGTACGAAGCCGAGACTGATTCCATTCTTCCTAGTTTTCATGGACCAAAATAATCAGTTCCTATTGAATCTTCTTATATATGAAAATCCTTTTCTCGACTTTTTATAAATCAGTAATATTTGGCTTTGTCCAAAAATGTTTGCAAAAAAGGCATATATTTTTAAGCCGTCATTATTCTACAATTAAACATTAGAATTTATTCCTTTTAAAGAATCGTAGATTACTAGGCGTTTTAAAATAGAATTAAACACACACACACACAAAAAAAACATGATTATGACGGAATTTTCTTTTAAACTGAAAACTGAAAGTTTCTTTCAAAATGTTCATCCATGCAAAATGAATACAACAATACGGGAGAAAAAATATATTAAACATTTACATCTACATCTGTTAAGAAGAGAATGTATTTTTTTTCGTTCCAAAGCGATTACGTCTTTGGAAATTTTACCATATACCGCTTTTTCGACTTTTTGTTTCCATTACAGGGAATATGGATTAATAATACTAGTGATAACTGAAACATTTACATACAACAAACAAAGATTCATTTAAAAGTGTAAATATCGTAGCCTACAGCACTTCTGCATAAGTGGAGATTATAAACATGAAAAAAAAAAGACTAATGTAATTTTTTTTGGTCAGAACTCTTCCATAAGATTAAAGATCAATGTTCTGTAGAAATTCACTTGAGCCGGGCCGGGTTCGGGCCGAATTTTAAACTTTTTTCCGGACCGGGCCGAGCTCGGGCCCAAATTTTAACTTTCGGGCCGGGCCGGGTCGGGCCAATATTTTTTTTGTTCGGGCCGGGCCGGGCTCGGGCCGAAATTTTAACTTTCGGGCTGGGCCGGGTCGGGCCAACATTTCTTTCGTTCGGGCCGGGCCGGGCCCGGGCCGAAATTTTAACTTTCGGGCCGGGCTCGGGCCTGGAAATTTCGGCCCATGCAGACCTCTAGTACATACACCTCGCTGATATATGTAATTTTTAGTATGTTTTAAGTAGTGCAATATCTTTAATATACACAACAAACGGTTGTTCCTGCTAGGTCGTAATGTAATAGAACTATTTTGAGTATCCCTGTAAATGAACCATTTGAGCTAGACACTTCATTTTCAGAACCGAACCTACCATAATAAACACCGATAACATATATCAATTTCATGGCAAGTGCACCCTATTTACGCGAGTTAAATCTTAGAGCATGTACAGACGGACACGCAAACCCTATTCTTAAATACTTATTAAACAGTGAAACCTCCAAATAAGGGACACTCCTAATAAGGGGCATCTCTATTTAAGGGACAAAATCTCCGGTCCCAGTCCCATGGTATAGGACGTGTAATGTATTTACCTCTGAATAAGGGACACTCTATTTAAGGGACACTTGAAAATGAGATTAAAGGGACTGGTTTTTGAATTTCAGGTAATGAAGTAGTCTTTGATGAAAATGAAAATACAGATTTTTGTGAACTCATCAAACAGACAGACAGTCATGTTGATACAGAGGCATACGACACAATTAACGACCATTTATTTATCCAGAATTCTGATTCGACATCAATGCATATATCCGCATCGAAACTTATTCTGAAAATTGTGAGGATAATTCTGAAAGTGGAGAATGAAAGAAAATTGTGAAATAAAGAACTTTACAGATGCTTTTAGGCTGTTCTCAAATCCAAAAAGGGCAACTTTTAAGGCATAAGTTTTAATTTATTTGTATTCGGAAATGTCTGAAACTAGCAGGTGTTGTTGTTGCGAAAATATGTAATCGACCAATCGAAATGAATTTTTAACTTAAAAAAAAACATTTTAAATAAAAATAAATTAATTCTGTGTCAAAATGTTTTCCGCTTGCTGAGTAGAACAGTGGAGAGATTTGTTGTCTTAAAATACGCAAAGCATTAGAATACTTTTTTGAGAGGGGTGGCGAGGGGATATTGCTGGCAATGAAGAACTTTAAATATGGTAAATGAGTTAAATCTTGAACACTTCAAAAATTTCTATTGAAAAATTGAAATTTGCAAAGCAATCCCTTTTAACTGATTACTTCAAGTAAAATTCTTTCAGATGTTTTTATACTTTTTGCATGTACATAATATGCATAAAATCAATAATTCTACAAATCATTTAATAATTTAGTAATTAATTGAAATCTTTAGTTAATTAATTCTCTTTTCTTCCTTTTGTCTGATTAACATAATTTATACACTTCAGATACATTTAAATTTCTCCTTTGATGCTTTGTTATTTTTATATCCTTCTGAATTAAAAATAATATAAAAACTCCGAATAAGGGACACCTCTATTTAAGGGACAAAAACTCCGGTCCCATAGGTGTCCCTTATTTGGAGGTTTCACTGTATTTGTTGAAACATGTTTGTATAGGTCTTTCCAATCCGAGCCCAAAAGCCCACCATTGGCCCTAAGGTTCTGCTTTTTTAAAGTTTTGGTTTGGTTTATTTTGTATCGCCCGATTATCTACTCTAGCGATATAGGCCCAGAGGGGGAGTACCCTTCGTGGGGGTCTTTCTAAGGTAACCTAACACACAAGGCTCGAAGAAAAACACGAAAACTCCGAAGGCCGACGGCCACGATTGGGTTCGAACTGAGCACCTGCCGTCAACCAGTTGAGAGGTCAGAACCTTTCGGCCATTGGTGGGGCTATAAAGTTTTGGACGAGAGGTGCTGGGTTCGAACCCAATCGCGCCCGTCAAAGTTTTCCGTGGGTTTTTTTTTTTTTTTTTTTTTTTTTTTTCGAACCTTGAATTTCCTTGCATAAATGCGGATTAGCTTACCTTATAAAGACCCCACGAAGAACACCCCTTTCTCTTTGGGCTTATATCCCATGTGTAAATAATCAGCCGTCATAAATAACAGTAAGTCGGAAATTTCACGTCAAGCGTAGCAAATGAGGTGCGTTCATGCTACATCGAAGCTTTAAAAATATTCAGATCTTGGTATAATAATATAAAGTTCTTCGGATACAGTATAGAGGCCGAAATTTTTTGTGCCTCCCTGTAAATACTATACTATTTGCTTTCTATTGCACAGAAAATAACTTATAGTAAACCTTAGCAACGTATATCAATTTCATTCAATGTGAAATAGTTTAATATAATAAAAACACGCCCTAAACAATATTTCCCCGTGTACAATTATGTAATGAAATACTTTTGTGTGGCCTGTAAATTAATAATAAATATTCGTTGCTTTGTACAGAATGTATATTTTAATAAATACTTCATAGATTCATGTCAGTTCTATTATATTCCTAAGAGTGTAACATCATTAAAATGTACTTGAAACTAATTTTCCTTTTTTTTGACCGTAATGTAATAAATACTTTTGATTGTCCCTGCAATTAAACTAAACATCCGATTTTTATAACATTTAAAATGACTCGACAAAACTTTGCAACAATTATGTATTTTAAATCTCAAATAGTTTAGTTGGGTAGTTTTTGCTCTGTTGTATGCGGACTGACAGATAGGCTAACGGACGGACTAACGGACGAATAGACTGAAAGACGACTATAGATGCTCTGTATTTATATAATTATTAATGCACCTAAAAATATTCTGATATTGGTGTAACAGTATATAGTATTTCGGATACACTATAGTAGTCGAAATCTTATGTGTGTCCCTGTAAATCCTATCTGCCTTCTATTATACATGAAATAACTTGTTGTAATCCTCAGCAACGTATATAAATTTTATAAAATGTTAAACAGTTTAATACAATTAAAATGAGTATCAAACAATGTCCTCCTATACCATTGTGTAATGAAATACTTTTGTGTGGACTTGTAAATCAATAACAAATATTCTTTGTACCACAGATTATGCAGAATGCATTTTTAGTATATACTTCATAGATGCATATCAATTGTATTATGATCGGAACAATATAACATCATTAAAATTTACGTGAAACTATTTTATTCCATTGACCGCAATGAACGGAATACTTTTGATTGTCCGTGTAATTAAACTATACATCCAATTTTCATAAAGTTTGAAGTGACTTGAAAAAATTATGCAAAAATTATATATTTAAAATTTGAAACGATTCGTTTGGGAAGTTTTTTCTCTGTTATATGCGGACAAACGGACAGACAGATGGACTGGAAGACGACTATAAGTGCAATGTATTTGCATAACTACAATCGCACCTAAAAACTAGTCGTTGGGGGCCACCGTGATACTTACCCATCATATATATGCATATATAATATATGAAAATAAAACATTCGTAAACTATTTATAAAATGCATTGCAGTTCCAAAACAAAATTTAAACGTGTATTTAAATATTTTTATTATGCATAGTAATGCTCTATTCATGAGTTGCTGATGAATCTATTTTGACAAATTATACAACACGCCCAACTACTCAAATAGTACTGAATTACGAAAAAGAAACATCCTTATAACTCCAAAAATAATAATCTTATTAACTAACAGTTTATTGCGTCGGATTAAGCGTCTCATTTCCAATTAAAATATATGTTTGAATTGAAATTTGAATGAAATACAGAGTCATGAAAAATCGAAGAATGTGGAAAACAGAATTACAGATATCTCGGCAACTAATAATTCGATCGACTTCGTTCTTTATGAAATATTTGTGTTATTTTATTGCCTTTTACAAACACTACTTAAAATAAAATACTTCAAAAATTTTTATGTATCTTTCATCAGAAGGAAGTTTTCGAGAGTCCGAAAAAAATAGTTCCAAATAATCGAGGTTACTGATATTAAATAGGCTTCGCCCCATTCTTACATCTAAGTACATACAAAATTTCAAGTCATTATCTCAATTTGTTCGGGAGATGGAGCGCTTACAAACAGACAGACGGACGGCAAAAAAAAATTTTCAAAATATATTTTTTTCGAAATCTCCAGTGTCTAAAACGTGTAAATCCGTCAAAAAAATTCTTCGGTTTTAAAAACGATTGCAAGACTTATCCTATACTACAACCAAAAAATTCTATTTGAAATCAATCCAAAATCTAACCCAATGCCGTATTCTAATCGAGAAGAAAACAGAGTTTTAATTCAGCCCTGGATATATATCATTATGTAAAAGCGGTCATTTATTCGGTCGCGATTACATAAGAAGGTAAGTCAGTTTAATATTAAAGGTCAAACAGCAAGCAAGTAACCTAAAAAATGTGTCTTTTTCATTTCATTAACCGAACCGTGCCCTAAATTGTCGATTTTCGACACACACTCTCAAAGAAATAGGTAAAATTATCAAGAAGAAAAAAGAAGAAAATTCGAGACTATTTTGTAGAAAGGTGAAGACTTTTACAAGTTAATATTTAATCAATTACAAGACAATATTCTTTTCAAATTCTGCGTTCGCACTTATTTTTATTTATTTATTTATTTATTACTTATCATATGCAGTATAGGGTAAATCTTGCAATCATTTTAAAAATCAACTTTTTTTTTTTTTTTTTTTTGATTTAACGTTTTAGACACTGGAGATTCCAAAAAACATATATATATGTATATTTAAATTTGTCGTTCGTCTGTCTGTCTGTCTGTCAACGTTCTATCTCCCGAACAAACTGAGATAGAGTCTTCAAAGTTGGTGTGTAGTTAGAATGTAATAAGGAAAGAAGCGCATTGAGTATCTATAACCTCAATTATGCGGAACTATTTTTTTTCGGACTCTCGAAATATTCGTTTTGATAAAAAACATAAAAAAATTCGTTATTATTATCATTATTATTATTATTATTATTATTATTATTATTATTTGAAAAATGCCCAATGAAATGGTTCAGGGTTTGAAGTTGAATTCAGCTTCCCTTTTTAAGCGGTTTTTATCAAAATGCACAGGCCGTTATATATCTAGTTGGCCATGCTTAAAACATGGTAAATATTATTTACTCTGTCACTCGTATTCCAGTTTACTTTCAACCGTAACTAAAAATAAATCGTTCATATTTCATACTCATCATATTCTTAAAAAGCAAAAATTTATAGACTTTGACGCGTCTTAACTACGACAACGATGGATCTAGATGAGACAAATATTATTAAATATGAGGAAATTCCTTTTCCTGAAGATGCAAAAGAGCCAGAAGTGAGCTTTTTTCTTTTATAATAATTCAGTTTAAAAACTGAAAGCTTTAGTGGAAAGTAGAATAAACAAGTTGGAAATTGCACGTGAAGCGTAGCAAATGTGGTGCGTTCGTACGAAGTTTTAAAATATTCAGATCTTGCTGATATAGTAGAGCGTACTTTGGATACTGTATAGTGGACGAAATCTTTGTGTTCTTGTAAATATGCAGGGAGTAATTTTTATTGTACTTCATTAACGTATATCTTATTCATAAAATGTGAAGTAGTTTAATATAATTAAAACACGCCCGAAACAATGTTTCCCCGTATAACATTATTTAGTGGAATACCTTTGTGTGGTCCTTTAATTTAATAATAAATATTCTTTGCATCACAGATTGTACAGAATGTATATTTTAGTACATACTTCATAGTTTCATGTCAATTCTATTAAGTTCAAATGAGTGTAACACCATTAAAATGCATATGAAACTTTTTTTCCCATTGATCGTAATGTAACGGAATACTTTTGATTGTCCCTGTAATTGACCTATGCATCCGATTTTCATAACATTTGAAATGACTCAACAAAATTATGTAATAAATATACGTTTTAAATTTCAAACGATTAAAATGAATTTGAAACTTTTTTCCCCATTGACCGTAATGTAACGGAATACTTTTGATTGTCCCTGTAATTGATCTATCCATCCTATTTTCATAACATTTGAAATGACTCGATAAAATTATGTAATAAATATATGTTTTAAATTTCAAACGATTAAAATGCATTTGAAACTTTTTTCCCCATTGACCGTAATGTAACGGAATCCTTTTGATTGTCCCTGTAATTGATCTATCCATCCGATTTTCATAAAATTTGAAATGACTCGACAAATTTATGTAATAATTATGTATTTTAAATTTCAAACGATTCGGTTTGGTAGTTTTTGAGTTGTTATATGCGGACAGACAGACGGACGGATTGAGCGACAACAATAGGTGCTACGTATTTACATAATTACGAACGCACCTAAAAAGTGCACCAAGTTGAAACACCGAATATTTTAGATTTGACACGGTTTGTGCGGATAATGGCTGAAATACATTGGTATTTTTGTAGATTTCAGTGTTTATAAGTCTATTTTGTCGCGGCAAATTCTACAACTGATATTTTATTAAGTCCAACTGGCATAATCTATTGAGGGCGATTTAATTTGGTGGTTATAAAATTGGATATTATTTGGTTATCCCGTCCATCAATTTCGCCAAATTATACAAATCGCCAAACTGTTAGCCAACTTATACAAATTGACGCTTTTTTTTTTTTTTTTTTTTTAATAACGAAAGAGAAATTATTTTAGTGGAACAACAATAAAAATACAGTCGAGTCTCTATATAACGAAATCCACCGTTCCAGTAAAAAATTCGTTTATATATAGAGAAATTCGATGTATAGAGAATGATTTTAAAAATCGTATTTAATGTGTGAAATTTGAACAAATATTATTTTTGATGTTTTGAATTAAGAATTTGAAGTGTTAAAAGTAAATATTAACCTAACATTTTATTTCTGAATTATTTAAGCTGTTTCAAAAAAGAGAATAGGCATTTATTTGAAAGCTTAATGAAAATCAAATAAGGAAGACTTGCATATTTCAAACGAAGAAATCTGTAATTTTAATTTAGTTCATTAATCACGAAAATGCATTATTTAAATAAAATAATTATTGCTTTTCTTTTTTATCGGTGTCAAAAACAGTGATGAATGCACCTTTTGAAGCGTCCCTAAAAAGGGACGGTAGGCACTAATGGGTTAAAAATCAGCCGATGACGTAACAAACACGTTTATCATGTTTAATGTCAAGTGAATGTGACATTTGCGATCAACCATTATTGGCCTTTAATCTTAGAATTTGGCGACAGGAATTCGGTCTATATACGGATAACCAAGTAGTACCTAAAATTCGTCAGACGATTTGTCAGACGATTATATAATAAAATTGCAAAATAAAGTCTTTTTTTTTTTTTTTTTTTTTTTTTTTTTTGTCAGACGATTATATGATAAAATTGCAAAATAAAGTATTTTTAACCGACTTCAAAAAAGAAGGAGGTTATCAATTCAACGCGTAAGTATCTTTTTTTTTTTATGTAGGTTTACCGATTACTCCGAAAACTATCCAACTAATTCATTACATTTTTGTATTAAATGAAAGAGGTTGCTCTCGAATTGGTACCACTTCTGTTTCATCAAAATTGGTTCAGTAATTTTTTAGTAATTTGGCAAAAACTAATAAAATTAGTGATTTCTAGCAAATTAACTTTCATTGTTGTAACCAATCGTTTTCTCAATCATAAGCATAAAAGTAAATATTTACATGTATCAGCGCCAAGTTTTCGCCAAGCTTGGCGCCATTTGGTGAAATATCGCCAAATTTGGCGTCCAAAATTAGTTGCCATAAATGAAGCCAAATTGGCTTTAGCTGATTAATTTGCCAACATTCATATTCAAATTCAATAGTGGATCTTTAATAGTGGATTTTCTAATCTTCTGTAACTGAGTTCACAAAAAAGTCTAGCGTTAAACAAAAAGATATTGTAACATAGATGTGGATATCATAAAAGCTTTATTTCACAAAATCGTAATAGCTAAGATATGCCGATTGGCAATGGGGCCAAAAACGAGAGAATACTTAATAGTTTTCAAATCTCTGAATTGCCTAACATATTTACAAATGATAATGCAATAAGAAGCATAGGAAAAGAGTCATAAATGCCTAAATGAGTTAAGCTGTTTTTGTGTTAGACAAAATACATAACAACCAAAAATAACCAAAATGCAGCCATGGTTACAATAAGTTCTCGATTTCTGTATCAGAATTTTCCGATTTGGCAAATGATTAAGCAAATAAAATAAAAGTAACATGAAGATTGACTATTCACATTTCGCAGTTATCAATTGATTTTCCGCTGATTTCAAGGTTTGTCCATCATAGTTTCGGAGAAATCGAAACTTGTGTTGTCCGTGGAGCTGATTTTTGGCGATCACAAAACAAAAAGAGGTGGCTGTGCTTTATCGTTTTTGACTCACCAAGATATGACTTGGTGACAAACCGATTGCATTTTAATATGTGAATCGAGTTTTAACTAATTCTGGAATTTCAGCGTTCACTCGATGAGGTGATCGTCCGTGTTATTGTCTCCCGGCCTGTAATATTAAATGTCATTTTTTTATGAAATAAAGTACCACAGGTAATGTTGTCAGGTGTCCCTGTATATGCGGAACAACCCGATTTTCGGGGTTCCTGGAACTTTCGCGGAGCGCTAAAAATCCCAATTTGCCAATCTGCAGAAAATTCTTCAATTTTTTTTTTTTTTTCTTTTAACTATTTGGAAAATAGTTCTTGTTTTTGGTAGAGAATTGGGAAATTTGAAGTAAATCTGAATGTTTTTATTGGTTGAATTACACAACTTATTTCATTTTATTCGTTTTCTGATTCGTCTATGTTTATGTTCAAAAATGGAATACTTCTTTTTTTTATTTTATTCGTTTTTTGATTGGTCCATACTTAATGTCTAGAATTGGAATACTTCTGTTGCCACGATGACAAAAAATGTAGTAAAAACTCCCCCCTCCCGCCCCCCCCCCCCAAAAAAAAACAATTACTCAATAACAAATTTAGATACAGGTTTCAAACAAGTTGCATTTAAAAGTAATTTTTTCCTTAATACGACGATGTAAAAATTAAAATGTTTAGAAATTAAAGAATTTATAGAACCGAAAATTGTTAAGCAAAAATTTCATTTAATAATTGTTTATGATTGGCCCATGAATATTAAAGTCACTCTAAATGTCCAGGCATATTAATATTATGTAAGCTACGTTTTGATCATCATGAAAATGATGTTATTAATGATGTATTAAATGATGTTTTTTTTTTTTTTTTTTTTTTTTTAAACCATTTGAAAAATGGTTGTTGTTTTCGGGAGAATGGACCCGATGATGTTACCACTTTTGAATGATGTTACCACTTTTGAATTTTTTTTTTTTTTTTTTTTTTTTTTTTTAAATATAGAAATTATTTATAAGTCTAAAATTATAGTCTTTGAAAATATTCTTTTCCAAATAGTCGTTGTAATTTGTTAAATTACAATTTTTTTTAAAATAAAATTATACTCATTTTGGTTACCGTTATTTTATTTATTAACCATTTGAAAAATGGTTGTTGTTTTCGGGAGAATGGACCCGATGATGTTACCACTTTTGAATGATGTTACCACTTTTGAATTTAAATTAAATTCTTTATTTTTAGAAGAATTTTTATTTGAATTTAAATTAAATTCTTTACTTTTAGAAGAATTTTTATTTGAATAGTAAATTAAAATGGTTAAAATCATTGTAATAAAGGAGAAAACTAACAAATTTAAAAATGGGTAGACGGAAATTAACAGATACGGAAAAAGCCGAAGCCAAAGAAATGAATGAACGTGAATATCGCATTCAATGATATTAAACACAATACGCGTACTTAAACAATCATAAAGTGATTTTTATTTCTTCTTTTGCTATTTAAAATAAAAATTTAGTCAACATGTATAAGTTGCTTATTAGTTTGGCGATTCGTATCATTTGGCGAAATTGGTCGACGGGATAACTGAGTAATACTGTATTTGGTTTGGCGCAAAAACGTCTTTCAATGCAGAAAATGATAAAATCAAAAGATTATTGAGCCGCTGAAAACCAATTACGTGTTGAAAGGCGATCACGAAAAAGGAAGCAATTTAATGCCGAACCGATTAATTGTAAAACATCATGTCGCCAGGGCGACCAATCCACTAGCCATGGCGTTTTACTATCGGTCGGTTCTAACCAGGAAAATTTGAGTGCCAATAGTGATTCTAACAAGCCGGAAAATGTTATAGCTATTACTCTTGATTTTCCACCACCTAAAAAGAAAACTAAAAAGCAATCGGCTTGGGAAAAACTGGGAAAAAACTTTTTTGATTTGATGTCTGATGGACCCATTCACAGATGCATGTGCTGCGATCGATTTTGGTTTAAAACCTCCATCACCAAAATTCTGCTCTGTAAAATCAAACAATATATGCCAAAGTCTTACAAGTATAACAGTATATGCCAAAGCTGTATTTTAATAATGATTACTTTTGCACCAACAATGTTAAATAGTTTGAAATGTTTCTTTCGTCGCCAACTTTTATGCTTGGCGACAATAGAGTGATATAACTTAAACGAACCGTACCTTCAAATTGCAGCATGTATAAAGTCATTTATAGCAGTGGCACGGATAATACACAATAAAACAACTGGTATTTAGCTTAAAATGATAGATGAATGTATCGAGTGAAACATTTTTCAAATGGTTGGGGTAATTTCTTAAATTACAATTTTTTTTTTTTTTTATTAACCATTTGAAAAATGGTTGTTGTTTTCGGGAGAATGGACCCGATGATGTTACCACTTTTGAATGATGTTACCACTTTTGAATGATGTGGTCACTTTTGAATTTAAATTAATTTCTTTACTTTTAGAAGAGTTTTTATTTGAATTTAAATTAAATTCTTTACTTTTAGAAGAATTTTTATTTGAATAGTAAATTAAAATGGTTAAAATCATTGTAATAAAGGAGAAAACTAACAAATTTAAAAATGGGTAGACGGAAATTAACAGATACGGAAAAAGCCGAAGCCAAAGAAATGAATGAACGTGAATATCGCATTCAATGATATTAAACACAATACGCGTACTTAAACAATCATAAAGTGATTTTTATTTCTTCTTTTGCTATTTAAAATAAAAATTTAGTCAACATGTATAAGTTGCTTATTAGTTTGGCGATTCGTATCATTTGGCGAAATTGGTCGACGGGATAACTGAGTAATACTGTATTTGGTTTGGCGCAAAAACGTCTTTCAATGCAGAAAATGATAAAATCAAAAGATTATTGAGCCGCTGAAAACCAATTACGTGTTGAAAGGCGATCACGAAAAAGGAAGCAATTTAATGCCGAACCGATTAATTGTAAAACATCATTGATATATTGTAAAACACAATACGCGTACTTAAACAATCATAAAGTGATTTTTATTTCTTCTTTTGCTATTTAAAATAAAAATTTAGTCAACATGTATAAGTTGCTTATTAGTTTGGCGATTCGTATCATTTGGCGAAATTGGTCGACGGGATAACTGAGTAATACTGTATTTGGTTTGGCGCAAAAACGTCTTTCAATGCAGAAAATGATAAAATCAAAAGATTATTGAGCCGCTGAAAACCAATTACGTGTTGAAAGGCGATCACGAAAAAGGAAGCAATTTAATGCCGAACCGATTAATTGTAAAACATCATGTCGCCAGGGCGACCAATCCACTAGCCATGGCGTTTTACTATCGGTCGGTTCTAACCAGGAAAATTTGAGTGCCAATAGTGATTCTAACAAGCCGGAAAATGTTATAGCTATTACTCTTGATTTTCCACCACCTAAAAAGAAAACTAAAAAGCAATCGGCTTGGGAAAAACTGGGAAAAAACTTTTTTGATTCGATGTCTGATGGACCCATTCACAGATGCATGTGCTGCGATCGATTTTGGTTTAAAACCTCCATCACCAAAATTCTGCTCTGTAAAATCAAACAATATATGCCAAAGTCTTACAAGTATAACAGTATATGCCAAAGCTGTATTTTAATAATGATTACTTTTGCACCAACAATGTTAAATAGTTTGAAATGTTTCTTTCGTCGCCAACTTTTATGCTTGGCGACAATAGAGTGATATAACTTAAACGAACCGTACCTTCAAATTGCAGCATGTATAAAGTCATTTATAGCAGTGGCACGGATAATACACAATAAAACAACTGGTATTTAGCTTAAAATGATAGATGAATGTATCGAGTGAAACATTTTTCAAATGGTTGGGGTAATTTCTTAAATTACAATTTTTTTTTTTTTTTTTTTTTTTTTTTCCGTACTAAATAAATTTCTTTTCGTTAGTTTGCATCGTGTGGAATTCAATATAGAAGAACCTGCGGAGACAAAAACTTGTTTACAGTGTGAATTTTGTTGCTTCCTTTTAACGGAATACCTTAGAGATTTACATGTCTATGCAGAAGTCTCTATAAAACGAAATTTGTTGCAGTACCTAGCGAGTCAGTTTTCACAGATTTTACTGCACTTTGTTCTGTAGACCCTGTGAAAACGGACCTGTTTGCAAAGGAATCAGTCATTTTAAAAGTAAAAAGTTCATTGACTGAGCGATTCTGTTTCAAAATTTTTTATGTATAATATTGTTGTATTTAATTATCTACAGTAAAACATACATAACAGAATTGCAACGGTTCAAAAAAATTCCTTTTTAAACAGGTGTTCAACTTATCAGGCATAATTATCTAGTAGATTTAACGTAGAATAATGAAATATTTACATTTAAAATTGGACTCCTTTGTAGGCAGGTTTCGTTTCAATAGAGTTTACCTATTTTTATGTCCCGCTTTTTTTGTCTCCCTGTCCCAATTTTGTAACACTGGACCTAGTAACATTAACCACAACTAACAATCCATGCATTTTTGTAGCATTAACCACAGGTAATAATATATATATATTTTGTAGTCAGATGAAGATGAGTCCAGTTCGAGTTCTGAAGAGGAATTGGAGTATATCGAAGAAAGTCCGATTTCGCCGGAAGTGGACAGTGAAAGAGCAGACAAAATAAGAGCAGAAATGATCGATATGATATTAGATTGCACCGTAGCGCCCAGGTAAGATTAAAATGGAAACACGGCGCGTTTAAAATAATGTAAAAAAAAGGGGAAAATAACCTGAATAAAATTAACATAAAACTTATTTCTAATCTTCATAAAATATTCCTCTCCAAGAAAGAAAGAAAAAAAAGAGTGAGAAAACAAGATAATGTGTAGTTTATTTTTAAAGGCGGCTTAATGATTTGTCTTCATTACTAATTAACGAACATTCAATAGGATCCTAAAAGAACGCTGAGTGTTCCCCTCTCCACTCATGACTAAGGTTTGGTTTGGTTTATTTTATGTCGGTCGACTATCAACAAGTGAGATAAAGGGGGATATAGTCCTTCTAAGGGAACCTAACCCGTATTTACGCAAGGAAATCCAAGGTTTGAAGAAAAACAAGGAAAACTCCAAACGGTTAGGCCGACGGCCGAGATTGGGTTCGAACCCAGCGCCTGCCGTCTACCCGTTGAGAGGTCAGACTTTTTCAGCCACTGGCGGGGCCCTCTCGACTAAGAGAAGCCCCAGATCACAAATATCTGTAACACATTTCTCATCAATTCCAGGGCCTGATTAATGCACGCGCCTCCGGGGCCTCGGCCCTGGGCCCACAAATTATGTCGCTGTTTTTTTCCCTTAATCAAATACTTTCCAAATAATATTATTTTGTAAAATATGAAAAATAAAAATTAAATATTCTGAATGACTCAATAAAACACAATTTTTATGATTTTGGATAAGGCGAGTTTGTAAAAAGACTTCCCCATTCATTCTGCAACATAAATTGTGGATCAATATAGATGTTTGTGAATTATAGCAGCGGTTCCCAATTTTTCTTGATACGCGACCCATCTTTCAGTGAAAAAATTTTTTGCGACCCACCTTTTCGTAAAAAAAGAAAAAAAAAATCGGGACCTACCCAAGATAAAGTTGTATATCAGTGTTGCAATTTTTGTACGATCTCTACGCTCGGCTATCCTATCCTACGAAAAACGCAAATTTTTGTGCGACAGATATATTATCAGCAAAAACTAGAATTGGTAATCTCAATGTGTGTAAGTAAATAGTAATTAAAACAAATGTGCACAAACTGCAAAGATATTTTAAAAATAATACGTTTAATTATTATGAAAACATAACTTTATAATCAATATGATTTCTGGTACTGGTGTTTACCAATGTGGAAAAATATATTAACACGCAGTTTGTCTCAGTACTTGTCTTTCAAATACAGCAAAGTAGAAAAAGCATGTTCTCATAAGCACGAAGTATTAAATTTCATCAAGGACCTCAAACCTGATTTAAATATTTCTGGATATTCTGTTCGTATATTAATCTAGAAGGAAATTAAGGATTTTCTCTTGAAATATTATTTCCGATTGAAATTGTCATATATTTTTAAACAGATGATAAATTAAAAGATATATTTTGATGACAAACCTCCATTGTTCCACGGCCCACCAAAACAACTGCCGCGCCCCACCAGTGGGTCGCGACCCATAGATTGGGAACCGCTGAATTATAGGAATGCTTATTTGAGAAAATTGACAGTAATTCATTTTCTTGATTATTTTTGTAAGTTATTTATTTATTTATTTTGTAAACTTGAAACTTTCACAACTCATCAAATAAACTTACTTTTTTTTCTGAAAGTATCACCGGGAATGGGGAGGTAGGGTGCCCAATTTTTTAACAGGCCCTGGGCCCAACTTCAGCTTGATCGGGCTCTGATCAATTCTACTCCGATCAACGCATTTGATATTATAAAAGTCATAACTTTGGTCAAGGACTTATATTTGACACCATGTTACACAGATACGAGCATATAAATTCAAGAATACCTCAAAGTCCATGAGAACCATTTCTAACCATTTCATAAAGGCCTTCACATAAATAGTATAAGAGAGGTCTCGGCGAGGATTCCATATTCGAATTCGCGAAAGAGCAGTTCATTTTTCTTCGCTACTAAAGCGTTTATTTCACAGATAAAATTTGGACAGGATTGTGCCACTGTTGATTCTCTACACTAAAAAAAAAAAAGAGTCGATCTACTAAAAAAAAATTTAGTGATTCTTGCAATTACTAAAAAAATTTTTGTAATCTTACTCGGTTACAAGAAAATCTGTAAGAATTACTAGAAAAAAGCTAGCAACGAATAATTAATAGTTTTATATTTTTAATAGCTATTACTAAAACTCACTTGGTGTGGCCGTGATAGCCTAGTGGTCATAGCACCGAACTCCAGGCTGAAAGGTCCAGGGTTTGATGCTGAACCCTACCACGTACGCACCGAATGTATGCAGTGTAAGTACTCGTTAAATAAAGGGATTATGAAAATCTTGTCGGAGCAGGGGGCAATGTTTGGTGCTGCCATCTATTGCGGTTTTGCCGAAAATCTTCCGCTTCAGAAGTCTGTCTTCTTACCCTCTGGATGCAGCTGGAAGGAAGCTCTTGCCCTTCGGGCACACGTAATGGTTGTTAAAATTAATTTTGGAGCTATTACTAAAATTTGCTTGGTGGCTCATACTAAAAAGTTTTAAGTTAGGTATACAAAAAATTCTTTTGTTCAGTTTACAAAAGAAATGTTTGTTTCACTTGCAAAAAAAAAAAGTTTGTAATGTTTACTAAAAAATTCTGTGGAATACAAATTTACTAAAAAATTGTTAGTAACCTCTTGAATTTTTTTTTTTTTTTTTTTTTTTTTTTTTTTTTTTTTTTTTTACAGTGTAGGCTAGGCAGGCGTCTTTCTTAAAGAAAGAATACGAAATTAATACTCTGCATTACCTCACGAAAAAAAATAAGATCCCCTCTAAGCTATTGGATTTCGTCTCGCTTAACACTTATATTCATTTTACAGTGATTATTATTTTATAAGGTTCATTAACCCTTTCCGGCACGGGCAAATTCTGTCAGTAAAATGAGAAAATATCGACTGCCACCGGAATTTACAAACGAATTTTTTAGAAATTAAGAATTCGCTACTATAAGCGTTCATTGTAAAAGCAGAATTTTGTTAAATATTGGTGCCGTTTGCAAGTTTCGAATTAAAATTAGGTATACCGGACTGGATATACTGTACCAGAAAGGATTAAAGATGATATTTCATCAGTGGTACACAGTGGCGCAGCCAGAATTCGGTTCTAGTGGGGGTTTTGAGTTTCTAATAAAGGTGATTGCTGGTTACTTGAATCACCGGTTAATAGGATCAGTACTTATTAGAATATTTACTGTATAATACTTAAACTCAAAGAGCATCTGTGTGGCAGGAAATTATAATTTTTTTAGCATAATGCGTCTCAGAAAAGTGATTTAGTTTGAATAACCAATTTTTACTTAACTAATCTATGTACACTGTAAAAAAAAAAGAGTCGATCTACTAAAAAAATTTTAATGATCCTTGTAATAACTAAAAAATTTTTAGTAATCTTACTCAGTTACAAGGAATCTGTAAGAATTACTAGAAAAAAGCTAGCAACGAATTGAGTTAATAGTTTTAAATTTTTAATAGCTATTACTAAAACTCACTTGGTGTGGCCGTGATAGCATAATGGTCTTAGCACCGAACTTCAGGCTGAAAGTACTCGGGTTCGATGCTGGACTGCACCGAATGTATGCAATGTCAGTGCTCGTTAAATAAAGGGATTATGAAAATCCTGTCGTAGCAATTACCATGGGTAATGATCTGTGAACTTACCCTCCCCTTTAGAAACATGTCAAAATAGAGCAGGTAGCAATGTTTGGTGTTGCCATCTATTGTGGTTTTGCCGAAAATCTTCCGCTTCAGAAGTCTAAATATATTTTTTAATTAACTAAAAATAATTTTGGAGCTATTACTAAAATTTGCTTGGTGGCTCATACTAAAAAGCTTTAAGTTAGTTATACAAAAAATTCTTTTGTTCAGTTTACAAAAGAAATGTCTGTTTCACTTGCAAAAAAAAAAATGCTTGTAATGGTTACTAAAAAATTCTGTGGAATACAAATTTACTAAAAAATTTTTAGTAACCTCTTGAATTTTTTTTAGAGTGATAATAGGCAATTTCACAATTTTAAGTAGAATTTACGCCATTTAATTGAATTACTTTATTAAATGAAATCTGATTTAAAAAAGTGGCGGTTTCTGAAATCCGCCAAAATATTTAACTATTAAGTTTGGTTTTTGATTAATATAAGCGGCAATTATAGAGATCCTTCTTAGCTCTGGGTGGGGTTTTAACCCCAAAACCACTCCCTTGGCTGCGCCACTGGTGGTACAGGCTGGTATTTGCAAATTAATGCTAAAAAAAATTCATCTCCAAAATTCTCTTTTTCATTTTTGTATGAAACTATGTTATTTTTAGATTGAAAACGCTGATTGCGTGCCATTAATTATTATTATTATTATATATTTTGTTTTAGAGTTCGTTTGTAATTGCTGTGTCAGATGTGACACAATGCAGAAAAAAATAACAAATGTTCTCATATTTCGCTATTCTTCTCTCTTTTTTGCATCTTTTTTTTTTTTTTTTTTTTTTCCCCTTCAAAGGAGGATTGAGCGCAATGGCAAGCCTTATATTCGTCGTTTATCACGCCAGCCTCCGAATAGAGATGAGTTAACGGAACTGAGTAAGAATTTCGAGGAAAAATTGAAGGAAAGGCAAGTAAGAATGCACGGATACTGCCCGATCAGACGAGAACTCTACGATCAACTTTTTGGTAAGTTGTTTTAAAACATATCATAACAATAATAATGTATATTCTACAACAAAAAGGTAAGAACTTATATTATAAATAATTATTTTGCTTATAAAACGCCACTTTAATAATAAAACATATTAAAAATTGACATGTTTCAACTCATTTTCATCGAGTCATCTTCAGAAAGTAAATAGAAAATTACAAATACAATGAACGTGAAAAACTGGAATAAATAATTATTGAATTTAATTTAAATATAGCGCCCTGTATATTTTCGACACCATTCGTGTCCCTACTCTACTATGTAATTTTCCTGCAAACCGACCACCAACCGTTCATCCCATATACTCGGGATGCAAAAAGATAGCTTATCGTTACAAATATGTGAACTTTTTAAATAAATTTCTATGGACTTTCTTATGAATAACTTTAAATAAAAATTAGATCTGTAAATTAATCTATTCTTGATCAAAAGTATGATGATATTCTCTTTTTCATCTAGTCTGGGTAAAATAGTTTTCCCTCTGTTATATTTTATATCCGTTATATGTTATTTACGTCTGATATTCATTTACGCTGGGTCTTACCGATATATTAATTTTTTATTCCTTCTTCTCTAATAAATGGAATCATATGTGTGATTCTCTCCAAATAGGCCAAAATAAGAGTTATGAGGGAGTGACTGATGAGGAGTGTTGAATTTTAACAAATACCTGTTCACTTTTTTACCTTTACCTGAATTGAGATTAGGATTAGTGTCCCTTAACTATAACCAAATTCTTATAAATCAGTAATAATTAAAATTGTTTAATATTTACCTGCATTCAGAAGAGGCTAATGAGGGAGTGATGAGGTGCTAAGCTTTCCTCATCACTCCCTTTATCAGACCCTACTAAATGCAGGTAAATAGTTTTAAAAAAAAATTATTACTGATTTGTAAGTATTTAGATATAGTTAAGACCCACTAAGCCTAATCTCAATTCAGATAATGGCAAAAACGTAAATGAGCATTTTGTTAAAATTCATCACTCCCTCACAGTCACTCCCTCATAACTCTTATTTTGACCTATTTGGAGAGAATTGCCCATATAAACTTTCGAGAGGTCGTCTATACTATAAATCCGTGAGAAAGAAAAACAAAATGAAAAATCGAATTCTCGTTAGTTCGAATTAAACGAAGTCAAAAGAAAATGAGTTCGAATTAATGAAAATTTTTAACGTTATTCAGCCATTGAAAATTTCGGAACTTCATGTTTAGTTCGAATTAAGCGAAGATGCGAATTATCCGATTTCAAATTAACAAGAATCGACTGTATTTGAATAGTTTTATTATTAAAGTGATGTCTCATAAGCAAAATAATATTATTTATAAGTCCTTACCTTTTCGTAGTAGAATATATATTATTATTATGATATATTATAAAGGCCAAACGTATCTGTGCGTAACGCATGCGTCATTTTGCGAATGGCAACACTTTCCCCTGCAATTTAGGTTTTGCAATTTTCGCTACTGCAAATTTTACACTTCTAAACATTGTACATTTTAAATTTTTACACCGTCGTATACAGAAAAAATGTACTTTTAAATGCAATTTGTTTCAAAGCTATAACACGATTTATTTTTTATACACTGCGCAAAACAATTAAAGGATATTGCAGTTTTAGGTGGATTTTGTATCTGGGAAACTTTTTAGCTGATTGATACATGGTCGACAGACATAGTAGGTTATATGAAAATAAATTACACATGTTTGGCAGAAACAAAATGCATTTTATTGCGCATTTGTGTACAAAAGGAAAAAAACACAATTTGTGCATATGAGAAAAAAAGAATAAGAAAAGGTGTTTTCTTCAAAGAAAATCATTTTCAGTAGGGGGTATGGTTTCCACGGGCCGCCAGCAACGTTGAACACCTTTGAGGCATGGACTCAATGAGGCTATTAATGACGAGTTGGGGTTATCTGCCCCACTCTTCCAGAAGAGCTCTTTCCAGTTCTTGGAGAGTTTGTGGGGGTTGTTGGCGGCCAGAAACTCGTCTTCCTAGAGCGTCCCAAACGTGCTCGATTGGATTCATGTCTGGAGAACACGCTGGCCGTAAGGGACTACAATAGGTCTGAGGATCTCATCCCTATTTCGGCGACCAGTCAGAGCTCCATCTCGAATGATGTAGAGATCAGTGCGCCCGTCAATGGAGATGCCACCATACACCAGCACTCCTCCACCGCCAAATCTGACACTTTCGTGCACGAACGCAGGATTATTCCTACTGCCACGGTCCCTCTAGATGAAAATATACCTATTATCCGGATGCACAGAAAAACGGGACTCGTCAGAAAACAGAATATTGCTCCATTCATTTCTCCTCCAGTTGACATGCTCGGTTGCCCACTCCCTGCGGTCGCGACGATGCCTTGATGTTAATCTAACACATACCATCGGTCGGCGAGCATACAGACCTACAGCATGGAGCCGGTTTCGGACAGTCTGAGTTGAAATCGTGGTGCCTGTAGCCGAGCGAAGGTGTTGTTGGAGAAGAGTAGCATTCATGTTTCGGTGTCTCCAAGCTGTTAACGCTAAATACAGATCTTCATTGGGCGTTGTTGCCCGTCTACGACCTTGCCCTGGTCTTCGGCCTGCACATCCACTCTCCAAAAAACGGTTCCAGATCCTGGAAATGACACTTTGTGACACTCCAATGGCTTGCGCTACTTCGGCTTGAGTTTGGCCCCCTTCTAACCTACCAACAATTCTCCAAGCTTCTGAATCTGTCAAATGACTTCGCTGAGACATCGTACTCATCGAAACAAAGCAATCACTGAATGCCGATCATCCTTGTCTTCATTCTCTTTTATCCAGTTGAAAGTCAAATTTCATTCGCTGCCGCTGAAGCGACGTTTTTGACGTCGAACACAAAATTTGCATACTCCACAGTTTGAAAACCAGAAAAATTTGCATTTGTGATTCTCTTCTATTTTCGACAAAAAAAAATTTCGTTTATATCTTTATTTTATATAAAACTTCAAATATCCTTTAATTGTTTTGAGCAGTGTATATTATTTTTTTATATAATTTTTAGTACCAATTTTGTAATTACGGCAACAGAATCGCTCTATTTTCCCTTAAAATTGAAAAAAAAAAAAAAATAGAAATTAAAATGCGTCTGTTATAAAATCAGGTGAATTTCACTTTTATTTCGTTTAATAATTTGGATAATTGAGTTTTATAGTTTTTTGTTAATTTTAGCTTAAAATAGTATTTGCCTGAGAGTTAGGTTGACCAACATATGATGTATTTTTTACTGTAACTAATTTTGTAGATTTTTTATAAATAAATTAAACAGTTCCTTTTTAAAGATTTTGTTTTGTCAAATTTCGACGGGTTTCACCTCGTAATTATTAATGGGCTTAATCAAGACTTAATCTTTTATATTTCATATTGTTTTAAAGTAGCTATACGAAATATGCAGGGTGTTCACTCTCAACATTGGCCAATGACTAATTCCTTAAACGTTAGTCATAGACATATAGTTACAATTACAAAGATGTTTTAAATTACGTAAAGAAATATATGAAAAGCGATATGGATCAATAAAAACATTTCTTTAAAAAATATGAAATTTAAATTTTTATATAGTCCCCTGGTCATATATGAATGTGGCTTGATGAGGAATATTCACTAGTGTTGAATTCAGGTGCATTAAAATGACTTCTTCAGAAAATATGTTATCTGATATTTATTAATATAGTCCTGCATGTAATTTACCCCCCCCCCCATCTCCGACACACACACACACATGTAGTTGCAAAAATCTCTCTCTGAGAAGCATGTCTGAATTCAACACTGTGATATTCATAATAAGTGAGATACCCTTTTAACGATATTAAATTGAGGCAATACGACTGTATTAAGCCCGAGATGAAATTTTGTTTTACCAAATATATTGCATGTATAATATTTCATGAACATGCCTGTTTTCTCAACAGATGAATTGATTCGTCAATCTACAATATTTTGCTATGAGAGAGGTCAGCTTCTTCTGCGAGTTCGAGATGAATTTAAAATGACTCTGGAGGCCTATCAACAATTATTTGAGAAGGGTTTCGAATACGGAACGAGAAAAGCCCTTGAGGCTGAGATGGAAACTGGAAATCTTAGACTCCAGGTAAAAAGACAAAAATAGTTTCCATGCTACAGAATGATATTGTCCTTATATCATACAGCACAATAGGGCTGTATAGTAGAGCTCAGATGCATCTCTAATGTTAAAGTCCAAAGTTTGCCTCTTTATAACTTTGGAACTAATCTTTGGATCGCGACGAAATTGAAAAGGGGGAGTGTTCTACTCTAGATCTCAAAGTATATAAAAATTCATCTAGATCCACTGATTAGTTTCGGAGATCCAGAACCGCTGTTTTGTCACTTTTTACTCGTGAAACAACAAAAAAAGACAAACAATTCAACTATAATCCGAACCAGGAAACATTCAGCGACGTGTAATAGCTTGTTCGAAAGCTTTTAATTTAGGGATGTGCCTTTCGAAGGTCCGTTAAAAAAATATCAAAAATTAAGGAAATGGCACCCATTTAAAATTTACATACTGCTACACCTTCTATAATTTAACAGTATAGAAATCTCTCCTTTTTAATTTCTAATTCAGTTACTTCTTTCGAGTAGCCACTAACTAAAAAACAGTTCAATAATTTAAAAAAGAAATGATAGCACGTGTACTTTTTTTATAGTTCAATAAAAATCCTGATTTTCCGATCTAGATTTTTGCATTTTTGAAATATACGTCATTCGAAACAGAAAATACATATTTTTCATAAACATATATATAAACTGTAACTAAATATGTGTTAAACAACATCGCAACAACAATTACTAGAAGACAGATATTTCAATTAAAACGGTATAATTTAAAAAAAAATTCTTCTATACATAAAAAAATAACGATTTGAAAATGAAGCAATGCAAATCTGTGTAAATACATATGATCATAAGAAAATCAGCGTAGATACCGCGAAACTGTAGTGAGATTACAATCGGGGAAGGAACGGTCCTGTCACCAAGTTTTTCGCCAACTTCGCGATATATCGCCAAATCTGGCACTCGAAATTACTCACCAAAATTGACGCCAACTTGGCGTTATTTCTGGTATTTCGCCAAACTAATATGTCTATTAATAACTTTAAACTAATACTAATCATAGTTTAGATTTGTAAGTTGAAATGATTGATAAAGTTCCTGAAAGGATCTGAAAAAGCTATGAAATCATATTAAAAAAACTGGTGGAACCAGAGAGAAAAGTAGAGCTTGATCTAAAAAAATGTTGCAGTAAAAATTGGGAAATATTTTCAATCTAAAAATGTGCGTAGAAAAGAAATGGAATCAGATGATCTCTAAAGCTCATGAAATAACCCAAATTTTTGTTAACTGAAAATGTGGACTGAGCTTTACTGGTGCCTTATATTCAGAATTATACTATTATCCACTCAAAATGGTTATTGAGTAAAGTAGTCAATTGAATATATTGTTATGTTGTCTCAAATCAGTTGAGCTCCATAACGCTAAACGAATATAAACCACGAAGTAATAATTAAAGAATAACATTAATATAATCAGGTTGTTGAGGAATTGATGTAGATAAATACACTATCTACCAAAAAGTATTTGTACACTTTCAGTTTTTGACATTTTGTCAAATATTTAAAAATATACTGGTCGGATTCTTCTGGAACTTCAGAAATATAAAGATTATGTTTCACTTTATATTTATTTACATTCATTTGTTATGCGGGTAATTAGGGGGCCGGCAAAAAAACAAAGAATAATAGAAATATTTGGGATCGCCCTGTACATGAAAATGCACGAAACGACTTATCGCTTTAGAATACAAATATATGAATACACTAGAATATGTTCACTAATTTTTGTGAGAATAGCATGGATATTTATGGCGATAGAGCGATTTTTTTGAAAAATTCAAAAAATTCTGGTATGTTTTTTGTTTATATCATGCTGGGTTTTTGACCAAATTTAACGAAAATTTCAGAAAAATTGGCAAAATGCAGTAGAAAAAATGTAGCGCAATTGGAATATAAATATATTAAATATTTTATGAAATATGAGTAGTTGTATAAAATAATTTTTATCTGCGC
Source organism: Maratus speculifer (assembly GCA_964019185.1). Taxonomy (NCBI): domain Eukaryota; kingdom Metazoa; phylum Arthropoda; class Arachnida; order Araneae; family Salticidae; genus Maratus; species Maratus speculifer. The sequence continues at coordinate 180,259,015 of OZ025303.1, forward strand.
ATGCGCGAACTAGAAAAACATTTTTTTTACATCATTTAATAGTCAATTCTATGGAGTGACTTATAAAAAAAATCCAATCAAATATCGTGAAAATTCAAAAAGATATTATTATTTTAGTGAGATGTTTTTACTCTGCTCTCTAAAAACGGCTGAATCGTAAGGGATTCTCCACAAATTGACATTTTTTAATAACTGACTTTAAAAAAAAAAATTGTATTGAATTAATACAATATCTAATACAATATTGCTGCTAATAAGTACTTGACAATTGTGATAGAAAAGAAAAAGAGCTTTATTCACATTCAGGGCCAAAACTAAGAGAGGGTTTGGGGAAAAGGGCATGTGCCCCGGGCGCTAGGATGAAAGTGTCCCAAATGTACATTTTGTTTGGCGATTTTTTCCATGTCTATGTTTAGCATGATATTGTCAAAATCGTCCCATTCAAAGCATTTCTCCTATACCAAAGCATAGAAGAATCTAATGATGATGGCATAAAGCAGATTTTTTTTTCGTTTTGATTCGGTTTCACGATTTTAAGGTATCATTTTTTTTAAACAAAGCAGACTACTTTAATCAATATTACACATTTTAAGTTTTAAAATAAGTCGGCTATTAATAAATTAGAAAATTTTTCTTTGCAAATACTTTTGCAGATGCTTTGCAAAGAAGAAAAGGGAGGGGGGGGGGGAGTTCACCAAAATTCATTGAAATATAAATATATTAAGTATTTTCTAAAATGTTCTATGTCATGCAATATTTTCAACCAAATATAAAGCCACATTCAGAAAAATTCGCAAAATGTAGTAAAAAGAATAAGGTGCTATTGAAATATAAATATATTAAAAGTTTTCTAAAATATGAGTATTTGTATGAAATATTTTTTAATCAGCGTATGCGTGAACGATAAAATTTATCATTTTACATAATTTAATATTCAACTCTATGGAGCTACCCATAAAAAAATCCGATCGAATTTCGTGGAAATTCAGAAAGTTATTGTGGATAGGAGTGAACTGTTTTTCAATTGGTCTCTGAAAGCAGTTGAATGACGTCAGATTTTACGCAAATTGCCAAATCTCCATTTACGTTTTTTACTGGTGATTTACTTCTTTTCTTAGATAATTACCAGAACGAACCTATTTCAGGATAAAAATAATTATAAAAAATCGAAGCATTTGTGTCAAATCTACCCATTGATACATAATTGATAATGGCTCTTATGCAAATGCCGATATCTGCGATCCTGAAATACGTCATGTTCTCCACTGTTAAATGTGGTGTCGAAAACAACACTGACATCAATCGCATGCATGATGCCAAGAAGAACAGAGCTGTCTGATTTTGAGAAAGGTGTGATCATCGGGTACCACCGAAATGGCCGATCTTTAATCGACATATCTAGCGAGCTTAATTACCCCAAAACGACTGTGGCTTATGTGATTAGAAAATGGAAGCTGAATGGTGATTGTCAGAATGTGGCCAGAGTAGGCAGACCGACGAAACTGGGAGATAGAGACCGACGGGTTCTGTCTAGAGAAATTCGGAAGAACCGCAACCAACCAATGTTACACATACGCCAAGAATTTCAACAAGCTTCAGGATGTGTTGTTTCCATGAATACCATCCGTAAGGAAGCTCATCTGCTTAATTTTTATGGCCGTGCTGCCGCCCATAAGCCTTTAATCACCAAGTCCAACCGCGCAGCTCGGTTAAGTTGGTGCAAAACACGCCAGCAATGGACTGTACAGCAATGGAAACAGGTTCTCTGGAGTGATGAATCAAGGTTCACCCTCTACCGTTCTGATGGTAGGGTCTGGGTCTGGCGTCTGCCTGGAGAACGCCTCCTACCAGAATGTATTGTGCCCACAGTTAAATTTGGCGGAGGGGGAATTATGTTCTGGGGTTGTTTTTCCTGGTTCGGACTAGGACCCTTGGTCCCAATTCATGGTAAGCTTAATGCCGATGCCTACTGTAATATACTGGACAACAGTGTACTTCCTACGTTGTGGCAATACTATGGATTGGACCCATGTTATTTCCAGGATGACAACGCAAGCTGCCATGTAGCGAGGTCCAGCATGGATTGGTATGCTGATAATGGAGTGCATCGACTTGAGTGGCCTGCCCAGAGCCCAGACCTGAACCCAATAGAGAACCTCTGGGACGAGTTGGATCGTCGAATTAAGGCGGGTGACACACGCCCAAAATCAGTAAAAGAGCTTACCTGCCTTGTGCAATCAGAGTGGAATAAAATACCATTAAATGTAATACAAGGACTAGTTGAGAGCATGCCCAGGAGAGTCGCAGCTGTAATTGCCTCTCGAAGAGGATCTACAAATTATTAAATGTGAACAGGGCCAAAACCAGTCTTTATTTCCCGAGGCAAACGTGGATTTTGAAGGTACCCCTTTCCCCCTCCTTCGCAAAGCATATTTACAAAGAAAATTTCTCCAATTTATTAATAGCCGACTTATTTTAAAACTTAAAATATGTAATATAAAATAACGTATTCTGCTTTATTAAAATACTCCAATTTGATACTTTAAACAGAATCAAAAAAATTCTACTTTCAACAGGATCTTTAAGGCCCTTGTCCCTGCCCGCGAAGACACTGCTGAGCTAATGCTATTCCTGTGGGGAGGCATTTTTCTAATAACTCTTTCGCATTTTGAAATTTTCATTTTTTTTTTTTTTTTTTTTTTTTTTTTTTTTTTTTTTTGCATTGGATAGCGGAAGTCTCTCTCAAAATCGCTCCTTGACTACTTTTTCGATTTGAGTCATAGATATTTTTTATAAAGTTAGTTTCACTTTCAGAACCGCTTTTGGAAGTGAAAGAAACATTATAAAAATATCTACGCCAAAATTGAAAAAGTAATCACGGAGCGATCTTGAAAAGGACTTCCGCTATCCAATGCAAAACATATTATTTAAAAATGTCCAAATGCAAAAGAGTTAGAAAAATGCATCCCCATAGGAATAGCATTAGCTCGTGAGCATCTTCGCGGGTAGGGGCAGGGACCTTAAGCCATCATCATTAGATTTTTTTATGCTTTAGCATAGCCCAGATATAATAATTTTAACAATATTATTCTAAACATAGCCATGAAAAAAATCGCCAAACGAAAGATACATTTGGAACACTTTCATCCTAGCGCCCGGAGCACATGCCCTTCTCCCCCCCCCCCCTCTCTTAGGTTTGGCCCTGAATGCGAATAAAGCTCTTTTTCTTTTCTATCACAATTGTCAAGTACTTATTAGCAGCAATATTGTATTAGATATTGTATTAATTCAATACTAGTTTTTTTTTAAAGTAAGTTATTAAAAAATGTCAATTTGTGGAGAATCCCTTAAGATTCAGCCGTTTTTACAGAGCAGAGTAAAAACATCTCACTAAAATAATGATATCTTTTTGAATTTTCACGATATTTGATTGGATTTTTTTTGAGTCACTCCATAGAATTGACTATTAAATGATGTAAAAAAAATGTTTTTCTAGTTCGCGCATGCGCAGATAAAAATTATTTTATACAACTACTCATATTTCATAAAATATTTAATATATTTATATTCCAATTGCGCTACATTTTTTCTACTGCATTTTGCCAATTTTTCTGAAATTTGCGTTAAATTTGGTCAAAAACCCAGCATGATATAAACAAAAAACATACCAGAATTTTTTGAATTTTTCAAAAAATCGCTCTATCGCCATAAATATACATGCTATTCTCACAAAATTTAGTGTACATATTCTACTGTATTCATATATTTGTATTCTAAAGCGATAAGTCGTTTCGTGCATTTTCATGTACAGGGCGATCCCAAATATTTCTATTATTCTTTGTTTTTTTGCCGGCCCCCTAATTACCCGCTTAACAAATGAATGTAAATAAATATAAAGTGAAACATAATCTTTATAGTTCTGAAGTTCCAGAAGAATCCGACCAGTATATTTTTAAATATTTGACAAAATGTCAAAAACTGAAAGTGTACAAATACTTTTTGGTAGATAGTGTATGTCTGAACACAAATATTTAGTATATGGTTGAATCGTATTTGATCAAGGTTTTGGGTTTACTTGGGGCTTTGATCTTGCACTTATTAAAACATTTGGAATGGAATTGTGTCCACACTTTGTACTAAACGGACCGTTCTCATACTTCATTATATTAGCGTGTAACCTATAGTTATGAATCCAAATTTTTAAACTGGTTATGGATGATTAGAATATGGAGTGAATTAAAAATGACTTTTTTCCCCTGATTTAGTTTAAGGCACCAGTAAAGCTCAGTCCTCATTTTCAGTTAACAAAAATTTGGGTTATTTCAAGAGCTTTGCAGATCATTTGATTCCATTTCTTTTCTACGCACATATTTAGATTGAAAATATTTCCCAATTTTTACTGTAACATTTTTTTAGATCGAGCTCTACTTTTCTCTCTGGTAACACCAGTTTTTTTATATGATATATATATAAAGAAAGTAAGGATTTGGAAATGGACCAATGAAAATCTGAATAGATACCGCAAAGGGCAGGATTCGGTCCTGTCACCAAATGTCGCCAAGTTTGGCGACCAAAATTACTCGTTAAAAAGGATGCCAACTTGGCGATATCTCTAATATTTCGCCAAGATCTCATACAGTCGTTGAGCCAGAAGCCAAAATTAGGGGTTTTGGTTTCATCTCTGGGAACAAAACTAAATTAGCTTATAAATAGAGATTAATAGGATTATTTACACTGTTTTCGAGTGCAAATAATAATTGAAATTCGTAAAGATATTCGTAATTGATATTCGTAAAGATTATCGTTAAATCCGTAAAGATATATTTGAGTGAAATATATTTCTATGTGAACTTTTCAGACAAATAATAAATCCATCTAAACATTATAGAATATTGCATGAATTAACTAGAATTGATGGACAAGAGTGTTTTTTAAATGTATCTATTCTACACCTATATTATAAAGAGGGAAAGTTTGTTTATTTGTAGGGGATAATCTCCGGAACTACCGAAATGATTGCAAAAGTAATGGTACCAACATGAATTAATGTACATTAATTAATGTAATGTAATAAATAATGGTACCAATCGTAAATTCCAGAAAATTTTCCTGAAAATACGGAAATTTTCTAGAATTTACGGAATTTTTTCTGTTAAAAAGCATTGAATTGTACTGGCTCCTCGATTACCAGTTCAATTTCCGAAAATCGTTCGGTTTTTTTTTCTTTTTTACAATGATGTTACTATAAAATCATGCAGATTTCCATTTGCCTCTCTTGTGAAATTTTACTACTGTCGACATGTATCACTTTTCTTGAGGATGAGCGATGTATATCTTTTTTTATTTTATTTTATTTATCTATTTAAGTAGAGGGTACACTATTTTTTTTTTTCCAAATTTTCAGCATAGTCTGTTACAAGAGGAAGTGGAACGGGCACAAAAGAGGATCAGGGACCTACAAGCTGAAATTGAAGCCGTGGAGAAGGAATCCAAGCATAGAGTCGATATGAAACAACTGCAGCATGAGGAGAAGATGGAATTTCTGCGAAGGATCAACAAACAACTGAAAGTAACTGCTTTCCTTAAAGATTGCAAAATAAACTTAAGGGGGCATACAGTACTTTGAAATTGCTCAAAATATCGATATTCTTTAATATTAACTGAAAGCTTCTTTCATTGTGAATGTTTTGACACTTCATTTTTACCTATACTACTATTAAATCGCGAGATGTAAATTTTGTGAATAGATCCAGCGCGATGCCCCTTACAAATGAAAACTTTAAACTGACTTTTCACCGCATTCATACTGTTATAATTTGCTTGTTCCGTAAACACTAAGGCTTTTTTTTTTCTAATTTAGATAAAGGTTTTTTTAGCCTCCGATGCTATTTCTTTCAGACAAGCTAAAGATGTCGTGTCATCAGTTCTGAATTTTCTACTCAACCGATTTTGATAATTATTTTTTCAAATGAAAGCTATTTATTTTGTAGTTGCGCCCATTTTAGTTATTTTTTAATTTATTTCCATTTTTATTTTTAATTTTAAAAGCTTTTTCATGTTTTTCTTCAAAATGGTGGCAAGACAGTTTAGCTTTTCTCTCGATAATAAAAATTTATTTCCCAAAATGATTGCGTATAATTATGCACTAATTGAGGTAAATATATATATATATACTGAGAAATAATATTAATAATATAAATAAAATAACAGAAAATAATTTATGATAAAAACTAATGTCTAAATCAAAATAAGAGAAATTTCAAATGAGGAAAATGATGTCATTCAGCAACCAGATAAATGGGAATTACAATATTATTACGGATGCCTTTTTCATATTACTAACTTATAACAGTAACTTTTAAAAAGCATTTGAAGAGAAAATGACGTCATTATTTAAAACATCTCATTTTTACTCATAACGATATTAGGTACTACTCTGTTATCCCGTCGACCAATTTCGCCAAATTATACAAATCGCCAAACTAATAGCCAAATGATACATATTGACATAATTTTTATTTTAAATAACGAAAAAACAAATAATTAGTAGAATATTAATAAAAATATTAATAAAAAGTCGAAATAAAAATCACTTAATGACATTTTAAACACATGAATCGCATTTAATGTCATTGAATGTGACATTCACGATCATCCATTATTGGCATTTAATCTTATAGTTTGGCGAAAATTTTTTGGCCGACTGGATAACCTAGTAGTACCCGATATTGCATTTCAATATTTCTTTTCATTATGGACACTGATATTGAGAATTTACTTTCAGATGACTTCAGTTAGTGAAAATAATGTCACAGTAAAATAAAATCAGTTTTTTTTTTTTTTTTTTTTTTTTTTTTTTTTTTTTTTTTTAATAAAACTTTTTTTTGTGAGTACATATAAAATAAAATTTCTGAATTCGCCCGCACAAAATTGTAACTGGCAAACTTGACATTTACTTTGTAAATATATTTATTATATATTGATTCAATAATGTAATTACTTTTGCTTTTTTTTAAAAAAAAACCAAATCGATCGGGTCTTTTAAACATTTCATTCGTCGAATTCGAAGGGATTCCACTCATTTTATTGTTAAATTGCATTTCTTTTTACTCAGAGTCAATAAAAAAGCGTTTAAACTGAAGAAAAAATCCATTTTTGATGAATCTAGTCAATGAAGAAGTAGCACGTCAAATTGAATCTCCTTATTATTCCGCAATTCCAATGTCTCAGAGATAAATTGCTATTCAATTGGGTATTTCACGCTGTTCTGCTTGCTATTATATTGATAAACACAAGAAAAATGAAGTTAATTCATTGCAATCTAAACGGGGTCGCTCTTCTAAAGAACCTCTATCGATTTTTTTTTTTTTTCTAATCGGAGGCGAAACTGAATTCTGCAATGGCAGAATCGACATTCAACTTGTATTTTTTATTTATTTATTTATTTATTTATTTTTGAATACTAAGAAGATTGTAAAAAAAAATAATTAAGCACTTCAAACGAATACTGAAATCAGCATATGAATTGTACATAAAAGTTTCAAAATATTCTCTAAATTATTTATTTATTTAGAATTAGTCTTAGTTCCTCTTAGGGGTCATCCATAAATTATGTTACGCTAGAAGGGGGGGGGGGGAGGGGATCATGAAATTGTGACAGTTTGTGACAAGGGGATGGGAGGGAGTAAGAAGAAATGTGACATCACACATTTTAGTTAAAATAAAAGCATTAAAATTCTGCAAATTAAATTATGAAGTATGAAGTTATTTTAAAATTAAAATATTTTGTATTCATAAAGATAAGATTTAAAGCCAAGTATGTTAAATTCTATTCCAAATTCCAAAATACTATTGTGTTCAATTGCTCTTTCATATTAATATTTTATTACTATTCTATATTAAATATTTATTTTTGCTGTAAATCTTTTGCTGTAAACCTTATTTCATTCAAAATAAGTACATGGATCATTTTTATTGTTCAGCTCACAAATATTACTAAAACACACAGTTAAAGTTTAAAAATAAAAATTGAAATATGATCTAAAACGAGGTTTTTTTTCCCCCGAACTACAAGTACAGTGAAACCTTCAAATAAGGGACACTCCGAATAAGGGACAAAACTTCCGGTCCCAGTCCCTTGCTATAGGATATGTAATGTGTTTACCTCTGAATAAGGGACACTCGATTTAAGGGACAGTTAAAATGTGGTCAAAGGGACTGGTGTTTGCATTTCGGATAATGAAGTAGTCTGTGATGAAAATGAAAATACAGATTTTTGTGAATTTATCATACAAACAGGCAGTCATGTGGATACAGTGGCATACGACACAATTGACGATTATTTATTTACCCACAATTCTGATTTGGCATTCAGTGCGTTTATCCACAGTGCGTTTTCAGTGCGTTTATCTACATTGAAAGTAGGGCTGAAAAATTTCAGAATGATTCTGCTTGTGGAGCATAAAAAAAATTATGAAATAAAAAACTTTACAGATGTTTTTAGGCTCTTCTCAAATCCAAAAGGGCAACTTTTATGACATAAGTTTTAACTTATCTTTATTTGGAAATGTCTGAAACCAGCTGGGGTTGTTTTTCAAAAACTATAAAATCAAACTTTTTTTTCCTAAGAAGGGAGGAAAACGCAATAGATCTTACAGAAAATTTTCAAAGTGGGCATTTTGATACGAATTTCTACGCAAAAGAAGAATAACTACTCGAAAAGGTGAAAAATGTATTTGTCACATGGTCAAAATCGCTTATAACTCAATAGATAATTTATTTACCAAAAAAGTGAAAACATCGTTCGATTCCAAATCGCTTACATAGTCGCAGGCATTTCAGTTTTATACCTTTCCGATAAAAATTGAATTTGTAAAGGTGTCAAAACGTTTTCCGCTGGCTGAGCACAGCAGTTGAATACTTTTTTAGTAAATGGGTGATTTTCATAATACTTGTACTTGTACATTTGGGAAATTTTTCACAAATAAAAAAAACAAATTTAAATACAACTTGTAAAAATGTTAGATGATACTAAAACATTTCTTGTATATAAAACTGAAAACAGCGGTTAATTTTTTGATTTGGAACATCAAATAACAAAAAATAATATATGCACTTGCAACAGTAAAATGTTCCCCTCTGTTACCAACAGTCAAACATTTTTATTTAAAATATAAGACACCTGAAACATCATATTTTCTGTAATTAGATGATTGCTACTTTCAAAAAATGCTAACTGTTGTTTTGTTATGATTATTTTTATTATTGTAAAATACAAGGGATTTCCCTTTGTTACTTTTTATGGAAAAATCCCAAGTTTCAATTAAATGTGCAATCACATTTTTTTCAGCTAATTTATAAAATAAAATATTGCATAAATAAAATATTATCTAAAGTTACACAATTAAAAATTCAAACTGATGCTTGATAAATATTTTAGTGAAATAACCCAACTTAAATAGACGATAACAGAAGGGAACGCTGATAGTGGAGTGGTATTTGAAAAGGCATATTTTTTTATAAGTTTATATCATGTGCTGTAAACTATCTTAAAGTTTCCAACAAATTCAACAAGAATTTAAGATTTTTACAAAAATTATTATTCGAGAATAATGTTATTTGATACGGCATTATCTTTTGTAAATTCATATCATGTGTTATGACAAATGCAGTGCTTAATGTAAAAAAAATAATAATAATAATAATAAATAAATAAATAAATAATAAAAAAATAAACTCATCATATTAGTCGAGGTAGTGGCGTTTTAAAGCAAGAATTTGGGATTTTCGCAAAAATTACTGTTTGAAAATAGCGAGATTAGAATTAGACCAAGCAGTTTTTTATATAATTTTTATCATGTGTTATAAGCTGTCATGAAGTTTCAATATTTCAAACAGATCAAGCCAAAATTTAAGATATTTCAGAAACTACTATTCAAAAATACTGGTTACAATGCATTATACAATGCATACAATACACAATGCATTGTTTTTATAAATTTTTATCACATGTTATTAGCTGTGTTTAACTTTCAAATAGCTCACTTTAAATTTTCTATTTTTGAAAAATTTGCATGTCAAAGAGATGGCGCTTTAACCCAAAAATAAAGATTTTTACAGAAATTATTATTCGAAAATAGTGGTATCTGACGCGGTGTACTTTTTTTATAAATTCTTTTCTACTTAATAATAATATTTTCTTCTTTAATACATTTTTATCATATGTTATAAGATATCCTAAAATTTGAAACAGACCTAGTAAGAATTAAAGGCTTTTACAAAAATTAATATTCAAAAATAGCAGTATTTCATGCTGCATCATTTTTCATAAACAAGTAGTATTGATTTCATAACTATAAATGGCTGCAATTAAAGAAGCATTTTGTTTGAGAACATTAAAGCCTAATGTTTATGGCAACTAGCTCGGCACAAAAACAACTATTTTATATTAAAAAAGAAAAATGCATATTTTTAATTTTGTTTTAAGAACATGAAACCAAACATGCAGCTTTCAAAAACAATGTTCAAATAAACTTTTTTTTTTTTTTTTTTTTTTTAGTAGTAGTAGTTTCTTACTCTGTTACTTCTTGCTCCACTCTGTTATCATAAGCATAGTAACAGAGGCGAAAAAACTACAAATAATTTTAGCAGCACAAAGTGAATTAAAAACAAGAAAAACTAAGCCTATCTATTTAAGAAGCACCACTTGGTCTTGTAGTTAAAATTTTATAAAAGCATTAAACAAATAAATTTCACATAAATAAGCTGGTAACAGAGGGGAAACTGAATAAAACATCCTTATGTTGTAAATGCTTTACTTCAACACCACTGTGAAAATAACTTGACAATTTAACAAGTAAGAAACATCATGCGTTAAGCATAGATTATGAAGCACTTTCCAACACTTAATGAAATCTTTAACAAAACTTTGTTATTTAGGAAAATAATAGTGTATAGCCAAATATACCCAAATATGTATTCCAGTACATTAGAACAGCCCTGTATTCCATATGTCAGTTCATATAATGGGAAAATTTAGCTTAGCAAGAAAATACCCAGTAGCTTGAAATTTCTTTTTCAGCAATTCATACTATTAGATGGAAACATACTTAAATACTTTTGTTCAGCCCTGTTGTTTACATTGTACCTTTATTACACGTTAGCATTAGGCTAAAATTTATTGTAAATTAAAATACTTTTAAAACAACTGAAATCACATTCTCATAAATCACCATTCATAGGCGTCCATGTACCGAATTCTTTGCGTGGTCCTGTATATCCCTTTATCTATATTTGCAAACATTTCTCAGTAAATTGAATGCAGCTCAGCGTAAAAATGCATAGCTTATTTAAGAAACACGTTTAAATAATTTACGCTCATATTCAGTAACGTTGGTGAGCTCTTTTGGGTAGCCCTGTATATCAACTATAACATTTATACACACCATGTAATGTGCATATATTTAGCGAAATATAAACGCGACTATCATAATTAAAATGCATTTCATCCCTCCATCAGCCATCATTGGACACATATACGGTACTTCGGAAAGAATATCCTATTTGAAATCTTTTGTGTGGCCCTGTAAATGCTATGTACTTCATATTATGCAAGACAGTAGCGTATAATTTATATTAAGCTTCAGTGACATATATCAATTTTATTATACATGAAAAAGCTTAATATATTTCAAATATGTCACACACAATTCCCCCTTTTACCATTATCTAATGGAATTCTTTTGTGTGGCCCTGTAAATGAATAATAGCTACATTTTCACCTTATATTTTATAGAATGCATATTTCAATATGTTTGACAGGGTATAACATCTTTAAAATTCCTTTGAAACTATTTTTCCCCATAGGCCGTAATGTAATAGGAAACTTTTGATTCGCCCTGTAGATAAACTAATCATGGTAGAAACTTCCTTTTCGATAGGACTTGTGCTAGGGTAAACGTCAATAACGTCCTAAAATTTCATGGCATTCCGAGTATATTAACGATTTTTCCCCATGGGTCATAATGTAATGGAAAACTTTTGATTCGCCCTGTAGATAAACTAATCAAAATAGAAACTTCATTTTCAATAGGGTTCTTGCTAGGGTAAACGTCAATAACGTCCTAAAATTTCATGGCAATCCGAGTATATTAACGATTTTTCCCCATAGGCCGTAATGTAATGGGAAACTTTTGATTCTCTCTGTAGATAAACTAATCATGGTAGATACTTCATTTTCAATAGGGTTCGTGCTAGGGTAAACCTCAATAACATATAAAAGTTTCATAGCAATCCGAGTATATTTACGGGAGTTAGAGCGCGGACAGACGGACAGACAAACCGAATGCATAAGCACTTTCCAACAAAGTTGAAAAGTGCTAAAAAATGATGGCCTTATCTAAAAATAAACTGTTCAAAAAACTGCAGAACCGTATGTTGCAAACTTAGAAGTAATAATTTCTTACAATAAATACGGTAACAGAGTGGAAGTAACAAAGGGGGAAAAAAATCTGGGGACAACAATAAATTGCCCCATTTTTATAAAAAAAGCAAGTTTAAAAAATATTTTATATGGTCTATGATACAGATAAGACATACAACAATTGTCACAACTAAAATAATTAACATTTTTGACAAGTGATTTATTATTTTACAGCAGTTAAAAAATAAAAAGGGAAGAGGGGACATGGCATTTTAGCTATATCTGACACATTCGAACGATAACTACACTAATATTATTTTTAATTTATGATAATATTTTGCCCACATTTACTCTAAACAGTCAGGAAAATAATGTGGATGCTTAACTTTTATTTTTTAAACTTTATTTTAGTTATCAAAAATTCTTAAATTTGGGGGACATAGAATGTACAAGTTTTTTGAAAAATACCCAAATACTGCTGATGATGCAGAACAAAAATTTATGAATATGGTAAACGAACACTTGAAAGGTTTGTAGTGAAAATTGAAATTTGCAAAACAATTACTTTTGATTGATTACTTCAAGTAAAATTCTTCTAAATGTTTTAATACTTTTTGCATGTACAGAATATGCATATAAAATAAAAAACAATAATTCTACAAATAATTTAATGATTTAGTAATCAATTGAAACTTTTAATTAATTTCCTATTCCTTTTCTGTCTCATTAACATAATTTATACACTTCGGGTACATTTAAACTTCATCTTTAAGGATTTATTATTTTTATATCCTTCTGAACAATAAATTAAAAATAACAATCAAAACTCTGAATAAGGGACACCTCCATTTAAGGGACAAAAATTCTGGTCCCATGGGTGTCCCTTATTCAGAGGTTTCACTGTATATATGTTTAACGTAATGTAGTGTGACATGTGACAAGAGGGGGGGGGGATAAAGTGAAGTGTGACACTTTGTGACAAAGGTTGGGGGGGAGTCAAAATATGGAAAAAACGTGCGACATCATTTATGGACGACCCCTTATTAAATTAAGTGTCATTTCATCCTAACGCAGTGCAATGATGATGTTTAGTCAAACTGTGGCTTAAACAGTAATTTTTTGAAATAGTCCTAAAAATATAATTTCGAATAAAAATTAGACATACAAATATCACTTCCCATATTTCCACTATTACGAGAGCAAAACCGCGGAATTTGCTACATTGTACCCCCCCCCCCTCCACAAAAAAAAAGTTTATCTCGTGGGGCAACAATTTGGGCAACGGTTCTGTTATGTTTCGTAACGTTATCAGTCAGATTTTCGTAACGTTTCCGCATATTCTGATCAGATATTCGGCAAATGTTTCCGCATTGTTCGGTCAGATATTCGGAAAAACTTTCCGCATATTTCGATCAGGTATTTGGAAACGTTTCCGCGTATGTCGGTAGAATATTCGGAAAAAATTCTGCGTGTTTCGAAAATATTTCTGGATGTTTCGGAAATATTAGTATATATCTCGAATATGACTGTGTGTATTTCGGATATGATTGTATATATTTTGGATATGTTTATGTATATTTGGTAAAGGTTTCTGTCCATTTAGGAAACCTTCCTGAATATATCATATAATTATTTATTTAATAAATTAATACTCTTTTTCTAAAAATTAATAATTTAGATTCTTATTGCATAATAATTTTAGATTTACTGTTAATCATTCATTGTACATATACAAAGTTAAATAACTGGTTCAAAATGCACATTCTTGTCTATGAATCTATTAATCTAGGTATTAGACATTTACTTAATGAATAATAATGCAGTTTTAGTATTAATTTCTAAATATATAAGTATACGGATGCAATAATATGTAAATTTTTTGAAGTGTTTTATTTTTATTTTATTTCTTTATTTGTTTATTTTCAGGAACAAAAGGAGATGATTTCTGTTTGAACGGCCCAGTTTTTTTTTGGTTTAGTAAAATTACTTGTACTATGTTTGCTTATTTTAAATATTTTCAGGAACAAAAGGAGATGATTTCTGTTTGAACGGCCCAGTTTTTTTGGTTTAGTAAAATTACTTGTACTATGTTTGCTTATTTTAAATATTTTCAGGAACAAAAGGAGATGATTTCTTTTTGAACGGCCCAATTTTTTTGGTTTAGTAAAATTACTTGTACTATGTTTGCTTATTTTAAATAAAAGAGTTTCAGTAATTTTGTATTTATTTTGATTACTTTTTATAACTTTTCAAAAACTCTAAATAAGAAAGTCGGGGCTTTTTAATGAAAAAGCATGAAAGTTCGTGTCTAGGACCTTTACACTTTACCCCCCCCCCCCCAAAAAAAAAAAAAAAAAAAAAATCTAAAACCTTGCATATTTTTTATAAATACATGATATAATTGCAGAAATATTTCAAAGAAACTTATTTGGTAATTCCATAAAACCACGAACGAAATGAGAAAACAAAATCTCTTCATTTGCACAAGATTCCATCAATCTAACCAACAAATCTCGTACAGAATATCGTTAACGAGATTTTGGGTAAAAAGAATTATGCAAAATTAAAGGTTTTATTGAAATTGTCTGAAATTATAACCTCTTCAGACCTGATGTATCCTATGGGATATACATCTTTACATTTTATTTTATTTTATTTTATTATTTTTTTTTCACGCACATAAATTATGTTAAAAAAAGAGAGAGAAATTTTTGTGAAGGGAGCCTAACTGATAGCAAAAATGAACAAAATATCAGTTTGTTTCTTATAGTGCTTTATGCGAGCTACATTTTACATAAAAGTGTCTTGCAGCAAAATGTACAAAAATGAAAACGTAAATAATTTTACTTTGCATTAAGATAAGATAACATTTGCAGGGGTCACAGCCACTCAGAAGGATTTGGAGCAGTCAAAAATGGATTTTGGAGCAGGAAAATCAGTTTTTGGAGCCCCCCCCCCCCCAAAAAAAAAAGAAAAAAAAAAGAACAGGAAAAGCAAACTGTAGAGAAAACAATAAAAAGAATTTTGTAACAGCAAAATTTTTAAAATAGAAAAAAAGCAGCAAAAAAATTCATTTTTTAACAAATAATAAAAGTTGTTTACCTGCACTTACTCGGACACAACTGGAACAACAGCTATTTTTGGAAGCAGAAAAACAAATACTATAGAAAGATACAATAAGCAAAACGGCCCCATGTTTTTTTTAATTGAAATCGTTTTTTCGACGACCTTTAAACAAAATTTACATTTTTACGCGTTTTTTTCTCGAAAACGGCGTGTTATTTCCGCGATCTTTTGACGAAATCGGCATTTTTTCCGTGATCTTTTGATGAAATCGGCGTATTTTTTCAAATATTCTATTGACAAAATATTTTTAAGCGATTTTTTACCGAAAACGACGTTTTTTCCCGCGATCTTTTAACGATATCGGCGCTATATCTGCTATCTTTAGACGAAATCGGCGTTTTCCCGCGGTCTTCAGAAGAATTGTCGTTTTTCCACGAAATATTGACAAAATGTATGCTATTTCGGCGATCCTTTCACGAAATTTTCATTTCTACGTAATTGTTTTTTCCTCGCGCAAAACCGTACAAGTTGGCAACTATGCGGAACTGATTACCCAATTTCAAATTTTCGGAAATTTCGGACGAGAATCGGAGTTTCGAAATACATCATTTTAATTACCCTATCATTGAAGGCAACCAAGAAGATGCCGTAACGAAAGTTCACTTACCCATTTGATCGCCATTTTTGACCAATTTCGTCATGGTAAAAAATGGCGGCGCGGCCGAAAAAAAAATAAGAAAGATCGTGGAAATCCGCGGGTTTTGAAAATAAATAAAAAAGCGGAAATCCGCGGATTATGAAAATAAGCAAAACGTGGAAATTTGTGTTTCCGCGGAAAATTGGCATGCCTGTTGATTCGACATGCATCGTCGAAAATGTCGGCGTCAAATCATCCAATAATATAAGTTGTAGAGGGTAGGTGGGGCTACTCCAATGTCGTCATCACGGGAGGGGAGGGTAAGAGACTAGAGACGAACAACGTTGCAACACGTACATTGAAAAAGAAAATTCATCGAAGGAAACAAAATGGCGCTAAGAAATAAAATTTTGGCGCAGAAGGAAAATACAAAATGGCCGTTTTGGAGCAGAAACGGCCAAAATAACTGATTTGGAGCAGATATTTTCGTTTGGAGCAGTTTGGAGCAATTGGAGCAGGTCTGCGACCCCTGCATTTGTACAGTCCATTAGACATAAAAATGTATTAAATATACACAGTCGAACCCCGTTATAACGAACTTAAAAGGACCAAAGGTTTTGTTCGTTATATCCAATGGTTCGCTATAACCGAATCGTAAAAAAATGTTAGAGTTCATAAACAGAATTCATAATTTCATTAGTTGCTATTTGTATTGAATAACCATGTATTAAAAAAAGATAAAATCTTTTTAAAAAAATCATTAATAAAAATATTGCACTGAAATTAGCATGAAATTAGCTGAAATATTAGCATGAAAATTAAACAAAACAATATTCTAAATATTTTTTTTTCTAACAAAAATTAACAAAAGTAATGTAACAAAATTTCAGATCAACTGATTGAAAACAGATACAATTTGCTTTTTACACTCACAAAAAACAAACTCTGGGATTATTTATCAAGTTTCAAAGAGATTTTATGTTTTATACAAAAATTATGTACAAAGTACATTGTTTTTATGGCAAAACTTAACATAAATGTAAGTTTATGTACAATTTCATTCTCTAAATTGTTATGTATTTTAAACAAAAGAAAAACCAAAAAAAGAAAATATTATAATGACGCTGTGAATAACTTCTCTAAATTAGATAGTTTATCTTTCAATAACTGTTTTAAGTAAGTATTGCCCCCGCGTACATTTAAAAATGTAGTTTCAAACTTTAAGAGGCTACTTCGTTCAAATAAAAAGACCTTTTTGTTAATATTAATTCTATGGAAGAAACTTATAAAGATATCTCGGTTGCATTTCAATATTTTTAAATGTATTTTTTTAACTATTTGGAAAAAAGTTGTCGTTCTCGGTAGAGAACTGGGAAATCTGAAGTATATCTGAATCTTTTTATTGGTTGAATTCCACATCTTTTTTATTTTATTCGTTTCCTGATTGGTGCATGTTTAATGCCCAAAAATGGAACACTTCTGTTTTTTATTTTATTCCTTTTCTGATTGGTCCATGTTAAATGTCAAAAAATGAAATACTTCTGTTTCCACGATGAATAAAAACTTAAAATAAAATAATAATTTGAAAACAAATTGTGATAAAGATTTTAAACAAATTTAATTTAAAAGCATTTTTTAAATTTAAATTGCATTTTTTTCTCTACGCAACAGTGTAAAAATTTTAAATGTGCGATGTTTAGAAGTTTAAAAATTTGCAGTTCCGAAAATTGCAAAACAGAAATTTCATTTAAAATTTGTTTATGATGGGTCCAGGAATATTAATGTTAATCCATGCTGTACGTAATATGAGGCTTTCAGAAGTCAGTCTGATTAACTCTATCAAATAAAAATGCACATTTTAAACAGTTAAAATTGTATATCTATAAACTACTGTTATTTATTTTTTGTTTATGGTCTAAAAATATTAATGTTTAATGCATGGCGTATGTAATATATGACTTGTTATGATCATCATAAATATGGTGTTTGCAATTATTATTAATGTAAATATGGAATTTATTTTTAAGTCTTTAAAATTTTAGCCATTGAAAATATCATTTTCCAAATATTCGTTGTAATTTGTTAAATAACTTTTTTTTTTTTTAACTTAAAAAAAAAAAAAAGAAATGCAACCGAGATATTTTTATTAATTTCTTCCATAGGATTAGCATTAGCGAACGGGTCTTTTCATTTGACTGAAATAGCTCCTTAAACTTGGAAAAGGTTTTTTTTTCCCTTGTAGAATTGGAAGAGGGGGGAGGGCTAAAAACAGCCTGCTAAAACAAAAATTCTTATCTACAGAATAACACAATCATTAAAAAAATATTTTCACAATTTTTAACTAAAAATATCAAAAATATCATATGCAATATCTTAAAAATTAGTGTCAAAAATATAAAAATATCGAAAATATCAAATTTCATAATATTTTGAAATTAAATGTTGAATATATATCACCGAACCCTTAAAGGGAAACTCGTGTTTCACGTGCCTTTTGGATAATCAGGCTCTGAGAATAAACACATTCTAATAGTAATTCCATTTTAACACTCTGCAGGATCGCAAAGACAATCTGAGGACCTTTGGAAACAACTTGCTCTCCCCCGGCACGTAGCCAGGGAGGGGGCTAAGGGGGCTGAAGCCCCTCCCGAAAGTCTAAAAAGTCTAAATTTTTCTCTAATGGTAACAAAAATTGATGTTTTTTTTATTTATCTCTTCGACTATTTTAAAATTAGTAAATTTTTAGCTGTAAAAACATTTTTTTTTCAATTACATTTACTCTTGTTACATCATTCATTAGAACATACTATTCTTTATTCATATCTACTTCTAAATATATAAATTCTTCTTAAAACGCAAATTTAATTATCGTTATGCATAGTAAAATTTGATAAGGGTAATTTAATTGAATTTGACTAAGAAGAAGTAAGTGTGCGAGTAATACATGTATGGAATAACATGTTAACTTTAGGAATCAAACATAAAACAATCTCTTACATGTTATATCTTCGTGAATTTTCTTTATTCTCATTATAATATGCGTATAATGTAAGCTTAGAGTGGTCAATGTTAAAGTGGTTTCCAGAGAAAAAAATATTAACAATTAAAAAATAATATTAGAGAAAAAAAGTAATATTACGACGCTGTGATGAACCATGTTTTGACATTTCTAAATGCGTCGCACATGCATATGAGAGAGTGGAAGACATGCTGGTTATGTTAACTTGGTCCAGTTTAGAATTGTTCAGAGGTATCCAAAAATTAGAAACATCAATTGAGCAACTTTGTATTGTCCAACAACATACGATTCCTTCCATCCAAAACTATATTGGAACTATTTATGATGTCTTCCAAACTGAAATAAAGATAATAACATTTACATTTAAACAGAAAACATGTGCAAACCTTCCAATTGTATTCGCGGATGAATATTATAGAGTCACGATATTCATTCTCTGTGTAAAATGACCTATTCAAAATTTAAATGACAGATTCATTTCCAATGAAGACAATCTAAGAGATTTCCAAATACTTTTTCAAGGATTTTCTTCTCCGAAAAAAGTAAGATATTACAGTATTTTGACAACAAAATAACAAATGCTGCAAGTGAAAGCTGAATATGAATTGTGATGCGAGAGAATTGCTAATGTTGACTCAAAAATAGAGATCCCAAAACTTTTAGTGCACTGTAATGCAACTTTTTACAATATTTTCAAACACTTGCTGACAGTATTGACTATAATCTGGCTATAATCTATATAATTGACTATAATCTATATAATAGCCAATGCTTTGACAGTGAAAAGAATTGACTATTTGCCTCAAAGAGTGAATATCACAAAATGTCAGATTTTAATCACCTGAGATATTAACAGTATCCCTTGAAAATAATTCAAAATTTCAAGAGGTAAATTTATTTTCTATTAGAGAATAAAGCATTCTCCATGTAAAATTTCTAAATTTTGAAGAACTTAAATAATAAGTTAACTTTTATGTAATTATATGTCATTTCTTCGCATGCGTATGCTACGATAATGACAATTTCATTCTAAAACATTTTATTACATTCTTGTTTTTTAAGTCTAACATTTAAATTTTCTTCAAAGGAACATGTTTTCAATGTAGTAGCTCAAATTCCATGTAATTTTTCAGTTATATTGTTCATTTATGGAAGCCAGGAAAATGACATAATAAAAATCTACTCAAATTTTATGAACACATTAATCAGATTTTTTTTTTAAAGAATTAGCTAAAAAATCTTGTTTTTAGCTAGGATTTTACTATTTCTGACACGAAATATGTCAAAAATAAGAATTACTCTCAGAGCCATATTTATACCTGATAAAGAACTAAAAAGCCAGAAAAATGACATTCATTTTCAGTGACAATCACATTTTAATAATGAAAAACTATTTGTAAATTACAGAATTTGTTACCTACTTCTATGGGTAATTCCATGAGCACATGTCGTGTAAGTCACATATTACGATTTTGGATACCAGTAGTTTAGTACGGGAAAATGTGACTTATTTTATCAGAGATATTTCATTAATTGAATATGGTCTAGCAAATCTTTCGAAAATAAAGGTGGCCGACAATTTAGCATTTACTAGAAATGTAACTTACACGACAAGTGCTCATGGAAATTCCCATATATTTGCTTTATAAGGTATAAATATTAATTAGAAAAAAAACAGAAAAATATATTTATAGAGTATAGCAGAAGGCTCTTCACATCACCGTGTGGCATGGCAGGTAAATAACAATCTAAAATTCAAAGTCTTTTAACTCCTTTATTTATGTAATTAGAAATGTAGCTTCTCTTGAAAATACATCTACGGATATTTTTACTAGAATGTATCAAAAGAAATATTATTATATAACATTTAACAGGAATTTTATTGTGGGGAGTGGAATTTCCGCATTTTTAATACTCTTTCCTAAACGTTACTGCCGATGAGAGACTAATTAGCCTTGCATTGAGTTCCATTCCTTGAAACATTACAGCAGATCAAGATAAGGTAATTAGCGTCATGGATTAAAAGGCGTCATGAAGATTACATCTGTAACACTATTCAGCGTTAGAATTCCTTAAAAAAAGTCACTGGTCCCAAGGACCAGGAAGCATGAGAATTTACTGGTCCGCAGACATCATCACTGGTCCGCTACATAAAATTCTATTAAATAATTTTAACACTTAGAGTAAATTTTCTGTACTTTTTAAAGAATAAATGTGCAAGATACAAATTTAATTATAAAATAATGCTTATTTAAGTGTAGAAGATAAGAAATATCCTATTGTTTGCATTTCTTTTAAAATGGGGCAAGACAGGTTTATTGAAAAAAACATTTTTGCTGAAAAAAGGAATATTTTTGTTGAGTAAATGGGTACTTTGCTTAATGAAATGGTGCTTTCAGGAGTCACATTGACTCAGAAAGATTTGAAGCAATAAAAAACCGATTGGGAAGCATGAAAATCGGTTTTTGGAGCAGCAACAACAATTTTGAAGCAAGAAAATTAGTTTTTAAATCAGAAAAATTCTCTCCCGGCATTCACTTATTTATTTTTTTTCGTGCTTTTTGACGAAATTTCCGTTTTTTCGCGTTATTTTGACGAAATCTTTTATTTTTATTGACGAAATATACCGTTTTTCGCGATATTTTTTGACAAAATTTGCCGTTTTGTCGCGATTTTGGGGGAAATTTGCCGTTTTTTCGCGATCTTTTGAAGAAATCTGCCATTTTTTCACCTTATAGGATAAAATTAGCCATTTTCGCGAATTTTTTGACGATATTTGCCGGAAATTAGTCATTTAGCGCTTTTTTAACAAAATTTGTGGGGTTTTTTCGCAATCTTTTGAGGAAATTTGTCGTTTTTCGCGATTTTTTTTGTCAAATTTATCGGGATTTTCGGATAAAATTTGTCTTTTTTCGCGATTTTTTGAAATCTGCCGTTTTTTTTTTTTTTTTTTGCAATTTTTTGAAGAAATCTAAAATTTTTCCGCAATTTTTGGAAAAAAATCTGCCGTTTTTCGCAATTTTTTGGGGCGAAATTTGCCGTTTTTTCGCGTTCTTTCGAAGAAATCTGCCTTTTGTTTCGGATTTTGGAATGAAATTAGCCATATTTTCGAGAATTGTTTGACAAATTTGCTGTAAATTAGTCGTTATTTCGCGATTTTTTAACGAAATTTGCCGTTTTTTCGCGATCCTTTAACGAAATTACGCGTCCCGTGGGACGCGTAAGAGCTATTTTTTGCGTCCCATTGCCGATCTTTTGAGTAATTTACGCGCTATAGCGCGTCTGCGGCATCGCTGATAATCCTTCTATAGTAAAAAAAAACTAGCCTTAAAAGGAATGACTCCTGGAATGATGCTGATGTGGAAGATTTCCGGAACTAACGAATCCGGGTTGTCCACTCCTTCCATGAGTCGAATAGACCAATCAGGAAAGGGCTCCGCCTATGCATCGCCGTATGGGTTACCATAAAGAGAGGAAAGGTTACCATCGCCAACAATCGCCAAGTTTGTCGCCAACTTGGCGATATATCGCCAAATTTGGCGACAAAAATTAGTTGTCAAAAGTGACGCCAACTTGGCGATAACTGTAATATTTCGCCAAATTTTTAATTTCTTTACAACACCAGTCGTTTGATACATCATTTGAGAGGTTTGCAACTGCTTATTCATATAATGGAAGTCTTGTGTGTTATACCCCATTCTGCTCCCCAGGGGGGGACACATTTTTAATTTCTTTACAACACCAGTCGTGTTACACAAGATTTGAAAAGTCTGCAACTGCTTATTCATATTATGGATGTCTTGTGTGTCACCCCCACACTCTGCTCTCCCCAGGGGGGGTCACTTTTTTAATTTCTTTACAACACCAGTTGTGTGACACATCATTTGAAAGGTCTGCAACTGCTTATTCATATTATGGATGTGTTGTGTGTCATCCCCCACTCTGCCCCCCAGGGGGGCACATTTTTAATTTATTTACAACACCAATTGTGTGACACATCATTTGAGAGGTCTGCAACTGTTTATTCATATTATGGATATCTTGTGTGTAACCCCCCCCCCCCCTCTGCCCTCAGAGGGGACGCATTTTGTAATTTCTTTACAACACCAATTGTGTGACACATCATTTGAAAGGTCTGCAACTGTTTATTCATTTTATGGATGTGTTGTGTGTCACCCCCACTCTGCCCCCCAGGGGGGCACATTTTTAATTTCTTTACAATACCAGTCGTGTGACATAACATTTGAGAGGTCTGCAACTGCTTGTTCATATTATGGATGTCTTTTGTGTCGCCTCCCACTCTGCCCCGCAGGGGGGCACATTTTTAATTTCTTTACAACACCAGTCGTGTGACACACCATTTGAAAGGCCTGCAACTGCTTATTCATACCATGGGGTATTGGCGAGCGCAGCTAGCAGGGGTAGCCGATAATTTGGAATCGCGAAGCGATTACGCGGGGGGTTGGCGAGCATAGCGAGCAGGGGGGCGGGGCCCCCCTAGTAATAATAAAAAAATCTTATGTGCGATTGGTTGCAATTTTCTCAGGGACTGAAAAAAGGCACTGGTCCTGAGGACCACTAAATTTTTCAAATTAGTGGTCCGATTGAATTATCGGTGGTCTCGGACCAGCGGACCACCAAGGATTTCGAACGCTGCTATTAAACTGATTGTACTAAGAGCACTTCATTTATAATTATTGTAATATTAATCGGAAAATGTGAAATAAAAATAAAATTTTTATGATTTAATATATCTGTAAAATCTTTTTTCTTTGGAAAAATTAATATATGAAATTAATTTCTTATACGGATTAATCATTTTAAGATCCTGTTCTCGTAAAGAAAGACACGCGTCTACTAATAATAATCCTGTGCTTTAAATCTATACAAATTGCTTGTTTGTAATTCAATATTTTTTAACCTTTTTCACAAAGGATACATAGGCTCATGTCATGCATTTTCCATTTGTTGCTTTTTAATTTTTTTTTCTTCCTTTACAAGAAGACAGTACATATTAGATTTGTGAAAATTGAAAATTTTCGACGGATTGGCACGTTTTAGGGCTCAGAGATTCCATAAAAACATGTTTTTACAAAACGTCTGTGTGTGACTATGTGACATACGTTTTATTGGTGCTCTATCTCAATAACTAATTCACGAAATTTAATTAAATTTATATCTAGGTAGTCCCTGATATAAATTGATGCTGATTAGGTTTTGCTGTAACAGATAGCGCTGCTATACTACTATTTTTAACATTTACACAAAAGCTCAATCTAAATAACATGCACAGATTTCCATCAAACTTCAGATAAGGTTAGTCCTTGACATAAAACGATGTTGTTTAAATTTTGTTGTAAATCTCTGCTATGCTATTTTTTTAAGATTCCCACAATAAATAGACAGTAAATCCGTAATATAAACTAGTTATGTTAAGCAAAGCAGATGGTGTCAATAGCTCCTGTTGAGCTATTGACACCAGCTGCTTTGCTTAATTTTCTCATCAATAACTCTATCTCAATAACTAATGCACGAATCTTTTCATCAAACTTCAGATTCAGCTATAGTTTGATAAATGTTATTACTGTTTATATTTTGATATAAATCGCCCACCAAATGGAGCATTTTGCAGTAGTCCTGTTTCAAGAACTAATGAACATAATTTCATGTCTTTAGAATCTTCACGATAAGCATAGATTGTTATTTAATTTTGGCAATGTGGTAGCGAATTTGAAGTATTAACATGCATGAGATAGAAAATTTTTTTGAGATTTCCACACTCGACTAGTTTATTTTCGTTGCAGTTTCTCCATTAAAAAACTTCTGATTTTTCAGCCAATTTGGAAATTGGATGTTCGGCTCTTGAACACCACGAATTGTAACAGATCTCAAAATAATATGAAAAAACAATTTGTGACATAGCATTCAAGTGCCCTGTGCAGAAATGTACCTTAGGTTAAGCCTTGCTTATTTTCTTATTTACGCTTTAAAGTATGCAAATTAATGCTGTTAGTAAAAAAAAATTCCAAGATTAAGCCCCCTCCGAAGAGAAATCCTGGCTACGGGCCTGGCTCTCCCCAAAGTTAATACATCACTTGTTTAAAAATTAAATACAGTAAATTCTTGATTAACCGAGATCGGATTATCCACATTGCGGATTGATCAGAACGGTGAAAATCCCAGTTTGAAATTCAATTTATTGTGATGATGCTACATGGAAATTAGTAGAAAGCGCCGCGGTTAAATGGCGGGTAATATTATCAAATGAAGAAAATGAAATTCTTACAGAAGACGACGATAGTAGATAGTACCGATATGCAGTGGAAAATCTTAGAAGATTTGAGAATGTTAAATTGTTCAGAAAATGTAGACGAAAAAGTAGTGCAGTGCAACAATAGATTAATGAAGATTCGAAATTGATATGTTACGAAGTTTTAAGTGACGACGATATAACATCATGTATCGTTTGTGGTTAAAAAAAAAAAAAAAAAAAAAAAAAAAAAAAAAAAAACAAGTTGGAAATTGCACGTGAACGTAGCAAATGTGGTGCGTTCGTACGATAACGAAGTTTTAAAAATATTCAGATCTTGCTGATATAGTAGAGTGTACTTTGGATAGAGTATAGTAGTCGAAATCTTTGTGTTTCTGTAAATATGCAGAAAGTAATTTTTATTACACCTCAGCAACGTATATCTTATTCATAAAATGTGAAATAGTTGAATATAATTAAAACACGCCCCAAACAATGTTTCCCCGTCTAGCATTATGTAGTGGAATACTAACATCATAAAAATGCATTTGAAACTTTTTTCCCATTGACCGTAATGTAACGGAACCCTTTTGATTGTCCCTGTAATTGATCTATGCATCCGATTTTCATAACATTTGAAATGACTCGACAAAATTATGCAATAATTATATGTTTTAAATTTCAAACGATTAAAATGCATTTGAAACTTTTTTCCCCATTGACCGTAATGTAACGGAATCCTTTTGATTGTCCCTGTAATTGATCTATCCATCCGATTTTCATAAAATTTGAAATGACTCGACAAAATTATGGTATAATTATGTATTTTAAATTTCAAACGATTCGGTTGGGTAGTTTTTGCGTTGTTATATGCGGACGGACAGACAGACGGACGGACTGAGCGACAACAATAGGTGCTACGTATTTACATAATTACGAACGCACCTAAAAAGAAAACAAAGAATTTTCAAAAATACAGCTCATGAGCTCATATTCAAAATATTAGAATAATTACTTTTTTTTACAAATTGAAAATTGGTTTTTTTTAAATTATTTGGTAATTTAATTTCTTTTAATGCAAATATGCAAAAGATATGTTTATTAAGAACTTATTGTTGATTAAACTTATTTATTATCCTAAAATTAATATCCTTTTTAAAAAGATTAATTGAAAAAAATATTTTGAAAAGTCAAAATATTAGAATATTTCGCATTAATTCTCCTTTAATTATCATCAATTCATAATTGGTGGCATCATTGATTAAATTCAAACAATTTTATTTAAAAATCAGTATAAGGGTGACCGTTTTCGGATTGTTGTAAGAAATCTGGACTGTCGTAGGACCAACAAGCTAAACACTCAGGCTGAAAGATAGTTGTCACTTGTCAGTCTATTGATTCGAAATTAACAGATTTTCGTATAAACGAAATATAGAAATGATTGCGAATGATTAATTGATTTAAGTGTTTATTGCTCTTAAAAGTTATCTTTTTCTGTCTGTCTATCTATTCCATAGTGTGTTTTTCTTATCGAATATGCATATAGTATTTACAGCTCCGAGCGAAATGGGGGGCGAAGGAGGCGGACCCTCGAGCGCAGAAGTTTAGGGGCCGCCAAATTTATACTACTAACGCCATTTACGGCTTGTCACAAGAAAACGTTAAGGTGGGGGCGTTAAATTGAAACTTTGCCCCGGAGGCATTTTTTTCTTTGGACACCCCTGTGTACTAAATCCCCTTAAGAACAATTTTTTTTCTTTCAAAATATGAAAAATATTATCAACATTTTGTTTTAGAGATACACAAAAAACATGCATCGTATTCTTGAAAGTTTTGAGAGATGTCCGCTATTCAGAGATGCATATACATATATCTACAAATTTTACGAATTAAAAAAGAGTTCGCTAAACAGAGGTGTCTAGTGAGCCATATTAATATGGCTCACTAGACTAGACTATAATTCTCGCGATTTTTCTTTCATGCTCAGAACAGTTGAGATTAAATTCTAACCGGATTAATGTCGCCTTTTTAATTTTGGTTACAGATTTTTTTTTTTAAATAAAGTTTTTTTTTCACAAATTTGGAAAGAACATTCCCACAAGGTTTAACATAACTTTGCAATTTTGTTTCTATCTCATACATATGTACATTTTGTACCAAAGGACAAACAAAATCTTCCTTTGTCGACCCCTTTCGCTCTAGCGCCTGGGGCACGTACCCCTCTTCACCCCCTAGTTTCAGCTCTGTATATACTCAAAGAAATTAGATTGATATACCGTTCAATATCGTTGATATACTATAGCTTTTTGAAAAATAGGAAGTATACGGCATTCCTAAAAAAGATCCAGAAGGTATACGGCGTATACCATACCTTCGTATATCCTCCACTACATCCCTGAAGGTGTCCACCTTTCGGGAAAAGTCATTATATAGGTCTTATCGTATACAGAGTTTTAACTTGAGAAATATTTTGGACATTCTTTTCAAATTCGAATCGAATGTCAAATCAAACTCGACCCGCAAGGGAAAAAAAAAAAAAAAAAAACAGCGCCAAATTGACCCACAGTGTTGGGTCGGGTGCAGGTAACTCTATCCAATGTAGGACTTGAGGGTATGTGTGTGTACGGGGGGGGGGGGGTAGAGGGAACAAGGAACTTCCCTCCTTTCTAAATATTTTTTAATTAAAAATTTTGAACAAATTTGCTAAATTTTCTTTGTTACTCTTAGCTTTCCCTTAACCCCTTCGCGACGGGAGACTTATACAAAATTTGTAATGGTTTGTCACCGGTTTTTAAAAACAGAAATTTGTGCCTTATTAAATCGAGAAATTGCTCCCATTAAATAAGGCAAATTTTACTGGTTGGAATAAACAAGGATTCTTAAGCCTTTTTGCGGCACGTATACGTGTCGCTCGTCCCCAAGAGGTTACAGAAAATTCTGTATGCGTACGCCCATGTTAGGAGCCCAAGTTGAATCTCTGACATTAAATAGATGCACCAATATTGGTAATTTATTCTTATTAAAATTTTTACTTTAATGGTTTTTTTTTTTTTTTTTTTTTTTTTTTTTTTTTTACTTCTTCTTTTAGTGCAGTGTAAATAATAATAATAATACACAGGAATTGTACTACTCAATTTTTTGCTAATAAACTTTTTTAATTAATTACTTTAAATTGGATATTTTACATAAAAAAAGTATGTATCTACGTTTTTACTAGAACCCCTTGAAATTGACGGACTTTTTAAAGGAGTCAGGTCCTCTTTGAAATTGCACCCTTTCTGTGTCCAAGAATCATTAAATAGTTTCTGCAATTCTTCCATCTCAGTCGTTGGGCTGTTTTGTTTTACTGTAGTACTGAAACATTAACTTAGAAGGAAAAATGGAGATAAAATACAATGATAAAAACAAATTTGTCAGGATGTTTTTAATCGAGATTATGTAATATATAACAGTTTCATTTGAGCAAATAAATACAAGACTGCTGTGACTGCTCCACTTTGATCTGATCGTTCGATTCTAGAATTTTCGATGACCAGATGTGGCTATATTTGTCATCCAATGACTCTTCATTAAGCTGTTTGTCCGTTAAAGTTTTTTTCATGTTTTCCACTAGATGGCAGCAGATGTCTTAGTCTGCCTTTCCCTCCGCTGTTTACAACAATACCCGTAAACAAACTTCTGACAATTTGACAAACGATGATAAGTAATGGGTTACTGTAGAAAACATGGAATTCAACGGTGGTTTCAGTGATTTAATGAAAAATGTGATCCATAAAACTACAAATTTTGTTACGAAAAATCGCTTGTATTCTATTCTTAGTTATTTAAATGAACGACTTTGTTTTGCTATATACCAATTCTGCATCATACATAGAATATTTACTGCTATTTTTTGTCGGCTTCTCTTTGGCACATGGCTAAGAAGTTTCAAAGTTATTCCATTCCAAGTGTTCGAAAGAAACGACTATTACGAAGATCCTGGAGTTGTGGAGATGCATGCTTTACTCAGAGGAGAAGATTGCTTTAATGAAAATTTGGATCAACGGCAACAACTACCATTCCCACCTGCTGATTATGATCCGTATGATAAAATTTACTTAGCGGTGTATTTCTATCGATTGCAAAGTGGATTTAGAAGATTGCAAGAGTCTTTGATCCAGCGCGACAATATTGTGTTCCGAAAAATATCTTCATCATCCATATACCAGTCTTTCTCGCGATATTTTACGTCTCGAGTCGCTGTTAACATTAATATACAAAACAACTGAAACTGTTTCCATCATTCATCTACCATTTCATATCATTAATTTTGTGTTTAATGTGTTCTTCCTTCATCTCATATTCATACATAGTGATATTTTGTGTTGGTAGCTATTATTTGTTGTTAAGATAAATAACAAAAATGCGTAAAAGATTATTTCATTTTGTCATCAGGGATCTTAAAACTATAAGAACGCAACAATTTCTTAGAGAGAAGAAAATATATTACATATACCATTTTAAAAAATATGTGTATAATGTTTTAATCGATATACAACCTAGTATGTATATTCTTATAAAAGAAAAAAGAAATGGGTTTCTTTAATTTATGTTAAATTTTTTTTTCGTTTGTAACCTAAGTAGTAAATCTGAAAGTAGGATTATACTATTATAGTTTATAACATTTAAATGATAAAGAATTAATTAACCAAATAATAGAGTTGAAACAAATTTCTAATAATAAATCAGTGAAAGCTTAGGCATTGTTAGTTAATATTCGATTTTTTTTTTTTTTTTTTTTTTTTTTTTATTATAAATAGCTTTATGAAAATGCTCTACCCCCTTAAAAAGAAAATGACATAATAAATTTTGTTGCTAAGAAAGAACCCCAAAACATTCCTTCCAATTCTGCTACCAAAGATATTCTGGGATATTTCAGCATACAAATTTATTTACTTTCATAAACTTTTCTTATGATTTACTGTATTTCTTCCTTATTATTTTTTTAGTTTAACTAAGAATACGATGAAAGAACTAATTGAGTGAAAAAGGAATTTTCAATTTGAATTTATTGTTCTGTATTATCTAAAGTATATTTGAAAGCAACTCGAGAATTTTGTTAGCTGTTCTAAGTTTATTTCAGTCCTGACAGAAGTATACTTATCAAATAAGTATTATAGAATTCTGAGCTTCGTCTACTTAGTTTCAGTTTGACCTCTTTCATATTATTTTAAACTATTACTAAGCTATGTTTTGTAAACAACTTGATGTTGTTCATGTATTTGTATTTCTACTATTTAGGTTTTTTAAAAGATAGTAATGATGGATTCTAGACTCACATGATGTATGTATCAGTGATTTAGATAAAATTGATTTTTACAAGTAATTGCTTTTTTTTTCGTTATTTACTATGATTTGTTGTTTACATTTCTGTCTTATATTTAATTTAGGCTATCTGAGTATTTGTCCAGAGACAACTGCCATATATTTTTTTTCAATCTTTTTTTTTTTTTTTTTTTTTTTTGTAATTATCGAATACTTTTAAAAATAAATTGCCTTACTCTACTGTTTTGAAATTTGTATATTTACCATTTGCTAATTACAAATTCCTCTCCCCTGTTTTTTTGTTTTTTTTTTTTTACAAATAATGTTTCGAGTACTGATTTCTGTCAAAAACTCCTTCATTGGGATTTCTTTTCTTTTTGCTTAATTTTTGAATTTCCAAAAGTTAAGCATAAAGTGGCTATAAATAACCAGGCAAAAAATAAGATGGCAGACTCTGAGTCAATACACAAACTGTTCCTTAATTTATGTCGATATACTTTTAACTCTTCGGCATATATGCTGGTATAGCATTTTCCACAATCATATTGTGAACCCAACCTACAAATGCAGGTATATGTGCTGACAGACTGGGGTAATTAACAAACAACTGTTACTATATAACAACTGCACTGCACATAGATTTATTTTAAAATTGGGAGTCATATTTCTTCACTCAATCTGTATTTTTTATCTTTCACTGTATACAGTAACTAAATTTGAAAATGTGACCCTGTAAAAATTTTTATAAATGATCATCATTTTTAATAGCCATTTTCTTTTTCTCATTTTCTATTAAGCAATTTTTTTTTTTTTTTTTTTTTTTTTGCTTATTGGTCATGTAATTTTAAAATGTATTTCAAATCAATGTAAAAAAAAAAAAAAAAAAACAGTTATAAATTAATCTTTTAAAAAATGGCACATAAAAAATATTTAGATCTATCAGCTACAGGCAACTAAACAAATTTCCTTTTACATATTGCCAGCAAAATTTTTAATTTCATCACTTAAGGGCATATGTCAACATATCTTGCCTATTGCAAAATACCTTATTAATCTATAGTCAAATTTAATTATTAGATAATTATTCTGTACCATATTGAAATATAATTTTCACCATCAGAAAGTAGACATTAGAAAGTGTTTTTAAAAATTATTTTCCCACATTAAATATTTTTAAGAAGACTAGAAAATTTAGATTTTGTTAAAGTGAAAATTTTGAAGTTTATTACATCTTGCAAAAAATTTAATTTTTTTTTTTTTTTTTAAATGTTATATATAAATATCTGATGTCTACTTTTTGATAGCGAAAAGCATATTTCAATATTGATATGAGATAGTGAGAATTTAGAAGAAGAAATTCACTGATGAAATTATTGATAATAATAGTGACAAAATTTTTATACAAGAAAAAATAAAGTAATACAGAAATTTTATACAGAAAAAAATTGGAAATTGTAAAAACCTCCAACCCCAAAACAAAAATATTATTCAGAAAATGCCAGGACAATAGCATATACAAAAGAAACAGCCTCTGAAATTGACAGTTTTTTAAAAATTCGTTGATCTAAACATGATTCATAAAATAATTGATTGCACTAATTAATTAATATATACGTAGGAAGAATAGAAGTTAAGTATAATCAGAAAAGTGATTTTGAACAGATGTCTAGAAGTGAGTTTATAGTTTTGCTGCGACTAGAGATAGGAATGCTAGGAAAAAAACAGAAATTGGGGAAAAAAAGGGGTTTTTTTTTCAGTTTTTTTTTTCCGAAGGCTTATTTTTCAATTTTTCCAAACTGGAAAAATTGAAAAATTTACGTTACATTAAATCTTGGGAAAATTAACAAGAAGTAAGTATTGAATTTGTGAAAAATTTGGCTTCCAGTTTTTGGTGCATTTAAACATTTTCGAAGGTCCTGAACACAATTTGATGGTTTTTGGAAAATATCTCTCACTCTGTGAGTGAATGTGACAAAATTTTTATGGGCACTCTATTTCAAGAATTGATGCATATAATTTCACAAAACTTTAGATTCAGTTACATTTTGATATAAACACGAGATGTTTAGTTATTAGTGTATATCGCCCAAGTGATGGCGCTGCTATGTTGCATTATTCATGATTTCCACAATAGTTCTATCTCAAGGACTAAAAGACGATTTTTCATCAAACTACAGATTCAGCCAGTTCCTGATATATATTAATGTTTAGTTTTGGGTGTAAATTGCCCTATAGGTGACACTACTATGCTGCATTTTTCAAGATTTAGTTATAGCTGATTCAGTGATGCAGCTGGACTTGAAAAATCCTGGGTCCCTTTTCTACAAAAGCAGGTCCCCACAAATAATAAGTCATATCTTTTGACACAAAAATTGAACTTGTTCATTTCCAAAAGAAAAAAAAAATGCAATAATTGTTTTAATAATAATCAATAATTAAAACCAATATTAATTTAAGAGAAATTTTCTGTACTTTTTAAAGAATAAATGTGCAAGATACAAAATAATGCTTATAAAATAATGCTTATAAAATAATGCTTATTTAAGTGTAGAAGATAACAAGTATCATTATTGTTTGCGTTTCTTTTAAAATGGGGCAAGACAGGTTTATTAAAAAAAGACATTTTTGCTTAAACAAGGGATATTTTTGTTGAGTAAATGGGTACTTTGCTTAATGAAATGGTGCTTTCAGGAGTTGCATTCACCCAGAAAGATTTGGAGCAATAAAAAAACGATTGGGAAGCAGGAAAATCAGTTTTTAGAGCAGCAACAACAATTTTGAAGTAGGAAAATTAGTTTTTAAAAAAGAAAAATTCTCTCCCGGCATTCACTTATTTTTATTTTCGTGCTTTTTTGTCGAAATTTCCGTTTTTCGCGTTATTCTGACGAAATCTTTTGTTTTTTCGGGATTTATTGACAAAATATACCTTTTTCGCGATATTTTTTGACAAAATTTGCCGGTTTATTGTGATTTTTGGACGAAATTTGTCATTTTTTCGCGAGCTTTTGAAGAAATCTGCCATTGTTTCAGGTTGAAATTAGCCATTTTTTCGCGAATTTTTTGACGACATTTGCTGAAAATTTATAATTGTTGGGCCGAATACCGAATATTCGGCTTTCCAAATACTTTTTATATTTCAAAGTTTAAAGGTATTAAAATGTTACTTTTTAAAACAATTTTACATAATATTTAATAAGAGAAACTTATATTTTGATAAACAAGAGCTTTTTATAAGAACATTCAGTATTGAAAAAAATCTGCCTTTTTTTATTTAAGAAGCATAATTATGAGACTTTTTCAATTAGTAAAATTTAAAATTTCATTTCTTCTACGATTTGAAACAAACATTTTGAAATCAAAGAGAAATAATGAAAAAATAGTTGAAGAAAAACTGTACAGTCTCATATTGGTTCTTTTTAAATAACTCAAGAGCATATTTTTTTTTTTCAATATAAAGTATAAATACTTTCAACTTAATTCTGAATAAAGGAATGTCTAGCTCATAGTTATTTTCTTATGAATAGTGCCATTTTCCATCCTTCCCATCATACCATATTTTACAGAAATCAAAGCATGTGAGTTGAAAATATAGTTATGGTATCTTATTTATTGTTAATGCAACAAACGAAAACACAAGTTTGACCTAGAGTGAGATGAAATACAGTAAAACCTCCATAACGGACACTCCCGAATAGCGGACACCTCTATTTAACGGACAGTTTTCCAATCCCCACTCCCAAAACTTATATTTTTGTATGTTTAACCTCTGAATAACGGACATTCCGAATAGCGGACACTTTATTCGGCGATAAAGGATGAAAAAGTATTTTTTAGACAGAAAAAAAAGAAAAAAAACATAAAGTCTCTTAATTTATCAGGACAACGTGTCACAAATTTTGTGATCACAGCTAAATGTAGATAAAGAGCTTTGGAAATTTCTGCACCCCCCCCCCCCCCCCTCCCAACGTTCAGTGCAAAATTCAAGGGGTTGCCCGGGAGAAATAATCTCCCAGACTATTGAAAGTCACAGTCATCGAAGAACATTTTGAGACTTTATGCTTTTAAAGATCAAAAAGTGCAATCTCTTCCTGCTCGCCTGGAACTCTACAATGTCCAATAACATCACACAGAAAAGCAAATTACATGTAATCGCAAGAAAAAAAAAAACTTTTATAACAGATTTTTTTCACAATAATATAATAAACAGTGGATAAAAGTGTGCATAATTTTATTTCAATTTTATTGCTTAAAAATAATTTTAATTTCTGATTAATTATGTAATAGAGGTTTGAGGACATATAAAAAATTAATGAAATATTAAGCATTTCTTAGCGGTTTTTGAATCTCTGAGGTTTTCCCAATAGCGGACACCTCCGAATAGCGGACAATTTCTGTGTTCCCGAGGTGTCCGTTATTTAGAGGTTTTACTGTACAATGCATTTATGATTCAATAAGTTGATTATGATTATGGTTTTATAAACAAAAAATTGTCTGCCTTGATAGTTATTACTAATCTCAAAAGTTTTCCTTTCTTGTTTAAGGACTTTTGGGAAAAAGTCCTAAGTTAAATTATTTACTAAATAGAATTTCGGAACTTGCATCTGCACTCGCATAATTTATTCCTAAGGAGAATCCTAATAAATCATAATTTTAATCCTTTTCATGGTTAATTTTCTTAAGTTAAACTTTACAAACAGCAAATAAATAATGTAAAAACATTCTATATTATTTAAATATGATTTTATTTCTAATTATTTTAAATATATTAATAAATTGACAGTTAAAAGTAGAAATTGTGAAAAGTTTTTAAAAATGTGTTTTAAAAGGCTTTATTAAGTATTGGATTCGGCCGAATACTTTGATATTCGGCAGGCCGAATAGTTTCATATTTGGCCAAGCCGAATATTCGGCTTAACCGAATAGTTTGATATTCAGCCTAACCGAATATTCGGTAACATGGCCGAATACCGAATAGATACCGAACAGATACCGAATATTCGGTACATCCCTAGCAGTTAGCATTAGAAAAGTACAACTGCGATGAAAAAAAAATCCATATTTTATTACAAGTAAATATGGTTCTAAATTATATTTTCCTTCTTGATTAAACTTTGAATTTGAGTAGTTTTCTAAAACACAGTAGAAGTTTATCTCTGTGTGTAACTGCTTTTGTTGATTCCTCACGAGCATTTTCTATTTGTAGTGTTCTGTTTTCATAACTTTTGAATTCCACTCTTAGAAATATGAAATTACCATATAGAAATATTATTGAATATGGTTTCTTACTCAAGAATGGAATACCAGATTTCAGGATAAAAAGAAAAAAAAATTACGTTTAATTTAACTTTAAAAAAATAATTTCCTGGTTTTGGTGAGTAAAAATCTAACAGTTAATAAATTCTATGCTGTTTTTGAGTTGCAGACCTGAGTAAGCCAAACTAAAACTTAGTTTTGCTTGAATTTAGATTATAAAACTTGATCAAAACTTTTGAGTTCAGATTGGAAAGCTATACCAAAACTAAACATATTTTTTAAAGGAAATAAAATTACAATTGTAAGAAAAAAAATGTAATATTGTAAAAATAGTCGAGTCTCTATATAACGAAATCCATTGTTCAGACAAAAAATTCATTATATAGAAAAATTCGTTGAACAGAGAGTGGCAAAAGATTTTCATTTAATGTTTAAATTTTGAAATAGAATTATTTTTGAACTGTTTAAGTTTTTGAAATATTTAACGGAATTTTGCCTGAATCTCAAGCATTTTCGTCACTTCCTTTTTTTTCCAATGTATTATTGATTACTTTCAAAATTATTACTCTATCAGAAAGAGTTATGCTTATTCTAGAAACAATTTTATAAAACTGCAGTAAAAGATCACACCAGCATAAATGATATTTACCGTATTTTCGGGTGTATGCGCCGCACACACCGTAAGCGCCGCACCTCCGAAAATGCATTAAAATAAAACAATTATTCATCAGAAGCGCCGCACCGCCGTATGCGCCGCACTTACGAGGCACTTACTTTAAAATACATCAAAATGTTAAAAATTGCGTTAAATTCAGTGTTTTTTCGCGATTTTTTTAACATTTGTAATATAAATCCAATTTTAAATTTAGTATATTTTGTATATTTTTTATCATAAAATGAAATTGAATTCGTGCGGCCTTTTTTTCGCGATTTTTATTACGTTTTTATAGTTTGTGACGAAATTGGCAGGGTGTTATCGCGATATTTGACGAATTTGCAGTTTTTTCGCGATACTTGAAAAAAAAAATTGCATTTTTTATGGGGATGAGCAAGGGATGATTCATGAATATTTGGATGAATAATGAATCATGAATTTTGATACTTGAAGCATTACTTAAAAAAAATTGCGTTCTTTTAAAAAAAAACTTAAATTCTGTCGAAAAAGCGCAGAACAAAGGAGAAATTTAAAAAAAAGCATAAAAAATGAAATATATTTAAAAAATCTCGAAAAAACACACATTTCATCAAAGATTCACGAACCATTCATTTCATCATGATTCAGGCCATTCTCATTCGCCTTTGAAAACGGAATGAATCATGATGAGATGAATGAGTCGTGAATCTTTGATGAAATGTTCGTTTTTTCGAGATTTTTTAATAGATTTCATGATTTTTTCCAAATTTCTTCTTTTTTTGCGTTTTTTCGCCTGAATTTACGTTTTTTCTCGTTTTTTTTACCGTTTATTTATAGATACGACATAGTTGCGTTTTTTCTATAAAAGTTTTTGACAATTCTTTTTGACGTTATATTACCGTTCCTTTGAGAAATTCACGATTTTTCTGCGATGACATAATTTGTGTTTTTTAGAGATTTTTTGACATATTTCGCGTTTTTACTGCAATCTTTCGTCGAAATGTGGGTTTTTTAGCGATACTTCGGAGAAATTCATGATATTTTTGCTATTCTTTCAATAAATTTGCGGTTATTTTTCGTGATTCTTTGGTGAAATTAGCGTTTTTTTTTCAGCGATATTTTTATAGCGGGGACTAGCGTTTGATTGGCAAGGGTGGATTAACGGGATTTTATGATAATAAAATTGTAGTTTTTCAAGTGATCCTTTCATGAAATACACATTTTTTTTCTTTTTACATATTCGCGCTTTTCCCGTGAACCTTTGATAAAAGTCGTGTTTTTTTCTCCCGATCCTTTGACAAAATTCTTGCTTTTTCTGCGAATGATTGAGAGAAATTAGGCTATCATTTGTCGAAATTCGCGATATTTTTTATGCTTCGCATTTTCTTCCTGATGATTGACTTTTCACAATTTTCAGAAAAATTCTGATCAGAATCACCTCTGTAATGAATATCGCTGCAAGGGGAAAAAAGTATATCGTATCCGCCGCCCCGGCAGAAGCGCCGCATTAAGCATAATTTTAACTTTTAAACTCGTATGCGCCGCGGCTCATACTCCCGAAAATACGGTAATAACAATTCTTCATTCAAACTATCTCTTGCAACAAAATTATGCCGAATAGCCACAAACAACAAACATTCACTCTAAACTCTAAAAGTAAAAAGTGTTAGTTAAGGTAGATGAAAACCTGCTGAAAAAGACGACATTTTCTACAACTGTCCCCTTATCCTTGCCTTACTATCCAAACCAAGAAACAAAGAAAATTCTCAAGACGACAATGGAATACAGTACAGAACCATTTATCCGGAATGGTTGGGGTCAGATGCATTCCAGATACCTGGTTTTTCCAGTTAACTGGTTGGGCATTAAAGCAGCATCCATTTGATAAGTTTTGTGAAACATATGTAGTTGTGGTATTACTTCTAATTTTAAATTGATTATTAGATTACTTGAACCAAGAATCTGATGAAAGTAAGATCAATTGTTAGAGTTTGAAAGAAGATAATTTATGGGAACTCCTTGGGAACAAAAATTCTTCTGTTTTCTTGGCATAAAAATGAAAACATCTATAATATTATTATTAATATATAATATGATTATATGCTTCTATTTCAAATACTAGATGCTGTTATCAAACTATACAATTGTTTCAAGCAATTTATATGTCAAACTGTTGTGTATGACACTTTTTTCTAAAAAGATTCTAACATCAGTCTATTAGAAGTATCATTCCGGATAACTGGTTTCCGGATAAATGGTTCCATACTGTAGTTATCTTTTACACTGTAAAAAAAAAAAAATCTGTTAAATTTATGACAAAAACTGTAGGCAGCAATGTTTCTAGCAGTTTTTGCCATAAAAACTGTAGTAAAATTAGATGTAATTTTTTTAATTACATTTAATTTTACTGCAATTTTTACAGCTAAAACTTCTGGCAATATTGCTGCCAGCATTTTTTGCCTTAAATTTAACAGATTTTTTTACCATGTAGGATGTTTTGTGATAATTGCAAATCGTTCCAATAGCAAGCCAATTTTTCAATCTTTTCCAAGAACGCATGCTCATCTTGGTTAAAACAAAGTCAAAAGTAATCATGCAAAAAAGGATGTTTTTTCATGGGGGAGGGGGGGTAAATGCCGTTTTTTTGGACATAAAGAAAAAGCTAGAGGAATGCAGCTATGAAATATAAACCAGAAATCACCGAAAAAAAAAAAATATTCCACAAATAATTTTAGGCATTTTTCTGAACATATGAAAGATCATTTTTGAAAAAATTCGCTAAATAAAGATATACATTTCGCTATATGGAAATTATAAAGTAACGAGATGGTACCCGTCAAAATTTGACGATAAACATGTTAAAATATTAATTAGAATAATGTTTAATTTTCTTAATTAGAAACCTGTAAATAAAGTTTTGAAAACTTGATTTATTTGTATATTATCTATGTGATTCCAACAGATTCAAAGCGCTTCATTGTTCTGTCAGTCTAACCTACTCAAGTAATCATCTAAAAGAAATTTAAGCAAAATTTTAAGAATTTTAATCGGGCTTGCTTTTTAGCAGAAGGATAACTAAAATTAATTATTTCTCAGTGTTTTCAAAAAATAATATTGCTTGGTATTTTCTAATTTTTAAAATTATATTGAAAAGTTTTTACTAATTTTATTTTTATCAGTCTCATTTGAAATCCTTAAACTTAAAATTTCATGCTACCAAGTAACTATTTACAATATATTTGAATCATTTGAATTTTTCATTTTGTTTTCATACATTATTTAATTATTAAACCATGAGTATCACAAAGTAGTTCAATTATAATTCTTACATGACTATTTTTCTTTTCCCCTGTTTTCTGTTCTTTATTTTAATTTTCTTTCTCGGGAAAATAATTAATACTTTTCCTTATATGCACACAAACATAAATCTTCCTTGTAATGCTCATACAAAATGTAACAAAAATTGTAGATTAGTTTAAATTAAATGAAAAATACTTTACCTTAAATATTTTAAGTTAAAATTGTTAAACTATTTCTAAAATATTTTAGCAGACTTTACAATTTTAAAGATTAAGACATTACTTCAAAATGGCACTCAAGGATTTAGTTAAAAATCATTTAATATATGGTCTAAATGATGTATAACATTTATTTATTTATATATTTCATGTATATTACAGTTTACAAATGGATAACTTTTTCTAAGCTTCCGCACACATGACAGAAAAGTGGAAAATTGCTGTTACTACCTACCGACAAAATAATGTTTAAACATTTACATTTTTTAGAAAATTAGAATATATATATTTTTTTTAATATTGCTAAATGTTAAATTAAAGTTTAAGACATTTTTACAATTTTTATTTGTGTGTGTTGAATTTATTCTTGTTTATTTTATTTTTTAAAGAATGTGATTTATAAAGATTTTCAATAATTTTATTCTTACAATTATATCTCTAAAGCCCTTAACTGGAAATTGGCTGTTTATATCTAATAATTACTATGTTTTAATTACTTGAAATATTTAAAAAATAAAATTGTTACTTTAAAAAAATTCTTGAGTCTTAAATTTTATATAATTATAAAGCATCAAAATAATATTGATAACAAAACAATAAAAATCTTATAACTTTCCATTTTGCCAAGCGTTGGGATCGAACTCTAGTCCTCTTCAAAAGCACAGAGCTTTAGCTCGTGCCTTAAACCACTGAGCTAACCAGACTTGCTTCGGATTCCCTCTAGCTGGAAGAGCTAATAAATACAACTCCAGGCATGCGCAAGTTGCACATTGAGTTGAACTTAAAGAATTTTTATCGTAATTGCTAGTTGTTTTATTTGGAACTTAAACATTATAATTAGATAATTTTTGTAGGTTTAAAAAAAATGAGTAATAAATAAATCTTTTACATGTATATTTCCATAAGTTAAACAATTAAAATATATGTGAACGACTCAAAATACTTAAGCCTAACATGTCGGAATAAGTTTCTTTTTCTCGTGGATGGGTTGACCCCGGATTCATTATACACAGAGGGGTTTTATATATACAGGGTGTTTCGCTACCAGACCGACAAACTTTGAGGGATGGTAGTAGACATGAAAACAAACATTATTAAATAGGAAACCATGGGGCGCAAACGTCTTCTGTAGGAGCTAGGGGCCATTAAATTTTGAGGTCCAAAATTTCAAACGATGATAAAAAACGGAAAAAAGGGTCGATTCGTTTGCGGTTTTCACTAAAATGATTCTTTATATCACGATTGTTTTAGAAAAAAATTTTAAAGGTTACGTTCAAAAATTGTCGATAGAGGGCGCTTTAGACTTTAGAGTAATGAACAACTACTTTTTACCGTTATTTTGCGCATGGGGTTGAAATTTTTCGAAAGTTTAGACTTTAACTTAAATTTTAAGCCCAAAATCGGAAACATTGGGATCGGGTAACTAGCGAAAATTAAACTGTGAACACAGGGGGAAATTTTAAACGCTCATAAATATTGGACGAACAAATCGATTTTGTTGCAGTTTGCGTGTAAATCATTAACTTGGTAATTATTTTATTCAAAATGGCGTATAGCTTTTGTACCTTCATTTTTGATAGAGGGCGCTTCCGACACATCTCTGACATTTCAGTGACATTGATCCTGGCTGTTTTACCACCAAGCCATCATACTTCCTGGAAGTATTAGGGATACAAAGACAACTTGGAATCACATAGGAATGTAATGTTGGAAATGCATTTTTTGCAAGTTACGGTTAAAGGAAGCAGCGAAAAAAAGTAACAGAAACAGCAGAGAAAGAGTGACACGTTAATGTGACAGAAAACAGTTTATTTAAAGGTTTTACTAGAAAAGGTGTTTGAAATTACGATAAGAAGTAGTCCGGCAAGTTTGACAGCGACGGTAGATGGCGCTAAACGGTAATGCGCCTGCGCAGAGATCACTTTGAAGTGATCGTTCGCGAACCAGTTCCAAAGTTAACAGAATGAAGTATTTGAACGATGCACAGCACGATAGGGCTCCTCCACAATTACCAATAACGTTTGCCGACACTTCAAAGTAACATATGGGCAGTGGTGGATAGGTCGTGGTAGCCCGGTTCATTTGCCTGCCAAATCGCCGGACCTATCATGTATGGATTTCTTTTGCTGGGGCCAAATGAAAAATATGGTGTATTCGTATGAGGTTCTCGTACCACCAGTTGAAGACCTCGCAGCTGGTATTTCTGTAGCTGCCTGAAAACTATCAGAGATGCCAGGAATCTTTCAAAGCGGGAGGAATTCCACGGGACGCCGCTGTCAAGCATACAGGACTACTTCTGGTCGTAATTTTGAACATCTTTTCTAGTAAAACCTTTAAATAAACTGTTTTCTGTCACATTAACGTGTCACTCTTTCTCTGCTGTTTCTGTTACTTTTTTTCTCTGCTTTCTTTAACCGTAACTTGCAAAAAATGCATTTCCAATGTTACATTCCTATGTGATTCCTAGTCGTCCTTGTATCCCTAATACTTCCTGGAAGTATGATGGTTTGGTAGTAAAACAGCCAGGAGTAATGCCACTGAAATGTCAGAGATGTGTCGGAAGCGCCCTCTATCATAAAATGAGGGCACCAAAGCTGTACGTCATTTTGAATAAAATAATTACCAAAGGAATGACTTACACGCAAACTGCAACAAAATCGATTTGTTTGTCCAATATTTATGAGCGTTTAAAATTTCCCCCTCTGTTCACAGTTTAATTTTCGCTACTAACCCGATCCCAATGTTTCCGATTTTGGGCTTAAAATTTAAGTTAAAATCTAAACTTTAGAATAATTTCAACCTCATGCACAAAATAACGGTAAAAGTAGTTGTTCGTTACTCTAAAATCTAAAGCGCCCTCTATCGACAATTTTTGAACGCAACCTTTAAAATTTTTTTCTAAAACAATCGTGATATAAAGAATAATTTTAGTGAAAACCGCAAACGAATCGACCCTTTTTTCCGTTTTTTATCATCGTTTGAAATTTTGGACCTCAAAATTTAATGGCCCCTAGCTCCTACAGAAGACGTTTGCACCCCATGGTTTCCTATTTAATAATGTTTGTTTTCATGTCTACTACCATCCCTCAAAGTTTGTCGGTCTGGTAGCAAAACACCCTGTATAATCACAAAAAATTGACCGTTCCAAAAAAAATTCGTTGGATGGAGTTTCATTATAGAGAGACTCGACTTTATACATTTTTTAAACAAAAAATTAAATTTTTTAATACTGATATTGTATCATTTACTTAAAAACTAATGTAAATGGGATACATAATTTATTTCATTTCAAACTGTAGGCGTATTGGCTCAGGTTTTTACTTTAGGTCAACTGGTAGTTAAACATGTAACTGAAAAGTCATTTCAACAGATATGATATAAGAAACAATAGTATATAATAAATATTCTTTGGGTGTGAACAGGCCCGGACTGGCCTGGTCGGCGATCGCCGAGGGCCCTCGGCCGAAAGGGGCCCCGGAAGTGCAATTCAAAAAAGGAATATACGATTTTATAATTACTACTTACATAAGAAAAAAATTGAGTATTTTCCAATAATAATATGCGTTTACAATAAATTTTAAACAATTGATAGTTTTTTCATGGTAACTTAAATAGTTTCGTCGTGTCTTGTCGGTTGGACAGACGGAATAGGGCTGCTGACTGATACATCGCCCTTTCTTCAGTACTCATAAAATCAGATTCAGAGTGCATCGCGGCGTTTA
This sequence comes from Maratus speculifer, assembly GCA_964019185.1. Taxonomy (NCBI): domain Eukaryota; kingdom Metazoa; phylum Arthropoda; class Arachnida; order Araneae; family Salticidae; genus Maratus; species Maratus speculifer. Next base: position 180,302,839 of record OZ025303.1, read on the forward strand.
CTTGCCAATCTCATATAGTATGGTTGTAACTAGTGCAATTTTATAGTGTGGTCAACATGAAGCAGTGGTACGAAAGCGACAGTACGAAAAGGAAAGAAAAAAATGAAAAAAAATTTAAACATTGAAAAATGTTTAAAACTTTTAACACTTGGTTAAGTAGTATAAACGACCCGATTCCACTCAATTTGCACAAAAAAATTAGTTTTTCTTAACATACATTTAAGATCTTTTTAAAGAATACTACATACACATTTATGAAATATTTTATATTTGAAAACTATACTTTAAAATCACGATATTTTCTCAACATAGAAAATACACGATAATAACATTAATAATTACTTAGCAGCCTAGATTTTTGAACATTCAAATAAAGATTCATTATAAAATTAATGTAGTTTAGATTTAAAGAAGAAAAAAAAAAGACAGTAAAAACATGATTAATTTTTGAAGATGTATTATAAAAAATATATTTGTGAAAATATTTCTCTCTCATTTATTAGAGCTTCTTTCAAATCCAAAGGAGTTAGTTCCTGACACATTTCTAAATTCATTTTCTTCAAAAATGCTTAAGTTTTGCTGTTTTTCTTTTATTATTCAGAACCTATGTAATCGAATGGTGTCTTCCATTTTTTAATAAAGACATTATATATTTTAGAAGTATTGTCAGAGTTAGCATTTTGATTTGAATTTTTGGAAGCGATATCATTGAAAAGGGGAAAAACCTGCAGTCACGTGACAAAAATCTCTTATAATTTGATAATTTATTTACCAAAAATGGAAAAATTATTCTATTCTCAAATCTTTTAATAGTTACGCATGTCAATTTTATGCATTTACAGTTAAAAATTAGTCAGAAAGTTTCGTGTTATTGAGAAGTGGATTGAAAACCACCCTAAGTTATACCTCCAAAGATTCCATTAACAGAAGTTTATTATCGCTATTCATAATTTTAAGAAACATAGTAACTGCCCTACACATTTTGAGAACAGTCCAGCCCGACTCTACTACGGAGAAAAAAAAATGCACACCTGATCACGGCCTTAGATATGAGTCTGCTGAAAAAATTAAACCCTGCCTCTGATATCACATAACTGTCCGATGCCTGTGTTTTTGTTTGGATGGTGTCAAACTAGCATCGGCTCGTGACGCACATTTATACTCATTATCGCGAAAGTCATTCACTGAAAGCGGATCATATTTTATCGTCTTCGTTTAAGCTATTAATATCGGATTGGCAGGTTCCCTAATTTTTTTTTTCGGCCCAGCAGTCCCGCTAAATTTCTTTGCCTGACCGGCCGGCAGACAGGGCTGGATACGGGTCTTGGGCCAAACTCGTGTCCATGCAAACCTCTACAACAAATAATAGGTTCAATGTTTTGTAATATTATTTTAAAAGACCCATATGATAGCATAATATTCAGCATGATCATAGGTGTTATTCCAGATACAGGTGTTATTCCCACCAGGGGCCGAGAGGTTCTGACTTCCAAACTGGTAGACGGTAGGTACTGGGTTCGAACCCTGTCGCGACCGTCGTCATAACCGTTCGGAGTTTTCTGTGGTTTTCTTCGAACCTTGCATTTCTTTGTGTAAATACGGGTTAGGTTCCCTTAGAAAGACCCCCACGGAGGGCACCCCTCCCCTTAGGGCTTATATCCCACGTGTAGATAACTGGCCAGCATAAAACACAAACAAAGCGTTAGCTATGTCCTTCAAGGAAAGGTATGTGAAAGACTTTTAGGAATACAGACTCGCTAGTAAGCAGAAGATTCACAGTTCGAACCGTGATGCTGAAATTTGAAGTTTTCATACTAACTAGGAAACTGCAAGAAGTGGAAGTCACCGATTTTAACGAAAGTGGTATCGTTGGAAAGATCTCATTATGAGGAGCAAAAAACTCAATAGAACTATCCGTCGGAAACGAGTCGTTTTCGAGATATCTGACAATTTATGCAACGTAGCTAGTGCATACTTACTGGGGAATAGCAAAATAAATAAATAAATAAATAAATAAATAAAAAAAAATTAAAAAAAAATAGTTTAGATCTTGACGAAAGTGGTATAGTCCGGGAGCCGACCGTCGATTTACCTATGTATCGAGTAAAAGGACCGGACATACATCAAAATGTAGGTCTCAATGTGCACATTAAGAATATCACTGTCTGCCAGGTCCTATCCTGCCGGAACGCAAGGCAGCCGCACTTTTATGACGTCAATTTTGAGTGTTTACCTATGTATCGAGTACAAGGCCAAGACATACATCAAAATGTAGGTCTCAATGTGCACATTAAGAATATCACTGGCTGCCAGGTCCCATCTTGCCAGAACCCTGTGGCAGCCGCACATTTATGACGTCAATTTTGAGTGTTTGCCTATATATCGAGTACAAGGACCGGACATACATAAAAATGTAGGTCTCAATGTGCACATTAAGAATATCACTGGCTGCCACATACATCAAAATGTAGGTCTCAATGTGCATCCGGTGGCAGCCGGGCATTTATGACGTCAATTTTGAGTGTTTACCTATGTATCGAGTACAAGGCCAAGACATATATCAAAATGTAGGTCTCAATGTGCACATTAAGAATATCACTGGCTGCCAGGTCCCATCTTGCCAGAACCCTGTGGCAGCCGCACATTTATGACGTCAATTTTGAGTGTTTGCTTATGTATCGAGTACAAGGACCCGGCATACATAAAAATGTAGGTTTCAATGTGCACATTAAGAATATCACTGGCTGCCACATACATCAAAATGTAGGTCTCAATGTGCATCCGGTGGCAGCCGGGCATTTATGACGTCAATTTTGAGTGTTTACCTATGTATCGAGTACAAGGCCAAGACATATATCAAAATGTAGGTCTCAATGTGCACATTAAGAATATCACTGGCTGCCAGGTCCCATCTTGCCAGAACCCTGTGGCAGCCGCACATTTATGACGTCAATTTTGAGTGTTTGCTTATGTATCGAGTACAAGGACCCGACATACATAAAAATGTAGGTTTCAATGTGCACATTAAGAATATCACTGGCTGCCAGGTCCTATACTGCCGGAATCCGGTGGCAGCCGCACTTTTATGACGTCAATTTTGAGTGTCTGAATCAAAAGTGTCAAAATTGTATCTCCTCCACTGACAAGCCAGTGTTGATACAGTGCCAAAAAAAGACACTTGTGATTTAAGACGTTTTGTTAAATATCTAGAAATATACATAATAAATTATTTTAAAACACCAGGTGTGTACACCAGGCTAACTTTACCCTCATTGTTTCAAAAAACATTTAAAGCCTTATTGTTTAGTTGCTAAATATTTTTTAATTTTTATTGGCAGCAATAGCTAAGAAGCATACTCTATTACCAAATAATAGTTGAATACAATTTGGCACTCTATTTATATGATTAAAGATAGCTATTTTGTATATAATATTACTGGCTGTTTGAAAAAAAATTTGTATGCATTTTGAGTAAAAATTAAAATTAAAGCCAGTGATATTCTTAATGTGCACATTGAGACCTACGTTTTGATGTATGTCCGGTCCTTGTACTCGATATATATGCAAACACTCAAAATTGACGTCATAAAAGTGCGGCTGCCACCGGGTTCCGGCAGGATAAGACCTGGCAGCCAGTTATATTCTTAATGTGCACATTGAGACCTACATTTTGATGTATGTCTTGGCCTTGTACTCGATACATAGGTAAACACTCAAAATTCACGTTATAAATGTGCGGCTGCCACCGGGTTCCGACAGGATAGGACCTGGCAGCCAGTGATATTCTTAATGTGCGCATTGAGACCTACATTTTGATGTTTGTGTCAGCCAGTGATATTCTTAATGTGCACGTTGAAACCTACATTTTGATGTATGTGGCAGCCAGTTATATTCTTAATGTGCACATTGATAGCTACGTTTTGATGTATGTATGGTCCTTGTACTCAATACATAGGTAAACATTCAAACTTGACGTCATAAAAGTGCGGCTGCCACCGGGTTCCGGCAGGATAGGACCTGTCAGCCAGTGATATTCTTAATGTGCACATTGAAACCTACATTTTGATGTATGTGGCAGCCAGTTATATTCTTAATGTGCACATTGAGACCTACGTTTTGATGTATGTATGGTCCTTGTACTCGATACATAGGTAAACACTCAAAATTGACGTCATAAAAGTGCGGCTGCCTTGCGTTCCGACAGGATAGGACCTGGCAGACAGTGATATTCTTAATGTGCACATTGAGACCTACATTTTGATGTATGTTCGGTCCTTTTACTCGATACATAGGTAAATCGACAGTCGGCTTCCGGACTAGTATTGTTGGAAAGATCTTATCGTGAGGAGTAAAAAATTCAAAAGAACTACCCATCGGAAATGAGCCGTTTTCCAGATATCCGATAATTTAAGCTACGTAGCTAAGTACATACTGGGCTTGTGCACACCTAATAGAGGACCGCGAAAAATTGTTGTCTCGATTTTGACGAAAATAATGTCGTTGGAAAAATATCGTTTTGAGAAGTAAAAAACTCAGTGGAGCTATACTTCGGAAATGAGTCGTTTTCGAGGTATCCGACAATTTATATAACTTAATGCAGTTTTCCAGTAAGTGTGCATTAGCTACGTGATACAAATTGTCGGATATCTTGAAAACGTTTCATTTCCGAAGGGTAGTTCCTTTGAGTTTTTTACTCCTGTAAATGAGATCTTTTCAACGATAACACTTTCGTCAAAATTTACTTACACTTACTTACTTGGCTTACACTTCTTGCAGTTCCCTAGTAAGACAGATATATATTTTTTTTTAAATCATACTTTTTGCCGATTTAAGGGTTTATATTATTTTTTTATCACTAATATTCATACATGTATGCATTTTTTAAATTACAATTTTCTTTCTATTTTAAAAATAAGCGGTTTGTTAATGATTCAGCATTTTAAATTTCGTTTAAACATTTTTTTTTTCATTTTTAAAAATTAAAATTTTATTTATATCTCCGCTATTTTTCTTTTTATTTCGCGTTTTTAAAGAATTTTGCATTTTATTTAAATAATTTAATTTGAACATTTTTAATTTAATTAAAATAAATAACTTCCTTTTACTTTAAACTTATTGATGCTACCATCTATGTAAGAATTTAATAATTATAAATCAACATTTTGGATTTATTAATTAAGGGTGTTCTTAAATCAAAAAGGGCAACTTTGTGACATATGCTTTAATTTATTTTTGTTCGGAAATGCATGAAAATAGCAGGGGTTGTTATTCAGAAACTGTCTAATTGCACTCATATTTCTTTTTTTTTTTTTTTTTTTTTTTTTTTTAACACAATTGATCAAATATAACATCCCTTCAAATTTGATGTTTTTGAGCACATTTCCCTCCGAAAGCAGAAAAACCGGTCGAAAAGCAGGAAGAAAACGGGTGATCGCGTGATCGAAATAGCTTAGAACTGGATAGGTAATTTAATTATCATAAAATGGAAAAATAAGTTCGATTCGAAATCGCTTCCATAGTCAGGCATTCCAATTTTATATCTTTCTGATAAAAAAAAAAAAAAAATATATATATATATATATATATGAATGTGTAACTGCGTCAAAACGTTTTGGGCTTGTTGAGCGGAGCAGTTGTTACCGGATACCCTTACCCTTTACAAGATAAGTTGTTTTGAAAGATATATTAAAGGAAATACTCTGAGTGATCTGCGATCACACATACCCTCTTTTTTTTATTACTGTTATGTCACTTTTAATATTTACTTAGGTATCATAGCCGGATTTAGATTATTATGACTTGGACACAGTCATTTGATTGCCGAAAACTAAAAATATACCCCACGCTCATTTTTAAGTAATAAACCTCTCAAAATTAATAATTCTTATTTTTTTTCTAGCATGGAATTAGTTTAGGTATGGTGTATAAAAATAATATAAATATATATTGTGAAAGTAACTTAACAACATTACAAAAAGCTTACATTTTACTCAACTATTTTCCAAGTGACGAAATAGTCTAAATGTGGTTTTTGCCATCCAAGCCTAAATTTCAAAATAAAATATAATATTCTGTTTTCGCTAAATTTCCCGTAAGGGGCCCCTTTTCAGTCTCTAGCCGAGGGCCCCCAAAGGAGCCAGTCCGGGCCTGGGTGTGAAAATAATTTTCTTTTAATACAAATAAATGGAAAAAAATGTTTATTACTTAGTATTCTCTAAGGCAATATAATTTATTTGGGAGAAACAATCATGAAAAATCAATTTTTCCAACTTTTTCCTGTAAAAAACCAGTTTTTTTCCGCCACTTATATTTTTCCTGAAAATTTACATCCCTAGCTGCGACTGGCATTATTTTAAAGGCACAGTGAAAAGACGAAAGAATGTGGCCTCTTGTCATTTTTTTTACTTCAACAAACATTGCAGCTATACATTCAGATGTATTATTTATAACGACTAATGTTCATGATAAGCCAATCCGAAAAATTACTTTTCTGAAACATTTTCAAAATCCCTTATGAAAAAAAAATTGATAGTCAGAGCTCAAATTCCGTCTTTATCTCGAGATGTGTCGGCTTTCCTTCACATATATCGTTCAATAAAAAATTGGAAGAGGAAATTTCACATAAGTTTACCTCTTCACTAAAAAGAAATTCGTGTGACATATGCAGCCGAAAAATAAGTTCCTCATCTACAATGAAGTGCATCAAATGCACCAGGTTTATCTTGAAACAGCTTTCAAAGAAGCAAATCTTATGTTTGACATGTTGAGTGACTTATATTTATCAAACATATGACTAATTCTGTAAGTCTGAAATTACTTAATTATTATTTAGTAATTCATTATTAATTTTTATACTTTGTGATTGTAGTAGTAAGTAGCTTTTTATACATCTAAACTTCTTCATTGGTTATCATTACAAAATAAGTTCATTGCAGCATACTTTCATATACTGTGATCAGAGATAACATATATGATCTTTGAATGTTAAATTATTTGTAAAAATAAAATAAATCAGCAATAATTGATTAATTTTCACCTGTTGTACAAATTACAATGCGTGCCCGGTAGAAAGTATAAAAAAAATGAAACAAAAATCAATATTTAACAACTAAATATGCTTCGATTTCAAATCTTATGTATTGGAATGAAATCATATCATGCATGTTGTAATGTTTAAAGCAATATACAGTAGACTCCCTCAAATCTGCAACCCTAAAATCCACATATATTTTACGGATGTAAACAATGAAACCTTCAGTTCAGATATTGGGACAAAATTTGACTTTTTTAGTTTTATATTAATTCTATATACAGTAAAACCTCGTTACAACAATATTTTAGGGACCAACTAAATATATTGTTGTAGAGGGGATATTGCTATATCGAGGGCCTACATATTTTGGGCATTTAATAAGAAATTATTTTTTAGAAGGATATTTAGAAGAAAATAGTTGGCAGAGTGTTAATAGTAATAGTTAAATAATTCAAAATAAATTTTAAAAAATTCTGAAAATGAGCAAAGAAATATTCATATGCTTGAAAACTATTTTTATTGAAAATAATCTAATATTTTGGTGTGTTTATTATTTTTTAACAATTAAGTCAACGAAAAAGGTATGCATTGAGTCTAGTACACGAAAATGATCTTCATTTGTCGACTAAAGGCTTGAAAAAATATCTATAAAGACTTTACAGATTGAAGAACTTCCTGGGATAATACGGATTTTGATGGACCTGTATCATTATCCTCTCCTATCACCATCATGTTGTTTTCTAACTCGTCAGTAGTTTCGAAGAGAGAATGTCTTCATCAGCATTTCCTGTGAAAGTCTTATATTGTCAACTTCTGCTGAGTTTTCCACACTAATTCCAGATTTTTTGCCACTGTTTTTATCAAGTTAGAATAAAGATTTGTGGATGTTCAAAACACATTCTTAATCATATGAAAGATCTCATTCAATGAAATTTTCATCACAATCAGATTTTTTTTATTTTCATGACAAAAACTGACATTTTTCCAACAATTATGATTATTTTTCTCTGTTACTTCCCTCCAGCTTCCAGCAATATTGTTACTTGCTTTCTTCACATTTTAGCTTTAAAAGGGTTTTCTTTTTTATTTCCAAAATGTACAAATATCAACTCTGCCAACCGTTTTCTGTAATATCCCTTAAAACACTTAATTATATTCATATCCCGAGTCTGCAAAATTGAAGTACAATTCGCAAGGAAAAAATAATAATTTCTACATTTTGCAATTTTGGAAATGGGGCATGAGCACAGCAATTATCTACCAACAAAACAATTCTTTTTTCTCTTCTTCATTTCTTTCTATAATTTTTGTAACCATTCAGAAAAAAATTTAGAATTTATCCAAGACTTTTTATTGGCTTTATATTACACAGAACTACTTTTCAAGTTCTTAAAGCACCTTGAATACTATGTATGCCGTACACAGAAGAACACTAAGTTTCTGTTTCTATTTCTTCCCTCCAGGGATGCCGCGGACGCGCTATAGCGCGTAAAATACGCAAAAAAATTGAGCTTACGCGTCCCGCGGGACGCGTAATTTTCGCCAAAGAATCTCAAAAAAGGCAAATCTCGTTAAAAAATTCCGAAATAACGAATAATTTCCGGCAAATTCCATCAAAAACGTTCGCGAAAAAATGGCTGGTTTTGTTACAAAATCCCGAAAAAAAGGCAGATTTCTTCAAAAAATCGCGAAAAAACGATAAATTTCGTCCAAAAATCGTGATAAAACGGCAAATTTTTTCAAAAGATTCGCGAAAAACGGCAATTTTCATCAAAAAATTGTGATAAAACTGTAACTTTCGTCAAAAGATTGCGAAAAACCGGCACATTTCGTCAAAAGATCGCGAGAAAACGGCACATTTCGTCAAAAAATCGCAAAAAAGGCAAATTTCTTCAAAAAATCGCGAAATAACAAATAATTTTTGGTAAATTTCGTCAAAAGATTTGTAAAAAGTAGCTAATTTTGTTACAAAATCCCGAAAAAAAGTAAAATTTCGTCCAAAAATCGCGATAAACGGCACATTTTGTCAAAAAATTCGTGAAAAACGGCAAATTTTGTCAAAAGATTCGCGAAAAACGGCAATTTTCATCATAAAATCGTGATAAAACGGTAACTTTCATCAAACATCACGAAAAACAGCACATTTCGCGAAAAACCGACACATTTCATCAAAAAATCGCGAAAAACCCGCAAATTGCATCAAAAAATCGCTTTAAAACTCAATTTTCATCAAAGGGGCACGAAAAAAAAAGTTAATGCCAGGATAGAATTTTTCTGTTCAAAATACTAACTTTCCCATTTCCAAATTATTTTTTTTTTTTTGCAGCTCCAAAAACAGATTTTTCTGCTTCACAATCTGTTTTTGATTGTTCCAAATCTTTCTGAGTGAATGTAACTTCCGAAATCACTCATTCATTAAACATAAAGTACCCCTTTATTCAAAAAAGGATTCTTTTCTCAGGAAAAATGTCTTTTTCAATAAATCAGTTCTGCCTGTTTTTGAAAGAAATTCTTATCTTCTACACTCAAATAAGTATTATTTTATAATTAAATTTGTATCTTGCAGTTTATTTTTTTTTAAAGTAAAGAAAATTTCTCTTAATAGTTAAAAAAATAATTAACATTGTCTTTAATTATTTATACATTATTAAAACAATAATTATTGCATTTAATTTTTCCTTTTGCAAATGAACAAGTTTAATTTTTGCATCTAAAAATATGCTTTATTATTAGTGGGGACCCGCTTTTGTAAAAAAGGAACCCAGAATTCTGGAAGTCCTAGGTCCCCAGGACCCAGGATTTTTCAAGTCCAGCAGCATCGCTGTTCCCTCCATAAAATGTTTCCTTTTCGAATGCCTGTGTCCAATTGGGTAGAAGTTGGAAAAACAGCCGAGGTTCATCTTCGTCTGGAGCATTTTTTATAAGATTTTTTTCATCTTGTTTTCCTGCTATTCAGATGCATAATTAATCGTGGTAGACTCTAAAATATTCCAACTCTGCACACCTTCTAAAAGCTTAGAATTCTAATTCTAATTTTTTTTTTTTTTTTTTTTTTAGAACGTCACTTATAAATACATCATTTTTCCTCTTCCTCTTGCAATGAGAAGACAAACCAAACGATTTGGCACATGTTCCGTGACAACGGTTATGTTTTTTCCCCATTTATTTCCAAGAAGGGCTTTTACATGGTCCTCACCATCTAAATCTGAACAATAGCCAGTCTTACATTATGGAGATATGTTGAAAATCAACAATGAGTCTTCTGCTAACAAAAAAAAAGACCGAAAAATTGACAAAGGTGATGACCGACAAAGTTTTTTTTCTCAGTGTTCAAAAAACAAAATATCGCTATAAAGGGAGAAAATAACATTGAATTTTTAAAAGAAAAATCGTTTTACAGGGGTTTATTGTTCTAGATAATATCGTAATATTGAGGGGAGGCAAACATTAGTTTATATGCAAGTTCAACGGGACCAGGAAATATTATTGTAATACAGGGAGTTATTGTTGTATCGGATATCGTTGTAGCGAGAGTTTACTGTATTTTTTAATTTGTAACTTTGTTAATATTACTGTATTCATGTTTTTTCATAAAGAAAGATTTTTTTTTAAATTCAAGATATTGCTGATATCACTGATAATAACAATCTTCTTACCAAATATATTTATGCATTAATCAAGCTTTTTTTGGTTATTAAGTCTGGATAAACTTGAAAAAAAAATTCCTTATTTTATGATTTTGATGTGATTTAGTAATTGCATTTTTATGAAGTAAATTTTGTTGAATAATTTTGAAAAATATATTTAATCTTTATAATGAATATTTAATCATACATTATTGATTATTAACTTGACCTTCGCTATTAATATTTTAATCATTTTAAAAATTATCTAATATTTTATTATATTATAAGTATTCATCATAGTTCCAATTGCATTATTAATTACATTCAAATTACTATTTAAGAAATGTAAACAAAGCAATGACTAGAAATCTGCAAAATTTTAAAATCTGCACAACCTCTGGTCCCAAGCTGTGTGGATTTGAGGGAATCTACTGAACATATCACTGGTTTTCTGGTTTCCATATAAACGGTTCTATATTGTATATCTACTCTGTAAATCTTATAAACTGTATAAAGTTTCAGTGATGATTATATTGAAAGTGATTTACAAGGAAAGACAAAGGGGTTAGACAAAAGTACAGTATAATCCCGATAATTCGGATTAATTGGGACCAGACCCAATGCGGATTATCCGGAGAATTAGAAAAAAATGAAATAAAATAAAATATATTTACAGAAAATCAACTTTATGTTTAACTTATTGATTATTTAGAGACTATAAAAATGTTTACTTTGTAATAAGAATGTTTGTAATTTTTTGCTTGCAATTTTCTACACCTTTTGTGAGCCGTACGGTCACGCATCCGCTTGACCATAAGTAGTTCGTTGGGTACTGTTTAAATAAGAAAGCTTAAGGTATTCTTCCAAAAAGATTTCAGAAAAAAGTTTTTTAATTCAGAATACGACGATGAAAAATGTTAATGTAATGGAAATTGGCCAAATCGCTTCTCAAACTTGAAAAAGAAAATTGACCAAACCGATCCAGATTAACGGGGTCCGAATTAGCGGGGTTCTGCTGTAATTGCAAGAGAGATTGAAATACTCTTTATAGTGTATATGAAATGCAAAATTATCACTTAAATAATTTATCAGCAACTTTCATTTTAAGTGTAGAAAATAATATTGCCAACATTTAGTCCATTTAGAATCAATTTTGAAAGCCATATGATGAATGTCAATGTAACTTAGTGCTGCATTTATTGTCTTTTTACTTTATTCCAGATATATTTTACTGCATGGTTTGTACATAAGTGTCCTTTATGGAAAGAAAAAAGAAGGAAGTTTTTTTTTTTTTTTTAAGCTATAATTAATAATGTCAAGTGAGGTGAAATGGGTATATGATTGAAGAGGATTGCCAGCAGAACATGACTGACAAATTCCCTAACCAAATGGCCATACAATAAAATTTGCTACTTACATTGAATCCTTTGCCGAAGTTAGCGATGTTTTTTTTCTGTGATCCTTCTTCAAAGTTACTTTTTTTTTTTTTTGCCAATTTGATGAATTTTGCGATTTTTTTCCCGGTACTATTTGATAAATTTTGCATCATTTTTCTTTTAAGACTTTTTAGAAAATATTTCTAAATTCCCTGCCTTCTCCTATATATTTTGAATTTCTCTTATTTTCCAGATTTTCCATGACATTGGAAATCAGTGTAGAACTCAAGGAGGTGACCTGGGAAGGACATTTCCCCCACCCCCTGGAAGATTTGAGATTTTGTGTTTTCAATGGTCAGAAAGTGCTCCAGTGCAAAGTTTTACCTCCAGAACTCTATAATGCCCCCCCCCCCCCTCATATGGAGCTACAGAAATTCTTTTCAGAGAAAAGTGTCTGAATTCAACATAACTCTTGTAATAACTTCACTTTATGCTAAAGAATAGGATGATGAAAAATTAGATTGTATAACAAGTGCAATATCAAACATCATGTCAGCTTCCTATGTGCAAACAAAATGAGCAAATGTTGAAACACTTATTTTAGTTACAATTTAGTATTTTTGCAAAACTGTGAAAGATCCTCAAAATTAAATTAGACTTTTGAACAGATTTTCAAGTGGATTTCTGGAATATAAATTCATTTAGTGAACTTGGAATTTTTTCCAAGAGGGACTGAGCCGCCCCTAGCACCCCCTTAGAAACGGCCCTGGGAGTAATTAAACATAGGTGATTGGTCCATAGTAGAATATTTAGGGGAACAATCGAAAAAATATTTTATTGCCCAAGTAATTGAAACATCAGATCCTCTTATGTTGCAAAATTCTTGCATAAATCATCAATAGGGAACTTGTATACCCTTCCGAACAGGTTGGAAATTTCATGTCAAATGTGGCGCGTTTGTACTATATTTTTATATATATTCAGATTTTGATGCAATAGCTATTAATTTCTTATGCAACAATGCATGAATATAAAATATAATACAGTTGTATAACAATTACAATCCAACTATATTAACGCAAATTAGAGTAATGATAGACAAACCAAATTCTTAAATATTTTCAACTATGTTGTAAAGTGTTAAAATACCTAATAGGTTGAAATTTGACTTTCAGAAATTTTTATCCAATATACGGTAGTATATTTTAATTATTTTGTACAGCTGAGTATTTTGTCTACTATCTTTACATACATATATGCCACTATTTAGCTAAAATTTAATTAACAATAAAACACACTTAAATCCAGTAACATCACACTTCCAGAGATTATCTCCCATAGACAGACATGCATCTAATTGTTTGTGTAGCTCTGTATATCATTTTTCTACATTCTATAAATATATCTTTATATACTAAATGCAGTTCAACATAAAAATACGTAACTTATTTAAAACCACCTTTAAACTACTTTTATTCATATTCTATATAACCTGTGCAGTTTCTTTTGTGTTAGCCTGTATATGATCTACAGCATTTAGACACACAACTCACAATATGCAAAAACTGAGTTAAACTTAAAAACTCGCATCACAGCTAAAAATACACTTATCAATCATCTAACTAAGCAGTTATCTCTAATATACAGTATTTCAGTTACAGTATAATATCCGAAATCTTTTGTATGCTCCTGTAAATACTATGCACTTTCTATGATACAGGATGCAATTCACAGTAAACCTCAGCAACGTACATCTATTTCCTTATATATGAAATGCTTGAACATGATTAAAATACACCAAAAACAAAGATTCACCCTATACCATTATATAATGGAATTCATTTGTGTGGCCCTGTAAATATTTTTTTTGCACCGCATATTGTAACAAAATGTACATTTTAGTAAATGCATATCTATTTTATTTCGTTTGAAAGGCTCTAACATAATTTTTTCTATTGGCCATGATGTAACGGAAAACTTTTAATCATCTTTTGATGATTATGTAATTAAACTATGCATCTGATTTTCATAAAATTTAAAATGACTCGACAAAATTTTGCAATTATTATATATTTCAAGGCATTCAGTTGGCTAGTTTTTTCTCTGTTATATGTGCCTGACAGACAGATGGACAGACTCCATGGCAACTATAGGTGCTACATATTTATATAATTACAAATGCACATAAAAAAGATGACAAGGTAGAAATTGACAGCAAAAAACTTAAAGTTCCAATGCTTAATACAGGGGTGATTGTGGATTCATGAAAAAATACCTGAAATTTTAGTGACAAAATGTTTCTGTACAGGAACAAGGGGGAAAAAGAGAACATAATTTATTATAGGCAGGTCAAATTATGTAATACAGTATGGAACCATTTATCCAGAATGATATTTCTAATAGACTGATGTTAGAATCTTTGTAGAAAAAAGTGTCATACACTGTCAGTTTGACATGTACTTTGCTTGAAAAACTGTATAATTTGATAACAGCATCTAGTATTTGAAATAGAAGCATATTTAGATGTACATTTTAGATGTTTTCATTTTTATGCAGAAAAATCTTTGTTCCCAAAAAATTCCCATAAATTACCTTCTTTCAAACTCAAACATTTGATCTTACTTGCATCTGATTCTCAGTTCAAATAATCTAATAATTAATTTAAAATTAGAAGTAATACACAACCACCTAGATTTTTTTTGGGGGGGGGGGGAGGAATTTGCGTCATTGGGTTTGGGGGGGATGCTCACCACTGGGATGAATCGGCTGGAAGCCAGAAGAAGAGAAATTTTCTCCATGCTGCATGAAACAGAATGTACAGTAGTCGAGTCTTGTACAGAGGATACTGCAGTTCGTTCGTTGCAATACACGTTGCGATTTCGTTCTTTCGTTGTTTTCATGTGTATGCTTTTAAGGCTTAATATTTTTATACATTAAATTCTTTACTGTTTATAAATGCAACGAATTCAGTTTATCGAAGAATGGGATTCGTTAAAAGTGGATGATACAGGAGTGAAAAACAAGTAGAGATTTGAATGGCTAAAAGAGCTTATGAGCAGGGGGAAAACATTAGCATGTGGTATCGAAAGCTAAAAGATAAAGGCTGTTGCTAATGTTTTTTATGCATTCAACACTTACACACAGAAAAGGATGGCAAGAAAACACTACTAAGCATAGTGGACATTTTGCAGACATGCTACTTTTCTGGGAAATCCGCTTTTTCGGCAGTGAATTTTATTATTCCTGGAATCGATGCAAATATGCATTAAATGTTGTTGACATTTTTATCGGGGTGGGTGGGGGGCATAATGGATGAAATAAACAAAAACGCGAGTGCAAACCCTGCCAAATTAAGCAAATTTCTTCGAAGGATTGCAGAAAAATGCACAAATTTCCCCAAAGGATCGCAAATTAAAAATTAAATTCATCAGATGGTCGTGGAAAAAATACTATTTTTCTCAGAGGATTGCATGAGATAAAGTAATTTTCGTTAACAGGTTGCAGAAAAATACTCTAATTTTATCGAAAGATCGTGGAAAATACTTGCATTTTGTAGAAAAAAATCACAGGAAAATATGCAAATTTTCTCAAAAGATCGCAGAAAATATGCGAATTTTGTGGAAAGATCAGAAAATTACGCGAATTCGGACAAAAGACCGGGAAAAATATGCGAATTTTGACAAAAGATCGTGGAAAATACGTAAATTTTGATGAAGATCGCAGATAACTTATGATTCTAGAATCTATAAAATAAAAAAGTTTCATCTTTCTTATAATTAATGTTTATTATACTTTATGTTATTTTAGGTTTTCATACTTATATATATACACATTTTATATATATATATATATACAGTGAAACCTCCAAATAAGGGACACCTCTATTTAAGGGACAAAAATTCCTGTCCCAGTCTCAAGGTATAGGGAATGTAATATATTTACCTCTGAATAAGGGACACTCGATTTAGGGGACACTTGAAAATGAGATAAACTCTTTGGACTGGGGCGTTTTTTACACAAATTTTATTCCGTTAGCACTGCTTTTTTTAAAAAAAAAATACTTCAAGTACATAATCTAAAAAAAAAAAAAAAATTAAAATTTTTTTTTTTCTTAGCTACTGATTCCAAAAAGAAATTTCGTAAAAAAAATACACCATCCAATGACATTGTACATACGAGCGCAAATGATTAAAGGATAAATTTTTTGCATTTCAGATAATAAAGTAGTCTGTAATGAAAATACAGAATTTTGTGAACTTATCAGACAGGCAGCCATGTTGATACAGAGGTATACAACACAATTAATGAGCATTTATTTACCCACAATTCAGATGAAGACATCGAAATGCATTTATTCCTATTGAAAGTTATGGTGAATATTGTGAGGATGACTCCGAAAATGGAGGAGAAAGAAAAATTGTGAAATAAAGAATTTCACAGATGCTTTAAAATATGCAAAACAGTTGAATATTTTTTTAAGTATGGTAAATGAATATGTGAAAAGTTTTGTATTAGAAAAATTGAAATCTGCAAAATAATAACTTTTTTTATTGATGACTTCAAGTAAAATTCTTTTAAATGTTACTGTACTTTTTGCATGTACACAAACATTTATGCAAAAAATACAAATTATTAATTCTACAAATCATTTAATGATTTAGTAATCGGTTGAAAATTTGAATTAATTCTTTATTTTTTTTGTGCTTGATTAATGTAATTTATAACCTTTGGGTACATTTAAACTTCAACTTTAATATTTTGTCATTTTTTGTGTCATTCTGAACAATTAAAAAAAAAATCAAGAACTCCGAATAAGGGACACCTCTATTTAAGGGACAAAAGTTTCGGTCCCATGGGTGTCCCTTATTCAGAGGTTTCACTACATACATTATATATACAGGGTGAGTCATAAATATCGAAACAATAGGCTATCTCCTTAAATATTGCCCCTAGACCCATACTTCCAATTGCAAAAATTCATAAAAAAAGGTGAAATTTTTGATAAGATAAGTTGCAACTCCATGGGGGGTCTATTAGAAAAAATACGAAAATTAACTTTTTATACGGCCCCCGTAGGATAAAAATTCCAATTAGAAAAACTTTCCTTATCCAGTCCTGAATAATACACAAAAAGTTGCATCTTCATATCTTCAAAATTCGCGGAGTTATAACCGTTTGAATAATTCATGAGGGTTTAAGGGATTAGACACAAATTGAAATGCGCGCAATTCGAAAGACAATGTTACTTTAACAGTTGTAGGAAACGTGTAAAAAAACCTATCTTTTGAGTTAGAATTTTGTTCTTTTTTTTCTTTTTTGTGATGGTTAGCCATATAATTTGCTAAGAAAATCACATCCTAAAATTTATCATAAAAATTAAAAAAAATTATATGGTTAGTACCGGTTTAAATGGGATAGTTAAAAATCGTTATAACTCCAAACATTATTTATCGGATTTCAATTTCTTTCTATTTAATTAAAAATGAAAATCGGATTTTAGTTTTGTTTCGGGGTTTTTGTCTTTCAATATTTATCTTAGAACTATTAAAAAAATTTATTTAAAAAGTGATAACTTTTAAAAAATCATATTTTCAAAAGTAAATAATTTTTCATTTTTTTAAAAAAAAACTAATGTAAAATAATTAAAAATGACATGTTTCAAGTTTGTACTTTTTTCTTTAACAATTCTTAACTTTTAATAATTTAAAGACAAAAAATAGTCGGGGAAAAAAGTCATTATACAGAAAAACGAAATGTTACTGTTTTATTGCCCATCAGTTATTTAAAAGAATGCTTTCCTAAGATGCAGATTAAGTCTTTTTACAAATTTAGCTTTCACAACTTCAAGCTTTTTATCGTCTTAGAGAGGCTGTTAAAAAATCTTTATTCTGAGCTCAGGTCAAATCAGGACCGAGACGTTACTTTTTTCTGAAGACTCGCCTATCCGGGCCTAACGTATTTTTCATACCGGAGATATTTAGGTCTGCACTGGATGAAATTTTAAATTCCGGTCTCGAACAATCCGTATTAAAATCAAAGCCTCTGACTGATCTAATACGTACATAGAATAATTAAAATTTGGTTCAATCAATATTTTTACAAAAACCACATAAATTTTAATATCGCTTTTATTTTACAAAAAAAAAAAAAAAAAAATCTTTAAAATTGATTTTTTTTTAAGACTAGTATATTTAAATGCTAAAAAATTAAACAAAATAAAACCAGAGAAAAAAATCTGCCTATAACGGAATTCTGTCTTCAACAGAAAATATGTTGATCCATGCAAAATAAATACAATAATACCTGAGAAAAAAATAAACTCCATTCCTCCTAGGAAGGGCATTTGTCTGTTACGTATGTTTTCTTTCCTATGTGATTCCGTCTTAAAAGGTTTTACTGTATAACATTTTTCAAAGTTTCCAACGCACGGGATGTGGATTAGCGATAATAAAAGTGAAACATTTACATATAAACAGAGATTCATTGATAAAATGAATATATCACAGCCTTTGGCACTTCTTTAATAATAAAAAGTATAAATATAAAAATCGAAAATCTATATTAAATATTTTTGGTCAGAACTCCTCCACGCATAACAATTTTTAACTATACTGAAGTAAAAAACTATCTAGAAATTCACGGCTGATCTGGCTATGATGCAAGCTCTTTTTTAGGCTGGTCCGGATTATGATTTCAGCATTATTTCATACCGGGCAGAACTTTTTTCCCTATGGGTCGGTTTAGGACCGGACCTATATATTTTGATCTATTCAGACCTCCGTGCTAACGATCAACATGTTTAGAAAACATGTTTTGATTTAAATCAATACGCTGCTTTATTATGTCCAAATAACAGGCACGGTCTTAAACCGATATATAATAACGGACAATTTGTGAACGATCCCTTATTTGCTTTGAAAATGGATGAATAACACATCGTTTACAGGCATGGTAAAGTGGTGTAAGTCACGAATTTTTGAGAATTTTGGATTTTAATATCTTTGTCAGGTTTTCAGATACGGAGATGAAATTTTTTTTGTTCAAATTAGGAATGGATAAGGAATAATTTCCTAATTGGGAATTTTGTTCTACAGGGGCCGTATAAAAATTTAATTTTTGTATTTTTTCATATAGACCCCCCATGGAGTTACAACTTATCTTATCAGAAATTTCACCTTTTTTAATGAGTTTTTGCAATTGGAAGTATGGGTCTAGAGGCAATATTTAAGGAGATAGCCTATTGTTTCGATATTTATGACTCACCCTGTATATACATTATATATATATATATATATATATATATATATATATATACGTTTTGTTAAAATATTTCAGTCCTTTGAAAATTTTTCACTTTCACCCCTGATGAAAATGTGATGTCTATAAATGCCATGTAAACAACGAATTAGTACAGTAAAACCTCCATAACGGACACTCCCGAATAGCGGACACCTCTATTTAACGGACATTTTTCCAATCCCCACTCCCAAAACCTAAATTTTTGTATATTTAACCTCTGAATAACGGACATTCCAAATAGCGGACAGTAATTTTGATGATAAAAAATGAAATAATATTTTTCAATGTGAAAAAAAAAAGTAAAAAGCCTCTAAATTTATCAGATTAATGTGTCAAGTATCAAGAAACAAAGAAAAAAAAATTACTTTAGTAGGGCTCATTCATCAAATTCAATGAGTAATTAACTAGATTGCATATAGCATGACATAAAAAAGATAAATCAGAGACGTCACACGGCGTCTATGGAGCAAAAGAAAAATAATCACTGAAAACCTAAAGTACATTTTATTTATGTGTTTTTACTCTTTTATAAAACACAAAAAAGGTTATTCTATTTTATTTATTTATTTTATTTTATTTTTATTGGGAAATTGCATACTGATAATTTTGGCAGCGAGGATTAAAGGCGCCAAGAATGCGATGAGAATAGGGAGTAAAAAAGCTACTTCTAAATGTTTATTTATTGCTCTTTTCGATTCTTGTGAGCGTTACTTTAACAATGGCCTCAAAAAGAAAACCATTAACTTTAAAAGAAAAATTTGAAATTGTAAGTGTATCTGAGAGAGAGAAATTGAGTTTACGGATACTTGCTGATCGTTTTAAAATAGGTAAAACACAGCTGGGCGAAATTTTACGAAATAAAGAAGAAATAAAAAAATTTATGGATTACTAACTCAAACGAGAACACCAAAAATGTGAAATTGAGGAAGACTAATTCCATTGAAATTGATTCTATAATTCTGAATTGGTTTACTTCTGTTCGTTCTAAAAACATTCCTATCAATGGACCTTTGATTCAGGAAAAGGCTTTGGAAGTCGCTAAAGAACTCGAATTACACGATTTTAAGGCTTCCAGTGGATGGCTGGAAAAGTTTCGATCTGGGCACAACATCTCTTTCAAAGCAATATGTGGAGAAGCAAAATCTGTAGATCTTAAAGAGGTGAAGGATTGGCAAGAACTACTTCAATCAATTTGTGAAGGTTACGAGGAGAGAAACATTTTTAATGCCGATGAAACCGGACTCTTTTTCAGAAATTTTCAGAATAAGACTATGTTTTAAAAAGGATGATTGTATCGGCGGAAAATATCAAAAGAGCGACTCACTATTTTATTATGTTCCAAAATGTTAGGAGAATTTGAAACTCCTCTTATTATTGGAAAATCTCTGAAACCCAGGTGTTTTCCAAAGAATATTCAATTTAATAAATTTGGTATTGTGTGGAGAGCTAATAAGAAGGCATGGATGACCAGTCCTTTAATGATCGAATGGTTTACTTCCTTTGATAATAGGATGAAAAAACAACAAAGAAAAGTTCTATTGTTTTTGGATAATGCAAGTTCTCATCCAAAACATTTGAAGTTGGACAATGTTAAAATTATGTTTTTTTTCCCCCAAACACAACTTCAGTATGCCATCCACTTGATCAAGGTGCAATACGTAATTTTAAAGCCTTGTACAGAAAGCTTTTATTACGTCACATTATTTCAAAGTTAGATTCTATGGATACAGTTGAGAACTGTGTAAAATTAGTTAATGCTCTCGATGCTGTAATTTGGATTTCGTCAGCTGTTAAAAACACAAAACCGGAAAGCATACGACAGTGTTTCAGAAAAGCAGGCTTTATTTTAAACGGAAATGAAACGCACATTTCCAACACAAATGAAAATTTAAGCGAAATAAGTGAATTAATGGAATATATTAGAAGTGAAGAGACTGCCGAAAATTTCATTAGTATCGATGATGAATTGCCTACTGAAGAAGACTCAGCTGATATATGTGATTATATTCCTTCAGAATTTTCGACAAAAGCTGACTCTATTAGTGATGAAGAAACAAATACGGAAACTGGAGATGTTTTTTGCAATATCGAGAACTTCTAAGAAGCGGCAAAATATAGTGAGCAGTTACACATTTTTTTTGTAGAAAAAGATGATTCAGAAGGATTAAAACTACTGACTGAGTTAAAACTTCACATTGAAAAACAAATTACTTGTAATCGCAAGCAAAAGCAAACTTTAGTAACAGATCTTTTTCATAAGAATGTGATAAACGAGGAATAAAGGTATGCACAATTTTATTTCAGTTTTATTGCTTAAAAAATAATTTTAATTTTTGATTAATCACATAGTATAAGTTTTAGAATATATAAAAGTCAAATAATGAAACATTGTGCTTTTTTTGCAATTTTACTTTTCTTTTGAATATTTGGGCTTTTCCGAATAGCGGACACCTCTGAATAGCGGACAGTTTCCGCGCTCCCGAGGTGTCCGTTATTTAGAGGTTTTACTGTATTACTTTTTATAAATTCTTATCATTTAGGAATGATTCTATAATCATTTCAAATTTTTTTTTTATACTCATTCCAACCCACCTGATCCTATTCAGAAAATTTTGTCACAGTTAATTTATCAGATTTTTCAATGTTAGCCAGGCAGCTATTCTATCTATATATGTTACAAAGTAGGTTTTGAAGTCATGATCAAGGCATATATTTATTAAAACATGCAATATGTGCATACATTAATTTCTTAAACTAACAAGGAATGTCTCCATACTGGGCATACTCAGAATTTTATGAAATAATACTAATTAAAGTACTTATGTATGTAATAAAGGATCAGTCAAAATTAGCGGCGGAATCACATTAGATATTGTGTAAAAAAATTAAAAAATTTTGAATATTTGGCGTGAAAAGACTAGAGTCACTCGATTTGGCCAGCAGCCCTTTTCCTTGCCAAAAGCAAACGATTATAATGAAACTCAAAACTGTTGAATATTTAGTTTGTGTGTAAATGGTATTTAATGAATTTAAACATAAACAATGAGAGACTTTAATATGTTATATACATCTATATACATATTGTGTTAAATATATATATATTATTCGTTGAAGTAGTAATTTAATTAATCGCTGGAAAAAATGTTTTCATAGCTAAAAAAAAAAAATCATATTGAGAAAAATTATCTTCATACATTTAAGCGTATTCAAAAATAAACATCATATGTTTCCACAGCAACAAAATCTAATCAACAATTCTCAATTGGACTTTGAGCTTGAAACAAATGTAATTAAATTTAAATTATGAATTTCGTTTAAAATCTCAAATTTTGATGATTAAATATGAATATAAATACATATAAATTTCGATATAACAGAATTATACTTAAAACAAACTAAAACTTACAAAACTAAAGTTATTTAAATTAAACTTATCAAAACAAGTTCAACATGAAACTTTTTTTCCTTGAAGTGTATTTGACAGAGTTTTTTTTGAATTTACATTCCATTGCCAAGCGGCGATAAATCACCAAATAATGGAATTTTCATTATTTTTTTATGGTTACTGAGTAGAAGTTCTGCAGAAATTTTTTTTTATAAATGTATATATCCACACGAGAACATTCTGTAATTTTTTCAGATTTTTCGGGGTATGCCCATATGGAGACCTTCCTTGTAAGAAAGATTGTAGAGCGTTGTAATCCCATATGTTATAAAATCATTTTTCAGCAAACTCAACACTCATTGTTTTGAACAGCAGTTAGTAGAAGACTGTCTGAATTTAAAGTTCTTAAGAGAAGAGCACCACCAACAGTCAATTCTAAATTTGATGTTAATATTTATAATTACAATTTAATGTTATACAGAGAAAGCAAAATTTATGATATATCCAGTACTTATTTTGACAATGTGTATTTATTTCATCTACAATACAAAAGCATTTATCCAGAATGGTTCGAGTCAGATGTATTCTCGATAACTGGTTGGGCATTGAACCACACAGCTATTTGATCAGATTTGTAGAATACATGTGGTTATGACAGTATTTTGACATCAAATTATTAGACTTTTCAGAAAGAATCAAACAAGATCAGAAATCAATGTTTAAAAAAGGTGGCATTTATAGAAACTTTGAAACAAAAACTATTTTTTTACTTTCTTCTATCTTCAACAGAAAAAAGTATTTTAATCGAAAAAATTTTTTTGACACATTTACAAGTTTTATGAGTCAGAGATTTAAAAAGACATGTTTTTACAAAATGTGTCTGTCCATGTATTGCCATTCCCATTATACCATCAAAAAGTATATGAAGAATAGAATTGAAGCAACTTTTTTATGTATGTTTTTGGCTGTGGCAAGCAGCTCCTCTTTCAATTTGAAAATAAATCTGCTAGAAGGAGATGTTGAAATAGCGATTTTTGTGCCATTTTCAATATTATCCCAACAAAAAGTATGAAGTTATGTACAGGGATGCAGAACATGTCTGATCCGGCGATCTAGAATCAGGGGAAATTTTGCACAAAAATATACAATTTTGATTTTAACAACGAATTAAATAATCACTAAAGACAGACAAATGCCTATTACAATTAGAAAGATCCGTTTGGTGATCTTTACAAAATTGATCTCACTATAATATATATTCGTGCATACCGTAAGAAAGTTCGGAAAAATAATCCATACCTTCGGTAATACAGAATTTATGCAAGTCTATAATAGCATATTATGAAAGCTTCGGGGAAATTTTTATATATGGATTGGGAGAAATGTTGGGAGTAAAAACATTTTCTGCACCCCTGGTTATGTATAAAATTGAATAAAAATTTATGTGGAAGTGTTTGGCTACGACTAATAGGTCCTTCCTGAATTAAAAAAATTCCCCAGAAGGGGGATGCTGTAATAGCGATTATTATGCCATTTTCAATATTGTAACATCAAAAAGCACATGAAGTTACGCATAGAACTGAATTAAATTTTTTTGTATCATTTTTAGACATGATAAGCAGGTCTTCCCTGAATTTGAAAAGAATCTGCCAGAAGTGGGCACTGCAAAAAAGATTTGTTCTATTTTCATTGTTTTACCATCGAAAAGTGTATAAAGTTATGTGCAGAATCAAACCAAATTTTTTGTGTAAGTTTCTGGCTATGGCCACCAGGTTTTCTATGAATTTGGAAATATTCTGTGGGAAAGGAGCATTCTGATAGTACTTTTTGTATCATTTTCTCGATTCTTCATCATTCTATTGTCCATCCAGGAGTGATTCTGGGTGAAAAAAAAATTTCAGAAAATCACATCTCATTTTCGGAAATTGGTAGAGTCGAGAGTTACCCCTTCCGCGAGTGGGGGGTTTTCCGTGATCTTGAGACAAAATTGGTTATTTTCCCATGATCTTCAAAGAAATCAACGATTTATCTGCCATATTTTAGCAAAATTGGCAATTTATTGCAACTTTTTGTCAAAATCGGCAGTTTTTCAGCAATCTTTTGACGAAATCAACATTTTTCCGTGTTTTTTTTTTAATATGAAATATGCATTTTTTTTTTCGACTATCTTTAGGCAAAATTTGCATTTTTAAGTGATTTTTTCTCTCAAAAACGGCGTTTTATCCCCACGATCTTTTAACGAAATCTGCATTATATCTGCTATCTCTGCACAAAATCGACTTTTTCCCGCGGTCTTCAGACTATATCAGCGTTTTATTTGCGATATTTGGCGAAATAGTTTTTTCTGCAATCCACACAGGAAATTTACGTTTTTCAGCGAAATTTTGACACAGTTCGTTAACCAAAACATTGTCGAAATCGTCGTTTTTCCACGAAATAGCCGAAATGTGTACTTTTTCGGCGATTCTTTCATGAAATTTGCATTTCTCGTTGATTGTTTTTTCCACACGTAAAATTGTACAAGTTGGCAACTATGCAGAAATGATAAATTTCAAATTTTCGGATGAGAATCACCCCTATGTCCACCAGTTTATGTAGAGACAGGAACTTGCGTCCTGATAAGCTGGACATTTGCAAACAGCTGAACAGAATTTATAATGGAAACTATTTATTTTAATAAATATAAAGATCTGCATTATCTTGTTTTTACTCTGACTGAAGCAGAAATTTAAGATGAAAGTCAAAGCTAGTATAGTATTGAATCAACCTTAAAGTATTAACATATATAACTACTTTTTGAAATACTAAAATGCACATGAAAGAATAAAAGAAATTTTTGGGATTGGCAAATCCAACTAGTTTTCCATATGCATAAAAATCAAAATGCTCAATATGTAACTAAATGCTCCCCCTTTAAATATTAGCTTTTGAAATCAAGTTATATCATTCATATTATGTTTGCAATGTATATTATATATACAGTAGACTCCCTCAAATCCGCACAGCTTGGGACCAGAGGTTTTGCGGATTTCAGAATTTTGCAGATTTCTGGTCATTGCTTTGTTTACATTTTTTTAAAGTAATTTGAATGTAATTAATAATGAAATCAAAAGTATATTGAATGTTTACAATATACTAAAATATGTAATAAACTAAAATAATAAAAATTTAGATAATTTCTAAAATGATTAAAATACTAAAAGCAAAGGTCAAGTTAATAATCAATAATGTACAATTAAATATATTCATTATAAAGATTAAATGTATTTTCCTAAATTATTCAATGAAGCTTGTCTCATAAAGGTATATTATTAATTCACATCAAGATCATAAAATAACGAAGCTTTATTTCAGGTTTAGCCAACTAAAAAAGCTTGATTAATACATAAATATATTTGGTAAGATTGTGATTACCAATGATATCACCAATATCTTGATTTTTTTCAGAAATAAATTATTCTTTCTTCATGAAAAAACATGAATTCAATAACAATGACAAAAGTTACAAATTAAAAAATGTATGGAATTGATATAAAACTAAAAAATGTCAAATTTTACACTTACATCTGAACTGAATGTTTCATTGTTTACATCCATAAATTATGTGTGGATTTTAGAGAGTTGTGAATTTTAGGAGTGCGGATTTGAGGGAGTCTACTCTATATATATATATATATCATACTGGGATTGTATGGCTCATTTTTTAAAAATAAGTTAAACTTGATTTTCCTATTAACTAGTTTCATATTGTATATGCTCTAAATCTCATAACTGTCCAATATGAGGTAACTTAATTAAATTTATAGCTTAAGTAATAATGTAATGTTTATTTTAATTGGAGTTTCTATTTTAGTAAATTGCTTTCAGAAGCTTTAATAATACTCATTAAGATGTTTCTCACAGGTAAGGTTCCAATGTTTTAACTGCTACCTGGGGCAGACATAGAATTTAATTTAGTAACTAAGGGAGAAAATATCCTAACTGAAAAAAAATTAGAGCAGCTTCTTAAATTGCTATACATCTTACTTCGCCGGTAACCATCAAGAACACTGTATGAGTTATTACATAGTTAGTATTGAGTTTTACATAGTTAATTTTATTTAAGTAAACATTGATTTAAAAGAATTTTTTTTTTAAACTAGTAAGCTGAAAGGAATGCCCCACAGATGGTTATCAGCTGTACATCTTGTAACAGGGTTCATACTCATTTTCCAAGAAAAAATCTCTTGAGAATTCCAATGTATTTTTCAGGATATACAATTTTTCCACATCAAGAATTAACAACATTTGTATATTACATATGATAGTAAAGCATGCAAACAGTAACAATTGTCTCCAATTTCCCGTAATAGACTCATTTTGGCAGGTTTTCCCAGGTTTGGAAAAAATTTTGTATTATCCACTGATTTTCCCAGGAATCTCATATTCCCCTGATGAGTATGAATAATGTTTAATGAAAGCAATATTCATAAAAATAAAGATTAACAAATTTATTTTCAAAACTTTAACAAGATACAATGAAAATAAAGCAAAATTTATTTACAACAAACATTTCAAAAAAGTGTACATAAAATATGAAAATATAGAAGATACAATGCAAAAAAAAAGACAGTGTAATTTATCCATGACTGAATTTAACATTGAAATGCTACATTATATGGTCATCGATGACGAGACACTTGCAATTTTAGAACTTAGATGTTTTGTTAAGTATCTAAAAAAATAATAGAGGAATAATTCTCAAACTTCAGGTGTGTAAACAGTACTTTGTAAAAATGAATGTTGCAAAAGCATTGAAACTGTAGTACATGCTTACGAGGCTTCTTGTAATAAATTGTTCACTTTTATAATATAAGGATAGCAAGCATTTTCATGGAAAAATTTTATCAAAAAATTCCAATGTTCAGCACATTTGTTGCTTATAATTTGCAGAGTTCTTAATATAATAAAAATATTTTTTTTTTTTTGGGGGGGGGGGGGAGGGGGGAACCATGACAAATCACTTTGTACATAATACCCTGCAATAAGAATTAAAAAATATATATATTGGATAAAAAATGAGCAGGTTCACTAATGTTTCATTGGTCATGAAAGAAAAATATAATGTGCGTAATGTATTAACTAAATGTATAGAGAAAATTTTGTGACAGTCTCAAAAAACAGTTTGAAAATTGTGAAAGTGATCCTCGATAGAATAAGCTTCATTGTTTCCAACAAGATGAGGGGCTGAATTCAAATGTAGTATAAATTACACACTATTGAACATACTATTATATTTGTACCCATATATATTTATATTTGTTCCAATCATCCCTTTTGGAACAACAGATTTTGAACTTATTCTATCGATCACTTTCATAATTTTTTAAGTTTGAGACTTTTATAGAAGTTGCTTTATACATTAGCTATTACATTATGCAAATTTTATTTTGATTGCATTCACACATGCACACTGAAACATTTAGTTAACCTTGTCATTTTGATTCCAATTTTTATTATTTTTAAATTCCGACTGCAGAATACTTTGTACAATGCTTTTTGTCATAGTTCCTGGAAAAAAAAAAAAAAACATTCTTTTATATTAAGAGCTTTGGAAGTTATAAGTGAAACACTTAGTAAAATTTGAGATTCCTTTTATAAAAATTTTGATGTTTACACAAGTATACGTGCTGTGCTATCCTCATAAAAATGAACATAATTTGTTACAAGTGGCCACTAATGATGTGCTAGTTTCAATCCTTTTGCAACATTTACTTTTTAAAGGGTAATCCAAAAGTTATTAGTTGTTCTATGGTTTCATTCTATTTGTTCATGGTTTCCCCAGTGAGGTATCAAGAAAATTTTTTTTGCAAAAATAGGACATCTACTATGCTACTGTTTACGCACCTGAAATTTCAGAATAATCCCACATGTATTTTTCCTTTATATAATAAAACGTCTAAAATCACAAGTGGCTGGTCATCATTGGCCATATAGTGTATAAAGGCACCGATTTCAATTTACTGTTTGTTATCACCTGAAAATAGATAATATCCAATTTAAAACTGAGCTATGTATATCACCAATACATGAATACAGAAGTTAAGAAACAAAATAATTGCACCAGATTTATTTGAAGAATGGCACTTTAAAAAAATGATGCAATATTTGGCAATTTAAAATATTCATTTTATTTTGCTGTGTTCATATCAAACGAAACCGTTTGATTTTACACTTCAAAAGCTACTTTAAAAATAATTTTTCATACATGTATATACAGTATTTAAAATGTTTCATATGCCAACTGCTATGATTTAACATTTTTTCGATATAGTAATCATTGTCTAATTTAATGATGAATTCTGAAATTAAGAGAAGAAAAGATTATTTTGAAATAGTAGTAATGAATAATCAGCAGTTGTAGGGTAGGGAAGAGAGAGCATTGTCAAAGTTTATTAAATTGCAGATTGACCCCCCCCCCCCCCCAAATGTATACATTGCAACAATTTGCAAGCAATATTTTATATATGATTATGCAAGACTGGAATGGATGAAATGGGTATTTGTGTATTTTTATGTCAAACTTATTTTGCTTTCTTCACTTGCAAATAATAGCAGCTCATTAATTCCTGTTTTAACCATTTTTTTTTAATGTAGTGAGCTCAGATATAAGACTACGATTGCAAATTGATTGTACATTTGATAGCAGGTAGGTTTGATGAACATATTTTGCTTTAGTATTATATAACAGATGTGCATACATTTTCAAATCAGATTCAGAAAACTACCCAATCACATTTCATTTACTATTGGCTTAGATTTGTATATTAATGTTGGTTTATCAAAGATTTTAAACTGAAATTTCTACAACATTATATTACCTTATAAATGATACATAAAATTTTTTGGAGTATTAAATGTAAATTTGTCAGATGCCATCCTATCCTCTTCATGATAAATTAGCACATTCGCTGCCGATCACGCACCAGCACGTGATGTGGGGTGATGCCTCAATAGCCAGTCACGTGCTGGCGTGGGAAAATCTTTCACCGATTCTTTGTTATAAAAAGTAAATTGGCTTCTGAGAAAAACCCACTTCTACAGTTCGGCATTAACTATCATCACATCTTCACGTAAGCGGTCGAACATGTTAAAGAGATTAAACTTACATTTTTTTTTGGTCTAAGTGCAATGCTCTCCCTTTCCCAATCTTTTCAAGAAATATTGAAAACATTGCAATATTAATAAAAAAACACTAAACAGAAGAATTTCAAATAAAATTCCCCTAAAATAAGCATATAATTAGATTCTTGAAAAATATCTTCATTTCCAATTAAATGAATTTTTACACCAGATTAATATAAAACTAAAGAGTTATTGGAATAACTATCCAACAAATAAACTAAAATTCTCTGAAAAATCCTTCCTCACAACACACTATTTTCTTCATATAATAAAGCTTGAGTAAAACAATTAAAAAAAATATGGAGAATTAATTTTATGCACATTAACATCATTTTTGACAGTATGGTACAAGAACTTAAAATGCAATATGCAATTCTTAGAAACCCAAACTAGTTTCATAGACAGTGGTTATGTCACAAGTGCTCTGGCTGGCTTTTGATCAACATTAACGATTTGGCAATTGAGAAATAAAAAACAGTAGCCGAATGAAACAGTTAATGAACAGTTAGCCAAAAAAAAAAAAAAAAAAAAAGATTTGGCATGAAACACTGAACAGTATCTTTAACCCCTTGTTGTATTGCTTTTTTTTTTCTTTTCCTCCCAGTTTATTCATAAATAATCTAATTTTCTGTAAATGTTTATGAAATAGAAAATTGATTATCCATTACAGAAACTATTAAAACTAAGTACATTCTACATATATCCAAGTTCTGAAAATCGCTACATCATTCTGGCTCTAATTGGTAGCAAAAATTGTTCAGTCAATGATATCTATTGCTTAACTAATAAGTAGTATGGTAAATGGCTAATTTCAATGCTGCGTTCCAACAAAACAGTTGACTCTTTGGCACTTGATAAAGTTTTTGTTTTTACCGGCACGATGCCAGCGCATAGATAGTAATTAACTGGTAATAGAGAAATACTTATTGCATAATCCTTTTGTCTTTTTGGCAGCTGCTTTGGTACGAATCTGAATAAACTGAATTGGTGTTGAATCTATACCTCTATATACAAGTCTATGTAAAATGGTACGGTGTGACTGAACATGAAAAACAATCTTTCAGTAATATGGATAAGAATCTGGGCCACACATACAGAAAGTGCAGAAATAGAGCACCTGCAAGTTGAGGAGTCTGTTCATTTACTCGCCAAATGGCAAAAACTATTACTACTTTTGAACTATTCAAAAATTAAACTTTTAAACTGAAAATCAGCAATCCAAATATTATTTGTAAAAATGAAAAAAGGAGGAAGTCAGGGAGAGGGGGTATTTATAATTGGAAACTATAAATATATAAATTTTAAAACAGATAAAGCAAATATTCATTTTAAAAATATATATTCTGAAATTATAGTCAAAAATTTTCAAATATTATACATAAAAAAAAAATTAAATGAACAAACCCAAATACAGAAATTTAAAATATGCAAAAAGGCATCCATCTCCAAAGCAAATATTACATGATGGTCTAATACAGCCAAAAAATAAATTTCTCAACTCCTTATTCTTATGTCCGATACATCAATCCCTTGGGAACAAGCAAAACATATCACTGATAAAAAACATCAGAATCCTTGATTATTCCTACCAGTTATTTATTACTATAAATTTTGCTTTATTTAAATGAGGACATTTTTTGATTCAATTAGCCAAAAATTGTTTACAAAAACTGGTGAAAAAAGATTAAAAATTCTTTAACAGATGCTTGTCCAGAAAGGGGTTAACATGCAAAATGCACATGAAATGAAAATAGGGATTAAGGGATTAAATTCACCTTAAACTGTAATCTGGCACAAATTATCTTAAACATGTTTTCTGAAAATTTAACAAATATACCTCAACAAAAACTAAAAAAATAAAACTAGGTTGATAATTTAGATCTAAACTAATATAGTTCAATAATGCTTGGATACATACACAAATGACAGTTTTAAAATACAATAAAAAATTGACACTCAATAAATCTTTATACAAAACTCAAACTATTGAAATTCTACAATAGAGGATCAACAGAAATCAGAAAATGAAATTTTAATGTCAAAAAATTATTCCTACACACAAATTTCTCATCTTTAAGTTTCATTTCAAAAAAAAATTTAAGCCAATGCAACATATAATCAGCTTATTTCTAATCATATTTGCCACTGACAATTGTTAAATTTAAAATCTATTTCATGATGCATTGCTGGTGAACATTTCTCAAAAATTTAATATAATATAGCATTTTTCTACAACAAATTGTACAAATGTCAAGTAATGCTAACATGCATATCATTACAACCAGAAAAATATTTTTCTTTTTAAATTTTACAATATACACAACAATATTTAGAACCCACTTGAGCGATTTATATTTTAAAATCTTGTCTTTTCAGAATTATTTGCATGAAATTAATATTAAAAACTGATAGATTTAATTTTGCACTGTCCAATTATATAGGATATTTATATTTTAATAATTTTTTTAATAAAAAAATGCATTTAAATATAAAAATACCAAGTTACACTTTAAGTCAAACTATCCAAAATGTTTATTTTTTATAAATTAATTATCAATTATAAAATTTTTGTGGCAGATTATTGCAAAGATAGAGGCACTTTTAATTTTGAACTCTAGAAGTTTCCCCCTTCCAACTAAAATATGTGTTGGATATATTTGATCATGTTTTAAAAATATATGCAATAAAATAAACTAAGCTTTTGATTTTTCTCCTAAAATAAGATCTAAAACAATTGTTACATACAGGATGCCCCTGAATTCATGGGCCAAACTGTAAGGGACGATAAAGTCACATAAAGAAGTAATTTTGATGCAGCAATGTAAGGAGTTTTGGCAAAAAACAAGAAATAAAAGCATATTTAATTGACGTAACAATCACAGTAAATGCTCAAATGTGCCGCCACCAACATCATACATACTTTGATGTCTAGCCACTGACCGTCATATCCTTTCAAAGATGCTAGATGCCTCATCTATAAGACACTAGTTAACTGATGAGGACCACATTGCAAGAATTTCAGTTATTGCTGCAAATGTTCACGAAACATTTGGAATTTGCAAAAAGATATGCCAATTACTGCCAGTGACACATTTGAGCACTAGGTTTGTATAAAACAAACTTTCTACGCACATAAACATTTGGTCAAAAATTTCCTGCAAATAATGGTTTAATAAAATTTTGTGTACATTATTTTGACAGTATGAATTACAAACCATAGTTTAAAATAATTGCTATTTAAATTAAAAATAAAACAAAAATCTGTTTAAAGTGAAGGTGAATTCTCGCCAATGCATTTAAAAACAGTCCAATCCCTAATATTGTGATCTCTTCACACAAAATGTTATTCATTCTTACATTACAAAATTATTAGATTTAACCACCTCGAAAAGCTAAAATGTCACTGCAGCCGCTGATTTGCAAAAAGTTTTAGTCTGCAGCAAATATAAAATAAAAAGGTCTGATGTCACAACAATGTATAAATTGAACATAAAATTGGAGAATATTCAAAAATTTTAATATTAAAAAAAAAAAGGTTATAAAACCAAAAGTATTTTTCTTTTCTTAACTTTTTTCAAAAAAGATCCAAATGTTTTGGAGAATTGACATGGAAAATTAATGTGCGTTTATATTATGAAACTCTGTTCAGCACTTAGTGTAATTGTTATGTCAATAAAATACTTGTTTTCATTCCTGACCCTACATTGCTAGACTTAAAATTGCTTCTTTGAGTACTTTACCTTTCCTTATAGCTTGATCAATTCATTTGGGTACAACCTGTATTCATTTATAAAAAATTTTAACACAGAATTTTAACTTCTGCAAGAAATTATTGCAACAATGTCTAAAATTCAAAAGACAAAGGAAAAAAATATTTTAAACTAGTTTATGACATGAAATATTTTATTTTTACATTAATACCATACAGAATTTATATAAAATAAAGCTGTATAATGAGTTAAACAACAAGTCTATTTACACTTTCTCCTTCTAAATACAATATATACACAAGATGGAATGTCAATAAAAACAAGACAATTTAAATAAAAATTTAACAATTTTGAACTTAATGCAAAAGACAATAACACAAAGTAACATTTTTAAAGGCAAGAGATTTCAAAATTCTTCAAATTTAATAAAACATGGCCGATTGTTTCTTAATTACACAGATGAAAAAATCTATTTTAACATGCAAGTAGATACATAGTATTTATTTCTTTATCTTTCAAAAACTGACATAAGCATCAAAGCAGACATATCAATGGAAATTTATAAATTAACATTTTTCTTTTATTAGAATTTAAGCTTCTAAGAAATTGCAAGACTCATTCTTAAGCTCCTTTAAAAAATGACTAGATTTTAATTTACTTTTGATCTTTGATTTAAAAATTTATGAATGTAAGATATTGACTTGATAGGTTTGGCATGAATAATTTAGTCTTCAAGGTCTTGTGCGAAAAAAGTCTTTGAATATTGAAGCATCAAGTCATGCAACATAAATTGCAGATTGTGCTAAGTAACAATTTCAACCTTAAAGTATGGTTTCAAAATATAAAATCCTGTTAATATATTAAAATTAGATTTATAAATATTCATTGGGCATGTTAATTTTTAAATATCTATAACTACTGCATACAAATTTGAAAAAGCATATATATCTAGATTAATTGCTATACACACAAAATCCTAGCTCAGCACATTGTAACAAATAAAAATTAGAAGGCACTTTCATAAAAACTTTGGTTTGTTAGCATTAAAGCCTTTTTTTAAATGGGGGGAGGGGGAAGGGTGTTAAAGCTTGAAAATTGGATGCTTGTTCTTTTTGTTTTTTCTCTTTTTAAAAACATTGCGTGCTTGGGTTTTAAACATGCTTAACTTGTTGGCCACATGATGCCTGAAATTACTTATCTTTAATGGAAAGCAACCCTGCATACGGGCACGTTTACCTGCTCTAGAAGGTTGGCTATTAGGAGTATAAATTGCACGTCTGAATGATGTATTTAAAGGCGAATTTACTAAATTAGTGGTTAGAGGTGTGGCTATGCGAGATGGCATAGGTAAGCTAGGACTTTGTGGTATTTCTCCAAAGGGTGACACAAAGTCAGGGCCATTATAAATGTTTTCATTATGCACAAACTCTGATCTTGCATCGTAGGCAGATGAATAGCCAAGGCGACTATCATCTATGAATGGTGTTGCAGGTCCTCCAGCATATGGGGTTGGCAGAGGTAGTAATGGTGACCTAGCACTAGAAGGTATGATATCATTAGCATTAAAATCTGGACTTCTTCCAAGATATACAAAAGGAGTAGGTGGAGAGCCAAAAGATTCTTTAGGTGGCATATATGGATCCACAAGAGTGGGAGTGAAATTACAATACAGACTCATTACAAAAGGTTTCTGTAACACATGCACAGTCACGGTTGTCTTGCAACAGCTATTATAGCCAAATTTCATTTTTTTGAAATGGCTATTTAAATAGGTCTCGCGCCGAAATGGTCCAAAAATTGGAATGAAATTAAATTCTATTGCGGCATCTTCTATCAGGTTGTGGAAGCCTCCACCATCGTTGTCAATAAACAATAGCAAGGAGCCTGGCTTCATTACTGTAAAGATGTTCTGGAATAAACAAAAGTCAACATATTACTAGAAGCATATACTAAACTACAAAATTGCTGACATTCTCAGGGCTTGTTAATTTTTCCCCTTGCACAACAGATACAAAAGATTGAATAAGAAAATGTACTGGGCTCAATGCTTGCTTGCGATGAGAATTTAACCCCTTGAGGAAAAAGCAATAATATCTTTTATATTGAATTCTCTCCAGAAAAATAAATCAAAATTTTATTTTAAAATAAGAAAAGGCAATTTTCTAAAGTTTTTCTGCCAAAGTTAAAAATATAAAATTTTGTTAAAAGTTTCTGGTGAGAATCTGGTTTAAATAAGGTGGGATAAAATATATCCCACTGCCCCTCAAAGGGTTAAAGTTTACACATACTTCACTGAGTGTTTCCTCCCCCCACCCTCCCTCTCCAGAACTTTCCATAAACAAACTAATTTTTGCAAATTTAGGAGGCGACAAATATATACTACAAACGTCATTTTTGGGCTGTCACAAGAAAAAGATGAGAGGGAGGGGGAGGGGCATTTTAATTATGTCCCGGGTGCAATTTTCTCTTCGCACGAAAATGATTTGGAATCAGGAAAATCGACTTTTGGAACTATAAAAAATACAATTTTGAAGCAGGTAAATTAGTTTTTAGAACAGAAAAATTCACTTCTGTCATTACCTTTTTTTTTTTTTTTTTTTTTTTTTTTTTGTGCTACTTTGACGAAATTTGCATTTTTTTGCGATCTATTTTTGAAAACTGCCATTTTTTCGGGATGTTTTGACAAATTCTGTTTTTTCTCAAATTTAAGGAGAAATTTGCCCTTTTTTTGCAAATCTTTTGACAGAATTTTCCGTTTTATTGCAATTTTTGGACGAAATTTGCCGTTTTTTCACAAATTTTTTGATGAAATCTGCTGTTTTATTGCAATTTTTTGACAAAAGTTGCCTTTTTCGTGATTTTTTTGGCAAAATTTTCCATGAATTATTTGATAAAATTTTTCGTTTTAACACGATTTTCTGATGAAATTTGTCATTTTTTCACAATCATTTGAGGAAATCTGCCGCTTTTTCGGGATTTTGTGACGAAATTAGTCATTTTTTCATGAATTTTGCCAGAAATTAGTCATTATTTCGCGATTTGTTGACGAAATTATGCGTCCCGTGGGACCCGTCAGAGCTATTTTTGCGTAATTTACGCGCTATAGCGCGTTTGCATCATCGCTGAAGGAGTGAGTTTTTTTTAAAAATGTGGGGCAAGAAGGGTGCTATTTTTTTGAATGAGCGACCAGAGAGGCACTAGTTTTTGGATGAGAGGCAAGAGGAGCGCTATTTTTTAAACTTAAGGGCACTAGGGGCAGAGCACCCCCCTGAAACCCTCTGGGAGAAACTGATTTATCTTTCTAAGTACACTAAATTCTTAAATAAGCCAGACTGAGTAAGATGGAAATTTGTCTAGTTTGAAAAGGTTTTTCACGTCCTTATGAATCCATAGAGTGTAAAATTTGTCTAAGGCAGAATATCATTTACTGTGAAAATTTTCTTGGTCCTGATTGATTCCGACTTATGCAGAGTTTATGGTACATCCCTTTTTCTTCATTTGTTTTTTCTTATAAGGAAAGAGCAGCTGACATAGTGCGGGTTGAATTACTGCGGGGTGGCAATGGCAAGAAACACCTGTCTGTTCTTTATATCTTCTGCCGTACACATGGCCTCGGCCAATCTGATTGGTCTCTATTTAACAGGTCCATGATATGATTGCCTATATTGCCATAAATGTTCCTGCAATGATCACTATGATAAAACAGCAGTAGTGTGGTAAATTGGTTGATGGAAATGTTTGTAAAAATGCTCTTTCCTTCTTTATATATATTGACTAAATGTTTTATTCTTGTTCCTTCACAAAGCTTTCCACACATTAAAAGGACAGGAATTCATTTGGTCAATTAGCAAACTTTCCCATCGACAAATTCCTCATATTAGGAGAGGTTTAGTGTTTAGTCTAATAGTTTACTGGATTAGGAAGATTCCTGGAATTAATACATTTACGCTTAAAGGAGAGGGAATTTAAAATAAAATTTCAATAAATGATTTTGTTTGGAACAAGATCAGTGCAGGGGTGCAGAAAATGTTTTTACTCTTACATTTCCCTCAATCCTTATGAAAATTTCCCCAAAATTTTATGTTTTAGAATTCTTACATGTGTTTAGATACAGACTTTTTTTTCTAAAAGTTTCTCAACTTATACACAAGTATATACACAATACGGATTATTCCTAGATTGATTTTGTGAAAGTCGCTAAGCAGATAGATCTATTTATTTGTCAGAAAAAAAATCTAAGAGAAATATGTAATTTTTTATTAAAATTGAAATCGATTGTATGTTTTTCTGCAAAATTTCCCCAGATGGCTAAAATTTCCCCCAATCCTAGATCGCTGGATCAGACATAATCTGCACCCCTGGATCAGTGTAGTACTGATATTTAAAAATGTAAGTCAAATGATTGGTATTATATTTGGTAAAAGTCATTTGAACTACAAAAAATTTTTGATTGCACAAATTTTTTAATGAACATTCTTTCCATCTATTAAACACAAGAACATTTCTACTATCAATTCACTTACCGTATTTTTGGGCGTAAGCGCCGCGGCGCATACGATACATTTTTTTTTACTTGCAGCGATATTCATTACAGAGGTGATTCTGATCAGAATTTTTCTGAAAATTGTGAAAAGTCAATCATGAGGAAGAAAATGCGAAGCATTAAAAATATCGTGAAATTCGACAAATGATAGCCTAATTTCTGCCAATCATTTGCAAAAAAAGAAAGAATTTTATCAAAGGTTCGAGGGAAAAGCGTGAATATGTAAAAAGAAAAAAATGTATTTCATGTAAGGATAACTTGAAAAACTACAATTTCATTGTCGTAAAATCCCATTAATCCGCCCTTCCCAATCAAACGCTAGTCCCCACTATAAAAAAAAAAAAAAAAAAAAAAAAAAAAAAAATCGCTGAAAAAAAAAACGCTAATTTCGCAAAGAATCATGAAAAATAACTGCAAATTTATTGAAAGGATCACAAAAAAAAAAAATCCATGAATTTCGCCGAAGTAACGCTAAAAAACCCACATTTCGACAAAAAATTGCAGTAAAAATGCGAAATATGTCAAAAAATCTCTAAAAAACACAAATTATGTCAAAAGATTGCGGAAAAGTCTTTAATTTCTCAAAGGATCACCTAAAAGAATTGTCAAAAAAATTGTTAGAAAAAACGCAAATATGTCGTATTTATTAATAAACGGTAAAAAAAAAGAAAACGTAAATTCAGACGAAAAAACGAAGAAAAAATGAGAAATTTGAAATAAAAGCATGAAATCTATTAAAAAATCTCGAAAAAAAAAAGAAACATTTCATCAAAGATTCATGATTCATTCATTTATCATGATTCATACCGTTCGCAAAGGCGAATGAGAACGGAATTAATCATGATGAAATGAATTGATCACGAATCTTTGATGAAATGTGTGTTTTTCGAGATTTTTTTAATAGATTTCATTCTTTTTATGCTTTTTTTTTACAAATTTCTCCTTTTTCCGGCGCTTTTTCGACAGAATTTACGTTTTTTTTTTTTTAAACCGCAAGTTTTTTCACATATTGCTTCAAGTATCAAAATTCATGATTCATTCAATTCATCATGATTCATCCCTTGCTTATCCCCATAAAAAATGCAAAATTTTCCAAGTATCACGATAAAACTCTGTAAATTCGTCATATATCGCGATAAAACCCTGCAAACCTCGTTATAACTATAAAAAAAGTATTAAAAAATCGCGAAAAAAAGGCTGCACGAATTAAAATTTAATTTTATCATAAGAAATATACTTAATTTAAAATTGGATTTATATAACAAGTTTTTTAAAAAAAAACGTGAAAAAACACTGAATATAACGCAATTTTTAACATTCTGATGTATTTTCGTAAGTGCGGCGCATATGGCGGTGCAGCGCTTCTGATGAATATTTGTTTTATTTTAATGCATTTTCGGAGGTGCGGCGCATATGCCCGAAAATACGGTATATTTTAATTAATAATTTATTAGACAGTTCATTTTTGTGACAACAGTAATTAAATAGTTACTAATTAATAATACATTTCATTTTAAGAATAGTTTTTGTAAAAGAAAAAAAAAGTTTTAGTAAAAGCCAGCTTTTTGTTAAAAAAGCCAGCCTTTTGCAAGCGGTTTAAACCAGAAAAAGCCAGCAGCCCTGCTTGTAGTACTTAAGTAATTCTTAAGTAGTACATTTTAATAATAAATGAATTCATATTTTACGTAAAATGTTTAGGAATTACTTTCCTGTAGTTAAAATTATGCTGTTATAATATAGAGATGGGAACAGATGTTTTCGAATGTCAATGCATCTTAGCCTATAGATGTAATAAAAGATGTTTAAAATTAGCAGTATCAAGGTGTTTGAAATACTATAAGAACGAAAAATGCATTATGTTATTAAAAATTTCAAGAAAATACAGAACATAAATGGTTTTAATTTTTTTTTTTTTCATTTTAAATAATTTATGTGTGTGTACTACATTATATATGCATATAAATTAAAAGTTATTTTCTTTAGTCTGAAAAAATGTTGGTATTCGGCCGGCCAAATATTTGGTTAAATCACTATTCGTCCCATCCCTAGATACAGATTTAAGAAAGCAAAACAAACTATTATGCCTGTTTAAGTATTAACCCTGTAAGTGGCACATAATATTCCATTCACTAAGCTCCAGGTTTCATTGCAATACAAAATACAAGCAGTATTTAAGATAGTACAACTCTATAGATTTAATAAATTTTGCAGAATGATCTTAACTATTTTTTTGTGCATATAATGTTGAAAGAATCTCATCTTCTTAACATTTAAAACAAAATGCAGAGAAAACATTACAATTTTATCCTTTTGCAAGAACAAGAACAAGAACGTAAATTTGCTTCAGATTAGTTCCGTTAGCAACTTTTCCTTACAAGTAATGTTTGGAGTGCTGATTTCTGTTTATTCTTTTATTTTTGTTTAAGCTCTGGTTTTTAAAAATTGAGCATAATATGGCTATAAATGACAAAAAAAAAAAAAAGGGAATGCTGATTTTGAGTGAATACACAAATTGTTCCAAAATTGTATAAATATTGAAAAAAAATAGATAATTTGCATTAAACAATAGATTATTAAAAAATTCATAATTCCTTCTCCTGTGAGAGTCTAGCAGCAAACTTTATTTAAGAACAGGGTTGGCACGGTTTAAACCAATTGGTTTTAACCATGGTTTAAACCACGGTTTAAACCAACTGGTTTTTTTAGAAGAAATCTAATGAAATTTTATCTTTTTTACTTTATAATTTACATGTTTCAGAAAATTGGATGTAAATAATTTCTACTTTTAACTTTTTATTTCAGCAATAAGCATTAGATATAGTGGGGTTTAGGTCATTTTTTAAGGTATAGGATTAATATCAATATGCATTGGTGAGCATATCTATTGCTTTAAAGAAAAAGCTTCAAACATGTGAATTGATCAAAGATAAAATAGATTTAAAATATTCAATATTTAGTATAAAATATTTTATTTTTTGAAAAAACACAGGTTAACGTAATTAATAACATTACATTATGCTTTCTAAGATTATGCTCAAGCTGCAAAAGAAAATTTTCTTGATTGTGGAGATTATCTTATTAAACTCAAAATATGAAATTGAATAAGATAGTATTTAAAGATTGGGTGCTAGTTATAGCATTTTAATAATAACAACCTTATTTTTTTCCCTGTTATCTGCTGAATCTAATGACCAAAAATATTGACTTTAAATTGTCACGTAAAAAACTAAATCCCAAAGAGTATTTGAAATTTATTATTTGAATAACTCTGCAAAATAACATTATATTTATCAAACTCCATCCAAATGCTTACTATTAATAATCAAAAGATTGTTTATAAAGATTTTCAGAGTGAATGTTTCACTGTGTAGAATAGTTTATTCTCTGGGTATAAGATTGTTTGTAAATACTGTTTAAATTAAAATATGATTTTTTTCAATTTTCTACATAAATTTACTGTAGGCTAATTCCATGGGTTCTGTAGTGTAAGTCACATAACTTATTAATTGCTATGCTTGTTAGCCACCGTTATTTTCGAAAAGTCTGCTTGGCCTTATTCAATTAATGAGAATGTGCCAATAAAATTAATCATTTTTTTGTTCTATAATACTGGTAGCCAAAAATCGTAGCCTGTGACTTACACTACAAGTACTCATGAAAATAGCCTGTAATAATTTAGTTAAATTATTTTAAAATGAAG
The DNA here is from genome assembly GCA_964019185.1 of Maratus speculifer. Lineage (NCBI taxonomy): Eukaryota > Metazoa > Arthropoda > Arachnida > Araneae > Salticidae > Maratus > Maratus speculifer. Next base: position 180,344,675 of record OZ025303.1, read on the forward strand.
TTACACTACTTATAATCCAATAATGTCTATTTTTATCAATAAATATGCATGTAATAAGAAAGGATGTTTTTAAAAAAAACTTGGTTTAAACCAAAAAAACAGTTTTTTAAAAAAAAACAGGTTTTTTTCCAACCCTGTTCAAGAACAATAAATTTTAATTGTAAATGTAATGCTTGTAAGGCAGGCAGGCATGAAAATAAGATACAGAAAAAATGGAGGAAAAAAAATGTCCAGCATTAATCTTTCTTTCACAATAAATATTTTGAATGGTTTGACTGAAATTATTCTGATGCACAACATATTGGAAATTTGTTGAATAAATAGAACAAAATGTACTATTTCAAACAGAATTTTATGAAAACTTCGAAGAACTTCATTTACATGACTTTTAGATGCTTATTATAAAAGTTTGAGGAATTTCTGTACAACAATTTAGAAACAAGTTCCAAGGATTTGAGTAGATAAAATGTCTGATAAAAAAATTTCAGACCTCCTTGCCCCTCCATATGCTTTTTTTTTTTTTTTTTTTTTGCATTGTATCAATCCAGAGAATGTCCAAAAATACTTTTAAAAAGGTGGAATTCCTCCTTTAGGAGGAACTCTGTCATATCTGATGAGGGTTGAAGGCTAACTGAAACCGGAACAAAAATTTTAAAGCCAACACAAATTAATCAAAACACAAAGTAGTATATGGAGATGAATGTATAATTACCCTTATCATTGCAGCTGTATCCCTGCATGCCGCAGCTGATGTAAATTTGACCATTGTGACTAAAGATGCTGTTGAGAGTGCTTCAATAACTTCATTTTTGAACTTCTTAAGCAGATTAGCTCCTACATATTGCCAGTTGAGGTAATGGCTGATGTTATTGCCAAAAGCACCGTACCAGCCTGTTCCAAGTTCTTTGAGGATAGAATCAAATGAATACGACCATTCGGCCATATAGTCCACCACAGTGGCCGAGCAATCGAAATATCCAAAAGCTGCATGGAGAGAGGATAAAGCCCCAATAATGTCTGTGCCTGGACCACCACCAAGACTACATATTCTGAATGCATTGCCGGAAAACACAAGGTGGCGAAACAAACTGAAATTTGTATTAACTGCTTCACTAAGCATATCGCGGACCATAGCAGTGTGCAGTGCGGCATATTTATGCAAGTAAGCGCAACGATGAGCAGGATCAGTATAGTCAGCAACTTGGCTGCGCTCGGTCTTCAAATTTTTTTCTCCCGAATATACATGTTGCATGCATTCGATGCCGAATTTAACAGCATTATCTGTTATATTGTATTGAAGCATGTCTTTTTCGAGTACCTTTTCATAAAGGCATCCAATGTCAATTGAGTCCAACATATTTAAGAGTGAAAAATAAAAAAACTAATTACACAAATTCCCAGTAAATTCTAATGCAAATAACAAAACACACTTGATTCTTTGTCATAAAATTTCATTAAAATCCTCTGCACAAAATTCCTCACAGAACAGAGAACATCTCGAAGAACACAAATTGCTTCGAATTTCCGCGCGATCTGGTCATGCGCACGAGAACAAAAAAAGGTGGAGTTATTAAACAGTGAAAGTGAAAGTATATTAAAACAAATGTTTTTAAAAAAACATTTTTAAATAAATAAAAACATTTTAAATAATTAAACATTAGTACTAAATTACTCAATAACAATTAATTCTGATGTTTTTTCTTTTTCAACCTTTAGATAAAGATATATGGCTTTTCTAACTTGTTGCAAATGACGTCATAAAGTCCCCTTGCATTGACGTCACAGCAATGACATCTGGAGCCCATATAGAACGTCAACTCCCCATTTGCTGTTTAAATCACGTGTGGTCTTTCTGTTTAATTTTAATTTTTCTTATTCTTGCATTATTTTTATAAGAATTTGAAAAATGAAGCGTAAATCACTATGTTTATAAATGGGAAAATGCCACATTTGCCTTAAATTTGACCGCCAAATAAAGCATGTAACGTAATGCAAGTCGTCGAAAATCACAAATAACAGTAGTTTTGATTGGTGAAAATGTTACTACAGATCTTGAAATTTTAAAATGTAAGACAAAAATCACAGTCAGGTCAAATCGGAACAACTCATTGGTCATTGAATTGCTTTGTTTTCAGAGAGCAATCTCTTTTCGATTGGGAATGTGAAAGAGGAAATGTACCGCACTCCTTTTTTCAAGATAAATATTGTTAAAATAAACCATCGAAATTAACTCAAGTTATTTTGATGAAACGAGAGTGAGTGATTTTGATTTTAAGTTGAAAGAATTTTAAAAGATATGGAAAGTACTTTTTTGGATAATGAAATTTACTTTTTTTTGTCTTTATATTATTTTTTAAAAAATCGAAACCAAGGGGAAATTACATTACTCTAGAAAAAAATAATCATAGAAAAACCTTCTTTTAGACTTTAAGATGCTAAAAAATCCTTTAAAAATTTATCAGCTCTTATTAAATAGCGTGAATTCTAGCGGGGGAAAACTGTTAAAAAGTTTTGCCTGACGGAAAATAATTTTCAAAAATACTGTCAAGGAAAAAAAAAAGGCAGTTTCAATTGACGTCACAAATCGACCCCTGAAGGTCAAGCAGCCATTCGATAGCAGTTTTGATTGGTAGCGGAGAGAATTATGGGCATGGTTCCAGGTCAATGGGCAGTTTTGATTCGTGGATGAAAAGTTCATCAGCTGATTGCTAATTCCTTTTTTGTTTATGCTACGCTCCCCTTTAAAAAAAATTAACTTACAAAAAAAAATTTATAGTAAGTTTTTATAAATTACTTTTTACAATGCAGCATTTATTCAGATGTAGTCTAATAAAGCGTTATTCTAATTTCTACTAATATGTTTTAAAAAAATAAATTTCTACGCCATCTTATAACTTCGCAAGTTCCTCTTTGTAAATACGAAGGTATTTGTATAAAAACTATATTTTCCAAACAGAATTATATGCATGGACATAAGCAAAAGGATGCAAGAGACAACTACAGGTCCGAAACTAAAAGTGGTATATTCGTGGGCGTAAGAAGGGGAGGGGGGGAGTTGAACCCCCCCCCCCCTAGAATTCTGACTGGACCTTGTAGTAAAAATTTACAGTGAAGCAAAAACTATTTTTTGAAAGATTATTTAAAAAAGTTTCAAAAGCAGTAATACTTTAAATGATAAATAAGAATAACGAAACCGAATAAAACGCAACTTTTTTTCTAGTTTTCTATACCACTATTTAAAGGGTCGGTGGGGGAAGGGAGGGTGCAAACTCAAAGTTTCATAAGCTATAAGTAACGACAAACACGTCAAATATGAGTTTGATTCTGGTGTGGAACTTGGAAGATTTTGATATTTACCTGCCTAAAGCGAGAAAAGGGATATTTTATTGTTCGTTCTGCGTTAAGGCACCTGTTTTTTCTTCTTTTTGGAACTCAGGAAAGAAAAGAAAGTCTCACTGTATGATCTGTAGAAGTCTGAACCCCTCCACTTAAATTCTGGGAAGCTACGTATAGAAATCGATCGGGTGGTCCCCTTTTCTCTCAAAGATAATAATCTAACATTTAACAACGCTATTTTGCATTGGTTTTGCGCTTTCTCTGCAAATTGCTTGTAGATAGAACTGGAAACTACCACCATCCATATAATCTATGAAAGAACAGATAATATTGAAGGAAAAAGAAAAAGAAGGAACAGTAGAAATGACAGACGTATTGTTTTGTACAGTATTGCTTCTAACTTTTTCTTTCGTTAATTTTGCATTTAAACACGGGCGGATCCAGTATTTTATTCATATGCCGAGAGGGGGGTCATAGATGCTTTTTGAGGGAAAAGATGGAGTACTCCACACCCGTCCTAAGCCCTGACAGGCCCTTATGACTCTCGCGGCAAGGACTTCGACTAGGGTCCCAGTTCGCAAACCGCTAGGAAACTACTACTCGGGCGCACCTATCCGTCCTCCCCGCTGTCCAGTGTCTACGGTCAATGACCAACGCACGTCACGACGTTGGTCACTGTTCCCAAGCTAGGAATGAATGATCAGTTACGATAGCACTTGCCATCCCGCTTCGAAGAAACCGCATGGACCTACTTGGAATCCCCCCCCCCCCCCGAGGTCTTCGACGAGCTACCGGACAACAATGCCCATCGGGATGCTGAGGCAACCCTTCTGTCTAGGATTCCCAGAAGGGTTTTGCTTTTTGGCTGATCCCCAAGATCAAATCCTATGAATGAGGAAAGACATTTGTTGGGGCCAGATGAGGAAAGAAGGTACCCCATAGATCAGAAATAACAACTAGATGACGGATCCCTTTGTTTTCTTCGGAAATACTTGAAGCTAGAATGGCCCAGATTTGGCGAGAGTTTTCTTTGGCAAAAGGGTTTCTTTTTTGGCGATTATCCCTTCTTGGCAATTTTCTGCTTTCATTCTCATAATAAAAGAACGCAACGCGGACGAAATAGGTCTTAACCAAGGCGCACATTGAGACGCAGTCAACAAGCGCGGGGCAGGTTCCCACGTCACGCGATTTTGTAAAGCATTGAAATGAATAGAAGAGCGCATATTGAGTCACGTGCAGTTTTTCTGACGCAGGTCCTGCCTGCCACTTGTATTTCGAACACAGTTTCCAGCATTTCGAGTGCAAGTGTCTCACGTGTTTGATGAAAATGGAAGAAAAAATTATTGAAGCTGTTCGCGCTTTTCCCGTTTTATATAATACCATGAAGATTATTTCAGGGCCAAATTTTGTAAATGGCTAATATTATATAAAATTACGTTTTCTGTTTTTTTTTTTGTTTTTTTTTCTTTCAGAGTAATAATTATTTTCAAAAAATCTTGTTAAATTAAAAAAAAAAAAATTGTAGATTAATTTTGTCGAGTAAAATTTCTATGGATAACAAGAAGTTTATTAAAAATAGCTATTTATAGGTGGGGGGGGGGGGGGAGTTCTTTTCATTTACACGAGGAAAATAATATGAAATTTTGTAAATGACTATTATATAAAATTAAGTTTTCTGTTTTATTTTTTTAGTGTAATAATTATTTTAAAAAATCTTGTTCAAAATAAAAGTTTAGGAATAACATGAAATTTATTGAAAATAACTAATTATAGGGAGGGGGGGGAGTTCTTTTCATTTACCCAAGAAAAATACTATGAAATTTTGTAAAATGGCTATTATATAAAATTAAGTTTTCTGTTTTATTTTTTCGAGTAATAATTATTTTCAAAAAATCTTGTTCAATATAAAAATTTAAGAATAACATGAAATTTATTGAAAATAACTAATTATAGGGAGGGGGTACTTTATGGTTACTTGGGTGCCAGTGATATGTATATGTTTATATCACTGGAACCTGGCTAACAAAAAAAAAAAAAAAAAAAAAAAAAAAAAAAAAAAAAAAAAAAAATATATATATATATATATATATATATATATATATATATATATATATATATATATATATATATATATATCCTTAATACATTATGGTAAGTATGATTAAAATATTAAATTTTATTACTTAGCATATCAGTTAAATCAATAAGTACTATAAACATTATTGAAAGTTGACCAACATTCCAGTAATGGAAACTGGTTCTAAAACTTTAAAATTAAACGAAACTTTGCAAATGGTTTTTATTACATGAAATTAAATTTTATATTCTATTTTTCAAAGTAATGATAAAAAAAAATCTGACTTAATATTAAATATTTTATTACTCATATTAAATAAATTATAACGCAGCAGATCAAAATTAAAACATGCATTTTTTGCAAGAAAATAAAGAAGATATAAATTAAATAAAACCACCAATTTAGCTCATTTATTAAAATTTTCAACGAAAACAGTAATGGTGTGAAACATTATTTTCTATATGAAACATGAAAAAGAGTGTTAAAGAAAAAAAAATTACTTTTTATTGGTTATTTTTTTTATAAAATAAAAATTTTGGAGGGATCCATTAATAACATATTTAATATTTGTTATTTTATCTATCATGAATAGTTTCATTTTTTTCTCAGTATTAGAATAAATAATGAATACATTTTTAATACTTTAAAAGAAAATTATTACATCAAAGAAAGGTAAATTACACTTTAAGTATATTTTTAGAATTAAAAATTGTATTGAAGGTAACAATTCACAAAATAATATTTAAAAAATCCCAAGAAAGAAATAGCTGTTTCTTGTATATAAAATGCAAAACGAAACTTGTTTCACACGCGTACGTCAGCAAGCGAACGTGGCGGAAAACTGAGTCGTAATATGCGCACACCCTGCCCCGCGTAGTTTTTTCCCGAGCAATGTCGCTTCAACTGCGCGTGGCAGCTGCGTCTCAATGTGCGCCGCGCCTTAGTGGCTGGTGGAATCGGCGGGAGAAACCGGTTTGGCGCGCATTCCATACCCACCATCACGTGCTTGTGGGTAGGTAATGTTGGATTCAAAAAAGGTTGCTATTTCTTAGTCCAGTTATCAGATGTCAATGAGGTACCACTTGCAAGAAACCACGGGGGACGGGAAAAGCCCCTCTTTTCTGCATAGACACACGGCCGTATTCTCCCCTCATGCGGAATCGGAATATCGTACTGAATTCAGTGATTCCGGATGTTATTCCGGAGATGAGCTATAATAGCATAAGCAAATCGGTTAATTTTCTGATATTTTTGAAAAGTTTTTTTCATTCGTAAATGGCTAATTCCTTGAAAACTCGCCATATCTGTCACATACAAAGATTTTTGGCTACCAGTATTTTAGAACGGAAAAATGGGATTTATTTTATCGGAGATATCTCATCAGTTGAATAGGGCGAAGGAAACTTTTTGAAAATAACGGTAGCAAATAAGCATAGCGATTTTTAGCTGTGTGACAGACATGACACATTTTCATGGAATTAACCAAATACAAAACGATGGCATTACGAAGAAATTTAATAATTTCACATTTTCTTATAAATACATAGAATTATTTTTAAAAATGGGCATTTTTAGCCATTTTTTAGGGCTTTACAGTTACAAAAATATCGTCATAAGGGAACACCTTTAAACTCCACATTTTAATGAGATTTCCTGGAAAACACCATGTCTTTATCGAAAAATGAAAAACGCTGATCTATCACATTTATTTTGATTAATTGTACTTGCAAATGTTCTTTTACGTCTGAGGGGGAAAAAAATAGATTTTATGGACATGTCAGAAATTAGGTACTTTAAGTAGACATTTAAAGAATCGGAAAGTATTTCGTTGTTGAGAAGGAAGACAAAAAAAACATATATTTAATTTTTAAACTATCTTTTAAAAAATTTTTTCGTTCTGGAAAAGAGGAGAGGACTGGGGGTGGATCATGATCTTTGTGACCCTACTTCTACCCCCCCCCCCTGGATTAACTATTGTCAAATAGACTCCTTGTATGTAGCCTTGAATCTGTTAAATGGTAAACATCTTAAGTTGTTTACATTTTACTTTACCTTGCTTTTAAACATACATTAATACTTTACATGATATTTTTATGCATATTCTCAGCTTTTAAATGCTGATGGTGTGTTTGTATGTGCGCGGAAGGGTTGGGGAATAAACACAAAATTCCACTCTTTATCACACTAGTGTGTCTATATACAGAGCATATACATCTGATGAGTGCATGCATATAAAAGTATATAATTCTATATAGAAGTAATGCATGTCTTTGAAACGCATAAATAAATTAATTCATATAAATTTTATAGCAACTTTAAATTACTTTAGAATTTAGCTATATTTCCTAAAAATAAAATAATTGTAATTTATTTAAAAATTTTATTGCAATTGACTAATTTTTTATGGTTTTAACAATAATTTTCAAACGTAATTTTTATTTTTAAATCTATCTCTATCGGCTGCAGACGATTAGGAAAAATAAATAGCATTTACTTTTAAATTAATCCCTTTTTTGTTTGCTTGTTTGTGTTTATGACGGCCAATTACCTACACTTGGGATATAGGCATTAAAAGAGGCAATGCCCTCCGTGGGGTTCTTTCTAAGGGAGCCTAACCCGTATTTACGCAAGGAAATCCAAGGTTCAAAGAAATCCAAGGAAAATTTCGAACGGTTAGGCCGGCGGCCGCGATTAGGTTCGAGTCCAACAACTACCGCCTACCAGTTTCGGAGGCAGAACCTCTCGGCCATTGATAGGGTAAATTAACTTCTTGAGAGGCGGTAGGATATATTAATCTCACTTAATTTTAATTAAGATTTGCACCAGAAACTTTTTATTAAATTTTACTCCGATAACTTTGGTGGGAGGAAGTTACACAAGTTAGTATTGTGGGTAATACATACTATATTTGAATACAGTCCTTCACCTATTTTCTTCGTTTTGGGAACAACGGATTTCGAGCTTGTTCTATCGACAATCATTTTCAGAATTTTCAAGGTATATTTTTCATATTTTCACAAAAGTTTCTCTATATATTTAGCTATTACATTATGCACATTTTATTTTGATTGCATTCCCATATGCGCAGTGAAACATTATTTAGTAAACCTGCTTTCTGATTGCAAGTTTTTGTGTACACTATTGCTTGTCATAATTTCTGAAAAGAAAAATTTTTTTTGACATTAAAAACTCTGCAAGTTATATGCAAAAAACTTGGCGAAATTTGGGATTGTTTTTATAAAAACCTTATTTTTTCTTTGAGTATACATGCTAATCTCATAAAAATGAATATAGTTTATTTCACCACTTTTCACAGTGGTTACTGCACAGTAGGGTTTCTGTCACCATTTGACAAAGTCTTGTGACAGAAACTCACCATGTGACTTTAATTTTAATGTGACATTATTTGGTGATTTATGATAATGCAACATTCACAATGATTTTGAAATTGAGTCTTCAAATGACAGTCACATGAGAGTCTCATTGAAACGACATTGTAAAGTCACCTGGTGACTAGACACAAAGCAGCAGTCACAATGACCAGCCACTGGAGCCACATATAGTAGTCATTTGAGACTCATAAAAGAGACGTATGGAAATTCCTATTTTTTGTTTCGCCATAGTGACTGTGACTCTTGTGACCATGTGTGACCTGAATGAGATGTTATATGGACTAATTGTTATGCAGCAATAGTAATTATTCGAATTATATTACTTCCTTTTGAATATTCGTGTGAAAATTAGCTCTTGAAAATCCCTTGAAAATTGGCATTTTGGGACTCGTTCTTAAATTTTGCACACCATTGTATTTGTAAACTATATATAACATGTACTGCAATTCCGAAATAAAATTTAACGTATATTTAAATATTTTTAATACATAGGAATGCTCTGTTACAGAATTGCGGGTACTACTTGATTACCCCAATGACCCATTTCGACAAATTATATAAATCGCCATACTACTTGTAAATTATACAAACTGGCACAATTTTTATTTTATAAAAGGAAAAATCAAATAAATTAGTTAAAGTATAATAAAAATACAAGGATGACATTGATGTCCGATCGATAATAAAAATACAAATGATACATCAAATTAAAAATCAGTTATGATACACTACAAACATATGTAATGTATTTAACGTCAGTGCATGTAACACTTACTATAAGCCATTATTGGCATTTAACCTTACATAGTTCGGCGTTAGTTTTTCGGTCAACTTAATAATCAAGTAATTAAAGAAACATCCTTATAACTCCGAATATGATAAACCTATTAACTAACAGTTTGCTGACTCGGATGAAGTGTCTCATATCAAATTAAAATATATCTTTGAGTTGAAATTTAAGCGAAGTACAGGGTCATGAAAAATCTAAGAGTGTGGAAAATAGGATTATAAATATTTTGACAACTAATTATCCGATCAATTTCAATCGTTATTCAAAATTTATGTTTTTTTTTTTTTTTTTTTTTGTATTTTTTTTTACAGCCACTATTTAAAATAAAAAAAATCGAAAATTTTTATACACCTTTCCTCAGAACGAATATTTCGAAAGTACGAAAAAAATAGTACCGGATAATCGAAGTTACTGATATTCAATAGGCTTTTCCCCATTATTATGTACTAAATACACACTAAATTTTAAGTCTCTATCTTAATTTTTTTGGGAGATAGTGGGAAAAGTGCAAATCAATCAATTCTTTTTTTTTTTTTTTTTTTTTTTTTCAAAGCGATTACCAGGTTTACACTATACTACGTATGATGGGTAAGTAATACGATGCAAAATAATTCGAAATAACAACCGAGGAAAGTATTTTTTACCAGTTTGTTTGCTTTCCTTGGCTATTCGTTTTTTTTTCTTCCGCGAGTTATTTAAAGCAAAAACAATTGAAATGTTTTAGACAAACCTTGATTTTTTCCGAAGGTATTGATTGGAAAGGTCAGTTGAAATACACTACCGGAATAATAATAATAAAAAAATAGTCTGAAATTAGAATCTTTACGTTTTTTCTTCTTTTAAGAATTCTCTACTATCAAATGATTTTGTTTTAAAATAATTTTGAATTGTTATACAGTCGGCTCTCATTAATTCGAACTCGTCAGGACCACAAGAAATGTTCGAATTTTGGAAAATATGAAATGAAAACACGCTTAAAATGGTGTTATTACAAAGGAATTAATGTTATAGTGTTTTTTTTTTTTTTTTTTTTTTCTAATTTATTTCGTCTGTTATCATTAGACTATGACATGATATTAAATTAGAATGTATAAATACATAAACTAATTAAAAGATTATAAACAAGCATATTGGAAGAAAAATTTAAAGCGTCACTGATGGACAGACGAGGCACTATGAAAGTGGATATCAAATGCATTGGATTATATGTATACTCGTTCGGAACAATGCTCGCGAAAATCAAAGAAAGAAAGTTATTCAAATGGTATGAAATCCGTGAGAAAGAAAAGAAAAAAGAAAAATCGGAATTCTCTTTAGTTCGAATTAAACGAAGTCAAAAGAAAATGAATTCGAATTAATGAAAATTTTTAACGTTATTCTACCATTGAAAATTTCGGGACTCCATGTTTAGTTCGAATTAAGCGAAGATTCGAATTATCCGATTTCGAATTAACGAGAGTCGACTGTATTTTCATATTTTAACAATCCATCAAAATTACAGAGCGGTAAAATATTTATATTTTAAAAAAGTTGGAAATTGTACTTGGAGCGTAGCAAATGAGGTCCGTTCTTACGATAATGAAGTTTTAAAAATATCACTCTCATATATCAATCTCATAAAATTGTAAATAGTTAATTACAATTAAAATACGCACCAAACAATGTTCTCCCTACACTATTATATAATGGAATGCTTTTGTGTGGCCTTGTAAATCAATAACAAATGTTCTTTGCACCACAGATTATGCAAAATGTATATTATAATATGTACTTTATAGATGCATATCTTTTTTATTATGTTCGAATGAGTGTAACACCATTAAAATGCATTTGAAACATTTTTACCCATTGACTGTAATGTAACCGAATGCTTTTGATTGTCCCTGTAATTGATCTATGCATCCGATTTTCATAGAATTTGAAATGACTCAAGAAAATTATGAAATAATTATATATTTTAAATTTCAAACGATTCGGTTAGGTAGGTTTGGCGTTGTTATATGCGGACGCACAGGCAAACAGACGGACGGACTGAACGACAACTATAGGTGCTATGTATTTACATAATTACGAACACACCCAAAAATATATTTATCAGTTTTATATCTGGGGTGATTAATAAAAATATACATGATATCCCAGCTAGAAATCTACACGGGCCAGAATTTCCAGGCCCGGCCCCGGCCCGAAGGAAAGTTATTTCGGCCCGACCCATTTATATTTTTACATTTCGTGGTCCAACCCTGTCCGTATTCAGAAATCATTGAAAACAGGCCCGGTCCGGCCCATTCTGGCCCGACACAATTTCTACTATTTTGAAAAAATTCCGATTTTTGTCGTATAATTAAGATTTTTTTAAAGAATATTGCATACATATTTATGGGATGATTTTACAGTATATTTTACAGAAAATACACAATAGCAACGTTAATAATTACTTAGATTCTTAGACTTTCAACATTAAAGTAAAGATTCATTAAAAAATTAATACGGTATAGAATAAAAGAAAAAAAAATTGAAAGTTAAAATTACCATAACTTTTGAAGCTGTATAATAAAAAGTAGATTTATGAATATATTTCTACATCATTTTATTAAAGATTTTCTCAAAGCCAAAGGACTATTTTCTGATACATTTCTGAATTCATTTTTTTTCGGAAACGCATAAGATTAGCAGGTGTTTTTATTCAGAAGCCATGTAATCGAATGGCGTTATATATTATTTTGTACAAGCAATCGGCCCGTTGAAAAAATTCTGCTGGCCCGGCCTGGCCCGTTAGAAAATTCGGAACCATTTTGCCGGCTCGAGCCAGTACAGACCTCTAATTTCAGCCCTTTAACCCTTTCAGAGGCATTTTTTTCTATAAAAATTTAATTCACACCGCAATTTACAGACAAAATGTTTTAAAAATAATTAAAATGTTTTTTTCATGTAGTCGACTCTCGTTAATTCGAAATCGGATAATTCGGATCTTCGCTTAATTCGAACTAAACATGAAGTCCCGAAATTTTCAATGGCAAAATAACGTTAAACATTTTCATTAATTCGAATTCATTTTATCTTGACTTCGTTTAATTCGAACTAATGAGAATTTCGATTTTTCATTCTTCCTTTCTTTCTCACGAATTTCAGACCATTTGAATAACTTTCTTTCCCATGCATTTGACATCCACTTTCTTAGTGCCTCGTCTGTCCATCAGTGACGCTTAAAAATTTTCTTCCATTGTGCTTGTTTCTAATCACTTAATTGGTTTATGTATTTATACATTCTAATTTAATATTAAGTCATATTCTGATGATAACAGATGAAATAAATTAAAAAAACACTATAACATTAATTACTTTGTAATAGGACCATATTAAGCATGTTTTCATTTCATACTTTCCATAATTTGAACTCCGGATATTTCGAACATTTCTTGTGGTCCCGACGAGTTCGAATTAACGAGAGCCGATTGTATATCATAAAATTGATATTATACTAAACAAGAAAGAAAAAAATCATGTGTCAGGCATAGATTATGAAGCATTTTCCAACACATTCAGAATAATGTAACAAAACTGTGCTATTTAAAAAATTAAAATATTACGTCTCATTTCACCATATGGAAACGTATAACGCATTTCAAAACCGAATTTCAGCTGTTCCCATCTACAATCGGACCGAATTATTAGCAGCCCTGTATATGACCTAAAGGTTTGTATCTATTAACTAAATCAAAAAGGGCATTTATAAAGGACAATTTATAAAAGGGCATTTAAAGGGCCCTTTGATTTAGTTAAAAGGAATACTTTTAACTAAAAGTATTCCTTTTAGAATACTTTTAGTTCTAAAAGTATTCTAAAGAACTTTTAGGTTCTTTAGAATACTTTTAGAAGTCACAATATAAAAAAATTTGTGATATATACTTTATTTTTGTTCGGAAATGCATGAAAATAGCGGGTATTCTTATTCAGAAACTGTCTAATTGCACTCAATTTTCTATTATTTAAAAAACACAATAAAATTTTCATAACAAGCCTTCAAAGTTGACGTTTCTGAGCACGTTTTTTGACGGAAGCAGAAAAAACGGTCGAAAAGCAGGAGAAAAACGGGTGATAACGTGATCGAAATAGCTTAGAACTGGATAAGAAATTTAAATATCATGGAAAAATATGTTAGATTCGAAATCGCTTCTATAGTCAGGCATTCTAATTTTATATCTTTCCGTTAAAAATGAATTTGTAAATATGTCAAAGCGTTTTGCGCTTGTTGAGCGGAGTATTTGAGAACACTCTTATGCATACACTATATGGCCATTGATTATTGGACACTTGCGATTTTAGACATTTTACTAAATATGTAGAAAAATACATAAGGAATCATCTCGAAACTCTTAGTGTATACGTATAATAGTATACGTCATACATCTCCGTGAAGATTTTTTACCGAAACTCTATAGGGGACCGTCAACAAATTAAAAAAGAATGAATATCTTTTGAATAACCCTGTCAAAACTAATGTAGCAAAAGCGCTCAAACTCTAGATTATGATTGAATGTCTTATTGTAATACACTGTGTTCATTTTTATGCAAATAGCATGCATACTCGCAGAGTAATTAAGGTTTTATAAAAATGGTCCCAAATTTTTCCAAGTTTTTCATTTATAATTTTCAGAGTTCTTAATATAAAATAATATTTTTTTCAGAAAATATGACAAACAACATTGCACACAGTACCCTGCAATCAGAATTAAAAAATAATAAAAACTGTATGAAAAATGAGTAGGTTTACTAAATAATTTTTTACTGCGCATGCGTCAAAGATATCAAAATTTCATTTGCATATTATGTTAGCTAAATGTATAGAGCAACTTTTGTAAAAGTCTCAAAATCATAGCTTGAAAATTCTGAAAGTAATCGTCTATAGAAAAAGGACAAAATCCGTTGTTTCCAAAATAAAGCAAAAAAAAAAAAATGAGGGATTTTATCCAAATGTAGTAGTACATCCCGTATTGTGTATTCTACATTGACACTAATCAATGAATATATGGATACAACCCCTCTTGTTTTTGCTTCATTTTGAGAATAACGGATTTTCAACTTATTCAGTTGACAATTATTTTCAGAATTTTCAAGTTATGATTTTGTGACTTTCACAAAAGTTGCTCTATACATTTAGCTAACATAATATAAAAATGAAATTTTGATATCTTTGACGCATGCGCAGTAAAAAATTATTTAGTAAACCAACTCATTTTGTATACAATTTTCATTATTTTTTAATTCTGATTACAGGGTACTGTGTGCAATGTTGTTTGTCATATTTTCTGAAAAAAATATTATTTTATATTAAGAACTCTGAAAATTATAAGAGAAAAACTTGGAAAAATTTGGGGCCATTTTTATAAAAACCTTAATTACTCTGCGAGTATGCATGCTATTTGCATAAAATTGAACAAGGCGAATTACAATAAGGCATTCAATCATAATCTAGAGTTTGAGCGCTTTTGCTACATTAGTTTTGACAGGGTTATTCAAAAGATATTCATTCTTGTTTAATTTGTTGATGGTCGTGGAGTTTCGGGAAAAAAATCTTCACGGAGATGTATGACTTATACTATTATATTTATACACTAAGAGTTTCGAGATGATTCCTCATGTATTTTTCTGGATATTTAACAAAATGTCTAAAATCGCAAGTGTCCAATAATCAATGGCCATATAGTGTATCTAAAATATGCTAGTCCCCCTCTAAAGCTTAAGGGGCCGCTTCACACAAATGAAAAGACCCGCTCGCTAATGCTAATCCTATGGAAGAAATTTATAAAGATATCTCGGTTGCATTTTAATATTTTTAAATGATTCTTTTTGCATTGGATAGCTGAGATTGATCTGAATGCAGGCCGTTTTTTACTTTTTTGATTTGGTTTACAGATATTTTTTGCGAGAATGCTTTCACTTTCAGAACCGGTTTGGAAAGCGAAATCACCCTCATAAAAAATATCTGTAAACAAAATCGAAAAAGTAAAAAACAGCCTGCATTCAGATGAATCTCAGCTATCCAATGCAAAAAGAATCATTTAAAAATATTAAAATGCAACCGAGATATCTTTATAAATTTCTTCCATAGGATTAGCATTAGCGAACGGGTCTTTTCATTAAATTGTTGGATGGCCACGTGTTTAACATGCCTGGTGTAGAACTTCAATTAACACCATCTCGAAAATACTCTGTTGCGTGCCGCTCATGGCAATGAAAAATTACTTATGATGATCGATTGGCTTAATCATGGTGTTCAGGAGAAAAAAATGTTGAATTTTTCTTAATCTAACACGTAAATGAAATCATTTTTCTGATTTGGTTCAAAAGGCAATAGCGCTTTTCGAAAAAAAAGACAGCCGAATTTTCCATAAACACAATTTTAGAGAAATTAAGGTAAAGTATTTTTTCTTTTTCAGTACTTTTGTCAAATTATGCGGTAGTATTATGAATTCAAGAAAATTTTACATTTTAAAGCATTTTACGCAAATTGTTTAAACTAAATTAAAAGATTTACATAATCATTTAATAAATATTTGAAGGATTTTAGAAGGATTTAATGATTTAGAAGGATTAATTAAATTTGAATTTACAGGGATTTTGTGCAATATTTATAGCCCTACTCAAATGTTTTATTTTTAATTGTTTTCTTAGTATTTTGTAGAATTATAAAATGTACAAATATAATGTTCTTACAATATAAATATAGAAATATTTCCGAATTGAAAAATACCCACCTCCTTCCCTTAGCGCCAAGAAAGCTGAAAAGATGCAAATGCAAAAGAAATCATCCTTTAAAAAAATATTTTTGTTTTGTGTAACCAATAATGTTTTTGGAACAAGATAAAGTAATGTATCTGTAACTCATTCTAAACAGTATTACAACTAACTGACGTTAAATAAAGGTAGATAAATGTATAATTAATAGTATAATTAATAGTATAATATAAAAGAAAAAATAGTAAAAAAATGACGGTAGGTAAAGGGTTAAGGCGACTGGTCACTCAGCGGCCGAATTCCCCTCCGTAATCTAAGTCTATGGGCGTTTAATAAATTTTTATATTCAAAATATCTCCTCGAGAAATCAGTATTTTTAACTTCTTTTTTCAGTCTTCTCTTCTCAAAGGATGTCACTTTTTAGCACTTTCCAACAAAGTTGAAAAGTGCTTATGCATTCGGTTTGTCTGGCCGTCTGTCCGTCTGGCCGGATGGCCGTCTGTCCGTCTGTCCGCGCTCTAACTCCCGTAAATATACTCGGATTGCTATGAAATTTTTATACATTATTGAGGTTTACCCTAGCACGAACCCTATTGAAAATGAAGTATCTACCATGATTAGTTTATCTACAGAGAGAATCAAAAGTTTCCCATTACATTACGGCCTATGGGGAAAAATCGTTAATATACTCGGATCGCCATGAAATTTTAGGACGTTATTGACGTTTACCCTAGCACAAGTCCTATTGAAAATGAAGTTTCTACCATGATTAGTTTATCTACAGGGCGAATCAAAAGTTTTCCATTACATTACGGCCCATGGGGAAAAATCGTTAATATACTCGGATTGTCATGAAATTTTAGGACGTTACTGACGTTTACCCTAGCACAAGTCCTATCGAAAATGAAGTTTCTACCATGATTAGTTTATCTACAGGGCGAATCAAAAGTTTGCTATTACATTACGGCCTATGGGGAAAATCGTTTCAAAGGAATTTTAAAGATGTTATACCCTGTCAAACATATTGAAATATGCATTCTATAAAATATAAGGTGAAAATGTAGCTATTATTCATTTACAGGGCCACACAAAAGAATTTCATTAGATAATGGTAAAACGGGGAATTGTGTGTGACATATTTTAAATATATTAAGCTTTTTCGTGTATAATAAAATTGATATATGTCACTGAAGCTTAATATAAATTATACGCTACTGTTTTGCATAATATGAAGTACATAGCATTTACAGGGCCATACAAAAGATTTCAAAGAGTATATTCTTTCCGAAGTAGCGTATATGTATCCGATGATGAAATGCATTTTAATTATGATATTCGCGTTTATATTTCGCTAAATATATGCACATTATATGGTGTGTATAAATGTTATAGTTGATATACAGGGCTACCCAAAAGAGCTCACCAACGTTACTGAATATGAGCGTAAATTATTTAAACGTGGTTCTTAAATAAGCTATGTATTTTTACGCTGAGATGCATTCAATTTACTGAGAAATGTTTGCAGAATATAGATAAAGGGATATACAGGGCCACGCAAAGAATTCGGTACATGGACGCCTATGAATGATGATTTATGACAATGTGATTTCAGTTGTTTTAAAAGTGGTTTAGTTTACAATAAATTTTAGCCTAATGCTGACGTGTAATAAAGGTACAATGTAAACTACAGAGCTGAACAAAAGTACTCAAGTATGTTTCCATCTAATAGTATGAATTGCTGAAAAAGAAATTACAAGCTACTGGGTATTTTCTTGCTAAGCTAAATTTTCCCATTATATGAAGTGACATATGAAATACAGGGCTGTTCTAATGTACTGGAATACATATTTGGGTATATTTGGCTATACACTATTATTTCCCTAAATTACAAAATTTTGTTAAAGATTTCATTAAGTTTTGGAAAGTGCTTCATAATCTATGCTTAACGCATGATTTTTCTTACTTGTTTATCCCACTTTTCAAAATATATCTAAAATCTATGCATAGCTTTATATAAAGTGTTCAAATTTTTACTTCCAGCTCGTCAATTTTTAAAAAATAAAATATTAAATTGAGCATACATTTTAGAAATATTTTGAAAAGTTGGGGGGGGGGGGGTGAAGTGACATCATTTGAGAAGAGAAAACTGAAAAAAGAAGTTAAAAATATTGATTCTCTGAGGAGATATTTTGAATATAAGAATGCATTGAATGCTCATAAACTCTTTCGGTTCTGATATACTATTGTCTTTTAATGGTGAATTATTTTGTTTTAAGAAATACTTTTACTATTACTTACCCATCATACGTAGTATAGGGTAAGTCTTGCAATCGTTTTGAAAATCGAAAATTTTTTTTTGACGGATTTACACGTTTTAGATAGTGGAGATTCCGAAAAACATATTTTTAGGAAAAAAAAATGCCGTCCGTCTGTCTGTCTGTCTGTGTCTGTCAGTCTGTCTGTCTGTAAACGCTCTATCTCCCAAACAAATTGAGATAGAGACTTGAAATTTTGTATGTAGTTGGTATGTAAGAATGGGACGAAACCTATTTAATATCAGCAACCTCGATTATCTGGAGCTTTTTTTTTTTTCGGACTCTCGAAAAATTCGTTTTGATGAAAGGTACATAAAAATTTTCGAATTTTTTTATTCTAAGAAATGGACGTAAAAGGCAATAAAATAACACACATTTTGCATATAGAATAAAGTAGATCGAATCATTTGTTCCCGAGATATTTCTAATCCTGTTTTCCACATTCTTCGATTTTTCATGACCCTGTATTTCATTCAAATTTCAATTCGGAGGTATATTTTAATTGGAAATGAGACTCTTAATTCGACGCAGTTAATTGTTAGTTAATAGAATTATTATTTTTGGAGTTATAAGGATGTTTATTTTACGCAGTTCGGTACTACTTAAGTAGTTTGGCGTTTTATATAATTTGTCGAAATTGGTAATCGGCAGTTCTTTAATATAGCATTACTATGCATATTAACAATATTTAAATTTTGTTTATGAATTGCAATGCATTGTATAAATAGTTTTCGCATGTTTTATTTTCATATACATATCCATGATGGGTGAGTATTACGGTGGCCCCCAACGACTAGTTATTTATATGTTGTAATGCTAGTATATGTCTATGTATTTGTTACATTACTTCATTTATGTTTAGACATTTAGTAATAACAATAATTATTATTATTTGCTTTATTCTCTTTGCGCGTTTGCGATTCTTTTATTTTAAACATATATTTCACTCTTTAAATTTTTTATAAAAGTTACCTGCCTCTGGAAGAATCCTGTGTAATAAAGCGTAAAAAGTACTAAAAAGTTGCAATATAAGTTTAATCTTATTGTAATACAATATTTTCTAAACATCTCCAAAAATTCTTCCTTTGCCTATTGTCATATGAATATTACTTAAATAGTACACAAAACAACAACATTCGTTATCTTTCAGACAATGAAATATTCATTAAACACTAGTTAATCTATTTGGATAGCTAGCGTTAATGTTATCAAGGTAAAGGTTTTTTTTTTTTTTTTTTTTTTTTTTTTGTAAAAACTGACAAAAAATTCGGACCCTAAAGCGTTAATATTTACCGAGGCGAATTCGGCCGATGAGTGATCAGCTGCCCTAAAGAAAATTATACCTTCCAAGTGATTTATTATTATTTTTAAATATGTCCGAAGATCTGTTCCATCTACATTCGATCTATGCATACGCAACTAAAACGAAGTGTGAAATTTTATGCCAAACGTAGCAAATGTTATGCTTTCGTATTATGACTAGTTTTATAAAATTTCTGATTTTGGTGCAATAGTTGTTGCCAGTATTGATTCCAGGAGGTGGTCTGGGGGGGGAGCAGAACATCCCCCCTCCGAAGCAATGAGATGTCCCCACCTCCGGAAGATTTGAGATTTTGTGTTTTCAAAGGTAAAAAAAATGCACTTCCTTCTCCCTCCTCTCCAGAGCCTCAGAAATCATTCCAAGAGAAAAGTGTCTGGATTTGATTCGATTTTCATGTAATTTGAAATGATTCGACAAGATTCTGCAAATGATTCTGCAAAGGGTAAGTATAGATTAAATTTCAAACCGTACGGTTGGGTCGTTTTGTGCAGTTATATGAGAACAGACAGACGGACGATCCAGACGACGACTATAAGTGCAATGCATTAATATAGTCCCGAACGCACCTAAAAAGAAAGGTAAAACCTGTTTCAAATGTCATTAAAATATTTTCAATTATTGTTACACTTATATGAACAAAAAACCGATTTCAAATTAGAGTGAGGCACCGTGTATTTTTCATTTAGTAAAAAGACTGTGACATTTTAAATTTCTTATGATTTTTTTTTTTTTCATAGTGTGATTTACTATTTATTAAAAATTATAGGTTGAATTTTGAATCATCTCGTGTACTTTACATTACAGCAATTAAAACTTAAAAAAATGAAAATATTACGTCTCATTTCACCATATGGAAATGTATAACACATTCCAAAACAACCGAACCTCGGTTATTCACATCTAGAATCGGAAAAATATCCGAATTTTTTAGCAACATTGCATATGATATAGAGATTTGTATCTGATAACAACACACATTCCAACATTTAGTTCACTTAAGCGATACATATACTTCAGTTGAAAATTCCCCTTTAGCAATTTCTTCTAATAATAAGAATGGCAACGCGAATACTTTTGTGCAGCCATATACATGAGGTATAGAACTTATATATATAAAGAGCAATATGCAAAAAAACTAATTAAATTTAAAAGCGCATACCGAATTTTAAAATGTACTCTCCAGCAATTGTAATGCAAAGATGATACTTTAATAGATTTCTTTTGTGTGGCCCTCTAAATGAAATTAAAAATGTTATGAATACTGTGTTTTAACGTGAGCGTAGTGAAATTCAGTAATTTATATAAGTTTCAATACATTTGAAATAGCGTAATCTTATTAAAATACTCGACAAACTTTTTTTCTGTGTACCATAATGTAATCGATTTTTTGTTTTTTTTTTTTTTGTTTTGAGGGACCCTGTAAATGATCATTAATCGTACGTACTGCATATGCAATACGAAGCATGCTTTGATGACCTAAATAAGATTTATCAATTGCATGAAAATCAGAGTATATTTACGGGAGTTAAAGCGTGACCAGGCGCCAAACAAACCGAGTGCATAAGCACTTTTCAGCTTTGTTAGAAAGTGCTAATTCTTAACTATCATGAGGTTTCATTGAAATAACTACGTATGATAGGATTTAATAGAAAGACGAAAACTGTTATTAATATCTTTTTTAGGCTTTAATTCGATTTTTATAAAATTTAAAATGACTCGACAAGATTCTGCAAAGGTTATATAGATTAAATTTCAAACCATACAATTGGGTAGTTTTGCGCAGTTATATGTGGACAGACAGACGGAGGACGATCCAGACGATGATTATAAGTGCAACGCATTTATATAGTTACGGACGCATATAAAAAGAAAGATAAAATCTGTTAAAAAATATCGTCAAACCTTCTACAATTATTGCTAAATTTATGAACTAAAATTCAATTTCGGATATGAATGAGGCACTGTGTATTTTTTATTGAATAAACAGATTGTGACCTTTTTAGTTTCTTATGCAAGAAAAATGTTTGTTTCATTTTAATCTACCCCGTTTTAACACTTTCCAACAAATTTGAAAAGTGTTTATGCATTCTGTTTGTCTGTCTGTCCGTCCTCTAACTCCCGTAAATATACTCCGATTTTCATGCAATTGCTAAAGGTTATTTAGGGTCCCCAAAGCATGTTTGGTATTGTATATGAAGTATGTAGGATTAAAAGTTCATTTACACGGGCACTCTAAATAGTTCGATTACATTATGATACATGGAGAAAAATCGTTTGAAGAGTATTTTAATGTGAGAGTAGGCTGTTTCAAATATATTGAAACTCATATAAATCACTGATATTCACTATACAATTATGTTATAACAGGATATTTTTATAGTAAAATTTTATTTACTTACAGGGACACACAAAAGAAATCGCTAGCATTTCCTGTCTTCGAATAACAATTGCTTCAATGATCGTTTTAAAATTCGGCATGCGTTTTGAAATTTACTTATTTCTTTCAGGCTATTCATTGTGCACAAATTATATACTTCATAATGCAAGGCTGCACAAAAGTATTCATGTATAATTCTTCTTATGAGGAGAATATTGAAGGGGAATTTTCAACTGAGGTATACGGATATCTTAAGTGAACTAAATTTTGGCATGCATGTAGTAAATAGATACAAATTTACATATGATATACAGGTTGCTGCAAAGAGTCAAATAATTTTCTTATTGTAGATGAGAACGGTTGAAATTGGATTTTCAAATGTGTTATGCGTTTCCATGTGGTTGAATTAGACAGAATATTAAAAAAAAAAAAAAAAAAAAAAAAAAAAAAAAAACAAGTTGAATGTAGATTCTGCCATTGCAGAATTCATTTTCGCCTCCAATAAAAAAAAAAAAAAAAAAAAAAAACTAATTTTATTTTTACTATGACATTATTTTCATCTGTCAGTAAAATCTCAATCTCAGTGTCCATAATGAAAAGAAATATTGAAATGTAATATCGTTATGAGTAAAAAGGCGATGTTTTAAATAGTGACGTCATTTTCTCTTCAAATGTTTTTTAAATGTTACTGTTATTAGTAATATGAAAAAGGCGTCCGTAATAATATTGTATTTGATTGATATTGTAATTTTATTATCGAGAGAAGAGATAAACTGAGTTGCCACCATTTTGCAGAAATATCGTAAAAAAGCATTTAAAATAAAATATAAAAATGGAAATTAATTAAAAAATAGCTAAAATGGGCACAACTACAAATAAATAGCTTTCATTTAAAAAAAATAATTATCAAAATCGGTTGAGTAGAAAGTTCAGGGCTGATGACACGACATTTTTAGCTTGTCTGAAAGAAATAGTATCGGAGGCTAATAAAAAAAAAAAAAAAAAAAAAAAAAAAAAAGCGGTGCAGATTTGTTACACTACTCTGAATGTGTTGGAAAGTGTTTAATAATCAATACTTGACGCATGGATTTTTTCTTTGTTGTTAAAGTTTATAGATGGAAATTTGATTTACCTAGTATACTTTGTTCTCTAGCAATGAAAAGAAAGGGGTACAAGCTGCGAAAAATACTGAAGTTAGCCGTGGTAGTTGCCTGCGTGACTGGATTTTTACTTCAAACGTATGAATTTCTTCAACTGTACTGGACTTACCCTACTGTAGTGGATATACAGGTGGCTGTACCTTCAGTGATCGACTTGCCTGCCATTTCTTTCTGCAGTAACAATGGGTAAATTTATTTAAAATCATAAATTTACTCTGTAAAAAAAATCCGTTAATATACACAATTTTTTTCGTAAAATTTTACGGACTAATTTCATTTTTCGGGAAAACAGTGCAATTTCCGTAATTGACATTTTGAGATTATAAATCTGTATTAGTCCAGTAAATTTTCCGGAATATTTCAATATTGCATTCAAAAGTAGAAGTTCCGTAAATGATGTTTAGAAATAGTTGTTCTGTTAGCGAAGTTATTGTTGTAATACTTGTCTTACAACAATATTATTACTTTCTTCTATCTTCAATAGAAGAAAGTATTGTAATCGAAATTTTTTCGACTTCCGGTTTTCAACGGATTTACACGTTTTAGGGGTCAGAGATTTCAAAAAACATGTTTTTACAAAATGTCTGTCTGTCCGTGTGTCTGTGTGTCTGTATGTCGCCATTCTACCATCAAAAAGTGTATGAAGTTATGTATAGAATTGAACCAAATTTTTTGTGAATATTTTTGGCTGTGGCAAGCAGGTCCTCCTCCAGTTTTGAAATATTCCGCCGGATGGGGGCGCTGCAATCGCGATTTTTGTGCCATTTTCAATATTGTACCGACCAAAAGTATATGAAGTTATGCATCGAATTGAACCAAATTTTTTGTGCGAAGGTATGATAATGGCTAGTTGGTCCCCCCTGAATTTGAAAAAAATCCGTCGGAAGGGGGCGCAGCAATCGCGATTTTTGGGCCATATTCAATAGTGTACCGACCAAAAGTATATGAAATTATGCATCGAATTGAACCAAATTTTTTGTGTAAGTGTATGACTATGGCTAATTGGTCCTCCCTGAATTTGAAAAAAATCAGCCGGAAGGGGGCGCTGCAATCGCAATTTTTGTGAAATTTTCAGTATTGTACCGGCCAAAAGTACATGAAGTTATGCATCGAACTCAACCAAATTTTTTGTGTAAGTGTATGGCTATGGCTAGTTGGTCCTCCCTGAATTTGAAAAAAATTCACCGGAAGGAGGCGCTGCAACAGCCAATTTTATGCCACTTTCAATACTGCACCACCTAAAAGTGTATAAAGTTAGTCCTAGAACCGAACTAATTTTTTTGTATATGATTATTTTTTGGTAAGGTAAGTAGGTCCTCCCTGAATTTGAAAAAAAATCTGCCTATCATTCTATTGTCCATCGGCTCGTGTAGAGACGAAAATTCGTTTTTACTCCGATTAATTGATTGAAGCAGAAATTTAAGATGAAAACCAAAGTTCGTATGGTATTGTATTAAATTTATTAAAACATTAAAATGAATAACTATTTTTTTTAATATTAAAATGTACGTATGAGATAGAAGAAAGTTTTGGGATTGGCACATCCAACTAGTTTTCAATGAAACTATATATTAGTTAAATATGGTTCTATGTTGAATTCATTCTAATCATTCCTAAATGTTTACTAAACAATTTTGTTGTTAAATTGGTATTTAAACCAATAAATGTTCATTTGAAAACCTCATTTTTCTCAAATTCTATAAAACTCCAAAAGTTCTTTTTGTGTAATTTGGAGTTTATCGAGCTCTTCTTGAAATTCTTGAAGATCATAAATTTCAGTTTCTGTGTCCCAATAATCATCTTCATCAGATTTACGCTTTAAAAATTTCGCTTTTTTAAAACTGTTTTTAATTACACTAACAGGAACATTATTCCAATCTTTGTTTCAGAAATGCATAGCAATTTCAAAAGGTTAATTCTTTTTGAAAGACTGAAAAATGTTTCATTACAGCTCCCTGTTTCCAAGTCCAAAATATTGAGAAGTTCATTTATAATTTCCCATCTATATAACGCCTTAATCAAGAGCTTGTACTTTGGTCGTCGTATTTGCAGGCAAAAATTCTACTTTGACATTATGCAGTCGAATTGAGTTCTCTGTTTTGTAATTGTCAACATTATCCATTAATAGGACAATTTTTCTATTTTGCTTCTTCATGTTTAGGTTTTATTCTGTCAGCCAACTTGCAAAAATATGTTTTGTCATCACACAACAGGATAATTTTTTACATTTTTTAGACATCTAGGTTGTTTGCTTTTGACAATGAGAAGAGGTTGAAGCTTATCTTTTCCCAATTGATTTACACAGAGTAGCACAGTTACGCGATCTTTACGTATTTTAAATCCGTATATATAAATTTTTCTTTTCGGGGGGGGGGGGGGTGGAGGCATAGCTCTACATACAGTAGACTTGTTTCGTCACAATTAAAAACATCGCATGGTTTTGTACTCAGCAAAAATTGGATGTAATGTTCCATAAGTCTATTTATCACAGAATGCATCATTTACAGCACCCGATTCTCCATGTAGTTCTTAAATGTTAAATCGTGTCCTTTGCTGGAATCTATATAACCATCCTTTCGATGCTGAAAAATTATCATTAACAGAATCTTTCGCAATTTCTTCGGCTCTCTTCATAATCATTGCCCCGTTTATTAAAGCTTCTTTACTCAGTGGTGCAGTCGTAAAGATAACAGATAATCCTATAACCAGAATAATAACAGAAACCATAATCCTATAGAATTACGGACAGTTTTTTTTTCTACAGACCTTCTCTCTACAGACATTTCTATTAAATTTCTATTGACATTTCTATAGCCAGAGCCGTCCCTAGTAAAGGCGAGGCGGGTGCAAGAACTTTTGAGAGGCCTTTTTCTTCTAGAGTCTCAATATCGAATCAGTCCGTAACTAGAGGGGTGCAAAAGGGTGGGGGGCACAGCCCTCCAACCTAAAACATTTTGAGCCTTCTCTGGAAAAGATTTTAAAGTCATTAAAGGAATTTCTGTTCCAAAAATCTAAATGACATTCTGTTAAAAAAATCGAATTTAGTTTTGAGGCTCATGTTTTGCAGAAGTACTAAATAGCAGCATCTGTACAAAAAGTATAAATTAGTGTTTCACTTGCACATCCTTTTTGCATATATGAAGCTAAGAGGCAGTATAATTTTATACTAACTGTACACTTGTATTTTTCATTCTGCATTCTATTTTTTTCTTAATATAAAATGAAGTTATTACAAACCATTTAATAAGGAATATACTGCTCAAAATGTGTTTGTGTATGCATTTTTCAGAGAGAAAGAAATGAGCCCCTCTCCTTACATTTTCTCGGACTCCCATGAATATGTGGAATAAAATTGGAAAATTTTATTCCAAATACTCTGTAACAATACCTCAGCATGTTCACAAAACTAAACTATGGAAACTAAACGACTATAAGGAATATTTTTTGCTTTTGAATATCCGCACTTAAGTTTTGATTGATAAAAATTTTATATTTTATAAATAACCATTTTTAAATATCTAAATTTAATCATGAAATAAATAACTTGCAGAAATTAAAAAAAAAAAAGTTTAGATATTTAAAAATTCATTTTTTTTAAATTATTATTTTATCCCAGCCCGAGGCCCTGTGCGCCCGCACATTTCGCACACCCCTAAAAGTGCTATTACACGCAAAAATTGCAAGCGACAAAAATCGCCTGCGTTTTTTCGTGTTCTTAGCATTTCATTGGCTGTTCAAGAAGAGTCTTTACCATCATTTGGATTTCCAAGCATTTGATTGGCTGTTGCCGGCGACTCGCTTCGTTCCACGCGTCAAAGACGCCCCGACAAAAGAGAATCGCGCGCTACCAAGCGACTCCCTTGGTCCCTTAAAGTGCTATTACACGTAAAAATTGCAAGCGACAAAAATCGCCTGCGTTTTTTCGTGTTCTTAGCATTTCATTGGCTGTTCGAGAAGAGTCTTTACCATCATTTGGATTACCAAGCATTTGATTGGCTCTTACTGGCGAGTCGCTTCGTTCCAGGCGTCAAAGACGCTTCGACACAAGAGAATCGCGCTCTAACCAAGCGACTTGCCTGGTCCCATAGGATAACATGGAGACGCCTGCGATTTGACACCTGCAGCAGCGCACGTGTAATAGTACCTTTAGGATTACATGAAGACGCCTGCAACAGCGCACGTGTAATAGCACCTTAAAAAGTGCTATTACACGTGTCGTGCTGCAGGCGTCTCCATGTTATCCTATGGGACCAAGGGAGTTGCTTGGTTAGCGCGCGATTCTCTTGTGTCGGAGCGTCTTTGACGCCTGGAACGAAGCGAGTCGCCAGTAAGAGCCAATCAAATGCTTGGAAATCCAAATGATGGTAGACTCTTCTCAAACAGCCAATGAAATACTAAGAAAACGAAAAAACGCAGGCGATTTTTGTCGCTTGCAATTTTTACGTGTAGTAGCACTTTAAGGAGGGCTCTGTCTATAGCTTTTAAACTAACTTGTAGAAAAACGGGCCATAATTCTCTAGGATTCTATAAAACTTTTTCAATAGAATTCTAAAAGACGTTTTCGTAAGGGTACGAAACTGAGAAAACGCCTTTTAAAGTTTCAATATCTATGACATTCAATTATAATTGCTCTCTATAAGTGATCATAACTCAAGAAATAATTCATAATTCTGAATGGGTTTCTTGCATGTTTAAAAAAAAAAAAAAAAAAAAAAAAATTAAAATCTTTAAAAAAATGTAATTTAACAAATTACAACGACTATTTGGAAGATTATATTTTCAAAGACTAAAATTTTAGACTTATAAGTAAATTAAAAAAAATATATATATAATTAAAAAAAATATATAAAAAAAATAATTAAAAAAATAATAAGAATAATAACCATCATTTTTATGATGATCAGAACGTGGTTTACGTAATAACAGAGTCGTATATTACGTACGCCATGTATTAGACATCAATATTCCTGTACCAATAATATACAAATTTTAAATGAAATTTTAGTTTTACAATTTTTGTTATTGCAAATTTTTTAACTTTTAAACATCACACATTTTCAACTTTTATAGCGTCATATAATGAAAAAATGAACTTTTAAATGCAGTTTGTTTGAAAGCTGTATCTCAATTTGTTTTTAAGTTATTAATTTTTTTTTTGTAGTTTTTTAAAACTTTTTTGTCATTATGGCAACAGAAGTATTTCATTTCTGGACATTAAGCATGAACTAATCAGAAAACGAATAAAATAAAAAACAGAAGTATTCCATTTTTGGACGTTAAACATGGACCAATAAGAAAACGAATTAAAAAAAAAAAAAGTTGCGAAATTCAGCCAACAAAGAGATTAAGATATTGTAATATAATCGTTACTATGACAACATCCATTTAACTGTAACTGCCCGAACCTGTTTTCTAACCGTAATTAATTTAAGTTCTTCTTGTTACTTGTTGTGTCTATTTGTCCTTATTAAAGATATATGTTAACAAATATAAATGCGTAATAATTTCAACATATATCGTGACGTGGTGCCAGAAGTTAAAAAAAAAAAAAGTTAACTAGTTTTACTTTTAATTTCATATCTGAAAGTATTAAATAAATACAAATGGCTGAAAATTCTATTCGTTCTCCAAAACCATTGATGTTTACGGAAGATTCCAAAGATGGATGGGAAGACTGGCTGCAAAGTTTTAACTGATACGCTGCTGCTATTCAACTTGAGAAGAAAGAGAAAAAAGTACAAGTAGCAACATTTATGGCTATTATCGGCAGTGAAGCACAGCAAATTTATAAAACCTTTAATTTAAGTGCCGATGAACAACAAAACTTGGAGATTATTAAAGGTAAGTTTTCTGAATATTTCACTCCTAAAGTTAATTATACTTTTGAACGTTACAAGTTTAATCAAATTAAACAGAAGCAAGATGAATGTTTCAATGATTTTTTAACAAGGCTTAAACTTCAAGCATCTCGCTGTAAGCTAGGGATTATGCAAGATGAATTACTTTGTGATAGAATTGTTGGAGGAATTGAAAACAACGATGTTCGTGAAAAGCTTTTAAGCGATGCTGATTTAAATTTAGATAAAGCCGTACAGATTTGTTTAGCTTCTGAAAGTGCTTCAAAGCAATTAAAAAATATTGTTGATGATAATAAATCGCAACCTGTAATTTCTGCGATATCGAAAAAATACATGCAGTCGCATAAGTTTAGTTCACAGATAGATAAGCCTACTTCTATTATTAAACTCTTTAAAATGATAACTGATTGTAGAAATTGTGGTAGTACCCATAAAATTAATGAATGTCCAGCATTTGGCAAGAAATGTAAGATATGTCAAAAACAAAACCATTTTGCAAAGAAATGTAGGTCAAAAATCCGGAAAAGGTACAAAGTGCAAGAAATTGAAAATGTCGACACGATTGCGGAAGGTAAAAATTTCATGATAGCAAGCGTCGATGTTATAAATCAGATTGGTACGAAACCGTGATAATTAACAACAAAGCTATTCCTATGAAGCTTGATACTGGTGCTCAGTGTAATGTTATACCATTTCGCTTAGCAAAAGAATTACATTTAGAAGTAAAACCTTCAAATATCCGCAAACTTCTCTCATATTCGGGTCATGCTATTGATGTAGCAGGAGAATCTATAGTTTCTTGTAGAATTAAAGATAAGCGTATGAAACTTAAATTAATAATAGCACATGGAGGAATCAGTCCAGTCCTAGGTCGAATTACTTGTATCGAAGCAGGATTAATTCAAAGAATTGAATTAGTTAACGCTTTGGAAGTGGAATTTCAGTATTTATTTCAAAGAATTGGGTGTATAAAAAATTTTGAATACACAGCCGAATTTTCAGAAGAATGCGCTCAAAAAAAGATCAAACCACCTAGAAGAGTTCCGTTTAAGATAAGAAAAATCGTGAAACAGGAATTTGATAGAATGGTTAAGGATGGGATTATTAAAAAAGTAGACGAAGCTACACCAATTTGTAACCACATGGTTATCGTAAAACAGAATGGAAAAATAAGAATTTGCATCGATCTTTCTGATTTGAATAAAATACTTATGCGAAGACAATTTCCATTAAAAACTTTAGAAGAGGTTACCGCTAATGTAGGTGGATCGAAATATTTCACAAAATTAGATTTGAAAAAGGGCTTTTGGCAATTGAAAGTTTCGCCTCATACCCAACCATTCTTAACATTCAGTACTCCTTGGGGAAGATATTCCTTTCTTCGAGTTCCATTCGGTATTAAATCAGCTCCGGAAATTTTTCAAAGTGAAATAGCCAAAAATTTACAAGGTATACGAGGAGTTGAAAATTCAATGGATGACATCTTGATTCATGCGCCTGACATAAATACTCTCCGTTCAAATACTCGATTAGTCCTACAAGCACTAAGAAATGCAGGAGAAAAACTTAATAAAGACAAATGTGAATTTGAAGTTCAAAAAGTAAAGTTTTTAGGACATATCCTAACAAGTGATGGCATTATGATTGATCCAGAAAAAGTTGAGACCATAGATAGAATTAAAACACCAATGAGCAAAAAAGAGTTACAAAGATTACTTGGTATGATTCAGTATCTGCATAAATTTATTCCTAATCTTTCGGAAAAAACACATAACATGAGGTTATTATTGAAGAAAAATGCAGTATGGAATTGGAATAATAAATTAGATAGAGATTTAGCAGAAATCAAGGAATTATTAAAGAAAGCGCCTTCACTTAAATACTACAATCCAAACAAAAGTGTTACAATTTCAGTTGATGCTAGTTCTTTTGCATTAGGAGTTGTACTACTCCAAGATGGAAGACCTATAGCTTTCGCATCTACAGCTCTGAATGAAGCTCAACAGTCTTATCCTCAGATTGAAAAAGAAGCCTTGGCAATGAAATTTGGATGCCAAAAATTCCATCAGTACATCTATGGAAATGAGGTAATCATCGAAACTGATCACAAGCCATTGGAATCAATTTTTAACAAACCAATAGATCGAATTCCACCACTACTTCGAAAAATATTTCTAGAAGTTCAACAATATGCTCCAAAAGTTTGCTACAAACGTGGAAAAGAAAT
The DNA here is from genome assembly GCA_964019185.1 of Maratus speculifer. Taxonomy (NCBI): domain Eukaryota; kingdom Metazoa; phylum Arthropoda; class Arachnida; order Araneae; family Salticidae; genus Maratus; species Maratus speculifer. The sequence continues at coordinate 180,376,266 of OZ025303.1, forward strand.
GTATATAGCGGATTTACTTAGCAGAGATTGCAATAATGAAGATTTGCTAGAGGAGAGCAATTACCATATTCTGTTTTCAATCCCTACTACAAACGCTGGTTTAAACATTTTACAAGATCTCACAAATACAGATCCAGAACTCATTTTGTTGAAACACTTCATATCTACTGGTTGGCCTAGTAACAAAAATTCTGTTCCAGACTCATGTAAGAAATATCTACCATATTTGGATGAACTCTCAGTTCAAAAAGATTTGATATTTAAAGGCCTTAGTATAATTATCCCAGAGAAATTCAGAGCCAAAGCATTAGAAAATCTTCATAAAGGACATTTGGGTATAACAAGTTGTCTACGAAGAGCTCGCGAATCCATGTTTTGGTCGGGAATGTCTAAAGACATAATTTCGCTGATAGAGAATTGCATAATTTGTCAGAAAACTCAGAAGTCATCTCCGACAGAACCATTAATTTCAAAGGAGATTCCTAAACTACCATGGGAAATTCTTGCATCTGATGTATTTACCTATCAAGATGTAGATTATCTTCTTATCACTGATAGTTATTCTGGTTTTATTGATTTCAAACCTTTAAAAGATTTGACGAGCAAATCTACAATAGATATCCTTAAAGATTGGTTTAGTATTCATGGAATTCCTAGAATTTTAGAAAGTGACAACGATCCTAATTACTCATCTGTTGAATTTAAGGAATTTTCCCAAGAATGGATGTTTAACCATCAAACTTCAAGTCCTCCGTATCCTAAAGGAAATGGATTGGCAGAAAGAGCAGTACAGACAGCCAAGAATTTGCTAAGAAAATGTAAACTATCAGGCCAAGATATACGTTTAGCATTATTGAATTTTAGAAACACGCCAAGGGAAAACTTAGGTTCACCATCTCAACGTCTTTTTAGCAGACGCCTTCGAACCACAGTTCCAATTGCCGAAGAATTGTTGAAGCCTAAAGTTATGAGTTAAACAACAGAAAATTTAACGGAAGCTAGATTGAAACAAAAAATTTACCACGATCTTCATGCTAAGCCATCTTCTAATATTCCATTACAACCGAATCAAAGTGTTATGCTAAAACAAGCGCCAAGGAATTGGATACCAGCAACAGTAACTTCCCAAGCCGCTCCTAGATCATATAATCTGAAGACGCCTGATGGAGAATTTAGACGAAATACCAGCCAAATCAAGCCAACTAAATTGAAGTTTCAAATTGAAAGGAAAAGGAGGATACCCATAGAAATAAAAAATCAACATCCTACTGCTACTACTTCCGATGACAAACCAAACATTTCTACTGGAAAGGATCTAAGTGTGCCTGCTTCCAATATGACTGACAGCAAACCCGTTGTTACAAGATCAGGAAGAGTTGTAAAACCTGTAAAGAGACTTGATCTGTAAACGAACTTAAAAAACATTTTTGAAAGAGGAGATGTAATATAATCGTTACTATGACAACATCCATTTAACTGTAACTGCCCGAACCTGTTTTCTAACTGTAATTAATTTAAGTTCTTCTTGTTACTTGTTGTGTCTATTTGTCCTTATTAAAGATATATGTTAACAAATATAAATGCGTGATAATTTCAACATATATCGTGACGGATATAATTAAGATTTTCCAGGTCATTACCGAGGACAACAACTATCTTCCAAATAGTTAAAAAAAACCCCATCGAAATCTGATTTTTCGAAAGTTTAAAAGTCCTGTGAGTCCCCTTGATTCACAAAGCACATCCTACTTTAAAGTAAAACTTTATGGGATTTTTATTCAAATGTTAACTAAAATTTTGCGATTTCTTTTCTTTTAGTATTAATCCAAGCGTGATTTGTGAACAGCAAGAATTCTGCATCGGTTCAGATCAGTTTGAAGAGGAGGGATTCTGCTCCGTAATGACAGAGTTTTGTAATGAGAAACAAGTACCCAATAAAGATTTTCTGGTAATTATGTAGGTGCATTATACAGGGTAGTCATAAAAAAACTTTCCCGATACAATGTACCCTGAGTGAATTAACAGTTCAACCATTCAAATGGATATTTCAGATTTAGTTACTTGAAGGTATACACGCTTGAGATCGTGATGATTTAAAAGAATGGAGCTTTCACGGTTACAGTTACAGAGAAAAAATTTCGAAATTATCGAATGGCAACACTTTTTTTTTCCTGTGCAAATTCATGATACTGACATAAATGACACTTGAACGATGCATGTATGACTAAAATTTCCAGTGTAATATCATGGCATTTAATATTAAACTGTTCTTATGCAATGCAATACTCTGTAGTCAAGAACAAATTATCACATTTTTGCTTTCACAATGTGTACACAAATACAGCTCAAAAATACATTTTAAAACAAATCTTACAACGTTACTCAGTTCCCAAGTAAAAGAAAAAAAAAAAAAAATTTCGAAATTTTTTCACTGTAACCGTAACTATGAGGGCTCTTTTGCTCTTTTGTTTTAAATCTCGAAGCATATCTTCATATAAGTATATCTAACATTTCTTTTTGATTGGTGGAGCGGTTAGGCCGCTAAGAGTACGCATATCGAGGAAGTTTTTTATGACCACCCTATATGCTCTTTTATAAATATTACAGGTAGACTTAGTTTTCTCTAGATATAATATGTCTTGAGTTGCTTAAATTTTGAACATAAATCGCCGTTATTTATTATTTGTTTATTGTTTGTTTTTGATATTACATAATATCTATATTATTGCAGGTCGTCGCCTACGAAAAATATATGAAACATTCCAACTTCAATGCTTCCATATTGGGGCTTTTACGGCAACCAATAGAAGACATCTTGACTTGTAAAATCAAATCTGCTGGCAGAGTACGAGATTGCGAGTAAGAATATACGCGTATTTAAAATTATAAAATAAAATTAAGTCAATGCCAAAATGGGCTCAAAGTGTGATAATCCAAAAATAGCTGCAATATATCATGTTATCTTACAGTAATAATAATGCGGCAAAATTTTAACTATTCATCTCTTGTGAAATTATCGTAGCATGGGCCGTTTGCATGGGCCGAAATTTCCAGGCCTGGGCCCGGCCCGTAAGATAGTTATTTTTGCCCGAAAAGTTATTTCCGATAGTTATTTACGAGTGAAAAGTTCGGCCCGAACTCGGCCCATCCCTTTTATATATTTTCATTTCTAGGTTCAGCCCGGCCAGTACAGAAATCAGTGAAAACATACCCGACCCGTTGTGGCCCGACACAATTTCTACTATTTCTAAATTTCAGATTTTTATTATATAATTAAGATTCCTTTAAAGAATACTGCATGCATATCTATGGAATGATTTTTACAGTATTTTTTACAGGAAATAGACATTAGCAACATTAATGATTACTTAGATTCTAAGACTGGTATAAAATTGAAAAAAAAAAAAAAAAAAAAAAAAAAAAAGTTAAAAACATCTTAATTTTTGAAGCTGTATAGTAAAATTTTGAAAATATTTCGATATAATTTTATTAAAGATTCCAAATCCAAATTTATTCTCAAATCCAAAGGAGCTATTTTCTGATACATTTCTAAATTCATTTTTTTTTTCGGAAACGCATAAGATTAACAGATGTTGTTATTCAGAAACTATGTAATCAAATGGGGTTATCTATTTTTTGATCCAAGCAATTTAAGAAGATATTGTCAAAGTTAGAGTTTTGAATAGAATTTCCGAAAGCGGCAGCATAGGAAGGAAGAAAAATCTGCAACCATTTGACAAGAATCTCTTATATATCAACAAGATTATATAAGTATGTTAGTTACCAAAAATGAAAAACGCTATTCCATTCCAAATCTCTTCAATACTCAGTCTTGTCAATTTTATACTTTTACAGTTAAAAATTAGTCAGAAAACGTGTTAAATCGAACCAATTGAAAAAGAATTCTCCATTTTTTGATCAATAAATTACTTAATAAGTTATAAGCGAATTCGGTCACGCGATCCAACACGTTTTTCGCCGAAGTTTGAGCGGTTATTCTTCTTCCATGCAGAAAATTGGCCCAAAATGTCCACTTTGGCACTATTTTTTGAAAAATCTATTGTGTAAGCGGAAAAAAAAGGAAAAAAAAAAAAAAAAAGAAAAAAAGAAAAAGGAAAAATTTGAATGCGATAAGATAGTTTCTGAACAACAACACCTGCTAGTTTTATGCATTTCCGAACAAAAATAAATTAAAACTTATGTCATAAAGTTGCACTCCAGCAAATATTACACCTGTGGGAGAAATTTTTAAGAACATCTTTTTTTTTCATTTGAACTTTTTTTCTCTTCTTTTTCGCATTCGATAACTGAGGTCAATTCCTACATTTTTTTTTTTTTCCGATTTTGTTTACAGGTTTTTTTTTTTTTTTTTTTTTTTTTTTTTTTTTTTTTTTTATGAGGATTTTTTCACTTTCGAAACCTGTTCCAAAAATGTAAGCACCCTAAGGGGAGGAAAATCCTGTAAGCAAAATTAAAAAGTAAAAAAACTGCCTTTGTAGTATTCGACCTCAGCTATCCAAAGGGAAACAAACATACAAAAAGTTGAAATGCAAATGAGATATAATTCCCGCATCATAGAAGTAATGTTATAGCAAGCAGTTGTTTTCTATAGGTACAGATTCCGAAAAAGTCAGTGGCTCCTAAATAAAGTAATAGCGTTTCTATTAGAAAAAAATTCAAGAATTCAAAATGATAAATAATCTATATATTTACAAAAGAAATAGAATAATTGCATAAAAAACTTATTTTATCAAAGATCACAGAAAAAAAGCTAATTTTTTCAAAGGGTCGGAAAAATAACGAAATCTTGTCAAAAGACTGCAGAAAAAACGCGAATTTTATTAAGGTATTTCAAAAAGCCCTGCAAATTTCGTCAAAGGATCACAAAAAGTTCTATTTTCGTCAAAACATTGAAAAAAAATTGTAAAATAGATCATTATAAAAACTTGAATTTCGTGGAAGAATTGCGAAAAAAAAAAAAAAAAAAAAAAAGAAAAGAAAAAACCACACACGTAATTTTCGAGAAAGAATAGCTGAAAAAACGCGTTTATTCGTCCAATCGCGGAAAAAATGCAAAATTCACTAAAGGATGGCGACTTAAATGCCGAAAATAGTCGCCAAATCAAATTAATCTCCACGTGACAACTGGTTATCGCGAATCTGCACCTATATTGTTTCATGTATGAGGTAAAATGGTTTATCTAACACCAATGCAGATTTGCAGCAGGGCATTCGGGGCACGGGCCCAGGGCCCCTAGATTTTCAGGGGCCCCCAAACGCTGCTAAAGGTTTTTCAGTTATTGTGCAAAACCTTATGTAGTTTTAATATCCAATAAAATTTTACATTTCATTGAACATTCTATTCTGTTCACATTGTATTTATTATTCATATAACGTTATATGTTTTGTCTGAAACATCCATTTATTAATTCAGCCTAGTGAATATTTTCTGTTATTTTTATCACTTTAAAAATATGTGGTATTTTTAATTCTTGTTTAATACTTTTTTCTGTTATTGTCAAATTATTTAAGTTTTGGGGAGCGTAGCTTGCAGGTTGTAGAGCACGCTAATATTTTAAATAATTGCAGCTTGGAGTTGTCAAAAATTTATTATTAGTTGTTGCATATTTTATCATTCATAGGCTTGCATAGAAAAAAATAACGAGCACACAGTTTATTATAAAACTTCTACTCATTTAAAGATTTAAATTTCCTAATTATGAAGTAATTAGTACGATAATCAATAACTTCCTTTTAAAAGTAAGTTACTGATTATGGTATTAACTTTTTAATGGATATTTTAAAGCGAATAATGGATACTTTAGCAATTATCTTTTTTAATTTTTTTAGTCAATGTTTCTGTAAATATCGGTGCAGGAGGGCACCCGTAAACAATCTGTGGCCTGAGCCCCAAAATTTGTAAGTCGGTCCCTGCCTAACACACAACAAGTTGAGCGAACATGTTTTGTCAATGGCGTAGCTAAGGGGGGGGGGGGGGCAAGGGGGGCGGCCGCCCCGGGCGCCGAGGCCAAGGGGCGCCGAATTCAGAAAGATTTAAAGCGAAATTATTTCACAAACTTTAACAATAAATAAAAATTTGATTTTTTTTTTGTGTGTGTGTGTGTGCGTGTGTGTGAATGTTTTTTTTTATTGAGGTATTTTGTTCCATCCAAATAATGAAAAAAGAAAAAGCTTCTGTAAATGTTTCTCGGAAAGGCTCAACACACATGGTTACAAAGATAATTATGTACCTGAACTGAGGCACAAAAAGAATAAACAGGGGCGTCAAACTGAGGAGTTTAAATCTAAATTATATCATACATTTTGGCAATAAATAAGAATTGTTGATTTGTGTGTATGTGTGTGTGTGTGTGTGTGTCTGCGTGTGAAAGTTTTCTTAAATGAGATATTTTTGCGTTCTTCATTCTATATAAGTATTTTCGTGTAATATCTGTGAACAAATGCAAAATGGATTTAGCTGGAAAAACAAGTAACGATATTATTTCTTCTTTTATTTAAAATTCCATTTCCCCATCAAATTGGTATTGGTAACAGCCAAATAATTAAATGTGGGCGGCCTATCCCCAAATTTTCCCTTCTTAAATCGTATAAAAACAAATGAGGACTTTTCTGTCTTTTTAGTATGACCAGTTAAAGTTGAAAGGGCTATTAAAGTTTCTTTTTCTTTTTTTAAGTTAAATTTATTTGATATATACTTAAGGGTGTATTTCGATTCAAACTGCTTATTTTCTAATTTATTTTTGAATTTATTTTTGCTCTCATATGCATCAAACTGGCAAATTGTCATATTCAGAAAATACTCAAGGTGCCGTAAACGTCGATTCTGTGATAAATGCAGAAAATATTGCAAAAAAGAAGCAATCAAAAACGGCATTTTGTACCGATTTTTCCGAAGCGGAAGGTCTGCGGACGAAAAAAAAGGGTCATGCTGAGAAGGTAATTGTTTATAAATCAAATTCTAATGAATTGAGCGTAAAATGACATCATACGGCACCTTATATGTTTCTTCAAAAATCCCCTCAGCAAGTTTCATGTTTCTACTCTTAAAAATGTGTCTGAAATTGTATCGGAAAGTTTCGAGCTGTTGAAGGTGGAAAAGCATTTTTTCGAATACACCCTTAAATATAGCGCATATTCATCAGAGAAAACATCTATTTATGAAAGGAATAATTGGGAGAATACTGGGAGAAATTAATTTGACTCAGGAACCTCTTTGGGTGCTGAATTTATTTATTTTGTCGCTGGCATCTTACAATCATGTCCGCGAATTCAAATGATTGTTTCACAAGCCGTTTACGTCAATTTCAGGACCTATATGGTCTTAGGCTGTGCAGACATTTCAAATGGGAAAAAATTAATATTTTTCATGCGTTTTCTTGCTAATATGTTAGCCGTATTTTCCAGCAGGGACAGAAGGTATCAATTTGGGAGGAACGTTTAGTTTGATTGGTTAATTAGATCTTGATTAACTTGTGGTCAAGATCCGAAAAACTCCCGGGATGTATGATGTACAAGGCTATAATCACAAACTAAAGAGAATCTCCAAATGTTAGCATTTTCTATCATAAGTTACTCTCTGAATTTAATAGTGAACCCAATAAATGTTAAAAGGGATGTACAAATATTATACGGACAGACATGCAATAAATCCAACTGGAGTGAAAAATTAGCCAGAGACAGGAATCGAACCTGCTTCCACAGCCTACTAGGCTGTCGCTCTAACCACTACTACTCTGGTTCTCAATGTTTAGACCAACAGCCTAGTACGCTGTGGATCCAGATTCGATTCCTGTCTCTGGCTAAAACTTTTCACTCCAGTTGGATTTATTGTAGTATTTATCATATACATGTCTGTATAATATTTCTATGTACTTTTAACAGATGGATGCAGGCGTTATTTATGCGTGCTTTAAGGAGGCAAATCACGTTGACTAGCCAGAAAATGACCGTGTTTAAAGCAGCACGAAAAACTCTGTAGTTTCATAACCTATGAATATAATGCAACAGCTTTTTTCCTTACTTTCACACATTCTCTTGGTTTAATAAAATATACAAATACACATATATTTAGTAAAATTAATTAATTAAATCATAACAACTAAAATGGCTTTTGAAAAATATAAATTTTGATATATGCATTTTTTACGTACGACTTTTTTTTAATATAAATTTTACTGCAATTATATGTTTAATGTTTCATATTTTGTTATATATAAAACAGGGAACCAGAATTTGAAAGTATATTCAAATTCTTTAGCATAATTAATAGCTTTTCTAACCTCTAGATTTCACCAAAAAATTTATATATATTTTTTAACCTACAGTTTTTTTGTGACAAAAGATTCAATTGAGGTTCAGCATTAACTAGCACATGTAAACTAATAATAAACATAATTTCCAGGCTCTGTAATAATTAGTTTTTAAATTAGGCTTCAAAGTTGGCTCTTAACATTACAGCAAATGATATTATGCAAGATATTTTTATTTATAACTTCTTTTATTATTGATAATTTTGTAAATTTGAATTTTAAAAAGATTTTAATTATTTTCCTTTTCATCTCACTATATATAGCATGTAAAGCGGGGTGCAATATGAAAGGAACGATGCAAAAACAAAGAAATCAGTTTGCATTTGCTATGCAAATTAAATAAGTGGTATTACAATTAATATTAAAGTAATCATTTAAAAAATTGTACATATATTTTTAAACATTTTCAAAAAATATAGTTTGCTAAATTTACACAGAACGTAGTCAATATTTCACCGCAAAACGTGACTGATGGATATTTTTGCATATCATCTAACAACGCATTTAAAAGAGTTTCTGAGCTCATTCGTTTATTTCGCAAAACATTTGGGTTACAGGATGAATCAAAATGTTTTGGAACTTCGAAAGGGGGAAAATTCTAGCTTGTAACAACATAGAAATGTAATTTCAAAGAATTGCTGATGAAATTAAACTTTTAAAGAGTCACATTTTTAATTTCTTATAGAATCCAACTATTTATGTAACTACAAAATTTACAGAGAGGTCAAAAATTCTTTTAAAACGATCCAAAAGTTTGACTATTCATACAATTCCAAATAAAATAATGATAGCTTGAAAGCCAACTACTATATCGACCGTAAGAAAAAAGAAAAAAAAAAAAAACACTTTGTTTGCAGAAAAACACCTGAAGCAGCAAACGAATTGGTTTAAAATTATCTTCAGTGCTGAAAAGAAGTTTAATTTTGATATTCCAGAAGATATTCATCCATATTTGCATGACCTACAAAATGAATGACACATTTTCTACGCATGAATTAGGCGAAAACTTCCTAATTGTTTAGGCTACTTTTTATTCTGTAGGTAAGCTTATAATTGAATTTGTAGATCGATAAACAAAACTGATATAACTCTATTCGCATTTTAGAATGCCAATTGTTGAACATGAGTGAAAAAAAAATCACTTTTACGAATTTTTCAACAAGACAATGTCGAAATCCATTTAGAAAAAGAACCAAAAAAAAAAAAAAAAAAAATGATTTGAAAATAAAGAAGATTCTCAAACTTGAATGGCCAGTCAGTGGTCCAAATCTAAATAACATGAACAATGATTAGGATATTTTAGAACACAATCTATAATGAAAGATGGTCAAATCGCGTAGTATAACTCGAAAGCAGAATTAAAAACTGAAATTTGAAAGATATGATATGTTTTGTCTACTCAACAAATTTAAAACTACGTAAACTGTATGCTACAATGTTGCATTGAAATTATTAAGCACGTAAGAAGTCCAATTGACATGTAATATTTCTATAACTTAGTAAAATCTGCTTCATTCTTATCATTTTGCTCCCAGTGAATATCGAGTAAAAATGCAACGCATTATATTATATTTATAACAACTATTTTACAATGTTTTCTTTATATTTATATTGCTTATTTAGCATGATATAATAAATTTATATGCTTTATGTCAAGATTGTAATAATTATATTTTTTATTTAGGCAATAAATGATCGTATCTATCATTTTTCACTCCGGTATATATCTCTCTATGAATACCTCATCAATGTCATACGACTGTGCTCGTACAGTAGAACCCCGCTAATTCGGACCCCGTTAATCCGGATCTCCGCATAATCCGGATCAGTTTGTTCATTTTTTTTTCAAGTTTGAGAAGGGACTGGCTAATTTTCATAAAATTAATTTGTTTCATCGTCGTATTCGGAATAAAAAAAACTTTTTCTGAAATCTTTTCGGAAGAATTAAACAAAGTAAACAGTTTTACCGTCTATAAATATTGAATAATTTTAACATAAAAGTGATTTTCTGTAAGTATTTTTCATTTTAATTCATTTTTTTCTAATTCTCCGGATAATCCGGATTTTCGATAATCCGGATTAGGTCTGGTCCCAATTAATCCGAATTATCGGGGTTTTACTGTATTTAAAAACCGATTTGAGTGTGATTGAGCAAGCATCTGTAAAGGGTTTATTAAGATTTCGACCAAATTTGTAGGACATCTTCATCTTGATCCACCATCCAAAGTGGCAACCTCCTACAAATCTCAAATTAATAATTAGAAATATACGAAAAAAGAAATGTATAATTTATTTCTTGCATAATTGTTAAAGATAGAATGATTCAAGAACAGTTTTTGGTTTCCCCTCTATCGGAAAAAAAAGGGTATAGAAATTTGAAATTCTAAGGTGGCTCCCGTTTTAAAACAAGATTTTTATATATAGTAAATGCATATAGACATATAGACTAATATATGTTTACAAAAGATCTTTTTTCCATAATCGACGGATTTTAGGAATTATAGCAAAGATGATTTTTGAAAATTTATTTTTAATGTTGCTACTCCGATACGTTTAAAACAATAGTCCGAGAACATTTCGCTAAGTTTTTGAAATTTTCATACAAATTCAGTATTGGTGAATACTAGAAATTTTCATTTATTGGGTTCCACGCATTTTAGTTTAGTGCGTTAGAGTAAAATAAGTTGAAATTTTAAAAATCAAGGAAAAAAGTACAGGTGTCTTACCTGTACAAACCAAAAATACTTTTTTTTCGACTTGAAGAAAATAATTTAGTTATTTTTTAACTGAGAATTTATTTTTATTTATTTTTCTATTTATTTATTTTTTTTTTTTTGGGGGGGGGTGGGGGGGGGGGCGCAAAACAACTTCCGGCCCCGGGCGCCAAAAATAAAAAAAATGTAAATAATGTAATGTAATGTAATGTAATAAAATGTAAAATGTTTGATGTTTCTCTCCTTCCGTCTGATATGGCCATTATTTTTCTTTCTTTCAGTTTTTCAAACGTAATCATTGGATCCTACTACAGCGACACAAATTTGATCAATTTCTGCTACACACTGAACTCGCTTTGGGGAAATCCAAAAAGAGGAGACAGACAGATAAAGAAATCCGAAAGTAAGATGTAAAATTTTAATTCGTAAGTTTTTAAGCTAATAAATTATACAAAAGAAATAATTTCATGAAAACAATAATAACAAGTTGGAAATTGGACGTTAAGATTAGCAAATGAGGTGCGTTCCTACTATAAGGAAGTTTTAAAAGCATTCAGATATTTGTGTAATAGCATACAGTACTTCGGATACTGTAAAGTATCCGAAATCTGCTTTCTGTTATACAGGAAGTAACTTGTCGTAAACCTCAGCAACGTATACCAATTTCATAAAATATGAAATAGATTAATATTATTAAAACGTGTCCCAAACAACCTTCCTCAATTTTGCACATACCACACCTCAATACCATATCTAAACCTGAAGATCGGTTAATCAAAATTTAAAATATTGTTGTAAGTACTGTAATTCCCTGCGTATAATCCGCGGATCAAACAATCATTTTTCGACCCAGAAATTTTATTAAATAAAATATAACTTTTTAGATCGACATAAATATTTGGCTACGATTACAAAATAAAATTTCTGGGTCGAAAAAGAATTGTTTGATCCGCGGATTATAAGCGGTAAATTACGGTAATTGTTGATACTTTTAAAAATGAGGAAATTGAATATTCTTAAAATCTTGCAATGCAGCTAAAAAAATTACGAACAAACCAACGAAAATAATACAATTATTTCAAATAACTCATAAGTTTACTACTGATAAAGAGTTATCTTCATCCTTTAGTTTTTGAAATAGTGCTATTGAGGAAACCGCAAAAAATTCTGCTTAACCATTTCAGGGCAAAAGACTTCTGTTCGAAAAATGATGAAATATTTGACTGATATCAGAATATTCAAACGAATTTCTTACAAAAAAAAAAAAACCCTGCTATTTTACATTTTTATTACAAAAGTAAAACTTTATTCAAATATTCTTAGTACCATTTGTCAGTTTTGAAATTAAAACTAGGTGGCTAGCTAGACCCTCTAACCACCGCCCTTGAAAGTGTTAACAGTTCTATCTGTTGCACGATTTACATCAAACAATAAAAAATTATATTAGGAACTAACAAAATCTGAAGTTTTATGAAAATTCGGATATTAATTCTTGCGATAGAGCTATTGCGATAATCATGAATAATGTGAGCAACACCACTTGTTAGGCGATATACACCAAATAAATAAATAAATAAATAAATAATAATAATCAGCAAATTATATCAAGGGTTAATTCAATCTGATGTTTTATGAAAATCCGAGAGATGAGATAGAGCTTGAGATACAGCTATTCCAGAAATGTGAAAAAGGCTGCATAACAGGCCATCTGTTGAGCGATTTGCACCAAAAATTAATCGGCCCAACTTATATTGGAAGTTAATTGAATCTAAAGATTTATTAAATTCCTTTCATCAGTTCTTTAGATAGAGCGCCCCCAAAATTTGTATCACATATATACAGACAGACAGAGTTACAGAGAGAAAGTGTGTAAAAACATATTTTTCTTGATATTTCATATGTAAAACGTATATATCCGTCGAAATTCAAAACTCAAATATTTCCACGGTTTCAGTATTTTTTTCTTGTTCAGATAGAAGTAAGTAAAGATGGGGAAAATGGATGTATCCTTTAGATGCCTTTGCTTATATACCCTTTTCGTCATCACAAGAAGGGAGGGGAGGCGATCCCTCACTTTTGGATCCGCCATTGCACATGTATAAATATACATGCGCAATGGTGGCAAAATAGATGAACCCACACAATTTATTTAAAGTTCTATGGTATTTCGGATATGAAAAATCTATTATGGTTCTGAAATTCCAAATATTCCTTTTAATTCCTTTTTTTATGATTCGTCGATATATATTGCTTCACAATTAATGGTTTTATATTAGCATTCAAATTATTATGTTGCTTATGATTAACTAATTATGAATATAAGTCCATTCTTATTTTGATATTTTCATTTTGAAATATTTTTTATTATTGGTATCTTATATATTTTTAATGTATTACAAAGGTAGCTAAATGTTTTAGCAATCTTATAAACACACACACGCACACATATCTATCTATCTATCTATGTATATAAATATATATTTCTTTTTCAGGAATCGAAATGGTGTTTTACATCAACATATCGGATGCCCCTCGGGATATTGGGGATCGGGATATTGTCTACCCCAAGTTCAACTATCCCACTAATCCAGGAGTGCAGTTGGCTATCCATTCGCGTTATTTAGCCCTGAGTCCTTTTACCTCTGGGACGGCGTTCTCATGCGGAAAGCTGTACCAAATCAAATTGCAACAGGTACGATAAAAATGAACAATTAAAGACTTTATTCCGAATTTTGAAAACGAAAACAATATTTCGCTAAACAGGAAAAAATACTTTTTTTATAACATGAAATTCAGTTTATCTCATTACAATCCACCATTCAATATCATGCTGTCATACAGACCAGTGAAAATGACGTCATATTTAAAAAAAAAATAGTATTGAAAATCATGAAAATCAGTTACAAAATACACAACACGACGATAAATATTGGAATGGCCCACAAGGCGAAAATGATGTGGTAGATATCAGTAAAAATAATGTCATTCACAAAATGAAAAAAAAATCGTTTTCATGCATGAAAATCACACATTAAAAGTAAAGAACAGAGATGAAGTCTGGTGGGTGTGGGTGACGCCAAAATGTAACCAAAAAATTTGCTACATTAAGTTCAAACACAACCGCGTAGGGTACTTTCGCAAAAAAATGAAGAAAGCTTTTAATAATACAGTTTTTAATTCATAGTAAAATGAAATGCTACATTTGAATGTTTAAATATAAGCATATCATTTCATTTAGTGAAAAAATGCACGGGTGATGTGAAAGAATTCGGTTTCTGTTTCACGTGATTGTTTTGTTTCAGCTGAATTTGAAAGATAACTAGATACTGATAATAATCACGAGAAGCATATGCTTCCCTTAAAAAATTTTAAAGGGGCCCGAAATTGAGAAAACAGGGCCCCCAAATTTTATATTGAATTAATTCCATACCAAAATGCTAATTTCTTTTCAAATTATCAATCTTTCAGTATATATTAAGAAGTATTTCATAAAAATAGCTTTCCTAATAAATTAATTTGTATATAATAGATCAAATTCGGCCACCTGACCGCAATTCTTCAATTTGTTCATTTCTTAGTTGTATACAGTAAAAAATGAAGACCCAAATTGGGTTGAAAGATTTCTGGGTACAGAATTGTTCCATTTTGGAAAGTTCAGTTTGTAGCACAAAATCGTTTTAAATAAGTCTGATTTTTAATGACATTAAAACAATTAAAATATCTTAGATAGTATATACATTATACCTCAGAAATTTTGATTAATTTAATGTTAATAAAGATCTGCTCTGTTTTGAACCATTTTGGGTTATCTATTTTGGGAACAATACTCTACCATTTTGGAATCCTTACTGTACCATTTCAGGAAAATTACTATACCCAGAAATCTTTCAGCCCAATTTGGGTCTTCATTTTTTACTGTGATATACTGAGTTTAAGTAATACTGAATTTGGCTTGTATGAGCAACATAAAATCTTGATAATTTATTGCCAAAAGTGAGAAGTATTTCAAAATATTGATATTTTATTGTGCATACATTCTGAATTCAACTTTTTTGTCCAAATTATATTTTTACGCTCATACCACGCAAAATCCTTTATTCATATTTTTATCGATTGTATCCAATTTTTGTGTAAGGGAAACATAAAAAAAGGTGTTTAGGGAAATATATGTGAATTCCACTGAGCGATACTATGGAATAATATTCGTAAGGATTGGTTAGTTTCCGGGTATGTTGAATTTACAAAACTCTTTTCTAATAAAGGGGGGGGGGCTGAAATGATACTGTGCTTCCCGTAGATTCAGATGTTAATCAGGCCCTAGAGATTGCGCCCGCAAACCGTTTTCAGGGAATTCTGCACGTGCACCTCTATCTATCTCTTTCCTTCATGCATGTAAATATCTCTTTTTACTACTATTGTGTCATTTGGCATCATGTTTGCTAAAAAGACTAACCTCCACTGCTCTTTATTTAAGGGTGTATTTCTATTCAAACTGCTTATTTTCCGATTTATTTTTAAATTCATTTTTGCTCTCATATGCATCAAACTGGCAAATTGTCTTATTCAGAAACTATATAATGTGCCGTGATTGTCGATTCTTTGATAAATTCAGAAAATATTGCAAAAAAAGCAATCAAAAATGGCATTTTGAACGGATTTTTCCGAAGCCGGAGATCTGAGAACGAAGAAAAGTATCACCCTGAGAAGGTAATTGCTTATAAATCAAATTCTAATGAATTGAGCGTAAAAAGACATCACATGGCATCTTATACGTCTCTTGAAAAATCCTCTCAGCAAGTTTCATGTTTCTACTTTTAAAATGTGTCTGAAATTGTATCGGAAAATTTCGAGCTGTTGAAGGTGGAAAAGCGTCTTTTCGAATGCACCCTTAAGAGCCCTTATTTTGAAATTCAGACAAAAAAATAATGTTTTGATAGTTGTATTTTTTAATTGCCTTGATATTTTTTTATTTTGAAGTAAATCATATTTAATGATTAATCTGCAATTTTGAAGCCCAGAAAAATTTTTCTCTTCCCTATAGAAAATATCAAAGTTTACGTTTGTGAATGCCATTTTTATGAAAAATGAAATCCCAATATGTTTGGAGTGGTATATCTCTGGCAAGCAACAACATCCCAAAATTCTTTTGACATAAACTTATAGTTTAACACTATCTGCTTTATAGGAGGTTGGATTTGGGTTTTTCTGTGTTTTTCTGCTTGTGGTGTTGGAAGGAGTTAATTTTGCGAATTTCTGTATAGATATCTGTATGGCGATTAAGTTGATTTTAGGGACTTTGGTATTTTAAGAAGCTTAGCGGAGTAAGACAGCTATATAGAAATGTAAAGCTGCTCACCGGGCCAATATCTTGGTCAATACAACAACAACAACAACACTATCTGCTTATTAAAATTTATTTGTTTCCATGAGGCATTATTATTTTACATTGCTATGTTGCCACAAAGTACAGTCAAAATGACGTTTTTGCCCATTTTCCGCTCTTAATATCTTATTTAAGCTACAATACCCCAAAATTTTTCTTATAGAATATGAAAGTACACTACTGGAACAAGCTAAATAATATAGTACTGCACGGAGATATTGTTGCTGTTAGTAGCTATAACCTGTTAAATATTCAAAATTTCCAAAATCTGCAATATTTAAAGTAGTTTATTTCAAAAAAGCGCCACAGCTGAATGAAAAAAAATATGTCACGCAATAGTTGAACATATGTACAAAAACATGGAAAAGAAAAAGAGATGGGGGCTCGTGATATTTTTTAGTAAAAAAAAAATGACAAAATTTATAATAAAAGCAATGTCTATCATTGCATTATTTTCCCTAAGAGAAAATAAAACATTTCTCTTTCGGAAGAGGCGACAAAAAAGGGATATTTCCTTTACTCATAGGGGAAAATCATGGAAAGACGAAAAAGAAACGGGATGTTTCATTTTCTCTTAGGGAAAAAATGTGATGATGGATATTGCTTTTCTTATAAATCTTGTCTTTTTTTTACTAAAAAATATCACGAGGCCCCACTTCTTTTTCGTTTCAATGTTTTTGTATATATGTTCAACTGTTGCGTGACGTATTTTTTTTTTTTTTTTTTCATTCAACTGTGGCGTCTTTTTTGAAATAGCATCATTTCTATTCAATCAAAACAAGTATTCAATAAAAAATAAAATTTTAAGATGATTGCTGCCTAATAAATGTATGATGCATGAATTTTCAAGTTTTTGGTTTATTCACTCAACAGATTACTTACAATATACCAGGGCACATCACCAACAATATAATTCAAAATAGAACAAAAATCGGGTAAATAAGCAAGGGATAAAGCATTTTGGAAAATTACGTTATTTCTTTTCAATCAAAATAAATATTCAATGAAAAATAAAATTTTAGGATATTGCGGCCTAGTAAATGTTTGATGCATGAACTTTTAAGTTTTCGGTTTACCCAACACATTACCTACAATGTACTATCAACAACAATTTAATTAAAACAAAATATCAGGTAAGTAAGCAAGGAATAAAGCATTTCGGAAAATTAGTCATTTCTATTCAATCAAAATAAGTATTCAATAAAAAATAAAATTTTAAGATGATTGCGGCTTTGTACATAAAATGCATGAATTTATAAGTTTTAGGCTTATCCAACACATTATATACTGCGTACTATTAGGGAACACCAACAACAATTTAACTAAAAAAAAAAAAAAAAAAAAAAAAAAATTCAGGTAAGTAAGCAAGAATAAAGCATTTCGGAAAATTACGTCATTTCTATTCAATCATAATAAGTATTCAACAAAAATAAAGTCTTAAAATGATTGCGGCCTAGTAAATGTATGATGCATGAACTATTAAGTTTGCGGCTTACCCAATACATTACCTACAATATACTAGGGTACATCAACAACAAGTTAATTCAAAATAAAACAAAAATCAGATAAGTAATCAAGAAATAAAGCATTACAGAAAATTATGTCACTTCTATTCAACCAAAATAAGTATTCAATAATAATAATAATAATAATAAATATTGCGGCTTAGTAAATGTATGATGCATGAACTTTTAAATTTTTAGCTTATCCAAGAAATTATTTACAATGCACCAAGAAGGTAGAGTATATCAAAAACGCTTTAATTCAAAATAAAATGTAATGTTAAAGAAAAAATATTTTAAATAGAAAACTCTCTTAGTGAAATCTCTAAGAATTTGCCAAAAAGTCTGTTTAAAAGACACTGTAAAAAAAAAATAAATAAATAAATAAAAAAGCAAGCCATCTATTTTAAAAGTTTATGGAAAATTAACATCTACGGATGATAGCCAATCCGATTTCTTCCTGCTGTTTTTCAGATAAGCATTTGGGCTTGTTTGTAAATTTTCAACACCAGTGGCCCACTACTGGTACGTGGTCCACTATAGCAGGGCTCCCAAATGGTCCGCGAACTGAACACCAATATTTTTTAAAAGAAAATTTCATTGTAGGTTTTTACAGCATTTGTGCCAAAACCAACTACCGAAGGCGTTTCCTGCTCAACTTGCAAGAAAAATATAAAAGGGAAATCTTTCTAAGAAAATCTTGATGTTCAGTTGGCGGACCATTTGGAAGCCCTGCTATAGGTGCATTTACCTTAGTTGATATATGTTATTCAATGCATTTACCTTAGTTGATACATTAAATGTAACTATTTTGAGCACATTACTCACTGCGATAGATTATATACGAGGTTTCACAAAGGAATTCGAGTACATTTTCTCTTATTGACGGAAGTCGCATATGGAGAATTTTATCCCAATGTAAATGGTAATAGCTAAAATTGGATGGCAAATGTATTAGATGGCATAGACATAATCTTTTCTAATTTATTTAGCGATGAAATTTTGTTACATTAATTTTGAATATTTCGAAAAGTGTTTTATAATCAATGATTGATATGGAATTTTTCTCTCGTATTTTTTTCATTATAGGCCGAAAAACACCTTTTACCAGCTCCGTATCAGACGAACTGTACAGATTACATAAAAGTGTGGGAAGCTAGAGGAGGAATTGGTCCTCTCAATCAAATGGTAAATAGCGATTCCTGTTTTATAATAGCGTTTCCCTAATATTCGAATATTACATATGCTACACTGTAAGAAATATTTCTCTACATTTTACAGAAAAACTATTCTAAAGAATTTTTTTTTTTTTTTTTTTTTTTTTTTTTTTAAATATGGATTTTGTAATTTTTTTTTTATAGATTTTTTTTTTTTTTTTTTTTTTTTTGTGCAAGGAAAAGAAAATCTTTTCTATTAAAGAAAAAGAGCAGATTTTTTTTCTAAATGAAACGGTTTTCCACTGTCACTAAAATTGACAGTTTTTTTTTTCCTGTCAATTTCAATGTCATTTTTAGAATGATTATTATTTAGAATTAATTCACTTCGATTTTGTTGAAATGCATTATATCGGGAAAAAAATAGATCTATCGTTATGCATACATAAAATATTTAACGTAAATTGTAGATAAAAATTTCAAAACGTTTCATTTATTCGCAGATGGTGGTGGAAGAATGTGAATACAATAGAAGCTTGACTGAAAGGGGTTGTGTTCCATTTCACATCGACTACCCCCACAACGATACTGTGTGCAAATACTGCAAAGAATGTAGTGGTAAGTATATTTTACAAATTAATGTGGAAATAGACGAAATATCTGCCATTTTTGTTCCTTAACCCACAGAATGCTGTAAAACTCAGCGCTTTTTTAAAATTTTCTATAAAACGTTTTTTCTATTAAATTCTTTAAAAATCCGTTTTATGTGTCTTCAGAGAGTCACGCAGAGTATAAATATAAATACTTTTGAGAGTAAGAACTCTACGAAAATCCATTTTTAGGATTCGATACTTAAAAAATGAAAACGGAACCATTATAAGATCACTTCTGTGTCTGTCTGACGCGCAGCCGTTTTTCTCCTATGGGGAAACAAAAATATTATATATATATATATATATATATATATATATATATATATATATATATATATACAGGGTGCAATATAATAGCTATCATTTTTAATTTCTGAACCATTGGTCATAGATATAATATTGTTCCAATTGCACACCCAGAAAAAAGTTTTGTTGAATCAACAAAAATTTGTTTGGTCTAATAAATCTTTTCGTTTAAATATTTTGTTTAAATAAACAAATATATATATATTTTTGCAATTTTCCGTCCACAATTTTCATCCAAAATGCATAATAACATAACAATAACTTCATTAATCCGCCTCAAATTGAAAAGTTTTTTTATCCAAAAATTATGTTAATCCTTTATAATATAAGTCAATTAAACAAAATTACGTAAGAGAGTTGTCAGATTCTGAGACAATATCTGCTACAGATTGGAATTTCTGTTATTTCTCTATCTTAATATTTTATGTATTGTACCGGCTGTGCACTGGAATTTTCAAGGTGACATTCTTTCTTTGTTAAAATGAGAATTGACAGGTAAGCATCTGCAAGTGGTGAAGTGAGAAAGAGAATATTACCGAGAGGCGTGTTCATCCGTCAGCGATGTATGTGAATGATGAGCAAACAAGGAACATGCCACGAATCAAGAAAGCAACGTGGAATGCGTGCCATGGGAAAGGTCCAAAAATGGGTTGACATTGGGGAAAAGCAGTGATTTGAGAAGGGCAAGTCTTGTCTGAGATTTTGGCAGTTCGTATCTGGGCTGGTACCTAAGACAGCAGTGTAGGACAGAGGTCCTTGCAGAGAGTGCTCTGTGTCGGAGAGCGTAGGCTGAGTTCGTATCTGGAGAGCAAGAAATACAGACGTCCCGGGTGTAGGGCTCTGGGCCGGATAGCATAGGCCGAGTATCCATGTTTTGGGAGAATCGAAATTGATCTCCGCTAAAGTGAATCTAACGTGCATTGAGTGTAAGGGAGAAGGTGTAATTTGAACAGTACACAGCGAACTTTCTACTGTGATTAATTTAATGTTGAACCGGATCACCTATATCCGAGTTGTAACTGTATATAATTGTAAATAGTGTATTTCTTGTGTACATATAGTATAAACTAGCAGGGGTGACCGAGCTCAGCTCGGTCAAAATTATTTTGTGTTCAACTCGATATAGTATTATTACTGTAAAATATGTTATTAATAATAGTATTATTTATAAAAACAATCAACTATGTTTGTATGCACATGTTCATAAATTTTACTTTATTTTAAAATTTACAAAGAAAGGACATCAATCCAAATCACTTTTATAGCTCGACTCTGATTAGTTTAACTATGCATTTCGAAGACTATTAAGAATGTATAAGAAATTTCTTCACATTCTGAAAGACAATATTTTTTGCCAGATATAACCAAATTTGGACACATTCTTTCATTTGGCGCCAAATATGTGTTTTGGTTTCATAACCTTAATAGTCGATTTTTCGGCCAAATTTCGCCAGTATTTTGTCAAATATCGCCAACTTATTGGCTTTTGCCATAGTCTCGTGATCCTGACCCTTATTACCCAAATGATCCACTAATCAAATGTGATCAAACATGTGACTTAGCTCAATGGTCTTCAGGTAATCAAAAACAGTAGAGTATAAAATGAATCAAAGTCGTTTAAGCCATTTCTTAAGTAAAATTAGCTTGACAGCATTCAGCAATGAAGCGATATGACCGACTAATATATATTTTTATTTAATATGCAACTCAGCTCAATAGTCTTCTCGTGACAAAAGACGTTCCGTTGCAAAATTTACGTAAAATTGACTGAGTCGTTGTTATATATAATAAGAATGGCCCGAACCCATTAAGACCTAAAACGACCCACTAACTGAATTGTTACGTGCATGTGTCCTATCTCAATGGTTTTCTTTTGCCCGAAAACGATATAGTAGAAAATATACTCAAAATGGTGAGAACAATTTTCTAGATAAAATTAGCATGACCCACAAATGACCCTTATATCGAAATCTCTCGAAAATGTGACTTAGTTCATTAATTTTTGCGTGCCGAAAAACGTTAAATACAAAATTTAAGTAAAATCGATTGAGCCAATTTTTAGGTATAAATAGTTTGACCTTGACCCATTATGACCCAAAATGACTCATTAATCGAGTTTTCTCAAACATCTGATCTAACCCAATGATTTTCTTGTGTCCGAAAACGATAAAATACAAAATTTAGTCAAATTTGCGCGAAACATTGTCTAGATAGAATTAGAATAACCCAAAAGTGACCCACTGATCGAAATTTCTCGAACATGTGACATAGCCCAGTGATTTTCTCGTGCCAAAAATATGCTGTATACAAAATTTCGTTAAAATCGATCCACACCCGTTCTTTAGATATAGCTTGACCATGACCCATCATGACCCACAAATGACCCTTATAATCGAAAGCTCTCTAATATGTGACTTAGTTCATTAGTTTTCTCGTTTCTAAAAATTGTTACATACAGAATTTCGTTAAAATTGATCCTGCCGTTCTTTAATTATATATAGCTTGACCCAGACCCTTTATGATCCAAAATGACCCATTAATCGAAATTTTTCGAACATGTAACCTAGTCCAATGATTTTATCGTGCCAAAAAAATGTTGCATACAAAGTTTCGTTAAAATCGATCCACCTGTTCTTTAGATATAGCTTGACCATGACCCATCATGACCCACAAATGACCCTCATAGTCAAAATCACTCAAACATGTGATTTAGCCCATTAGTTTTCTCATGTCAAAAAACTGTTACATACAAAATTTCGTTATTATCCATCACGCCGTTCTTTAAATATAAATAGCTTGACCCAGACTCTTAATGACCCAAAATGACCCATTAATCGAAATTTTTCGAACATGTAACCTAGTCCAATGATTTTATAGTCCCAAAAAAATGTTGCATACAAAATTTCGTTAAAATCGATCCACCTGTTCTTTAGATATAGCTTGACCATAACCCATTATGACCCATCATGATCCACAAATGACCCGCATAGTCGAAATCTCTCAAACATGTGATTTAGCCCATTAGTTTTCTCATGTCGAAAAACTGTTACATACAAAATTTCGTTATAATCGATCACGCCGTTCTTTAAATATAAATAGTTTGACCCAGACCCTTAATGACCCAATATGACCCATTAAAATTTTTTCTCAAACATGTAACCTAGGCCAATGTTTTTCTCATGCCCGAAAACCATAGAATGCAATTTTTAGTCAAAATTGCGTCAGAAGATCTCTAGATAAAAATAGCATGACCCACAATGACCCCCAAAATGACCCACTAACCGAATTTTCTCGAACATATTACCTAACCCAATGGTCTTCTTATAATCCAAAACGATAAAATATAAAATTTGGTCGAAATCGTTAGAGCCGTTTTTTAGATAAAAATGGCTTGACCCATAATGACCCCAAAATGACCCACTAATCGAAATTTTTCGAACATGTGACCCAGCCCAATAGTTTTCTCGTGCCAAAAAACGATTGGATACAAAATTGCCTTAAAATCCATCCAGCCGTTCTCTAGATATAAATAGCTTGATCCTGACCCATTGTGACCCAAAATGACCCAGTAATCGAATTTTCCCGAACATGTGACCTAGCCCAATGGTCTTCTTGTGCCCGAAAATGGTAAAATCCAAATTTTTGCGAAAATCGTTAGAGCCGTTTTTGAGATAAAATTTACCCCCCCCCCCCCCCCCCCCACACACACAATTTTTGCTCGCATTATAGTACAAGATAAACTGTTTATTCAGTTAATTGACAGCGTCGGTGTTCATTTACACAATCCTCACAGTGGGTGACCGATATCACCTAATAATATCGGTGACGGTGGTGGCAGCTATAACTACTACGGACTTTCTTCAAAGTTGTGCGGGCTGAGAGGGAACGTCCGACAAATTGATGGCAGCGTCGGGATAGAATCGTCTGAGACCAGTGACCAGCGAGCCGTGTTGCAGTGTGTTAGTGCCGGAGTACCCAGTGGAATTCTTGCGTGGTAATGCCGGATCGTCGAGCGGAATTTTAGAGAAATAAAAATCAAGCGTCGAGGGAACTAAAGTGTTGTGCCGTATCTTTATTAGAGAGAACTGAACTAAGTGTTGTGCCATATTGTCGCCAAATCGGGGAACCACCGGTGAATAGAAGAGTACCCCAGCAGATAAAGTACAAGGTAAGGTGTTTTGATCATTTCCTTCTGCTGACATCTCGAACCAATTTGTGTTGTTGTATAATTAATAGTAATTTAAGTAAATTGTCTAGATCATTTATGTGCATTTAAATAATTATGGGTCAATCCATTTCAAGTGGTCCAGAAAATATTTTTTTGGTCGCTCGACCATTTTTAAAAAATCTGAAATTTTTTGTACAACAACACTAACATGACAGAAGTTCAAAATGACCGTTCTTTTAATTTTACTATTTTTTGTTTGTGCATGGCGGCCATCTTTGTTTCATCGTGTGCAGCGATTTTCTCAGATACTAGGATACACAAAATTGTAAATATCTCGTCTTCTATTTTCCCAATTGAAATGGGGTTTGCAGCATTTTGTTCAGAATAAAATAGGCTAAATATACAGTGTAAGAAAAATTTTGAAAAATAAATTTTTACAAGTGAAATTTTAGCCCAAAATTTACGATTTTTTCCAAAATCTATCCGTTTGCAAGAGGAAAATTTTCATGCAAGAGAAACTGTCAACCTTACACAATTTTTTCTACAAATAATTCAAAAGTGCGTGTACTCATACACCAAGTCCAAGATCTGGGAGTTAGTTTCTCTTTGCGAAAAAAATTCCGAAATTCGTCAAAAATTTCAAAAATCGCACTTTTTAGGCTTTGATATCTCTGGTGGGGCACGAGATAAAAATCTGAAATTTTGGCCTGTGATAGTATTGTGTAATAGCATTATGTACAAAAAATTTCAAGAAGGAGATTTGACTACAAGCTAAGATATGACATGGAAAATATGTAAAAACAATACTGTCAAACTATTGTAAACCTACTATGTAATTGTTCAACAAGACTGTCAACCTTGCACAATTTTTTCTACAAATAGGTCAGAAGTGTCTGTACTCATACACCAAGTCCCATATCTGGGAAATGATTTCTCTTTCCGAAAAAAATTCCGAAATTCGTCGAAAATTTCAAAAATCGCACTTTTTAGGCTTCGATATCTCTGGTGGAGCACGAGATAAAAATCTGAAATTCTGGCTTTTGATAGTATTATGTAGTAGTGTTATGTACAAAAAATTTTAAGAAGGAGATTTGACTAAAAGCTGAGATACGGTGATTAAAAAAATGTTAAGAAATGCTATTACGAGTACATTAGGAGAAATGAGATTAGTCTCTTTTATTACAATATTTACACAGAAAATATCGTTTGTTGAAAACAGTTAAATGATAAGCATTTAATTTACAAAATACTATATATGCTCAACAAAGAGCTTAACAATATTTACGAGAGATGTTATGAGTTCGACCAGTTACTGTTGTCAGTCCATCAGGCTGTTCTTTCTAAAAATTTTATTTGAAGCCCCCCCAAGTCTTGTCATCCCTTGTTAACTTGAATGAAATTCTCTAGGTTTAATAATTGAAGCCATGTCAACTCGATCAGTTGCAATTCATTGTCTGTAATTTACTTTTCCTGAAATGTGTTCCGAGTAAAATTGTTGCAATAGCATTTCTAGTAGATTTGTTCATCTGGACAAATAGTGTATTGGCTTAGCATACATTCTGAATTGTTTAAATCACACAGAAGCATTTGAAAAAGGTATTTGTAACTAATATTTAACTTTGTACCATAAGTGATTATTTTAAAATTTTGAATGTATGAACAATTACATAGTATGTTACAATAGTTTGGCAGTATTGTTTTCACATATTGTCCATGTCATATCTCAGCTTGTAGTCAAATCTCCTTCTTGAAAATTTTTGTACATAACACTACTACACAATACTATCAAAGGCCAGAATTTCAGATTTTTATCTCGTGCTCCACCAGAGATATCAAAGCCTAAAAAGTGCGATTTTTGAAATTTTCGACGAATTTCGGAATTTTTTTTCGCAAAGAGAATCATTTCCCAGATCTGGGACTTGGTGTATGAGTACACGCACTTTTGACCTATTTGTAGAAAAAATTGTGCAAGGTTGACAGTCTTGTTGAACAATTACATAGTAGGTTTACAGTAGTTTGGTAGTATTGTTTTCACATATTTTCCATGTCATATCTCAGCTTGTAGTCAAATCTCCTTCTTGAAATTTTTTGTACATAACGCTACTACACGATACTATTATAGGCCAAAATTTCAGATTTTTATCTCGTGCCCCACCAGAGATATCAAAGCCTAAAAAGTGCGATTTTTGAAATTTTTGACGAATTTCGAGATTTTTTTCGCAAAGAGAAATTAACTCCCAGATCTTGGACTTGGTGTATGAGTACACGCACTTTTGAATTATTTGTAGAAAAAATTGTGTAAGGTTGACAGTTTCTCTTGCATGAAAATTTTTCTCTTGCAAACGGATAGATTTTGGAAAAAATCGTAAATTTTGGGCAAAATTTCACCTGTAAAAATTTATTTTTCAAAATTTTTCTTACACTGTATATTTAGCCTATTTTATTCTGGACAAAATGCTGCAAACCCCATTTCAATTGTAAAAATAGAAGACGAGATATTTACAATTTTGTGTATCCTAGCATCTGAGAAAATCGCTGCACACGATGAAACAAAGATGGCCGCCATGCACAAACAAAAAATAGTAGAATTAAAATAATGGTCATTTTGAACTTCCATCATGTTAGGGTTGTTGTACAAAAAATGTCAGATTTTTAAAAAATAGTCAAGCGACCAGTGCTGGACCACTTGAAATGGATTGACCCTTATGTTCAGATAGGTAGGAAGTATCAATAACCATATTTGCTATTGTTTTAAGGAAAGGTCATAATAATTTGAGCTAATATTATTTTCTATATTTTGGTAGTAAACAAAATTAATGCTTTGTGTTAATAGTAGTTGGAAGGAATAATTAAATTTACTTAAATTTAAATTATTGTTAAAGTAATATTTAAATGAAGCAATATTGTTTAAGTTTGAAGAGTTGATAACAACATTTGCTTAGAATTTTAATTGGCTAGAAGTAGTGGGGAAAAAAAGGCTCTCAAGAAAAAAAAAAAAAAGGCTCAAAAGAGGGCCTTTAGTGAGGAAAAATAAAAGTGAAGATTTTGAATACATTTGTTTTAAGTGTGAGAACCAGTATTGAATTTGGAAATATTTTAGTGAGGATAATTGTAGAAATTTATATATGCATTTTATACAATTCTTCTTTATGTGGATGTTTTTATTGACAGCAATACGTTTATTCAATTTCAACGTATCAGTACTATTAGGTAATTCTCTATATTGCATAGTAGTCAAATCGAATTACTGCTTTACCTTTTGTTTTATTGGAAGTAAATTGTGTGATATCAATGGTCGAGGAAAATCAGATTCTATAATAGGTTAATAAGAAATACATTGATTATCTGAAGGGTATTAATTAGTATACTAAGTGGAGATATAACTCCACTAAGTTAGAAATTTAGGAAATTTTAATTTGGTAGGTTTAAATATTATTGTACTGTAGGGTGGTAGTAACAATCGGAGAAGGTATGGCTTTCTTATTAAACTAAAAAAAGTGGATCTTCAGGTGATAGACGAAGAATTGGGTGTTCAATTCGCGGAAGATGATACCAGAATTCAGCTTAGGACAAAGATAATAGACAGTGATGGGTATAACGAGGGGGTTATTAAGGAATCATCTGACGCTATTGTTGCAGAACGATTAGAGCGCGAAGAAAAACAGGAAAAGTTAGAGTGCGAAGAAAAACAGGAAAAATTAGAACGCGAAAAATTAGAAAAACAGGAAAAATTAGAACGCGAAAAGTTAGAAAAACAGGAAAAGTTAGAAATTGAAAAATTAAGGATGGAACATGAATTAGAAATGGAGAGGCTAAGAGTTCAATGATCGGCAAATAATTTTAATGGGTCTAGGGAATCTAGTAATGAAAGTAACATTGAAAAATTGATCAAAAGTGTTAAAACTCTGTCTATCAAAGTACCAGAAGGGACTGAGGGATGGAACTTATTTTTCAACAGTTTAGAAAGGGCATTCAAAACTAAAAATGTACCGGAAAACCAGCAGGCCGAAATTCTACTAAATATGTTAGGAGATAAGGCGGATAATTTGTTGATTTATACCACTGGGGAACAAATGGAGAATTATGAGGAATTAAAGGAGTTAGTCCTAAGGGAACATGAGCCGATACCCAAGGCGTGTTTGGAAAATTTTAAGAAGGCTAAGAGAAACCAGAATGAAACTCGTGTATTATTTGTATCGCGTTTAATAGCGATAGGGGAAAATTAAAGTAAGATTAGAGGTGCTGACTCTTATGAAAAAGTCAATCAGTTAATAGTTACTGATAAGTTAGTAAGTACGTTAGATGAGGATACTGCATCATATATTGGGTTAACTCACCAGGGTAAATGGTTAGAAGCTTCTAAAATTGCTAGAGAATGTGACCATTATTTTGACCATAAAAATAAGTCTTATGCAGTTACGTATAAAAGTTTTAAAGGCAAAGATAGGTATGTAAATCATGAAAAAATTAAACCGATCGAGGGAGGATAGTAAAGTTAGTGGTAATTGGAGACAAAACGGGAGTAATGAGACTAATTCTTTTTCGGATAGGAAAATAGATTTTAACCTTCCTACCCTGTTCAAATTTTACTCAATCTTGATAAAAACATTTCACACCAGAATTGTTATTTAAAACATTTTAATATATTTCATTGACTTATTTCTCAGAATCTATTACTTAACTTCCTTTATGAAAAAAGTTCTGTTTCGTATCGTATAAAACGAATTATAGTTATGGGTCGATTAGACCCATTCAGGGTTCCTACCCTGAATGGGTCTAATCGACCCATAACTATAATTCGTAAGGTACCTAGATTCGTAGGTAAGAAACCTAGTGATGCTTCAGCTCCTAAATGCTTTAAATGTGGTTTGAGAGGTCATTACCAACGTTTTTGTAATAAAGTGGGTAATGAGGGGAATAGTAATGGTAATAAAGAGCGAGACCAGAAGGCGGGTGTACATAAGATTGTGGTAAAAGAAAGCAAAGAGTTATCTAATGGAGCTATTGTGGCGAGGTTATCGGCAAAGGCCGACCAGAGAACTAATGTTATTGGTGAGAAATTAAATAAACTTGAGAAAATTGAAGTTAGTGTAAATGGGCAAAAAGCAAAGGGATTGGTTGATTCTGGATGTGAAATTAGTGTTATTCATAAAGATTTGGTACAGGAAGAGAAATTGAAAGGAGCGCGTAGTATTTATTTACAAGGGTTATTTGGTGAAGCAGTTAAATCATCGTTGGTTAAATTACCATTAGCTATTCCGCAATTCGGACAAACTAATATAATTCATCAGGAAGTACTTTGCGCAGTGACCGATAACATTAATGAGCAAGCAATTTTACATCCCGAGGTGATTAGTGAGTTGTCAGGTGTCAACCGCGTGGAGCCATTGCTAGAGTCCGAAGAATTAGAAAATTCGGAAATTATTATTGATAACTCGAGTGAACAGGAAGATATGAGTAGCAATAGTTGTAATGTTTACGCAATAGAAGCGAGATCGCACAATGTACAAAGTCAGAATCCAGAAAAAACGGAAGTGGAGAAAGATAATAAAGCTATTGTTAGCAATTCAGATTTGTTTAAGAAATCCCAATTGGAATGTAAAGAGTTAGAGAGAGCTTGGGAATTAGCTAAAACGGAAAAAGAGGATTATTATATTGTAAATGGCTTATTATATCATAAAGAGAAATTGGTAGGCGAAACTATAGCGCAATTAGTAGTACCCAAGATAAGAACGGAAGAAATCCTAAAATTAGCGCATACTTCGGTATTTAGAGGGCATCATGCAGCCAAGAAAACGTTACAGAGAATCAGGTATTCATTTAATTGGGAGGGGATGGCGAAAGAAACTAAACAATTTTGTGAGTCATGTTTAGAGTGCCAATTGACCAGAGTGGTTAAAGTAAATGATAGAGCTCCTCTTTCCCCAGTATCGCGGCCGAAACTTCCATTTCAGGTAGTTAATGTTGATTTAATTGGGCCTATTGATCCTAAAAGTTCACAAGGGCATCAGTATATACTAACTTTAATTGATCAACATACCAGATGGGCGGATGCGATCTCTCTAAAAAATTTAACTGCTAAAACCGCGTGTGATGCGTTACTTTAAATATTTATGAGGACAGGAATTCCAAATATAATCGCCTGCGATAATGGAACCAATTTCGCTGCCGACTTAACGAAAAAATTTGAGAAAATGTTAGGCGCCAGTCCACGATTTTCGACCCCACAGTATCCGCAGTCTAACGGTCGTGTGTAACGTTTTAATCAGACTCTTAAACGTATGTTACATCACACTATTAGAGAAGAAGGGAAAAGATGGCATGAACAAATACCATTTATATTATGGGCTTATAGGGAAGTCCCAAATTCTAAGACGGGAATCGCACCTTTCCAGTTATTATATGGTAGAGCGCCGGAGGGTCCTTTGTCGATTATCAAGTCATCCTGAGCAGGAGAAAATAAGGGGGCGCAGTTAGATACTACGCCGATTCATGAGTATTTGAATAAACTTAGGAGACGCTTAGAAAGAACCGCAAATGAGGCAAAATTATCGTCTGAGGTGCAACAAAATAGAATGGTGTATCATTATAACTTAAGGTCAAAAGAAAAAACGTTTGAAGTAGGCGATAAAGTAATACTGTTAATTCCCGATTCAACTAATAAGTTATGTTCTAGGTGGCAAGGGCCGGCAACTGTCGTCGAAAAACGAAACCAGCATTCGTTTATAGTTGAGTTAGCCGACGGGAGTAGGAAGCATGTGCACCAAAATAAAATAAGAGACTTTATTGCTAAATGTAATATAGTTAATATTGTTTTCGAAGGTGATGAGGAATTTGGAGAAGTTGGGGAAATTCCTATTTTGAACCGGAATCAAGAGATAGAGAGGTTCGAAATAAAAGGGTTGTCTAATAATCAAGTCGAAGATATAAAGTCTATTTTGAGCGAGAATAAAGAGGTGTTTATGGGTCCTGTACGACCAGCGGAAATAGGGGAACGTCGTATTGATCTGAAACCGGGGGTGGCCAGGAAAAAGCCAAAGTTATATAGTGTACCGGTAGCTTATAAAGAGGAAGTAGATAGGCAGATTCAGGAGTTATTAGAATTAAATCTAATCGAAGTGTCAAATGCTGAAATTGTAACGGATGGCTGTCCGTACTGGGTGTTGAATGCAGACATAACTCAGAATATAAGATAAAACCAGTTTATTTAAAACGGTTAGGGCTCAAGGGCAGTGGAGCAGTTCTTTAATTTTAATAACTGGTAACAATACTAAAAGATTAAACTCATACTCACAGCTCCGGCACTAACTCAATCGAGGCACTTCGGATCAACTTCTCACGTAAGCGTCAGCCAAACTGCTAGATAAAACTTTATTAAACAGCCCGTGGCTGTGGGACACTCTTTATTAACTTTGAACTACTCAACGTAAATAATTACTATCTCTTACCAACGGTAAACTTCCCGAATCGCTCTCCTCTGAATGAACTAACTGCTGGCGGCTCACTGTAGAACTTCTGGCAGACACACTCAGCTGGTTTTTGCTGCTAGACACCACTAGCTGGCTAACGCCGCTAGACACACCACACACACTCAAACTCCAAGCTTTTATATGCTGCAAACTGAGATACTAAAAATTTACATATTACTTCTAACCGCGACATAACTGTAGAATCCGAGAAAGACACACACGCTCTAGAAAGTTAAAGTAAAAGAGAGGATAGATGTCGCTTTCACGCTTACACATGTTAAATCATTGACGTCACGATCTCAAAAATGCTAGAGTGCCTTTATTACAAAGGTCATTCCCTCACAACCCCCCCCCTCGGACTCTACAGAGAAAAAGGACTGGGCAAAATGCATGCCCTGGACTTTTTCTTGTTATACATTTCAAACCGTACAAAAACAAAGTGATGGGTGAAATTTGGCACCGAAACATAACTTTTAAAATATTAACTTTAACCCACCACTACAAAAACATCAGTTTGCATCAAATATTCACATATTCAATCACAATCATCCTTCTATCTTAAAAATAACCTCCATAAAACTTTCAAAACTTATAAAACTTCCAAAACCAACTACTTCTTTTTAAGAATAACCCACTCCACTGGGAGTGCTAAAATTCATCAAAACACTAAACTTACGAAATATTCCCCAATACTGAAATACAACTGTAACTTTACCAAAAATTTCTCCATAAAACTTTCCTAATACTAGAATTTGCACCAAGTCCAAAAAACCCAATGCGCAAAATTTTCCTCAGCAAAATTCAAAACTCATCTAAAATTAAATTTACTTCATACTACAATAACTCCATGCTACAATAACTCTGTGCTACTACGTAATACCTAATAACCATAAGCCAATGAACTCACTCCCAAAAATTCGTTAGACCTAGCTCCACTTTAACAATATTTGGGGTAACATACGTACAGTTTTACATTGTTGTGCTTATGCAATAATAATCTATAAAAATCTATAAAACTTTACAAAACAAAGTGACGTCATCACATAACTCTTCATCTCTATTAACTAAAAGAAAAATAGCAGTATCAATATATAACACAGGTATACTTCCTTGCAAGAAAATCACATTAACATTCAATCTTAATACAATACAATTTCATATTCAAATGTAACATAAAACTTTGCAACTTGCGGAAACCACTCCCAACTCAAGTTATTGGGACGCAATGCATGAACTCCGAACGATAGGAAGAAAGTTAATTCATTAAATATTAGTACAAGAGATAGAAACGCGTGTCACGGACTTCTTGACCGCAAAAAACGTGCCCGCCTGATCCGTGGCGCGTGTACAAAATAACCCAAATTACTATCTGTGCCTTTCTGAAAATTAAACATACATTAACATACATTTTATAACTCATGAACAGTATAACAATATAATAACATTTTAACAACTAACATAACAACTTAACAATAGATCCAGAATTTTTAAAAGCAGTTAAGACCAAAATTTCAAACATACATAAAAGTAACAATTTTGCAAACAAATTTTGAACACAATTAAGCACCATTCGTGAGTCAGTCAAAACATTTCCAAAAAAATGGCCAAACATACAAAGCAGTCTATCCGCTTTTCATTCCTTCACATTGCTACCACATATATGCACTCTAATAGAAATTTAATAAAGAACATGATCACCCAATTGTAGAGATGATTCGCTGCTAGCCGGCTTCATACTACAGGCTTTCTCCTCTTGTCCCAAAAACCTTGCACGAAGGATCTGTCCTCATCAGAACTGAACGGTGACGCCACAGTTGACTGTCGTGCCTGCAGCCTGGTCCTGAATGGATGCCGTGGGACACTTGTAGATTCCACTCGACGACTCCGCTCTGATCGGTTCGCTGGGATCACTCCATGGCGAGATTCAAACTGCTGATGCTGGTACTCTGAATGTTGTCTCCTCTTTCTAGATGCACCTGAAGTTACTGAAGATCCTAGGCCACGTTTCTGTACAGATCTATGCTGCCTTTATTGGGCAAAAAATCAGATTTAAAAGTTCTTTTAACAGTTTGACGAGTGTCCATGTAAAGTTTTTTTCGAGGATTAAGTATTGAAGACGTTGAACTATTGGATAACTTATGTTTTTGAGGTTGCTGTCTAATAAGTGAAGGAACGGGACAGTTTATGATCTTTTGCCTTTTATGGCTAGAGTTGCAAAAAGTCGGTTTATTCCCGGGTTTATTTCCAATAGACCAGGTTTATTCCCAGGTTTATTCCCAAGAAACCGAATTATTCCAAAAAATCCTGGGTTTTTTCCAGGTTTATTCCTAAAAACCCGGTTTATTCCCGGGTTTAAACCAGGTTTTTTCTAACCTTTGCAACGCTATTTATGGCACACTGAGTCTGACGTATTTGACACTGCTCTTTTATTTTTATTATCATACTTTGCTCTCGGTTTAATAGACTTCAATAACAGTTTTTGGGGCTGTTTGACCAGATTTTCTTTTTGAATATTGATGAAAAGAATTAGATGGAGAAGTGCTGGACTCGGGACACTCATTGGATCGAGAATTTTGCGAAACACCACTCGACACATGAGAAACTTCACTACCATCTTCTGTAAACTTATAAACTCTAACCTTATCCAAATTAACTGTCATTCTTTCACCATTGACATTAACAACCAAATTATTATTCCGAACTTCCAGAACTTCAAACGGATCCACAAACTTTGGACCAAACTTAGCTACCCTCTTTTGACGGCTTGAACTTAACCAATGCTTTTCTACTAGCACAAAATCTCCAACTTTCACTTCCAACTCCCTCCTACGCATATTATAATATTGTGCTTGCTTCTCCTGTGCTTTTCCCATCTGAACTTGAGCCTCCTTAGCCAACCTCTCAATATCCTGGCACATAAACCAACTTTCTGCATCCGATACCATAACTAGCCTTTGAAATGGAGTAATGACTTTTCTACCCAAAAATAACTCAGCCGGCGTTTTCCCCGTCGACTCATGAACTGCCGTACGAAGTGCATACGCAAAATGCTGCAGAAACTGATTTGAATGTCAATTTGAATGATGGTCCCAATTTGAATGATGTGAACCAACGTAAGAAGAAATCATTTGAATTAATGTACGATTTACACGTTCAGCCATACTAGATTGTGGACGATAAGGAACAGTAAAAGAATGATCGATCTCCAGCTTTTCACACAGAGCCTTAAATATATCAGAAATAAAACAAGGGCCATGATCGCTAACTACCCTAATTGGTGCACCATATTTAGAAATATAATTATCGAAAAATGCATCGGCAACTGCAAGTGCAGAAGCCTTCCTGAGGGGGACTAACTCTACCCATTTACTAAAATAATCAACTATAACTTGTACAAATCTATATCTTTTAGGATTAGACAATGGATAAGGACCGATTAAATCTACACCTACACATTCATTAGGAAAATTTACTTTAATAGGAATTAATTTCCCAGCTGGACTTACATTTTTATAATTATAACGCTGGCATGTGCTACAGCTGGGGACATAAGCGCGCACTGCTTCCCGCATTTTAAAGAAGTAGCAGGATTCACAAATTCGAGCATAAGTTTTCTTGATTCCTAAGTGACCTGCTAATGGATTATCATGAAATTCTTTCAAGATGGCCTTACGAAGACTAGTCGGAATAAAAACTCTTAATTCACCACGTGAATTTACAATTTTAGAATAAAAAAAACCATCGATAAGCTTAAAAGATTGGGACCATTTCTCAAACATAGGCACATTTGCACTCGGGACATCATCAAGGTTTTCCAAGTAACGATATAAACTTCCAAACTCCTCATCTTGTTTCTGTTCCCTTATTAACTGCTCTCGCGACCTTAACACCAACGAAGACAATGCACAACACTTAACCTCCTCCATGACCTCTAAACCACCGTGCGGGTTCCGAGACAAAGCGTCCGCTACCGCATTTTCCTTGCCAGCCCTATGTTCTATAACAACATTATACTCTGCTAACTTCAAACACCATCTAACCATGCGAGAAGACAAACCCTTTCCATTAGTAAACTTCATCAAAGCTGAATGATCCGTAATGACCTTAAATGGTATATTTGTGAAGAAACAACGAAATTTATTCAAAGCCAAAATTACTGCAAGACACTCTCGTTCTGTAATCGAATAATTTCTTTCAGCTGCATTTAAAATCCTAGAAGCAAACGCTATCGGTCAACCTTTCTGTGCTAACATAGCTCCAACCCCCACTGCACTCGCATCGCAATACACTTCAAACTGAGACGAATAATTGGGGTGAGCCAAAACAGGTGGAGAAACTACTGCCTCTTTTAATAATTCAAACGATCTCTGAGCCACTGACGACCATACAAACTTCACCCTTTTCCTTTTTAAATTATACAATGGTTCACATAATTCTGAAAAATGTGGAATGAACTTAGCGAACCAAGCCACCATCCCTAAAAATGTCGCCACTTCCTTACTATTTTTGGAGGTATTCATTGACGTAATTGCCTCAATTTTCTCATTATCTATATTAATACCATCACGCGTAATTTTTACTCATAAATACTTAATTTCTTTTTTCAAAAATTTACATTTTTCCAACTTAACTGTTAACCCAGCATCTCTTAACAACGTAAATACTTCCCTCAATAATCTTAAATGTTCTTCAAAAGTAGCTGCCATTATAATTATATCGTCCAGGCAGACCAAGACACCCTTACCAAGCAAAGGTTTAAGGATATTATTCATGGCCTTCTGGAATGTTTTCGGCGCTCCCGATAAACCGAAACTCATTCTCTTAAAGGCGAAACAATCGTCCCGAGTAATAAACACAGTTTTAGGTATATCCTCCGGCTTCATTGCAATTTGAAAATAACCTGACGTAAGATCTAACGTTGACATATAATTCGTACTCGTTATATTAGCCAAAATGTCATCAGTTACTGGAATAGGATACTGAGGGTAATGCGTTATTGCATTTAACTTCCTATAGTCTACTGCAAATCTCTATGCCTCCGGACTATCTAAACTTTTCCCATTATTCTTACGACATAACACTACCGGCGATGCAAAAGGAGACTCAATTGGATTATTTAATATCGTCCGCGAGCATTTTCTGAATATGATAATCAATTATACCTTGTGTAACCTTGTCATAACGATATGGTTTACTAGGAACAGGTGCTTTCAAACCAATATCAATCCCATGCCACGCAACATGCGTTAAACCCGGTTTATCAGAAAAAACTTCACCAAACTCATTCAAAAACTTATTAAATTCCTCCTTCTCGATTTCACTTAAACCAGACTCCCCCAAATCAACTGACACTGAAGCAGGCTCTTTCTTACTCACATTCTCTTCATTATTCACGATCAACGACTTTTTAAAGAAATCCAGACTAATTCCTCTATCCTTCATATAATCCACACCAACTATACAATGCACTGTTAATCCATGTAACACACAAAACTCCCAACATGTCTTAACAGAACGAATTTCAACTTCTAAATCTACTGAACCCTTATTATCACAAGCTACTCCCTGCGCCGACTGAACCACCAGACTTAACCTCTTCAACTTCTTATACGAAAAATATTTACGATAACAATAATAAGAAATAAACGACTCATCTGCCCCTGTATCGAAGACACTTTTAACGACAATACCATCTAACACAATTAACACTTCAGATAACTCAACCGGATTAATAGTAACTTTATTCAAACTCACAGAAGGCTTTTCCACTTTAACCTGTGACTGCATACCTTCCGAAATACAGTCACCTACCAATTTAACTGACCCGACTTCTTACAGTGGCGGATCCAAGGGGGGGGTCATGGGGGTCATGACCCCCCCCTG
The DNA here is from genome assembly GCA_964019185.1 of Maratus speculifer. NCBI lineage: Eukaryota > Metazoa > Arthropoda > Arachnida > Araneae > Salticidae > Maratus > Maratus speculifer. The sequence goes on from OZ025303.1 coordinate 180,413,828, forward strand.
GAGCTCTTCAAAGAGGGATGTACAATGTAAGTAAAAAGTGCTAAAACAGGAACGCAAAATAACGTCTAATCGAAAGAATTTGCGCTTTTTTCGAAACTGATCGAGGAAATTCGCAAATTTTCCGCACCTGGTCGACATAATTCACAATTTTTCCGCACCCGATCGGTGAAATTCGCGATTTTTGCAAAGCCGAATCACAAAATTCACAATTTTTCCATGCCTAATCGACGAAATTCACGATTTTTTTGGGTGCGATCGACGAAATTTGAGATTTTTCCACGAATAGTCTGCGAAATTTGCGATTGATTGACAAAATTCACGATTTTTCCGTGCCCAATCCACGAAATTAGCTCATTTTCCCGTTCTTGTTCGATGAAATATGAATTTTTCCGCGCACGAACAATTGGCGATTCAAGCGCTCGAATACGCCATCTGGTGGAGAAAAGACGTAATTTCTCCATTCAGGATAACGCCGTGTAAGCTCATTGCATTACATGCATTTTAAATTTATTCAGAATAATTATTATTTTGCACAATTTCAGATTTCCTGTAACTTTTGGGTTCTGTCTTATATGACGAAGTAAATATTATACGAATTTGAATATCTAAAACTTTTAAAAACATTTATAATAAAGAATTGTTTCAATGGGACTTTAACATTAGTTAAAGGGAAATTAAAGGGACAGTTATCCTGTATCGAAGGCTGCGAGCAGCGCCTCTATAGGCCGTATTAGTTCCCAATGAAATATGCGTTTCTTAATTGACTGACGAAATCTGCATTTTTTTTTTTTTTCCCGCAGTAAATTGATGAAATCCGTAATTTTTTTCTCGCGATAAACTGACGAAACTCACGATTGTTCTGCAGCCGCTCAGAGATTTTTTTTTATTTTTCCGAGCTTCATCGACAAAATTTGCGGTTTTTCCGAGCCCTATCAACAAAGTTAGCGTTTTTTTTCGTTCCGAATCGAAAAAATTCGCGGGTTTATTGTACTCGATCGCCCGAATTCGTGCTTTTTACGAAGCCGATCGACCATATTCGTGATAATTTCTTTCCTGATCGATGGAATTGTCAATTTTTGCTCGCCATATCAACGCAATTCGCAAATTTTTTCATTCCCGATCGACTGTATTTGCGCTTTTTACGAAACTGATCGACCATATTTGCGACATTTTCGTTTCCGATCGACAAAATTCGCAATTTTTTCGTGCCCTACCATAAACGATTTTTTTCGTTCCCGATCGACTAAATTCACGCTTTTTACGAAAGCGATCGACCATATTCGGGATTTTTCCGTGCCCAATCGACGAGATTCGCGCCTTTTTCCGTTCTTGTCCATGAAATACGCATTTTTCCGTACCGAACAATAAAATTCGTGATTCTTAACTGAATGATGAAATCTGCATTTTTCCTCGCCGTAAATTGATGAGATCTGTGATTTTTTTTCTCGCGATAAACTGATAAAACTCGCTATTGTTCTGCAGCCACTCAAAAAAATTTTCGATTTTTCGGCGCATCATCGACAAAATCTTCGATTTTTCCTTGCCCTATCAATGAAATTAGCGATTTTTTCGTTCGAAATCGACAAAATTCGCGAGTTTTTCGTACCCAATCGCCCGAATCGCTCTTTTTACTAAGACAATTGACCACATTCGTGATGATTTTTTTCCCTATTCACAAAATTGGTAATTTTTGCGTTTCATATCAACTCGAAATTCGCGATTTTTTAATTCCCAATCAACAAAATTCGCGATTTTTCCGTTCTCGATCGAATAAATTTGCGCTTTTTACGAAACGATCGACAAAATTGGGGGTTTTCCTTGCCTTATTAACGAAATTTTTCGTTCCAGATCAACAAAATTCGCGATTTTTTTGTGCTCGATCAACAAAATTTGCAATTTTTCTGATACAGACAAAATTCGAGATTTTTCGAAAGTCGATAGACAAAACTCGTGATTTTCCAATCTCCAGTTGACGATATTTTCGATTTTTCTGCGCCCGGTCAACGAAATTCGCGTTTTTTTGCGCGATAAACAAACAAAACAGGCGGCTTTTCCGCAACCTATGAACAAAATTTGCAATTTTTTCAAGTATTATAAAAAAAATTAGATTTTTTTCCTTGCCTGATAAATGGAATCTGAGATTTTTCGTGTCGATCGACAAAATTCGTGATTTTTCCGTGCCTAATCGACAAAATTCGCGATTTTTTTCATGCCCCATCGGCGAAATTCGCTACTTTTTATCGTAATTCCGTTTTCACAAGATTTACTGTATTTAAAAATTGTTTCATTAAATCATCTGTCAAAAGTTGTGACCCCCCCCTGGAGGTTGGGCTGGATCCGCCCTTGACTTCTTAACACATCTCCTTTGCATTGATCTACCTTCAAAATTCTCATTCGAAGTGAATCTTCTTACTTGCGAAGAAACATTCTTGTCCCGTACTCCCCTTTCCGATCATAACCACTATTTTGCCTATTTCCATACATATATCTATCACCACTTTTAAAATTGTTAGCACCACCAGAATTCCTATTACCATTACTAGTATTCGATATATTACGACCAAATCCATAATTTCCATTACTCAAATTATTACGCATAAATCGCTGTCCCCCTCTCACATTCATATCACCCTCATTTCTCAAACTACTATCCGTGACAGGTTTCTGTCGAGGGCTACGCGAATCCCATTGATCCGAGCTATGCCGAGTCTCATACTTCGATAAAATTTGGTGCATTTCTGAAAAGTTCTTAGGTGCTCTAATCTCGATATAGTCCTGTATATTTGCATTAAAGAGAGGAAGAACTATGTCCAATAATTCCTCAAATGTGATATCTAAATCCAACTTATTTTTCAATTCAAGCTTACGTAGGTAAAACTTTGATGCTGATTCGTAAATATTCTGCTTATTGCAGTAAAATTCTTTCCTCAAAATACTCTTATCTTTAACGCTAGGAAAAGCTTTTTTTAACTCAATCACAGTCTGCTCAAATCGTTTAGCCTCGTCATAAATCAAAAATTTTCCTATATTTTCTAACCGCAAAAGTGCTTCGCTCTTGAGAGAGCATTTAAGCACTATATATCTATTTTTCTCAGGTATATTATTGAACAAAATATAATCATCCAATTGTATTAGAAATTCCTTAACGTCACATGCACCGGTAAAATAAACACGTGGCACAAGTTCACAATGTCCGACTTTTTGTTGGGCGCCATTTGTAACGGATGGTTGTCCGTACTGGGTGTTGAATGCAGACATAACTCAGAATATAAGATAAAACCAGTTTATTAAAAACTGTTAGGCTCAAGGGCAGTGGAGCAGTTCTTTAATTTTAATAACTGGTAACAATACTAAAAGATTAAACTCATACTCACAGCTCCGGCACTAACTCAATCGAGGCACTTCGGATCAACTTCTCACGTAAGCGTCAGCCAAACTGCTAGATAAAACTTTATTAAATAGCCCGTGGCTGTGGGACACTCTTTATTAACATTGAACTACTCAACGTAAATAATTACTATCTCTTACCAACGGTAAACTTCCCGAATCGCTCTCCTCTGAATGAACTAACTGCTGGCGGCTCACTGTAGAACTCCTGGCAGACACACTCAGCTGGTTTTTGGTACTAGACACCACTAGCTGGCTAACGCCGCTAGACGCACCACACACACTCAAACTCCAAGTTTTTATATGCTGCAAAGTGAGATACTACAAATTTACATATTACTTCTAACCGCGACATAACTGTAGTATCTGAGAAAGACACACACGCTCTAGAAAGTTAAAGTAAAAGAGAGGATAGATGTCGCTTTCACGCTTACACATGTTAAATCATTGACGTCACGATCTCAAAAATGCTAGAGTGCCTTTATTACAAAGGTCACTTCCTCACAAAATTAGTCATCCAATTGTTTGCGTGTCGAAAAAAGCCGCAACTGTTAGACTTTGTATAGATTATAGAGCTTTAAATTCGGTAACTCAGGTTCCAACCTTTCCGATGAAAGATTCACAAGAAATCATGTATACCGCAGGGGCGGCTAAATATTTATCTTCGATTGATTTATTGAGGGGTTATTGGTAGATTAAAATGACTGAGGAGCGTTAACATTTGACAGCTTTTACAACGCACAACGGAACTTATCAGTGGCGTACTATACCTTTTGGATTATCAGGGGTGGCTGCTACGTTTCAGGAAGATATGAATGAGGTTCTTCAAGGTCATCGGAGGTATACGGAAGCATATATTGATGATGCCATCATTTTTTCCGACACCTGGGAAGAGCATTGTGAGCATGTTAGAGCTGTCATTGAAGAGCTGAAAAATAGAAATTTTACGATTAGGCTGGATAAATGTAAATTTGGAGAGAAATTGACTAAGTTTTTAGGTCATGTAATTGGGGGTGGAACGCATGCATCGGATGAGGAGAAAATAGGAGCAATAAGGGATTTAAAGAGACCAAAAACTAAACAGGAAGTTAGATCTGTGTTGGGATTAATGGGATTTTACCGAGCTTATATTCCAAATTATGCCGAAATAGCTATACCGTTAACCGAATTAACCAAAGGGAAGGTTAAAAATACTGTACCATGGGATGAAAGGGCAGAAGAAGCATTTAATACTCTTAAAGATGAGTTATGTAAAGTGACGAGTTTGGCTACACCTACCGTGGGCCGGGAATATCAGCTCCACGCCGATGCTTCCGACCTTGCAGTAGGATGTTGTCTTACTCAAAAAGATGAAAAGGGTCAGTTTAAACAGATAGCTTTTGCCAGTCAGAAATTGTCAGGGGCTCAGCGTGCTTGGCCGAGTATAGAGAAAGAGGCTTGGAGTGTTCACTTCGGGTTCCGAAAGTTTGAAAAGTGGACCTATGGATCTCAAATTGAGATCATTACAGATCATAATCCATTAAAATTTCTCACTGAAACAACCCCAAGGTCCCCCAAACTCACTAGATGGGCTCTTGCCTTGCAACGCTAGAACCTGAGTATTTCTCATCGTCCAGGCGTTCAACATTTGAATGCTGATGCAATCTCTAGGCTACATAGACAGAGCTGGGAAGAACAACCAGTTGCTAGCCTATCAGCATCAACGATCAAGTAGTGGACAACCTTAAAGGGATGTCATCATATGTTTAATTTTTTTTGTGTATGTGTAATTATTTTTTAATTTTGTGTTTATAATAGTGTATTAGTTAATAGTGTATTGTTTATGTAATAATAATATTAGTACAAGGTTCAGTAGAGATGTCAGTAGATAATGTTCAGACACCTGGAAATACCTATGTAATAAGTATAATGAAGAAATCTGCAAAGAGACTATTGAACTCTTCTGCGATATTACTATATGTTTGGGGAAAATTAGCCCCTAAAAGGCATATTTTCCGCTAAGGTGGGGGGTGTCAGGATCTGAGACAACATCTGCTACAGATTGGAATTTCTGTTATTTCTCTATCTTAATATTTTATGTACTGTACCGGCTGTGTACTGGAATATTCAAGGTGACATTCTTTCTTTGTTAAAATGAGAATTGTCAGGTGAGCATGTGCAAGTGGTGAAGTGAGAAAGAGAATATTACCGAGAGGCGTGTTCATCCGTCAGCGATGTATGTGAATGATGAGCAAACAAGGAACATACCACGAATCAAGAAAGCAACGTGGAATGAGTGCCATGGGGAAGCTCCAAAAGGGGGTTGACACTGGGAAAAAGCAGTGATTTGAGAAGGGCAAGTCTTGTTTGAGATTTTGGCCGTTCGTATCTGGGCTGGTACCTAGAGAGCAGTGTAGGACAGAGGTCCTTGCAGAGAGGGCTCTGTGTCGGAGAGCGTAGGCTGAGTTCGTATCTGGAGAGCAAGGGATACAGACGTCCCGGTGTGTAGTGCTCTGGGCCGGATAGCGTAGGCCGAGTATCCATGTGTTAGGAGATTCGAAATTGATCTCCGGTAAAGTGAATCTAACGTGCATTGAGTGTGAGGGAGAAGGTGTAATTTGAACAGTACACAGCCAACTTTCTACTGTAATTAATTTAATGTTGAACCGGATCACCTATATCCGAGTTGTAACTGTATATAATTGAAATAGTGTATTTCTTGTGTACATATAGTATAAATAAACTGTTAATTCAGTTAATTGACAGCGTCGGTATTCATTTACACAATCCTCACACTGGTTGACCGATATTACCTAATGATATCGGTGGTGGCAGCTATAACTACTATGGACTTTCTTCAAAGTTGTGCGGGCTGAGAGGGAACGTCCGACAAGAGTTATGACTATTGCACACCAATTTAAATTTTGCAAAAACAACAAAATTTTGTTGGAATTACAAATTAAAAATACAAGACTTTAGTAGAACTCAAATAAAATTGATGAAATTTTGTTAAAATTTTATGAGAATGTTAACAATATTTTTTTGTCTGCGCAATAAAACTGATTTTTTACTTTATCTGAAAAATTCGCTTAAAACAACCAAAATGCACTCAACAAAACATGTTTTGTAGTTTTAATCAATTCATTATTCTGGGAGCAAATACGTTTCAAATGAAGTAAATATTCACATTGTGGCATCGTTTAAAGTAAAAAATCAATTTTATAAAAATTACGATATCTAACTTTTTTCACGGTCTCCTAATCCCTATAATTATACTTAGTAAAAGTTTACTCGTATCATAACAGAATACAACACAAAGAGTTTGACATCTGCATTACAAAAATAGACACAGTTATAAAATAGCTTGAGATTTTTGCAGGTGATTTTTTCTGTCATTAAAAAATGAATTCATTGATTAGTGTCAATATAGAATGCACAATATGGGACGTACTTCTACATGAATTAAAGTAATGAACTGAATGAATTAAAGTAATTCGAAATCGAAATCAAGGTGCAATGTTCTTTTTACGGCGAAACCACCTTTAGCAAGGGCGGCGCCAGAATTTGCCCGACGTGGGGGCACTGTATCCCCGACGGGGGGCCAAGTTCATAACATATATTAGAGGTCCCCGCGTGCTGGGCCAGGTGCTAAAAATTGCGTGGGCAAAAATTTCAAGGACCCAGTTCGTACAAAATAAATTAACGTTCCGGTCGGCGTAAAATTTAAAAAGTTTGCCTGCTTATATAGTCTAGCAAGTATTATATATATTAGCCTCTTCCCCCTCCCCCCCAAAAAAGTTAAAATCTCGACCCGACTTGACTCTAATTCTACAAAACAGGAATTTTTACTTCGATATGGTTATAAACTGTTTTACACGAAGAGTTCTGCTCAAAAAGAATTAATCTTTTTTTTTAAAACTCTTTGGAAAATAGTTGTTGATCTCGGTGGAGAACTGGAAAATCTGAAGCAGATCTGAATCTTTTTATTGATTGAATTCCGGAACTTATATTTTATTTTATTCGTTTTGTGATTGGTCCATATTTAATGTCCAAAAATGGAATACTTCTGTTGACACGATGACAAAAAAGTAATAAAAACTTTAAAAATATTAATAATTTGAAAACAAATTGTGATGAAGTTTGCAAACAAATTTCATTTAAAAGAGCATATTTTTCTCTACAAAATTTAAAATGTGCGATAAAAATTTAAAATGTGCGATATTTAGAAGTTTAAAAATTCGCAGTTCCGAAAATTGTAAAACTGAAATTTCATTTAAACCTTGTTTATGTTGGGCCTAGGAATATTAATGTTTAATCCATGTCGTACGTAATATATATGAGGCGTAATAATCGGTGCTCTACTGTAGGTATTACTGAATGCAAAAATACAAATGAAAAACTTACATAATTTTTTTAAAAAGTTAAATTATTATTATCAACAAAATTACGAATTCTGCGTATAAAGAAGTTTTAAAATTAAAGCACTCGGGTAAAAATATCAAATTACATACAAAGGCAAAAAAATAAGAAATCATTTGAACTTACTCGTATGAAAGACTTGAAACTTTTTATGTAGTGCAGAAAAATATTATAGTTCACACATTCGTAAAAAGATTGAACTCAAAGTATTTATAATTAGTAGAAATAATAATTCAAATGCAAAATTTGCAAAGTCATAAATTTCATTGTTTTATAGTCAGATTCGTTCTTCAAAAGGTCATTGTAGCATTGTTCTTACGGTTACTGTATAATTTTTGTATACAATTTTTGTAAAAAAAAAAAAAAAAAAAAAAAAAAAAAAAAAAAAAGCATTAAATAGACGATTTGGATATTTTTAAATAAAAATACTAGATTAGGGGAAAAAAATTAACTCCTTGTATCTGTGGTCAATGGACAAATGTCGATAATAGGGTACTGCAACTTATGTAACTCTGAAATATCCTTCAAGCCTTTCAGAGCAGATGTTTTTCTAGTAATTCCCACAGCAACATTGAGATGTATAAAGATTCTTTTTACAACCAATCAGCAAGAATACGTTTGCTGAAGCTAAACAACATATTTATCGATCTCTTTATCATTCCAGCAGTCGAAAAGTTTGTTTTATATTAACTTGCAGAACAGAATTTGAAAACTACTCAAAACAGATAGGCATGCATTTCCTTTTGATGAACCGCAGCTGTTCTTTGCAGTTTAAACATCGTTAGATTGAAATCTAAATAAGAATACAAGTATAAAGAAACAACATACTTGGCTAGAACAAAACCTGTATAAAATTGAAATTTCTTTCATATCCTTTTTCGTTAAATCTGAACACATTGTTGTACTAAATACTAATTTCCTTGAAATGAATGTGAAAGTAATTAATCGAATTAGAATTTTTGAAATATGTAAATTTTAAGAGTTTATAAGTACCGCGTTTTACTTTTTTCATCATTTTCTAATTTAGTCATTTTTGAGAAAATGTAATTATTTTATAAACTCTCAAAAAAACATTTCGCAAAAAATAAAACATACAGGCAGTAAGTTGTTGGAACGCACGTGTGGTTGGAACGGATTTTTCTATTACTTGAAAAATTTTCTGTCTTTTGATTGTAGAATTTTTTAAAAAAAATGAGATTTGGTTCATGAATTTTTCATATCTTGAGAGAAAATAGAGATAAGTAAAAAATCAGTTTATAATAGAAAAACCTAGTACAGAGCGTTGCTGCACAGTTAATTAAACAGTCCTTTAATTAAAAAAAATGCATCTGTAGATATTGGAGGATTTCAAGTAGTTTTAGCATTAAATTGATTAATTTTCTTTATTTTCGAAAAAAAATGTTCAAATTAAAGCAGACTTTTTTAGATATAGAAATAATAATAAAAACAATGGGGGAAAATATCTTCAATTTCCATTTTGTTTTAGAGTGTATATTGATCAAATGCACAAAGTGTGATGTTCCAAATTTTGATAAGATCAAAATTTAAATCTGAAACAAAAACTTTAATACAAAATTTCCAAGAGAAATTGCATCTGATGACATGATAGTAGAGTCCAAATTTATTGGTTGTACGTCAGCCTCTTCTAGACTATTTTCTTCTGAATTATCCTCAGTTGGTTTAGGAGTTTCTCCTCTTGGAGCTAAATGTCTAACTGACACAGTTGACTCTCTTCCATCAGGAAATTTAATATGAGCGTAGTCAGGATTAGCTTCAATCAGTTCCACCTCTTGGACCAGTGGCTCATATTTGTTTGTACGCACATGGTTTTTCATTAAAATTGGACCAGGGTGAGTAAGGAAGGTGGGGATGGAGCAACCATTGTGTGATCTGCGAGGGTGGGAAAACATTCGTTCATGGGGAGTAGCATTGGTAGTTGTACACAATAAGGAACGAATGGAATGAAGAGCTGGTTGAACCACTTCTTCCCACTGTTCAGTCCTCATATTGTTAGATCTCAAAGCAAGCTGTATGCTTTTCCAGATTATTCCATTATAACGTTCCACCTGTCCATTTCCAGCCGGATTATAAGGAGATGTACGACTGGTGGCTATTCCATGAGAGGTTAAAAAACTTTTTAACTCATGCGACATGAATGCAGGACCTCTGTCAGAATGAATGAATGATGGCATTCCAAAGATTGAAAAAATATTCTTTAAATGCAATATTACAGTGGATGCAGAAATGTCACTACAAGGAATGGCAAAAGGGAATCTGGAGAATTCATCTACCACTGTTAAGATATAACGGTTTCTTGAAACACTAGGGAGAGGTCCTTTGAAATCAAGGTTCAGCCTTTCAAATGGGGAAGTTGCTTTCACAAGTGTTCCAACATTTTTCACAAATCTGGGCTTTAACTCATTGCATACTAAACAAGAATTTGTGACTTTTCTTACCTCTTCTAAGGAAAAAGGAAGATTCTTGCAACGAACCCAGTGGTGCATCCTTGTCACCCCAGGATGACAAAGAGAGTTGTGCAGGTCATTCAAGTCGACTCTAGAAGTTAAAGCACCTGTTATGCGGGATAAAGTGTCAGCAATTACATTTTGTTTTCCTGGACGATAAATAATGTCAAATTTAAAACTGGCTAGTTCAAGTCTCCAACGGATTAACTTTTCATTTTTAATTTTACTGCTGTGCCGTTGATTGAACACAAATGAGACTGCTTGTTGATCAGTGAACACTTCAAAATGTTTTCCCATTAAGAAATGTCTCCAATGGCGAAGAGATTCGACAATGACATATGCCTCTTTTTCTGGTGAAGAATGTCTCAGTTCGGATGCATTTAATGTTCTTGAGAAAAAGGCCACAGGACGACCAGCTTGGCTCAAAGTAGCACCAATTGCAAAGTCAGATGAATCTGTTTCGACTCTAAAAGGTATATTATCTTCAATAGTTGCCAGCGTAGCATTCGCCACATCCTTCTTCAGCTGATTAAAAGTTGATGCTGCTTCTTTAGAGAGAGGAAACTGTTTCTTTCCTAAGAGAGGACGTATCTTCTCTGAAAAACCTGGAATCCACCGACAATAGTGGGCAAACATACCCAAAGCACGTTGTAATGCAGAAGAGTCTCTAGGAACAGGCATATCCATTAAAGGTTTCAGTCTTTCAGGGTCTGGTTTAATTGTACCGTCACAAACAATATAACCCAGTAACTGGACAGAATTTGTTGAATAGGTGCACTTTTCTTCATTTAAGGTCAAATTAAATTTCTTTACTACAGCCAGGAACTTTTTCAAGTTGTCATCATGTTCCTTTTGATCTTTGCCACAAACGGTTACATCATCAATAAAAGGATATGTAAGTTCGAGTCCTTCTTCTTCAATAATTTTGTCAATGACTCTTTGAAAACAGGCTACTCCATTCGTTACACCAAAAGGAACACGCAAAAACTGGTACAATTTCCTACAAGCTTCGAAGGCTGTGTCTTTCACTATCCAGAATAGGTATTTGATGATAGGCACTTTGCAGATCAATTTTGCTGAATACTTTATTTTTTGAAATTTTCAAAATTATATCTTCAATTTTAGGTAAAGGATAGGCATCAAGTAAAGTATACCTGTTGATAGTTTGTGAGTAGTCAACTACCATTCTGGGCTTGTGATTATCACCTCTAATTACAAATGCTTGAGCCCGCCATGGTGAATTGCTTGGTTCGATGATACCTTCCTGAAGAAGTTTCTGAATTTCTAAAGCCATAAATTTGTTGTCTTCCTCTGTATGTCGCCTTGACTTTGTAACCACAGGCTTACAATCTGGATCCAGGTTAGAAAATAGCGAGACCGGAGGCTCTTGAGCCACCGCTAATGAACATATTGTTAGAGGAGGTCTACTACCATTGAATCCAATTTCAACAAATGAGTGTCCTTTTAGTATGTCATGGCCTATCAGAACATCACTACAGAGATTCTTCATAATCAGAAGTTCCACATCTTGATAATTGAAGTTTTGAATTTTTAAATTAACTCTGCATGTTTCACTGACCATCGAGGAATTTGCCATGGATATTTTTCCAAAATATGGTTGAATTTTAACTTTACATTTAGTCACATGTTTTTCGTTAAGAAAACTAAGGGAGCTTCCAGTATCGATTAATGCATTGAGCTGAATATTATTTACTGATGCCTTAATGACAGATTTCTGGAGACAATGACTAGCTCCTGTAATAGCTGCTAATGTGTTTAGAGAAGCCACCACATTTGATGAGTTCCTACCTTGTCTGGACTTACACACTCGCTGGTAATGTCCCTTTTTGCCACATTTTCTGCACATGGCATCTCTTGCTGGGTACATGGTTCGTGGATGGAAATCACTCCCACAAAAAAAGCATTTTTGGGATCTTGGGGAGGAGGCAGCAGCTGATGTCTGTTGTACCTTTTCTTCAAGAAAAATATGTTCGCCCACGGCTGCAGATGGCGTCGCCATGGTGGAATTTACCATATAAGAAGCTACGTGCACTTCAGCCAATTCAAGCGCTCTGGCTTGTTCAAAAGCTTGATCAAGAGTCATTAAAGTATTTTCAAGAAGTCGTTGACGAATGCGAGGACATCTTAACCCCCGTATGAACGCATCCCTAATGTATTCTTTGCGGTAATCTTCAGCTTTTACATCCGTGAAGTCGCAGTCCTTGCTTAGTTGATTTAAAATTTGTAAATATTGACCGACTGTTTCTCCAGTTTGCTGGCTTCGCGTCGACAAGCAATGTCGAGCGAATATCACATTACGTTTTTTTATGAAAAGCGAATCTAGTGTCGTAATGGCTTCAGCGTAGGTTGTACAGTCATTAATGAACTAGTAAACATTTGAACTTACGTAGTTGCACAATAACGGTAATTTATTTTCTTCTGAAATGCTTGTTATACTTTCTAAAAAATTGGCAAAAGTTCTTTTCCAATGGCTTCATTTTGCTTCAGCGTTTGAGCACGTGGGATCCACGTCGAATCTTTCAGGCTTCAGTAGTTGTTCCATAATACTGCCTTTAGGAACGTATGCGATCAAATATTTACGTAGCTATTAAAATTGAACTATTAAAAACATAAATGAAGCTGAAGAGAAATACTTATACTTATTTTACTCATAACTAAGCTTTTAATAGCTACGAATTTCACGTACATCGTGAACAGTCGATGTTCACGCCATAGCCATAATAACATCACAGTGTTGCCAAATCAATAAACATAATAGAGTGTTGCCACATACAATTAAGAATATCACATGTAAATGAAGTGAAAAATTGTAAATTAGTTGGGAATCTATTGGTATAGTTGGGAATAGTTGAATTATTTTAACCCATTAATGCCTAGCGTCCCTTTTTAGGGACGCTTCAAAAGGTGCATGTAGCACTGTTTTTGACACCGGTAAAAAAGAACAACAATCTTTATTTTATTTAATTAAAACATTTTCGTAATTAATGAACTAAACTTAATTCTTTTAAAAATAGTGGTGCCAACCGAATAAAATTTGCGCAAAAGGTCGTGGGCACGAATGGGTTAATATCAGCGAAAAGCGACCTGCAATTATAAATATATCGCTGATTCGAACTGCGGGTTATGCAGGAGATCTAGCTGCGGGTTAGAGGTCTGCAAGGACCAAAATTTCCCGTCTCAACATTGCCGAAGCATTCCTTTGATTTTCATCTTTTCTATTATTTTAATTAATTTCTGCCTTTTGACATAAGATTTTTTTTTTAATTTTGATCTTAGATTTCTGATTTTTACATATTTTTAGATAAAAGGGATTTAAATTCCGTTTCTAATACGAATAGTACTAAGCGACACAGATGCCAGAATACCCATGTAATTTGACGAACATGCTGCTTTAGGTGTGAGTATTTCAGGTATTTGGTGTTTTTTCTGTATTTTTTGCGAGAGGTGGAGTAGAAATGGCAAAATTAAAGTGCAATTTTTTCTGTTTTTACGGAGTCTAATCAATGGGGGGGGAGGGGATAGTTCAATTCACGGATTGTTTACCGAGCACGGAATCCTCCGCGGAATGGGTTATACCCGACGTGAGCTAATTAATTGTATATCCATTCAACCTGAACCAGTTTTTAAAAAATAGATAACCCGAACTTGACAAAACTTCGATCTAAAATCAATAGTATTCATTCCGAACGCAATCCCAACTCAGTATGAAAAAACAAAATTCCATCTTGTAAAGCAATAATGGAAAAGTAGTCTAGTATCAATTATATTTTTTATGTAGAAAAATCGATATATCTGTATATTGACTCATTGACACTCAAATAATATAATTTTTTATTTTAAAATATATTTTGGGGATACTTTTGAGGAATCTGATAGAATGGAGCCCATACGCTAAAACAATTAAAATTACCAGACTCGAAAAATAGAAGTCAATCCTAAACTCTCCAAAAAAAAAAAAAAAAAACTTTAGCCAGGTCCGACTAAAATCGCTAGTCGAGTTGAGTTTAATTTTCCGAGGAGATGCAGGATCGGGTTTCTACCCGAAACCCGATTTAAGCTCGACATCTCTACATTTGAACCCGAAATATTTCAACCCAACCAAACCCTAATTGTAACTGAGGGAAAAATATATCCATGCTGTAATGCAGTTATGTAAGAATATGTTTACAATTATATATTCAGTAACAATTTTTGATTTTAAGTAAAAAAATCAGTATACATAAATTCATTGACATTCAAATACAGTTTTTCATCTTAAAATAAGTTTTGTAAATTCTTTTGAGAGATCGATTCATCTCGAATCAAGAACCATAAGTATCAACATCCAACCTGAACCTGAAACAATTAAAGTTAACCCGACTGGAATCCGACACTCAACGACAAAAATTTAGGCTCAACCCGATCCGGTCCAGACTGCGAGTCATGTCAGGTGCAGTTTGCCCGACACGATGAAGCACTACTTGTTATCTAAGACAACCCCGACAAAATAATTTTCGTTTTCATATTTTAACTGAACTAAAAATTCTTCATCACCAAGCCGATCGTAAATCCAAAATAAGCGAAAACTGATCCACAAATTTAATGTAGTTAACAGTATAAAAATAATTTTTAGCATAAATTTTATCTTTTTGATGAAAAATAAACATGCATAGAGTCATTCATGCATCATCTTATGCTGTCATCCATGTAGATTTTTATTTAAAAAATTCAGATTTTTTTCGACAATTCGGGTTTATCTAAACTCAGATTGCAAGAATCAAACTTCAGTCAGAAACCGATGTACAAAAAAGAATTAGTTTAGTCAATCCGACTTTCAAAAAAAAAAAAAAAGCTCCATATTTTGACCCAACTTGAATGGGCTGAAATTCAAAAGTCAAAATATTTTCCCCGACGAAATTGAATTTTGACCCTGATGGGGGGGCCAGGTATGCCCGACGAGGGGGGCATATGCCCCCACGGACCCCCCTCTGGCGCCGCCCTTGATCTTTAGCCGGCATCGCCAAATCGGCTTACCATCAAAGAGGTGTATTTCATAAAAAATATTTGAGCTAACTTGCGGCAAACAACATTCAAAAGTCAAAGCAAATACTGTTTGTTATAGGCAGGGCCATCGCTAAGACTTTTTATTGATGGGGGAGAAGACCTTAAATTGCCGAGTCAAATTTTCATATTTGCCAACTCGTTTTAAAATTTTGCAAAGTTACCACACTTAGAAAAGGTAATACAGTTCTTATCTGTAAAAATTTTAATAATATTCCCAATTAGAGTTGTAACTATTGCAAGTTCTATCAAAAATAGGAAATGTATTGCAGTTTTTATTAAAATTTTAATTAAATTTGCCATAAAAGTTTTAAATTTGCCAAGTGTACCAACATTTGCAAATGTTTTGTGGGGGGATGCTCCCCCCCCCCCTTAGCGAGGCCCCTGGTTATAGGAAAGCAAAACTATAAACCCTTTTGCGCATGCGTCAAGTCTGTTTTGAATTTATCAAAATTGGGAAAAATCCAGTTTTTGAAGATAAATTGCCTCTTTATCTGATACGGCGTTTTGAATTTCAAAAAGCTTAACAACTATAAATAATTGTGTAAGAAATAAACACTTTTTAAGAAATTAGCACTAATTCCATCAGAATAAAGACTAGTAATCGTTGCCGACATGAAAAAAAGTTTAACCTCCTGGGGACGAGCGAACGGTGTCAGCACCCCCTAGAGTGATTATAGGGGATTTTAGGATGATTATAGGGGGTGTTGACTACAGGCGCAGCAAGTGTTGCCAGATGGGCTACTTTTTTAAAATTCAAATTCTTGATTTGCACCACTTTTTACAAATTATAAAATGTGGCTTATTCAATGACACGATAATTAAGGCGAAAATAAAAGATAATTTACTGTTTCAAAAAAGTGGTGCCAATCAAGAAAATTGAACTTTAAAAAAGTAGCCCACTGGCAACACTGGGCGAAGCCATATTGTAAATCCTGGAATTCGCTGCGTAAGCTTTGATTATAGGGCGTGTTGCCGGTGTACGCACCGCATGAGGTGCCCCGAATTCTTGATTATTCTCACCAGTAAAATTTTACTGTAAATTTTGCCTCATTTAATTCGAGCATTTTCCCATTTACATTAACCGGAAATTTCTGTTTTCAAAAACCGCTGATGAAAGATTAAAAATTCCGTAGGGTTAGGAAAATAATATAAATGTCAAGGAAATTTGGTGTCATGGCTGAGTCATTTAGCAAGAGCTATTAAGTAAATTTTCTCTCTTATTATTTTTTTTTTCTTTTAATCCCTTTAACGTTTATTTGTTTGTCTACGAAACCACAAAATTTTAATTCTGATATGTAACAACGACAAGGGAATTTTAATTTATGATAAAAAATCACTTTTTCTTATTTACAAATATATTTGTTCGCAATTACCGGTGTCATTCATTTATTTCAACATTTTAGAAATGAAAATGTTTTGTCCGTTAAAGGGTTAAATAAAGATCGATGTTGAATTCCGGAGATGGTGGGGTGTACGTAACACCAAAATTCAATTTCTTGTGCAATCCATAAAATTTAGCTATTTAAAATAAGAAAATTTCCTGTGAATTTCGCACTGTTTTACTCGTATAAAAACATCTGAAAAAATACTGTACGTGTACATATGTACACATATACAGGGTGTCCGAAAAATCTGGAAACGGTCGAATAACTCGAAAAATACATATGAGATTGAAAAACGTAAATATACGTGTTAAATATTTTTAAATAAGCTACTCAGTAATACCAAATTTGACCTTCGTAACCAACCCCCTGGGGGTCAGAGGGGGTCCAACTTTGAAATCTTAAATTATAACCCCCATTTTTTATTGCAGATTCGGATTCTACGGACAAAAATACGTAACTTTTGTATTTGATGTTTATTTCGAATCCTCGTTTATCACGGTGTAATTGAGCATATTAAATCGATACATATTTCGGCTTTTCCAACGGGATTTTCCCTAATCGAAACTAATTGGGGAGAATTTATGACATCAAATTCCTCGTCTTTTGCAATAATAGCGTTTCCTGAAAATCACCCGTGCCGATTATTTCGGTAGTGCTACACAGTTAAAAATTTGATCCATTTGCTGTAGCGTCACTCCACAGCTTTTATAGAATATCTCTTTCATGACCAATGAGAATGTTCCATAACACAGTAAAGTACACTGTAAAAAAATTGACCCTTTTGCTGCATCGTCACTCCACCGCTTTTATAGAAAACGATTACTTTACTGTGTTATGGAGCATTCTCATTGGTCACAAAAGAGATATTCTATAATAGCTGTGGAGTGACGCTGCAGCAAATGGGTCAAATTTTTAACAGTGTAGCACTATTGAAATAATCGCCACGGGTGATTTTCAGGAAACGCTATTCCTACAAAAGACGAGGAATTTGACGTCAAAAATTCTGCCCAATCAGTTTCGATTAGGGAAAATCCCGTTAGAAAAGCGGGAATATGTATCGATTTAATATGCTCGATTACACCGTGATAAACGAAGATTTGAAATAAACATCAAATACAAAAGTTACGTATTTTTGTCCGTAAAATCCGAATCTGCAATAAAAAATGGGGGTTATAATTTAAGATTTCAAAGTTGGACCCCCTCTGACCACCAGGGGGTCGGTTTCGAAGGTCAAATTTGGTATCACAGAGTAGCTTATTTAAAAATATTTAACACGTATATTTACGTTCTTCAATCTCATATTTATTTCTCGAGTTATTCGGCCGTTTCCAGACTTTTCGGACACCCTGTATATATATTTACGTATCTAAATACCGCAATCGCAAAAATTTTTTTTGCAAATGTAGAGTTCATATACAATTTTTCTTGCGGTTCAAAATATTCCACTTCACCAGTTACAGGTTGATAAATTATTTTTTCTAATTTTATTTTTGTATTTTGTTTCAGATCTTAATAGCACAAGGGACGAATGTGCGAATCAATTAAGCGATTATAATCAACCATGCGAGTAAGTATTTTTTTAAGTTTTAGAATTCTCAATCATAATTAATAATTAATAATAATTTCCTTTAACTTCCCAGTCTTCTTTTTATCAATCAATTTGTCTAGATTAGGCCTGTCCAACCTTTCAGTAACCAGGGGCGCATCTCGGCTCTTGACACTCACTGAAGGGCGCCATTATTTACGTGCCTGAAAACATGTGGCAACATTATCGCATAGTATTATTATACACTCACGTCCTAACATAATGCTAATGAATCGTACAACGGTAAACAAAAACTCCCTACAGTTCTGGAGTTACACTTATTAATTTTCAAATTGTACATTTTTTAATGAGAAGTCTATATCAAAAATGTTTCTAAGGTAAGGCGCCAGAATCTTTAATCGCGTCTATAATAACAATAATAACAAATAAATAAATATGAAAATAAAAAAAATTGGTAGGGTTTTTTTTTAAACTGTAAAAATACGCTTTGATTTATTTTGAAGGTGTGGATTGGTTTTTGAAAAGTTCAAAAACCGACAAGCATAACAGTGACCAAATCATGTAGGTGGTTTCAGAGGGATAGTCTCGAATCGCTTTCATAGATGGAAATCATTATTCTTATTTTTTCTTAGCCAAATTATAGAAAAAAAAATAAAACAAAAAAACCCCTCTAAAATTTCAAAAATCAAGAAAGAAAAATTAAGCATGTTATCCTTCATATAAAACAGCCAATGTGTCAGTGTGACAACAGTAAAAGGAAAAAAGCTGAGCTTACATGCACGCACATGTATCTTCAATGGAGAGGGTGACAGATGAAAACTTTTATTTTTCACTTATTTCTTAAGTATTCAAAAGAGCTATTACCAACTAATTAAGAAATTTAACTATCATTTTATTGAGAAATTTAACTATCATAATTACTCTACGTAAACAATAACTAAAAATTGCAAAAATATGTATAATTAAATTTTCAAAGAAATATTCTGGTTTCTAATGTACAAAGACAAGCCAACTGCAGACCAAACACGGGTTTTTAAATATATCTTCGATAAAACATTAATGATTAAAAAAAAAAAAAAAAAGAATTCTTTATAATGGAATTTTACTTCTAAAATGTTTAATAACAAGAAAATTTCTAAAGGGCGCCAAGAAAACCTTCAGAGGGCGCCGCGTTGGACTGCCCTGTTCTAGACCATAATGAAACGGGATTTTTTTTTTTTTTTTTTAGTGTCTCTGTACACAAACTATAAATTCCAACCTTTCATTTCCAATTAATTATATGTCCTATTATACCTCAATATCATGTATCAAATAAATTTAGATCTGAGTTATATTTACTAGATGTAGAGCGCTGATAGATGGAAGGAAGGCGAACCGAAGTCAAACACATTTCAACTACAAGCCGAGTCCTGATTTAATGAATTTCTGAATTTAGTAATTTTTTCCGACGAAAATGGAACAAAAAACTGCGATTTAAAGAATTGTAATCCCGATTTAACAAATAAATTTAATCTAAAAAAGAGGAAAAATTAAAAAAAAAAAATTACTACTATGTATTTATTAGAAATTTTCAATGTCTCTGAATCTTAATTTTCTAAATGTGTATATTGGGACGCAAAAATACCTACATGAGAAAACATACATTATACTAAAGTTATTAATAGCTAATAGTATTAATAACGGATCGGAACTTGGGTTTATCGAATTATAATCCCGATTTAACGAATAAGTTTTTAAAATAATAACAACCGTGATGCCAGCATTAAAAAAAAAAAAAAAAATCAAGAGTTTTTTACAGTGCAAGTTTTATGCTATTTATACTGTGTTTTATTTGTCAGCTATATTGTACCGTTTTTAGGTGCGTTCGTAATTATGTAAATACGTAGCACCTACACTGTAAAAAAAAAAGGTCGATCTACTAAAAAAACTTTAGTGATCCTTGTAATTACTAAAAAATTTTTAGTAATCTTAGTCGGTTACAAGAAAATCTGTAAGAATTACTAGAAAAAGTTAACAACGAAGAGAGTTAATAGTTTTATATTTTTAATAACTATTACTAAAACTCACTTGGTGTGACCTTGATAGCATAGTGGTTATAGTAACGAACTTCAGACTAAAAGGTCCCGAGTTCGATACTGGCCAGCGCCAAATACGCCCCGTATGCATGTAGTGTAAGTACTCGTTAGTAAAAGGATTATAAAAATCCTGTCGGAGCAGTTAGCAATGTTTGGTGCTGCCATCTATTGCAGTTTTGCCGAAAATCTTCCGCTTCAGAAGTCTGGATACAGCTCGAAGGAACCTCCTGCCCTTCGGGCGCATGTAATGATTATTAAAAATAATTTTGGAGCTATTACTAAAATTTGCTTGGTGGCTCATACTAAAAATTTTTAAGTTAGTTATACAAAAAATTCTTTTGTTCAGTTTACAAAAGAAATGCTTGTTTCACTTGTAAAAAAAAAGTTTGTAATGGTTACAAAAAAATTCTGTGGAATACAAATTTACTAAAAATTTTTCAGTAACCTCTTGAATTTTTTTTTACAGTGTATAGTGGTCGTTCAGTCCGTCCGTCTGTCCGTCCGTCTGTCCGCATATAACAACGCAAAAACTACCCAGCCGAATCTGTTGAAATTTAAAATACATAATTATTACATAATTTTGTCGAGTCATTTCAAATTTTATGAAAATCGGATGCATAGATCAATTACAGGGGCAATCAAAATTATTCCATTACATTACGTTCAATGGGGAAAAAAGTTTCAAATGCATTTTAATCGTTTGAAATTTAAAATACATAATTATTACATAATTTTGTCGAGTTATTTCAAATTTTTTGATAATTGGGTGCATAGATCAATTACAGGGGCAATCAAAAGTATTTCGTTACATTACGGTCAATGGGGAAAAATGTTTCAAATGCATTTTAATGGTGTTACACTCATTCGAACTTAATAAAATGTATATGCAACAATAAATAACATATTATAATATACATTTTACATAATTTGTGGTGCAAAGAAAATTTGTTATTGATTTACAAGGCCACACAAAAGTATTCCATTACATAATGGTACAGGGAGAATGTTGTTTGATGAGCGTTTTAATTGTAATTCACTATTTAAAATTTTATGAGATTGATATATGAGAGTAATATTTTTAAATTTTCGTTATCGTACGAACGCACCTCATTTGCTACGCTTCACGTGCAATTTCCAACTTGTTTAATTTATGATATCATTTTTATTGATATTAGCTTTGTTGAATATAATATGCAAGTTGAAGAAAAGTTGGTTACACTGGAAAAGAAATTTGTAAGTAAATCTCATTCATTAAAAATTTTATTGTTTATATTTTACGCATAATTTTTTTTCTTTTTTAGAAGATTTCATACTTTATATTTCTATTATAAGAATATATATATTTCTAAATGTAGAACCAAAGTTTTGAAAAAGAGAACCGTATACGATTAAACTTGTTTTGGATGCGTTTCAAGGGATTCAATAGAAATTGCGCACTAAGCGGGATTTAAATATGCGCGTGTTAATTTGCATGATTTGTATGTCACTTCAGGAAATATACCTATTTACAATCTAAATGACTTTTAGAGATCTTGTTTATATGTTTAGGATAAAAAATTGCAACATTTACAGATATTTAACTGTATTCAAAATATATTCATTATTTAAGAACATGAATTTCAAATTTCGCCTTATCAAAAATTTTAAAAATTGAGTTTTGTCTATAATAATTTATTCTATTGGTAAACCTGTAGTTACAAAAAAGAAAACAAAAACTTTAATAAAAAAAAAATATATATTACCTATTTCTGGTTTTGTAAGTTTTTGTTTTACAAAGAAAATTAAGGATACAATCATTTTTTTTCGCGATTTCCAAAAATTTGATTTTCTGGAACGGCGCGCTTTGAGTCTCACATCCTCATTTATTTTTATAGGGTTGATTGAGATGACAACTGAAATGAAATATGGGCTGAAAAAGGGCTTTATTTCCAACTAATCCGTTGGCTTTGTATACATATGCTTTTAAAATAATTTTAGTGCATATACTTAAAAAATATATATATCGTCTTCGTTACCGAAGCTAAAATAATGTTACAAATGCTCATTGATTAGTTTAAACGCATTCGTTGCCACTAAAAAAGACAATTCTATCCTGGGAAGCCGGATTACAAAACAATGTTTTAAACCCTTCGCGACAAGAGACTTTTACTTAATTTTTAAGTTTTTTCTCAATGCAACGGTGTAAACATTTAAAATGTGCGATGTTTAGAACTTTAAAAATTTGCAGTTCCGAAAGATGTTTATCCCATATCGTACATAATATGAGGTTTTCAGAAGTCAGTCTGATTAACTCCATCAAATAAAAACACACATTTTAAACAATTAAAGTTGTCTTCTATAAACTACTGTTTTTTTTTTTTTTAATTATTATTGGTCTAGGAATATTAATGTTTAAGAGCACACACTAGTCACGCGGTAAAAGCCGAGCGCTAATGTAAAGTCTATGGGGCGTTCTTTTCGAATATCTCGCTGAAATTTTAATATTTTTACATGATTTTTTGCACAAGATAGCTGATGACGATCCACAACCGGCTTAGTTTTTACTTTTTCAGTTTTCGTTTCAGATTTTATTTGAACAATTACTTAAACTTTCGGAACCGGTTTAAACCGGTTCTGAAATTGAAACTATCGTAATATAAAAAATATATAAGCAAAATCGAAAAAGGTAAAAACTAGGCTGGTTGTGGATCGCCCTCAGCTATCTTGTGCAAAAAAAACATGCAAAAATATTAAAATTTCAGCGAGATATTTGAAAAGAACGCCCCCATAGACTTTACATTAGCGCTCGGCTTTTACCGCTGACTAGTGTACGCTCTTAATGCACGGCGTACGTACACTATATGGCCATTGATTATTGGACACTTGCGATTTTCGACATCTTACTAAATATCTAGAAAAATACATGAGGAATCATCTCGAAACTCTTAGTATATAAATATAATAGTATACGCCATACATGTCCGTGAAGATTTTTTACCGAAACTCCATAGGGGACCGTCAACAAATTAAACAATAGGTGCTACGTATCTACATAATTACGAACGCACCTAAAAAGAATGAATATCTTTTGAATAACCCTGTCAAAACTAATGTAGCAAAAGCGCTCACTGTGTTCATTTGTATGCAAATAGCATGCATACTCGCAGAGTAATTAAGGTTTTTATAAAAATGGTCCCAAATTTTTCCAAGTTTTTCCCTTATAATTTTCAGAGTTCTTCATATAAAATAATATTTTTTTCAGAAAATATGACAAACAACATTGCACACAGTACCCTGTAATCAGAATTAAAAAATAATAAAAATTGTATGAAAAATGAGTAGGTTTACTAAATAATTTTTTACTGCGCATGCGTCAAAGATATCAAAATTTCATTTGCATATTATGTTAGCTAAATGTATAGAGCAACTTTTGTAAAAGTCTCAAAATCATAGCTAGAAAATTCTGAAAGTAATCGTCTATAGAATAAGGACAAAATCCGTTGTTTCCAAAATGAAGCAAAAAAATGAGGGATTTTATCCAAATGTAGTAGTACATCCCGTATTGTGTATTCTATATTGACACTAATCAACGAATATATGGATACAACCCCTCTTGTTTTTGCTTCATTTTGAGAATAACGGATTTTCAACTTATTCAATTGACGATTATTTTCAGAATTTTCAAGTTATGATTTTGTGATTTTCACAAAAGTTGCTCTATACATTTAGCTAACATAATATGCAAATGAAATTTTGATATCGTTGACGCATGCGCAGTAAAAAATTATTTAGTAAACCAACTCATTTTGTATACAATTTTCATTATTTTTTAATTCTGATTACAGGGTACTGTGTGCAATGTTGTTTGTCATATTTTCTGAAAAAAATATTATTTTATATTAAGAACTCTGAAAATTATAAGGAAAAAACTTGGAAAAATTTGGGACCATTTTTATAAAAGCCTTAATTACTCTGCGAGTATGCATGCTATTTGCATAAAAATGAACAAGACGTATTACAATAAGGCATTCAATCATAATCTAGAGTTTGAGCGCTTTTGCTACATTAGTTTTGACAGGGTTATTCAAAAGATATTCATTCTTTTTTAATTTGTTGATGGTCGTGGAGTTTCGGGAAAAAAATCTTCACGGAGATGTATGACTTATACTATTATATTTATACACTAAAAGTTTCGAGATGATTCCTCGTGTATTTTTCTAGATATTTAACAAAATGTCTAAAATCACAAGCGTCCAATAATCAATGGCCATATAGTGTATTATGTGACTCGTTATAATCATCCTAAAAATTATGTTTATTATTATTACCCGTAAGGCATGGGGACGTCACTGCGACGTCGTTGTAAAGTCACATTGTGACTTTGTGACCATCGATTGTCGATGTGACGTCACGTGACGTCGATGTGAAGTCACAGTCAGGGGGCGGATTTAAGGGGTCGCGATGGTCGCAATCGCGAGGGGCCCCGCATCCCAAGGGCCCCCAAATCTTCTTTTGAGTTCAAAGAAAAATGTGACTTTTTGAAAAATGTATTTTGCCCTTTTAAATTTTACAGTTAATATTGTACCATTTTCTTGTAATAAATATATATATTTTTTTTAATCATTTGCTACCACCAGAGAGGTTTTAGCTTTCTTTTTTTCTCCCGTTAAGAACTATAAAGACAATGATCGGTTGTTGAGGAAAGGGGTGGTATTCAAGGGATATTTGGGTCTGAGCCGAAAGGAACCACATTAGAGACTTTCTTATGACGATTTATTTATATAGATTGAAAGGTTGGTTAAATCCTGAGACGTCATCATGGGGCCCCACACTTGAAATGCAGTTTTCATAAAACTGACATTTTAAATGTATTTTTACTTTGTTACTGATTATTAAATCTGATACCCCCTGGACCCTTTCAAGTTTTTATGCCCAAAATTTTTAATAACTTTTCCCCTTTCTATCCGATATTCTTCGTTTTTCGGACCCTTTCTTCATTTCGTTATCCTCTTTTGTACATTTTATTTAAGATCTTGGTGCGGTACACTACCAATGAAGTTCTGCTCAAAATATGTATTAATAAAACAAATTTTCACTCTATCTGTGTGGGATTACTAGCGAAATATACACACATAAAAGTCTGAAAATTAAGTTGAGGATAGTCCAAGACAGATCGTGATGCACACTAGGCTCAGCTATTTAAGTGTCGGGGCCCCTTTAAGCTTTTATGCACAAAATTGTTAATAATTTGTAATCTTTATATCCAGTATTCTTTTTTGAGGGACCTTTCTACATTTAGTTATTCTCGTCTTTTTAACCTCCAGTTAAGATCCTGATTCCTTGGAGTCCGATAGAGGGCACCTTGAAACTGTTCTGCAAATAAATTGTTAATAAATTGCTTTTTTTTTTTTTTTTTTTTTTTTTTTTTTTAAACCCGATCTTCATTTTTGGGATCCTTTTTCCTTTTAATTATTCTCAAGTTTCTACATTCCAGTTTAGATCTTGGGGCCTCCTAGGATGCCGCATTGCCCAGTTCAGGTCTCCTTGAACTTTTTGTGCTCCAAGCGATTTTCACCCCTTAATTCCCTCACCTTCTCAGTACATAATTTTAAGTTTATTCTCTTAATTTATTAAAGATGATTTTGGTCTTTTCTTCTCAGACCAACACACTCATATCTTAAATAGCACCCTCGGGCCCTTTTTTAAACATTTACCCACTTTTTGTACATTTTTTTAAAATACCATTTGAATCAATAATTCATACTCTGTGTTAATTTAGACTAATTAAAGATCTAATGCACAAAGTACTAAGACTGTTTAATATATTTTTATATTAGGTCCCAAATTTTTAACTATCAGTTCGTAATTTTCGGACCCACTATTATGACTTCCTTTAAAATGATCCGATATAATATTTTTTTCCCAACAGCATCTTAGGTCTTCCAGATACTACATGAAAAACAAAAACAAAAAAAAAAAAAAATTCTCAGACTTTAGCTATCACCAATTTTGAATGTTAATTGCTTTCTTGATTCCTTGTGATAACTTCGTTAAAAATGATCCGAATTGCATGCAATTTTTTTTAATATAGTTCTAGCGTTCTCCGATTAATATAACTTTGACTAATTTTAGATCTAAAGCTTTAAGTACTAACTAAGTCTTTTTAATACGTTTTTCATGTTAGGACCCTGCTATTAATTAACAGATGGCCCCTTTCGTGCCCCCTATTATATCTCACTTGAAAATGGTCCAATTTACTAGCTTTTTTTTAACAACTTCTTTGGTTCTCCAACTACTTCATGAATGACAAGAACATTTTTTAGACTTTAGCTAACACCAATTTTGAATATTAATAGTTTTTATGGGGCCCTTAGACAAAAAAAAAAAAAAAAAAAAAAAAAAAAAAAAAAAAATCTAAATTGCATGCAATTTTTTTTAACATAGTTCTAGCATGTTCCAATTAATTTAAAGACTGTTAAAAATACTTGCGGCGAAAAAGACTATTAAAAATACTTACTGGGAAAAAGGACTATTAAAAATACTTATTAAATATCAAACGGTGTACCAATTAAGTCTCTGGTAACTTGGGGCACTGTACCAAACCCCTTGAAGTTGTTGCACCATAAATTGTCAAAAAATACTCTCTCTTAATCCGAACTTAATTTTTGGAACTATTTACTATTTGGTTATTCTCCCGTTTCTAGATTCCAGTTAAAATCCTGGGCACTCTTAGATCATGAAGGGAACGATTCAGGGCTCCATGAACTTTTTGTACGTCATGTATTTTCCCTCTCTTAATTTTCTCGCATTCTCAATGCAAAATTTTAAAATTGAGTCTTGGACTCCTCTTTCTGGACCAACACCCTCATATTTTTATTGGTACCCCTGAGGCCTATTTTAAACTTCCCCTTTTTTTTGCTCATTTCTTCAAAATTTTTTTTTAATGATTAATTTCTAATTGTGCTTAATTTTGACTTATTGAAGATCTAAAGTGCGAAGACCTAAGACCATTTAACAAGTTTCCATGTTAGGGACCTACCTTTAACTATAAGTTGCCCCCTTTTGAGCCTTCTCTTCTAGCTTCCTTAAAAATGGTCCGATTCACCAATTTTTTCACTAAAAATTTTATATATTCTCCAGCTACTATATTAACAACAAAAATTTTTGCCAGACTACCACTAGTTTCGAATATTAATGGCTTTCTTGGGGTCCTTAGTGCAGCTTTTTTTTTTTTTTTTAAATGATCCGAATTGCATGCAACTTTCTTTAACATAATTCTAGCGATCACTATTGTTATAAAAAAATACTAAAAATATCTTTATACGGAACAACACGCTAGTTAAAAATTCAAGCACTTTGTGGCCTGGTACCAACCCTTGAATTTTTTTTACACCATAAATTTTAATAAATTGCTCCCTCTTAATCCAATCTTCATTTCTGGAATCCTTTTCCATTTAGTTATTCTCCCGTTTCTACATTCCAGTTAAAACCTAAGCACCCTAGGATCACGTAGGACCCGATCCGGGACCCCTCCAACTTTTTGTGCGACATGCCTTTTCCATGTCCTCTCATGTATTTTTTTACATTTTCAATGCGAAATTTTAAAGTTTAGTCTTGGATTTCTCTCTCTGAACCAACACCTTCATATTTTTGCTAGGAACCTACTTTGTTTTAAGTGATTCCCCCAATATTTTGCACACTTCTTCAAAGTGAGATTCTAATGATTATTTTATAGCTATGCTTAATTTTGGCTAACTGAAGATCTAATGGGCTAAGAACTATGACCGTTTAACATGTTTTCATGTTAGGGCCCTGCTCATGTTGGCTCTTTTTATGCGCTTTGCTATAGCTTCCTTAAAAATGATCTGATTCACCAGCTTTTTTTTCTTAAGAACTTCTTATGCTCTTCAGCTACAACATGAAGAACAAAAAATTTCTCAAACTTCAGCTATTCTTTCACCAATTTTGAATGTTAATCGCCTCCTTGGAGCTCTTTTAAAAATGATCCTATTTTTTTTAACCCATTCTCGCGCAGAAAAACTCCGTTTATAAAATGATGAAGAGATTATTGGCTGATACCGAAATTTGCAAACGACTTTTTTTAGAAAATTTTCAGCGCAAAAACGAAACTTTTTAAAAGTTTTCTTGGTGTCGTTGGTTCATCCGGCTACTTTATAAACCAGAAAGATTTCCTTATACCAAATTGCATCCAAGTTCAGACTCTCGCCCACTAGAACCTTGGTATTGGGCCTCTTGAAGTTTTTGTGTCTTAAATTGTCAATAAAGTGCCCCCTTTTAATCCAATATCTGTTTTGGGAAAACTTTTCCATTTAGTTATTCATCCGTTTTTAAATTCCTATTAACATTAGAAAAACGGAAAACTTTACTCAATTTTTATAAAAAATATTTTTACACCATATACGTTTTATTTAAAATTATTTAACTTTATTTTTTTCTTTGTTTCTTTTAAAATTATTTTACAAAGGGATTTATGGTACAAACAGAAATATATTTATTTGGTACGAGCCAAAATGGCTCCTCTCCATCTTTATAATATTAGGCCTTGCCTAGTTCGGAGCTCTTTGAATTTTTGTGAACAATGTATTTTTCATTCCCTAATTGTGTCACATTCTCAGTTAATAATTTTAAAATTGAGTCATAGATTTCTCTCCTCAGATCAACACCCTCATATTTTAAATGAACCACTAGGAAATATTTTTAATGCACTTCCCTCATCTTTTTGCACATTTCTTTAAAATTTTATTCAGATGAATAATTCATACTCTATACTGAATTTCGACTACTTAAAGATCTAAAGTGCTAAGTACTTGAACCTTTTAACATGTTTTTAACTTAAAGCTCTACTTTCAACTATCAGATTTTCCTTTCAGGCAACTTATTATCGCGCATAAAAATGGTCTAATTCACTAGCTTTTTTCTAACAACTTGTTAGGACCTCCATCTACTTCACATAATTTTATTGGTGCCCTAGGGCTCTTTTTCAGAATTTTCCACTATTTCTTGCACATTCCTATTGATTAATTCATACCCTATTTCTTATTTTGACTAATTGAAGATCTAAAGAGCTAAGTAGTAGGACCTTTTAAGATGTTTTCATCTTACGGTCCTGATTGCCAGTCGACACCTTTTGGTCCCCCTATTATAACCCCCTTAAAAGTAGTCAGATTCACTAACTTTTTATTTTCTAACAACTTCTTACATCCTTCAGCTACTGCATGAATTACAAAAATTTTCTCTGACTTCAGCTACCATCAATTTTGAATATTAATCACATTCTTACAGCTCTTGGTGTAGCTCTTTTAAAATGATCCTATTCTCTTTCAATTTTCTTTAAAATGGTTCTAGGGCCCTCTGGCCCTATGCTCTTGCTACCATTTTTTTCTAATATTAATCCTTTTTCGGCATCAACTTATGTTTACTCACTACAGACGTAAATTAAAAATAACGCTTCCGTTAAAGGTAATTCATTGACTTTATAGAGGGGGGGGGGGGTCATCCATAAAATAAATATTTGTTGAATGTTAAAGGTATTGCGGCAAATTTATTAGGGAGGGTACCATCTACCATCGATTGGGAGCGCATTCTTTTCTCGATCTCTATCGGCCCGATTTCAACGGGAATTGGTTCGTTCAACGTAAATTACGATTCAAATATTTTCTGTAACATACAGAGCAGCAGATTTCAACACATTCAGAATAATTTAACAAAACTGCATCCTTTAAAAAATTAAAATATTATTATAGTATCATTTTACCATATGAAAATATATAACACATTTCAAAGCCGAATTTCAGATATTCCATCTACAATCGGAAAAATATCCAACTATTTTAGCAGCCCTGTATATGATATAGAGATTTTTATCAATTAACGACATCCATTCCGAAATTTAATTCGCTTAAGAGATATGTATATTTCAGTTGAAAGTTTTTCCTTCATCATTTTTTTCTAATGAAGAAAATGGCATGTAAATATACTTTTATCCATCCCTATATGTAACGCATAGAATTTATATATAAAGAATAATATGCAAAAAAACTAATTACATAAACGCATACCGAATTTTAAACTGTACTCTCCGGCAATTATTACGAAAAGATGTTACTGCAACCGATTTCTTTTGTGTGTTCCTGTAAATGAAAAAAAAATGCTAAGAATGCTCTGTTTTAACGTGATCATAGTGAAATTCAGAAATTTATATCAGTAATTTATGCATTTGAAATAGCGTAATGTCATTAAAAACTCTGTAAACGATTTTTTCTTATTCTTATATAATGCAATCGAATTCTTTTGAGAGCCCCTTTAAATGAGTTATTAATTGCACATACTTCATGTTCAATACCAAACATAATTTGGTGATCAGTTTTATCAATTGCATGAAAATCCGAGTATATTTATGGGAGTTGCAGCGTGGACAGAAGGCCAGAAAATGGATAAACAAACATAATGCATAATCACTTTTCGACTTTCTTGGAAAGTGCTAAAGATGAAAAGATAAATAAGATAAATAATTTTAGCACATTTATCCGCCATAGATCTAAGTTATTATAAAATAATCTGATGTAATTTGAACATGAAAGTAATTTTGTGCATCTAATCTTTAACGATTTGAATACGTCTTAATAAATTTGTTATAATAATGTAATTAATTTGTTTAAGTAATTATTGTAAATATCTTTTTAATATCTATTGTTGTTAAACTATAAATGTCCCCAATTTTTCAATTTTGAAGGGCCCCAAAAAGTTCCAGTGAGAGGGGCCCCTCACTTCATAAATCCGCCGCTGGTCACAGTGACTAAAATGTGAAGTCGTTATGGCCGTTTTAGAGCTCGTTTGTGACGTCACATTGTGACCACTTTCTGTGTCATTTGTGACTACTTTGACATTAACATTTCGACGAAACTGTGACAAAAGCGACGATACTTAAATTGCCAGAAACATGTTTTTTAAAGTAAATAACATGTTTCTGGCAATTTAATTATCGTCGCTTTTGTCACAGTTTGGTCACAATGTTAATATCAAAGTAGTCACAAATGACACATTTTTCACAAATTTGTCACAATGTGACGTCACAAAAGAGCTCTAAAACGGCCATAACGACTTCCCATTTTAGTCACTGTGACCTTCACATCGACGTCACGTGACGTCACATCGACAATCGATGGTCACAAAGTCACAATGTGACTTCACAACGACGTCGCAGTGACGTCACCATGCCTTACGGGTAATTTAAATATAGAATTTATTTACATAAGTATTTAAAATTTTAAACTTTGAAAATATCATTTTCCAAATTGTCGTTGTAATTTGTTAAATTACATTTTTTCTTTTTTATTTATTAATAAACTGTTTGATTGCTTTTATTTTCTTTTTCAAAATGATATTAATTGTTTTATTCTATAATTATTAACTAAACTTTTTTATAATTTTTTAACTCAATATTTGAATTCTAATTAGTTGACTGCATTTATTAAATTTATTGTACAGTAATGCATTCG
Source organism: Maratus speculifer (assembly GCA_964019185.1). Lineage (NCBI taxonomy): Eukaryota > Metazoa > Arthropoda > Arachnida > Araneae > Salticidae > Maratus > Maratus speculifer. Next base: position 180,445,646 of record OZ025303.1, read on the forward strand.
CATTTTTGGCACGTATCCGTAAGATTTGTTCAGCACTCAAACGGTTAATGAAACTTAACCGCTTTTACTTTTGTATGTATTTTTTGTATGAAAATTGATGTAATATAACATTTTTATCCTTATTTTTTCAGAAAAGTACACATATGAAAATGGTAGAAGTGAGTAAAAATGTTTTTTTCGTCGATAAAAATATTATAAAAAAAGTAAAGTGACTTTGAATGATTTTATGAAGGTAATCTCTTGAAGAGCACATACTAGTCACGCGGTAAAAGCCGAACGCTAATGACAAGTCTATGGGCGCAATCTTTTCAAATATCTCGCTGAAATTTTAATATTTTTACGTGATTTTTGAAGTGAAAACTTCTTTAGCGGCGCTGAGCACTTTTTGTATGGGTAAAAACTTCCAAACTCGCGTCAGGGTCACGTGATGCTGATCGAAAAAGCGTAAGATCGAGGGGAAGGGAGGAGAACTAGTATCTCCCACTCTTTCTATCGTGCCTGAGTGTGCTGCTCCGTTTAGGCGGCACAGGGCGCTTGCGCGAATGTCCGTGTGTGTTTATGTACAGCGTGCCACGCGTATCCAAGGATGGTGACAGCTGATGGCTTGACTGTTGTGTATTCGTATATGTGAATTGTTTAAATTATGGAAATTGAACAAAGTGCATCTATTAATGAAAAAAGTGATGATGAAGTAGTGAAAGAAAATGAGTGAGTACTTTATAAATATACTAGATGAAAAACTCTTACTTGGCTTTAGCCCGTAACTGCCGTCAAGAAAACCAGCTATAAGCTGAGCATTTATAAAACGCAAAAAAACGAATAATAATAATAGTAATAAATACAATTTTAATAATAAGATTAGGTTTCGATCGAGTCTGTATTTACACATAATAGATGTAATATTTGTAATATGTTTATACTTTATAGCATTAACCAACATTTTCATGACACCACAATAAGCCCATTTGCGGTGTAGGTTTACCAAAAAAATAATTTCGAATAAAAATAAATGAAATAAGACAATAATAAATAATCTCCATTTTTCAGAGAAAGAAAAAAAGAACGAAATCGAGAATACCAAAGGGCATTTCGTCAGCGTAAAAAAAATTTGGAGCAAAAAGATTCGAAGGAAATAAAAGAAGCAGGAAAAAGAAAAAGACATCGTGAGAATCAAAGGGTATATTATCAACGTACAAAAGTTCGTATTAACAACGTTTTCACTTCTGCCGGCACTCCCGGAGTGCTACCGGTGTTTTTTTGCATAGGATAGCTGAGGACGCTCCACAACCGGCCTAGTTTTTACTTTTTCAGTTTTGGTTTCAGATAAAAAAAAAAAAAAATACTTTAACTTTCAAAACCGATTTAAACTGGTTCTGAAATTGAAACTATTATAATATAAAAAATATGTAAGCAAAATCGAAAAAGTAAAAAAGGCCGGTTGTGGAGCGTCCTCAGCTATCCTATGCAAAAAAAATCATGTAAAAATACTAAAATTTGAGAGAGATATTTGAAAAGAACGCTTCCATAGACTTATCATTATCATCCGGGTCTTTTTGAGTACTTTTTCTGTGACTATTGTGGCGCCTAAGGTCTAAGTCACAGTAAAAACTAGGCCGGTTGTGGAGCGTCCTCAGTGTGACTATTGTGGGGCCTAAGGTCTAAGTCACAGAAAAAGTACTCAAAAAGACCCGGATGATCATGATAAGTCTATGGGAGCGTTCTTTTCAAATATCTCGCTCAAATTTTAATATTTTTACATGATTTTTTTTTGCATAGGATAGCTGAGGACGCTCCACAACCGGCCTAGTTTTTACTTTTTTGATTTTGGTTATATATTTTTTATAGTATGATAGTTTCAGTTTCAGAACCGGTTTAAACTGGTTTTGAAAATTAAAGTAATTTTTTTTTAAAAAAAATCTAAAAGCAAAATTGAAAAAATAAAAACTAGGCCGGTTGTGGATCGTCCTCAGCTATCCTGTAAAAAAAATCATTTAAAAATATTAAAATTTGAACGAGATATTTGAAAATAACGCTCCCATAGACTTTACATTAGCGTTCGACTTTTACCGCGTGACTAGTGTACGCGTGACTAGTGTTCTTAAATCAAAAAGGTCAACTTTGTGACGCATGCTTTAATTTATTTTTGTTTTGAAATGCATGAAAATAGCAGGTGTTGTTATTCAGAAAGCGTCTAATTGCACTCAAATTTCTGTTTATATATATATAACAAGCTTTCAAATTTGACGCTTTTGAGCACATTTCCCGACGAAAGCAGAAAAACACGTCGAAAAGCAGGAGAAAAACGGGTGGTCACGTGATCGAAATAGCTTAGAACTGGATAGGTAATTTAATTATCATAAAATGGAATCGCTTCCATAGTCAGGTATTTCAATTTTATAATTGCCTGTTAAAAAATGAATTTGTAAATGTGTCAAAACATTTTGCTCTTGTTGGGCGGAGCAGTTAAGAACTGTCTACAATCGTACTGGAATTATGTGAGTTTTAAATCTTTGAGCTCTGCTGGTTGAATTTTCCGAGTCCAGGACAAAATCCCCACGGACAAAATCTCCACGGTCAAAATCCCCACGGACAAAGTCCCCAACGGACAAAATCCCCACGGACAAAATCCCCATGTGTATTTAGAATTGTAAGACGATCTTACAAAACATATTTTTGCTGATAAAGATTTTAATAAAAGTAAAATTAGTCCAACTAAAGAATTTTGCGCATCTTACACATTTTTTTAATATAGAAAGAAAAATAATTTCATTCATAAATAACATATTAGATAACGCAGAGAGTAATCCCCCATAGTTTGATGGTCCCAAAATTGAGCAAATATACAACTTATATATTGCAGGTATACGCATAAGAAGCTGTCTCATTTACGTGAAATCAGCCATTTGCTAATGTTAATTCTATGAAGATATATTTTAAAGATATCTCATTTGCATTTCAGTATTTCTCCCTTTCTTCATTTATTTGCTTATTATATTGGATAGCTGAGTTCGATCTCCTGTTTTTTCTATTTTGATTGCAAGGTTTTTTATGAGGATGCTTTCGTCTAAGAAACTGGTTTAAAAAATAAAAGCATATTTAAAAAAAAAAAAAAAAGGCATTAAATTTTGAAAAGGTAAAAAACGGCACTGGCAGAGATTGACCTCAACTATTCAGTGATAAAACTCACCTAAAAATATTGAAATGCTAACAAGATTTTTTTTTTTCGATTTTTTCAACTAGAATTAATATTTACGAGCGGGTATTTTCGCATAAGTAGCCTCTCCAGAGGCTACTTCAGTCAAGTAAAAATGCGTGTTCACTACTGCTATTAATATAAAAATAATTATAAACGTATCTAACTTGCATTTCAATTTTTTTTTTTTTTTTTTTTTGCATTGGATAGCTGAGATAGATCTGTACAAAGGCCATTTCCCCCCCTTTTTTTTTTTTTTTTTTTAGGTGGGTTCGTAATTATGTAAGTATGTAACACCTATAGTAGTCGTTCAGTCCGTTCGTCCACATGTAATAACACAAAAAAATACCCAACCGAATCGCTTGATATTTAAAATATATAATTGTTGTATAATTTTGTCGAGTCATTTCATGTTTTATGAAAATTGAATGTTTAGTTCAATGACGAAGATAATCAAAACATCATGTACGCTAATGGCACCTGGTGCATGTAAAATCCGTCGTGGGTGCAAATTCCTCCAAGTTACCTATGAATTATACCTCTGGAGGTGCCTTGCCAGGTGAAGGTCTCGTCATCTGATCAAGGCTCTAAATTACGAGACCATCTTGCGAAGCCATGTGCAGTTCATCATTTATTGCCGCTTCGCGGCAATTAGGTGGTCGTCCGCCCCGATACCAGGTATCTAACATGTTAAGCTGAGATTATTAACTCGGGGGCCTGGTCATCGGTTAGAAAGAAAGAAAGAGGATAATCAAAAGCATTCCGAGGGAAAAAAATAGTTTCAAGTGCATTTTAAGGATGTTTATCAGAATGAGATCCGCCATTTTAACGACATCAGGTGGCGTTACTTATCTATCTATTAGATGTACAATTTGATTTATGTTACTCCGCCTTCTTCAAACCCACTTCTTTGCATCTTTATCATTTAACCAATAGTAGAATACCGGAAATTCCTTTGAGTAAAACCATTTGGTAAAAGGTTTTTTTTGGCACTTTTACACTCTTTTTGGCGACTGAAAGAAAAATAAAATAAAAAGAAGAGAACATTATAAAAGATTGTTGCTTCATCCCTTTTAAAACATAGATCGGGTTGTGAGAGATGGATTTTTTTTTAAATTGTCAAAATTGTGACAGTTTGTGTGAGGGGTAAAAAGTGTGACTTCACACATATGAATTGAAATAAAAGCATTAAAAATATGAGGATTAAATTTTGAAATTATTTAAATTAAAGTATTTTGTGTTCAGAAAGTAAAAATAAGATTTAAAGTAAAGTACCGAAAGTAAGTCCCCCTTTAGCAGGCAAAACATTCTAATAATTTTAAGGGAAGCTTTTAGATATAACTTTTATGAAATAGAGAGGAAAATTGAAAGAGAGGTGGAATATATTTGGAATTTGTAAATTTCCCAGGATTTATATAATTTGCAAAGTATATACGAGGGATGTATATTTCCAGGTTGCTTACTTTCGATATGTTATTCCGAAGTACAGCCGGCCTCACTTAGTCGGATAACGCATAACCGCATACCAATGGCGGATCTAAGGGGGGGCGATGGGGCGATCGTCCCCCCCCCCTTGAGCTCAGTAAAGGGTCTTAAAAAGATGCCCGCACGGAAAAAGGATTGGATCGAGATCGGCGCGGCCCGGGTCGGGCCGCGCCATTTTTAAGTCACGGAACTGGGTCAGGTCTTTACACTTTCAGAACCGGGGCGAATCGAGTCTTACTTTTTCCTGTAGAGCGGGATCGAGCCACACTTACAATTTTTTTCAGTTATTATGGAAAAATACCAAATAAAAGATGTAATAATCTTCTATTTTCTAACTAATTTTCCTTTACTTTTTTTAGAATGAAGTACTAAATTTGCCAAAATGAAAAGAGAAAAAAATACGAAAACAAGCTACAAAATAATTAATATCTCAAAAAGAAATTGCGATGAGTTTTCGCAGTGTAAAAGTATTTTTTTTTTTTTGTTTTTTCGCATTACATGATGCTGGTAAAGTCTTTATTTATTTTGAATAAATAGTGCGCATAACAAATTGCGTTTAAAAGTACTTTTTTTCTTCTGTCCAACGTTACTCAAACTTAAAATGCGCGATGCTTAAAAGTTTAAAAAATTGCAATAGAGATTATGCCGTACAATAATGTATCTCCTTTGTTTTACGACTGGCTCAAATACTGAAATGTTATTTTTTTTAGAAACAATACTTTAATCGCTAGCTGAAAGAAGTAGCATATAGGGGGCTAATAGCAGGTATTGGGCGTAAATTGCTTAAAGTGTTAAGTGTACAGTCTTATGCATTTTTTAAGAATATTAAATAGTCTTTTATTTCAGACTTTAAAATGTACATGTATATTTAAGAAATATAAAATATTTATCACATAACTTACAACTTCAAATTGTCACTTTCATTTTTTAAATAAGCTTAAAACTTTTTTAAATGTTTGGAGATCGTTTTCGTAAAAAGAACTTGGTCAAAATAGATCTTTTATTCAGCAAAGAGGATGTTTTGTCCGGTGGGATTTTGTCTGAACTCAGAAAAAATATCTTAGACCCAGTTCAATTCTTTCCTAATGGTTCTTGAAAATTGTCATTACTGACCAGCGAACGCAGATAAGAAAACCTAAAAGAATTGGACACTACATAAGCATAGCCTAATAAGGGAGTGAGGGGAGAAAGAAGGACGCAGCTGTTTGTAATCTGATACCTATAGAACGGTAGAATGTGTTCCTGGCCACCGCCGAACTCGATCTTTCGCCACGCGCTATAAGATTATAACTAATTTTCTCCCTTGTCTGTTTTGGAACGATTTTCGGATTGTTTGGTCACGCAACATATTTAAATTAGAGATCAATTGTAAAAAGCCAAGCGATTTTTACTTGAAATACAAAATTATTTGCCTATAAAAAAGGATTGCTGAGAAACGAAATGAAAAAGTTATTTGCATAGTGACTTTTGATGCATCTCCCTTCCCGGTCGCTACATAATAGAGTTGGCCGAGGAGTCGAGGAGTCGACTCTAAATCTCGACTCCTTACAAGTGAATCGAACTATCGACTCCTATCTGGCTAACGGAGTCGACTCAAAAGAGTCGAACTTTCATTTCAACTCAGTTTGGGATTCGGAGTCGAAAAGTCAACTCACTCACTCAAAGAGTGGTTGGACATGTTTAACAGAGTGTCGGACTTGGAGAGTCGAGAGTTGAAGATTGGGTGGTCGACTCTTCGATTCTTCGACTCCTTGAAAACCACTCTTTCGATTCGGTATCAGATTTCGACTCTTCGAATCCGCGCTGGGCTTTTTAGCAAAAAACAAATGTCTTGGTTTGACTTTATATTGCGGTTGGGGATTTTTGGAAAAGCGGAGGCAGTGTAGATGTGCATTTCACGTGTAATTAGGAAGATACCGAATGAATGAAAAGAGTGGGAGGGGCAGAGAAAAAGGGCGTTCTGCTGGTTATTTCTGGAAAGATTAATTGAATTTATGGAAAAAGGGGCGTTCAGCAGGATATTTCTGGGAAGATTAATTAAATTTATGATAAGCTTGTGCCGATTTCCGTATTGAGGAAAGATCGAACGATCAAACAAAGCAGATATTATGTTTGTATCTTTTGCTAAAAGAAAGTAGAACTGGTTAGGGAAATATTTTCAACTGCCTTTATCTGATGCAATATAGAAAAAAAAAGTTGAGAGAGAAATAAAATTTTACTTTAATAGCAAATTGTTTAAAAAACAGTGTTAAATTAAGACACATTTTTTTCGAGAGGAGATTTCTGTGGGTGTAAGTGGATGTTATAAAGAATTTTGGGTGGGGTAAAGACTGCACTCTTTTATCATTTAGAACACAAAATGCCTGATATTTCAGGGGGGGGGGGACTCATTGTTCCGCGGGAATGCCTGACCCCCGGGCCACTTTCCGAATTCACCACTGCTAAAAAGTTTTATGAGTTTATTTTATGATTGATGTATTTTAGATAAAGTGTTGTCCTTCATTTGATTACGAATATATTCTTTTAATATGTATTTTTTTATATAAATTATAAATGTTTGCAGATAATGTAAAAATGGATATCATATAATTTTTTACAGTTTAGATGGTCGATTTTTTTAAATATTCCTTTTTTCAAACCAGATTCGGATAATATTTCCTGTTTATTTTTTATTTTATTTATTTATTTTTATTTATTTATTTATTTTATTTTATTTTTTTTTTTGGCAGCGCAAGTAAGTTTTGGGTGTCAATTGAGAGGAGAGGGGATCACAATGTCATAGCTGCCAAATTTTACGCTTATTTTTTACAGTTATTTTTTATGAAGGGAATTTGCTTGTTTTCTTAAATTTCCGATGATTTTAAAATACATTTTTTTTATTTATTATTATTATTTTTTAAATAGTGGTAGGATAAAAACATAAAACCTGGCAGTTATTCAGTATATTATCATGATTTTATAAATAGGATTTTAAAAGGAAGTCAATTATAAAAACTGTAAATATCAGGGAAAAAATTAAAAAATTAGTCTCCCCGCCGCTTTTTTATGATCGCATAAGGGGTAAATTATGTCCCAGGCACTGAACATTTTGATAGATTTGTAAAATGACATTTATTAAAATTACAGAAAACTTGCAAATATTCATAATTTATTTAGAGGAGCTCACAGGTCCAACCAGGCCCGGTACAAACGAAAGCTACCCCAGGCTAATGTAAAATAAAAAGTTCTATCTGGTCCCGACCCGTACGAATAAATAAATTAATAAACTTACCCGGCCCGGTTCAATTTCTACAAAAAAATCCGATTTTTCTTACCATACAATAATTTTCTTAAGAATATTTTATGCACATTCATGAGCAATATTTTAGTTTAGTTTGTATTCGCAAGACAGAAAATACACAATAGCAACAGCAATGTTATCGTTTACTTAGATTTTTAGACTCTTCAACATTCGTTAAAAAAATAATGTAATTTGGAATAAAAGAAAAAAAAAGAGGGTTAAAAATGTCGTAGCTTTTAAAGCTGTATAATATAAAGTAGGTTTCTGAAAATATTTCTCTGAATTTATTAAATCTGTTCTTAAATTCAAAAAAGCTACTTTCTTACACATTTCTGAATTCATTTTTAGTTGAAAAAAAAAAAAAAAAAAAAACTCGTAAAATTGAAAAGTTTTCTTATTCAGAAATTATGTAATTGATTGGCGCTTTCCAATTTTTGGCAAAATACATTAGAAAATTACTCTTAAAATTGAAGTTTATATTGCAAGGGAAAGAGAAAAAGCTGTCGTTTCATGATCTTCATATGTAATGTATTTATTAAAAAATGGAAATGCTGTTTGATTTTTCATCTCCTCTATAGCTGCCTGTCAATTTTTAAAGTTCTAAATAAAAATGTATCAGAAATTATGTCAATGCTGAGTTTTTTTCTAGAATTGAATCTTAAATTTTCTAATATCTCTTCACCTCTTCAAACACACTACAACAGCTCCATTTTTTCTTTTTCGTATTTAGTTTGATTAGCAGTTCATTTATTAAACAAATGGAAAACGTTATTTGATTCGAAATCCCCTCAATAGTTAGGCTATCAATTTTATAATTGTACATTTAAAACATGCTGACATTGAGCCCTGCAATATAAAGCTTATGTGAAACAAAAAATGCAATTTTCTACAAAACAATGAGATTCAGGATAATCGCTATTATTTTCCAGCAAACTATTATTGTCCCCTTTTTTTCTTAATTTTAGTTTTAATAAATTCAGAAATAGACTAGACCGGGGAGGGGGGAGATATATTTTTTGCATTATACTTTCTACAGAATCTAAACGTAAAGTAATTAATTTCTTTTTAATTCGATGATACGATATCTTTCCAACATAATCAACACGACATATATGTAAACGCACACATATTAAAAAAAAATAATAAAAAAATCAATTAACTTAATTTGTACTAATATTTCTCTTTTTTTTTTGGGGGGGGGGGGATATTTGTGAATAACTAATAATTTATAAATATAAGAACATAATGAACTTAATGTATCCGTTTTAAATTTTTAAGTAAAGAACCCCTCTCCCCCTCAAAAAAAAAAGAAAGGAAAAAAGGAAAGAAAACAGTCTAATAATTTTAAATGCTGTGATTGTCGGATCCTGGCTCGAAGCTCCGGCCTATTTTTAGCGGCATTCGGTTCGGGCCTTACTTTATTTTACAAGCCTCGGATTGGGCCTTGTCATTGCATTCTCCCAACCGAGCTCGAGACTTACTTTTTACTAAAAGACTGGTTCGGGTCTAACCTTTTTTTCCTCGTAGCGATCGGAAGGGAACTCGTCTATAGCGAATTATTATTTAATGTTATACCGTCTTGGAGGATATTACTTTGTTGCATTTTTCAGATTTTTAAGCCTCTAATGCGTAGAATAGCACATAATATGTGGATTAACAATATTAATATCAACTGAAACATTTACATACAAATTAACATTAATTAAAAAATGAATATCATAGCATAGGGTTCTTCTTTAAAAATAAATATTATAAACATAAAAAAAATCTAAAATATTAATTTTTGATTAGAACTTCTCAAACGGAAAAATCCATATTTTCTAAAAATTTAACTATGCCGGATCAGGCTAAGAAGAAGATTTTAACTTTTTTCTTGTCGGGTTAATAACTGTTCTGTACGAAGCAAGTTGGCCGAACATTTATGTTTTTTACCAACCAGGTCATTATTTTTTATACGTTCTGGGCCGGTACAGGACCGAAAATTTCGGCTCTTACCACAAAAATATATCTTTTATCTAAAAACTAACACAAAATAATTCGAGCATACATTTAAAAATTCTCTTTTGTGCGATATACGTGATAGAAGACATAAAATTGCGTCATTTTTACAACCAACCAACCGTAAGTGAGTCGGGAGTCGACTCACTATCTCGACTCATTAACTAAGTGAATCGAGTCAGACTCGACTCCTCAAGATGAATCGAAATGCCCAACCCTACTACATAACAATCCAGAAAGACTAGAGACCCTTGGCGCAGTGTTGCCAGATCGGGCTACAAGTAGCGAATTGGGCTACTTTTGAACACTCCAGGCTACTTTTTTAAAAATCTGGGCTACTTGCTACTTTTTGCGCTACTAAAAAAAAAAATTGCGCTACAATTTGCTACTTTTAGCTTCCTCTCGTTCTCTCTATTTTTTTTCTTTATATTTAAATATTTATGGATAAATTATGAAAAATATTTGGCAACTTTCTTTTAAATCTATATTTTTCTTTGGAATTTGGAATGGCAACGGCAACATTATTTTGGTTGTAGTTCGCACTGTTGCCAGTAGCGGGCTACAAGTAGCGAATAGACCCCTTGTATTGACGTCACAGCAACGGATGTTATGCCCAAACAAAACATCATAACTCCTCATTTGCTATTTAAAGCACATGTGGTGCTTCTGTTTAATTCTAATTTTTCTTATTCTTGCATTTTTTTTCTAATTACTTAAAAAATGAAGCAAAAATCACTATGTTTACAAATGTGAAAAAAAACCACATCTGCCTTATGTTTGGGCGAAATATGAAGCATGTGACGGATGGCGCCACCATTTTACAGCTTGGGCTACTTTTTGCTACTTTTGAAAAATTTTTTGCTACTTTTCCGAAATTGATCTGGCAACACTGCCTTGGCGCGATAAAACGCAAAGAGCCAAGAGGGCTAAAACTTCACTTCTTTCTATCCTTTTTCCAGTAGCCCATTTGTTTACAGGGGGAAGTGGAGTTTCAATTCATGTGCGTGGAAGGGGGAGGAAAGAAGAAACACGATTAACTTTCGGAGGGTGGGGGGATAGATGTACTAAAACAATTCAGTTCTGCGTCTAACATATGATTACTATCCTAATTAGAAATCACAACTCTTGTGAAAAATGTTATTAAAATGTTATTTTCAAGGTTTATGAAAATCTTCTGCATTAGCGCTTCCCAAATCCTAACCTTTTTTTTTTCCCTGCTACCCTTTTATTTGGTTTTCATTTCGAAATAACCCCATTTCTCATAAATACCACCCCCCCCACCCTCCCCCACCCCCTTTTCCAATCAACTAGATAACTTAAAAATGCTTTTGTTTATAAGCAATCTTCTTATTTCAATCATGCAATAAATTGATACAAATTACATTGTCATTTCTACTATTTTAGTGAATTTACTAACCCTTTCTGTGATTTCCGTCATTAATACTATTTTAGCTTACCCCAGCTTGGGATCTGTTGGTTTGCACTAAGAGCTGTCTGTTATTGTTTGTTATAGTATCTGTTTGTTATTGTTTTTTTTAATTGCATGTTCTGTTTACGAAACTTGTTTATATCGTACATTATAGCTAATATAAGTTGCATAAAAAAATGATGGTTATTTAATAAAATGTATGCTGATTTATCCCATTAGTGCCTAGCGTCCCATTTTTGGGACGGTTATAAAAATGGCAAGTAAACGCTTTTCACACGCGTAAAAAGGAAGATGAATACTTTTTTTCGCGAAACAAATTCCTCGATAAGTTAAGATAAAAGTTGCTCATATTGAAAAAAAAAAATGGTGGAAATGCAAAATCTAAATTTTAACGAAGATAATAATTCAGGCCTTAATAAGTTGAATAGAAAAATATATTTGTTCGTTCATTAAGTAAAATGAAAATGAAAAAAATAGCCGCAATATGTATGTTAAAACGGCGTTTTTTCAAAGTGATTTTTTAAAAGAAATAATAACATTTAGAAAGCATCCAAAACTGAAATTAAACATTTTTTTACATGCTGTCACTATTATTCTTAACTTCATTTATCAACTAGATGACACATAACACAAGCAACATTTAAATTATTGTTAAAAGCGTCAACTGCTAAATATTCAAAGCTCTTTTTTAAAATTTGTAATCAATGAGACATGTTTTTATTTGCTTTTATTTATTGACTCATACGTGAAACGAGTTTAGAAAAGAGTATGTGGTTAACCATTAGAACTGTTGCATTTTAAAAAAATCATATTTTAATAAAATGAGTTCTGTTATCATAAAAATTAAAAACAGTGAAACCTCCCTGAACGACCATTTTTTCATGGAACAAAATCATTCAGTCATCATCCCAGACTCCCTCCATAAGCGACTCATTTCTTTAAAAAAAAAACTGAAACAAATTCCGTTTTTTTTTTTTTTTTTTTTTTTTTTTTTTTTTTTTTTTTTCTTTGGCCGCTTGAAGAAGGTTTTATTAGAAAAAGAATTACGTAGAACGCATTATTCACCAAACTTCTAAACTAAGTTTAATTTTTTTTATTATTCAGGTGACTTTTATGTGTATAACCCTTAACTGCTATGACAAAAATTGTTGCATAACTACTGTGAGCGGTCTGTCAGACCACTTAATCGAAAGATGAATAAAATGTTAAATTAACTCTCAGAATACTACTTTTGTATTAAACTTTATATACAGGACTATTATAAATAAAATTAAGCTGTTCAAAAGTTTCTAGAGATAGTAAAAGGGCTCCAAACGAAACAAAATTTGACCAATGTCTATAGTTAAACTAAAACTTAAGAGTTAAACTCTGAAACTTAAAAATCTCAGCGGTCTTTGAGAGCAGTTGAGGGTTAAATCTCTTATTGTCTTTATAGGCAATGTATTTCACTCTGATGGCGAATTAAGAATGATTGTCAATAATCTCCGCTGCCCTGTTATGTCAGGAAACTCTCAAAGAAATAGATTAAGTAACGGAATCGTCATTATTGGTTCTCGTTCATAAACAACGCATTTATTTACTGAATTTTGAAAAGACCTTAAAATAAAAGTTTTAAAAGATAAAAGCGTAACTTCAAAACAAACTTCAATGAATTATTTGTTTTAATCTGGTGTAATTAAGTTTTGTTTTGATAGTTAAATTTATTTTTCGGGTGTAAAAAAATAAATTTTAGTAACGTCAATTGTTACCTTTTTCTAATAATTAAAATCTAGATATAAACATGACCTCCATCAAGAAACCACTTCTCGGAGCGACCACTTTTTATTTTAACGGAACGTGGTCGCTTTTGAAAAGCTTTACGAACATATATATATATATATATATATATATATATATATATATATATAATAAATTTTAAACGTAGCGATATTAAATATGTTAATCATAGAGGTTTATTATTAATATTATTATTATTATTATTATTATTATTATTATTATTATTATTATTATTTTGTATCACAAGTTGTCAAATTTCATTTTAAAAGTGAAAAAAAATTTTTTTTTTAATCTGTTTTCTTTTTTCTTTTTTTTTCTTTTCTTTTTTTTTTTTTTTTTTTTTTTTTTTTGTGAATAATATGAGTGCAAAAATGTTTTTTAGCTATAAAAAGTTATATTGTCCCTACTCTATCAGATTATCTCAAATGTTGATTTTTAATTTTGTAGCGATTAACTTACAATTACTTACAATAACTTACCATTATTAACTTACAATTATATTAATCATTATTGTTTAAATTACTTCAATATAAAATTTATTTTCTCAAAGGGAAACACTTATCCATAGGTCTTAATATAATTATAAAATTGCTAATTTACAATTTTTAGAAATTTAATAATTACACAATACAGAATTTAGCTATGTATTTTATTTTAGAATAAATCTTAAATCTTATAAACAAAAATATTACACATAAAAAATTGTTTATATGATGAAATTCAAAAACAGAATAAACTATTTTTTTTTCCTTTTCTAGTTTGACTTTTAATAGCATTTTTAAACAATCAACGTTTATTTGAATAGTCATTTTATTATTATTATTTTGTATCTGTTTTATCACCCAAACCAATTTCAGAACTTCTTTATAAAATTCTAAATTTACATTTCTGTTAGAAGATTTTTACGAGCTCAAAACTAAGAAACTGTATAAACAAAACAGTAAAAAACAAATTAGGCAATTATAGCAAATTATGTTGCAGTGTAGTACAAAAATAACAATGCGTAATAAAATCATTTAAAGTTGTAAAAATTTGAAAAATCTAAATAAATGAAATAATTTATTTGCATTATAAAAATCAGAATTATAAGTTATTTTTTAAAATAACAAAGTTTATCATTTGTTTTGGGAACAGAGGAGTAATTTCTATTTCAAAAGCATTTAACTATAGATTTACACAGTACCATGTTTACACGATTCAAAGAGCTGCAATTCATTTCTCCTCCCCTAAAAACTGGTTTTTCTCTACCAACGAAAGAGCCAAAAGCTGCCAACTCCAAGCCGCCAAAGGTCCTCTAGTCTTTCTGGATTGTAATGTAGCTTCCCGGTCCATAGGCGGATTAAATCAACAGCCACAAAATTTTGAACGTTTCTTACCTGAAAGAACAACAACAACAAAAAAACAATTTTGCATTGTTTTTTGACCCAGCAATCTCCCACTAAGGAGTCATTCAATAATACAGATTTTAAGTGCACTATGTACGATATACATAGCACTGTATTAACCACTGAGTATAAAACAACCCCTCGATTATAAATCGAGACACCAAAAATTAGCTCGCCACAAAATAAATAAATAAAATAAAATAAAATAAAATGCCAGAGGTAACTGAAAAAAATCAACTGAAAAATAACTACCAGAAACTTCTGGAGTGACCAAAAATTATCTAATTTTAATTCCGCCCGAATTCAAAATTCTTCAATCTAATCCGAAATAAAACATGCATTTAATGACAATAAAGTCAAAATCTTATGTAATTATGAACAAAATATTAGCAAACATTTTTCTCTACGTTTCTAATCAGACTTATTATTATTATTCAGCGTTTCAAAATCGTATAATTATGCAAAACCGCAGGAGCATAAACTATTTTGAAAGCTTTTCACATCAATTAAATAATTCTTAAAAAAAAAAAAAAGATTCTTTGAAAATCTATTCTAGCCACATTTACAAGGGTAAGCAGTTTCTTCTAAAATACAACACTTCTAAAATACAACACTTCTAAAATACAACACTTCTTTGTATTGTAAGACTTTTAGAAGAGATATCGATTAATTTCAAGAATTTTTACAAAGACATTACTGTTGAACTTTATTTTTTCACTATATGATCTTGTAAAACTGTAGGAGCTAAAACTCTTTTGAAAGCTTTTCACATAAATTTAATGATACTTAAAAAGAAAGGAATTCTTTCAAAAGTCTACTAAAGTCACGTTTTGATCATCATAAAAATTATGTTTATTATTATTATTATTATTAACACTATTATTATTTTTTAGCTCACAGGCTATCATAGCATGAGAGCTTATGTGCCCGTCCGTGCTATATGTACGTTCGTGCGTAACGCGATAACTCATGATAAAAATATCGGATCCACTTGAAATTTTGTATATAGGTATATCCTGATAAGGCGCTTCCCTGATTAGTTTTTGGAGTTCATTCGATATGTATAAGAGGGGAAACGGGGGGCTCATGCCCCTCCCCTTAATTGATATAAACGGGATTTTCATGCAGAATTAACAGTTTTCGTTCAAAATTTAGATATAGGATCATTCTGATGAGGCGATTTCGTGACTGTTATTAGGTGTTCATTGAATAAGTATAAACAGGGGGAACGGGGGGCTCATGCCCCTCTCCTTAATTGATATAAACGGGATTTTCATACAGAATTAACAGTTTTCCTTCAAAATTTAGATATAGGATCATTCTGATGAGGCGATACCGTGGCTGTTATTAGGTGTTCATTAAATAAGTATAAACAGGGGGAACGGGGGGCTCATGCCCCACCCCTTAATTGATATAAAAGGGATTTTCATGCAGAATTGTCAGATTTTGTTCAAATCTCTGAATAGTTTTGGAAGTTTAATGATTAAGTATAAAAGATGGGAATAACTCTTAAATTATATAAATGCTAAATGGGTTTTTTTATTAAGAATTATCCGATTTGCTCTGAATTTTGGATATAGATTTTTATATGATAAAGCATGTCCTTGATAATTTAGGAGGTTCAATGATTAAGTATAAAAAAGGAGAAACGGGAGAGCTGTTTCCCCTTCTTATTGTTTTTTTCGAACGGAATTAACGATAATACAAGGATATAATGTACAATTAGTATGCATAGCCTGTGAGCTCAATGCCATCAGTTTAACTGGGCAATATTCTTTTTATTTTAATTATTATTATTATTTAACGAAATTCTTTAAATTTACAGGAATTTTTATTTATATAGGAAAACAAAATATCGTTATTAATAAACTAGAAAGCAAAAAATGGGTAAATGGTACAAAATGGGTAGACGCAAATTATCAGATGTGCAAGAAAACTAATCTAAAAAAAGACGTTGTACAAAAAATCGTCTTAAAAAAAAAAAAAAAAAAAAAAAAAAAAAAAAAAAAAACGAGCTTTGATTATTAATACCAATTTCGAAATGTGCGACTATCATGAAAAAGGAAATACACTAAACCTCTAAATAACGGATACCTCGGGAACGCAGAAATTGTACGCTATTCGGAGGTGTCCGCTATTGGGAAAACTTCAGAGATAAAATCGCTCAGAAATGCTTAATATCTATATAATAAAGGCCAAACGTATCTGTGCGTAACGCATACGTCATGTTTTGAATGGCAACACTTTCCGATGAAATTTCGGTTTTGCAATTTTCGCTATTGTAAATTTTTAAACTTCTAGACATTGCACGTTTTCAATCTTTATACCATCGTTTAGAGAAAAAAATGCACTTTTAAATGCCGTTTGTTAGAAAACTGTATCTCAATTTGTTTTTGAGATATTAATTTTTTTGTAGTTTTTGGTTCAATTTCTCTAATGGTGCCAACTTGAGTATCGCATTTATGTGGGAAAGAGAGGAAAAATAGCCATAGAGTAAAAAAAAAAAAAAAAAAAAAAAAAAAAAATAGAGATGCAGTTTTGTGGCTGGAGGTGACGCCAAAAATGTAACCCTAAAATTCTGCATTGCATCAAACACAACAGCGTGCTTTCACAAAAAAGAAAAACTTTTAGCGATGCAATTTTAATTCATAATACAATGAAATGCTATTTTATAATGCTGAAATATATTTAGATTTTTTTCATTTAGAGAAAAAATGATGTTAAAAAATTCGGTCTCTGTTCCATGTGATTGTTTTGTTTGGGCCGAATGAGAGACTTAAATTGGAAGAATAACGCCCATCAAACCGTTTTAATCACATATTGCAACTCCATCTATCTCTTTTCTCTATGGAAAATAACAGATCACTGTATATTTTAGTTGTCATTTTTTCATAGCAACTAAAAAAAATAGTAATTAAAAACCTGTTATGTCAATATATCGTCGGCTATAAAACCCGGTGAATGTTGTTGGTTTTATTTAGTTTTTATCTATGAATTTAGTGACTTTTAGTTCGTTGTAAACTTACTTTACAAAAGATACATCAATTAACCTTTACAAAAATGTATTTTAAAGAATATCTGGGTGTCATATTTTCTTAGTTGTTTTTAAAAACTGAAAATGCAATTTTATTCTTTGGCGAAATCTTTGGCTAATAACTGCTATCTTGCGTCTAATACGCAGGGCCGTAGTGAACAATAGGGAGGGCTCAAGAGAATGTAGAGGGGGGGACTCTTAATTTTTTTTCTCTCTCTCTGACGCAGAAAGATAAATTAGTGCATATTCATATTGTAGGTACACTGTTTCTTATTAAACTGCTAAAATAACTTCATTTTATGCTTAGAAAAGTATATGATGACGAAAGTTTTGAGTGTACAACTGGTGCAAAATAGCCCATCATGTTAGCTTCATATGTACAAATGGCATGAGGGAGTGTTGAAACATTTATTTTATATACAATTTATTAACTCTGCAAAACTGTGAAAAGGTTTCAAAACTAAATTAGATTTTTAAACAATATTTCATTTGAATTTTCGGAACAGAAATTCATTGAGTGACCTTGGAATCTTTTCCAGGGGGGGGGGGGGGGCTCAAAATATTTACAGGAGGGCTGAGCCGCCCATATCGCCCCCTTAGCTACGGCCCTGCTAATACGGAAGTACCTATAATTTTTATAGCTGTATATGATTACATAAATAATATGTTTCATATAAAATTGCTATTTAAATTAGTTGGCATTTTAAAAAGCCTATTACGCGGAAAAAAAATTTATTAGACTTTCCAATTTTAAATTTTAAAAAAGTTTTTCACCTTTACTTTGTGACCCGGGAACCCCGGGTTCGGTGTACTAGTTTCATTAATTGACATTTATATGTTCTAAAATCTCTATTATATGACTAAGGAGATATTATTTTTTAAGCAATACAACTTAAATAAAATTGTGCACATCGTTAATTGCAGTTTATTACATGGTTATTTAAAAAAAATCCGTTAAAAAAAATTATTTTTGCTTGTGATTACGTGTAATTTGTTTTTCAATGAGATGATATTGGTCATTATAGAGTTCCGAGCGGGGATAGGGATTACACTTTTTGATCATTAAAATCATAAAATCTTCCTGGGGGACATAGCATTTGAATGCTCTGGGAGATGTCACTCCAAGCAACTCCAGGAATTCAACAACGAACGCGGAGGAGAAATGTCCTCAACCCACCCTTTACATTTATCTCTGATCATAAAATTTGTGACACATTGCCCTGATAAATTTAGATACTTTTTACTTTCTTTTTTCATTTTTTTTCCTTGTTAAAAAATATTTTTTCATCCTTTATCGCCGAAAGTAGTGTCCGCTATTTGAAATGTCCGTTATTAAGAGGTTAAACATACAAAAATGTAGGTTTTGGAAGTGGGGATTGGAAAACTGCCCGTTAAATAGAGGTGTCCGTTATGGAGGTTTTACTGTAATGTAATATTGACCTAATTAATTGTAAAAAAAGCATGTTTACCTGTACATAGAATTTATTTATAAGTCTTAAACTTTAGTTTTTGAAAGAATCATTTTCCAAATGTTTTTTTGTAATTTGATAAATTATTATCATTATTATTATTATTATATATAATAATAATAATACGCAAATAAGCAGGCCGACTGTATTACTATTTTCAACTGCTCTTCCATATTAATATTTTATCACTATTGTATCTTAATTAAGCTTTTTGTTGTAAACCTAAATCTTATTTCATGCCAAATAAGCACATAAATCATTTCTACTGTTATGCTCATAGACGTAAAACACAAAGTTTAAAAAAAAAAAAAGAACTATGCCGTAAACTTTATTTCTAAACACAGATTTTTTTTTTTTTTTTTCGCTAAATACTGAAAAAAATTGTTTTCAAATACACAATCTACATCTTAGTATTGTTCAATCTTGTTATATTCATAAGCTTTTAAACTTTTGTTAGAATTTCATCTTGAAATACAATTTTCTCAATTTCTTAGCTTTTAAGCTTTCTCACAACATTTCTCAAAAACTATTACAGCAATTTGTATGAAACTTAGTAAATGACATTCATTATAATGCAAAGAATAATTTATACTTCAAATTTAGTATTATTGTTATTGCAATGAATGCTTAAAATTTACAATTTTTAAAACAAATAAATATATAAATAAATATAATAAAATAAATAAATAAATAAAATTTTATAATTATTTAAATAAAAATTAAAAAAAATGTATTATTGAAATAAAAAACAAATAAATATATAGATTGCTTACAAATGAAGTATATTGCTTACAAGAGCATTAATTTTACATCATTATCAATGTTTCTAGAGGCTCTTGAACCATAAATTTTGCTATATTTTTGCGCAATAAATAAATAAATAAATAAATAAAAATGAAATGTTTGCCTAAATTGAACATTTATAAGTCGGAAATTACACGGAAATATCCCCCTATACCATTATGTAATGAAATACTTTTGTGGGGGCCTATAAATGCAGCGTTAGAATTCCTAAAAAAAAAAGTCACTGATCCAAAGGACCAGTAAGCATGAGAATTTACTGGTCCACAGACATCATCACTGGTCCGCTACATAAATTTCTATTAAAAAATTTTAACACTTAGAATAAATTTTCTGTACTTTTTAAAGAATAAATATGCAAGATACAAATTTAATTATAAAATAATGCTTATTAAAGTGCAGAAGATAACAAGTATCACTATTGTTCGCATTTCTTTTAAAATGGGGCAAGACAGATTTATTGAAAAAGACATTTTTGCTGAAAAAGAATATTTTTGTTGAGTAAATGGGTACTTTGGTTAATGAAATAGTGCTTTCAGAAGTCACATTCACTCAGAAAGATTTGGAGCAATAAAAAACCGATTGGGAAGCAGGAAAATCAGTTTTTGGAGCAGCAACAACAATTTTGAAGCAGGAAAATTAGTTTTTAAAACAGAAAAATTCTCTCCCGGCATTCACTTATTTATTTATTTTTGTGCTTTTTTGTCGAAATTTCCGTTTTTTCGCGTTATTTTGACGAAATCTTTTGTTTTTATTGACGAAATATACAGTTTTTCGCGATATTTTTTGACAAAATTTGCCGTTTTATCGCGATTTTGGGGGAAATTTGCCGTTTTTTCGCGATTTTTTGAAGAAATCTGCCGTTTTATCGCGTTTTAGGATAAAATTAGCCTTTTTTTCGCGATTTTTTGACGATATTTGCCGGAAATTAGTCGTTATTTAGCGCTTTTTTAACAAAATGTGGTTTTTTTCGCAATCTTTTTGTGAAATTTGTCGATTTTCGCGATTTTTTTTGACAAATTTCATGTTTTATCGGGATTTTCGGATAAAGTTTGTCTTTTTTTGCGATTTTTTGAAGAAATCTGCCGTTTTTTTGCAATTTTTTGAAGAAATCTGAAATTTTTCCGCAATTTTGGGAAAAAAAATCTGCCGGTTTTCGCAATTTTTTGAGCGAAATTTGCCGTTTTTTCGCGATCTTTTGAAGAAATCTGCCTTTTGTTTCGGGTTTTGGAATGAAGTTAGCCATTTTTTCGAGAATTGTTTGACAAATTTGCCGGAAATTAGTCGTTATTTCGCGATTTTTTTAACGAAATTTGCCGTTTTTTCGCGATTCTTTAACGAAATTACGCGTCCCGTGGGACGCGTAAGAGCTATTTTTTGCGTCCCATCGCCGATTTTTTGAGTAATTTACGCGTTGAGTAGTATAGCGCGTCCGCGGCATCGCTGATAATAATAATAAAAAAAATCTTATATGCGATCGGTTGCAGTTCTCTCAGGGCCTGAAAAAAGGCACTGGTCCTGCGGACCACCAAATTTTTCAAATTAGTAGTCCGATTGAATTATCGGTGGTCTCGGACCAGCGGACCACCAAGGATTTCGAACACTGAAATGCATAACAAATATCCTTTGCACCGCAGATTGTGTAGAATGTGTATTATAGTACATATTTAATAGATGCATACCAATTTTATTATCTTCGAAACTTTTGACTTGAAACTGTTTTTCCCATTGACCGCAATGTAATCGGAATACTTTGATTGTCCCTGTAATTGAACAACACATCCGACTTTCATAAAATTTGAAATGACTCGTCAAAATTATGGTAATAATTATGTATTTTAAATTTCAAACGATTCGGTTGGGTAGCTTTTGTGTTGTTACATGCGAACAGACGGGCGGATTGAACGACAACTGTAGATGCTACATATTTACATAATTACGAACGCATATATATATTTAAAAAAAAAAATCTCACGATATATGAGTGTAGAATAATAAAATAATTATTGCAAATAGAAGATGCGTGCTCAGTCCCTGAGCACGGTTATTGGTTTGGTTTGATTTGGTTTACGTTGTAGGGCCAAAACTAGAGGGGGCAGAGGGGGCACATGCCCTGGGCTTCACCAGAACAGAAGGTGAAGGGGGCGCCAAATTAAGATTTTGTTTGGTGTGTTTGATACAAAGAATGCATATATGTGGACAGTGGGGGGGGGGGGGGGCGCCAAAATCCATGTTTGCCCCGAGCGCGAAAAAGGCTAGTTTCGGCACTGTGTTGTGATAACCGATTATCTAATGGTATCTTTGAAGAATGGTAAACGGAAAAAAAATGACCGGAAAAAAAATTATCGGAAAAAAGTGACATAAACTGCAAAAGCGGAAAAAAGGTGATACGGAAAAAAGTTACCGGAAAAAAGTGACACGCAATGTCACTTTTTTCAGGTCACTTTTTTCATAGATTCTTGAGGAATATAGGTCCCAGCGGTTTGCCCTTCGAGGGGGTCTTTCTGAGGGAACCTAACCCGTATTTATCCAAAGTTTCCCAAAATTCGAAGAGAACCTCGCAAACTCCGAACGGTTAGACTGGCGTGACGTGAAAATACAATGAAATGACAAAAATATTAAATATAACTCAATATATGGTTAAAATAATAATTAAAAATATTTTATTTTTGTTCCCGGAACCGTTTTTTAATTTTCCGAAGAACTCTTCCGTAAAATTTTTTGAGTAAGGTTGTAGCATGTAACAAAACAGAAAAAAAAAACTAGTTACAGTAGCACGAAAAATTTCAAGTGCCCTGATCACAAAAACTTGTTAGGGAGGCCACACACCTGTGAAACATTGAGCGAAAAAACATGAGACATGCGACAATTTCACCCTGATAACAAAGGAAAAACCGGTTTGACTGCGACATGTTGCACGATTTTTGACGCATGTCTCGCTAGTGTGTTTAGACGGGCTTGGTGTTTTGCACATGTTTTATCTGTGAGTTTGAAAGTAAAGTTCTTATCTAATCATCTGTGTATGCATGCACCCCGCTGTACTTGCCCAGAGGCAGTTTGGGGGGAAATGATTGAAATAGATTCACAGGTCAGTTTTGAACACACTTTGAATATCTTTGCTATGGGATTTTGGAAGGAAAAAAAGGATTTTGCGGAAAAAAAAAATTTTCTTCCGATTTTGTCATTGCATGCAGTTGGAGTCTTTCTCAAACTACAAGAAGTGTCAATATAATCATAGGTAAACGGGGAAAAAAGCTACTGGAAAAAAGTTTCCTGAAAAAAAAAGTGGCAGAAGAAACAAAAGCGGAAAAAAGTGACAAAGAATGGATAAATATTAAACTTGTAATAAATATGTACCAAAAATTAAAGTGGTAACATAGAGTGTATTTTTCATGTTCTGATCAGTGGGATTATAATCTTTAAACTATTAGAAGAATAGTCTAATTAATAATAGAATAAATAATAAGAATGTCAAAAAACAAAATGTTATTATTGCATTAAAATAGATATTTCATTTTAATTATTAACTCTTAGGTGATATTAAATATTAAACATGGTTTCATTAAGAGAAATTTATTTAAAAAATGATTACATACTTTATTAACTGATACTAAATTAATAAAAATAATTGTAAAAATAAATAAAATTAAAAATTATCTTCATTAACAAGAATTCATTAAAAACGTTTAACAATTTATTAACAGATAGCAAATTGATATAAAAAAAAATGTATAAATAAATAAAATTAAATATTAAAAGTCAGTTTCATTGGCAAAAATTTATTTAAAAAATAATAAAACTTTATTAACACTTAATAAATCAATAAAAATAAATATATAACTAATTAAATTTAACCCCCTGACCGCCCAGCCAAAGGAAAATATTGTAATGTTGTTTTCTCTGTAATTTATTAAATATATTTAAAAAAAGATGTTTTTTCCAACCTGATACAAAACATGTTATTAGTATCGGTGTATAATCTTTGATAGCATCAATCCTAACTTAAATTTTCAGAACTGGGTTTTATTTGTGGAATTATACTAATTTAAATATTGCTTATGTTGCAGTGAAACCTGCAGCTTAGTGTGTGAAAAAATCGGTCGGCGGCAGTCAGGAGGTTAAATATTAGAAATTATACTCATTAACAAATTTAACTTTAAAAAACTTATAAAAAAACCTTAAAAAGAACTAAAAAATGATATTTTATTAACTAATAGTAAATCAATCAAAATAAACGCATAAATCAATAAAATTAAACATCAAAAAGTGGCTTCCATTTTTTGCTCATGGTTGGGTTAATTTCTACTTGGGTCGAGTTTGAGTCCGGTTGACTTCTGTTTTTTGCTGCGGTTAGAGTCAGTGGCGTAGCTATGTTTTTTCGCGCCCGGGGCCAGCAAGAAATTTTGCGCCCCCACCCCAATATAGATATATAACAATTTCTCTCAATTTGGCGCCCCTAGGCCTCGGCGCCCGGGGCGGACGCCCCCCTTGCCCTCCCTTAGCTACGCCACTGGTTAGAGTTACTTTCTGATTGATCGAGAGGTTCTGCCTCCAAAACAGTTCAAAATTCTTCATGGTTTTCTTCTAATCTTGGATTTACTTGCATAAATTTGAGCTAGGTTTCCTAGGAAAGACCCCCACGGAGGGCACACCCCCTTAAGGTCTTTAAAGGTGAGCTCTCCTGGGGGGCAGTGTTGGGGGTGACACACAAGACATCCATAATATGAATAAGCAGTTGCAGACCTTTCAAATGATGTGTCACACGATTGGTGTAGTAAAGAAATTAAAAATGTGCCCCCCTGAGGGAGGCAAAATGGGGATGACACACAAGACATCCATAATATGAATAAGCAGTTGCAGACCTCTCAAATGATGTGTCACACGACTGGTGTTGTAAAGAAATTAAAAATGTGCCCCCCTGGGGGGGGCAGAGTTGTCTGTGACACACAAGACATCCATAATATGAATAAGCACTTGCAGACCTTTCAAGTGATGTGTCACACGACTGGGGTTGTAAATAAATTAAAAATGTGCCTCCCCTGGGGGGGCAGAGTGGGGGGTGACACACAAGACATCCATAATATGAATAAGCAGTTTCAGACCTTTCAAGTGATGGTTCACACGACTGGTATTGTAAAGAAATTAAAAATGTGCCCCCCTGGGGGGCAGAGTTGGGGGTGCCACACAAGACATCCATAATATGAATAAGCACTTGCAGACCTTTCAAGTGATGTGTCACACGACTGGGGTTGTAAATAAATTAAAAATGTGCCCCCCCTGGGGGGGGCAGAGTGGGGGGTGACACACAAGACATCCATAATATGAATAAGCAGTTTCAGAACTTTCAAGTGATGGTTCACACGACTGGTATTGTAAAGAAATTAAAAATGTGCCCCCCCTGGGGGGCAGAGTTGGGGGTGCCACACAAGACATTCATAATATGAATAAGCACTTGCAGACCTTTCAAGTGATGTGTCACACGACTGGGGTTGTAAATAAATTAAAAATGTGCCCCCCCTGGGGGGGCAGAGTTGGGGGTGCCACACAAGACATCCATAATATGAATAAGCACTTGCAGACCTTTCAAGTGATGTGTCACACGACTGGTATTGTAAAGAAATTAAAAATGTGCCCCCCTGGGGGGGGGGCAGAGTTGGGGGTGACACACAAGACATCCATAATATGAATTAGCAGTTGCAGATCTTTCAAATGATGTGTCTCACGACTGGGGTCGTAAAGATATTAAAAATGTGCCCCCCCCCCCCCTGGCGGCAGAGCGGAGGAAGATACACAAGACATCCATTATAGGAAAAGGCAGTTTTAGACCTGAAATCGGTAAAATCGGGCTTCATAACTTACTACAAGTCTAATCTCAATTAATACTTTGGGCACTATCTGGAAAAATGCGATTCCAATTGACGCATAAAAGTCAAATCATGATAATTTTTCTGTAAAATATTGAATTTTCTATTTGGCGATAATTTTGGCTGATATACTAATATATGTATGGCAAACCTTCTTCTATATTTTGATTGGATGTTCATTTTACAGCTGAAATCGCAAAAAATTATCGGGAATGCTATTTTTCGGTAATGCTGCCATCTATATCTTACATAACGAACTACCGTTACAGAAATTATCGTTACGAAATCGGATTTTTGCTGGCAAAAAATGAAGGAAAATTTGATAGCCCCAGTTAAATTAAGAATTTAAAGAAAAAATAGTTATTGCATCGAAATTTCGAGGATTGCAGACAATTAAAAACACTTTGATGAGTACGTGAAAGTTGAAAAAAATTTTTTTGGTATATTTTTATGCAAATGCAAGTGTCACAAATTCTCCGGTTAAAAAGTGCCAAAAGTTAAACTTTGACAATTTTTTGCGCCTAAAGTATTGATTTTAAAAGAAAAATAAAGAATGAGTCCAATTATAGAGAAACAAAATTACCATCTCAAATTTTTTGAAGCATATGAAAGCAAAAACTTTTTTGTTTAAGTGTCACAAAGTAGAGCCCAAAACGCGCTTTTCATTTGAGAACAGCCTTAATGACGTTATACTAAGTTTTTTTCTTCAAATACAACTTATTGATTTACGATAACTTGAATTTTATGCATTTTTATTGTCATTAAAAACGGAAAAAACGCTTTTTTGTCTGAATGTTATACGTGAAAATAAACATCTTCTTAACTATGTTTTTTTTTTTATTATTAATTAACATTAGATATTCCATGGAACATTTTGAAAGAGCTAACAAAATTTGGGGCGGCAGTTTCCACCTACCCATTTAAATCAGAAGTCCTTCTTTTCGCAGTAAATACTGTAAGCATCCTTTGTTTAAGGAATTTTAGTTAATTATGATATTTAATTTGTATTTATTACGTTGAATATGTTATAAGATGTATGCTAGAGGAATACAGCCTATGTAGTTATGTATTGTGATTATTTTCGATAAAGTTTACCATGGCTAAATTTACATTCAGAAGATTTTTTGGAGAAAAAATTCTTTAAGGCAATTCTCCATACAATGATGGATTGTTTATCCTTCGAGCGCAATTCATACCGGTAAAATCAAAGTTGTAGGCGCAGTTTATGATCTCCTTTCCTTCATTTATTCGACATAAGCTGATGTCAATTCATTTTACCTCATCATTATACTACATGCTACATGCAATGGTAGAATGATAATAATATGAAAAGTTGCCATTCCAATAATAGGAAACATTACAAATGTAACTGTAAAGTTCTTTTAAAAGTTTCTAGGAATTCTCTTTTTATGTAAGCTTCGAGTTTTTCAAAGAATGAAAATATTTCACTTTGTTATTTTGTTATCTTGAGTGTCTGTTTATTATTATCTTGAGTCTTTTCTTTCCTTTATATTTTACCTTAAATTAATAAAATAATTTCAAAAGGCTTTCACAGGGGTCTAAATCTTAACATTTAGAACAATGGAACTTTGGTGGTCCTTGTTCGTTTTCATATTTTTCTAAATTATTTCTTAATTAATTTTAATTACTTTTATTTAAGAGCGTCCGGCACACATTTTTAAATAATTTTTTATTTATTGAGTTAAAATTTTGATTTTTTTTTTTTTAATCTTTAATTAATTTAATTTATTTGTAAACAAAATCACATGATGAAACTTCTCAAAATTTAAAAAAATAATAAAAATGTGCGGTAAATTGAAATCGATATAAATATTACTAGCAGGGGAGACCGAGCTTAGCTCGGTCAAAATTAACTTTGTGTTCAACTTGATATAGTATTTTCGCTGTGTCATTCACTCGGTATTATTACTGTAAAACATGTTGTTTATTTAGAAAAACAATCAATAAGGAAACTATGTTTTTATGCGCATGTTTATAAATTTTACTTTATTTTAAATTTTACAACGAAAGGACATCGATCTAAATCACTTTTTTAGCTCGACTCTGATTGGTTTAACCATGCATCTCGAATCGTCGTAAGAATGTATAAAAAAATTCTTTACATTCTGAAAGACAATATTTTCTGCTAGATATAGCCAAATTTGGAGGCATTCTTTCATTTGGCTCCAAATACGTGTTTTGGTTTTCGTAATTTTTATAGTCGATTTTTTAACCATATGTCGCCGATATTTTGTCAAATATCACCAAGTTATTGGCTTTTGCCATATTCTCGTGACCCTGACCCGTATTACCCAAAATGAGCCACTAATCAAATTTGATCAAGCATGTGACATA
Organism: Maratus speculifer; assembly: GCA_964019185.1. Taxonomy (NCBI): domain Eukaryota; kingdom Metazoa; phylum Arthropoda; class Arachnida; order Araneae; family Salticidae; genus Maratus; species Maratus speculifer. Next base: position 180,473,715 of record OZ025303.1, read on the forward strand.
GCTCAATCGTCTTCAGGTAATCAAAAATAGTAGAATATAAAATTGAATCAAAATCGTTTAAGCCATTTTTTAGGTAAAATTAGCTTGACAGCATTCAGCAATGAAGCGAAATGACCCACTAATATAATTTTGTTTAACATGCGACTCAGCCCAATAGTCTTCTCGTGACAAAAAACGTTTTGTTTCAAAATTTAAGTAAAATTGATTGAGTCGTTGTTATATATAATTAGAATGACCCTAGCTCATTAAGACCCAAAATGACCCACTAATCGAATTTTCGCGAGCATGTGTCCATCCAAATGGTTTTCTCTTGCTCAAAAACGATAAAATATAAAGTATAGTCAAAATGGTGAGTACCATTTTCTATATAAAATTATCATGACCCATCATGACCAACAAATGACACTTATAATCGAAATCTCTCGAACGTGTGGCCTAGCTCATTAGTTTTAGCATGCCAAAAAACATTAGATACAAAATTTAGATAAAATCGATTGAGCCGTTTTTTAGATATAGTTAGTTTGACCCTGACCCCTTATGATACAAAATGACCCATTGATCGAATTTTCTCAAAAATCTATCATAACCCAATGATTTTCTTGTGCCCGAAAACGATAAAATACAAAATTTAGTCAAAATTGCGCGAAACGTTGTCTAGATAAAATTAGAATGACCCAAAAGTGGCCCACTAATCGAAATTTCTCGAACATGTGACCTACCCCAATGATTTTCCAATGCCAAAAATATGTTGTATACAAAATTTCGTTAAAATCGACCCACCCATTCTTTAGATATAGCTTGACCTTGACCCATTAAGACCCAAAAATGACCCTTATAATCGAAAGCTCTCGAATATGTGACTTAGTCCATTAGTTTTCTCGTTTCTAAAAATTCTTACATACAGAATTTCGTTAAAATTGATCCTGCCGTTCTTTAATTATATATAGCTTGACCCAGACCCTTTATGATCCAAAATGACCCATTAATCGAAATTTTTCGAACATGTAACCTAGTCCAATGGTTTTATCGTGCCAAAAAAATGTTGCATACAAAATTTCATTAAAATCGATCCACCTGTTTTTTAGATATAGCTTGACCATGACCCATTATGACCCATCATGACCCACAAATGACCCTTATAGTCGAAATTTCTCAAACATGTGATTTGGCCCATTAGTTTTCTCATGTCAAAAAACTGTTACATACAAAATTTCGTTATAATCCATCACGCCGTTCTTTAAATATAAATAGCTTGACCCAGACTCTTAATGACCCAAAATGACCCATTAATCGAAATTTTTCGAACATGTAACCTAGTCCAATGATTTTATCGTGCCAAAAAAATGTTGCATACAAAATTTCATTAAAATCGATCCACCTGTTATTTAGATATAGCTTGACCATGACCCATTATGACCCATCATGTCCCACAAATGACCCTCATAGTCGAAATCTCTCAAACATGTGATTTAGCCCATTAGTTTTCTCATGTCAAAAAACTGTTACATACAAAATTTCGTTATAATCCATCACGCCGTTCTTTAAATATAAATAGCTTGACCCAGACTCTTAATGACCCAATATGACCCATTAAATTTTTTTCTTGAACATGTAACCTAGCCCAATGTTTTTCTCGTGCCCGAAAACCATAGAATGCAATTTTTAGTCAAAATTGCGTGAGAAAATCTCTAGATAAAAATAGCATGACCCACAATGACCCCAAAAATGACCCACTAACCGAATTTTCTCGAACATATAGCCTAACCCAATGGTCTTCTTGTAATCTAAAACGATACAATATAAAATTTGGTCAAAATCGTTAGAGCCGTTTTTTAGATAAAAATGGCGTGACCCATAATGACCCAAAAATGACTCACTAATCGAAATTTTTCGAACATGTGACCCAGCCCAATAGTTTTGTTGTGCCAAAAAACGATTGGATAGAAAATGTCCTTAAAATCGATCCAGCCGTTCTCTATATATAAATAGCTTGATCTTGACCCATTATGACCCAAAATGACCCAATAATGGAATTTTCTCGAACATGTGACCTAGCCCAATGGTCTTCTCGTGCCCGAAAATGGTAAAATCCAAATTTTTGCGAAAATCGTTAGAGCCGTTTTTGAGATAAAATTTACCCACACACACACACACAATTTTTGCTCGCATTATAGTATAAGACTAGCAGGGGAGACCGAGCTTAGCTCGGTCAAAATTAACTTTGTGTTCAACTCGATATAGTATTTTCACTGTATCATTAACTCTATATTATTACTGTAAAACATGTTTATAATAGTATTATTTAGAAAAACAATCAATAAGAAAACTATGTTTTTATGCGCATATTTATAAATTTTATTTTATTTTAAATTTTACAACGAAAGGACATCGATCTAAATCACTTTTTTAGCTCGACTCTGATTGGTTTAACCATGCATCTCGAATCCTCTTAAGAATGTATAAAAAAATTCTTTACATTCTGAAAGACAATATTTTTTGCTAGACATAGCCAAATTTGGAGGCATTCTTTCATTTGGATCCAAATACGTGTTTTGGTTTCGTAATTTTTATAGTCGATTTTTTGGCCATATGTCGTCAATATTTTGTCAAATATCACCAAGTTATTGGCTTTTGCCATATTCTCGTGACCCTGACCCGTATTACCCAAAATGAGCCACTAATCAAATTTGATCAAGCATGTGACATAGCTCAATCGTCTTCAGGTAATCAAAACAGTAGAATATAAAATTGAATCAAAATCGTTTAAGCCATTTTTTAGGTAAAATTAGCTTGGCAGCATTCAGCAATGAAGCGAAATGACCCACTAATATAATTTTGTTTAACATGCGACTCAGCCCAATAGTCTTCTCGTGACAAAAAACGTTTTGTTTCAAAATTTAGGTAAAATTGAGTCGTTGTTATATATAATTAGAATGACCCTAGCTCATTAAGACCCAAAATGACCCACTAATAGAGTTTTCGCGAGCATGTGTCCAAGCCAAATGGTTTTCTCTTGCTCAAAAACGATATAATACAAAGTATTGTCAAAATGGTGAGTACCATTTTCTATTTAAAATTAGCATGACCCATCATGACCAACAAATGACCCTTATAATCGAAATCTCTCGAACGTGTGGCCTAGTCTTTAGTTTTAGCATGCCGAAAAACATTAGATACAAAATTTAGATAAAATCGATTGAGCCGTTTTTTAGATATAGTTAGTTTGACCCTGACCCCTTATAATCCAAAATGACCCATTGATCTAATTTTCTCAAAAATCTGTCCTAACACAATGATTTTCTTGTGACCGAAAACGATAAAATACAAAATTTAATCAAAATTGCGCGAAACATTGTCTAGATAACATTAGAATGACCCAAAAGTGGCCCACTAATCGAAATTTCTCAATCATGTGACCTACCCCAATGATTTTCTCATGCCAAAAATATGTTGTATACAAAATTTCGTTAAAATCGACCCACCCATTCTTTAGATATAGCTTGACCTGGACCCATTAAGACCCACAAATGACCCTTATAACCGAAATCTCTCGAATATGTGACTTAGTCCATTAGTTTTCTCGTTTCTAAAAATTGTTACATGCAGAATTTCGTTAAAATTGATCCTGCCGTTCTTTAATTATACATAACTTGACCCAGACCTTTTATGATCCAAAATGACCCATTAATCGAAATTTTTCGAACATGTAACCTAGTCCAATGAATTTATCGTGCCAAAAAAAATGTTGCATACAAAATTTCATTAAAATCGATCCACCTGTTCTTTAGATATAATTTGACCATGACCCATTATGACCCATCATGACCCACAAATGACCCTCATAGTCGAAATCTCTCAAACATGTGATTTAGCCCATTAGTTTTCTCATGTCAAAAAACTGTCACATACAAAATTTCGTTATAATCTATCACGCCGTTCTTTAAATATAAATAGCTTGACCCAGACTCTTAATGACCCAAAATGACCCATTAATCGAAATTTTTCGAACATGTAACCTAGTCCAATGATTTTATCGTGACACAAAAAATGTTGCATACAAAATTTCGTTAAAATCGATCCACCTGTTCTTTAGATATAGGTTGACCATGACCCATTATGACCCATCATGACCCACAAATGACCCACATAGTCGAAATCTCTCAAAAATGTGATTTAGCCCATTAGTTTTCTCATGTCAAAAAACTGTTACATACAAAATTTCGTTATAATCGATCACGCCGTTCTTTAAATATAAATAGTTTGACCCAGACCCTTAATGACCCAATATGACCCATTAAAATTTTTTCTTGAACATGTAACCTAGGCCAATGTTTTTCTCATGCCCGAAAACCATAGAATGCAATTTTTAGTCAAAATTGCGTCAGAAGATCTTTAGATAAAAATAGCATGACCCACAATGACCCCAAAAATGACCCACTAACCGAATTTTCTCGAACATGTTACCTAACCCAATGGTCTTCTTGTAATCCAAAGCGATACAATATAAAATTTGGTCAAAATCGTTAGAGCCGTTTTTTAGATAAAAATGGCTTGACCCATAATGACCCCAAAATGACCCACTAATCGAACTTTTTTGAGCATGTGACCCCGCCCAATAGCTTTCTCGTGCCAAAAAACGATTGGATACAAAATTGCCTTAAAATCCATCCAGCCGTTCTCTAGATATAAATAGCTTGATCCTGACCCATTGTGACCCAAAATGACCCAGTAATCGAATTTTCCGGAACATGGGACCTAGCCCAATGGTCTTCTCGTGCCCGAAAATGGTAAAATCCAAATTTTTGCGAAAATCGTTAGAGCCGTTTTTGAGATAAAATTTACCCACACACGCACACACAATTTTTGCTCGCATTATAGTATAAGATTTGTAGAGTTTCAATTTTTTTTCATTGAAACAAACAGGAATATAAATGCTTTAATTTTCATTCAGCATTTTTAAAAATGTTAATTAAAAAAAAAAAAAAAAAAAAAAATTAGAAGTATTTAAAATAAAAATTTGAAAAAAAAAAATAAAACTTAAAAAAAAAGTCATATTCTTAAAAGTAAGATTTTTAAATCAGATTTTTTGTTAAATGAAAATTAAAGTAAAACAATTGAGAAAGACATGTTCAAGTTTGAACGATTTATCTCTAACGGTTCTTGAGTTATAACAATTTATGTAAGACAAATGGGGGAATAAGCCCATCATGAAGAAAATAGCACTTTCACATGAAGTCGTTTCCATATCAACCATTACTGGAAAGCGCTAGATTTTGAAACCAAAACATAAAATTTAATATTTCCTGTTCCAATTAAGAGCCCACAATAATCACAGAAAAATTACTCAAAAAGACCCGGATGACCATGTAAAGTCTATGGGAGCGTTCTTTTCTAATATCTCGCTCAAATTTTAATATTTTTACATGATTTTTTTTGCATAGGCTAGCTTAGGACGATCTACAACCGGGCTAGTTTTTACTTTTTCAATTTTGGTTTTAGATTTAAAAAAAAAAAAATATTTTAACTTTCAAAACCGGTTTAAACCGGTTCTGAAATTGAAACTATCATAATATAAAAAACTAGCAGGAGTGACCGAGCTAAACTCGGTCAAAATTAACTTTATGTTCAACTGGATGTATTATCACTGTATCATTTACTCTATATTATAACTCTAAAACATAATATTTATAATAGTAGTGTTTTCAATAACAATCAATAAGAAAACTATGTTTGTATGCACATGTTCATAAATTTTACTTTATTTTAAAATTTACAACGAAAGGATATCGATCCAAATCAGTTTTTTAGTTCGATTCTGAATGGTTTAACCATGTATCTTGAATCCTATTAACAATGTATAAAAAATTTCTTCACATTCTGAAAGACAATATTTTTTTGCCAGATACAGCCAAATTTGGAGACATTTTTTAATTTGGCGACAAATACGTGTTTTAAAATTACGTAATCTTATTAGTCGATTTTTCGACCAAATGTTGCCAATATTGTGTCAAATATCGTCAACTTATTGACTGTTGCCATATTCTCGTAACTCTAACCCGTATTATCGAAAATGACCCACAAATCAAATTTGATCAAACATGTGACTTAGCTCAATGGTCTTCGGGTAATTTAAAACAATAGAATGTAAAATTAATCAAAATTGTTTAAGCCATTTCTTAGGTAAAATTAGCTTGACAGCATTCAGCAATAAAGCGAAATGATCCTCTAATATAACTTTGTTTAACGTGCGACTTAGCCAAATAATCTTCTCGTGACAAAAATCGTTTCGTTACAGAAATTAGGTAAAATTCCTTGAGTTGTCATTATATATAATTAGAATGACCCTAACCTCTTATGACCCAAAATGACCCACTAATCAAATTTTTGCGAGCACGTGTCATAGCCCAATTGTTTTCTCTTTTCCAAAAACGATATAATACAAAGTATAGTCAAAATGGTACGAGCCATTTTCTACATAAAATTAGCATTCATGACCACAAATTACCCTTATAATCGAAATCTCTCGAACATGTGACTTAGTCCATTAGTTTTCTCGTGTCTAAAAATTGTTACATACAAAATTTCGTTAAAGTCGATCCAGCCGTTCTTTAAATATAAATAGCTTGACCCAGACCCTTAATGACCCTTTATGATCCATTAATCGAAATTTCTCGAACGTGTGACCGAGCCCAATGATTTTCTCGTGCCAAAAAAATGTTATATACAAAATTTCGTTAAAATCGATCCACCTGTTCTTTAGATATAGCTTGACATGATCTAGTATGACCCATCATGACTCACAAATGACCCTTATAGTCGAAATCTCTCAAACATGTGAGCCCATTAGTTTTCTCATGTCAAACAACTGTTACATACAAAATTTCGATAAAATCGTTCACGCCGTTCTTTAAATATAAATAGCTTGACCCAGACCCTCAATGACCCAATATGACCCATTAAAGTTTTTTCTCGATCATGTATCCTAGCCCATGTTAGCTCATTAGATTTCTCGTGTCTAGAAAATGTTACATACACAATTTCGTTAAAATTTGATCCAGCCGTTCTTTAAATATAAATAGCTTGACCCAGACCCTTTATGACACTTTATGACCCATTAATTGAAATTTCTCGAACGTGTGACCTAGCCCAATCATTTTCTCGTGCCAAAAAATGTTATATAAAAAATTTCGTTAAAATCGATCCACCTGTTCTTTCGATATAGCTTGACATGATCCATTATGACCCATCATGACCCACAAATGACCCTTATAGTCGAAATCTCTTAAACACGGGATTTAGCCCATTAGTTTTCTCGTGTCTAAAAACTGTTACATACAAAATTTTGTTATAATCGATCACGCCGTTCTTTAAACATAAATAGCTTGCCCCAGACCCTTAATGACCCAATATGGCCCATTAATTTTTTTTCTCGAACATGTAACCTAGCCCAATGTTTCTCTCGTGCTCGAAAACCATATAATGCAATTTTTAGTCAAAATTGCGTGTGAAAATCTCTAGATAAAAATAGCATGACCCACAATGACCCCAAAAATGACCCACTAACCGAATTTTCTCGAACATGTTACCTAACCCAATGGTCTTCTTGTAATACAAAACGATAAAATATAAAATTTGGTCAAAATCGTTAGAGCCGTTTTTTAGATAAAAATGGCTTGACCCATGATGACCCAAAAATGACCCACTAATCGAAATTTTCCGAACATGTGACCCAGCCCAATAGTTTTCTCGTGCCAAAAAACGATTGGATACAAAATTTCTTTAAAATCGATCCAGCCGTTCTGTAGATATAAATAGCTTTATCCTGACCCATTATGACCCAAAATGACCCAATAATCGAATTTTCTCAAACATGTGACCTAGCCCAATGGTCTTATCGTGCCCGAAAATGGTAAAATCCAAATTTTTGCGAAAATCGTTAGAGCCGTTTTTGAGATAAAATTTACCCACACACACACACACACAATTTTTGCTCGCATTATAGTATAAGATATATGAGCAAAATCGAAAACGTAAAAACTAGCCCGGTTGTAGATCGTCCTAAGCTAGCCTATGCAAAAAAATCATGTAAAAATATTAAAATTTGAGCGAGATATTAGAAAAGAACGTTCCCATAGACTTTACATAATCATCCGGGTCTTTTTGTGTACTTTTTCTGTGACTATTGTGGGCTCTTAAGATAGAAATATGATTTAAACGTCATTTTAAGCTGAAAAAGGCTTTATTTATTTATTTATTTATTTATTTATTTATTTATTTATTATTATTTTGGAAATTTTGAAGATTTTCGCGTCTTGAATCCCCTTAGACTAGTTTAATACTGTTTAAGAGGAATCTAGGAAAAAAAAGTAACATAAACAACAAAAGCGGAAAAAAGTGACATGGAAAAAAAGTGACAAGGAATTGATTTTGGGGATTCATTGACCAGATGGGGGGGGGGGGGCTCTTAATTTAGATAAATGGGTTTTTCATGCTGAATTAACCGTCTTGATTAAATTCTTGGATAAGTTCATATTGAAAAGACGCTGGCCTAGTTAGTTTTGGGAAAGGACTATTATTCCCCCCCCCCCTCCATCCGTTCTAAATTAGATAAATGGGTTTTTATGCAGAATTATCGTAAGTGTGTGAAATTTTGGATATATGTCCTTTCTGATAAGACATACCTTTAATTTTCATTCAGCATTTTTAAAAATATTAATTTAAAAAAAAAGTATTTAAAATAAAAATTTGAAAAAAAAAATGTCTATAATGCCTGAAGAGTTTTGGAAGTTTAATGGTTCAGTATATAAGAGGAACGGGGAATAACCTCTCTTAAATTAAATTAATAGCTTTTTACGGAGAATTATACGATTTGCTTGAAATTTTGGATATTGGTTCATTATGAAAAGACGTATCTGATCAGTTTAAGGGCTCTTTTGCTTATTATTAGTTATTATTATTTTTGCTTATTTTGCTTAGGAGGGAACGGGAAATTATCTCACAATTGCCCGTCAATTGACACAAAATTATATTTTACAATTGACACAAAATTATATTTTACAATTGTCACAAAATTATATTTTACGAATTTCATCTAATTTAGAGATGTTTTCGGTATACATATACCTCGATTTATCTTTTACAATGATTTTTGTAAATGCTCATGCGTTATACTTGAACTTTCTCAAAGAGCATTCGAAAAACTTTTATTTTTAAACTGAAATTTTCCAATTTAAGTCTGCAGTTTTTAATGAGCACTTGAAAAGCGTCTCCAAAGTTTTGTCCTATATGTCTTTGTTGCAATACAATTTACAGTCAAGTATTCCGCCAATGATGACTAATGATAATTATCAACATTGAAATTTACACACAAACACAAAACAAACCTAATTATTTATTGTAATAGCAGAAATTAGGGGATTCTAAAGTTAGTAAAACTTCTATCTGAATTTTAAAATGCAATTGGTCTGCCAAGGGTAAACGGGAAAAAAGTGACCGGAAAAAAGTTATCGGAAAAAAGTGACATAAACTAAAAAAGCGGAAAAAAGTGACACGGAAAAAAAGTGACAAGGAAAAAAGTGACAAGGAAAAAAAGTTACCGGAAAAAAAGTGACAAGGAATTGATTTTGGGGATTGATTATTGATTTTGGTGATTGATTATTAATTTTGGGGATTGATTATTGATTTTGGGGATTCATTGGTTAAATATGAAAGGGGGATCGGGAGGGGGGCTCATAGTTTAGGCAAATGGGTTTTTCATGCTGAATTAACTGTTTTGGTTCAATTTTTGGATATACGTTCATTCTGAAAAGACGCTTGCCTGATTAGTTTTGGGAAGGGACGATTACCTCCTCCCCCCCCCATCCGTCCTCAATTAGATGAATGGGTTTTTACGCAGAATTATCCAGCGTGTGTCAAATTTGCATATAGGATCTTTTCGATAAGGCTTATGTATAGTATAAAATGCCTGAAGATATTCTAGGAGTTTAAGGGTTAAGTATAGAAGGGGAACGGGGGATAACCTTCTTAAATTAAATTAATGGCTTTTTACGCATAATTATCCGATTTGCTTAAAATTTTGGACATAAGTTCATTATGACAAGACGTATCTTAGATTAGTTATGGGTTCTTCTGCTTATTATAAAGGGGGGGGGGGGGACGAGCAATTCTCACCCTCAAACTAGATAAATATGTTTTTATGCAGAATTATCCCATGTATTTCAATTTTAAACATAGGTTCTTTCTGGTAAGGTGAATTCCGAAATAGTTTTAAGGATTTAATGGCTAAGTATAAAGGGGAGATGGAGGAAACCCCTCTTAAATTAAATAAATGGCTTTTTATGCAGAATTATCCGATTTGCTTCGAATTTTGGACATGGGTTCATTATGATAAGACGTATTTCTGATTAGTTATGGGGTTCTATTGGTAATTAAAAGGGAGGGCGGGTGATTACTATACCCACCTTAAATTAGATTTAAAAAAAATTATGCACACTTATCCGATGTATTTCAAATTTTGGATATAGGATCTTTCTCATAAAGTGAATTCCTGAATAGTTTTATGGGTTTAATGGCTATGTATAGAGGGGGAACGGGGGATAAACCCCCTTAAATTAAATAAATAGCTTTTTACGCAGAATCATCCGATTTGCTTCAAATTTTGGATGTATATTCATTATAAGAAGGTGAATCTCGGATTAATTATAGGGTTCTTTTGATAATTAAATAGGGGAAGCGGGCGATTAATCCTCCACTCTTTAAATAAAATAAATTGTTTTTTTTTTCTTTCACAACTATTTAACGTAGTTCAAATTTTGGATATTGATTCTTCCTGATAAAGTGAATCCCTGAATAGTTTTAAGGGTTTAATGGCTAAGTATAGAGCGATGAACGGGGGATAACCCACAATTAATCAGGACTTCGCCTAATCATAATGAATGCCCAATCAAAATTTGAATCAAATCAGATAATTCTGCATAAAAAGCCAATTATTAATTTAAGGCGGGGGGGGGTATCATCCTTCCCCCAGTGTTTACTTAGCCTTTAAACCTTTAAAGTTATTCCGGGATTCACTTTATGAGAAAGAACATATATCCAAAATATGAAATATATCGGATAAGTGAGCATAAAAAACAATTTATCTAATTTAAGGGGGGGGGGGATATTCACCCTCCCCAATTTTTAATTGGCAAAATAACCCCATATGTAATCAGGGATACGCCTTATCATAATGGTTCTATAATCCAAAATTTGAAGCAAATCTGATAATTCTGCGTAAAAAGTAATTTAATTTAAGGTGAGTTATATTCTATTCCCCTTCTATACTTAGATATTAAATCCTTAAAACTATTCAGAGATCCACCTTATCAGAAAGAACCTATATTTGAAATTTGAAATACATGGGATAATTCTGCATAAAAACCTATTTTTCTAGTTTAAGGGGGATATAATTGCTCGCCCCCCTTTATAATAAGCAGTAGAACCCCATAACTAATCAGAGATACGTCTTATCATAATGAACCTATGTCCAAAATTCTAAGCAAATCGGATAATTATGCGTAAAAAGTTAAAGATTATCCCCCGTTCCCTCTCTATACTTAACCATTAGAACTCCTAAATCTCTTCAGGCATTATATACTATATATAAGCCTTATCGAAAAGAACCTATACGCAAATTTGACACACGTTGGACAATTCTGCATAAAAACCCATTCATCTAATTGAGGACGGAGGGGGGGGGGGGGAGTAATCGTACCTTCCCAAAACTAATCAGGCAAGCGTCTTTTCAGGATGAACGTATCTCCAAAAATTTAACCAAAACAGTTAATTCAGCATGAAAAACCCATTTTCCTAAACTATGAGCCCCCCATCCCGATCCCCCTTTTATACTTAAGCAATGAATCCCCAAAATCAATAATAAATCCCCAAAATCAATTCTTTGTCACTTTTTTTCCGGTAACTTTTTTCCTTGTCACTTTTTTCCGCGTCACTTTTTTTCCGTGTCACTTTTTTTCCGCTTTTGTAGTTTATGTCACTTTTTTTCCCCGATAACTTTTTTTCCGGTCACTTTTTTTCCTAGATTCCTGCCAAGTCATATCTTGTTTGAAAACAACCAAAAACCCGATTTTAGCGATTGACTAGCAGGTTTACAGTTACATTTTCCTGCTCCCATTTCTCCATGTTTTCATATATCTTTGGATGCAGCAAAATGATAAAACTACGATTTGATTCGATTTTCATAAAATTTTACACGAATCAACAAAAATTTGCAACGAGATTATCTGTATTAAGTTTCAAACCATTCGGTTGGGTTATTTTTGAGAAAACTGGCCGACCAGACGATGACTTTAGTGATTATAGCTGCTACTTAATTATATAATTACGAACACACTTTCCATTCTAAACTGCTTATTTTCTGATTTATTTTTAAATCCATTTTTGCTCTCAAACGCATCAAACTGGCAAATTTCCTTATTTAGAGACTACACAATGTAACGTGCTTCTCATTTTTTTTTAATATAAATGTGGAAAATATTGCAAAAATGTTGTCAAAGTTGGCGTTTTGAGCCGAAGCTGAAGAAAAAAATGGTCATACTGAGAAAATGTTTATAAATCAAATTCTAATAAATTGAACGAAAAATGAAATTACACGACCTCTTATAATCTCTTCAAAAATCACCTGAGCAAGTTTCATGTTTTTACTTTAAAAAATGAGTTTGAAAATTTCAAGCTGTTGAGGTTGGAAAAATATTTTTTCGAATATACCATTAACTCTTACAATTCTAATATCACTTTCCAAGTTACATATTTTTTAGCTTAAAAATAATAGCACAAATAATAGTAATTCTTTTCAATAAAAAAAAAAAAAAATCATTTACGCATGAATATTAAGAAGAAAGAAACTATAAATATATAGTTGAATTATTATATGCTAAAAGACTTATATAGAGAAATTTGATCAAATTTAGAATGATAATTTAAAATGTCTTATTTTAAACAATTTTATTTTGTATCATGTAAATCATAACTAATCAGAGATACGCCTTATCATAATCAATCTATATCCAAAATTTGAAGCAAATCGGATAAGTCTGCGTAAAAAGCCATTTATTTAATTTAAGAGGGGTTATCCCCCGTATCCCCCTTTATACTTAGCCATTAAACTCTTGAAACTATTCACGGATTCTCCTTATCAGAAAAAACCTATATTTAAAATTTGAAATACATCGGAAAATTCTGCATAAAAACCGATTTATCTAATTTGAGAGAATAATCGCCCCCCCCCTTATAATAAGCAAAAGTACCCCATAACTAATCAGAGATGCGTCTTATCATAATGAACATATATCCAAAAGTCCAAACAAATCGGATAATTCTGCGTAAAAAGCTATTAATTTAATTTAAGAGATGTTATCCCCGGCTCCCCCTCTATACTTAGTGGAAATCCGTGCGTTACTTACTGAGATATAATTGTTGCATAAATTGAAAAAAAAGAAAAAAAAAAATGCAGCATAACAGCATCACTTGTTAAGAGATTTACACCAAAAATAAATTGGCATCAATTTTATCAGGAATTACCTGAATATAAATTTTCTTCAAGTTCCGTGTTTTAGTTCTTGAGATACAGCGCCCACAAAAGTTACGTCGCATACAGTCAGACAGAGTCACAAATTTATAACACAGACATTTTGTAAAAAACCTGTTTTTTGGAATCTCTGACCCCTAAAACGTTAAAAACCGGCATTCAAAAATTTTCATGAATCTAATACTTTCTTGTTATACAAAATAGAAAAAAAAAACATTAATTGTGACCATTTTGAAACATTTCTTTTAGACATCTTATAAAAAGTACAAGGTAAGCAAAATAAAAGCTTGCAAAGACATGTTCGATTCGTGTCAACCATTCTATCACTTTTCCTACTACTATCCTTCTAGTAATTTTTCTTGAAGTTGTGGCCATTTATTTATGATAATCTGTATATAGAAATGAGTAGTACTGGATGCATAATTTATGCATACGTATAATATGTATGAAGTTTAGCACTTCCACATTATTTACAAAAGATTCTATGATTCATCGGGGGATCATTCCCGAATAATCGTGCCTCCCCCCCCCCCTTCCCCCAAACTCAAAAGTACATTTTTACGCTCCCCTCGCCTCTTCTCTCCACAGAGTACTAAAAATGCTGAAATAAATCAAAAATCATCCTCAAGTGATGTTAAAAATCTGGTTTTTCTAAAATTGTGCCAGAAAGACTATTATAGATTGTATACTCCCTCATCGGACAAATTAAAACAATCATTATATTTTTGAAAAGAAATCCCGTATAATTTTTTAAATATTAATACTTTTAGAAACGAGATTTTAAATTTAAATTAAATATGAAACATTAGACAGACATGAATACATTTAAAAATCAATTAAATAATAATAAAAAAAACGTATCAATTAAAAATTATCAATTAAAAAATATTCAATTTTAAAGCTTAATTGCTTTTTAAATGCATTCAAATCTGCCTAATGTTTCATATTTAGTGTAAACAGTCTTTTATTTCTTTAAGAAATATAAAATATTTATCACATAACTTACATTTTCATTTTTCAACTAAGCTTTAAAATGTTTTTTTAATGTTTGGAGGTCTTTTTGTAAAAGAAACTTGGGCAAAATAGAGCTTTTATTCAAAAAAGAGGGTATTTTGCCAGGTGGGGATTTTGTCCGGTGGAGATTTTGTCCGAGGGGATTTTGTCCGCGGGGATTATGTCCGCAACCCGAATTTTCCACCATTTAATTCCGGCTCGTCACAGTGAAACATTCGATCAAATTTATTTGAAAATATTTAATGTATTTTTTCGTGCATATCGTAAACCGAATTTTTTCTTTGCAAAATACTAATGCCAATCTGACATTTGGAATTTTGAAGAAATCTACCATTGCCACCTAGAGTAGTAATAGGTGTAGTCTAGGTGAAATCTAGGAAAAAAAGTGACCGGAAAAAAAGTTATCGGAAAAAGTGACCTAAATTACAAAAGCGGGAAAAAAGTGACACGGAAAAAAGTGACAAGGAAAAAAAGTGACACGGAAAAAAAGGGACACGGAAAAAAAGTGACAAGGATTGATTTTGGGGAATTATTATTGATTTTGGGGATTCATTGGTTAAGTATGAAAAGGGGATGGGGGGGAAGGGGCTCATAATTTAGGTAAATGGGTTTTTCATGCTGAATTAACTGTTTTGGTTCAATTTTTGGATATACGTTCATACTGAAAAGACGCTTGCCTGATTAGTTTTGGGAAGGGACCATTACCCCTCCCCCCCATCCGTCCTCAGTTAGATGAATGGGTTTTTATGCAGAATTATCCAACGTGTGTCAAATTTGAATATACAGGGCCTGACTAAGGCAGGGGCATGCGGGGCAATTGCCCCGGGCCCCCGGTTTGAGGGGGGCCCCAAGGAGGGAAAAGTTTATTGTTAAAAGAGGGCCAAATGATATAAAATAGCAAAATATTACCAAAATTCTTTTTTTCAATTTTAAGGGGTCTTTTTTCTCCTACCCCCTTTGCTTCCCTGCCCCACGTTCCCTTAAAGTAATAGTTACATCATAAGAAAATTAATAGTTAAAATTATTTATCATCTGTTATTATGTATAAAGATGTGAAATATAAATACTGAAATCAGTACTTGGTACAAAATTTATGCATACATACAATAGGTTTGAATTTTAATTTTAGTCACTTGAGTATAAATCACAAACATTTTTAAGATAGAAGGGGGCCACTCTAATAATGTTTGCCCCAGGGCCCCCCACTGTCTAAGTCGGGCCCTGTGAGTATAGGTTCTTTTCGATAAGGCTTATATATAGTATATAATGCATGAAGAGTTTTAATGGTTATATATAGAGAGAGAACGGGGGATAACCTTTCTTAAATTAAATTAATAACTTTTTACGCATAATTATCCGATTTGCTTAGAATTTTGGACATAGATTCATTATGATAAGACGTATCTCTGATTAGTTATGGGGTTCTTCTGCTTATTATAAAGGGTGGGGGGCGAGCAATTATCTCCCCCTTAAACTAGATAAATAGGTTTTTATGCAGAATTACCCCATGTATTTCAAATTTTAAATATAGATTCTTACTGATAAGGTGGATCCCTAAATAGTTTTAAGGATTTGATATCTAAGTATTGAAGGGGAATAGAATATAACCTACCTTAAATTAATTACATTTTACGCAGAATTATAGGATTTGCTACAAATTTTGGATTATAGATTCATTATGATAAGGCGTATCCCTGATTACATATGGGGTTATTTTTCTAATTAAAAATTAAGGCGGGTGATTTTCCGATCCCCTTAAATTATATAAATTGTTTTTTATGTTCACTTATCCGTTATATTTCATATTTTGGATATATGTTTTTTCTCATAAAGTTAATCCCAGAATAATTTTAAGGGTTTAATGGCTAAGTATACTGTCAGGTTCTGAGACCACCTCTGCTAAAGATTGGAATTTCCGTTATTTCTCTACCTTAATCTCTTTTATATTATACTGGCTGTGTACTAGAATTTTCAAGGTGACATTCTTTCTTTGTTGAAGGGAGAATTGACAGGTAATCCTCTACAGGTGGTGAGTGAGAAAGAGGAGATTGCGGAGAGGCGTGTTCATCCGTCAGTGAGGTATATGGATGATGAGCTGACAAGCAACATGTCACTAATCAAGAAAGGAATGTGGAATGTGTCCAATGGATAAGCCCCCAAAGGGGGTTGACATTGGGGAAACACCGTGATTTGAGAGGAGCAAGTCTTATCTCAGATTAGTTCAGTTCGTATCTGGGTTCATACCTAGAGAGTAGTGTAGGACAGAGGTCCTGATAGGGTGTGCTCTGCGTTGTAGAGCGGAGGCAGTGCGTATCTGGAGAGCAAGGGATACAGACGTCCTGGTGTTTAGTGCTCTGGGCCGAGAAGTGCAGGCCGAGTATCCATATGTTGGGAGATTCGAAAGTGATCTCCGATAAAGTTAATCTAACGTGCATTGAGTGTGAGGTGGAAGGTGTAATTCGAATAGTACACAGCCAACCTTTACTGTATTTAATTTAATGTTGAACCGGATCACCTATATCCGAGTTGTAATTGTATTATAATGGTAAATAGCGTTAGTGTGTACATATATTCTATATAAACTGTTAATTCAGTTAATTGACAGCGTCAGTGTTCATTTACACAATCCTCACAGTGGGTGACCGATATCACCTACTAATATCGGTGGTGGCAGCTATAATTACCACGGACTTTCTTCAAAGTTGTGCGGGCTGAGAGGAACGTTCGACATATACAGTGGGGGAACGGAGGATAACCCCCCCTTAAATTAATAAATGGCTTTTTACGCAGAATTATCTGATTTGATTCAAACTTTGAATGTGCTTTCATTATGATAAGACGAACTCCTTATTATTTGTGGGTTATCCCCCGTTCATCCCTCTATACTTAGCCATTAAACCCTTAAAACTATTCAGGGATTCACTTTATCAGGTAAAACCTATATCCAAAAGTTGAAATACGTTGGATAATTGTGAAAAAAAAATCTTATTTAAAGAGTGGGGGATTAATCGCCCGCTTTCCCTTATTTAATTAGCAAAAGAAACCCATAATTAATCAGAGATACGCCTTCTTATAATGAATATACATCGAAAATTTGAAGCAAATCGGATAATTCTGCGCAAAAAGCCATTTATTTAATTTAAGGGTGTATTTCGATTCAAACTGCCTATTTTCCGATTTATTTTTAACTCCATTTTTACTCTCATATGCATCAAACTGGCAAATTGTCTTATTTAGAAAGTACACAAGGTGCCGTAATTGTCAATTCTTTGATAAATGCAGAAAATATTGCGAAAAAAGCAATCAAAAACGGCATTTTGAACAGATTTTCCCCTGGCGGGAGATCTGTGAACGAAAAAAAAGGGTCATACTGAGAAGATAATTGTTTATAAATCAAATTCTAATGAATTGAGCGTAAAAATACAGCACATGGCACCTTGTACATCTCTTCAAAAATATCCTCAGCAAGTTTCATGTTTCTACTTTTGAAAATGTGTCTGAAATTGTATCGGAAAATTTCGAGCTGTTGAAGGTGGAAAAGCGTTTTTTTGAATACACCCTTAAGGGGGTTTATCCCCCGTTCTCCCTCTATACATAGCCATTAAACCCTTAAAACTATTCAGGAATTTACTTTATGAGAAAGATCCTACATCCAAAATTTGAAATAAATCGGATAAGAGTGCATAATTTTTTTTAAATCCAATTGAAGGCCGGGGGTAGTAATCACCCGCTCCCTTTTTAATTAGCAAAAGAACCCCATAAATAATCAGAAATACGTCTTATCATAATTAACCCATGTCCAAAATTCGAAGCAAATCGGATAATTATCCGTAAAAAGCCATTAATTTAAGAAAGGTTATCCCCCGTTCCCCTTCTATACTTAACCATTAAACTCCTAAAACTCTTCAGGCACTTTATACTTTACACTTGCATCTTATCGAAAAGAACCTATATGCAAATTTGACACAAGTTGGATAATTCTGCATAAAAACCCATTCATCTAATTGAGGACGGATGGGGGGGGGGGGGTAATCGTTCCTTCTCAAAACTAATCAGGCAAGCGTCTTTTCAGTATGAACGTATATCCAAAAATTGAACCAAAATAGTTAATTCAGCATGAAAAACCCATTTACCTAAATTATGAGCCCCCCCCCCCCCTCCGATCCAACCTTTCATACTTAACCAATGAATCCCCAAAATCAATAATAAATCCCCAAAATCAATCCTTGTCACTTTTTTTCCATGTCACTTTTTTTCCGTGTCACTTTTTTTTCCTTGTCACTTTTTTTCCCCGTAACTTTTTTTCCGCTTTTGTAGTTTAGGTCACTTTTTTTCCGAAAACTTTTTTTCCGGTCACTTTTTTCCGTTTACCGTCTAGGTGGCAATGAATTTATCCACCAGAGCTCAAAGGGAAGACCCATTTATTCGGAAACTACCCGACCGATTTTGATAAAATTTGGAAATTGTATTTGCTTGATTAGGTTCAAGATTTATTGCAGACTGTTTTTTTTTTTTTTTTTTTTTTTTTTTTCAGCATTAAAACTTTTTATTTTAAACCAATGTCAATCTTTTAAACTAATTATTTTTTTAAGGAGTGTACGTGGAACACAAGATGGTTCAAAATTTTCAGTTTTTATAATTATCCTAAAAAATAGAGCTAAAAGATTATGGTGCCAAATGATTATGGACCTTAAAGGATTAATGTGCTGGGAGGTTTTAAAATAATATAATTTAAGCACAGTCGGTGTGTATGCACACACACACTCCTATATATATATATATATATATATACTAGCTGTCCTGCCCGGCGTTGCCCGGATTCGAAAAAACAGCAAGAATTGTGAAAAAACTTTAAAAATCATAATAAAAACCTCGAAAGATTTAAAAAATGCTGCACGAATTTCGTCAAACTTCGTTGAAAAGAGATGGGCTTGAAAAATCAAACGATTATTTTTACTAACGTGGAAAAATCTTACAAAATCGCAAAAAACATTAAAAATCACATAAAAATATAAAACAAAATTCAAAAATTGTGTTTCAAAAATTCGAATAAACTTTGAAGAAAAGAGATCAGAATTTACTACATTCGGCCAAAAATTGAACGCCTAGAAAATCGAAGCGGGTCGCGAAGAAACTTAAACATCGCTTTAAAAATGGCAAAATTTTCAAAAATCATGAAACTCAAAGTTTACTCTACTTGGATAAATGTTTTGAGTCTAAATAATTTCATAATATAAAAAGCATTGAACTGCGAAAAAAAAAACCCGCTAAAAAATCGCAATAAAAACCATTAATCCCACACAGAAGAAAATTTATCATATTAGCAAAGAAATTTAAAAACCGAATTCCTTTTCCGTATCTGAAAAAATCGCCGTGAACTCAAACAAACAAAAAAAGCATACTGCATTAAAAATTGCTGTAGATCAAAATAGGAGAGCAAAACAATTACCGTAAAGGATAAAGGTTTAAAACCAAACTCTTATTAGTCTAGAAGTTTAAAATCGAATTTGTTTGAAAAATGTAAAAAATAAAAATAAAAATAAAAAATGACTGAAGAAGCCCAAAAATTGCATTGAAAATTGTAATGAAAGCCGTAAAACATTAAAAAATCCCTAGGGTAAAATTTCACTGTATAATATAAAATATTGTAATCAAGAAATTAACCATATTAAACAAAAAAGTTTCAAACCGAAATCGATTCCCGGATGTAAAAAAATCGCCACGGAACTTAAAGAATAACTAAAAATCACATAGAAAATTGCATTAAAAAATATCTAAATATTTGGAAGTCAAGGCTTAAAAAATTAACATTAAGGCAGGGCCGGGGGGAGGGGTTATGATCGGAAATCATTTATAAATAACAAAACGTAGACATGGAACGCCAAAATCATATTAAGAGATAAAACATTGCATTCGAAACATAACTACATTAAACAAAATGTTTGAAATCAAAATTGGTTTCTGAATGGCAGAAAATCGCCAAAGAACTTAAAAAATGGCTAAATCGTATTGAAAACTATATTAAAAATCGCTGAATATTTAAAAGTCATGGCTGTAAAAATTTAACATTCAGTCGAAAATATTGTAATCGGAAATCGTTCATGAATAAGGAAAAGTCAACACGGAACACCTAAAATCCCAAAAACTAATTAAAAATTACATTGAATATCGTATTAGAAATTGGCAAAATTCAAAAAGCGTGGAAAACAAATTGTACTATTTATGCTTAAAGTTAGAAATCGAAATTCTTTTACCGATGTCAACAACTGTCGCAGAACTTGAAAAATCACTATAAAACAGATCAAAAATCAGTAAAATTAAAAAATCCGGACAAAATTTACCATAGTAAGATAAACATTTGTATGAAATTCCTGCGGGGAAATCCTGCGTAATTTACCATAATGGGGCAAAACATTGAAATCTGAACTCTTTCATTAGTTAAAAAATATCGACACAAAACTTTAAAAAAAAAAAAAAACGCTTAACGTTTTATGAAAATACGCTAAAAATCTGAATCATTGATTACTATATTAAGCTACAAATTATTCAGAAATTTCTTTTCCAATTGTGAAAAAATCGCCGTGGACTCGAAAACATCTAAAAATTGCATTAAAAAATGTATTACAAATCTTTTCAAATTTTAAAATAGCAGGGGACAACATTTACATTAATAGAGTAAAATAGTGTAATCTGAATTCTTTCTTAAATACGAATGAAAAAAATTGGTGCAAAGCGTGAGAAATAATGAAAAGTTTGCTAAAAATTGCATTGAAATATCACTAAATTTCAAAATTAGTAAATGAAGGGTAAATGTTTAAAATTAATTTCCTTTTCCAAATTTCAAAAAATAGCCGTGAAATTAAAAAAAAAAAAAAAAATACAAAACCATTGAAAAATTCATTAAAAATAGCTAAATGTAAATACATCCCGTGAATAAAAAATTATTCTAGTCATGTAAATCATAGCAATCAATCCTTTTTACATGAATCACAAAAAAAAAAAAAAAAAAAAAAAAACGACGCAAAACACAAAATATATCAAAAATCACATTGAAAATCGACAAAATTAAAAAAATGTAAATGGTGAAATTTACTATATTAGGCTAAAAGTTTGAAACCAAAATAATTTGTTAATTGTTAAAACACCGCTGTGGTGGGGGTCGAAAAAAATGTACTAAATCGCATTAAATTGTTCATTAAAGAACGCATTGAAAAATGCACTAAATATCGCAAGTTATTTTTAAAACCACAGTAAACAAAATTTCATCAAACGGATAAAACATTCTAATCGGAAATCTGTACTATTTGATTATCTGGTTGACCAAGAAACTGTCTAGGTCAAACCATAAGATTAAATGACAATAATGGCGGATCGTAAATTCCATATTCACTTGACATTAAACATGTTACGTACATGTTTGTTACGTCATCAAGTGGTTTTCACTTCTTATTTTTATATCTATTTTTATTAATGTTTTTCTAAATTATCTCTCTTTCATTATTTAACATAAAAATTACATCAATTTGCATAATTTGGCTTGTTTCACGATTAATGTAATTTGGCGAAATTGGTCGACAGGATAATCATGTAGTAAATCGAAATCCTTTATAGATAATAAAAAATCGACAGGGAACACAAAAAATCTTGAAAAATCGCGTTTAAAATCTCTAAAGTTATATTAGATTAAAAGTTTGAAATCAATTTTTACTTCCGAAAATAAAAAAATCACCACAAAACTCGAAAAATTTCTAAAAATTGCATTAAAATCACTAATATTAAAAAATCACAGGGGTCAAATTTTACTCTAATAGGGTAAAACGTTGTAATTGGAAATATCTCATGAATGAAAAAAATCGACATCAAACGTAAAAAATCTCGAAAAATCGCATTAAAATCAGCTGAAATTCATAAATCTTAACAGCTAAAATTTAATACATCAGCCTGAAAGTTTTAAGCAAAATTCCTTTTACTAATGTCGAATAATAGCGGCAAAATTTACATTAAATAATTCACTAAAAATCCAAACATCGTTGCACGAAATCCAAATAAATTATATTGAAAAGAGAACAAAATTCACTAAATTAGGTCGAAAGAATGAAACCGATTTCTTTTTCACTAATGTGGAAAAATCGCCTCGAAACCCACTAAAATTCGCATATGAATTAAATTAAAAAAACTGAAAATCGGCCTTCAAGGTGTAAAACTTTATACATAACTTCGTGCAGCGGTCTCTCCAGAACATCGCCAGTACTTTAAAAATTTTAACATGCGTTATAAACTACCTTAAAGTGTAAAACAGATCTCCTTATTACATTTCCTAATTTTGTTCGTGCCCCTCCTTTCACGCACCCTGAAATGTGTCACACCATACTTTGTTTACATTTTTTATCATGTATTATAAACCATTTTAAAATTTAAAATTAATTACATTGTTATACTTCCAAATTTTAACAAATCTCGTTCTGCTAGTTCCATTTTTCACCACCAGATAGTGCACTCTATTCTTCAAAAACTTTATCAAAGCGATACTTTGTTAAACAACCTATCAGGTGATATATTACTCCAAGGGGTAGCGGTCTTAAGCAAGAATTTAAGATATTTTATGAAATTGCTATTCCAAAATAGCGGTAACTAAATTTTTGACATTTTAGGTAAATTTCGCAAAAAAATACCACTTATTGCATTCTCAACAGCTCAAGATTTTGATAGAACAACTATGAGAAAAATAGATCCTAAACGCAAAAAATCTTGAAAAAGCGTTAAAAATCACATTGAAAATCGCATTAAAAATAAATTCGTAACAAACACAAAATTTAAGGCATTAGGCTAAAAGTTTGAAACAGCTTATAAAAGAGCAGCAAATTTCTAATTTTTAAAATATCAATATTGATGATACTGGATATACTTTGTCTGGAATATTCAGCTTAATTTTGAAAAAGGTAATATAATAATGTCGATATAATATAAATCAGTCAGCATGCAAAGAAATTAAAAATTGTCACAAGATCTAACTTATAAACTGCAGCTTTAACTGCTTCAATGTATTGTTACAATGTGTTGAAATGTTCTAGCTGGCCTAATTGAAATGAAATACAGGCGAACCTCGTTAACATGAACCTCAAGGGGAACCAAAATTTTGTTCATGTTAACAGTAATTCATGTTATCAGTATGATATCTTTGTATTCGTCTTTGTAGGGGACTGTGAAAACAGTTCATGTTAAAAGTAATTCATGTTAACGAGGTTTGACTGTATTATGAAATACGTGTCAATTATTAATGCTTTTAAGATTCTTTTTCATTAATGTTTTTTCTATTATATGGTATTCTAATCTATTCTACATTTTCTATTCTTTTAGAGTTGATATGTTAATTGGTTGCAAATTTTCTGTAAACAATGTTATGTTTTACATTTCTTTTCAGGATGCAAATGAGTGTTGGACACACACAAAAAAAAAAAAAAAAAAAAAAAAAAAAAAACCCGCAAAATGATAAAAAAACACTGAAAATCGCATTAAAAATTCGTTAAAAATTCAAAAATCGCTGTAAAAATTCCGAATAAACTTTGCTGAAAAGAGAAAAAAAAATGCTATATTGGATTAAAAGAATGAAACCGCATTTCTTTCACTAATGGGATAAAACTGCAAAGAGAAAACTAAAAATCGCCTAAAAATATTATAAAAAAATCTATTCAAAAAATTGAAAATCGGGCTTCGAGGTGCAAAACTACATGTATAAAAGTACTTTCCCTTCACATTTTGTAACTCTACATACAGCAGACTCTTCAGAACAACGCTGACACTCACAGAAACTTGTCTCTTTATTATATTATAGATTTTAAAAAATCGCGATCTGTTAGTTCCATTTTCCACCACCAGGTAGCGAACTCTATTCTTCAAAAACTTTATCAAAACGATACTCTGTTAAACAACCTATCAGATGATATATTACTCGAGGGGGTAGCGGTCTTAAGCAAGAATTTAAGATATTTTATGAAATTGCTATTCGAAAATAGTGGTACCTAAATTTTTGACATTTTAGGTAGATTTCGCGAAAAAATACTACTTATTGCATTCTGAACAGCTCAAGTTTTTGATAGAACAACTATGAAAAAAATAGATGCTAAACGCAAAAATCTTTAAAAAAAACTTTAAAAATCGCATTGAAAATCGCATTAAAAATCGTTAAAATCTAAAAATCGTAACAAACACAAAATTTAGGGCATTAGACTAAAAGTTTAAAACGATTTTCTTTTTATCAATCTCAAAAAACAGCCGCAAAATGAGAAAAAACACTAAAAATCGCATTAAAAATTCGTTAAAAATTCAAAAATCGCTGTACAAATTCCGAATAAACTTTGTTGAAAAGAGAAAAAAAATTGCTATTTTGGGTTAAAAGAATGAAACCGTATTCCTTTCATTAATGGGATAAAACCGCAAAAATAACGCTAAAAATCGCCTAAAAAATTATTTAAAAAAATCTAATCAAAAAATCGAAAATCGGGCTTCGAGGCGCAAAACTACATGTAAAAATGTACCTTCCCTCCAAATTTTGTAACTCTACGTGCAGCAGTCTTTTCAGAACAGCGCTGACAGACAAACATCCTTCTCTCTTTATTATTATAGATAGATACATATATATATATGAAAACTACGTAACTAACTTGATTCTTTAAAAAGTATCCAGTCTTTTATGTCTAAATGAAAAATTATCTAAAATAATGAAAACTATGTTCTTAAAATTTTTAGGATTTTCAATTTTTTAGTAAAATGTTTTTAGTTTTTTTTTTATCTTTTAAGCCAAAATGAAAATGACTTCTTATTATTCTTAAATAGCATGTTTTCTTATACCAAAACAAATTTTAAGGTGATCTATTCAACAGCTTTTTAGAAAAGTGCATCGAACAGACGTATTGTTAAAAAATATATGTAAGAAGTTAAATTAGTTCTTGAATACTAATTTAAGCATGAAATTACTTTCTTTTGATTTACATGTGGGCATTATTATATACGGGAATATTTACTGAAAAAGAAAATCATTTCTGTTTCTAATTTTAAATAAAATACATGAAGTTCAATATTTCGCAAAATCTGCTTCGTTTTACTTGTAGAGACAGATGTTCCATGGGCCCGAAAGAATATTATAGGAGTTCTATTTTAAAGTAAGTCTGAGTGATTATTTTTTTAAAAGCCATTTAAAAACAGACCTTTCTTTTGAGGATGTCTGTCCGGGAATTCAGGAAAATGAACACTTTCTGTTGAAAAGGACAAATTTGAATAAGACATATCAAATTTGACATAAGTAGAAAATCGTTTTTTCTTTTTTTAAAACCATTTTTACAATCGATATAACCGCCATTTTTCATAATGCATAACAAAGCACAACCTATACAGCGAAACATACTTGTATATTGCCGCTGAATTTACAAACTGGGAAGTTGAATACAAAAGCCACAATTCAATTAAAGAAGACCACACTGGTTTCAATAACATTATTTGCGATATTTTGACGCTTGGAAAACCTTTACTAATTGAAACTAAGTGATGTTTTACTAAAAACGTTGTTGCTTTAACAATTGTTAAAAAGCATTAACATTTCCTTTATTAGATAAACATGCTTGCATATTGCCGCTGAGTTTTTCAAAGAACTGGAATAAAAAAGCCGCAATTCAAGTCAAAAATACCAAATTGGTTTCAGTAACACTGTGTGACACATTTTGACGCTTGAAAAAACTTTACTAATTGAAACTAAACTAAAAACGTTATTGCTTTAACATTTGTTAAAAAGCATTAAGATTGCCTTTATTCTCTGACAATCCTTTTTTTTTTGGGGGGGGGGGGGACAAATTTAAAAAGATTGCAGTTGGCTTTCGGAAAAGAACGATAATGGCATATGGCAGCCACTGTCAATATAATAAGAACAAAATCCAGCCTCTCCCTGAAGTTACGCAGGAAAATCATTTAAAACTTCTTATCCTGTCCTAGTCTTTTTCATCTAATAGATTTCTTTAACTGGGCTATGACAGTTTAACAAAGTAACATGAAAAGCAAAATTAGATAATCCGTTCACATAGAAAATATGTTTTTCCTCAAGTTTTTCATGCCGGCAGCTTTACATTGACAGCTTGAAAGTCTATTGAAATATTGTAGGAATTAACCAGTAATGAAAATGCATTTGAAACAGGTTTAGTAAACAAAAAAACAAAAAAAAAAAAAACAAAAAAAAAACAAAAAAAAAAATCTTTATTTCATTATAAATTGAAATTCTCATAAATAAACTTTGGTCACTTTTTTGCAGTGAGGAAATTTTCCCCGTTTTGTTAAGTCCAATAAAGAAATAAAATTCAAAAGAAAAAATAGTAAAGATAAAAAAAAAATGTGCATGTGTGGGGAGAGGGAGGGGGGGAGGGAGAGTCGAATTGGTTATAATAAATTTTGTTTAAAATTTTAAATAAAGTATTTTTTTTTCTTCTTTTAACAGGAAGAATGGTTGCATTGC
The DNA here is from genome assembly GCA_964019185.1 of Maratus speculifer. Taxonomy (NCBI): domain Eukaryota; kingdom Metazoa; phylum Arthropoda; class Arachnida; order Araneae; family Salticidae; genus Maratus; species Maratus speculifer. The sequence continues at coordinate 180,500,807 of OZ025303.1, forward strand.
ATGAAAATACTATCTGTGATAGAAAAGAATAAAAGCTCTTTTCCTTTTTTATCACATGTATCAAGATACTTATTAGCAGCAATGTTGTATTAGATTAAAATGTCAATTTGTGGAGAATCCCTTATCATTCAGCCGTTTTTAGAAAGCAATGTAAAACAGCTTACTTATAATAATGATACCTTTTTGAATTTTCACGATATTTGATTGGATTTTTTTTTTTTTTTTTTTTTTTTATAAGTTATTCCATAGAATTGACTATTAAATGATGTAAAAGAATCATTTTTATCGTTCGGGCATGCGCAGATAAAATTTATTTAATAAAATATTTAATATATTTATATTCCAATTGCACTATATTTTTTCTAATGAATTTTGCAAATATTTCTGAAATTTGCGTTAAATTTGGTCAAAAACTCTGCATGATATAAACAAAAAACATACCAGAATTTTTGATTTTTTTTAAAATCACCCTTTCTCCATGAATATACATGCTATTCTTACAAAAATCAGTGTACATGTTCTGCATTATCCACATATTTGTATTTTGCAGCAATAAATCGTTTCGTGCATTTTCATGTACAGGGTGATCCCAAATATTTCTGTTATTCTTTAATTTTTTGTCGGCCCCCTAATTGCCTGCTTATCAAATGAATGTTGCTAAATATGAGGTGAGACATAACCTCTTCAGACCCCAGGATTTATTTATGTACTTTTCTTAATTTCAGTTATGGATTTATATTAGAATCTAGGAAAAAAAGTGACCGGAAAAAAAGTTATCGGAAAAAAAGTGACCTAAATTACAAAAGCGGAAAAAAAGTGACACAGAAAAAAGTGACAAGGAAAAAAAGTGACACGGAAAAAAAGGGACACGGAAAAAAAGTGACAAGGATTGATTTTGGGGAATTATTATTGATTTTGGGGATTCATTGGTTAAGTATGAAAGGGGGATAGGGGGGGGGGCTCATAATTTAGGTAAATGGGTTTTTCATGCTGAATTAACTGTTTTGGTTCAAATTTTGGATATACGTTCATACTGAAAAGACGCTTGCCTGATTAGTTTTGGGAAGGGACGATTGCCCCCCCCCCCCATCCGTCCTCAGTTAGATGAATGGGTTTTTATGCAGAATTATCCAACGTGTGTCAAATTTGAATATACAGGGCCTGACTAAGGCAGGGGCATGCGGGGCAATTGCCCCGGGCCCCCGGTTTGAGGGGGGCCCCCAAGGAGAGAAAAGTTTATTGTTAAAAGAGGGCCAAATGATATAAAATAGCAAAATATTACCAAAATTCTTTTTTTTTTTTCAATTTTAAGGGGTCTTTTTCAATTTTAAGTGGTATAATTCACAAACATTTTTAAGATAGAAGGGGGCCACTCTAATAATGTTTGCCCCAGGGCCCCCCACTGTCTAAGTCGGGCCCTGTGAATATAGGTTCTTTTCGATAAGGCTTATATATAGTATATAATGCATGAAGAGTTTTAATGGTTATATATAGAGGGAGAACGGGGGATAACCTTTCTTAAATTAAATTATAACTTTTTACGCATAATTATCCGATTTGCTTAGAATTTAAGGACATAGATTCATTATGATAAGACGTATCTCTGATTAGTTATGGGGTTCTTCTGCTTATTATAAAGGGTGGGGGGCGAGCAATAATCTCCCCCTTAAACTAGATAAATAGGTTTTTATGCAGAATTACCCCATGTATTTCAAATTTTAAATATAGGTTCTTACTGATAAGGTGGATCCCTGAATAGTTTTAAGGATTTGATATCTAAGTATTGAAGGGGAATAGAATATAACCTACTTTAAATTAAATTACTTTTTACGCAGAATTATAGGATTTGCTACAAATTTTGGATTATAGATTCATTATGATAAGGCGTATCCCTGATTACATATGGGGTTATTTTTCTAATTAAAAATTAAGGCGGGTGATTTTCCGATCCCCTTAAATTATATAAATTGTTTTTTATGTTCACTTATCCGATATATTTCATATTTTGGATATATGTTTTTTCTCATAAAGTTAGTCCCAGAATAATTTTAAGGGTTTAATGGCTAAGTATACTGTCAGGTTCTGAGACCACCTCTGCTAAAGATTGGAATTTCCGTTATTTCTCTATCTTAATCTCTTTTATATTATACCGGCTATGTACTAGAATTTTCAAGGTGACATTCTTTCTTTGTTGAAGGGAGAATTGACAGGTAATCCTCTACAGGTGGTGAGTGAGAAAGAGGAGATTGCGGAGAGGCGTGTTCATCCGTCTGTGAGGTATGTGGATGATGAGCTGACAAGCAACATGTCACTAATCAAGAAAGGAATGTGGAATGTGTCCAATGGATAAGCCCCAAAGGGGGTTGACATTGGGGAAATACCGTGATTTGAGAAGAGCAAGTCTTATCTCAGATTAGTTCAGTTCGTATCTGGGTTCATACCTAGAGAGTAGTGTAGGACAGAGGTCCTGATAGGTGTGCTCTGCATTGTAGAGCGGAGGCAGTGCGTATCTGGAGAGCAAGGGACACAGACGTCCTGGTGTTTAGTGCTCTGGGCCGAGAAGTGCAGGCCAAGTATCCATGTGTTGGGAGATTCGAAAGTGATCTCCGATAAAGTTAATCTAACGTACATTGAGTGTGAGGTGGAAGGTGTAATTCGAATAGTACACAGCCAACCTTTACTGTATTTAATTTAATGTTGAACCGGATCACCTATATCCGAGTTGTAATTGTATATAATGGTAAATAGCGTATTTAGTGTGTACATATATTCTAAATAAACTGTTAATTCAGTTAATTGACAGCGTCAGTGTTCATTTACACAATACTCACAGTGGGTGACCGATATCACCTAGTAATATAGGTGGTGGCAGCTATAACTATCACGGACTTTCTTCAAAGTTGTGCGGGCTGAGAGGAACGTCCGACATATACAGTGGGGGAACGGAGAATAATCCCCCTTAAATTAATAAATGGCTTTTTACGCAGAATTATCTTATTTGATTCAAACTTTGAATGTGCGTTCATTATGATAAGGCGGACTCCTGATTATTTGTGGGTTTATCCCCCGTTCATCCCTCTATACTTAGCCATTAAACCCTTAAAACTATTCAGGGATTCACTTTATCAGGTAAAATCTATATCCAAAAGTTGAAATACGTTGGATAATTGTGAAAAAAAAATCTTATTTAAAGAGTGGGGGATTAATCGCCTGCTTTCCCTTATTTAATTAGCAAAAGAACCCCATAATTAATCAGAGATACGCCTTCTTATAATGAATATACATCGAAAATTTGAAGCAAATCGGATAATTCTGCGCAAAAAGCCATTTATTTAATTTAAGGGTGTATTTCGATTCAAACTGCCTATTTTCCGATTTATTTTTAACTTCATCTTTACTCTCATATGCATCAAACTGGCAAATTGTCTTATTTAGAAAGTACACAAGGTGCCGTAATTGTCAATTCTTTGATAAATGCAGAAAATATTGCGAAAAAAGCAATCAAAAACGGCATTTTGAACAGATTTTCCCCTGGCGGGAGATCTGTGAACGAAAAAAAAGGGGTCAAACTGAGAAGATAATTGTTTATAAATCAAATTCTAATGAATTGAGCGTAAAAATACAGCACATGGCACCTTGTACATCTCTTCAAAATTATCCTCAGCAAGTTTCATGTTTCTACTTTTGAAAATGTGTCTGAAATTGTATCGGAAAATTTCGAGCTGTTGAAGGTGGAAAAGCGTTTTTTTGAATACACCCTTAAGGGGGTTTATCCCCCGTTCTCCCTCTATACATAGCCATTATTCAGGAATTAAAACTATTCAGGAATTCACTTTATAAGAAAGATCCTACATCCAAAATTTGAAATAAATCGGATAAGTGTGCATAATTTTTTTTAAATCTAATTTAAAGCTGGGGGTAGTAATCACCCGCCCCCTTTTTAATTAGCAAAAGAACCCCATAAATAATCAGAAATACGTCTTATCATAATTAACCCATGTCCAAAATTCGAAGCAAATGGGATAATTATCCGTAAAAAGCCATTAATATAAGAAAGGTTATCCCCCGTTCCCCTTCTATACTTAACCATTAAACTCCTAAAACTCTTCAGGCACTTTATACTATATATAAGCCTTATCGAAAAGAACCTATATGCAAATTTGACACAAGTTGGATAATTCTGCATAAAAACCCATTCATCTAATTGAGGACGGATGGAGGGGGGGGGGTAATCGTCCCTTCCCAAAACTAATCAGGCAAGCGTCTTTTCAGTATGAACGTATATCAAAAAATTGAACCAAAATAGTTAATTCAGCATGAAAAACCCATTTACCTAAATTATGAGCCCCCCCCCGATCCCCCTTTCATACTTATCCAATGAATCCCCAAAACCAATCCTTGTCACTTTTTTTCCGTGTCACTTTTTTTCCGTGTCACTTTTTTTCCTTGTCACTTTTTTTCCGTGTCACTTTTTTTCCGCTTTTGTAGTTTAGGTCACTTTTTTTCCGATAACTTTTTTTCCGGTCACTTTTTTTCCGTTTACCTTTATATTATCAAACCGATACCTAAAAAAGATTGATCAGCAAAAAAAATTAGAATTTATTTTTTGTTGATAAAAATTGATGATACATCGGGACTCAAAAAAGACATTTTTTGACAATTTCTTTGGATTTTTTAATTTTATTATACATTTTTGCATTGTAAAAACACTGAAAAACATAAAATAAATATATATTTGGTAATTTTTCATTACTAATGAACTCTACAAATGATTCACACATGATGACACAATAAAATTATTTGAGTTTTCATTTTTGTTTCGTACATTTTTGCTTCAAGCCAATTTTATATAACACGTAGCTTACTAAAAAAGAGCTATAACAAACAAATTACTATTTTGTTTAATTTTTCTATCTGTTAGGCCTCCATTTACACAAATTTCTCTTTTTTTTTACATTATTTATATACGTGAAAATTTTTTTTAAAGATATTTATCCTATAAGATACATCAGGTCTGAAGAGAGGATAATCTTCATAATCCTGAAGTTTTAGAAGAATTCGACAAGTATATTTTTAAATATTTGACAAAATGTCAAAAATTGAAAGTTTTCAAATACTTATTGGTAGATAGTGTATATTATTAATATTATCTATATCAAGGCCCCCTTATCATAATATCAAGGCCTCGCATTCAGGAGAAAATCTACTGTTGAAATTGTCCCTATAATTGCCAACTTATTATATGACTTTGTCTCGTATGTAACGCCACCTGGTGCAAACTACTGCTAATAATAGAGGAAATAATGGGAAACATTTCAGTTTCTAACATTAGATGGCGCTACCAACGTGAAAATCATGTAGTTCAGCGGCCCCTGTACTGCGGTCAAAGGAAACTTGGTGAATGACAAGCCTTTATATTATGATAAGTTAGCCTTGATCTATATATTTAAAACACCTGGCTGTTTTTTTGGCCATCAGCCCTGAGCTTTCTACTGGCCCGATTTTGATAATTATTTTTTTAAATGAAAGCTGTTTATGTGTAGATGTGCCCATTCTGGCTAATTTTTAATTTATTTCAAGTTTTATATTTTATTTTTAATTTTAAAAGCTTTTTCATGACATTTCTTCAAAACAGTGGCAACAGGTTAAGCTTTTCTCAAAATTTATTTTCTTTCATTATTTTTCATCGGTGACTGTATAATCGCATTTTAAAAAAGAATAAATAAATAAATAAATAAATAAAGGTTTTCGTAAAATTTAATTAGAATAAAATGATTGCACATAGTTATTCCCTGCAATACACAGATTATTTACTGAGTAATATTATTAAGTATTATGTAAGTACAATAACAGAAGATAAACTTTAATAAAATATCTAAAGTGAAATTTTGTCGATGGAGAAAATGTCGTCGTACAGAAACCAGATAAATTTATTCCATGAATAAAATATGCATTGTTAAAGCTGTGTCAGTGATGATGTCATATTCATTGACTTTTATTCCTGCATCTAAATAAAGTGAACTTCTATTAATTTAAAGGTCCATGGTGTGCACACATGAAAATATTTCTGTAAACTGCGCCATTTCTATTTAATTATAATGAATATTTTATGAAACTAAAGAATTCTTAAATAACTGCATAAATCACGCTTTTATTTAAGAAAAGATGAGTATTTCTAAAGGTGTAAATGATGTCATATTAAAAAAAAAAAAAAAAAAAAAAAAAAAAAGAAGAAGAAAATCTGTGATATGCCGGTATTATTATATTTCTATCTTACATAATATCAAAAAATAATTAAAATCATTTCATTGTATTAAGTTATTGTTTAAAATAAAATAAAAAAAATCTGTATTTCAGTAACAAATACAACAATTTTATTCTTTTTAATAACAGAGGTATCATCTTTTTTTTTTTTTTTTTTTTTTTTTTTTCGTTGCCATAACAATAAAATTAATTTTTACATGTTCATGGAGGATACAAACCAATAAATAAATTAAATTTATTGCAAGTGCTGTAAATATGTAGTGGGTTGGTTAGGCAGTTTAGTAAGTCCCTGCTTCTATTATAAAATGTTTCATTGATATTATAATTATTCTACAGTTATCAAGTGATATTTAAACGGAGAAAAAATAAACTATGCAGATATTTTTGAATTCGACTTCCGGGGTATAATATTAACTTCCTAAATAATTTGGCATTTAAATAATATTTAAGGTTTAGAAACCGCATTAAAAAAAGATTTGTAGCTGAAGTTAGGTACAACGTAATAATTTATGAGTTATTTTCCTTATTTTTTGTTATTTTCTAAAGTTTGTGTATCGTCATCATGAAAAGCTATGTTATCCCTATTTTAAGAGGTGGCAATTGTTTATTTCGCTTAGTATTTTACTGTCTATATAAGATTGATATATATCATACCTAATATATATATTTTTTTCCGTCGAGTTTCGACGGGTGCAGCTAGTTATTATTATTTCTTTTTTAATATTATATATGAATGTGTTTCATTTACCCCCCCCCCCCTATGTATTTGAAAATGATGTAATATATATTTATTTCAGTCTGTCATGCAAAAAAGGAAAGGGGTAAGTTTATTTTAGTTACATTCATCTGCAAATCAATAAAGACTTTAAAGATAGAAAACCAACGATTAGATATGCACAAATAAAGTATGAGAAGGTAAGCTATTTCGAATCTACTATCGAGATTCTTCATCAGTGCAAAACTCAGCGAGCTAAAAAATAGCAAAACTGAGATATCTCAGTTTTGCCATTTTTTCGAAATAGCTATTTGCTATCTTCTCATACTTTATTTGTGCATATCTAATCGTTGGTTTTCTATCTTTAAACATTTGTGCACAAAGGCTTTATTTGCTATTTCAATAAAGAGTTTAATTAACACAATATTATTGCTAGGTTTGAAGCGAGCGAGCAATATTTTACGCATTCTGTAAACGTAACTTATCGGCAGTTTCTGGTCAACCTCCATTGGTTGGTTAAACTTCCGATTCTGAAACCCTTGGTTGGTAAATCTAATCGCAAGCTAAATTTTTGAATTTCTTGTTAGCCCGAGAACTCTGAGAAGACTCGACTGTAGATAAGTGAACTTAAGGTTGAAATGTGAATAGCTGATTAGAACGAAATGATCGCATGGTCTTATAATTGTTTTGGTTTATTTTATATCGGCCGATTATCTGTGCGTGGGATATAGGCCCGAAAAAGGTGGGATGCCCTCCGTGGGGGTCTTTCTCAGGAAACCTAACCCGTATTTACGCAAGGAAATCTAAGGTTCGAAGAAAACCACGGAAAACTCCGAACGGTAAGGCCGACGGCCGCGATTGGGTTCGAACCCAACCCCTCCTGTCTACTAGTTGAGAGGTCAGAACCTCTTGGCCACTGGTGGGGGCCAGTCTTATAATCACTTCGTATGGATTGGATCCTCGTTTAGTTCCATTTTTATCTGTTTCTTATAATAAACGTTACGAATAAAATTTCGGAATTATTAAACATAAATTAAAATATTATTAAGTTTGGTTATTGACAAAAAATCTTTTTTTTTTTTTTAGAAAATCGTTTGATTTGATGATTTTGTTCGTTCACAATAGTAAATCTAAAGGAAATTCTGATAATTACAGTTAAAAAAATCTTTCGAAGTAATTTAAAAGAAACCAGTAGTATTCATAATAATGCTTAAAAGAATTTTTTAAACTTTATTGACGCTGCCAATTTCTTCTCGTCAATCTTGCAATCATGAAGTTTTAAATTCATCAATGATGAAATTTTGAAGATTTCATCTTAATCATTGGGAACCGGAATCAACCGGAAATTTAAAGATTTCCGAATAGTCAATTGTGAATGCATGACATTTTTTGAATGGTGATAGTAATTTGTTAAATATGGTGAAAATTACCCATTTACATACAACAAAATAAAAATTGCCAGGTTGTGCACAAAATGTATATTATATAATATGTGTATTTAATTTGTGTTAATTTTTTTAAAATATATATATGATTAAATTTTGCTAATTTGTTAATTTAGCAAAATTTCTGTAATTATAGTGACTGGCAAACCAATTAATATTCGAAATTGGTTTTAGCATGGCTTCCACGAGCAGGCTTACAGTGCACGCTTTCATTTTATATTCGTGTGTACACAGTGTTCTCGCTGACATTTGACCAACATTAGCAATTTGGCTAATTAAAAATAAAAAAACATTCGCCAAATGAAAAAAGTATTAGCCAAATAGATTCGCCGTGTAGCACTAAAAAATATCTTTGATCTTTTAATGTACCCCCTTTTTTTTAATATGTTCTAAAATAGGCTTAGTTTTTATAACTGCGACAATGATTGTTATTAGTCTAAATTCAATTATTCGCTACAAATACGTTAAAAATATCTATATATTAAAAATATGTATAAATGCATATGTATGAGAAACGAAAAGTAAAAGAAAAAAAAAGAAAAAGAAAGAAAGAAAAAGCAAAAATTGAGCACTAGCAATTTGGCGAATCTAATCACTTGTTTACTCGCCAAATGAAGAATTTAGTCGCAATTCGGCGAAATGGCGAGCAACAGCGAGAACACTGTGTGTACAGGCTGATTCTAAATTCTTGGTACAAACTTTAAAGGTTGGTACAGGGCACAGCAACAACCATTTATTGTATAGGAATGTATGGACGCAAATGACCGGTTCTAGTGCGAACACAGGGGAGGCAAATTGGTCCTTTTGTTTATTTCAAAATTTCTCAAAACCAGAAAAGGAGGTGGGTCAATAAGGGCCATTTTTCGCCCATCAGCACCTAGACGTGACATACATTTTTTTCATTAGTATACCTCATAACAAGTAAGAAAATAATAATATCTTGGATGAAAGTTTAATAATTGATGAGAAAATAATATATATATTTAAGTAAATATTATGTGTTTTAATGAGCATAAACACAATTGTCATTAGTTTTAATCCGTATAATCAATAGTAAATACAACAATCAGTGTAAAATTAAGATAAATGGAGCTTACTAAGATTATTATTTCAATACATGAAAATCGGAAATAATAAATAACAAGTAATAATAATAATAATGCAGTTTCAGACTTTTTGGACAATGTGTTTTAGATTATTTTCGTTATCGATTGCTTCACCAGAATCACCAGAAGGAATGTCTCAGAAAGAAATAGTTCACACTCTTCGGGATATAAACGTACGTGCTATCGAAAGCAGTCATCACAGTATCATTGTTGTCATCCGGAATAAACAATCTTCCTGCTGAAGGCCTCGTATATTTTTCAATAACTTGTGTTCTGGTGATAGTGATATGTTCCATTCTACAGTGTTTTTGAACAACGTTCTCAATCAAAGCCTGGTTTTCATATTTTACAGAAGGTATTATTATTTTTCTTATATTAAGTAATGTAGACAGTAGAGATGATACGGGCTCGGCCCGAGCCCGAAAGCCCGAGCCCGGGCCCGACACGGGCTCGGGCTCTATTTTTATTTTAGACTTCGGGCTCGGGCGGGCCAGGGCTCATTTTTTCTAAAGCCAAAAAATTTTATTTACTCATGTGTAGAAAGGATTGAAATAACTTTTTCCACTTAAAATTGCTTACTAATTCCTTTTCAAGTCATTTTAATACTTTTTTATCAAAATGACGGGAGAAATGAATGCTTGTTTATTTATTGTCTGAGCGAAGCGAAGTCTTTATACTCAGAGATACGTAACGATATTAAAATTCAAAAAAATTCTTTCGTCAAGCAAATCTCAAAAAGTACTTCTCGGATTTTGATTCTGTTTGTACCAATAGGTACCTATGAAGGTAATCTGGTGAATGCACTACATACAAAAAATTAGTTCCAAATAGTTTAAAAGTTATATTAAAAAAACTGATAAAAAAGCACAATTTATTTGCATACGTCACAGAAACTTGGTGTGCGTGATTTTCACCGTCTTGATATTTTCGTAGATAACCGAATCAGTACATGGAGTAAATAGTAATCATTTACGCACTCAGAAATATTGAATGCAATAAAATTTAATCATGCAGGAAAATAAAAGTGTTATTTTTTTATATTAAAAAAATGTCATAAAAACTTTGATTTTGAGATTTTGTGATAATCTCTTAATAGCATTTTTTGATCGCTAAAAGAATGTTTTATATATTTCGCGTGTGAAAATTAGAAAAATTACGTTTTTAAATAAAAAGTTTCTTTTATGACATCATTTTCCCTTTATATTTATTTTTATTGCATGTTTTCTTTTAACTTATATTTTGTTTGTGTGTGGAAGTCAATTCTGGTCACTAATTTTTCGGCACGGATACCACAAGCGCATCAGATTAGGCGCAATTTTTTTCAAAGCCCATTTGGTGAAAACTCCGTTTTCAAATAACGCTTACATACACATTTTTAAATTATTTTCTATTTTAAAAAAAAACTTATAGTAAATAAAATAATAATTAATAACTATAAAAAGAAATATTTTATATAATTAAAAAAAGGAAATGAAAGTAAATAAACATTTTATGAGTAAATAAACAAATAATAAATAAATAAAGCCGGGTTACCATCTCCGGTAAAATAATGCCATTTTGACGCCAATTATGTACTCTGGTGCATATATGACATCTTTTCTCATTTTACATCCATTTCCTGTTGGCATACAACTTTGAAATTTAGAATACCTGGGAGCAATACTGGAATTAGACATTGATTTTTTTTAAAAATTCGATCCAAAAAGGGGCAACGGGGGCTATTTTTTTTTTAAGATTTATGCAATTTATACTGCATAAAGGAGCCACTTACCTATTTTTATATACAAGAAGAAGTAAGTGGTATGTAAAAACAATTATAGTATACATAAATAAAATACTTGAGGTAATATACAAGAGATATAAGCACCGGGTTTGGCGAGATTTTTTATGCCAATTAGGCGAAAACATTGTTTTGATTACCAGATACATATAGCATGCTATAATAACACGTTATTTATTTATTTCAAAATGTAAAAAAGGAATAAACGAAACATTTTCTGTTATTAAAAAAAAAAAGAAATAACAATCAATAAATTATAATATTTTTAGAACAAACAATTTATTATAACATTTATATGATAACCAGCATGTTAAGCAACTGAACGCCATTTTGGCACCAATTAGTTACCTCGGTGTGTATAGGGCATATATGTGTCATATTTATTTGTAAAAATGAGTATGAACGTTTATCAAGTGTGTTTTCATAGTCGCTTATATCTTTTTGCAACATAGCGCACCTTTCGAAGCCAAAACTGCACAAAAGAAAAAAAAAATTCGATATTTGCAGTATATATATGTATATACATTTTTTAATGTAATGCACATTTCGTAATCAGTAGGCTCGATAATCAGACCTCGTTTTTTTTGCTTTAAAAGATGATATTTCATACGACGTCTTGATTCGTCGTTTTTCCATATTTGATAGTATGCGTCTACTCATTTTGTAACTTTCTTCTTTATTAACAGCAACATTTGGATTTCCTATTTAAATAAAAATTCTTCTAAATACAAAGAATTTTGTTAAAATAAATAAATAAATGAAATGCGGACATCTATTGCTCAAAGCACAAAATTTTTCATATTGACTTAATAAAAATCAGTAAAAACATAATTTTTATGATAATAAAAAGGTGACTTATGTAATAACAGAGTCATATATTATGTACGTTATGGATTAAGTATGAATATTTCTCCACCATTTATAAATAATAATAATAATAAAATAAAATACGGACAGACCAAAGTCTATATTTGACTGAAAACAACAACCATTTTCTAAATGCTTTTTTTTTTAAAAATGGCCAGTGAAAAGTATTATGAAATTAGTTAAAAACCATTTATTTTAAACTAAATGAATAAAAGATTTATATTTTTATTGAAATAAATGGGATTTGAAAAATTATTGGAAATTTATCACCATAGATTATCAATATTATAATCAGTACCTTGTAAGCAAAATGGAACAATTAGCAATACTTTTTGTACCCGAAAAATGGTCGTTGCTTTTTTTAAGGTTGAAAAGTAGATTACGAAATATTCCTATACAGAGATGCCAAGCCCCCGCTTATTGCATAGCAGAATTTTCTTGTAGGAAAAGTTATTTTTCAAATCCGCAGAATGTTCCAATTTAATAAAGCATTTTCTGTATTAAAATACCGGTATCCAAAATGCCGGAGACTTGGTAGCTCTGCCTATAACATTTTAATTAATCACGGTACTTTTTTAAATCGGTTTCAAATTTAGTGAAGACAACGTATTTTGGCCAAAAGCAGCTTTTTTCCACATGTGTAACTACGATACAATTCCTTGATGCTGGAATAAAATGTTTTGACTTATGCTATTATTGCTTCCTCTTATTTATTTATTTGAATTTTAAATAAGATGACTCAAAATCGTGTTTTTTAAATGTACGGAAAAAATGCATTTCGAGAGAGAGCGAAAAGAACAATATTTGGCGATTTATTACCTGCGTTTGGCTAAGTGTCTTACTACCTTGTATTTAATACTCTTCACAATACTTCGCTGTTATAGGGACTTAGGCGCTTTTATAAAAAGTTTGACATAATTCGGGCTTAAGAAAGTGAGTTTTTTACTGAATAATACAAATAAATGAAAAATGAATACTAAGAAATACTAATAAAATAAAAATGAAGCATTATATTGATCTATGTATATTTAAAAATGCATCTGCTAGCACTAATTAGATAATTTATGTGTATACAATAGGAGATAAATAGCTTTTGATTCTGTATTTCTATGCTATAAAGCATTAACTTTTGTGTCTTTTTCGTTATCATTGGGAGTATCTAGCCGATTTAAAAAATAATGTGGGCAAAAAATGTTGGTAACCATCTTTGCTGCAAAATATACTAGGAACATTTTTCGTAGGAACAATAATCACCATCAAAGCACGAACAAAAAAAGTTCTAAAATTGAGAATTCTTTGATGTTGATATGACTAAAATTTTTTTTTTTTTTTTTTTTTTTTTTTTTTTTTTTTTTTTTTTTTTGTGGCAATTTTTAAGATATAATTTTCTTATTATGAACGATTTCTAAAACATTCGACAATTTAATTTCACAAATTAAACATTTTTTTTTTTTCTAGAAAAAGTTTTAAACCCAATTAATTGAGAATATTGCAATTTCTAGGATACTGTTGGGGTCAGAAACTACAACTTTTGCATCACAGTAACTTATAAGATGTAAGTGCTCGTTTAGGACAAATTTTAAAAAAAGGATTCCTTAACTCTTATCGACAACCTCATTGCATCTATGGCAAAGAGATATTCAACATTATAAACTATTCGGACGGATTTCACACCATATAAAATACACTCCATTCTCTTCGAACATAATAGTTTATGTTATTTATATTGATATACCATTGATGCAAGGTCTTCATTTGGCAGAATGCCCAGCCGATTCCATTCAGACTTTAGGGGGATTAGCCTATGAGGCGGAGATTACTTTTAGGTACTTTTCATTTTTGTTCTGAATAAAATTTTATTTTAAATTAAATAGATTGTTCTCCTTCTATCAGTTCTCGGAATAAGCCTTTCCAAAGTATATATTTTCCCCTACATTTTTAGGAATTTTAATAAAAACATGTCTGTTTTTTTTTTTTCTCTTTTACATTTATATTTATGGCTAAAATGCAGATTTAACAATTGCTTGGCATCTGACTTGGCGGCTATTCGAGAAATTCGCCAATTCTAACAACTTAAATATTCAGGGCACATGTATGTCATATACTCACTGGGATTTACTTGGTGCCAAAATGGCGTTATTTTGCCTAATATGGTAACCCTGTTATTCTTGTTTATATTTTGATAAACTGTTTATTTACATTAAATTATCTTTTTTCAAATTATATAAATGTTTTTTGTACTATAGTTATTAGTTTTTTAAAATTTAATATAATTAAAAAAAATTTATTTATTGTTATTTTTTTAAATAATAGAAAAATAATTTAAAAATGTATATGTAACTCGTATACGAAAATGTGGTTTTCGCCAAATTGATGTTGGAAAAAAATTGTACTAAACCCTGTGCGTATATGATATCTGCGCCATATTCATATCCAATACATGCAAATAATATAAATAAATAATATACACTATAATATAAAAAAATAATTTTAAAAAACCGCCAATCTGTTGAATTTGAAGTTTTGATTTTTGAAGTTTGAAGTTTGAATTTGAAGTTTTAAAATCACGCCATGCAGCCGCTATTTCTAAAAAGATTAAGTTACGCTATGTTGCGAGGGGAAAATTATTAAGCTAAGTTTAATAATCACACCTTTAAATCATCTTTTTTATTATATTTGACTTTTTATAACTTATTTTAATGTAACAGAATTACAATATAATATTTAAAAACATATAATTCAATTACAGCAACAAAAAAATATTCGTAAAAAAAATTCGACATATCTAGGGTGTTTAATAAACAAACTCATCTCGAGATTGTACGAATCTACCCATTTTCGACATGGACTCGCTCTTTTCGCCCATGCGCAGTTCTGTCCAGGTTCCTATCAAACGTGGTCCATCAGTAGTTTCTCAAATCGGTGCGAAACTTCTGTTTATGCTCATGACATCATTTCAAAGAGTTATATTTACAATATAGGAAAATTTGGTATTTTATTTTCTGTATTACTTTTAACATTTTGCATATTTCCAATTTTATATCCATGCATGGTTTGCTTTTCTTTTATAAAAATAGTATATGCAACTTTATATATAAGATTTTGTAATTCTATGATTCAATATTCTTATTTTCATCATATTTTATCACAATGAATGACCAATTAAAGGTAACATCTTATTTTCTTTACTTATCGCAAGTTATTAAATGTGTATTCTCAGCAATATCGCTCAGACTTATCCCTCTGAGGGAAGTCCTAGTTTTAGTTTTTCATTGCAGTTTCAAATGAAAATTTGTGATAATTACAGATTTATATCTGCGGAACTTCCTCCAACGATCTATTTATATGGCGCCCATAACAAACATAACAATAAATTTAATCTTTGTTGGCTTTTCGCTTGTAGAACATAATTTTTAATGGGATCGTTTATTTATTTATTATTTAGTTACATAACACAAAGATATTATTTTCTTCGGTTTTTGGTAGACAAGAATTAGCTGGAGGTTTTCAAATTTATTTAATACTCGTAGTCGATTGTGCATGAAACATAGTCTTTTTTTTAATGAAAATAACTTTAGTAATTATTATATGCATTTGTCATCATAAATATGAATTCTGCTAATGCTGAGGATGTTGTTCCTTCTCGAAGTCACTTTTCTCCGTAAGTAAATTTTATTACCATGTTATTCCAACAGAAAGCAATCGATCAGTGTTTCCTCTTTTTCTATAAAAACATATGACCTTTAAAATAACAATGTCACTTTTTTTAATTTACGTTGATTTTCAGGTATCTGTCAATCATGGAAGATTGTTATGAGAAAATAATCCATTATTATGAAATATGTACAATTTTTACAGAAAATTGAAAAACGTTGTTCGATTCGCTAGCTTACAAATAGTAATTTCTGCAAATTTCATGCATTTATTCCTTAAACAAAAACATTTCCATCAAATTTGCTTGTTAAAGGAGGAAAGAATATGAGAATACTTTTACATATGAAGTATATTTTTATTTTATACGAATTTTGATAAGGATGAATTTAAATTTTCATTTAAAAATCATATCTATGTAAGAAGTTTTTAAAAATGAGATATTACTTTTGAAACAATTTTTAAATACAATAGAATTTTATTTTGTATATTTTTGGTATAGGGCTCGGGCTCGGGCTCGGGCTCTGGTGACAAAAAAGTTTTCGGGCTTCGGGCGGGCTCGGTCTTAAAATCGTCGGGCTCGGGCGGGCCCGGGCCCCGAAAAACGAGAACGAACTCATCTCTAGTAGACAGAACACAATGATAAAGGCCAGTTCTAAGTTTTACAAGTAACATTGCAAAGAAAGTACGAGATGACCTCTTTATTGGTGAACGTATTTTGGATTTTACAAGTTTAAATATATCGTTAAAATCAGACATAAATATACCCATGAGAATATAATAATAGATTTCGGAAAAGTGTCCCGGTGTATCAAAATCGAAGTCTTCTTTGCTACATTTCTGATATTAGTTTAAATATTTTCATGCATCGCATTTCATACATCGATGTATTCTCATTTACAGGACTTAAATCTTGCAGAGTCAATTTACCGATCAAGTAATATGAGTTTTACAGCACCGTTTTCGCGACAAAATATACATATAAGTTTCTATAAAGGCCTGAATTTCAATAGCTTTTGCGACAATAACGAGGCAGTTCTTACCTTTACATACTATACAACAAATGTTAGAATTGTGAAATTGAGATATTGATAAATGTATAATAGGTTTCTTATTTGTGGTCTCATCGACAGTAATCGTTGATGCATAATCTCTTATTGTTACATCAAAAGACGAAATAGAAGTATTTAGAGCACGGAGAGCACGAAATACATATATTATTTGTAGAACCACTCTGTAAATCTCAGTTTTTCGAATATTTAAGTATCAATATAACTTTTCTGTTAGAACAGATACGAAAAGTTTCCTGCGAGACTTTACAATTATGACATTGGTATCCAAGCATTATTTATTAGTAATTTCTTTAATAAATATTTACGAAAACAATTCTAGAAAACAACATTGACGTCTGAACAACGTTAATACTTTTTAAGTATGGCGAAAGAAGTCTATACGCGCTCCGATAGTAGTGCATTTGGATTATCTCACATGATACATTTTTTTCTTTTACAGGTAGGAGCGCACACTGAACCCAAATAAAATAATGCTTATATAAAAGATTATAAAGAGTAAGAATCAATTCATGTCAAAATTAATTGGGTTCATCGAGAGCCTCTTAGTAAAAAAATAATTCAAAGTCGCAAAAAACGTCAAAAATGCAGAAAAAAAGCCAAAACACTCTACTTTCGGGCTATAATTTCCATGACTTACTATTTTATTTATCACGTAAAACTTATATTAAACGAAAATACATATCTTTAACTAAACAAAGCCACAGATCAATCATCTGAATTCGAAACTCTTTTTTTTCGGGTATATGATGGGCGAAAAATAGCCCTATTGACCCACCTCCTTTTATTTTCTTTATTGTAGACAGAAGTTTCATGATTACACAGAGAAAAAATTCTTTTTGGAAATTTTCCCGTGTAATATCATCTGTTAAACACAGGATATACCGGGTGTCCCAAAAATGACTGATGAATTTTAAAATTCAATAACTTGCAAACGGAGGCAGCTATTTACATAATTTTTGCAGGAGGGTTATGTATAATGGCAGGAGTTTTTTTTACCGTAATTTTTTAATTTTAGTTCGAATTTCAAACAATAGGTGGCGCTGATTGAAGGCCAGGTGATCAGTGCTGAGTGAAGCGTCGACCTGGCCTTTAATCGCCGTCAGCGCCACCTATTGTTTAAAATTCGAACTAAAATAAAAAATTACGGTAAAAAAACTCCTGACATTATACATAACCTTCCTGCAAAAAATTTTTAAATAGCTGTCACCGTTTGCAAGTTATTGAATTTTAAAATCCATCACTCATTTTTGGGACACCCGGTACATGAAAAGATATAGACATGGAGTTTCTTTATTAAAAAAATTCGATTTAATGCAGAAATTTTCAAAGAAAATTTTTTTCTTTCTCTAATCATGAAACGTCTGTCTATAATAAAGGGAAGAATACAGTATAGGAATTTTATCATGTGTATGAGAAATTTTGAAATACAAAAAAGGGCCAAGTTGGTCCCCTAGTTGTACCTGAACGCGCCACTTGGGCCCATACATTCATATACAATAAGTGATTGTTACAGTGTCCTATATACCAACCCTTAAAGTTTTACCATGAATTTAGGCTCACCCTGTATATGTGGTATTTTTACAGGTAAACGGAAAAAAAGTGACCGGAAAAAAAGTTATCGGAAAAAAAGTGACCTAAACTACAAAAGCGGAAAAAAAGTTACGGGGAAAAAAAGTGACAAGGAAAAAAAAGTGACACGGAAAAAAAGTGACATGGAAAAAAAGTGACAAGGATTGATTTTGGGGATTTATTATTGATTTTGGGGATTCATTGGTTAAGTATGAAAGGTTGGATCGGAGGGGGGGGCTCATAATTTAGGTAAATGGGTTTTTCATGCTGAATTAACTATTTTGGTTCAATTTTTGGATATACGTTAATACTGAAAAGACGCTTGCCTGATTAGTTTTGAGAAGGAACGATTACCCCCCCCCCCCATCCGTCCTCAATTAGATGAATGGGTTTTTATGCAGAATTATCCAACTTGTGTCAAATTTGCATATAGGTTCTTTTCGATAAGGCTTATATATAGTATAAAGTGCCTGAAGAGTTTTAGGAGTTTAATGGTTAAGTATAGAAGGGGAACGGGGGATAACCTTTCTTAAATTAATGGCTTTTTACGGATAATTATCCGATTTGCTTCGAATTTTGTACATGGGTTAATTATGATAAGACGTATTTCTGATTATTTATGGGGTTCTTTTGCTAATTAAAAAGGGAGAGGGTGATTACTACCCCCGGCCTTAAATTGGATTTAAAAAAAAATTATGCACACTTATCCGATTTATTTCAAATTTTGGATGTAGGATCTTTCTCATAAAGTAAATTCCTGAATAGTTTTAAGAGTTTAATGGCTATGTATAGAGGGAGAACGGGGGATAAACCCCCTTAAGGGTGTATTAAAAAAAACGCTTTTCCACCTTCAACAGCTCGAAATTTTCCGTATACAATTTCAGACACATTTTCAAAAGTAGAAACATGAAACTTGCTGAGGATATTTTTGAAGAGATGTACAAGGTGCCATGTGCTGTATTTTTACGCTCAATTCATTAGAATTTGATTTATAAACAATTATCTTCTCAGTATGACACTTTTTTTTCGTTCACAGATCTCCCGCCAGGGGAAAATCTGTTCAAAATGCCGTTTTTGATTGCTTTTTTCGCAATATTTTCTGCATTGATCAAAGAATTGACAATTACGGCATCTTGTGTACTTTCTAAATAAGACAATTTGCCAGTTTGATGCATATGAGAGTAAAAATGAAGTTAAAAATAAATCGGAAAATAGGCAGTTTGAATCGAAATACACCCTTAAATTAAATAAATGGCTTTTTGCGCAGAATTATCCGATTTGCTTCAAATTTTCGATGTATATTCATTATAAGAAGGCGTATCTCTGATTAATTATGGGTTTCTTTTGCTAATTAAATAAGGGAAAGCGGGCGATTAATCCCCCACTCTTTAAATAAGATTTTTTTTTCACAATTATCCAACGTATTTCAACTTTTGGATATAGGTTTTACCTGATAAAGTGAATCCCTGAATAGTTTTAAGGGTTTAATGGCTAAGTATAGAGGGATGGACGGGGATAACCCACAAATAATAAGGAGTTCGCCTTATCATAATGAACGCACATTCAAAGTTTGAATCAAATAAGATAATTCTGCGTAAAAAGCCATTTATTAATTTAAGGGGGGTTATCCTCCGTTCCCCCACTGTATATGTCGAACGTTCCTCTCAGCCCGCACAACTTTGAAGAAAGTCCGTGGTAATTATAGCTGCCACCACCGATATTACTAGGTGATATCGGTCACCCACTGTGAGGATTGTGTAAATGAACACTGACGCTGTCAATTAACTGAATTAACAGTTTATTTAGAATATATGTACACACTAACGCTATTTACCATTATAATACAATTACAACTCGGATATAGGTGATCCGGTTCAACATTAAATTAAATATAGTAAAGGTTGGCTATGTACTATTCGAATTACACCTTCCACCTCACACTCAATGCACGTTAGATTAACTTTATCGGAGATCACTTTCGAATCTCCCAACACATGGATACTCGGCCTGCACTTCTCGGCCCAGAGCACTAAACACCAGGACGTCTGTATCCCTTGCTCTCCAGATACGCACTGCCTCCGCTCTACAACGCAGAGCACACCCTATCAGGACCTCTGTCCTACACTACTCTCTAGGTATGAACCCAGATACGAACTGAACTAATCTGAGATAAGACTTGCTCTTCTCAAATCACGGTGTTTCCCCAATGTCAACCCCCTTTGGGGCTTATCCATTGGACACATTCCACATTCCTTTCTTGATTAGTGACATGTTGCTTGTCAGCTCATCATCCACATACCTCACTGACGGATGAACACGCCTCTCCGCAACCTCCTCTTTCTCACTCACCACCTGTTGAGGATTACCTGTCAATTCTCCCTTCAACAAAGAAAGAATGTCACCTTGAAAATTCTAGTACACAGCCAGTATAATATAAAATAGATTAAGATAGAGAAATAACGGAAATTCCAATCTTTAGCAGAGGTGGTCTCAGAACCTGACAGTATACTTAGCCATTAAACCCTTAAAATTATTCTGGGATTAACTTTATGAGAAAAAACATATATCCAAAATATGAAATATATCGGATAAGTGAACATAAAAAACAAGTTATATAATTTAAGGGGATCGGAAAATCACCCGCCTTAATTTTTAATTAGAAAAATAACCCCATATGTAATCAGGGATACGCCTTATCATAATGAATCTATAACCCAAAATTTGTAGCAAATCCTATAATTCTGCGTAAAAAGTAATTTAATTTAAGGTAGGTTATATTCTATTCCCCTTCAATACTTAGATATCAAATCCTTAAAACTATTCAGGGATCCACCTTATCAGTAAGAATCTATATTTAAAATTTGAAATACATGGGGTAATTCTGCATAAAAACCTATTTATCTAGTTTAAGGGGGAGATAATTGCTCGCCCCCCACCCTTTATAATAAGCAGAAGAGCCCCATAACTAATCAGAGATACGTCTTATCATAATGAATCTATGTCCAAAATTCTAAGCAAATCGGATAATTATGCGTAAAAAGTTATTAATTTAATTTAAGAAAGGTTATCCCCCGTTCTCCCTCTATATATAACCATTAAAACTCTTCATGCATTATATACTATATATAAGCCTTATCGAAAAGAACCTATACTCACAGGGCCCGACTTAGACAGTGGGCGGCCCTGGGGCAAACATTATTAGAGTGGCCCCCTTCTATCTTAAAAATGTTTGTGATTTATACTCAAGTGACTAAAATTAAAATTCAAACCTATTGTATGTATGCATAAATTTTGTACCAAGTACTGATTTCAGTATTTATATTTCACATCTTTATACATAATAACAGATGATAAATAATTTTAACTATTAATTTTCTTATGATGTAACTATTACTTTAAGGGAACGTGGGGCAGGGAAGCAAAGGGGGTAGGAGAAAAAAGACCCCTTAAAATTGAAAAAAAAGAATTTTGGTAATATTTTGCTATTTTATATCATTTGGCCCTCTTTTAACAATAAACTTTTCCCTCCTTGGGGGCCCCCCTCAAACCGGGGGCCCGGGGCAATTGCCCCGCATGCCCCTGCCTTAGTCAGGCCCTGTATATTCAAATTTGACACACGTTGGATAATTCTGCATAAAAACCCATTCATCTAACTGAGGACGGATGGGGGGAGGGTAATGGTCCCTTCCCAAAACTAATCAGGCAAGCGTCTTTTCAGTATGAACGTATATCCAAAAATTGAACCAAAACAGTTAATTCAGCATGAAAAACCCATTTACCTAAATTATGAGCCCCCCCCCCATCCCCTTTTCATACTTAACCAATGAATCCCCAAAATCAATCCTTGTCACTTTTTTTCCGTGTCCCTTTTTTTCCGTGTCACTTTTTTTCCTTGTCACTTTTTTTCCGTGTCACTTTTTTTCCGCTTTTGTAATTTAGGTCACTTTTTTTCCGATAACTTTTTTTCCGGTCACTTTTTTTCCTAGATTCATTTTTACATTATCGAGTATTTTTTAAAAATTCTATTCAGACTGTTTAACCCTTTAACGTTCACTGGTTTCGCCACGAAACCACAAAATTTTAATTCCGATATGCAACACTGACATCGGTATTTTTATCTAAAAATATCCCTTTTATTATGTATGTGAAAAATCACGTTTTCTTATTTAGAAATATATTTGTTCTTAATTACCGGTGTCATTCATTTATTTTGACATCTTAGTAATGAAAATGCTTTGATCGTTAAAGGGTTAAAGAATAAAAAACGTGCTTTACTGCCATTTTTTTTTTTTTTTTTTTTTTTTTTTTTTTTTTTTTGTTTAATTCTAATTTCTACAAGTTTTTCCCGACATTCATCCTGTAATCCAGAAAATATCATATTTCGGCATGATTTAAAAATCAAAACGAAAGTAATGTCGAAATAGATCAATTCGAAAATAAAATCGTTTCGTATTAACCGGAATTTCGAATTAGCGGGTTTCTACCGTATATAATTTTAAGGAGTTAAGGGTATGGAAAAATAAGGTTTCAAAACAAGAGAAATTTTGTATGCAAATTGCAAATAAATGTAATCTGGTTAAACTGAATATATTTTCCGCTGCTTCATAAGATATAAACTTTTCTTTCTCTTTTCTATATACTTCTATTTATTTTTCAGTTTGATTGCTCTGGCGAAAATATTTGGAGTAAACTGTAAGTAAAGTTTTAAAATCATTATTTATTCATTTATTTATTAAGAAAAATGAAAATGTGTTTCTAGTCCCTCATTAAAACAAAAAGAACAATTTCACTCTTCTGAATATCAAACATTAAATGCAATAAGAATTTAGATTAACAAATTGCATTTTAAGAAATTATACAGGGTGTCCACTCTCAACGGTGGCCAATGGTTAATTTCTAAACCGTTAGTCTTAGACATATAGTTCCAATTGCAAAAATGCTTTAAAAAAGGTAAAGAATTGTTTTTTAAGCGATTTAAGTCAAAAACAATTTTTATCAAAAAAATTACGAAAATTTATTTTTTATACGGTTCCCCGGTCCTGTAAGTGATATTTAGTAAAAGTTTTCCAACACTCTAGCAAGCAATATAGAAAAGGTCCGATTCATCTAACATTAAAATTGACCGAGTTATGAAACTTTGAATTTCATGACTTAAACCACTTTTCTATAGCTGAAAACGGATGAGTTCGACTAAGCCCATTTCAACGCTGTCCAAAGGCTAATTCCTAAACCATTTGTCACAGACATATGTTCCAAGTACAAAAATGTTTTAAATGAGATAAAGAAACATTTTTAAAACGATTTAACTAAAGGTGCGTTCACCGCATAAGTTTTACGGTTGTGTTAATTTTAATTAATTAACTTCTAGATTGGTTATTAAATAACTGAAGACATGAATTTTAAAATTCTCTTTATCGAGAAAATCAAATTTTGGGAAATCGCTAAAAACCTTTAAATGCGTCTATTGGTTTTCATTATAAATTTGGAGATTGTAGTGTTACAATCGTGCAGATTTGTATAGACTGATACAGTAAACAAAAGCGATATAGGCGAGTTTTGAAATTCACATCCTCAAATGTATTTTTACATAGGTTTTACTTTGTAAGCAAATGAAGCTGTTTCTTTTCGTGATTTTATTTTAAAAAGGTATGTCATTTTAATAAGCTTTTATTTTACTCGTAACGTTCGTATGAAAGTTTTCCTAGTTCAAAACGTATATTCAAATTTTAACTTCCAAACATCCGATCGAGGTTCAATTCGCATACTTATTTATATCCAATGACAATGTAATATTAATACGATTTTGGGTGCGTACCATTTACTTATTTTATAGGAATACATCAAATTCTATTAGGTTAATTAATCTGATAGAATTTTAAATAAGTATCATTTTGTAACGAATTATGACTCTTACTTTTCATAATTTAATTTAACAAAATTTCTGTTATTTTTTTACTTATATTTTTAGCACAAATTGTATATTTTGCTTTACTATGTAAACGTCAACATAAATTCAAAAACAATATTGCAAAAATTATTTTACTCTTAATGTTTAAATTTTCTATCTGACATTTATTTTTATTTCCAGTAAATTTGTGACTGACCCCATTTAGCAGCAAAAAAGATGCTTCAACTTTAAACCGCTATTACTCGGTCAGTTTTAATCGCAGAGGAATTTGACTTTTTCTGTCCTTCGTGTTAGAATAGTGGTAAAAATTTACTAAATATCACTTATAGGACCGGGGGACCGTATAAAAATTTAATTCTCGTAATGTTTTAATAATTTTTTTTTTTTTTACCTAAATCATTTAAAAAATACTTCTTTACCTTTTTTAAAGCATTTTTGTGATTGGAACTATATGTCTATGACAAACGGTTTAGAAATTAGCCATTGGCCGCCGTTGAGAGTGGACTCCCTGTATGGTATAGTATATTCCATATGATTTTAAATGTACAATGTGATTTTAGATTTCTGGTGGTCTGAATGGAATCAGTATAATTTACTATAGTCCAAGAGCCGACAGCACAAAAATCTAAAATATCGAGCTCAAGGAAAAAACTTTTATTTTCTGAAGGAGTAGTTATAGGGAATCTACTGATCCATGTCTGCCGGGAGTGAAGTGGTGCATAAGCCAAAAATAAATACCTCTAGTAGTTGCCTCGTAGGTTTATCATTGTACTGAGAAAAAAATGCAGTTCTGGCATCAAGAATCTTAATTGTGGCTCTAGAAAAAACAGTTCCATGTCATCTTTATAAATTCAAGTTTTGTATGCTTGAGAGTTCTGGAGTTATTCCGACTAAAATTCAAGATCATCTATATACACTGGTGTCCAAAAGTTAAGCATAATTGGTAATTAAGTAATTATTTTTAAGTAATGAAAGAAATATGAATCGTAATGTGCTGAAACTCCAGGTGTGTAAACAAAATAGTACGCGTCACATATTTTCGCGAAGAGTTTTCCCCGAAATCGAACAGGGGACCGTCAACAAATTGAAAAAGAACGAAGATCTTTTGGATAACCCTGTCAAAACTAATGTAGTAAAAGCGTTCAAACTACACATTATGATTAATTGGCTTATTGTAATGTACTGTGTTAATTTTTACAAGGATAGCATGTATACTCGTAGAGAAATTAAGGTTTTTATAAAAACAGTCCTAAATTTTTCCAAGTTTTTTGCTTATAATTTGCAGAGTTCTTATTATAAAATAATGTTCTTTTCTGAAAATATGACAAACATTATTGTACACAATACCCTGTCATCAGAATTTAAAAATAATAAAAATTGTATGAAAAATGAGTATATTTAGTAAATAATTTTTCATTGCGCATGCGTCAACGATATCAAAATGTCATTTGCATATTGTATTAGCTAAATGTATAGAGCAACTTCTGTAAAAGTTTCAAAAACATAGCTTGAAAATTCTGAAAATGGGAGCCTATAGAATCAACTCAAAATCCTTTATTCCCTAAATCAAGCAAAAAGATGAGGGGCTGTATCCATATTCCATTGTTTAGTGCCTATACAATATTGCACGTACAACTATATTTAGGTAAAACCCCTGATTTTTTTGCTTCCTTTAGGAATAACGGATTTTGAGTTGATTCTATAGACTCCCATTTTCAGAATTTTCAAGCTATGTTTTTGAAACTTTTACAGAAGTTGCTCTATATATTTAGCTAACACAATATGCAAATGACATTTTGATATCGTTGACGCATGCGCAATGAAAAATTATTTACTAAACATACTCATTTTTCATACAATTTTTATTATTTTTAAATTCTGATGACAGGGTATAGTGTACAATGATGTTTGTCATATTTTCAAAAAAGAACATTATTTTATAATAAGAACTCTGCAAATTATAAGCAAAAAACTTGGAAAAATTTAGGACTGTTTTTATAAAAACCTTAATTTCTCTACGAGTATACATGCTATCCTTGTAACAATTAACACAGTACATTAAAATAAGCCAATTAATCATAATGTGCAGTTTGAACGCTTTTGCTACATTAGTTTTGACAGGGTTATCCAAAAGATCTTCGTTCTTTTTCAATTTGTTGACGGTCTCCTGTTCGATTTCGGGGAAATCTTTTCGCGAAAATATGTGACGCGTACTATTTTGTTTACACACCTGGAGTTTCAGCACATTCCGATTCATATTTCTTTCATTACTTAAAAATAATTACTTAATTACCAATTATGCTTAACTTTTGGACACCAGTGTATATATATATATATATATATATATATTATGCTAACGTATGTGGCACAAAAATCGCAATTATTTGTTAATTGTTTATTGGCAATGCCCAAAACCATCTAGGCCGTGTTAAATTGGGTTTATTTACATTTTGGTCTTTTGTCGCAATTATGCGATTGCAAAATATCGCTATTTTTGTTTTGTTTTTTTATTCTATTGGCTTAAAAAATAAATAAAAATCATGAATTTTAAACGTTTCAGTTCCAAATTAAAGTTATGTTATTATAAATGAAATGAGTGAAAGGATTATATTATTAAATATATTTTAAATAAAATTGATAAAATACCGAGTGCTTGATTTATCGGCACAGTTGCCATATACGCACCACAATGATGCCGCATTTTTTTCTGATGCTAATTTGGCGAAAACTTCCTTTTCAATACCAATTACATACATATTTTTAACTGTTTTCTATTATTTTAAAAAGGAAATAATAATAATTTAAAAAAGTTTAATGTATAATTATGGGTAAAAAAAAAAATTATATCATTTTAAAAAAGAAAATAAAAGTAAATAAACAGTTTATTAAAGAATAAATAACAATTGCTGGATTATCGTGCCTTTTTGTTGCAATTGCACCGATGTGGTGTGTATATGACATTTACGTCTAATTCTTCAGCAGAATTTTCTAATTTGGCAAAAAATTGAGCAATTAAAATAAATTTTAAATAAAAGCAATATTATGCAATGCTTATGATGCATTTAAAAGAGACCAAACTGATCGCCAAGGGCGGCTAGTTTTCCTATATTCTTGCTGTAAAACTCATTTTAAAATTTTTGAAAATAGATGCGAACATAAGATGTTTAATTTGGTAGCTATAATTCTTGTTCACGAAACCATTCCCGAAATCAAGCGATAAATTCTCGTTATAGTGAAGCGGATCAATATCGTTTTATCACCTAGAAAACAAAAAACTAGAAATGCTAGGTCATTTCGTCTATTCAGCTTTACTGATTAAACTATTCGCACAGTTCGGTCATCTATAGTTCTAGTTTAGATATTTAAAAAGGGACTAACTATTCATTTTAGGTGAAGGCAGTATATATTTTTTCTCAGTGTGTGTTTTCCTGCTCCCAGTTTTCATATCTTTGATTGTAGGACAAACACAATGATAAATCTACGAGGTAACCACTAATGTAATTAATTTCCTGTTTTATGCACTACTTCACTTCTGACAGACATAAATCATTAGATTCCCCTATTTCTATTCTTCTGTAAAATAAAAGTTTTTTTTTTTTTTTTTTTTTTTTTTTTTTTTTTTTTTTTTTTTGAGCGTGGCATTTTAAGTTTTTATGATGTCGGCTCTTCGACTATTATTATTTTGTGATTTAAAAAGAGACTTTCCATTTTAACATAGAATAGGTCTTACACGAGGCTAACGAAAAAGAAAGACTGTATAAGACCTCCAGTCGGCGTTGTGTGGTAGCGGGTCGAAAAATAGCGGCAAGAGGCTGGATCAGATTTCACTAGAATTTATTTAGTTCATTACAAGGAAATCCACTCCACTTATAACAAAATAAAAGATGGGTTCTCCACAACAGATTGAAAAGATTGTTCGTACTGAACTTGAAATGGCTTTACCGCCACTCGTTAATATGATAAAAGTTTATCAGGAGTTGTTCTCCACAAGTTCTTCCACATAGGCATTAACCGCCTATTAATTCTTCTCCAAGAGTAAAACACTGGTCACTACTCTCTCTGAGTACGAGGGCCAACTCCCCCGTCTCTAACGCTCCGCATCCGAACAGCAAAAGCAGTCCCTTAGAGCATCCCCTCGCTCTATTTATCCCGTTTTCCCTCATCCATCATTCCTTGGGATGACCCGCCTCTTTCATTCTTGCACAGCGGTCGCCTTGGAGAAATATCTTTCTCTTACTTGTGGAAATCATCGCCATAGCGGTCTCTCTCAACACTTCAAAGGCTCATCTTCCGTGGGGTCTAAAATCGGCGGAACGACCATATGCATTAATCGAAGAGTTCACTTTAAGTGCTTTATTGAAATCGGCTGACTTCTTATGTCTACTTTGAGAGTGGAGAAAGATGTATTTCTCCTTCTGAGAATTCTCCGGGATTTCCGTCGTGGGGGGTAATTTTGGAAGCGTGGGAACGAAATTCATCCCAGCTGCTACACTGTGTTTCGCATTGGACCGCTAAAGTCACGCGATGCTGTTTCATGTACCTGCATCTAGGCATTCGAGTATCACATGACTTAAGCTGTCTGAAAAAAGAGACACGTGTAACGCACGGTGGTAGCCTGTTTTTAGGTGCGTTCGTAACTATGTAAATACGTAGCACCAATAGTCGTCATACAATCCGTCCGTCTTTCCTTCCTTCTGTCTGTCCGTCCGTCCGCATGTAACAACACAAAAAAAACTTAATTGATTTGTTTGAAATTTAAAATATATGATTATTACATAATTTTGTCGCGTCGGTTCACTTTTTATGAAAATCGGATGCATAGTTCAATAACAGGGACAATCAAAAGTATTCCGTTACATTACGGCCAATGGGAAAAAATAGTTTCAAGAATATTTTAATGATGTTCTCTTTCGAACATAATTACAATTCGTATGAATCTATGAAATATGTAGTAAAATATACATTCTGTACAATCTATGGTGTAAGAAATATTTTTTATTAATATATAGGGCTACACAAAAGTATTCCATTACATAATGGTATAAGAAAAAACATTGTTTGGGGCGCGTTTTAATCATTGTCGGATTTTCCTCTAAATTCACAAAACTTTGAAGAATAATTTATCCTTTACTTTAGTATGCTGTCACCACAGGTATAATTACGTGATATCGGACACTTATGAGAGGTATATAGTTAAGAAGACTAACTCTTTCAATTAAACTTAATAAACAGTTTGTTTACCCAGTATTCACAAATAATAAGTTAATATTTACAATTACGAACTCGGATATAAGTGATCCGCTTCAACATTTAATTAAATACAGGACACACGTTCTGTGCATTATTAAGCTGCTCTATATCTCTCTTATACACGTTAATCAACTCAAAGATCACTATTAATCTCTCCACACACCCAGGCTCCGTTCTCTTAGAGCCTCGCTCAACGCACGCTTTTTTCGGACCAGAGCTTTTCTCTGGAACCTATTACCTCTTTCCCCGCAATGTAAAAACTAAACTCTCAGCTCTCACTCCCCAGCGAGTCATCATAAAATGGGATTCATTTCTTTCTCTACACGGATTTCGTCCTCTAAAAGAAGGTCACTCTTTCAAGACATATCTTTCTCTTCAGATCCTATTTGCGTGTCTTACCTTTGAACTTTTACTGACAAGCAAAAGGTCACCTATTGTATGCAATGATACATTCTTTCAACCAGAACTATGTCACTCCGCTACTCGGATTAAGACTCCAGATAAGGAAGGAATGCTGTTTTAGAGCTTATAGTACACAGAATACATTAGGAAGTAAAAAATAGTATCCCATGAGAATAGTTTTAGATAATAATCGCTTGTCCAAACCAGACAATCATGTTAAACTATTTCACATTTTATGAAATTGATGTACGTTGCTGACGTTTACTAAAAATTAATTCCTGTATAATAGAAAGCATTTAGTATTTACTGGGATGCACAAAAGATTTCGGCCACTATTTTGTATCCGATGTACTCTATACTATTACACCAACATCTGAATATTTTTAAAACTTCGTTATAGTACGAACGCACCACATTTGTTATAATTAACGTGCAATTTCCGACGACTTTTTATTTTTTTTTTTCGTTAACTTTGGTTTTTTCAATTTGTAACCCGTGAGAAATTGAAATCATTTAAATAATAGTATTTAAATGTCCTAATCTTAAATTATCGTTAAAAAATTTGTTGATACATTAACAAATATGTCTCTCTTTAATTAAACCATTCTCTTACGCATCAGTTAATACAAAGTTAAGTTTGTTCTTTTCTATTTTACGGTATGAGAATGTGGTACTAGTTTTGCAATTGTACTTATTTGTATTTCAATGTTCTTTACCTTTTTCAGGTGTCAGACTGTAACTATAGAACTAGTGTTTGACAACTTTCAGATAACAAATTTAACGTACAATGCAAAATTTGAGGTATGTGTTTGAGATTTATATTTCTAATAGAAATTTCATTACGTGGAATTTTACTTTTTTCATCTAATTTGATATCTGTTTGGAATGTTATTCAATTGTATGTTTGGATATTTAAAAATAATTCAAAACAAAACACAAATAAAAATAAAACTATGCTAATTTAATTTATTTATTTTTTCTAACCATTTAAAAAATGGTTGTTGCTCTCGGTCTAGAGATAGCTGAAACGTATCTGAATCTTGTTGATGTCCAGATTCCATTCGTCTTCTGATTGGTAAAAATGTCCAGAAATGGAGTACTTCTGTTGCCACGATGGCAAAAAAAAAGTATTAAAAATCAGAAAAAAAATTAATAACTCAGGAAAAATTGAGATACAGCTTTCAGACTAATTGCATTTAAAACTACATTTTTTGTTATTTAAACTTGAAGTAAATACAGTTAGCTTCTCATCATAAAAAAAAACAATAATAAGAATAATTTAATCTTTCCTACCTTGGTTGATTCACTCTTAATAGATACGTAAATAAAGTATCCATACTTTTCATACGTGTATCCTTGATATTTAAAATAATGGCACCACACATCAATCTGTCATGTTGGAAAACACAGTTAAATAAATCCATATACTTGAGTAACTATCTTTAATGAAAAACTAAACAAATATTAATAAATTTAACATTTAAAATTTGCAGTAAAATACTCTGCTTTTAAGCTTAGCGACAAAATTAGAAGACTGACAGAAAAATGTACTTTCACATTGACATTACACCGATTGCATCATTAAGATGAAATACATACTTAGCTGGAAAAAACAATTATTATGACAGTTATTATGAGTTTCTTGATTAAATTAAATAAGATTTCTTATAGTTTCAGAAAATCATTATGTCTATCACCCCTGCTTGATTTCTGAAGCTGTAATAATCTTTAGATTCAGTTCATTTCTATATTTAATGAAATCAGCCTTAGGTAAAGGCTTGGTAAAAATATCTGCAGTCATATCCTTGGTTGGACAATATTCCAGATTGATGATTCCTTTATTTCTAAGATCCCTTATACTGTGAAATTTTATATCAACATGCTTTGTTTTACAATATCTTTCATTTTGTGTCATTTTTATACAGGATTGATTGTCTTCATAAATAATTATTGGCGAAGTTTGATTTAAATCTAGATCCTTTTAAAAGATTAATTATCCATATTATTTCTTGAGCTGTACTGGCAACTGATTTATATATACAGCTTCGGCTGAGGATAATGCAACTTAATTTCGTTTCTTTGTTTTCCAAGAAATAGCTGTATTTTCTAATTTACATAAGTTCCCTCTGGTAGATTTTCTATCATATTTATCTCCGGCCCGATCAGAATCTGCATATGTTGTTAGGATTGGTTTATTTTTGTTACTTATAATTAATTTTATTTTCTGGGTAATCTTTAAATATTTTATAACTCTTTTTAGTGCAATCAAATCTTTTTCTCTCGGTTTTTCTTTTCTTCGACTAAGAATGCTAACAGCCGCAGAAATACTCGGGCTATTTATTATAGATATATATAACAATTCCCCCATGGCTTGTCTATATTTGCAGTTGTTCGGAAGTAAGTTTTCTTCATCAATTATGTTTAGATAGGTTCCTTCGGAGTATAACAGTGTTTTGCCTCACTTAAATCGAATTTTTCGACTAGTTCTTTTATTTTGTTTCTTTGATTATTCAATTAATTATAAAATGTAAATTTTATCAACTGCCAGAATTAACTAATCTAACTTACATTTTTTCTTACAGAGTATTGAATTATTCAGTGTAATCGGAGGATACATGGGAATGTATTTAGGTGTCTCCATAGTAGCTGTCTATGATTTTGCGGAGATCCTCGTAACTACCGTTCTCCAATTTCTCAAAAATAAACAAATGGCGAAAAAGAAAGAAAAGTTTGTGAAAAAGAATCCCCAGAAGCAGTTCCAAGCGAAAATCGAACGATCTCTGTACACACCAGCTTTTAGTCAGTTTCACTAAGTTATCACATTTGCTCCGAATATTTGTTTCAATATATCAAGGACGACGTTTTGTAGATTTCAATGAATTCCAAAGAAGAAAGAAAGTATTAAAAAATTGAATACCTATAAAAAAGAACGATGAGATATTGATAGTATTATTCGACTGGATTTGAAAGACTTTATATGACGATCTCAGAAAAAAAGAGGTACAAGTGACAAACATTTGATTTGGAATAAATTGAGTTTAACCCTTTATCTACCAACGATGGTACTTATAAGTACCATTAAAATTACTTATTACTAAATTCTTTTAATACGTCGATTAGTTGTAATACTGTTTAGAATGAGTTACAGATATTTAACTTTATTTTGTTCCAAAAGCATTATTGGTTACACAAAACGAAAATATTTTTAAAAGGATGATTTCTTTTGCCTTTGTATTTTTTCAGCTTTCTTGGCGCTGAGGGAGGGGGATGGGGATTTTTCAATTCGGAAATATTTCTATATTTATATTCTAAGAACACCATATTTGTACATTTTATAATTCTACAAAATACTAAGAAAACAATTTAAAATAAACGAGTTGAGTGGGGTTATAAGTATTGCAAAAAATCCCTGTAAATTCAAATTTAATTGATCCTTTTAAATCCTCCAGTCCTTCTAAAATCTTTCAAAAATTTATTAAATGATTATGTAAATTTTTTTATTTAGTTTAAACAATTTACGTAAAATGTTTTAGAATGTAAAATTTTCATGAATTCATAATTTGGTAGATAAAGGGTTAAAGATAATTGACGTTAAATTTGAAAATCAATAATAATTGACTGATTTGAAATAGGAAACTGCCGCTGGTATCATTGCGGTCTTTGAATTCGTATTTCAATAACTGGAGGGGAAAAAAGGAAAAAGAAGAGTACAATTTTCTTTAAATTTATGATTAATCAATATTAATTATCATTCGAGAAAAGTGGTTTGTCTTTAGAACGCAGCAGATAATTAGAAAGTCACTTATATTTCTTTACCTGAAAAGAAAAAAAGCGTATTTCCAGGTGTCTATGCAATTAGTTCAAAATTTTTCAATTTTGTCACTTGTACCCTGTAATATTGTTCTGAACTTTGAAAAATATTTGTTGACGACCAGGTTCTTTTAAGTATGCATTTGCTGAAATTTATAAATAGCTGTAGGCTGCATTAAATTATGAAACTAACTGCCTTTTGAGAAATTTATTTATTTGAAGTAGAATTATAAATTTAAATCATTTCTTACAGAAATAGTTAGGGATGGTGCCTGAGAGCATTTTTTAAGAAACAGTCTTCACATGAATCAGTTCGTGAAGTGCGAGCCAGCAAATTAATTAATCTTTTTGTAATTCTCACATTGGCATCACAAATTGGCGGAAAAGAGCACATGAAAAAAGATTGATATCATATCCGTGAAATTTTCTGTTACGTCTTAAACAATTTAGAGGATTTTGAATTTAATGGCAGAACAACCAGAAATAGCAGTCCTAAAAAAAATAAGCCAAAAATAATTCGACGCCAAATCGTACAGTAGGAGCATGTTTTGAGAAAATACTATGAACGACAAAATATACCGCATGTACATGAAAAGATTATTATGTAACGAGGAAATTAGACTCAAAATTAAGCAGAAAGAAAAGTGATATTTTTACTGACTGCAAGCAAAGTCGACCTTTATTCTTTTTTAAATATTATTTTTAGCCAGGGTGAATAAAAATTTTAATGAATTCTGAGCCTGGCAGAAACACACTTTACTTATATCATTTCGTCCCTTGAAAATAATGAGGTTCTATCTGTGTTTATGAAAAAATTGACTTATCAATATAGAAAGGTTCTACTTGTGTCTATGAAGGCATTTCTGGATTAACATAATGTCATTATAATTGTAATGTTATAGGTAAATTAAATATAACATCATTTTGATGCAAAAATTCTTTCAAACATACAAAAAGAACCTTTCTATATCGATAAGTCTTTTTTTTTTTTTTTTTTTTTTTTTTTTTTTTTGAAAAACACAGATAGAACCTTATTATTCTCAGGTGACGATTTATCATTCCCACTCATCTGTATCGACTTTGAAGCAAGTATTAAAAAATATATAAAATGCTATACGAACACTTATGTTCTAAATGATTTGATTATATATAAAAATTATATGTGGGGCAATGCAATTCTTTTTCTAACTTTTAAATGTATTTCGAGAACAGAAATGTCACTTTGTAGTTCTGAACTTGTACTGAATTTCAGTATGTTGTAGATATGAATGGCAAAATGAATTTGTACTCTTATGTAAAATATTTTGAAGTAAATAAAGTACCTTACGCTCTGCTTTTGCTGTTATTAATGAAACACCATTTGAGATCACTTGGAGTCCATTAGATTTTAATTTGTGTATAGGTTTTACTGTACACTGACAATCGCCTAACAGACAGGTTCAGTGGACTCGTCATATACATTCAAAATATTTACTCAAACCTGAAATTTCTTAAAAATAAAGTTAAATTCTAAGTAAGTTAAAAAAAAAAATAAATAAAAATTCTGATTTTGGATATTTATATATATACAGGGTGTATCTAAACTACTGGGCAAAATTTTAAGGGGTGATAGTACACATCAAGACAAATAATAATAAATGGGAAACGAAGGGTCCCAAACGTCTTCCGAAGGAGATAGGCGCCATCAAAGTTTAGGCTCCAAAATTTGAAATGATTATAAAAAACGGAAAAATTGGTCGATTCGTTTGCGGTTTTCACGAAAATTATTCTTTATGTCAGTATTGTTTTGAAAATAAATTATAAAAATAAATTTCAAAAAATGCCGATAGAGGACGCTTTAGACTTTGGAGTAACGAACAACTATTTTTTACCGTTATTTTTTGCATCTCATTAAATTTTTTTAGAAGTTTAAACTTAAACTTACATTTTGAGCTCAAAATCTGTGGTTAAGTAGCACAAGCTAAACTGTGTTCAATGGGAGTGGGTAAGTTCAAATTTCAAATGATTATAAATAACAGAATAATTGGTCAATTGATTTGTGGTTTTCACTAAAACTATTCTTTATGTCAGAATTGTCTTGAAAATAAATTACAAACATAAATTTCAAAAAATGTCGATAGAGGGCGCTTTAGACTTTGGAGTAACGTACTACTATTTTTTACTGTTATTTTTTGCATCTCTTTAAATTTTTTTGAAGGTTAGACATAAACTTAAATTTTGTGCTGAAAATCTGAATCGTTGAGAGGGGTTAAGTAGAGCTAACTGTTCAATGGGGGTGGGAAGGTTCAAATTTCGAATGATTGTACAAAGCGGAAAAATTGGTCGATTCGTTTGCGGTTTTCTCTAAAAGCATTCTTTATGTAAGTAATTCCTTGAAAATAAAATTTAAAGATAAATTAAAAAAAATTCCGTTAGAGGGCAACTTAAACTTTAGAGTAACCAAAAACAATTTTTAACTGTTATTATTATTATTATTATTTTAATTATTAAATGCTTGCAAAAGCTTAGACTTAAATTTTGAGCTCAAATTCTAAATCGTTGGGAAGGGTTAAGAAGCGCAAACTGAACTGTGTTCATGAGTTGAAATGTTACCCTGCCCACCCTACGAACACAGTTCAATTTGTCGCTTCTTAATTACTCACAACGATTCAGATTTTGAGCTCAAAATTTAAGTCTAAGCTTTTAAAACATTTATTTAGATAAAAAAAATAACGGTTAAAAATAGTTGTTGCTTACTCTAAAGTTTAAGGCGCCCTCTAACGGAATTTTTTGAAATTAATCTTTAAAATTTATTTTCAAGGAAATACTGACATAAAGAATGGTTTTAGAAAAAACCGCAAACGAATCGACCAATTTTTCAGTTTTTTATAATCATTTGAAATTTGAACCTCCCCACCTCCTTTGAACACAGTTCAGTTTGCGCTACTTAACCACTCTCGATTCAGATTTTCAGCTCAAAATTTAAGTTTATGTCTAAACTTCTAAAAAATTTAAAGAGATGCAAAAAATAACAGTAAAAAAATAGTAGTACGTTACTCCAAAGTCTAAAGCGCCCTCTATCGACATTTTTTGAAATTTACCTGTATAATTTTTTAAAGACAATACTGGCATAAAGAATAATTTTAGTGAAAACCGCAAATCAATTGACCAATTTTTCTGTTTTTTATAATCATTTGAAATTTGACCCTACCCACTCCCAATTGAACACAGTTTAGTTTGCGCTACTTAACCACAGATTTTGATCTCAAAATTCAAGTTTATGTCTAAACTTCTAAAAAAATTTAATGATATGCAAAAAATAATGGTAAAAATAGTTCATTACTCCAAAGTCTAAAGCGCCCTCTATCGGCATTTTTTGAAATTTATCTTTATAATTTATTTTCAAGACAATATTGATATAAAGAATACTTTTCGTGAAAACTGCAAACGAATCGACCAATTTTTCCGTTTTTTATAATCATTTCAAATTTTAAACCCTAAACTTTGATGGCGCCTATCTCCTTCGGAAGACGTTTGGGACCCTTAGTTTCCCATTTAATATTGTTTGTCTTGATGTGTACTATCCCCCCTTAAAGTTTTGCCCAGTAGTTTAGATACACCCTGTATATATAACTAGATTAAAATTCCCTGTAGTTCTAGAGTAGTCTAGTCCCCTGTAGTCTATAACTCTTGTCCTATTAATAGAACATATATTTTATTTAGTATTATTTTGTCTTAAAAATTACTTTTGTTATTTCCGACACTTAATATAGATAGAATATGTCGATAAATTTACTATTATAACAATCAGTTATGTTTCAGCATCTAATAATAAAAAAATTAAACAAAAACATAATTTGCAGAACAAATTAAAAAAACCAAGATTTATTTCCTACACTCTTTAAGCCCGAGAAGGGACAGATATTAAGATAATTGATTTATTCATTTCGACATTTAATATTAAATTTTGGTAACAAATAAGTTAAACAAAGTGAACATGAAAAAATAAAAATGCAATTCAAACAATATGATACTTAACCACCGTAAACCTTAGATTCCGTTCAAATGAAATCGAAATAAATCTCCGACTTTTTCTGAACATTTGCTTTTTTGATTGCCTATTCATTTTGTTTACACTTACCGTAAACATAATACAAAATCTGCAATACAAATTTGCAAGTTGAGTTTGGAAAAAAAGTCTTAGATTTATTTCGATTTCATTTGAACGGAATCTAAGATTTACGGTGGTTAAGTATCATATTGTTTGAATTGCATTTTTATTTTTTCATGTTCACTTTGTTTAACTTATTTGTTACCAAAATTTAATATTAAATGTCGAAATGAATAAATCAATTATCTTAATATCTGTCCCTTCTCGGGCTTAAAGAGTGTAAGAAATAAATCTTGGTTTTTTTAATTTGTTCTGCAAATTATGTTTTTGTTTAATATCTCAAGTTTTTTAATAACTATTGCATTCAGGTGAACTCATTTCAAAATTAACTGAGGGTATCATCTTCAGGACTTCTTTATGCGGTATCGTGTCACAATTACTGATGTAATTCACCCAGGGCCATAGCTAGAAGTGAACTATGGGGGTGGAGGGCTGGGTGAGCTCAAGAGAATGCCTAAGGGGCATTCAGCGGCATACACTTGTGCATGCAACACGTTGGCATGATTGGAACAAAATGGCGATTATGTGTCTCACATGCTAACCCGGCTATCATTGTATACTTATTAATAAATTATTTTCTTGTACTTTCTTTTTTAAAATGGGTACTTCTAGGTTATCCCGTCGACCAAAAAATTATCGCCAAACTATAAGATTAAATGCCAATAATGGATGATCGTGAATGTCACATTCAATGACATTAATGCGATTCACGTGTTTAAAATGTCATTAAGTGATTTTTATTTCGACTTTTTATTAATATTTTTATTAATATTCTACTAATTATTTGTTTTTTTCGTTATTTAAAATAAAAATTATGTCAATATGTATAATTTGGCTATTAATTTGGCGATTTGTATAATTTTGCGAAATTGGTCGACGGGATAACCTAGAAGTACCTTAAAATGATATAAATAGTTTTGTTCTATTGAAAACGAAATTTTCACCATCAATTTTCGCAAAAATTGCGCCAACGTGATAAGTATTAGACATCTGTGCCAAAGGACAGAGCGTTATGAATATTTCAAATGAGTTTACATTTTATAATTTCATACAAATAATGCATCAAAAGAGTTTTATAAAAATATTAACTTGAAATATAAAAAAAACAGCTACTTTTCAACAGAAACTCTTTGTGATGTTTTAAAAATTAAATCGTGTAAGTTTCTTATCATTTTGACAATCATAGGAATAATAAATTTAATACAAATTAATTCAAAATTAAATTTTATTCAATGATTAATTATTTGTAATGTTACAAGTTGAGGAGCGATTTAAAAAAATCGCCAAATTGGAAATTAAAAAAAATATTTGAATGATTAGGTTGATAGAATTGGCTAATTTATTGCAGTGCCGAAAAGTCTTACGCCAATTAGTCGTTAATTCTGCGGTTTAGCCTTAAAAAAATTGCCAGGAATTGAGTTTGAAGGCCTAGTTCTGCAGATTTACTAATTTCATTACGTACCAAGGATGATATACTATTATTTTTTACTATTATTTTTTAATACTATTATTTTTGGAGACTTTTATTTACCTTAATTTATTTTGATTTTCTTCGAACGTATAAGGCGAAGACATTATCAAAATTGTGGTATAGGTACAAAATTCCAGCACAAATATCATATACTGGCTTTGGCGCGATTTTTTTCAGATGCCTATGTGTCAGAAACTCCACTTTCAAATACCATTATTTACATATATATTTTTAAGTTATTTTCTATTATTTTGAAAAAACAATAAATAGAAAAAAGCTTAATTTACTAATTTTCTACATTTCTTCAATTAAAAATCGCCTTGATCCATCAATTAATATTAGAAAATATCTCTTTATTACAAAAATCATGCTTCATATTTATTATTTTCTGAAAATAATTCTTTTTCCTGGTACCAAATGTTTAAAAATCTCCGTTTCACTTCCAATATGAAGTCTTAAATATGCCGTTTTTAATTCTTACAAAAAAAAATTTCTTTTTAAATCACGTAAAAATTATTAAATGCTACAGGAAATATGTCCATTGATCACTAAGATTTTTATTTTATTTTATTTTATTTTATTTTTGATTGGAGGAATTTTTTTTTACTCAATTAGGTGCTTCGAAGAAAATCTGTGGCAGCGCGTACAAAAGGTGGGAAAATGTCTAGTAAATAACTCGTTCAATGTTAAATTCCCTATTAAAATAACATTACGGAGTCGCATTGGAAATAAATATAGCATAGCACTACCGTGCTATGCTATAATAATAATAAAAGTTTGATTAATTATTAGCTAACAGTTAGCGTTTTATATATATATCTATATATATGTTTCACTTTTAAATTTTAAATTCGAGACTCGTTTTCCGAATTAATTTGCGATAAAAGATAAAAAATACTACAAAATGTTAGTTTGTTTAATCTGGTTGTAATTCGACATTTTCAAAACATCTTAAAAAATCTTCCTTAGATATTTTTATATGAAAAACACGCAAAATAATTACATTCAATAGGGTTCGGTAAGGAACACATTCGTTAAATTTCAGTAAACTACAACTTCTGGGATTTCGATAGCTACTTTTAATTTTGCTTGTGTAAAAGAAATTTTTTCCCAAAATTGGAAAAAAAAAAGTCCAGGTCGAAACATTTAAAGGACAAAACTTGGTTTGGTTTGGTTTGGTTTATGACGGCCAGTTATCAACACGTGGTATATAGACCTTAAGGAAAGGGAATGCCCTCCGTGGGGGTCTTTCTAAGGAAACTAATCCGTATTTACGCAAAACAAAAAGCTATTATAAATTAAAAGTATTTTATAATAGCTTTTTGTTACATACTGCATTCAACAGTAATAAGGTCTTATTGAACTTCCCCTCCCTCCGAACAGTGGTGGGAGGAGTTAGAAATTCTTATCTACAAAACAAGTGGAAAAAATATTTCGCTTTTATTTATTAATTAAATCTTTACAAGCTTCATTTCATATATGATTTCTCGAACCGTGATTATTGTCTGAGCGTAGCGAAGTCTTATATTCATAGTACGTAACGATATTAAAAGTCAAACAAAATTCTTTCGTAAAGCAAATTTCAAAAAGTACTTGTCGGATTTAGATTCTATACCTATGAGGTACCTATGAGGGTAACCTCGTGAATGCACCTATTTTCAAAAATTAGTTCCAAATAGTTTAAAAGTTATGCTAAAAAAACTGATAATAAAGCACAATTTATTTGCATACGTCACAGAAATTTGGTGTGCGTCATTTTTCTCCGGCTGGATATTTTCGTAGACAACCGAATCAGAGTACATGGAGTAAATAGTAACTGTCTGAGCGAAGCGAAGGCAAATACACATAGTACGTAACGATATTAAAAGTTAAACAAAATTCTTTCGTCAAATAAATCTCAAAAATACTTGACGGATTTTGATTCTGGTTGTACCAGAAGGTACCTATGAATATAACCTACTGAATGCTAGGAAAAATAAGT
This sequence comes from Maratus speculifer, assembly GCA_964019185.1. NCBI lineage: Eukaryota > Metazoa > Arthropoda > Arachnida > Araneae > Salticidae > Maratus > Maratus speculifer. The sequence continues at coordinate 180,542,249 of OZ025303.1, forward strand.
TCCAAATAGTCTTAAAATTATATTTAAAAAACTGATAAAAACTTACAATTTGAGTACATACGTCACGAAAATTTCATGTGCGTCATTTTCACAAGATGGATATTTTCATTAGATTTCCGAATTCAAGCACATGGAGCAAAGAAAATTTGCAAACAATTTTTTATTTAAGTACAATAAAACATATTTAAACTTAAGAATTATTTTGTTTACATCGATCTTTTTTTTTTTTTTTTTTTTTTTGTCAACAATTTCGCCAAATTATACGAATCGCAAAACTAACAGCCAAATTACACATATTGATATATATATTTTTTAATTTTAAATAACAAAAGAAGAAATAAATTAATGAAACATTGATTAAAATACGAATAAAAGTGGGATTAAAATTTCCTTGATGACGTTTTAACCCCATGAGGGGCGCCGTTTGCAGTCCGCAAACGGTTAATTTTAATGCTTAAATTGCCAACTGGCACCAGTAATTTTTTAGTACAGTTTTGATCTCATTATATACGTGACGAAACCTTTTTTGTTTATTTTTAACTAAATTTGTTTGTAAATGGCGGTGGGAATTAATTATTTGACCATTTTTGGAACATAACTGCCTTGCCCCTGAAAGGTTTAAACGCATGTACGGTGATTAATGTGATTGAATGAGACATTCCCGATCATCCGTTATTGACATATAATTTTATAGCTTGGCGACACTTATTTGGTTGACAGTATAATCAAGTAATACCAAAAAAAGTAATAATAGTTGAAGTAATAAATAAAAGTTAGAAATGATAAACATAATAATAAATATAATAAAAAATATATGTATCACAATAAATTAAAATGTTAACAGTTACAGCAATATTCAAAATAAAAGTTTTCACCAATTTGGCAACAGGAAAAATCGCGCCAACTTGGTGCGTATATGACATCTGTGCCATATTTATGTGTAAAAATAAACATAAACGTTCATCAGATATGAAATCCGACTTTCTGAAGCCCAAACTGGACCAAGATTTATAAAAACACCGAAGTGAAGGTATTAATGGAATGTACCATGAAAATAGGACAGAAATATCATATGCGTATTTGGGGTACTACTTGGTCATGCCGTCGACCAAAAACAATATCGCCAAATTTTAAGATTAAAAGCTAACAATGGATGGCCGTGAATGTCGCATTCAATGACATTAAACACGATACGCGTGCTTAAACCATCATAAAGTGATTTTTATTTCGACTTTTTATTAATGTTTTACTAATTTATTTGTTCTTCTGTTATTTAAAATAAAAATTTAGTCAACATGTATAAGTTTGGCGATTTGTATCATTTGGCAAAATTGGTCGACAGGACAACTAAGTATTTGGTTTGGCGCAAATTTGTCAAAAATCACCTTTGAATTATTTTCTATTATTTTAAAAAGTAAGTAACAATAAATAAAAGCACGGTTAAATATATATTAAAATAATAATAATACGAGGGCCGTTTTTTTTTCAACCTCCGATTGCACAGCATCAACGTTAGATGAGCGGCAGGAAGTCGGTATGCGCATAGAGCGACGGCACATGTTCCCCACATCACCCTCTTTGACTGCCTTTTCATTGACGCCATTGTGAGGCGAGCTGTAGCCACGTAAACATGGCTGCCTTAATTGATTCTCCCGCCAAGTGCGAATTGCGAAGTGTTATTCGATTCCTGCAAGCTGAAGGGAGTGCAGCTGAAATTCATCGAAGAATGAGCCGAGTGTATAAGAAAGCTTTATAAGCGATGGTGTTGTGCGTGAATGGTGCCGAAAATTTAAAGATGGCCGAACCGATGTGCATGATGAAGGAGGTCAAGGACGCAAGTCTGTAACCACAGACAACCTTGTTCAACGAGTGGACGAAGAAGTTAGAGGAAACCGAAGGTTCACTATAAATGATTTGTCCATAAAATTTCCAGAAGTCTCGAGGTCTTCTATGTACTCTATTGTGACGGAACATTTAGGCTACAGAAAAATTTGTGCTCGCTGGGTCCCAAAGATGTTGACGGACAACCACAAAACACGACGAATGGGCTCAGCCTTGACATTCCTCACCCGTTATGACGCTGAAGGAGAAGACTTTTTGAAATCAATTGTGACAGGTGATGAGACCTGGGTTCAGTATGACACACCTGAAACAAAACGTCAATCTCAACAATGGATGCATACGAACTCGCCAAACAGACCAAAAAAGTTCAAACAAACCTTCAACAACAGAAAGATTATGGCTACAGTGTTCTGGGATCAAAAAGGTGTGTTGCTTGTTGAGTTCATGCAGCCAGGGACGACGATTACTTCAGCTGTTTATTGTGAAACTTTACGACGGTTACGCAGAGCCATTCAGAACAAAAGAAGAGGCATGCTGACTTCTGGAATTGTTCTGATCCATGACAACGCCCGTCCTCACACTGCTGCTGTAACCCAACGTCTATTTCAGCATTTTCAGTGGGAAATTTTCGATCACCCGGCATACAGTCCCGACCTAGCTCCGAGTGACTACCATCTTTTCCCTGAACTTAAAAAGTGGCTAGGAGGGAAGCGTTTTCAAAGTAACGTGGAGCTTCAAGACAGCGTCAAGAATCATTTGAATTCATTGGCGGACACTTTTTATGAAGAGGGTATTGGAAAGCTTGTCCACAGGTACGACAAGTGCCTCAATTTACAAGGTGATTATGTTGAAAAATAACCATAAGTGTACATAACTTTTAGTAATAAAATGATCTTTCTATATATGCTTGTCTTTTTTTTATGGCCCATCGGAGGTTGAAAAAAAAAACGGCCCTCGTAATAATAAAAACAATCGCCGGGTTATCATGTCATGCAAAATAACGATATTTTAATGCCAATTATGTGGAAGAGTTCTAAATCCTGTTCTGGCTTTTTTGGTGAAATTTTATTTATTTTATTTTTATGCATTAAATGAATCGGTTGCTTTTTTTTCATTTTGTAATAAAGTTGAAAAGTGTTTATGCATTAGGTTTGTCTGTCCGTCTGTCCACACTCTAACATCCGTAAATATACTCGGATTTTTATTCAATTGGTAAACCTTATTTAGGGTCCCCTAGGCATGTTTGGTATTGTATATGAACTATGTGAGATTAATAATTTATTTACAGGGCATTCTAAATTTTTCCATTACATTATGGTCTATAAGAAAAATAACAGAGTATTTTAATGAAATTTACTATTGCAAATGTATTGGAACTTACATAAATCGCTAAATTTCATTACGATTACGTTTCAACAGGACATTCATATCATTTTTAATTCGTTTACAGGGACACACAAAATAAATCGGTTACAATACTGTCTTTAAGCAATAATTGCTGAAAATGTGTTTTCAATTTCGGCATGTGCTTTGAAATTTAACTGTTTTTCAGGTGTATTCGTATTTGGGTCATTCCAAAAATAAAGCACCCTTTGGTGTCCCGACACTTTGTATTCCTATATTTTCTAAAATTTTGTTTCAAAATTAAATTTAAATATTGGAAAATATATTTTAAAGATATTTTTCTTTAATGCAATTTTTAAATTTGAGATAAATTCCATTTATTGTTATTTAAATAACTTTCATAATACTTGTGTCCTGTAAAAAGCCATGTCCCAAGAACAATTTTTACTTTTTAAACCCTATTTTTTTACTATATGTATCGTTTAAGTTATCTTTCAGGATATTTTTTATGTCTTTGTAGTCTTTATATTATCCCTATTTACTTTAAATATTTTTTGTAAATATTTTTCTTCATTTTATAAGAAAAATTCCTGTGTCCCTTAATTTTTGTCCCCTGTGTTATCGTCACTTTTTTCTTCCTATTAAAATAAGAATTTGCAAGCTAAATGTTGTTAACAGCAGTCATTCATGTACTTTTAGAGTTAGCATTCATCCTAGGTAGTCATTTACCTCATTTGTTAAATTTTGAAGAATGTTATCTAAGTAAAGGTGATTTTTGAAGGTGGGTGTGTTTTTTGTGTGTCCCCTGTGTTACTATTGATTTATTTCGATTAATTATTAATTTTCTAGTTTATTGGCATTTAAATTGTAAGTCTTAGTTAAAAGAAAATATTCCATCTAACTTTATATTGTTTCTATGAACATAGTAATACATAGGTGATAATTTATTTCATTTTGTCTCCTGTGTTACTAGTCCCCTGTGTTACCATGATATTGGTTGATATGTTGTTAAGAGACAAAAAACCCAAGTTTAGAAATGAAATGCAACAGAATATCCTGTTTTTTTAATGCATTTATTGGTCTGAATCAGAAATACATTTTTAATTAATACATAAGAACACTTTTAAAATTGTTACTTTTTTATATTCAATTAGGATGTGCCTTTGTTACTTTATTGTCCCCTATGTTACTGACATTTCCTTTATCAGAACAAAAGCGAAAAAACTTTCTTATGAATCAGTTTTATAATATGCACTGGCTAATATGTATAAATAAGTTTTACTATAATTTTATTATATTAGAGTAATTTTTACCAAGTTATATAAAGTTTCATACAGGGAGAATGAAAAAAGGGTAACACGGGGGACATAATATGCCTATATCATGAAAAAATATATACATAAACAAAAAAATATATGGCACTGAATAAGAGCATTTATATCAAAGTGTTAATATTGTAAAAGGAATTCTCTATTTTAATAAGAAAACTAGTCGTTGGGGGCCACCGTAATACTTACCCATCATGGATATGTATATGAAAATAAAACATGTGAAACTATTTATACAATGCATTGCAATTCATAAACAAAATTTAAATATTGTTAATATACATAGTAATGCTATATTAAAGAACTGCTGATGTACCAATTTCGACAAATTATATAAAACGCCAAACTACTCAAGTAGTACCGAACTGCGTAAAAGAAACATCCTTATAACTCCAAAAATAATAATTCTATTAACTAACAATTAACTGCGTCGGATTAAGCGTCTCATTTTCAATTAAAACATACTTCTGAATTGAAATTTGAATGAAATAAGGGTCATGAAAAATCAAAGAATGTGGAAAACACGATTACAAATATCTCGGTAGCTAATAATCCGATCGACTTCGTTCTATATTCAAAATGTGTGTTATTTTATTGCCTTTTACGTCCATTCCTTATAACAAAAAAATTCGAAAATTTTTATACACCTTTCATCAGAACGAATTTTTCGAGAGTCCGAAAAAAATAGTTCCGGATAATCGAGGTTGCTGATATTAAATAGGGTTCGTCCCATTCTTACATACTAACTACATACAAAATTTCAAGTCTCTATCTCAATTTGTTCGGGAGATAGAGCGTTTACAGACAGACAGGCAGACAGGCAGACAGACAGACAGACAGACGGACGGCAGAAATTTTTTTCTAAAAATATGTTTTTCGGAATCTCCACTATCTAAAACGTGTAAATCCGTCAAAAAAAAATTTTCGATTTTCAAAACGATTGCAAGACTTACCCTATACTACGTATGATGGGTAAGTAAAATGAGAAGATTATTTAAAATATGGTAACACAGGGGACATTTTTCAGTCAATGTGTCTGTGTTTCTAAGTGTAGTGATAAATATTTTTTAAAAAGTGTGCTGCTGATATTCAATTTCTACTCTTGAATATGTATACAACACTCTCAATGATATTTTTATTTCATTTTAAATGAAAAAAATTTTGAAAAAAAATTTCGCAAAAGGACCTTTATTTTTGGGATGACCCATTTATATAAGTACGTAGTATCTGTAGTCGTCGTCTGAACTGTCCTTTTTTCAGTCCGCATATAACAGCACAAAAAAAATCCAACTGAATCGTTTTAAATTTTAAATGTATATTTGTTGCCGAGTTTTGTTGAGTCATTTTAAATTTTAGTAAAAGTGGATAAATATTTCGAATACGGGGACATTAAAAAATATTCCGGTAAATTATGGCAGATGAGATAAAATAATTCAAAGAATAACTTAATGATGTTACGCGCCCATCGAAACATAATGAAATTGATATGCAATTATGAGGAACAATAGAATATATATTTTGTAGATTATGCCGAACAAAGAATGTATATTATTTATTTATAGGGCACCACAAATAATTCCATTACAAAATGGTACAAGGGATAGTACATTAATTTTTCAGCTTTATTAATCTGGAGATATTATCATTTTCTGAATTGTCACTAACAGCCTTATAACTTTTTGAGTAAAACTGCATAATCGAGTTCATATTGGCGTATTTGAGCCAGCATGCCTTGCGGAAAAGTATGCGCAGATTTATAAGTCATTTGTGGTGACATTTTGACAGCTCAAGGCTTATGCAGATGTGATATTCAGATCTCGTTCGTACCTGAAACTACAGGCATTGCACATTCCTTTTATTTAATGCATGCAACAGTGAAATACTGCTCAACTTCATGCGAACAAATTTGAAAAGAAAGAAAAACAGTGTATGTAGTGGCCAGCATGAACTATTCATTTAAATCCAATTGAGCATATTTGGAACACACTCGATCAATGCATTGCATTCTTTTGTTGATGTTTTCGAGATTTTTATGTAGCATTTTTTAAAGAGAGAATTCCCTAAATTCTTATCGAGAACCTCATGGTATCCATAGAAAACGGATGTAGATATTATATTATTAACTATTCTGTATTAACTATCTAAGGAGACCACACACCATGTAAAACAATTCCCTCATTCTACTCAGCCATCATGATTTGTGCAATTTCTTGTGCTGTTTATACATTTTTACGTCATTTCAAAGAGTTCAAATTCCGATTCAAGATATTTTAGTGTTTTATTATCTGCATTACTTTTAATGCATTACGTACTTCCAATTTTATACCCATGCGTGGCTGTTTTGCATAGTTTTCTTTCCCATTTTTTTTAAATTTTGTATAGGAATTCTTATGTAATATTTTACATTTCTACCATTTACTTTGCTCATCTTTGTCATTTAAATTTGTGGCACTATATAATCAATTAAAAATAACATCTCACTGTTTTATTAACTTTTTGGAAAATAGTTGTTCACGATAGAGAATTGGGAAATCTGAAGTATATCTGAATGTTTCTATTGGTTGAATTCCGTGACTTATTTCATTTTATTCGTTTACTGATTGATCTATGTTTAATGTCCAAAAATGGAATACTTCTGCTTTTTATTTCATTCGTTTTCTGATTGGTCCATGCTTAATGTCTAAAAATGGAACACTTCTGTTGCCAGGATGACAAAAAAAAGTATTAAAAACTAATAAAAAATTAATATCAAATTTAGATACAGGTTTCAAGAAAGTTGTATTTAAAAGTAAATTTTTTTCTTTATACGACGGTGTAAAAATTGAAAATGTGCAATGCTTAGAAATTTAAAAATTTACAGTACCGAAAATTGTTAAACTGAAATTTCATTTAATATTTGTTAATGATTGGCTCAGGAATATTAACGTGACTCTAAATATCCAGGCATATTAATACAACTCTGTTATTACGTAAGCTACGTTTTGATCGTCCTAAAAATAATGTTATTCTTTTTTTTTATTCATTTTAATCATCAATTTAATCATTGAAATCATTTATAAGCCTAAAATTTATAGTCTTTGAAAATATTTTTTTCCAAATAGTCGCTGTAAATTGTTAAACTGCAATTTTTTTTTTTTTCAAATTATTATTAAATATATGTTCTCAGCAATATCGCTCAGACTAATCCCTCTGAGGGAAGTCCTAGTATATGCATACACATATGAAAATGAATAGGAATGTCAAACATTGGAGTGTGCCATATTTTAGAATTAGATAATTTTATTATAATTTAGTGATTTTAATAATAGCTTTGTATTTTCATAAAAATAGATAATAGACTAAAAAAAAATTATAATAATGTACTGTTTTGTGCAAAAGACCATGTTATAAATACAAAGACACAATTTTGAGTCGGTCAAAAATGATATCGATATCAAAAGGTAACCCCCTCAAAAGGTTCTCCCTAGAAATATCTTCCTATAGCATGTGCCAGACCCCCCCCCCCCCCTTCCCAATAAAATGACAACGTTATGTATGCACAGCCCCTTATCCATGCTTAGGATATTGGCCTTAAGGGGCAGAATGCCCTCCGTGGGGGATCTTTCTTTAAGGGAAAGTAACAAGTATCTACTTCTCAAAAGACAGAGTGGTTGGATTCCATCTACTGGAAGGTTTCTAACTCACTCTCAGTAAATTACAGACTAGTGTAAATTCATAGTGTATTTACAATAAATAAATAAAGAAAAAAATATATATATAAATAAAATAAAATAAATAAGCAAATAAACAAAACAAAATAATTAAATAAATAAAATAAAAAAATATAAATAAATAAATAAATAACATAAAATAAATAAAATAAAAATGATACTGTAAATGAACAAATAAATAATGATGAAATAAATAAACTAAATACTCATTTTATAAATTTAAACATAGGTCATAATAAAAATTTAAAATTATAATTTTATTTTAATCCACGGCACTTTCTATATTTAATGTCTCTCTTGATAACAAAAAACGTCAACAATTGTAAATTTTCAGGAACATTGCAAAGTTAAATAATTTTTTAGAGTATAGAATCCTTTTATTTGATATAGTCTGAATTAACTCATTGCCCAGATGAGCATCAGTGGTCCGATGTCCGGGTGTGGTGTATTTTGTCGGCCGATTATCTACGCTATGGGATAAAGGCCCTATTGGGTGGGTTGCCCTCCGTGGGGGTCTTTCTAAGGGAACCTAACCCGTATTTACGCAAGGTTCGAAGAAAACCACGGAAAACTTCGAACGGTTAGGCCGACGGTCGCGATTGGGTTCGAACCCAGCACCTACCGTCTACCAGTTTGGAGGTCAGAACCTCGCGGCCACTGGTGGGGCCCGATGTCCGGGCTTCAGATCAGTAGCTGTCGAGGGGCAGAGTAGTTCGATTCCACCTTCTGGGCGAAAGCAAGTGTGCATCAACATTCTCATAAAAAATAAGATATGTTTTATAAATTTTAACGAGGGTCATGATAAAAATTTAAAACTATAATTGTATTTTAATCCTCGGCATTTCCTATTTTTAGTCTCCTTTGATAACAATAAAACAAGTAAGAAAAATCATGCGTTAAGCATAGATTATGAAGTACGTTCCAACACGTCATGAAATCTTTAACAAAACTTTGCTATTTAGGAAATTAGGATATATAGCCAAGTATTTATATTAATACTTTTGAACAGCCCTGTATTTGATCTGTCAGTTGATATACATAGTATATAATGGGAAAATTTAGTTTAGCAAGAAAAAAAGCTTAAAATTTCTTTTTGAGCAATTTGTACTAATAAATGGGAAACATTTTTGAAAACTTTTGTTCAGCCCTGTAGTTTAAATTGTACCTTTATCACACGTCAGTAAGAAGCTAAAATTCATTTTAAACTAAAACACTCTTAAAACAACTGAAATCACATTGTTATAAATTATCATTCATAGGTGTCCATGTATACAATTCTTTGCGTGGCCCTGTATATAATTTTATCTATATTCTGCAAACATTTCTTTGTAAGTTGAATGCAGTTCAGCATAAAAATGTATACCTTATTTAAGAACCACGTTTAAGTATTTTACGCTCATACTCACAATCAGTAACGTTGGCAAGCTCTTTTGGGTAGCCCTGTATTTCAACTATTGCATTTATACACACACTTATAATGTACAAAGATTTAGTGAAACTTAAATGCGTATATCATAATTAAAATGTATTACATCCATCCATCAGCCATCATCGGAAACATATACGGTCCGTCGGAAGGAATATACTATTTGAAATCTTTGTGTATCCCTGTAAATACAATGTACGTCATATTATGCAAGACAGTATCGTATAATTTATATTAAGCCACAGTGACATATATTAATTTTGTTATACATAAAACAGTTTAAAATATTTTTTAAATGTCGCACACTATCCCCCCTCCCTTTATCATTATCCAATGGAATTCTTTTGTGTGGCTCTGCAAATAGATAATAGCTATATTTTCACCCTATATTTTAATGAATGCATATTTTAGTGTACTTCTTAAATGCATATAAATTTTAATATGTTTGACAGGGTGTAACATCTTTAAAATGCCTTTGAAACAATTTTTCCTCATAGAACATACTGTAATGGAAAATTTTTGACACTCTTTATAAATAAACTAATCATGGTAGAAAATACATTTTCAATAGGTTTCGTGCAAGGGTAAATGACAATAACATACAGATATTTCAGGGCAATTTGGGTATATTTATAGCAGTTGGAGCGCGGAGAGACGGACAGACAAACAGACAAACCGAATGAATAAACACTTTTCAAACAATGCATAAGCACTTTCCAAACTTTTGGAAAATGTTATAAAAGTTAAAATTCATTTTAAACGATTTTTCCCCATAGGCCGTAATGTAATGGAAGACTTTTGACTGTCCCTGTAAATAAATTAATCATGGTAGAAATTTCATTTTCAATAGAGTTCCTGCTAGGGAAAACCTAAATAACTTCCAAAAATTTCATGACAATCAGAATATATTTACGAGAGTTAGACCGCGAAAAGACGGAAAGACAAACCGAATGCATAAGAACTTTTCAACTTTGTTGGAAAGTGTTAATAAAATCAACAATTGTAAATTTTCAGGAACACTGAAAAGTTAAATAATTTTCTAGAGTATAGAATCCCTTAAATTTGATATAGACCGAATTCAACAAAGCTCATCACCCAGATAAGCATCGGTGGTCCGATGTGCGGGCTTCAAACCCGTAGCTGTTGAGAGGCAGAGTGGTTCAATTCCACCTTTTGGGCGAAGGCTACTTTGCATAAATATTTTCTTTAAAAAAATAAGATATGTTTTATAGATCTTAACGAGAGTCATGATAAAGATTTTAGATTATATTTGTATTTTAATATTCGACATTTAATATTTTTAATGTCTCCCTTCATAATTAAAAAAATAACATTAACAGTTGTTAATTTTCAGGAACACTGAAAAGTTAAATATTTTTCTATATTGAATCCTTGTATTTGATATACTCTGAATTAAACGAAGACAATCGCCCAGGTGAGCGTCGGTGGTCCGATGTGCGGGCTTCAAACCCGTAGCTGTCGAGAGGCAGAGTGGTTCGATTCCGCCTTCTGGGCGAAGGCTACTTTGCATAAGTATTTTTATTTAAAAAAATAAGATATGTTTTATAGATCTTAACGAGAGTCATGATAAAAATTTTAGATTATATTTGTATTTTAATCTTCGACATTTAATATTTTTAAAGTCTCCCTTCATAATTAAAAAAATAACATTAACAGTTGTTAATTTTCAGAACACTGAAAAGTTAAATATTTTTCTAGATTGAATATTTGTATTTCATATAGTATGAATTAAACGAAGCCTATCTCCCAGATGAGCGTCGGTGGTCCGATGTGCGGGCTTCAAACCCGTAGCTGTCGAGAGGCAGAGCTGTTCGATTCTGCCTTCTGGGCGAAGGCTACTTTGCATAAGTAATTTTATAAAAAAAATAAGATATGTTTTATAGATCTTAACTAGAGTCATGATAAAGATTTTAGATTATATTTGTATTTTAATCTTCGACATTTAATATTTTTGAAGTCTCCCTTCATAATTAATAAAATAACATTAACAGTTGTTAATTTTCAGGAACACTGAAAAGTTAAATATTTTTCTAGATTGAATCCTTGTATTTCATATAGTCTGAATTAAACGAAGCCTATCGCCCAGATGAGCGTCGGTGGTCCGATGTGCGGGCTTTAAACCCGTAGCTGTCGAGAGGCAGAGTGGTTCGATTCCGCCTTCTGGGCGAAGGCTACTTTGCATAAGTATTTTTATTAAAAAAATAAGATATGTTTTATAGATCTTACCGAGAGTCATGATAAATATTTTAGATTATATTTGTATTTTAATCTTCGAAATTTAATATTTTTAAAGTCTCCCTTCATAATTAAAAAAAAACATTAACAGTTGTTAATTTTCAGGAACACTGAAAAGTTAAATATTTTTCTAGAATGAATCCTTGTATTTGATATAGTCTGAATTAAACGAAACCTATCTCCCAGATGAGCGTCGGTGGTCCGATGCGCGGGCTTCAAACCCGTAGCTGTCGAGAGGCAGAGTGGTTCGATTCCACCTTCTGGGCGAAGGCTACTTTGCATAAGTATTTTTATTAAAAAAAATAAGATATGTTTTAAAGATCTTAACGAGAGTCATGATAAAAGTTTTCGATTATAATTGTATTTTAATCCTCGGCATTTAATATTTTTAAAGTCTCCCTTCATAATTAATAAAAAAAAAAAAAAATTAACAGTTGTTAATTTTCAGGAACACTGAAAAGTTAAATATTTTTCTAGAATGAATCCTTGTATTTGATATAGTCAGAATTAAACAAAACCTATCGCCCAGATGAGCGTCGGTGATCCGATGTGCGGGCTTCAAACCCGTAGCTGTCTAGAGGCAGAGCGGTTCGATTTTACCTTCTGGGCGAAGGCTACTTTGCATAAGTATTTTTATTAAAAAAATAAGATATGTTTTATAGATCTAAACTAGAGTCATGATAAAGATTTTAGATTATATTTGTATTTTAATCTTCGACATTTAATATTTTTAAAGTCTCCCTTCATAATTAAAAAAAAACATTAACAGTTGTTAATTTTCAGGAACACTGAAAAGTTAAATATATTTCTAGATTGAATCCTTGTATTTGATATAGTCAAAATTAAACGAAGACAATCGCCCAGATGAGCGTCGGTGGTCCGATGTGCGGGCTTCAAACCCGTAGCTGTAGAGAGGCAGAGTGGTTCGATTCCACGTTCTGGGAGAAGGCTACTTTGCGTAAGTAGTTTTATTAAAAAATAAGATATGTTTTATAGATCTTAACGAGAGTCATGATAAAAATTTTAGATTATATTTGTATTTTAATCTTCGACATTTAATATTTTTAAAGTCTCCCTTCATAATTAAAAAAATAGCATTAACAGTTGTTAATTTTCAGGAACTCTGAAAAGTTAAATATTTTTCTAGATTGAATCCTTGTATTTCATATAGTCTGAATTAAACGAAGCCTATCTCCGAGATGAGCGTCGGTGGTCCGATGCGCGGGCTTCAAACCCGTAGCTGTCGAGAGGCAGAGTGGTTCGATTCCACCTTCTGGGCGAAGGCTACTTTGCATAAGTATTTTTATTAAAAAAAATAAGATATGTTTTAAAGATCTTAACGAGAGTCATGATAAAAGTTTTCGATTATAATTGTATTTTAATCCTCGGCATTTAATATTTTTAAAGTCTCCCTTCACAATTAAAAAAAAATAATATTAACAGTTGTTAATATTCAGGAACACTGAAAAGTTGAATATTTTTCTAGAGTATAGAATCCTTGTATTTGATATAGTCTGAATTAAAGGAGTCTCACTGCCCAGATGAGCATCGGTGGTCCGATGTACGGGCTTCAAACCCGTACCTGTCGTGAGGCAGAGTGGTTCGATTCTACCTGCTGGGCGAACTCTACTTTGCATATATATCTTCATTAAAAAAATAAGGTATGTTTTATAGATCTTAACGAGAGTCATGATAAAAATTTTAGATTATATTTGTATTTTAATCTTCGACATTTAATATTTTTAAAGTCTCCCTTCATAATTAAAAAAATAGCATTAACAGTTGTTAATTTTCAGGAACACTGAAAAGTTAAATATTTTTCTAGATTGAATCCTTGTATTTGATACAGTCTGAATTAAACAAAGACTATCGCCCAGATGAGCGTCGGTGGTCCGATGTGCGGGCTTCAAACCCGTAGCTGTCGAGAGGAAGAGCGGTTCGATTCTGCCTTCTGGGCGAAGGCTACTTTGCATAAGTATTTTTATTAAAAAAATAAGATATGTTTTATAGATCTTAACTAGAGTCATGATAAAGATTTTAGATAATATTTGTATTTTAATCTTCGACATTTAATATTTTTAAAGTCTCCCTTCATAATTAAAAAAATAACATTAACAGTTGTTAATTTTCAGGAACACTGAAAAGTTAAATATTTTTCTAGATTGAATCCTTGTATTTGATATAGTCTAAATTAAACGAAGACAATCGCCCAGATGAGCGTCGGTGGTCCGATGTGCGGGCTTCAAACCCGTAGCTGTCCAGAGGCAGAGTGGTTCGATTCCGCCTTCTGGGCGAAGGCTACTTTGCATAAGTATTTTTATTAAAAAAAATAAGATATGTTTTATAGATCTTAACAAGAGTCATGATAAAGATTTTAGATTATATTTGTATTTTAATCTTCGACATTTAATATTTTTAAAGTCTCCCTTCATAATTAAAAAAAAACATTAACAGTTGTTAATTTTCAGGAACACTGAAAAGTTAAATATTTTTCTAGAATGAATCCTTGTATTTGATATAGTCTGAATTAAACGAAACCTCTCCCCCAGATGAGCGTCGGTGGTCCGATGTGCGGGCTTCAAACCCGTAGCTGTCGAGAGGCAGAGTGGTTCGATTCCACCTTCTGGGCGAAGGCTACTTTGCATAAGTATTTTTATTAAAAAAAAATAAGACATGTTTTATAGATCTTAACGAGAGTCATGATAAAAATTTTAGATTATATTTGTATTTTAATCTTCGACATTTAATATTTTTAAAGTCTCCCTTCATAATTAATAAAATAACATTAACAGTTGTTAATTTTCAGGAACACTGAAAAGTTAAATATTTTTCTAGATTGAATCCTTGTATTTCATATAGTCTGAATTAAACGAAGCCTATCGCCCAGATGAGCGTCGGTGGTCCGATGTGCGGGCTTCAAACCCGTAGCTGTCGAGAGGCAGAGTGGTTCGATTCCGCCTTCTGGGCGAAGGCTACTTTGCATAAGTATTTTTATTAAAAAAATAAGATATGTTTTATAGATCTTACCGAGAGTCATGATAAATATTTTAGATTATATTTGTATTTTAATCTTCGACATTTAATATTTTTAAAGTCTCCCTTCATAATTAAAAAAATAACATTAACAGTTGTTAATTTTCAGGAACACTGAAAAGTTAAATATTTTTCTAGATTGAATCCTTGTATTTGATATAGTCTGAATTAAACGAAAACAATCGCCCAGATGAGCGTCGGTGGTCCGATGTGCGGGCTTCAAACCCGTAGCTGTCGAGAGGCAGAGTGGTTCGATTCCGCCTTCTGGGCGAAGGCTACTTTGCATAAGTATTTTTATTAAAAAAATAAGATATGTTTTAGAGATTTTACCGAGAGTCATGATAAATATTTTAGATTATATTTGTATTTTAATCTTCGACATTTAATATTTTTAAAGTCTCCCTTCATAATTAAAAAAAAACATTAACAGTTGTTAATTTTCAGGAACACTGAAAAGTTAAATATTTTTCTAGAATGAATCCTTGTATTTGATATAGTCTGAATTAAACAATGACAATCGCCCAGATGAGCGTCGGTGGTCCGATGTGCGGGCTTCAAACCCGTAGCTGTAGAGAGGCAGAGTGGTTCGATTCCACCTTCTGGGCGAAGGCTACTTGGCATAAGTAATTTTATTGAAAAATAAGATATGTTTTATAGATCTTAATGAGGGTCATGATAAAAATTTTAGATTATATTTGTATTTTAATCTTCGACATTTAATATTTTTAAAGTCTCCCTTCATAATTAAAAAAAAAAAACATTAACAGTTGTTAATTTTCAGGAACACTGAAAAGTTAAATATTTTTCTAGAATGAATCCTTGTATTTGATATAGTCTGAATTAAACGAAACCTATCGCCCAGATGAGCGTCGGTGGTCCGATGTGCGGGCTTCAAACCCGTAGCTGTCGAGAGGCAGAGCGGTTCGATTCTGCCTTCTGGGCGAAGGCTACTTTGCATAAGTATTTTTATTAAAAAAATAAGATATGTTTTATAGATCTTAACTAGAGTCATGATAAAGATTTTAGATTATATTTGTATTTTAATCTTCGACATTTAATATTTTTAAAGTCTCCCTTCATAATTAAAAAAATAACATTAACAGTTGTAAATTTTCAGGAACACTGAAAAGTTAAATATTTTTCTAGATTGAATCCTTGTATTTGATATAGTCTGTATTAAACGAAAACAATCACCCAGATGAGCGTCGGTGGTCCGATGTGCGGGCTTCAAACCCGTAGCTGACGAGAGGCAGAGTGGTTCGATTCCGCCTTCTGGGCGAAGGCTACTTTGCATAAGTATTTTTATTAAAAAAATAAGATATGTTTTATAGATTTTACCGAGAGTCATGATAAATATTTTAGATTATATTTGTATTTTAATCTTCGACATTTAATATTTTTAAAGTCTCCCTTCATAATTAAAAAAAAACATTAACAGTTGTTAATTTTCAGGAACACTGAAAAGTTAAATATTTTTCTAGAATGAATCCTTGTATTTGATATAGTCTGAATTAAACGAAACCTATCCCCCAGATGAGCGTCGGTGGTCCGATGTGCGGGCTTCAAACCCGTAGCTGTCGAGAGGCAGTGTGGTTCGATTCCACCTTCTGGGCGAAGGCTACTTTGCATAAGTATTTTTATTTAAAAAAAATAAGATATGTTTTATAGATCTTAACGAGAGTCATGATAAAAATTTTAGATTATATTTGTATTTTAATCTTCGACATTTAATATTTTTAAAGTCTCCCTTCATAATTAATAAAATAACATTAACAGTTGTTAATTTTCAGGAACACTGAAAAGTTAAATATTTTTCTAGATTGAATCCTTGTATTTCATATAGTCTGAATTAAACGAAGCCTATCGCCCAGATGAGCGTCGGTGGTCCGATGTGCGGGCTTCAAACCCGTAGCTGTCGAGAGGCAGAGTGGTTCGATTCCGCCTTCTGGGCGAAGGCTACTTTGCATAAGTATTTTTATTAAAAAAATAAGATATGTTTTATAGATCTTACCGAGAGTCATGATAAATATTTTAGATTATATTTGTATTTTAATCTTCGACATTTAATATTTTTAAAGTCTCCCTTCATAATTAAAAAAAAAACATTAACAGTTGTTAATTTTCAGGAACACTGAAAAGTTAAATATTTTTCTAGATTGAATCCTTGTATTTGATATAGTCTGAATTAAACGAAAACAATCACCCAGATGAGCGTCGGTGGTCCGATGTGCGGGCTTCAAACCCGTAGCTGTCGAGAGGCAGAGTGGTTCGATTCCACCTTCTGGGCGAAGGCTACTTTGCATAAGTATTTTTATTTAAAAAAAATAAGATATGTTTTATAGATCTTAACGAGAGTCATGATAAAAATTTTAGATTATATTTGTATTTTAATCTTCGACATTTAATATTTTTAAAGTCTCCCTTCATAATTAATAAAATAACATTAACAGTTGTTAATTTTCAGGAACACTGAAAAGTTAAATATTTTTCTAGATTGAATCCTTGTATTTGATATAGTCTGAATTAAACGAAAACAATCACCCAGATGAGCGTCGGTGGTCCGATGTGCGGGCTTCAAACCCGTAGCTGTCGAGAGGCAGAGTGGTTCGATTCCGCCTTCTGGGCGAAGGCTACTTTGCATAAGTATTTTTATTAAAAAAATAAGATATGTTTTATAGATCTTACCGAGAGTCATGATAAATATTTTAGATTATATTTGTATTTTAATCTTCGACATTTAATATTTTTAAAGTCTCCCTTCATAATTAAAAAAAAAACATTAACAGTTGTTAATTTTCAGGAACACTGAAAAGTTAAATATTTTTCTAGAATGAATCCTTGTATTTGATATAGTCTGAATTAAAAGAAACCTATCGCCTAGGTGAGCGTCGGTGGTCCGATGTGCGGGCTTCAAACCCGTAGCTGTCGAGAGGCAGAGTGGTTCGATTCCGCCTTCTGGGCGAAGGCTACTTTGCATAAATATTTTTATTAAAAAAATAAGATATGTTTTATAGATCTTAACGAGAGTCATGATAAAAATTTTAGATTATATTTGTATTTTAATCTTCGACATTTAATATTTTTAAAGTCTCCCTTCATAATTAAAAAAAACATTAACAGTTGTTAATTTTCAGGAACACTGAAAAGTTAAATATTTTTCTAGATTGAATCCTTGTATTTGATACAGTCTGAATTAAACAAAGACTATCGCCCAGATGAGCGTCGGTGGTCCGATGTGCGGGCTTCAAACCCGTAGCTGTCGAGAGGAACAGCGGTTCGATTCTGCCTTCTGGGCGAAGGCTACTTTGCATAAGTATTTTTATTAAAAATATAAGATATGTTTTATAGATCTTAACTAGAGTCATGATAAAGATTTTAGATTATATTTGTATTTTAATCTTCGACATTTAATATTTTTAAAGTCTCCCTTCATAATTAAAAAAATAACATTAACAGTTGTTAATTTTCAGGAACACTGAAAAGTTAAATATTTTTCTAGATTGAATCATTGTATTTGATATAGTCTGAATTAAACGATGACAATCGCCCAGATGAACGTCGGTGGTCCGATGTGCGGGCTTCAAACCCGTAGCTGTAGAGAGGCAGAGTGGTTCGATTCCACCTTCTGGGCGAAGGCTACTTTGCATAAGTAATTTTATTGAAAAATAAGATATGTTTTATAGATCTTAATGAGGGTCATGATAAAAATTTTAGATTATATTTGTATTTTAATCTTCGACATTTAATATTTTTAAAGTCTCCCTTCATAATTAAAAAAATAACATTAACAGTTATTAATTTTCAGGAACACTGAAAAGTTAAATATTTTTCTAGATTGAATCCTTGTATTTGATATAGTCTGAATTAAACGAAGTTTATCTCCCAGATGAGCGTCGGTGGTCCGATGTGCGGGCTTCAAACCCGTAGCTGTAGAGAGGCAGAGTGGTTCGATTCCACCTTCTGGGCGAAGGCTACTTTGCATAAGTAGTTTTATTAAAAAAATAAGATATGTTTTATAGATCTTAACTAGAGTCATGATAAAGATTTTAGATTATATTTGTATTTTAATCTTCGACATTTAATATTTTTAAAGTCTCCCTTCATAATTAAAAAAATAACATTAACAGTTGTTAATTTTCAGGAACACTGAAAAGTTAAATATTTTTCTAGATTGAATCCTTGTATTTGATATAGTCTGAATTAAACGAAACCTATCGCCCAGATGAGCGTCGGTGGTCCGATGTGCGGGCTTCAAACCCGTAGCTGTAGAGAGGCAGAGTGGTTCGATTCCACCTTCTGGGCGAAGGCTACTTTGCATAAGTAGTTTTATTAAAAAAATAAGATATGTTTTATAGATCTTAACTAGAGTCATGATAAAGATTTTAGATTATATTTGTATTTTAATCTTCGACATTTAATATTTTTAAAGTCTCCCTTCATAATTAAAAAAATAACATTAACAGTTGTTAATTTTCAGGAACACTGAAAAGTTAAATATTTTTCTAGAATGAATCCTTGTATTTGATATAGTCTGAATTAAACGAAACCTATCGCCCAGATGAGCGTCGGTGGTCCGATGTGCGGGCTTCAAACCCGTAGCTGTCGAGAAGCAGAGTGGTTCGATTCCGCCTTCTGGGCGAAGGCTACTTTGCATAAATATTTTTATTAAAAAAATAAGATATGTTTTATAGATCTTAACGAGAGTCATGATAAAGATTTTAGATTATATTTGTATTTTAATCTTCGACATTTAATATTTTTAAAGTCTCCCTTCATAATTAAAAAAATAACATTAACAGTTGTTAATTTTCAGGAACACTGAAAAGTTAAATATTTTTCTAGATTGAATCCTTGTATTTGATATAGTCTGAATTAAACGAAAACAATCGCCCAGATGAGCGTCAGTGGTCCGATGTGCGGGCTTCAAACCCGTATCTGTCGAGAGGCAGAGTGGTTCGATTCCGCCTTCTGGGCGAAGGCTACTTTGCATAAGTATTTTTATTAAAAAAATAAGATATGTTTTATAGATTTTACCGAGAGTCATGATAAATATTTTAGATTATATTTGTATTTTAATCTTCGACATTTAATATTTTTAAAGTCTCCCTTCATAATTAAAAAAAAACATTAACAGTTGTTAATTTTCAGGAACACTGAAAAGTTAAATATTTTTCTAGAATGAATCCTTGTATTTGATATAGTCTGAATTAAACGAAACCTATCGCCCAGATGAGCGTCGGTGGTCCGTTGTGCGGACTTCAAACCGGTAGCTGTCGAGAGGCAGAGTGGTTCGATTCCGCCTTCTGGGCGAAGGCTACTTTGCATAAATATTTTTATTAAAAAAATAAGATATGTTTTATAGATCTTAACGAGAGTCATGATAAAAATTTTAGATTATATTTGTATTTTAATCTTCGACATTTAATATTTTTAAAGTCTCCCTTCATAATTAAAAAAAAACATTAACAGTTGTTAATTTTCAGGAACACTGAAAAGTTAAATATTTTTCTAGAATGAATCCTTGTATTTGATACAGTCTGAATTAAACAAAGACTATCGCCCAGATGAGCGTCGGTGGTCCGATGTGCGGGCTTCAAACCCGTAGCTGTCGAGAGGAACAGCGGTTCGATTCTGCCTTCTGGGCGAAGGCTACTTTGCATAAGTATTTTTATTAAAAAAATAAGATATGTTTTATAGATCTTAACTAGAGTCATGATAAAGATTTTAGATTATATTTGTATTTTAATCTTCGACATTTAATATTTTTAAAGTCTCCCTTCATAATTAAAAAAATAACATTAACAGTTGTTAATTTTCAGGAACACTGAAAAGTTAAATATTTTTCTAGATTGAATCATTGTATTTGATATAGTCTGAATTAAACGAAGACAATCGCCCAGATGAGCGTCGGTGGTCCGATGTGCGGGCTTCAAACCCGTAGCTGTAGAGAGGCAGAGTGGTTCGATTCCACCTTCTGGGCGAAGGCTACTTTGCATATGTAATTTTATTGAAAAATAAGATATGTTTTATAGATCTTAATGAGGGTCATGATAAAAATTTTAGATTATATTTGTATTTTAATCTTCGACATTTAATATTTTTAAAGTCTCCCTTCATAATTAAAAAAAAACATTAACAGTTGTTAATTTTCAGGAACACTGAAAAGTTAAATATTTTTCTAGAATGAATCCTTGTATTTGATATAGTCTGAATTAAACGAAACCTATCGCCCAGATGAGCGTCGGTGGTCCGATGTGCGGGCTTCAAACCCGTAGCTGTCGAGAGGCAGAGCGGTTCGATTCTGCCTTCTGGGCGAAGGCTACTTTGCATAAGTATTTTTATTAAAAAAATAAGATATGTTTTATAGATCTTAACTAGAGTCATGATAAAGATTTTAGATTATATTTGTATTTTAATCTTCGACATTTAATATTTTTAAAGTCTCCCTTCATAATTAAAAAAATAACATTAACAGTTGTTAATTTTCAGGAACACTGAAAAGTTAAATATTTTTCTAGATTGAATCCTTGTATTTGATATAGTCTGAATTAAACGAAGCCTATCGCCCAGATGAGCGTCGGTGGTCCGATGTGCGGGCTTCAAACCCGTAGCTGTCGAGAGGCAGAGTAGTTCGATTCCGCCTTCTGGGCGAAGGCTACTTTGCATGAGTATTTTTATTAAAAAAATAAGATATGTTTTATAGATCTTACCGAGAGTCATGATAAATATTTTAGATTATATTTGTATTTTAATCTTCGACATTTAATATTTTTAAAGTCTCCCTTCATAATTAAAAAAAAAACATTAACAGTTGTTAATTTTCAGGAACACTGAAAAGTTAAATATTTTTCTAGATTGAATCCTTGTATTTGATATAGTCTGAATTAAACGAAACCTATCGCCCAGATGAGCGTCGGTGGTCCGATGTGCGGGCTTCAAACCCGTAGCTGTCGAGAGGCAGAGTGGTTCGATTCCACCTTCTGGGCGAAGGCTACTTTGCATAAGTATTTTTATAAAAAAAAATAAGATATGTTTTATAGATCTTAACGAGAGTCATGATAAAAGTTTTCGATTATAATTGTATTTTAATCCTCGGCATTTAATATTTTTAAAGTCTCCCTTCATAATTAAAAAAAAAATATTAACAGTTGTTAATATTCAGGAACACTGAAAAGTTGAATATTTTTCTAGAGTATAGAATCCTTGTATTTGATATAGTCTGAATTAAAGGAGTGTCACTGCCCAGATGAGCATCGGTGGTCCGATGTACGGGCTTCAAACCCGTACCTGTCGTGAGGCAGAGTGGTTCGATTCTACCTGCTGGGCGAACTCTTCTTTGCATATATATCTTCATTAAAAAAATAAGGTATGTTTTATAGATCTTAACGAGAGTCATGATAAAAATTTTAGATTATATTTGTATTTTAATCTTCGACATTTAATATTTTTAAAGTCTCCCTTCATAATTAAAAAAATAGCATTAACAGTTGTTAATTTTCAGGAACACTGAAAAGTTAAATATGTTTCTAGATTGAATCCTTGTATTTGATACAGTCTGAATTAAACAAAGACTATCGCCCAGATGAGCGTCGGTGGTCCGATGTGCGGGCTTCAAACCCGTAGCTGTCGAGAGGAAGAGCGGTTCGATTCTGCCTTCTGGGCGAAGGCTACTTTGCATAAGTATTTTTATTAAAAAAATAAGATATGTTTTATAGATCTTAACTAGAGTCATGATAAAGATTTTAGATTATATTTGTATTTTAATCTTCGACATTTAATATTTTTAAAGTCTCCCTTCATAATTAAAAAAATAACATTAACAGTTGTTAATTTTCAGGAACACTGAAAAGTTAAATATTTTTCTAGATTGAATCCTTGTATTTGATATAGTCTGAATTAAACGAAGACAATCGCCCAGATGAGCGTCGGTGGTCCGATGTGCGGGCTTCAAACCCGTAGCTGTCGAGAGGCAGAGTGGTTCGATTCCGCCTTCTGGGCGAAGGCTACTTTGCATAAGTATTTTTATTAAAAAAAATAAGATATGTTTTATAGATCTTAACAAGAGTCATGATAAAGATTTTAGATTATATTTGTATTTTAATCTTCGACATTTAATATTTTTAAAGTCTCCCTTCATAATTAAAAAAATAACATTAACAGTTGTTAATTTTCAGGAACACTGAAAAGTTAAATATTTTTCTAGATTGAATCCTTGTATTTGATATAGTCTGAATTAAACGAAAACAATCGCCCAGATGAGCGTCGGTGGTCCGATGTGCGGGCTTCAAACCCGTAGCTGACGAGAGGCAGAGTGGTTCGATTCCGCCTTCTGGGCGAAGGCTACTTTGCATAAGTATTTTTATTAAAAAAATAAGATATGTTTTATAGATTTTACCGAGAGTCATGATAAATATTTTAGATTATATTTGTATTTTAATCTTCGACATTTAATATTTTTAAAGTCTCCCTTCATAATTAAAAAAAAACATTAACAGTTGTTAATTTTCAGGAACACTGAAAAGTTAAATATTTTTCTAGAATGAATCCTTGTATTTGATATAGTCTGAATTAAACGAAACCTATCGCCCAGATGAGCGTCGGTGGTCCGATGTGCGGGCTTCAAACCCGTAGCTGTCGAGAGGCAGAGTGGTTCGATTCCACCTTCTGGGCGAAGGCTACTTTGCATAAGTATTTTTATAAAAAAAAAATAAGATATGTTTTATAGATCTTAACGAGAGTCATGATAAAAGTTTTCGATTATAATTGTATTTTAATCCTCGGCATTTAATATTTTTAAAGTCTCCCTTCATAATTAAAAAAAAAATATTAACAGTTGTTAATATTCAGGAACACTGAAAAGTTGAATATTTTTCTAGAGTATAGAATCCTTGTATTTGATATAGTCTGAATTAAAGGAGTCTCACTGCCCAGATGAGCATCGGTGGTCCGATGTACGGGCTTCAAACCCGTACCTGTCGTGAGGCAGAGTGGTTCGATTCTACCTGCTGGGCGAACTCTACTTTGCATATATATCTTCATTAAAAAAATAAGGTATGTTTTATAGATCTTAACGAGAGTCATGATAAAAATTTTAGATTATATTTGTATTTTAATCTTCGACATTTAATATTTTTAAAGTCTCCCTTCATAATTAAAAAAATAGCATTAACAGTTGTTAATTTTCAGGAACACTGAAAAGTTAAATATGTTTCTAGATTGAATCCTTGTATTTGATACAGTCTGAATTAAACAAACACTATCGCCCAGATGAGCGTCGGTGGTCCGATGTGCGGGCTTCAAACCCGTAGCTGTCGAGAGGAAGAGCGGTTCGATTCTGCCTTCTGGGCGAAGGCTACTTTGCATAAGTATTTTTATTAAAAAAATAAGATATGTTTTATAGATTTTACCGAGAGTCATGATAAATATTTTAGATTATATTTGTATTTTAATCTTCGACATTTATGATTTTTAAAGTCTCCCTTCATAATTAAAAAAAAACATTAACAGTTGTTAATTTTCAGGAACACTGAAAAGTTAAATATTTTTCTAGAATGAATCCTTGTATTTGATATAGTCTGAATTAAACGAAACCTATCACCCAGATGAGCGTCGGTGGTCCGATGTGCGGGCTTCAAACCCGTAGCTGACGAGAGGCAGAGTGGTTCGATTCCGCCTTCTGGGCGAAGGCTACTTTGCATAAGTATTTTTATTAAAAAAATAAGATATGTTTTATAGATTTTACCGAGAGTCATGATAAATATTTTAGATTATATTTGTATTTTAATCTTCGACATTTATGATTTTTAAAGTCTCCCTTCATAATTAAAAAAAAACATTAACAGTTGTTAATTTTCAGGAACACTGAAAAGTTAAATATTTTTCTAGAATGAATCCTTGTATTTGATATAGTCTGAATTAAACGAAACCTATCCCCCAGATGAGCGTCGGTGGTCCGATGTTCGGGCTTCAAACCCGTAGCTGTCGAGAGGCAGAGTGGTTCGATTCCGCCTTCTGGGCGAAGGCTACTTTGCATAAATATTTTTATTAAAAAAATAAGATATGTTTTATAGATCTTAACGAGAGTCATGATAAAAATTTTAGATTATATTTGTATTTTAATCTTCGACATTTAATATTTTTAAAGTCTCCCTTCATAATTAAAAAAAACATTAACAGTTGTTAATTTTCAGGAACACTGAAAAGTTAAATATTTTTCTAGAATGAATCCTTGTATTTGATATAGTCTGAATTAAACGAAACCTATCGCCCAGATGAGCATCGGTGGTCCGATATCCGGGCTTCAAACCCGTAGCTGTCGAGAGGCAGAGTGGTTCGATTCCACCTTCTGGGCGAAGGCTACTTTGCATAAGTATTTTTATTAAAAAAAATAAGATATGTTTTATAGATCTTAACGAGAGTCATGATAAAGATTTTAGATTATATTTGTATTTTAATCTTCGACATTTAATATTTTTAAAGTCTCCCTTCATAATTAAAAAAATAACATTAACAGTTGTTAATTTTCAGGAACACTGAAAAGTTAAATATTTTTCTAGATTGAATCCTTGTATTTGATATAGTCTGAATTAAACGAAAACAATCGCCCAGATGAGCGTCGGTGGTCCGATGTGCGGGCTTCAAACCCGTAGCTGTCGAGAGGCAGAGTGGTTCGATTCCGCCTTCTGGGCGAAGGCTACTTTGCATAAGTATTTTTATTAAAAAAATAAGATATGTTTTATAGATTTTACCGAGAGTCATGATAAATATTTTAGATTATATTTGTATTTTAATCTTCGACATTTAATATTTTTAAAGTCTCCCTTCATAATTACAAAAAAACATTAACAGTTGTTAATTTTCAGGAACACTGAAAAGTTAAATATTTTTCTAGAATGAATCCTTGTATTTGATATAGTCTGAATTAAACGAAACCTGTCGCCCAGATGAGCGTCGGTGGTCCGTTGTGCGGGCTTCAAACCCGTAGCTGTCGAGAGGCAGAGTGGTTCGATTCCACCTTCTGGGCGAAGGCTACTTTGCATAAGTATTTTTATAAAAAAAAATAAGATATGTTTTATAGATCTTAACGAGAGTCATGATAAAAGTTTTCGATTATAATTGTATTTTAATCCTTGGCATTTAATATTTTTAAAGTCTCCCTTCATAATTAAAAAAAAACATTAACAGTTGTTAATTTTCAGGAACACTGAAAAGTTAAATATTTTTCTAGAATGAATCCTTGTATTTGATATAGTCTGAATTAAACAAAGACTATCGCCCAGATGAGCGTCGGTGGTCCGATGTGCGGGCTTCAAACCCGTAGCTGTCGAGAGGAACAGCGGTTCGATTCTGCCTTCTGGGCGAAGGCTACTTTGCATAAGTATTTTTATTAAAAAAATAAAATATGTTTTATAGATCTTAACTAGAGTCATGATAAAGATTTTAGATTATATTTGTATTTTAATCTTCGACATTTAATATTTTTAAAGTCTCCCTTCATAATTAAAAAAATAACATTAACAGTTGTTAATTTTCAGGAACACTGAAAAGTTAAATATTTTTCTAGATTGAATCATTGTATTTGATATAGTCTGAATTAAACGAAGACAATCGCCCAGATGAGAGTCGGTGGTCCGATCTGCGGGCTTCAAACCCGTAGCTGTAGAGAGGCAGAGTGGTTCGATTCCACCTTCTGGGCGAAGGCTACTTTGCATAAGTAATTTTATTGAAAAATAAGATATGTTTTATAGATCTTAATGAGGGTCATGATAAAAATTTTAGATTATATTTGTATTTTAATCTTCGACATTTAATATTTTTAAAGTCTCCCTTCATAATTAAAAAAAAAACATTAACAGTTGTTAATTTTCAGGAACACTGAAAAGTTAAATATTTTTCTAGAATGAATCCTTGTATTTGATATAGTCTGAATTAAACGAAACCTATCGCCCAGATGAGCGTCGGTGGTCCGATGTGCGGGCTTCAAACCCGTAGCTGTCGAGAGGCAGAGCGGTTCGATTCTGCCTTCTGGGCGAAGGCTACTTTGCGTAAGTATTTTTATTAAAAAAATAAGATATGTTTTATAGATCTTAACTAGAGTCATGATAAAGATTTTAGATTATATTTGTATTTTAATCTTCGACATTTAATATTTTTAAAGTCTCCCTTCATAATTAAAAAAATAACATTAACAGTTGTTAATTTTCAGGAACACTGAAAAGTTAAATATTTTTCTAGATTGAATCCTTGTATTTGATATAGTCTGAATTAAACGAAGTTTATCTCCCAGATGAGCGTCGGTGGTCCGATGTGCGGGCTTCAAACCCGTAGCTGTAGAGAGGCAGAGTGGTTCGATTCCACCTTCTGGGCGAAGGCTACTTTGCATAAGTAGTTTTATTAAAAAAATAAGATATGTTTTATAGATCTTAACTAGAGTCATGATAAAGATTTTAGATTATATTTGTATTTTAATCTTCGACATTTAATATTTTTAAAGTCTCCCTTCATAATTAAAAAAATAACATTAACAGTTGTTAATTTTCAGGAACACTGAAAAGTTAAATATTTTTCTAGAATGAATCCTTGTATTTGATGTAGTCTGAATTATACGAAACCTATCGCCCAGATTAGCGTCGGTGGTCCGATGTGCGGGCTTCAAACCCGTAGCTGTCGAGAGGCAGAGTGGTTCGATTACGCCTTCTGGGCGAAGGCTACTTTGCATAAATATTTTTATTAAAAAAATAAGATATGTTTTATAGATCTTAACGAGAGTCATGATAAAAATTTTAGATTATATTTGTATTTTAATCTTCGACATTTAATATTTTTAAAGTCTCCCTTCATAATTAAAAAAAAACATTAACAGTTGTTAATTTTCAGGAACACTGAAAAGTTAAATATTTTTCTAGAATGAATCCTTGTATTTGATATAGTCTGAATTAAACGAAACCTATCGCCCAGATGAGCGTCGGTGGTCCGATGTCCGGGCTTCAAACCCGTAGCTGTCGAGAGGCAGAGTGGTTCGATTCCACCTTCTGGGCGAAGGCTACTTTGCATAAGTATTTTTATAAAAAAAAATAAGATATGTTTTATAGATCTTAACGAGAGTCATGATAAAAGTTTTCGATTATAATTGTATTTTAATCCTCGGCATTTAATATTTTTAAAGTCTCCCTTCATAATTAAAAAAAAAATATTAACAGTTGTTAATATTCAGGAACACTGAAAAGTTGAATATTTTTCTAGAGTATAGAATCCTTGTATTTGATATAGTCTGAATTAAAGGAGTCTCACTGCCCAGATGAGCATCGGTGGTCCGATGTACGGGCTTCAAACCCGTACCTGTCGTGAGGCAGAGTGGTTCGATTCTACCTGCTGGGCGAACTCTACTTTGCATATATATCTTCATTAAAAAAATAAGGTATGTTTTATAGATCTTAACGAGAGTCATGATAAAAATTTTAGATTATATTTGTATTTTAATCTTCGACATTTAATATTTTTAAAGTCTCCCTTCATAATTAAAAAAATAGCATTAACAGTTGTTAATTTCCAGGAACACTGAAAAGTTAAATATTTTTCTAGATTGAATCCTTGTATTTGATACAGTCTGAATTAAACAAAGACTATCGCCCAGATGAGCGTCGGTGGTCCGATGTGCGGGCTTCAAACCCGTAGCTGTCGAGAGGAAGAGCGGTTCGATTCTGCCTTCTGGGCGATGGCTACTTTGCATAAGTATATTTATTAAAAAAATAAGATATGTTTTATAGATCTTAACTAGAGTCATGATAAAGATTTTAGATTATATTTGTATTTTAATCTTCGACATTTAATATTTTTAAAGTCTCCCTTCATAATTAAAAAAATAACATTAACAGTTGTTAATTTTCAGGAACACTGAAAAGTTAAATATTTTTCTAGATTGAATCCTTGTATTTTATATAGTCTGAATTAAACGAAGACAATCGCCCAGATGAGCGTCGGTGGTCCGATGTGCGGGCTTCAAACCCGTAGCTGTCGAGAGGCAGAGTGGTTCGATTCCGCCTTCTGGGCGAAGGCTACTTTGCATAAGTATTTTTATTAAAAAAAAATAAGATATGTTTTATAGATCTTAACAAGAGTCATGATAAAGATTTTAGATTATATTTGTATTTTAATCTTCGACATTTAATATTTTTAAAGTCTCCCTTCATAATTAAAAAAATAACATTAACAGTTGTTAATTTTCAGGAACACTGAAAAGTTAAATATTTTTCTAGATTGAATCCTTGTATTTGATATAGTCTGAATTAAACGAAAACAATCGCCCAGATGAGCGTCGGTGGTCCGATGTGCGGGCTTCAAACCCGTAGCTGACGAGAGGCAGAGTGGTTCGATTCCGCCTTCTGGGCGAAGGCTACTTTGCATAAGTATTTTTATTAAAAAAATAAGATATGTTTTATAGATTTTACCGAGAGTCATGAAAAATATTTTAGATTATATTTGTATTTTAATCTTCGACATTTAATATTTTTAAAGTCTCCCTTCATAATTAAAAAAATAACATTAACAGTTGTTAATTTTCAGGAACACTGAAAAGTTAAATATTTTTCTAGATTGAATCCTTGTATTTGATATAGTCTGAATTAAACGAAGCCTATCGCCCAGATGAGCGTCGGTGGTCCGATGTGCGGGCTTCAAACCCGTAGCTGTCGAGAGGCAGAGTAGTTCGATTCCGCCTTTTGGGCGAAGGCTACTTTGCATGAGTATTTTTATTAAAAAAATAAGATATGTTTTATAGATCTTACCGAGAGTCATGATAAATATTTTAGATTATATTTGTATTTTAATCTTCGACATTTAATATTTTTAAAGTCTCCCTTCATAATTAAAAAAAAACATTAACAGTTGTTAATTTTCAGGAACACTGAAAAGTTAAATATTTTTCTAGATTGAATCCTTGTATTTGATATAGTCTGAATTAAACGAAACCTATCGCCCAGATGAGCGTCGGTGGTCCGATGTGCGGGCTTCAAACCCGTAGCTGTCGAGAGGCAGAGTGGTTCGATTCCACCTTCTGGGCGAAGGCTACTTTGCATAAGTATTTTTATAAAAAAAAAATAAGATATGTTTTATAGATCTTAACGAGAGTCATGATAAAAGTTTTCGATTATAATTGTATTTTAATCCTCGGCATTTAATATTTTTAAAGTCTCCCTTCATAATTAAAAAAAAAATATTAACAGTTGTTAATATTCAGGAACACTGAAAAGTTGAATATTTTTCTAGAGTATAGAATCCTTGTATTTGATATAGTCTGAATTAAAGGAGTCTCACTGCCCAGATGAGCATCGGTGGTCCGATGTACGGGCTTCAAACCCGTACCTGTCGTGAGGCAGAGTGGTTCGATTCTACCTGCTGGGCGAACTCTACTTTGCATATATATCTTCATTAAAAAAATAAGGTATGTTTTATAGATCTTAACGAGAGTCATGATAAAAATTTTAGATTATATTTGTATTTTAATCTTCGACATTTAATATTTTTAAAGTCTCCCTTCATAATTAAAAAAATAGCATTAACAGTTGTTAATTTTCAGGAACACTGAAAAGTTAAATATGTTTCTAGATTGAATCCTTGTATTTGATACAGTCTGAATTAAACAAACACTATCGCCCAGATGAGCGTCGGTGGTCCGATGTGCGGGCTTCAAACCCGTAGCTGTCGAGAGGAAGAGCGGTTCGATTCTGCCTTCTGGGCGAAGGCTACTTTGCATAAGTATTTTTATTAAAAAAATAAGATATGTTTTATAGATTTTACCGAGAGTCATGATAAATATTTTAGATTATATTTGTATTTTAATCTTCGACATTTATGATTTTTAAAGTCTCCCTTCATAATTAAAAAAAAACATTAACAGTTGTTAATTTTCAGGAACACTGAAAAGTTAAATATTTTTCTAGAATGAATCCTTGTATTTGATATAGTCTGAATTAAACGAAACCTATCCCCCAGATGAGCGTCGGTGGTCCGATGTGCGGGCTTCAAACCCGTAGCTGACGAGAGGCAGAGTGGTTCGATTCCGCCTTCTGGGCGAAGGCTACTTTGCATAAGTATTTTTATTAAAAAAATAAGATATGTTTTATAGATTTTACCGAGAGTCATGATAAATATTTTAGATTATATTTGTATTTTAATCTTCGACATTTATGATTTTTAAAGTCTCCCTTCATAATTAAAAAAAAACATTAACAGTTGTTAATTTTCAGGAACACTGAAAAGTTAAATATTTTTCTAGAATGAATCCTTGTATTTGATATAGTCTGAATTAAACGAAACCTATCCCCCAGATGAGCGTCGGTGGTCCGATGTTCGGGCTTCAAACCCGTAGCTGTCGAGAGGCAGAGTGGTTCGATTCCGCCTTCTGGGCGAAGGCTACTTTGCATAAATATTTTTATTAAAAAAATAAGATATGTTTTATAGATCTTAACGAGAGTCATGATAAAAATTTTAGATTATATTTGTATTTTAATCTTCGACATTTAATATTTTTAAAGTCTCCCTTCATAATTAAAAAAAACATTAACAGTTGTTAATTTTCAGGAACACTGAAAAGTTAAATATTTTTCTAGAATGAATCCTTGTATTTGATATAGTCTGAATTAAACGAAACCTATCGCCCAGATGAGCATCGGTGGTCCGATATCCGGGCTTCAAACCCGTAGCTGTCGAGAGGCAGAGTGGTTCGATTCCACCTTCTGGGCGAAGGCTACTTTGCATAAGTATTTTTATTAAAAAAAATAAGATATGTTTTATAGATCTTAACGAGAGTCATGATAAAGATTTTAGATTATATTTGTATTTTAATCTTCGACATTTAATATTTTTAAAGTCTCCCTTCATAATTAAAAAAATAACATTAACAGTTGTTAATTTTCAGGAACACTGAAAAGTTAAATATTTTTCTAGATTGAATCCTTGTATTTGATATAGTCTGAATTAAACGAAAACAATCGCCCAGATGAGCGTCGGTGGTCCGATGTGCGGGCTTCAAACCCGTAGCTGTCGAGAGGCAGAGTGGTTCGATTCCGCCTTCTGGGCGAAGGCTACTTTGCATAAGTATTTTTATTAAAAAAATAAGATATGTTTTATAGATTTTACCGAGAGTCATGATAAATATTTTAGATTATATTTGTATTTTAATCTTCGACATTTAATATTTTTAAAGTCTCCCTTCATAATTACAAAAAAACATTAACAGTTGTTAATTTTCAGGAACACTGAAAAGTTAAATATTTTTCTAGAATGAATCCTTGTATTTGATATAGTCTGAATTAAACGAAACCTGTCGCCCAGATGAGCGTCGGTGGTCCGTTGTGCGGGCTTCAAACCCGTAGCTGTCGAGAGGCAGAGTGGTTCGATTCCACCTTCTGGGCGAAGGCTACTTTGCATAAGTATTTTTATAAAAAAAAATAAGATATGTTTTATAGATCTTAACGAGAGTCATGATAAAAGTTTTCGATTATAATTGTATTTTAATCCTTGGCATTTAATATTTTTAAAGTCTCCCTTCATAATTAAAAAAAAACATTAACAGTTGTTAATTTTCAGGAACACTGAAAAGTTAAATATTTTTCTAGAATGAATCCTTGTATTTGATATAGTCTGAATTAAACAAAGACTATCGCCCAGATGAGCGTCGGTGGTCCGATGTGCGGGCTTCAAACCCGTAGCTGTCGAGAGGAACAGCGGTTCGATTCTGCCTTCTGGGCGAAGGCTACTTTGCATAAGTATTTTTATTAAAAAAATAAAATATGTTTTATAGATCTTAACTAGAGTCATGATAAAGATTTTAGATTATATTTGTATTTTAATCTTCGACATTTAATATTTTTAAAGTCTCCCTTCATAATTAAAAAAATAACATTAACAGTTGTTAATTTTCAGGAACACTGAAAAGTTAAATATTTTCTAGATTGAATCATTGTATTTGATATAGTCTGAATTAAACGAAGACAATCGCCCAGATGAGAGTCGGTGGTCCGATCTGCGGGCTTCAAACCCGTAGCTGTAGAGAGGCAGAGTGGTTCGATTCCACCTTCTGGGCGAAGGCTACTTTGCATAAGTAATTTTATTGAAAAATAAGATATGTTTTATAGATCTTAATGAGGGTCATGATAAAAATTTTAGATTATATTTGTATTTTAATCTTCGACATTTAATATTTTTAAAGTCTCCCTTCATAATTAAAAAAAAAACATTAACAGTTGTTAATTTTCAGGAACACTGAAAAGTTAAATATTTTTCTAGAATGAATCCTTGTATTTGATATAGTCTGAATTAAACGAAACCTATCGCCCAGATGAGCGTCGGTGGTCCGATGTGCGGGCTTCAAACCCGTAGCTGTCGAGAGGCAGAGTGGTTCGATTCCGCCTTCTGGGCGAAGGCTACTTTGCATAAATATTTTTATTAAAAAAATAAGATATGTTTTATAGATCTTAACGAGAGTCATGATAAAAATTTTAGATTATATTTGTATTTTAATCTTCGACATTTAATATTTTTAAAGTCTCCCTTCATAATTAAAAAAAAACATTAACAGTTGTTAATTTTCAGGAACACTGAAAAGTTAAATATTTTTCTAGAATGAATCCTTGTATTTGATAAAGTCTGAATTAAACGAAATCTATCGCCCAGATGAGCGTCGGTGGTCCGATGTCCGGGCTTCAAACCCGTAGCTGTCGAGAGGCAGAGTGGTTCGATTCCACCTTCTGGGCGAAGGCTACTTTGCATAAGTATTTTTATAAAAAAAAATAAGATATGTTTTATAGATCTTAACGAGAGTCATGATAAAAGTTTTCGATTATAATTGTATTTTAATCCTCGGCATTTAATATTTTTAAAGTCTCCCTTCATAATTAAAAAAAAAATATTAACAGTTGTTAATATTCAGGAACACTGAAAAGTTGAATATTTTTCTAGAGTATAGAATCCTTGTATTTGATATAGTCTGAATTAAAGGAGTCTCACTGCCCAGATGAGCATCGGTGGTCCGATGTACGGGCTTCAAACCCGTACCTGTCGTGAGGCAGAGTGGTTCGATTCTACCTGCTGGGCGAACTCTACTTTGCATATATATCTTCATTAAAAAAATAAGGTATGTTTTATAGATCTTAACGAGAGTCATGATAAAAATTTTAGATTATATTTGTATTTTAATCTTCGACATTTAATATTTTTAAAGTCTCCCTTCATAATTAAAAAAATAGCATTAACAGTTGTTAATTTCCAGGAACACTGAAAAGTTAAATATTTTTCTAGATTGAATCCTTGTATTTGATACAGTCTGAATTAAACAAAGACTATCGCCCAGATGAGCGTCGGTGGTCCGATGTGCGGGCTTCAAACCCGTAGCTGTCGAGAGGAAGAGCGGTTCGATTCTGCCTTCTGGGCGATGGCTACTTTGCATAAGTATATTTATTAAAAAAATAAGATATGTTTTATAGATCTTAACTAGAGTCATGATAAAGATTTTAGATTATATTTGTATTTTAATCTTCGACATTTAATATTTTTAAAGTCTCCCTTCATAATTAAAAAAATAACATTAACAGTTGTTAATTTTCAGGAACACTGAAAAGTTAAATATTTTTCTAGATTGAATCCTTGTATTTTATATAGTCTGAATTAAACGAAGACAATCGCCCAGATGAGCGTCGGTGGTCCGATGTGCGGGCTTCAAACCCGTAGCTGTCGAGAGGCAGAGTGGTTCGATTCCGCCTTCTGGGCGAAGGCTACTTTGCATAAGTATTTTTATTAAAAAAAAATAAGATATGTTTTATAGATCTTAACAAGAGTCATGATAAAGATTTTAGATTATATTTGTATTTTAATCTTCGACATTTAATATTTTTAAAGTCTCCCTTCATAATTAAAAAAATAACATTAACAGTTGTTAATTTTCAGGAACACTGAAAAGTTAAATATTTTTCTAGATTGAATCCTTGTATTTGATATAGTCTGAATTAAACGAAAACAATCGCCCAGATGAGCGTCGGTGGTCCGATGTGCGGGCTTCAAACCCGTAGCTGACGAGAGGCAGAGTGGTTCGATTCCGCCTTCTGGGCGAAGGCTACTTTGCATAAGTATTTTTATTAAAAAAATAAGATATGTTTTATAGATTTTACCGAGAGTCATGATAAATATTTTAGATTATATTTGTATTTTAATCTTCGACATTTAATATTTTTAAAGTCTCCCTTCATAATTAAAAAAAAACATTAACAGTTGTTAATTTTCAGGAACACTGAAAAGTTAAATATTTTTCTAGAATGAATCCTTGTATTTGATATAGTCTGAATTAAACGAAACCTATCGCCCAGATGAGCATCGGTGGTCCGATATCCGGGCTTCAAACCCGTAGCTGTCGAGAGGCAGAGTGGTTCGATTCCACCTTCTGGGCGAAGGCTACTTTGCATAAGTATTTTTATTAAAAAAAATAAGATATGTTTTATAGATCTTAACGAGAGTCATGATAAAGATTTTAGATTATATTTGTATTTTAATCTTCGACATTTAATATTTTTAAAGTCTCCCTTCATAATTAAAAAAATAACATTAACAGTTGTTAATTTTCAGGAACACTGAAAAGTTAAATATTTTTCTAGATTGAATCCTTGTATTTGATATAGTCTGAATTAAACGAAAACAATCGCCCAGATGAGCGTCGGTGGTCCGATGTGCGGGCTTCAAACCCGTAGCTGTCGAGAGGCAGAGTGGTTCGATTCCGCCTTCTGGGCGAAGGCTACTTTGCATAAGTATGTTTATTAAAAAAATAAGATATGTTTTATAGATTTTACCGAGAGTCATGATAAATATTTTAGATTATATTTGTATTTTAATCTTCGACATTTAATATTTTTAAAGTCTCCCTTCATAATTAAAAAAATAGCATTAACAGTTGTTAATTTTCAGGAACACTGAAAAGTTAAATATTTTTCTAGAATGAATCCTTGTATTTGATATAGTCTGAATTAAACGAAACCTATCGCCCAGATGAGCGTCGGTGGTCCGTTGTGCGGGCTTCAAACCCGTAGCTGTCGAGAGGCAGAGTGGTTCGATTCCGCCTTCTGGGCGAAGGCTACTTTGCATAAATATTTTTATTAAAAAAATAAGATATGTTTTATAGATCTTAACGAGAGTCATGATAAAAATTTTAGATTATATTTGTATTTTAATCTTCGACATTTAATATTTTTAAAGTCTCCCTTCATAATTAAAAAAAAACATTAACAGTTGTTAATTTTCAGGAACACTGAAAAGTTAAATATTTTTCTAGATTGAATCCTTGTATTTGATACAGTCTGAATTAAACAAAGACTATCGCCCAGATGAGCGTCGGTGGTCCGATGTGAGGGCTTCAAACCCGTAGCTGTCGAGAGGCAGAGCGGTTCGATTCTGCCTTCTGGGCGAAGGCTACTTTGCATAAGTATTTTTATTAAAAAAATAAGATATGTTTTATAGATCTTAACTAGAGTCATGATAAAGATTTTAGATTATATTTGTATTTTAATCTTCGACATTTAATATTTTTAAAGTCTCCCTTCATAATTAAAAAAATAACATTAACAGTTATTAATTTTCAGGAACACTGAAAAGTTAAATATTTTTCTAGATTGAATCCTTGTATTTGATATAGTCTGAATTAAACAAAGTTTATCTCCCAGATGAGCGTCGGTGGTCCGATGTGCGGGCTTCAAACCCGTAGCTGTAGAGAGGCAGAGTGGTTCGATTCCACCTTCTGTGCGAAGGCTACTTTGCATAAGTAGTTTTATTAAAAAAATAAGATATGTTTTATAGATCTTAACTAGAGTCATGATAAAGATTTTAGATTATATTTGTATTTTATTCTTCGACATTTAATATTTTTAAAGTCTCCCTTCATAATTAAAAAAATAACATTAACAGTTGTTAATTTTCAGGAACACTGAAAAGTTAAATATTTTTCTAGATTGAATCCTTGTATTTGATATAGTCTGAATTAAACGAAACCTATCGCCCAGATGAGCGTCGGTGGTCCGATGTGCGGGCTTCAAACCCGTAGCTGTCGAGAGGCAGAGTGGTTCGATTCCACCTTCTGGGCGAAGGCTACTTTGCATAAGTATTTTTATAAAAAAAAAATAAGATATGTTTTATAGATCTTAACGAGAGTCATGATAAAAGTTTTCGATTATAATTGTATTTTAATCCTCGGCATTTAATATTTTTAAAGTCTCCCTTCATAATTAAAAAAAAACATTAACAGTTGTTAATTTTCAGGAACACTGAAAAGTTAAATATTTTTCTAGAATGAATCCTTGTATTTGATATAGTCTGAATTAAACAAAGACTATCGCCCAGATGAGCGTCGGTGGTCCGATGTGCGGGCTTCAAACCCGTAGCTGTCGAGAGGAACAGCGGTTCGATTCTGCCTTCTGGGCGAAGGCTACTTTGCATAAGTATTTTTATTAAAAAAATAAGATATGTTTTATAGATCTTAACTAGAGTCATGATAAAGATTTTAGATTATATTTGTATTTTAATCTTCGACATTTAATATTTTTAAAGTCTCCCTTCATAATTAAAAAAATAACATTAACAGTTGTTAATTTTCAGGAACACTGAAAAGTTAAATATTTTTCTAGATAGAATCATTGTATTTGATATAGTCTGAATTAAACGAAGACAATCGCCCAGATGAGCGTCGGTGGTCCGATCTGCGGGCTTTAAACCCGTAGCTGTAGAGAGGCAGAGTGGTTCGATTCCACCTTCTGGGCGAAGGCTACTTTGCATAAGTAATTTTATTGAAAAATAAGATATGTTTTATAGATCTTAATGAGGGTCATGATAAAAATTTTAGATTATATTTGTATTTTAATCTTCGACATTTAATATTTTTAAAGTCTCCCTTCATAATTAAAAAAAAAAACATTAACAGTTGTTAATTTTCAGGAACACTGAAAAGTTAAATATTTTTCTAGATTGAATCCTTGTATTTCATATAGTCTGAATTAAACGAAGTCTATCTCCCAGATGAGCGTCGGTGGTCCGATGTGCGGGCTTCAAACCCGTAGCTGTAGAGAGGCAGAGTGGTTCGATTCCACCTTCTGGGCGAAGGCTACTTTGCATAAGTAATTTTATTGAAAAATAAGATATGTTTTATAGATCTTAATGAGAGTCATGATAAAAATTTTAGATTATATTTGTATTTTAATCTTCGACTTTTAATATTTTTAAAGTCTCCCTTCATAATTAAAAAAATAACATTAACAGTTGTTAATTTTCAGAATACTGAAAAGTTAAATATTTTTCTAGATTGAATCCTTGTATTTGATATAGTCTGAATTAAACGAAGTCTATCGCCAAGATGAGCGTCGGTGGTCCGATGTGCGGGCTTCAAACCCGTAGCTGTAGAGAGGCAGAGTGGTTCGATTCTACCTTCTGGGCGAAGGCTACTTTGTATAAGTAATTTTATTAAAAAATAAGATATGTTTTATAGATCTTAACTAGAGTCATGATAAAGATTTTAGATTATATTTGTATTTTAATCTTCGACATTTAATATTTTTAAAGTCTCCCTTCATAATTAAAAAAATAACATTAACAGTTGTTAATTTTCAGGAACACTGAAAAGTTAAATATTTTTCTAGATTGAATCCTTGTATTTTATATAGTCTGAATTAAACGAAGACAATCGCCCAGATGAGCGTCGGTGGTCCGATGTGCGGGCTTCAAACCCGTAGCTGTCGAGAGGCAGAGTGGTTCGATTCCGCCTTCTGGGCGAAGGCTACTTTGCATAAGTATTTTTATTAAAAAAAAATAAGATATGTTTTATAGATCTTAACAAGAGTCATGATAAAGATTTTAGATTATATTTGTATTTTAATCTTCGACATTTAATATTTTTAAAGTCTCCCTTCATAATTAAAAAAATAACATTAACAGTTGTTAATTTTCAGGAACACTGAAAAGTTAAATATTTTTCTAGATTGAATCCTTGTATTTGATATAGTCTGAATTAAACGAAAACAATCGCCCAGATGAGCGTCGGTGGTCCGATGTGCGGGCTTCAAACCCGTAGCTGACGAGAGGCAGAGTGGTTCGATTCCGCCTTCTGGGCGAAGGCTACTTTGCATAAGTATTTTTATTAAAAAAATAAGATATGTTTTATAGATTTTACCGAGAGTCATGAAAAATATTTTAGATTATATTTGTATTTTAATCTTCGACATTTAATATTTTTAAAGTCTCCCTTCATAATTAAAAAAATAACATTAACAGTTGTTAATTTTCAGGAACACTGAAAAGTTAAATATTTTTCTAGATTGAATCCTTGTATTTGATATAGTCTGAATTAAACGAAGCCTATCGCCCAGATGAGCGTCGGTGGTCCGATGTGCGGGCTTCAAACCCGTAGCTGTCGAGAGGCAGAGTAGTTCGATTCCGCCTTTTGGGCGAAGGCTACTTTGCATGAGTATTTTTATTAAAAAAATAAGATATGTTTTATAGATCTTACCGAGAGTCATGATAAATATTTTAGATTATATTTGTATTTTAATCTTCGACATTTAATATTTTTAAAGTCTCCCTTCATAATTAAAAAAAAACATTAACAGTTGTTAATTTTCAGGAACACTGAAAAGTTAAATATTTTTCTAGATTGAATCCTTGTATTTGATATAGTCTGAATTAAACGAAACCTATCGCCCAGATG
Organism: Maratus speculifer; assembly: GCA_964019185.1. Taxonomy (NCBI): domain Eukaryota; kingdom Metazoa; phylum Arthropoda; class Arachnida; order Araneae; family Salticidae; genus Maratus; species Maratus speculifer. The sequence continues at coordinate 180,581,915 of OZ025303.1, forward strand.
AGCGTCGGTGGTCCGATGTGCGGGCTTCAAACCCGTAGCTGTCGAGAGGCAGAGTGGTTCGATTCCACCTTCTGGGCGAAGGCTACTTTGCATAAGTATTTTTATAAAAAAAAAATAAGATATGTTTTATAGATCTTAACGAGAGTCATGATAAAAGTTTTCGATTATAATTGTATTTTAATCCTCGGCATTTAATATTTTTAAAGTCTCCCTTCATAATTAAAAAAAAAATATTAACAGTTGTTAATATTCAGGAACACTGAAAAGTTGAATATTTTTCTAGAGTATAGAATCCTTGTATTTGATATAGTCTGAATTAAAGGAGTCTCACTGCCCAGATGAGCATCGGTGGTCCGATGTACGGGCTTCAAACCCGTACCTGTCGTGAGGCAGAGTGGTTCGATTCTACCTGCTGGGCGAACTCTACTTTGCATATATATCTTCATTAAAAAAATAAGGTATGTTTTATAGATCTTAACGAGAGTCATGATAAAAATTTTAGATTATATTTGTATTTTAATCTTCGACATTTAATATTTTTAAAGTCTCCCTTCATAATTAAAAAAATTGCATTAACAGTTGTTAATTTTCAGAACACTGAAAAGTTAAATATGTTTCTAGATTGAATCCTTGTATTTGATACAGTCTGAATTAAACAAACACTATCGCCCAGATGAGCGTCGGTGGTCCGATGTGCGGGCTTCAAACCCGTAGCTGTCGAGAGGAAGAGCGGTTCGATTCTGCCTTCTGGGCGAAGGCTACTTTGCATAAGTATTTTTATTAAAAAAATAAGATATGTTTTATAGATTTTACCGAGAGTCATGATAAATATTTTAGATTATATTTGTATTTTAATCTTCGACATTTATGATTTTTAAAGTCTCCCTTCATAATTAAAAAAAAACATTAACAGTTGTTAATTTTCAGGAACACTGAAAAGTTAAATATTTTTCTAGAATGAATCCTTGTATTTGATATAGTCTGAATTAAACGAAACCTATCCCCCAGATGAGCGTCGGTGGTCCGATGTGCGGGCTTCAAACCCGTAGCTGACGAGAGGCAGAGTGGTTCGATTCCGCCTTCTGGGCGAAGGCTACTTTGCATAAGTATTTTTATTAAAAAAATAAGATATGTTTTATAGATTTTACCGAGAGTCATGATAAATATTTTAGATTATATTTGTATTTTAATCTTCGACATTTATGATTTTTAAAGTCTCCCTTCATAATTAAAAAAAAACATTAACAGTTGTTAATTTTCAGGAACACTGAAAAGTTAAATATTTTTCTAGAATGAATCCTTGTATTTGATATAGTCTGAATTAAACGAAACCTATCCCCCAGATGAGCGTCGGTGGTCCGATGTTCGGGCTTCAAACCCGTAGCTGTCGAGAGGCAGAGTGGTTCGATTCCGCCTTCTGGGCGAAGGCTACTTTGCATAAATATTTTTATTAAAAAAATAAGATATGTTTTATAGATCTTAACGAGAGTCATGATAAAAATTTTAGATTATATTTGTATTTTAATCTTCGACATTTAATATTTTTAAAGTCTCCCTTCATAATTAAAAAAAACATTAACAGTTGTTAATTTTCAGGAACACTGAAAAGTTAAATATTTTTCTAGAATGAATCCTTGTATTTGATATAGTCTGAATTAAACGAAACCTATCGCCCAGATGAGCATCGGTGGTCCGATATCCGGGCTTCAAACCCGTAGCTGTCGAGAGGCAGAGTGGTTCGATTCCACCTTCTGGGCGAAGGCTACTTTGCATAAGTATTTTTATTAAAAAAAATAAGATATGTTTTATAGATCTTAACGAGAGTCATGATAAAGATTTTAGATTATATTTGTATTTTAATCTTCGACATTTAATATTTTTAAAGTCTCCCTTCATAATTAAAAAAATAACATTAACAGTTGTTAATTTTCAGGAACACTGAAAAGTTAAATATTTTTCTAGATTGAATCCTTGTATTTGATATAGTCTGAATTAAACGAAAACAATCGCCCAGATGAGCGTCGGTGGTCCGATGTGCGGGCTTCAAACCCGTAGCTGTCGAGAGGCAGAGTGGTTCGATTCCGCCTTCTGGGCGAAGGCTACTTTGCATAAGTATTTTTATTAAAAAAATAAGATATGTTTTATAGATTTTACCGAGAGTCATGATAAATATTTTAGATTATATTTGTATTTTAATCTTCGACATTTAATATTTTTAAAGTCTCCCTTCATAATTACAAAAAAACATTAACAGTTGTTAATTTTCAGGAACACTGAAAAGTTAAATATTTTTCTAGAATGAATCCTTGTATTTGATATAGTCTGAATTAAACGAAACCTGTCGCCCAGATGAGCGTCGGTGGTCCGTTGTGCGGGCTTCAAACCCGTAGCTGTCGAGAGGCAGAGTGGTTCGATTCCACCTTCTGGGCGAAGGCTACTTTGCATAAGTATTTTTATAAAAAAAAATAAGATATGTTTTATAGATCTTAACGAGAGTCATGATAAAAGTTTTCGATTATAATTGTATTTTAATCCTTGGCATTTAATATTTTTAAAGTCTCCCTTCATAATTAAAAAAAAACATTAACAGTTGTTAATTTTCAGGAACACTGAAAAGTTAAATATTTTTCTAGAATGAATCCTTGTATTTGATATAGTCTGAATTAAACAAAGACTATCGCCCAGATGAGCGTCGGTGGTCCGATGTGCGGGCTTCAAACCCGTAGCTGTCGAGAGGAACAGCGGTTCGATTCTGCCTTCTGGGCGAAGGCTACTTTGCATAAGTATTTTTATTAAAAAAATAAAATATGTTTTATAGATCTTAACTAGAGTCATGATAAAGATTTTAGATTATATTTGTATTTTAATCTTCGACATTTAATATTTTTAAAGTCTCCCTTCATAATTAAAAAAATAACATTAACAGTTGTTAATTTTCAGGAACACTGAAAAGTTAAATATTTTCTAGATTGAATCATTGTATTTGATATAGTCTGAATTAAACGAAGACAATCGCCCAGATGAGAGTCGGTGGTCCGATCTGCGGGCTTCAAACCCGTAGCTGTAGAGAGGCAGAGTGGTTCGATTCCACCTTCTGGGCGAAGGCTACTTTGCATAAGTAATTTTATTGAAAAATAAGATATGTTTTATAGATCTTAATGAGGGTCATGATAAAAATTTTAGATTATATTTGTATTTTAATCTTCGACATTTAATATTTTTAAAGTCTCCCTTCATAATTAAAAAAAAAACATTAACAGTTGTTAATTTTCAGGAACACTGAAAAGTTAAATATTTTTCTAGAATGAATCCTTGTATTTGATATAGTCTGAATTAAACGAAACCTATCGCCCAGATGAGCGTCGGTGGTCCGATGTGCGGGCTTCAAACCCGTAGCTGTCGAGAGGCAGAGCGGTTCGATTCTGCCTTCTGGGCGAAGGCTACTTTGCGTAAGTATTTTTATTAAAAAAATAAGATATGTTTTATAGATCTTAACTAGAGTCATGATAAAGATTTTAGATTATATTTGTATTTTAATCTTCGACATTTAATATTTTTAAAGTCTCCCTTCATAATTAAAAAAATAACATTAACAGTTGTTAATTTTCAGGAACACTGAAAAGTTAAATATTTTTCTAGATTGAATCCTTGTATTTGATATAGTCTGAATTAAACGAAGTTTATCTCCCAGATGAGCGTCGGTGGTCCGATGTGCGGGCTTCAAACCCGTAGCTGTAGAGAGGCAGAGTGGTTCGATTCCACCTTCTGGGCGAAGGCTACTTTGCATAAGTAGTTTTATTAAAAAAATAAGATATGTTTTATAGATCTTAACTAGAGTCATGATAAAGATTTTAGATTATATTTGTATTTTAATCTTCGACATTTAATATTTTTAAAGTCTCCCTTCATAATTAAAAAAATAACATTAACAGTTGTTAATTTTCAGGAACACTGAAAAGTTAAATATTTTTCTAGAATGAATCCTTGTATTTGATGTAGTCTGAATTAAACGAAACCTATCGCCCAGATTAGCGTCGGTGGTCCGATGTGCGGGCTTCAAACCCGTAGCTGTCGAGAGGCAGAGTGGTTCGATTCCGCCTTCTGGGCGAAGGCTACTTTGCATAAATATTTTTATTAAAAAAATAAGATATGTTTTATAGATCTTAACGAGAGTCATGATAAAAATTTTAGATTATATTTGTATTTTAATCTTCGACATTTAATATTTTTAAAGTCTCCCTTCATAATTAAAAAAAAACATTAACAGTTGTTAATTTTCAGGAACACTGAAAAGTTAAATATTTTTCTAGAATGAATCCTTGTATTTGATATAGTCTGAATTAAACGAAACCTATCGCCCAGATGAGCGTCGGTGGTCCGATGTCCGGGCTTCAAACCCGTAGCTGTCGAGAGGCAGAGTGGTTCGATTCCACCTTCTGGGCGAAGGCTACTTTGCATAAGTATTTTTATAAAAAAAAATAAGATATGTTTTATAGATCTTAACGAGAGTCATGATAAAAGTTTTCGATTATAATTGTATTTTAATCCTCGGCATTTAATATTTTTAAAGTCTCCCTTCATAATTAAAAAAAAAATATTAACAGTTGTTAATATTCAGGAACACTGAAAAGTTGAATATTTTTCTAGAGTATAGAATCCTTGTATTTGATATAGTCTGAATTAAAGGAGTCTCACTGCCCAGATGAGCATCGGTGGTCCGATGTACGGGCTTCAAACCCGTACCTGTCGTGAGGCAGAGTGGTTCGATTCTACCTGCTGGGCGAACTCTACTTTGCATATATATCTTCATTAAAAAAATAAGGTATGTTTTATAGATCTTAACGAGAGTCATGATAAAAATTTTAGATTATATTTGTATTTTAATCTTCGACATTTAATATTTTTAAAGTCTCCCTTCATAATTAAAAAAATAGCATTAACAGTTGTTAATTTCCAGGAACACTGAAAAGTTAAATATTTTTCTAGATTGAATCCTTGTATTTGATACAGTCTGAATTAAACAAAGACTATCGCCCAGATGAGCGTCGGTGGTCCGATGTGCGGGCTTCAAACCCGTAGCTGTCGAGAGGAAGAGCGGTTCGATTCTGCCTTCTGGGCGATGGCTACTTTGCATAAGTATATTTATTAAAAAAATAAGATATGTTTTATAGATCTTAACTAGAGTCATGATAAAGATTTTAGATTATATTTGTATTTTAATCTTCGACATTTAATATTTTTAAAGTCTCCCTTCATAATTAAAAAAATAACATTAACAGTTGTTAATTTTCAGGAACACTGAAAAGTTAAATATTTTTCTAGATTGAATCCTTGTATTTTATATAGTCTGAATTAAACGAAGACAATCGCCCAGATGAGCGTCGGTGGTCCGATGTGCGGGCTTCAAACCCGTAGCTGTCGAGAGGCAGAGTGGTTCGATTCCGCCTTCTGGGCGAAGGCTACTTTGCATAAGTATTTTTATTTAAAAAAAATAAGATATGTTTTATAGATCTTAACAAGAGTCATGATAAAGATTTTAGATTATATTTGTATTTTAATCTTCGACATTTAATATTTTTAAAGTCTCCCTTCATAATTAAAAAAATAACATTAACAGTTGTTAATTTTCAGGAACACTGAAAAGTTAAATATTTTTCTAGATTGAATCCTTGTATTTGATATAGTCTGAATTAAACGAAAACAATCGCCCAGATGAGCGTCGGTGGTCCGATGTGCGGGCTTCAAACCCGTAGCTGACGAGAGGCAGAGTGGTTCGATTCCGCCTTCTGGGCGAAGGCTACTTTGCATAAGTATTTTTATTAAAAAAATAAGATATGTTTTATAGATTTTACCGAGAGTCATGATAAATATTTTAGATTATATTTGTATTTTAATCTTCGACATTTAATATTTTTAAAGTCTCCCTTCATAATTAAAAAAAAACATTAACAGTTGTTAATTTTCAGGAACACTGAAAAGTTAAATATTTTTCTAGAATGAATCCTTGTATTTGATATAGTCTGAATTAAACGAAACCTATCGCCCAGATGAGCATCGGTGGTCCGATATCCGGGCTTCAAACCCGTAGCTGTCGAGAGGCAGAGTGGTTCGATTCCACCTTCTGGGCGAAGGCTACTTTGCATAAGTATTTTTATTAAAAAAAATAAGATATGTTTTATAGATCTTAACGAGAGTCATGATAAAGATTTTAGATTATATTTGTATTTTAATCTTCGACATTTAATATTTTTAAAGTCTCCCTTCATAATTAAAAAAATAACATTAACAGTTGTTAATTTTCAGGAACACTGAAAAGTTAAATATTTTTCTAGATTGAATCCTTGTATTTGATATAGTCTGAATTAAACGAAAACAATCGCCCAGATGAGCGTCGGTGGTCCGATGTGCGGGCTTCAAACCCCTAGCTGTCGAGAGGCAGAGTGGTTCGATTCCGCCTTCTGGGCGAAGGCTACTTTGCATAAGTATGTTTATTAAAAAAATAAGATATGTTTTATAGATTTTACCGAGAGTCATGATAAATATTTTAGATTATATTTGTATTTTAATCTTCGACATTTAATATTTTTAAAGTCTCCCTTCATAATTAAAAAAATAGCATTAACAGTTGTTAATTTTCAGGAACACTGAAAAGTTAAATATTTTTCTAGAATGAATCCTTGTATTTGATATAGTCTGAATTAAACGAAACCTATCGCCCAGATGAGCGTCGGTGGTCCGTTGTGCGGGCTTCAAACCCGTAGCTGTCGAGAGGCAGAGTGGTTCGATTCCGCCTTCTGGGCGAAGGCTACTTTGCATAAATATTTTTATTAAAAAAATAAGATATGTTTTATAGATCTTAACGAGAGTCATGATAAAAATTTTAGATTATATTTGTATTTTAATCTTCGACATTTAATATTTTTAAAGTCTCCCTTCATAATTAAAAAAAAACATTAACAGTTGTTAATTTTCAGGAACACTGAAAAGTTAAATATTTTTCTAGATTGAATCCTTGTATTTGATACAGTCTGAATTAAACAAAGACTATCGCCCAGATGAGCGTCGGTGGTCCGATGTGAGGGCTTCAAACCCGTAGCTGTCGAGAGGCAGAGCGGTTCGATTCTGCCTTCTGGGCGAAGGCTACTTTGCATAAGTATTTTTATTAAAAAAATAAGATATGTTTTATAGATCTTAACTAGAGTCATGATAAAGATTTTAGATTATATTTGTATTTTAATCTTCGACATTTAATATTTTTAAAGTCTCCCTTCATAATTAAAAAAATAACATTAACAGTTATTAATTTTCAGGAACACTGAAAAGTTAAATATTTTTCTAGATTGAATCCTTGTATTTGATATAGTCTGAATTAAACAAAGTTTATCTCCCAGATGAGCGTCGGTGGTCCGATGTGCGGGCTTCAAACCCGTAGCTGTAGAGAGGCAGAGTGGTTCGATTCCACCTTCTGTGCGAAGGCTACTTTGCATAAGTAGTTTTATTAAAAAAATAAGATATGTTTTATAGATCTTAACTAGAGTCATGATAAAGATTTTAGATTATATTTGTATTTTATTCTTCGACATTTAATATTTTTAAAGTCTCCCTTCATAATTAAAAAAATAACATTAACAGTTGTTAATTTTCAGGAACACTGAAAAGTTAAATATTTTTCTAGATTGAATCCTTGTATTTGATATAGTCTGAATTAAACGAAACCTATCGCCCAGATGAGCGTCGGTGGTCCGATGTGCGGGCTTCAAACCCGTAGCTGTCGAGAGGCAGAGTGGTTCGATTCCACCTTCTGGGCGAAGGCTACTTTGCATAAGTATTTTTATAAAAAAAAAATAAGATATGTTTTATAGATCTTAACGAGAGTCATGATAAAAGTTTTCGATTATAATTGTATTTTAATCCTCGGCATTTAATATTTTTAAAGTCTCCCTTCATAATTAAAAAAAAACATTAACAGTTGTTAATTTTCAGGAACACTGAAAAGTTAAATATTTTTCTAGAATGAATCCTTGTATTTGATATAGTCTGAATTAAACAAAGACTATCGCCCAGATGAGCGTCGGTGGTCCGATGTGCGGGCTTCAAACCCGTAGCTGTCGAGAGGAACAGCGGTTCGATTCTGCCTTCTGGGCGAAGGCTACTTTGCATAAGTATTTTTATTAAAAAAATAAGATATGTTTTATAGATCTTAACTAGAGTCATGATAAAGATTTTAGATTATATTTGTATTTTAATCTTCGACATTTAATATTTTTAAAGTCTCCCTTCATAATTAAAAAAATAACATTAACAGTTGTTAATTTTCAGGAACACTGAAAAGTTAAATATTTTTCTAGATAGAATCATTGTATTTGATATAGTCTGAATTAAACGAAGACAATCGCCCAGATGAGCGTCGGTGGTCCGATCTGCGGGCTTTAAACCCGTAGCTGTAGAGAGGCAGAGTGGTTCGATTCCACCTTCTGGGCGAAGGCTACTTTGCATAAGTAATTTTATTGAAAAATAAGATATGTTTTATAGATCTTAATGAGGGTCATGATAAAAATTTTAGATTATATTTGTATTTTAATCTTCGACATTTAATATTTTTAAAGTCTCCCTTCATAATTAAAAAAAAAAACATTAACAGTTGTTAATTTTCAGGAACACTGAAAAGTTAAATATTTTTCTAGATTGAATCCTTGTATTTCATATAGTCTGAATTAAACGAAGTCTATCTCCCAGATGAGCGTCGGTGGTCCGATGTGCGGGCTTCAAACCCGTAGCTGTAGAGAGGCAGAGTGGTTCGATTCCACCTTCTGGGCGAAGGCTACTTTGCATAAGTAATTTTATTGAAAAATAAGATATGTTTTATAGATCTTAATGAGCGTCATGATAAAAATTTTAGATTATATTTGTATTTTAATCTTCGACTTTTAATATTTTTAAAGTCTCCCTTCATAATTAAAAAAATAACATTAACAGTTGTTAATTTTCAGAATACTGAAAAGTTAAATATTTTTCTAGATTGAATCCTTGTATTTGATATAGTCTGAATTAAACGAAGTCTATCGCCAAGATGAGCGTCGGTGGTCCGATGTGCGGGCTTCAAACCCGTAGCTGTAGAGAGGCAGAGTGGTTCGATTCTACCTTCTGGGCGAAGGCTACTTTGTATAAGTAATTTTATTAAAAAATAAGATATGTTTTATAGATCTTAATGAGGGTCATGATAAAAATTTTAGATTATATTTGTATTTTAATCTTCGACATTTAATATTTTTAAAGTCTCCCTTCATAATTAAAAAAATAGCATTAACAGTTGTTAATTTTCAGGAACACTGAAAAGTTAAATATTTTTCTAGATTGAATCCTTGTATTTGATACAGTCTGAATTAAACAAAGACTATCGCCCAGATGAGCGTCGGTGGTCCGATGTGCGGGCTTCAAACCCGTAACTGTCGACAGGCAGAGTGGTTCGATTCCGCCTTCTGGGCGAAGGCTACTTTGCATAAGTATTTTTATTAAAAAAATAAGATATGTTTTATAGATCTTAACGAGAGTCATGATAAAAATTTTAGATTATATTTGTATTTTAATCTTCGACATTTAATATTTTTAAAGTCTCCCTTCATAATTAAAAAAAAAACATTAACAGTTGTTAATTTTCAGAATACTGAAAAGTTAAATATTTTTCTAGATTGAATCCTTGTATTTCATATAGTCTGAATTAAACGAAACTTACCGCCCAGATGAGCGTCGGTGGTCCGATGTACGGGCTTCAAACCCGTAGCTGTCGAGCGGCAGAGCGGTTCGATTCTGCCTTCTGGGCGAAGGCTACTTTGCATAAGTATTTTTACTAAAAAAATAAGATATGTTTTATAGATCTTAACTAGAGTCATGATAAAGATTTTAAATTATATTTGTATTTTAATCTTCGACATTTAATATTTTTAAAGTCTCCCTTCATAATTAAAAAAATAACATTAACAGTTGTTAATTTTCAGGAACACTGAAAAGTTAAATATTTTTCTAGATTGAATCCTTGTATTTGATATAGTCAGAATTAAACGAAGACAATCGCCCAGATGAGCGTCGGTGGTCCGATGTGCGGGCTTCAAACCCGTAACTGTCGACAGGCAGAGTGGTTCGATTCCGCCTTCTGGGCGAAGGCTACTTTGCATAAGTATTTTTATTAAAAAAATAAGATATGTTTTATAGATCTTAACGAGAATCATGATAAAAATTTTAGATTATATTTGTATTTTAATCTTCGACATTTAATATTTTTAAAGTCTCCCTTCATAATTAAAAAAAACATTAACAGTTGTTAATTTTCAGGAACACTGAAAAGTTAAATATTTTTCTAGAATGAATCCTTGTATTTATATAGTCTGAATTAAACGAAAACTATCGCCCAGATGAGCGTCGGTGATCCGATGTGCGGGCTTCAAACCCGTAGCTGTCGAGAGGCAGAGTGGTTCGATTCCACCTTCTGGGCGAAGGCTACTTTGCATAAGTATTTTTATTAAAAAAATAAGATATGTTTTATAGATCTTAACGAGAGTCATGATAAAAATTTTAGATTATATTTGTATTTTAATCTTCGACATTTAATATTTTTAAAGTCTCCCTTCATAATTAAAAAAATAACATTAACAGTTGTTAATTTTCAGGAACACTGAAAAGTTAAATATTTTTCTAGATTGAATCCTTGTATTTGATATAGTCTGAATTAAACGAAGCCTATCGCCCAGATGAGCGTCGGTGGTCCGATGTGCGGGCTTCAAACCCGTAGCTGTCGAGAGGCAGAGTAGTTCGATTCCGCCTTCTGGGCGAAGGCTACTTTGCATGAGTATTTTTATTAAAAAAATAAGATATGTTTTATAGATCTTACCGAGAGTCATGATAAATATTTTAGATTATATTTGTATTTTAATGTTCGACATTTAATATTTTTAAAGTCTCCCTTCATAATTAAAAAAAAACATTAACAGTTGTTAATTTTCAGGAACACTGAAAAGTTAAATATATTTCTAGATTGAATCCTTGTATTTGATATAGTCTGAATTAAACGAAACCTATCGCCCAGATGAGCGTCGGTGGTCCGATGTGCGGGCTTCAAACCCGTAGCTGTCGAGAGGCAGAGTGGTTCGATTCCACCTTCTGGGCGAAGGCTACTTTGCATAAGTATTTTTATAAAAAAAAATAAGATATGTTTTATAGATCTTAACGAGAGTCATGATAAAAGTTTTCGATTATAATTGTATTTTAATCCTCGGCATTTAATATTTTTAAAGTCTCCCTTCATAATTAAAAAAAAAATATTAACAGTTGTTAATATTCAGGAACACTGAAAAGTTGAATATTTTTCTAGAGTATAGAATCCTTGTATTTGATATAGTCTGAATTAAAGGAGTCTCACTGCCCAGATGAGCATCGGTGGTCCGATGTACGGGCTTCAAACCCGTACCTGTCGTGAGGCAGAGTGGTTCGATTCTACCTGCTGGGCGAACTCTACTTTGCATATATATCTTCATTAAAAAAATAAGGTATGTTTTATAGATCTTAACGAGAGTCATGATAAAAATTTTAGATTATATTTGTATTTTAATCTTCGACATTTAATATTTTTAAAGTCTCCCTTCATAATTAAAAAAATAGCATTAACAGTTGTTAATTTCCAGGAACACTGAAAAGTTAAATATTTTTCTAGATTGAATCCTTGTATTTGATACAGTCTGAATTAAATAAAGACTATCGCCCAGATGAGCGTCGGTGGTCCGATGTGCGGGCTTCAAACCCGTAGCTGTCGAGAGGAAGAGCGGTTCGATTCTGCCTTCTGGGCGATGGCTACTTTGCATAAGTATATTTATTAAAAAAATAAGATATGTTTTATAGATCTTAACTAGAGTCATGATAAAGATTTTAGATTATATTTGTATTTTAATCTTCGACATTTAATATTTTTAAAGTCTCCCTTCATAATTAAAAAAATAACATTAACAGTTGTTAATTTTCAGGAACACTGAAAAGTTAAATATTTTTCTAGATTGAATCCTTGTATTTTATATAGTCTGAATTAAACGAAGACAATCGCCCAGATGAGCGTCGGTGGTCCGATGTGCGGGCTTCAAACCCGTAGCTGTCGAGAGGCAGAGTGGTTCGATTCCGCCTTCTGGGCGAAGGCTACTTTGCATAAGTATTTTTATTAAAAAAAAATAAGATATGTTTTATAGATCTTAACAAGAGTCATGATAAAGATTTTAGATTATATTTGTATTTTAATCTTCGACATTTAATATTTTTAAAGTCTCCCTTCATAATTAAAAAAATAACATTAACAGTTGTTAATTTTCAGGAACACTGAAAAGTTAAATATTTTTCTAGATTGAATCCTTGTATTTGATATAGTCTGAATTAAACGAAAACAATCGCCCAGATGAGCGTCGGTGGTCCGATGTGCGGGCTTAAAACCCGTAGCTGACGAGAGGCAGAGTGGTTCGATTCCGCCTTCTGGGCGAAGGCTACTTTGCATAAGTATTTTTATTAAAAAAATAAGATATGTTTTATAGATTTTACCGAGAGTCATGATAAATATTTTAGATTATATTTGTATTTTAATCTTCGACATTTAATATTTTTAAAGTCTCCCTTCATAATTAAAAAAAAACATTAACAGTTGTTAATTTTCAGGAACACTGAAAAGTTAAATATTTTTCTAGAATGAATCCTTGTATTTGATATAGTCTGAATTAAACGAAACCTATCGCCCAGATGAGCATCGGTGGTCCGATATCCGGGCTTTAAACCCGTAGCTGTCGAGAGGCAGAGTGGTTCGATTCCACCTTCTGGGCGAAGGCTACTTTGCATAAGTATTTTTATTAAAAAAAATAAGATATGTTTTATAGATCTTAACGAGAGTCATGATAAAGATTTTAGATTATATTTGTATTTTAATCTTCGACATTTAATATTTTTAAAGTCTCCCTTCATAATTAAAAAAATAACATTAACAGTTGTTAATTTTCAGGAACACTGAAAAGTTAAATATTTTTCTAGATTGAATCCTTGTATTTGATATAGTCTGAATTAAACGAAAACAATCGCCCAGATGAGCGTCGGTGGTCCGATGTGCGGGCTTCAAACCCGTAGCTGTCGAGAGGCAGAGTGGTTCGATTCCGCCTTCTGGGCGAAGGCTACTTTGCATAAGTATGTTTATTAAAAAAATAAGATATGTTTTATAGATTTTACCGAGAGTCATGATAAATATTTTAGATTATATTTGTATTTTAATCTTCGACATTTAATATTTTTAAAGTCTCCCTTCATAATTAAAAAAAAACATTAACAGTTGTTAATTTTCAGGAACACTGAAAAGTTAAATATTTTTCTAGAATGAATCCTTGTATTTGATATAGTCTGAATTAAACGAAACCTATCGCCCAGATGAGCGTCGGTGGTCCGTTGTTCGGGCTTCAAACCCGTAGCTGTCGAGAGGCAGAGTGGTTCGATTCCGCCTTCTGGGCGAAGGCTACTTTGCATAAATATTTTTATTAAAAAAATAAGATATGTTTTATAGATCTTAACGAGAGTCATGATAAAAATTTTAGATTATATTTGTATTTTAATCTTCGACATTTAATATTTTTAAAGTCTCCCTTCATAATTAAAAAAAAACATTAACAGTTGTTAATTTTCAGGAACACTGAAAAGTTAAATATTTTTCTAGATTGAATCCTTGTATTTGATACAGTCTGAATTAAACAAAGACTATCGCCCAGATGAGCGTCGGTGGTCCGATGTGAGGGCTTCAAACCCGTAGCTGTCGAGAGGAACAGCGGTTCGATTCTGCCTTCTGGGCGAAGGCTACTTTGCATAAGTATTTTTATTAAAAAAATAAGATATGTTTTATAGATCTTAACTAGAGTCATGATAAAGATTTTAGATTATATTTGTATTTTAAACTTCGACATTTAATATTTTTAAAGTCTCCCTTCATAATTAAAAAAATAACATTAACAGTTGTTAATTTTCAGGAACACTGAAAAGTTAAATATTTTTCTAGATTGAATCATTGTATTTGATATAGTCTGAATTAAACTATGACAATCGCCCAGATGAGCGTCGGTGGTCCGATGTGCGGGCTTCAAACCCGTAGCTGTAGAGAGGCAGAGTGGTTCGATTCCACCTTCTGGGCGAAGGCTACTTTGCATAAGTAATTTTATTGAAAAATAAGATATGTTTTATAGATCTTAATGAGGGTCATGATAAAAATTTTAGATTATATTTGTATTTTAATCTTCGACATTTAATATTTTTAAAGTCTCCCTTCATAATTAAAAAAAAAACATTAACAGTTGTTAATTTTCAGGAACACTGAAAAGTTAAATATTTTTCTAGAATGAATCCTTGTATTTGATATAGTCTGAATTAAACGAAACCTATCGCCCAGATGAGCGTCGGTGGTCCGATGTGCGGGCTTCAAACCCATAGCTGTCCAGAGGCAGAGCGGTTCGATTCTGCCTTCTGGGCGAAGGCTACTTTGCATAAGTATTTTTATTAAAAAAATAAGATATGTTTTATAGATCTTAACTAGAGTCATGATAAAGATTTTAGATTATATTTGTATTTTAATCTTCGACATTTAATATTTTTAAAGTCTCCCTTCATAATTAAAAAAATAACATTAACAGTTATAAATTTTCAGGAACACTGAAAAGTTAAATATTTTTCTAGATTGAATCCTTGTATTTGATATAGTCTGAATTAAACAAAGTTTATCTCCCAGATGAGCGTCGGTGGTCCGATGTGCGGGCTTCAAACCCGTAGCTGTAGAGAGGCAGAGTGGTTCGATTCCACCTTCTGTGCGAAGGCTACTTTGCATAAGTAGTTTTATTAAAAAAATAAGATATGTTTTATAGATCTTAACTAGAGTCATGATAAAGATTTTAGATTATATTTGTATTTTATTCTTCGACATTTAATATTTTTAAAGTCTCCCTTCATAATTAAAAAAATAACATTAACAGTTGTTAATTTTCAGGAACACTGAAAAGTTAAATATTTTTCTAGATTGAATCCTTGTATTTGATATAGTCTGAATTAAACGAAACCTATCGCCCAGATGAGCGTCGGTGGTCCGATGTGCGGGCTTCAAACCCGTAGCTGTCGAGAGGCAGAGTGGTTCGATTCCACCTTCTGGGCGAAGGCTACTTTGCATAAGTATTTTTATAAAAAAAAATAAGATATGTTTTATAGATCTTAACGAGAGTCATGATAAAAGTTTTCGATTATAATTGTATTTTAATCCTCGGCATTTAATATTTTTAAAGTCTCCCTTCATAATTAAAAAAAAACATTAACAGTTGTTAATTTTCAGGAACACTGAAAAGTTAAATATTTTTCTAGAATGAATCCTTGTATTTGATATAGTCTGAATTAAACAAAGACTGTCGCCCAGATGAGCGTCGGTGGTCCGATGTGCGGGCTTCAAACCCGTAGCTGTCGAGAGGAACAGCGGTTCGATTCTGCCTTCTGGGCGAAGGCTACTTTGCATAAGTATTTTTATTAAAAAAATAAGATATGTTTTATAGATCTTAACTAGAGTCATGATAAAGATTTTAGATTATATTTGTATTTTAATCTTCGACATTTAATATTTTTAAAGTCTCCCTTCATAATTAAAAAAATAACATTAACAGTTGTTAATTTTCAGGAACACTGAAAAGTTAAATATTTTTCTAGATAGAATCATTGTATTTGATATAGTCTGAATTAAACGAAGACAATCGCCCAGATGAGCGTCGGTGGTCCGATCTGCGGGCTTTAAACCCGTAGCTGTAGAGAGGCAGAGTGGTTCGATTCCACCTTCTGGGCGAAGGCTACTTTGCATAAGTAATTTTATTGAAAAATAAGATATGTTTTATAGATCTTAATGAGGGTCATGATAAAAATTTTAGATTATATTTGTATTTTAATCTTCGACATTTAATATTTTTAAAGTCTCCCTTCATAATTAAAAAAAAAACATTAACAGTTGTTAATTTTCAGGAACACTGAAAAGTTAAATATTTTTCTAGATTGAATCCTTGTATTTCATATAGTCTGAATTAAACGAAGTCTATCTCCCAGATGAGCGTCGGTGGTCCGATGTGCGGGCTTCAAACCCGTAGCTGTAGAGAGGCAGAGTGGTTCGATTCCACCTTCTGGGCGAAGGCTACTTTGCATAAGTAATTTTATTGAAAAATAAGATATGTTTTATAGATCTTAATGAGGGTCATGATAAAAATTTTAGATTATATTTGTATTTTAATCTTCGACATTTAATATTTTTAAAGTCTCCCTTCATAATTAAAAAAAAAAACATTAACAGTTGTTAATTTTCAGGAACACTGAAAAGTTAAATATTTTTCTAGAATGAATCCTTGTATTTGATATAGTCTGATTTAAACGAAACCTATCGCCCAGAAGAGCGTCGGTGGTCCGATGTGCGGGCTTCAAACCCGTAGCTGTCGAGAGGCAGAGTGGTTCGATTACGCCTTCTGGGCGAAGGCTACTTTGCATAAGCATTTTTATTAAAAAAATAAGATATGTTTTATAGATCTTAACGAGAGTCATGATAAAAATTTTAGATTATATTTGTATTTTAATCTTCGACTTTTAATATTTTTAAAGTCTCCCTTCATAATTAAAAAAATAACATTAACAGTTGTTAATTTTCAGAATACTGAAAAGTTAAATATTTTTCTAGATTAAATCCTTGTATTTGATACAGTCTGAATTAAACGAAGTCTATCGCGAAGATGAGCGTCGGTGGTCCGATGTGCGGGCTTCAAACCCGTAGCTGTAGAGAGGCAGAGTGGTTCGATTCTACCTTCTGGGCGAAGGCTACTTTGTATAAGTAATTTTATTAAAAAATAAGATATGTTTTATAGATCTTAATGAGGGTCATGATAAAAATTTTAGATTATATTTGTATTTTAATCTTCGACATTTAATATTTTTAAAGTCTCCCTTCATAATTAAAAAAAAACATTAACAGTTGTTAATTTTCAGAATACTGAAAAGTTAAATATTTTTCTAGAATGAATCCTTGTATTTCATATAGTCTGAATTAAACGAAACCTACCGCCCAGATGAGCGTCGGTGGTCCGATGTGCGGGCTTCAAACCCTTAGCTGTCGAGAGGCAGAGTGGTTCGATTCCGCCTTCTGGGCGAAGGCTACTTTGCATAAGTATTTTTATTAAAAAAATAAGATATGTTTTATAGATCTTAACGAGAGTCATGATAAAAATTTTAGATTATATTTGTATTTTAATCTTCGACATTTAATATTTTTAAAGTCTCCCTTCATAATTAAAAAAATAGCTTTAACAGTTGTTAATTTTCAGGAACACTGAAAAGTTAAATATTTTTCTAGATTGAATCCTTGTATTTGATACAGTCTGAATTAAACAAAGACTATCGCCCAGATGAGCGTCGGTGGTCCGATGTGCGGGCTTCAAACCCGTAACTGTCGACAGGCAGAGTGGTTCGATTCCGCCTTCTGGGCGAAGGCTACTTTGCATAAGTATTTTTATTAAAAAAATAAGATATGTTTTATAGATCTTAACGAGAGTCATGATAAAAATTTTAGATTATATTTGTATTTTAATCTTCGACATTTAATATTTTTAAAGTCTCCCTTCATAATTAAAAAAAAAACATTAACAGTTGTTAATTTTCAGAATACTGAAAAGTTAAATATTTTTCTAGATTGAATCCTTGTATTTCATATAGTCTGAATTAAACGAAACTTACCGCCCAGATGAGCGTCGGTGGTCCGATGTACGGGCTTCAAACCCGTAGCTGTCGAGCGGCAGAGCGGTTCGATTCTGCCTTCTGGGCGAAGGCTACTTTGCATAAGTATTTTTACTAAAAAAATAAGATATGTTTTATAGATCTTAACTAGAGTCATGATAAAGATTTTAAATTATATTTGTATTTTAATCTTCGACATTTAATATTTTTAAAGTCTCCCTTCATAATTAAAAAAATAACATTAACAGTTGTTAATTTTCAGGAACACTGAAAAGTTAAATATTTTTCTAGATTGAATCCTTGTATTTGATATAGTCAGAATTAAACGAAGACAATCGCCCAGATGAGCGTCGGTGGTCCGATGTGCGGGCTTCAAACCCGTAACTGTCGACAGGCAGAGTGGTTCGATTCCGCCTTCTGGGCGAAGGCTACTTTGCATAAGTATTTTTATTAAAAAAATAAGATATGTTTTATAGATCTTAACGAGAGTCATGATAAAAATTTTAGATTATATTTGTATTTTAATCTTCGACATTTAATATTTTTAAAGTCTCCCTTCATAATTAAAAAAAACATTAACAGTTGTTAATTTTCAGGAACACTGAAAAGTTAAATATTTTTCTAGAATGAATCCTTGTATTTATATAGTCTGAATTAAACGAAAACTATCGCCCAGATGAGCGTCGGTGATCCGATGTGCGGGCTTCAAACCCGTAGCTGTCGAGAGGCAGAGTGGTTCGATTCCACCTTCTGTGCGAAGGCTACTTTGCATAAGTATTTTTATTAAAAAAATAAGATATGTTTTATAGATCTTAACGAGAGTCATGATAAAAATTTTAGATTATATTTGTATTTTAATCTTCGACATTTAATATTTTTAAAGTCTCCCTTCATAATTAAAAAAAACATTAACAGTTGTTAATTTTCAGGAACACTGAAAAGTTAAATATTTTTCTAGAATGAATCCTTGTATTTGATATAGTCTGAATTAAACGAAAACTATCGCCCAGATGAGCGTCGGTGATCCGATGTGCGGGCTTCAAACACGTAGCTGTCGAGAGGCAGAGTGGTTCGATTCCACCTTCTGGGCGAAGGCTACTTTGCATAAGTATTTTTATTAAAAAAAATAAGATATGTTTTATAGATCTTAACGAGAGTCATGATAAAAATTTTAGATTATATTTGTATTTTAATCTTCGACATTTAATATTTAAAGTCTCCCTTCATAATTAAAAATATAGCAGTAACAGTTGTTAATTTTCAGGAACACTGAAAAGTTAAATATTTTTCTAGATTGAATCCTTGTATTTGATACAGTCTGAATTAAACGAAGCCTATCGCCCAGATGAGCGTCGGTGGTCCGATGTGCGGGCTTCAAACCCGTAGCTGTCGAGAGGCAGAGCGGTTCGATTCTGCCTTCTGGGCGAAGGCTACTTTGCATAAGTATTTTTATTAAAAAAATAAGATATGTTTTATAGATCTTAACTAGAGTCATGATAAAGATTTTAGATTATATTTGTATTTTAATCTTCGACATTTAATATTTTTAAAGTCTCCCTTCATAATTAAAAAAATAACATTAACAGTTGTTAATTTTCAGGAACACTGAAAAGTTAAATATTTTTCTAGATTGAATCCTTGTATTTGATATAGTCTGAATTAAACGAAGACAATCGCCCAGATGAGCGTCGGTGGTCCGATGTGCGGGCTTCAAACCCGTAGCTGTCGAGAGGCAGAGTGGTTCGATTCCGCCTTCTGGGCGAAGGCTACTTTGCATAAATATTTTTATTAAAAAAATAAGATATGTTTTATAGATCTTAACGAGAGTCATGATAAAAATTTTAAATTATATTTGTATTTTAATCTTCGACATTTAATATTTTTAAAGTCTCCCTTAATAATTAAAAAAATAACATTAACAGTTGTTAATTTTCAGAACACTGAAAAGTTAAATATTTTTCTAGATTGAATCCTTGTATTTCATATAGTCTGAATTAAACGAAGTCTATCGCCCAGATGAGCGTCGGTGGTCCGATGTGCGGGCTTCAAACCCGTAGCTGTAGAGAGGCAGAGTGGTTCGATTCCACCTTCTGGGCGAAGGCTACTTTGCATAAGTAATTTTATTGAAAAATAAGATATGTTTTATAGATCTTAATGAGGGTCATGATAAAAATTTTAGATTATATTTGTATTTTAATCTTCGATTTTTAATATTTTTAAAGTCTCCCTTCATAATTAAAAAAAAAACATTAACAGTTGTTAATTTTCAGGAACACTGAAAAGTTAAATATTTTTCTAGAATGAATCCTTGTATTAGATATAGTCTGAATTAAACGAAACCTATCTCCCAGAAGAGCGTCGGTGGTCCGATGTGCGGGCTTCAAACCCGTAGCTGTCGAGAGGCAGAGTGGTTCGATTCCGCCTTCTGGGCGAAGGCTACTTTGCATAAGTATTTTTATTAAAAAAATAAGATATGTTTTATAGATCTTAACGAGAGTCATGATAAAAATTTTAGATTATATTTGTATTTTAATCTTCGACATTTAATATTTTTAAAGTCTCCCTTCATAATTAAAAAAATAACATTAACAGTTGTTAATTTTCAGAATACTGAAAAGTTAAATATTTTTCTAGATTGAATCCTTGTATTTGATATAGTCTGAATTAAACGAAGTTTATCGCCAAGATGAGCGTCGGTGGTCCGATGTGAGGGCTTCAAACCCGTAGCTGTAGAGAGGCAGAGTGGTTCGATTCTACCTTCTGGGCGAAGGCTACTTTGTATAAGTAATTTTATTAAAAAATAAGATATGTTTTATAGATCTTAATGAGGGTCATGATAAAAGTTTTCGATTATAATTGTATTTTAAACCTCGGCATTTATTATTTTTAAAGTCTCCCTTCATAATTAAAAAAAAATAATATTAACAGTTGTTAATATTCAGGAACACTGAAAAGTTGAATATTTTTCTAGAGTATAGAATCCTTGTATTTGATATAGTCTGAATTAAAGGAGTTTCATTGCCCAGATGAGCATCGGTGGTCCGATGTACGGGCTTCAAACCCGTACCTGTCGTGAGGTAGAGTGGTTCGATTCTACCTGCTGGGCGAACTCTACTTTGCATATATATCTTCATTAAAAAAATCAGGTATGTTTTATAGATCTTAACGAGAGTCATGATAAAAATTTTAGATTATATTTGTATTTTAATCTTCGACATTTAATATTTTTAAAGTCTCCCTTCATAATTAAAAAAATAACATTAACAGTTGTTAATTTTCAGGAACACTGAAAAGTTAAATATTTTTCTAGATTGAATCCTTGTATTTGATACAGTCTGAATTAAACAAAGGCTATCACCCAGATGAGCGTCGGTGGTCCGATGTGCGGGCTTCAAACCCGTAGCTGTCGAGAGGCAGAGCGGTTCGATTCTGCCTTCTGGGCGAAGGCTACTTTGCATAAGTATTTTTATTAAAAAAATAAGATATGTTTTATAGATCTTAACTAGAGTCATGATAAAGATTTTAGATTATATTTGTATTTTAATCTTCGACATTTAATATTTTTAAAGTCTCCCTTGATAATTAAAAAAATAACATTAACAGTAGTTAATTTTCAGGAACACTGAAAAGTTAAATATTTTTCTAGATTGAATCCTTGTATTTGATATAGTCTGAATTAAACGAAGACAATCGCCCAGATGAGCGTCGGTGGTCCGATGTGCGGGCTTCAAACCCGTAGCTGTCGAGAGGCAGAGTGGTTCGATTCCGCCTTCTGGGCGAAGGCTACTTTGTATAAGTATTTTTATTTAAAAAAAATAAGATATGTTTTATAGATCTTAACGAGAGTCATGATAAAAATTTTAGATTATATTTGTATTTTAATCTTCGACATTTAATATTTTTAAAGTCTCCCTTAATAATTAAAAAAAATAACATTAACAGTTGTTAATTTTCAGAACACTGAAAAGTTAAATATTTTTCTAGATTGAATCCTTGTATTTCATATAGTCTGAATTAAACGAAGTCTATCGCCCAGATGAGCGTCGGTGGTCCGATGTGCGGGCTTCAAACACGTAGCTGTAGAGAGGCAGAGTGGTTCGATTCCACCTTCTGGGCGAATTCTACTTTGCGTAAGTATTTTTATTAAAAAAAATAAGATATGTTTTATAGATCTTAACGAGAGTCATGATAAAAATTTTAGATTATATTTGTATTTTGATCCTCGGCATTTTCAATTTTTAAAGTCTCTCTTGATAATAATAATTAAAAAAAAAAACAATAATAATAATAGTTGTTATCTTTCAGGAACACTGAAAAGTTAAATAATTTTCTAGAGTATTGAATCCTTGTATTTGAAATAGTCTGAATTAAACAAAACCTATCGCCCAGATGAGCGTCGGTGGTCCGATGAGCGGACTTCAAACCCGTAGCTGTCGAGAGACAGAGTGGTTCGATTCCACTCTCTGGGCGAAGGCTACTGTGCATAAAAATTTTTATTAAAAAAATAAGGTATGTTTTATAGATTTTAACGAGAGTCATGATAAAAAATTTTGATTATATCTGTATTTTAATCCTCGGCATTTTCTATTTTTAAAGTCTACCTTCATAATAATAATAATAAAAAATAATAACAGTTGTTAATTTTCAAGAACACTGAAAAGGTAAATAATTTTCTAGAGTATAGAATCCTTGTATTTGATATCGTCTGAATTAAACAAAACTCATCGCCCGGATGACCAGCGGTGGTCCGATGAGCGGGTTTCAAACATGTGGCTGTCGAGAGGCAGAGTGGTTCGATTGAACCTTCTGGGCGATGGCTACGTTGCATAAATATTTTCTTTAAAAAATAAGGTATGTTTCATAGATCTTAACGAGAGTCATTATAAAAGTTTTAGATCATAACTGTATTTTAAACTTACGCATTTTCTAATTTTGAAGTCTCCCTTGATAATAAAAAAAATAACAATAACAGTTGTTAATTTTCAGGAATACTGAAAAGTTAAATAATTTTCTAGATTATAGAATGCTTGTATTTGATATAGTCTGAATTAAACGGAGCCTATCGCCCAGATGAGCGTCGGTGGTCCGATGTGCGGGCTTCAAACCCGTGGCTGTCGAGAGGCAGAGTGGTTCGATTCCACCTTCTGGGCGAAGGCTACTTTGCATAAATATTTTTATTAAAAAAATAAGGTATTTTTTATAGATCTTAACGAGAGTCATGATAAAAATTTTAGATTATATTTCTATTTTAATCCTCGGCATTTTCTATTTTTTAAAGTCTGTCTTGATAATAAAATAATATTAATAATAACAGTTGTTAATTTTCAGGAACAGTGAAAAGTTAAATAATTTTCTAGAGTATAGAATCTTTGTATTTGATATAGTCTGAATTAAACGAAGCCTATCGCCCAGATGAGCATTGGTCGTCCGATGTGCGGGCTTCAAACCCGTAGCTGTGTAGAGTCAGAGTGGTTCGATTCCACATTCTGGGCGATGGCTACTTTGCATAAATATTTACATTAAAAAAATAAGGTATTTTTTATAAATCTTAACGAGAGTCATGATAAAAATTTAAAATTATAATCTATACTAATAAAATCCGTGCACCTCTGTCTGTCTGTCTGCTTGAAGCCGATTACAGTTCGCAACGCGGGCGAGTTGGAAGTCGCGAGAGGTGTCTTTCGATTCGAAAAATTCCGGGAAAGTCATTTCGGGCATTTTCGAGAACGTGGGACCAAAATTAAAAAAGTTATGAATTAAAAACCGGTCGGGAATCGGAACGGAAAATGTCTAATTTCCCAAACGGAGCTCAAACGGAGCTCTGAGGCAGAACACTGCGCCACCTTGCGGTGAACGACCTGAACTTTCCCCTTTGGCTAAAAGAAGAAGCAGCCGAAAACCTCTTTTTTTCTCCCGGGAAAACGACTTTTTCTTTCGTTTCGGTTCTTTGAAAAAGAACTAATTAGTAAAAAATGTTAAACACGGTTTATTTTCATACTTTTTCTTTTTGGTAGCATACACGAATATTGTGTAACCTAAGATTTACGCGATTAATACTAATTTTTGTTAGTACAAACGGAAAACGAGCTGTCAAAATTATTTGTTAGTTATGTTGTTTGTGATATTAATGAAATTACTTATTTTTTTTTTAATAGCAGTCTTTTGCAGTTTTTAATACCGAAACTTTTTTGCGCGTTTTTTCTTAAACCATCATACAGACAGTTTTTAAAGTAGATAAACTGATTACATATTCAGAATCTGCGTAAAAGTCTGCTTCTGATGAACCAAAAAATACGAGAAAATGTCTTATGGGCGCGTAGAGCCAACCGTGCAAAACCAAATATTTTTAACGGGACGATGGCGACCATGGCGCGTAGCGCCGGTGTTTGGTAGGCCGGTGGGCCGCCTTTGCACGGTGGGCACGTAGCGCCCACTGTGCGAAATCACATATTTTTAACGGGATAATGGGCGCATAACAACCATAGCTCTTTAACTTACTTTTTTTGTGCTTGAGGATTCGAACTCCAAGACTTGCTTATTAAATGAATTTTTTTGCTTATTATATACTGCTTAATATCGAGATTCGTTTGGAAAAAGTGGCCCAGCTAGCGGGCGTAGCTCGCTAGTTGTATTTTAAGTTTTGTGATTGAAGTCTTTTAAGATATTTTATCATAAAGTGACGTGTCATCTTCTTTCGCGAAATACTATACAAAGTCTTCAACATAAGTTGAAACTGCGTCCTTGCTTATTTTCTTATCTTTTTCTTCATCGTTCTCTTCAAAATTCATATTAAAGTCTTCTTCTACAATTTCTTCATTGGTTACATGTCGAAGTCTGTATCTAATCCTCTATAAATGAGTTTTAATTTATCACGAATCCGCTTAATACAACTCTATTCCTTTTTTGAGACATTTTTCAAAAATTTAAATTTAAGTCGGATAATTGGCAATTTTTTGTACAAAATATGCAAGGGGGAGTTTTGAAAGAAGTGGGTAAGTGTGATCGTCGATCGCAGATCGCACAGAAGGTTTCGTTTAATATCTCCTTCAAAACATTTTATAATTAAATTAACAAACAAAAATTGGTTTTTCGGTGCCATTTCGGATTTATTCACTAATCGCGCCAACCTTAATTCTTCCCGTAAATGCTGCTTTGATCGCATAGATTTGATGATTTCTTCATCAATATGTACAGACTTAGTGAAGGTACGCAAGTAAATAAAATTATGTATAAAAATTAAATGTTCCAAATCTTAGCGTAAATTTAAGTAAGACCAAACTGATCGCCAGAGGCAGCTAGTAATTTAAATGAATGGGAATTTAATAAATAAATAAAAAGTTTTCACTTCGCATGTCAAAATAGAAGATAAATATGATGTAATATGATGAAATAAAAACAACGTTTTTCACGTGATTTATTTAATCCATTAATTTATGTTACATACATAATAATTGTATTTAAACTTGCGTGCAACAATTAGAAGAAATAAAATTTAAGTTTTGAAATTTACGCTACTGCAAATTTTTAAACCTATAAATATCGCACATTTTTAATTTTTACACCATCGTATAGAGACAAAATGTACTTTTAAATGCAATGTGGTTAAGAGCTGTACCTCGATTTATTTTTTAAATATTATTATTATTATATTTATTTTTTATTTATTTATTTATTTAGTTTTTTTTTTACCAATTTTGTAATTGCGGCAACAGAAGTACTCCATTTCTTTTTAAAGCGTAAAAAAGAAATAATTTTTATATCTATTTAAACTTGGGTGCAACAATTAGAAGAAAAAAAAAAAACTTTAAAGAAAATGGGCTGGTGATATTAAAAATATATATATTTTAATGAAAATGATAGTCTTTTCCAATGTTTTATATTTGTTGTGTGACAAGAGTGTTCAGCTATATGTACACAAAATTTGAATGCTCTTACTATTATTCAGGCTTTTATTGAAGCTGTATAATTTTTGCGTACTGACTCTGTGACAGACAGACCGACAGCGGACAGAGACGAATAGGGTTTCGTCAGATGAACGAAACCCTAAAGCACAATAAAAGCTAAATTGCTTTTTTTAATATATGAATAAAAAAATATTGAAGGGACTCCATTACTGGAAGAATGCGGCACATCTAGCCTATATGTAATATAGTTAGTTGCAGAATTTTGTCGAGTCATTTCAAATTTTGTGAAAATCGAATAAAAACTTAAAAAGATATAAATAAATGTTTTCTAAATTCCATTTAATGTCATCATACATGATTAATTGATATCTCATATATTATTATTTTATTATTATTTTATTTATTTATTTTATTATTATTTTATTTATTTATTTTATTTTATTTTATTTATTTAATTATTATTATTATTATTATTATTTTAATGCATATAAAATAGAAAGTGTCTCCCTCCCCGCAATACAATGTATGTTGCATAGAATTGTTTGTTGTGCTTAGTTGTAAAGTTTTAGAGTTTATTTTTATTTATATTATTTTTTTATGTGTGTGGCCGTATGAGAATTTTTTAACACTTTCCAACATTACTGAAAAATACATCATTAATATATGAAATATATATAAAAAAAATATATGTGAATTTAGTTTGTCCGTCTGTCTGTCTATCACCATTCGTGGCCGAGAGCTTCTGCCCTCGAAACTGGTAAACGGAAAGTTCTGGGTTCAGTCGCGCCCGTCGGCTTAATAATTCAGAGTTTTCCGTGGTTTTCTTCGAACCTTGGTTTTTCTTGCGTAAGTTCCCTTACCCCCCCCCCATGAATGGAATCCCCCACCCCTTCGGGGGTATATCCTACAACTTGATAATGGTCGTCTCAGATACTTCTAACCACTTGTCTGTCTTTGCTCTAACTTGCGTAAATGTAGTACAATTGCCATGAAATTTATATATGTTATTGAGAGTTAATTGGCATGTTCTGTATGAAAAATTATTAAAGTAAACTGCATACTTAAAAAAGTTACTAAATTATTAAATATGCAGCATTCATAGTTCTTTTATATGGACATTTAAAAGAATTTCGTTACATTACGGTCTATGAGTAAAAATCATTTGCGATGGATGGTTTTTAATGAACAGATTGGAATTTATATATATATATATATATATATATATATATATATATATATATATTCTATAAATAAAACTATTGGAACATATGATATTTACCAAAAATTAAGAAATTACTATTAAAACCATCTATTAAGCTTTCGTTATAATATAAAACAACTAACGAAAAGGAAAAAAAATGAAAATTGGTGTATGAAATGTTACAACAATACTAAAAATTACAAGAGTTATTAAAATGTAGCAGAATAAAAAGATTTCAAAGAAAAATAAAGAAATACATCAGATTATGTGCATATGCAACAATAAAATAATATTCTTGGGTTTATTTTGTGTCGGTCAATTATCTACTCTGGGACACAGGCGCTTGAGGGAGTACCCTTCGTGGGGGTCTTTCTAAGAGAACCTAACCCGTATTTACGCAAGGTTTGGAGAAAATCACGAAAACTCCGAACGGTTAGGCCGACGGCCGCTATTGGGTTCGAACCCAGCACCTGTCGTCTACCAGGTAAGATGTCAGAACCTTTCGGCCACAGTAAAATAATGTACTTAATGATTATAAAATTAAAAAATATGTCATAATGGACTAAAAATGGAATATATTCCGAAACAGCTGCCATAACACAAATTATCTTTCAAAATTTTGTTTGTTTGCGTTTATGATGGCCAATCATCTACATGAGAGAGATATAGGCACTAAGGTGATTGGTGCCCTCCGTGGGGGTCTTTCTAAGGGAACCTAACCTGTATTTACGCAAGGAAAACCAAGGTTCGGAAAACTCCGAACGGTTAGGCCGGCGCTCGCGATTGGGTCCGAACTCAGCACCTACCGTCTACCAATTTGCAGGTCAGAACCTCTCAGCCACTGGTGGGGCAAAGCCTTCGAAAACTAACAAAAAAAAAAAAAAAAAAAAAAAAATATTACTATGCTTTTTAATCTTATTTTTCGTAATAAAATAACAATTTGTTAAGTTAATAGGAGGTTCTTAGTTCGAATCCCGGTTCTGTAAGTTGGAATTTTCATATTTCGATGGATTTAAGTAAAAGAAATTCCGTATTTTTTGCCAATTTAAAAAAAAAAGTTTATTACCCTGTGATGAATAATCACTGACATTCATAATATTTTTTGGAATTCAATTTTCTTTTTATTTTAAAAACTATTGAGATTCATTAATGATTCAACATTTTAAATTTCATTTAAACAATTTTTTTTCCTTTTTAGAGATAAAAAAAAATCTATATCTTCGCTATTTTTTTTAATTTCACGTTTTCAAAAAAATTGGTTTGGTTTATTTTGTGTCAGCCGATTATTTACTCTAGGGATATAGGCCCAGGGGGAAAGTGCCCTTCATGGGGGTCTTTCTAACGGAGCCCAACCCGTATTTATGCAGGGTTCGAAGAAAACAACGAAAACTCCGAATGGTTAGGCCGACGGCCGGCAAATTGAGCTCGAACCCAGCATATGCCGTGTACCAGTCGAGAGGTCAGATCCTCTTGGCCACAGGTGGGGGCAGTAATCGCATAAAATATTCCCAGTGTAGTAATCCGGATTTTGTAAATTCCAGTGAATGCGATAAATGGGAAAAAATTAAGAACAGAAATATTTTCTTTTGTAATAAAAGTTTGTTGGCTATAAAATCGAAGATCAGAAATCGATGTTAAAAAGTAGACTTTATTCTATTAATTCTTGGAAGCGCGTGAAAATGTTAATTTTTAAAAAAACGTATTATTATTATTATTATTATTTTATTTATTTATTTTTTTTTTTTTTTCCTAAACTCACTGTACGCATAGTGACTCAAGATGACAGTGAAACTTTTTTGAAAATCCTAGAATTGGGAAAAAATACAATAGGAATAATGAAGTGAATTAAAGAACAATATTTAACTCCGGAAGTGGATAAATGCAGAGTCCGAAACAGGAAAAAACAAACTTAAGGGGGCTCAGGACTTGATCAATACAGAAAAATATGTAAACAGAGCTCTCGCTTCGAGTCCATATAAAAACAAAAGTATTCAATGTAACTAATTTAAATTTTCTGATATTTTTAAGGTATGTTTGTAATAAAATTATAAAATGAAGTACTTCAATGTAATATAATAAAAAATACATTAAAATTTATGTAACACAATTAAAAAAAAAAAAAAAAAAAAAATTCGTTATATCACCATCCGTAATATAGCTTAACGTTGAACTGACATAAGAACCTAATTTTTGCTTTAAAATGGTCAGGAAACTTTACTCTATAGAATGAATTAAGGATATAACTATCACTAAAAAAAACATTATTAAAAAAACTCTCAAACTAAAAAACCCCTAAAAAATAATTTTTTTTTCATTAAAAATACTCAAAATATTTAGCTATCTAAAATATATTAATTCATTCTATAGATAATGATATTACATGCGTGGCAAAAAAAAAAAAAAAAATCAAGCCATTTTATCAAACAGTTTTTTTTTTAATCTTGCGGATAGTCGTCAAAAATCAAATTTTGAGAAAACGCGACTTAAGTTGAAATTGTATGGATGAGGCTATGAAAGTGATTGATACATAAATGCTTATAATTCCGTTAAAAATGCAAATATTTTTATGCGGTTTTGGCACTGAGTTCAGAATTAATTGAATAATCAAAATAGATC
This sequence comes from Maratus speculifer, assembly GCA_964019185.1. NCBI lineage: Eukaryota > Metazoa > Arthropoda > Arachnida > Araneae > Salticidae > Maratus > Maratus speculifer. The sequence goes on from OZ025303.1 coordinate 180,611,426, forward strand.
ATAAAAAAATCTATTTTTTCAAAAGTTTTCAAGCCCTGAGACCCCTTAAAGGATTTTTTGTAGGCCACGAATAAAAAATAAGTTAGCAAATAATGAAAAATTAAACGAATTTATGCGGAAATTTATTAATATTTCCAAAGGTTGTATTTTGGAAACAAAAATTTGTCATTTTACTTTCCTTTTAATTTTCACTTAAATCACATAAATTATAATGAAAAACTAAATATGTAACGTAAATAATATCGTAATACATGGCAGCTTTGTATATACATCGTTATGTATAGATTAATAATAAATTATTGATTTAGATTAATATTCCAATAATTATTTTTTAATTAATGTGTAAATTGATATTGTTCATATGTCTGTGGTATAAAATCAAATGATAACATATACTTAGTTACTATAACGTTAATTGCTGCCCTCGCTTAAATGCATAACCGCTTAATTGCATATAACTCAGTGGAATCAAATGCATGCAATCAGGGTTCTCGCTGCCGCTCGCCATTGAGCCAAATCACGACAATATTTGTCATTTGGCGAGTAAATGAACAATCAGACTCGCCAAATTGCAAGTGCTCACTTTCTGCTCTTTTTATTATTGTTACAGTTGAGATTCTTATCCACTTTAGTGTATAGATGCCGTTTTTCATCTTCAATCGCACCGTGCCATTTACATTATTATTTATAGAGGTTCTGACTCAACAAAACTCAGTTTAGCAACAATTAAAGACACAGAAAGAAAATAAGTATTTCTGTGTCGTCAGTTTATCACTATCTATGCGCCGGTAAAATTACAACCAAATTTACTCGCATCAATCGCCAAATCGAGAAAAGTTTTGTTGAAATGTTGCGTTGACATTTGTTATACTACAAAGTAAAGTGGTCTGGGGTAATAACGCCAAGCGGGGTAATAACGCCAGGCGGGGTAATAACGCCAAGTGCTAATATTATGCATAATTATGAAATAATCTGGTAAATGACACCCATGTGCTCTGCACAGAAGGGTTTTGAGTCATATAAATAGCAAATAACAGCTTCAAGTTAATTTGTTCTATTTGTAGGTGTTATTGTTTTTACAAGCAACTAAAATTAACGCTTGATCTAAAATTTTGCGAGATACGTTTTGTGATGTGAAGGCTATTTTTTTTATCCGGAAATACTTTGTTAATTACATAAATTTGTAGTGCATTTCATGTACTTTCAAAATGTTGTCGAAGATTTTGGGTATCTTCTCGAGATAATTTGTAATTTAAAATGTACTGCGCAATAACTGTACCGGGGTAATAAAGCCAATCCTTGGCATTAATACCCCGGTTGATTCCCAACAGTGGCCGAGCTACATCCTAACTACTCAATCAAATAAACACATTTAAAACTGTGCAATGTTTCTAATAATTCTCTTTAAGCGGTCCTTTTTAAGAAAAAAGAAGCTCACGGCCTGATATTCTTTTGCTTCCTCCCCCCCCCCCACCCCACCACACCTTTATTTTTCTTACACTTTCACAAGAAATTGAACATTTTCAATAGCTTAGAATGCAATCTGTCAATTTATAAGTTTGTAGAGTTTGTATTTTTAGAATTGTGCAATCTACATGCCATTATTCCATCTTATTTCATAGTTTTGTTTGCATGGCGTTATTACCCATATAGGTGGGTAATAACGCCAAATAGCATTGGTCAAGAAATCACGCCATTACATTTTATGAATACATATCTGTTAAATTATTTTTTTTATATAGATAGTCAATGAGTTGCTGTATCAAATCATATATTTGTTTGAAAAATACAATCTAAAACTGAGCCGTGAAAATTGGTAGAACCTTAACGTGGCGTTATTACCCCAGGGTACCTTATTATTAGCCAATCATCAATTTTTTCTATCAGTTACAGTCGAAATCTCCTAGCAATTTACCACTAAAAGAATGTTTGAAACATTTAAACATTTAGGTGACATTTAGAATGTACTTATTTTTAATAGTTCTTGTAGCGTAAAGTAAAAAACTATTTTCTAAGCAATGCCAAAAAGCTATGTCATTTTAGAACACATTGAAAGAAAAGTATACAATAAGGCGTTAAAGGTAGATTTTTCAGTGTTTCACACCAAATCTATTTTTCTATTTCTTTTTAGGTGCGTTCGTAATTATGTAAATACGTAGCACCTTTAGTTGTCGCTCAGTCCGTCCGTCTGCTGTCAGCATATAACAACGCAAAAAACTACCCAACCGAATCATTTGAAATTTAAAACATATAATTATTACATAATTTTGTCGAGTCATTTAAAATTTTATGAAAATCGGATGCATCAATTACAGGGACAATCAAAAGTACTTCATTACATTACAGTCAATGGGAGAAAATGTTTCAAATGCATTTTAATCGTTTGAAATTTTAAATATATAATTGTAACATAATTTTAGCGAGTCATTTCAAATTTTATGAAAATTGGATGCATAGATCAATTACAGGGACAATCAAAAGTATTCCGTTTCATTTAGGTCAATGTGGGAAAATGTTTCAAAAGTATTTTAAAGGTGTTACACTCATTTAAATATAATAAAATACATGAACCTACGAAGTATATATATATATATATATATATATATATATTTAAAATATACATTCTGTATAATCTGTGATGCAAAGAATATTTATTATTAAATTACAGGGTCACACAAAAGTATTCCACTACATAATGCTATAAGGGAAAACATTGTTTGGGGCGTGAGTTAATTATATTAAACTATTTCACATTTTATGAATATGATATACGTTGCTGATGTGTAATAAAAGTTTCTTCCTGTATATTTACAGGAACACAAACAAGATTTTGACCACTATATTATATTTGAAGTACTGTCTGCTACAACAGCAAGATCGGAATATTTTTAAAACTTCGTTAGTACAAACGCACTAACTAATGAGCGTCATTTGCTACGCTTCACGTGCAATTTCCAACTTGGTTTTTTTTTTTTTTTTTTTTTTCATTTGGCTACTGTTTTTTATTTCTTATTCGCCAGATTGCTCAAAAGCCAGCGAGTCCCCTGCATGCAAATAAGCGGGGCCGACTGTATTTTAACGAAGCTAGTGTGTAAAAAAAAAAAAAAAAAATCCTCCCATTTCATTATATGTCAAAGTATGACACAATAAGTAAACACTAGCAATTATTCATAGAATATTTAACGAAAGTGAATACCTTTTGTGTGTTTCCTGTTTACATGAAAATATAAAAGAAATGTTTTATTCAATATTGTGTAAATATATGCATAACAAAAAAAGCTAATTTGCGGGAATCGGGTATTTCTTCAAAACCATTGCATTACGAATGAAAAGTGTTTTATTATTATGAGGGAAATTAAATATTTACTAATTTAATTTCGGAATGAAGTACTTTTATGCAATTTATGATATCGCAATAACGTTTTATTTAATGATAAAATTGCAAAAAATATTGCCATTAAGCAAATTCTTAGAACATGTTAGTGAGTAGTTGGATTAATAGCTTTGTTAAAAAGGTATTTTTTGTGTTCCTTATAATTACATACATTATAATTTTGCATAATATTCTCGTGATATTCGTTGAAGTTGGCTTTGTTTATTCAGTTAAAATGAAAAAAAAAAAAAAAAAAAAAAAAAAAAAAAAAAAAAAAAAAAAGTCGAAAATTGTATGTCAAACATAGCAAATGAGGTACGTTCGCGCTATAACCAAGTTTTAAAAATATTCAGATCTTGGTATAATAGTATATAGTACTTCGAATACAGTATAGTATTCGAAAACCTTTGTGTGTCCCTGTAAATGCTATTTTCTATTTATTATATAGGAAGTAATTTGTAGTAAACCTCAGCAACGTATGTAAATTTCATAAATTGTGGCATAGTTTAATAGTATTAAAACGTGTAGATTAACAACAATTATACTTTCTCCACAAATTGCACAGAATGTATATTTTATTATATACGTTATAGATGCATGTCAATTCTATGTTCGAAAGAGTGTGATACGATTGCAATATACACTTAAAATTATATTTTCCTTACTGATTGCAATGTAACGATATGCTTTAGATTGTGCCTGCAGTGGCGTAGCTAAGGGGGGGAGGGGGTAAGGGGGGCGTCCGCCCCGGGCGCCGAGGCCTAGGGGCGCCAAATTGAGAGAAATTGTTATATATCTATATTGGAGTGGGGGCGCAAAATTTCTTGCGGGCCCCGGGCGCCAAAAGACATAGATACGCTACTGTGTGCCTGTAATTGAATTATACATCCGATTTTCATAAAACTTGAAATGAGTCGACAAAGTTATGTAACAATTACATATTTTAAATTTCAAACGATTCGGTCGGGTAGTTTTTGCGGACGGACGGACTGAACTACGACAACAGCAGCTACATACTAACCCTTTGAGGGGCAAGCAATTGCGTTCGTGTAATTCTGAACTCCCACCGGAAATTTGTAAAAAAGTTATATCAAAAAGAGGAAAAGCAATTTCACGACTGTTTTCCACCAAAGTTAGAAAAGGGAAATTTAATGACATTTTTCTGGCATAAATCTTCCTCAATCGTTGGTGGTATATAATATGTACCGCCGCCCCTCAATGGGTTAACCTTCCTACCCTGTTCAAATGTTACTCAATCTTGATAAAAACATTTCACACCAGAATTGTTATTTAAAACATTTCAATATATTTAATTGACATATGTCTCTGCATCTGTTATTTAACTTTCTTTTTAAAAAAAGTTCTGGTTCGAATCTTTTAAAACAAATGGGTCGATTAGACCCATTCAGGGTAGGAAGGTTAACATAATTACGAGCGCACCTAAAACCGAAAAATATCAAGGTTAACAAAAGTGCGCAAAAATACATCATAAATATTTTATTATGTCTATTTAAACATTATATAATATTTATGATCATCGCTTTTATTGTTAAAGTATGTATTTATTTTTTTCTTATCTTATAATTCCTCTCCTATTTTTTCTTAAATTAATTAACGCTTTTTCAGATGAATTGGATATGGTTTGGCTCATTAAGTTAAAATTTTATCCATAACAGCGAAAATAATACAGGTGAATTATTAAAATAATACAGATGAATAGTACATGTGATACAGGTACATAAATACAGGTGAATTGTTATTTTAAACAGAGTGAAATGCTTTTTCTATGTTTGCATTTTTCTTCCTTCCAAACTTGCTTTAATCTATTTCATAATGAATATGTTATCAGTCTAAGTAAATACTATTAACTTAATAATCTATTAATAACCTATTCAACAAAATGTATGAAAATATATGTGTTTTAATATGTTTTTGAGTATATCGCATTATTGAGTTATGTGCCTTAATGTTTTCTTGAACAAAGGGTACATATTTTATTAATCATAATTACACGGTGGAACATGATGTAGATCAGGCATGTCAAACACTTGGCCCGCCAACAATTTATTTGTGGCCCGCCAAGAATTTCGACATTTTCTCTATGCTTCATTTAGTTCATGATTCATGCAGAAATACATTTTGTATAAGCACACTTTCGCTACTCGTGGCTGCAATGTTGCCAACTTCACATTTTTTTTTCAAAATCTGTATAATTATCACAGAATAGTAATATACATTTCATATTGTTAGCACAATCGGCATATTTTATATTTGTTTACTTTGTTTCTGAAAAGCTTGACCGAATAAAGTTTGACTTTTAAAAAATACATTTACAATACAAATAATTGTGCTCCTACAACGATTGTCTTTTATAAAAGGAAGCAATCACAAAATTAAAGGAAGAAAAGTAAAGATCAACGTAATAAACTTAATATTGCATTTTTGTACTATTATGATTTTATATATTAAGTATTGTATTTAAATTTTTACGATGACTTATTTAAATTTTTCCAGTTTTTCACTTTAGTATTTATATATTTATTTTATACGATTATATTTTAATTTGTATGTTTAGTTTCATTCGGCGTGAATAAAATTATATTCATTAACATATTTTTAATGTGGCCCGCGACTCTGTATACAATGCTAAATTTGGCACGCGAAGGTCCACGAGTTTGACATGCCTGATGTAGATATTCGACAGTATGTTGCAAGTCTTTGTTCTATCATTTTTAGGTGCGTTCGTAATTATGTAAATACGTAGCACCAGTAGTCGTCGTTCAATCCGTCCGTCTGTCCGAATATAACAGAGCAAAAACTACCCAATCGAATCGTTTGAAATTTAAAATATATAATTATTACACAATTTTGTCGAGTCATTTCAAATTTTATGAAAATGGATGTGTAGTTCATTTAAGGGACAATCAAAAGTATTCCGTTAGATTACGGTCAATGGGAAAAAATAGTTTCATGTACATTTTAAAGATGTTGCACTCTTTCGAGCTTAATATAATTCATAATCATCTATGAAATATATACTAAATATATATTCTATACAATTTGTGGTGTAAAGAATATTTTTTGTTGATATACAGCGCCACACAAAAGTATTATATAACATAATGATATAGGGAGAAACATTGTTTGGGGCGCATTTATATAATATTAAACTATTTCACAATTTTTGAAACTGATATACGCTGCTGAGGTTTGTTACAAGTTAATTACTGTATAACAGAAAGCAGATAGTATTTACAAGGACACACAAAAGATTTCGGTTACTGTATTGTTTCCAAAATATTGTGTATTTTTAAAACTTCATTATAGTACGAATGCACTTTTTTTTACTACATCTGATGTGTAAATTCCAATTTGTTTTTTAGAAATCATTAAGACTGATAGCTTTTTGTATCGGTACAGATACAAAAAAAAAAAAAAAAAAAAAAATGTATGTGGCACTCGGGGACTGTCGCGGTAATGCTATTGCATAGCATTTTTTATCAACTTATGCAAAAATACCGCGTCAATGTCTGTCGAAGACTGTCGAAGAATACCGTGCCGAAGTCTATCGAAAAATACCGTGCCGAAGTCTGCCAAACTGAAACGTCCTTAGCCGGAGTGTTAGGATTTTTTCTCGTTACGGAATACCTAGATTCGATCGCCGTGCTCAAAGCCCGCGATAAAAGCTATTCAATAGCTTAATAAATTACCAAACAAAATTTGGTCGCGCTACGAAAATTAGATCGCGAGTTATAAGCATTTTAAATTTTTCGACCCTCACGGTGGGGGGGGGGGGGCTCCTGTCACCAAAAATTAACACTGTCTCATAATAAATTACCAAACAAAATTTGGCCGCGGTACGAAAATTAGATCGCGAGTTATAAGCATTTTAAATTTTTTGACCCTCACCGTGGGGTCTCCGGTCACCAAAAATTAACAATGTCTCATAATGTATTACCAAACGAAATTTGGCCGTGCTACGAAAATTAGATCGCGAGTTATAAGCATTTTAAATTTTTCGACCCTCACCGTGGGGGGTCTCCTGTCACCAAAAATTAACAGTCTCATAATAAATTAACAAACAAAATTTGGCCGCGCTACGAAAATTAGATCACGAGTTATAAGCATTTTAAATTTTTCGACCGTCACTTTGGGGGGGGGGGGGTCTCCTGTCACCAGAAATTAACTCTGTCTCATAATAAATTACCAAACAAAATCTGGCCGCGCTCCGAAAATTAGATCGCGATTTATAAGCATTTTAAATTTTTCGACCCTCACCTCACCTTGGGGGGGGGGGGGGTCTCCTGTCCCCAAAAATTAACACTGCTTCATAATAAATTACCAAACAAAATTTGGCCGCGCTACAAAAATTAGATCGCGAGTTATAAGCATTTTAAATTTTTCGACCCTCACCTTGGGGGTCTCCTGTCACCAAAAATTAATACTGTCTCATAATAAATTACCAAACAAAATTCGGCCGCGCTATGAAAATTAGATCGCGAGTTATAAGCATTTTTAATTTTTCGACCCTCACCGTGGGGTGTCTCCTGTCACCAAAAATTAACAATGTCTCATAATAAATTACCAAACAAAATTTGGCCGTGCTACGAAAATTAGATCGCGAGTTATGAGCATTTTAATTTTTTCGATCCTCACCGTGGGGGGGGGGGGGGTCTCCTGTCACCAAAAATTAACACTGCCTCATAATAAATTACCAAACAAAATTTGGCCGCGCTACGAAAATTGGATGGCGAGTTATAAGCATTTTAAATTTTTTGACCCTCATCGTGGGGTCTGCTGTCACCAAAAATTAACACTGTCTCATAATAAATTACCAAACAAAATTTGGCCGCGCTACGAAAATTAGATCGCGAGTTATAAGCATTTTAAATTTTTCGACCCTCACCGTGGGGTGTCTCCTGTCACCAAAAATTAACAATGTCTCATAATAAATTACCAAACAAAATTTGGCCGTGCTACGAAAATTAGATCGCGAGTTATGAGCATTTTAATTTTTTCGATCCTCACCGTGGGGGGGGGGGGGGGTCTCCTGTCACCAAAAATTAACACTGCCTCATAATAAATTACCAAACAAAATTTGGCCGCGCTACGAAAATTGGATGGCGAGTTATAAGCATTTTAAATTTTTTGACCCTCATCGTGGGGTCTCCTGTCACCAAAAATTAACACTGTCTCATAATAAATTACCAAACAAAATTTGGCCGCGCTACGAAAGTTAGATCGCGAGTTATAAGCATTTTAAATTTTTCGACCCTCACGGTGGGGGGGTCTCCTGTCACCAAAAATTAACACTGTCTCATAATAAATTACCAAACAAAATTTGGCCGCGCTATGAAAATTAGATCATAAGAAACATAAGTTTTAGACTTGATATCCTAATATCTGAAAAATACCGCGTCAATGTCTGCCGAAGTCTACCGAAGGATACCGTGCCGAAGTTTGCCGAACTGAAACGACGTTAGCCGAAGTGTTAGGTTTCCTCGTTACGGAATTTCTAGATTCGGTCGCTTCGCTCAAAGCCCGCGATAAAAGCTATGCAATAGTTTAAAAAGATGATACATGAGAAAAAGTACGCTTAAAGATTGAATTTGTTTTTGTATTATTTACTTAATGGTATTTTCTTATTTAATTAATGTAATTTCAATATATTGGCAGCATTTAAATTATTCTTAATTCAGAAGTTTATTTCCTACGAAGACACCTAATATTATGAATTTTTTGACGGGAATTACTGAAATTTTTTTTATCGCTTTAGGTGCGTTCGTAATTACATAAATAAGAAGCACCTATATAGTCGTCGTCAGGCCCGTTAGTCTATCCGCATATAACAGCGCAGAAAAACCCAACCAAATAGATTAAAATTTATATAATCATTGCAAAATGTTGTCGACCCATTTAAGTTTTTAAGAAAATAGAATCAAAACGATTTTATAAAAGTTTTCTTCATTCTATTAACCCTTTAACGATCAGGGCATTTTCATTGCTAAGATGTCAAAATAAATGAATGACACCGGTAATTAAGAACAAATATATTTCTAAATAAGAAAACGTCATTTTTCACATACATAATAAAAGGGATATTTTTAGATAAAAAATACCGGTGTCAGTGTTGCATATTAGAATTAAAATTTTGTGGTTTCGTGGCGAAACAATGAACGTTAAAGGGTTAAGTACTATCATACGTAATTAATTCAGTAATATCCCATGATAGGTAGCGGTTCTAGATTAGCATGGTAGTTACGTCCCATTTAAGATGATGTCATATTCATTCCATATAACTGAACTTAACATATATAATCGTAATTTTTTTTTTTATTTACGCATTTGTTACATAAGAGTGCAACAGCTATTGCACCTAGAATGTTTATAAATTTTCTTATAGTACGAACGCACCTTATTTACCACGTTTCACCTACAATTTTCGACTTATTAACCCCTTGGGGGGCAAGCAGTAATGTCTCTATAAATTATATTCTCACCGGAAAAATCTTTTAATAGGAAAAGACAGTTTTTTCAGCATTTTGCCGCCTAAGTAAAAAATATAAAATCTTTAAAGGTTTTCTGGTGATAATCTTATTTAAATTAGGTGGGATAAAATTTATCCTACCGCCTCTCAAAATGTTAAAATAGTTTTGGAAGTAGTTAAACCAAACAAAATATCGTTCGACAAGAAATAAAAGTGATACAATCATAAAATTTTACAAAAAGCAGGTTTTTTATTTATTTATTTATTTATTTATTCGTTTACAAACATAAGTTATCTAATGACAGGGTATTGTGTACAATGTTGTTTGTCTTATTTTCAGAAAAGAACATTTTATATTAAGAACTCTGTAAATTATAAGCAAAACACTTTGAAAAATTCGGGACTGTTTTTATAAAAACCTTAATTCCTCTACGAGTATACATGCTATCTACATAAAAATAAACACAGTATATTACAATAAGCTACTTGATCATAAACTACAGTTTGAGCGATTTTGCTACATTAGTTTTGACAGGGTTATCCAAAAGATATTCGTTCTTTTTTCAATTTGTTGACAATCTCCGATAGAGTTACGGGATAAAACCTTCACAGAAATGTGTTACCTGTATTATTATTTTAGCACACTTAGAGTTTCAGGATAATTCCTCGTGTATTTTTTTAGACACAGGGTGTATCTAAACTACTGGGCAAAACTTTAAGGGGTGATAGTACAGATCAAGACAAATAATATTAAATGGGAAACTAAGGGTCCCAAACGCCTTCCGGAGAAGACAGGCGCCATCAAAGTTTAGGGTCCAAAATTCGAAATGATTATAAAAAACGGAAAATTTGGGCGATTCGTTTGCGGTTTTCGTGAAAATTATTCTTCATGTTAGTATTATCTTGAAAATAAATTATACAGATAAATTTCAAAAAATGTCGATAGAGGGCGCTTTAGATTTTGGAGCAACGAACAACTATTATTTACCGTCATTTTTTGCATCTGATTAAATTTTTTTAGAAGTTTAGACATAAACTTAAATTTTGAGCTCAAAATCTGTAGTTAAATAGCGCAAACAGAACTGTGTTCAGCGGGAGTGGATAGGTTCAAATTTCAAATTATTATAAAGAATAGAAAAATTGGTCAATTGATTTGCGATTTTCACTAAAATTATTCTTTATGTCAGAATTATCTTGAAAATAAATTATACAAATAAATTTAAAAAAATGTCGATAGAGGGCGCTTTAGACTTTGGAGTAACGAACAACTATTTTTTACCGTTATTTTATGCATCTCATTACATTTTTTTAGAAGCTTAGACATAAACTTAAATTTTGAGCTGAAAATCTGAATCGTTGAGAGTGGTTAAGTTGCGTAAACTGAACTATGTTCAAATGGGGGTGGGGAGGTTCAAATTTCAAATGATTATAAAAAACGGAAAAATTGATAGATTCCTTTGCGGTTTTCTCTAAAACCATTCTTTATGTCAGTACTTCCTTGAAAATAAATTTTAAAGATAAATTTCAAAAAATTCCGTTAAAGGGCGCCTTAAACTTTAGAATAACCAACAACTATTTTTAACCTTTTTAAATCTAGATAAATGTTTTAAAAGCTTAGACTTAAATTTTGAGCTCAAAATCTGAACTGTTGTGAGTAATTAAGTAGCGAAAAATTGAACTGTGTTCGTAGGGTGGGCAGGGTAAAATTTCAACTCCTGAACACAGTTCAGTTTACGCTTCTTAACCCCTCCCACCGATTCAGAATTTGAGCTCAAAATTTAAGTCTAAGCTTTTGCAAGAATTTAATTATATACAAAAAATAACAGTTAAAAATTGTTGTTGGTTACTCTTAAGTTTAAGGCACCCTCTAACGGAATTTTTTGAAATTTATCTTTAAAATTTAATTTCAAGGAAATACTAGCAAAAATAATGGTTTTAGAGAAAACCGCAAACGAATCTACCAATTTTTCAGTTTTGTATAATCATTTGAAATTTGAACCTTCCCACCCCCATTGAACACAGTTCAGTTAGCGCTACTTAACCACTATCAACGATTCAAATTTTCAGCACAAAATTTAAGTTTATGTCTAAGCTTCAAAAAATTTAATGAGATGCAAAAAATAACGGTAAAAAATAGTTGTACGTTATTCCAAAGTCTAAAGCGCCCTCTATCGAAATTTTTATTTATGTTTATAATTTTTTTTTCCAAGACAATACGGACATAAAGAATAGTTTTAGTGAAAACCGCAAATCAATTGACAAATTATTCTGTTTTTTATAATCATTTGAAATTTGAACCTACCCACTCCCATTGAACATAGTTCAGTTTGCGCTACTTAACCACAGATTTTGAGCTCAAAATTTAAGTTCATGTCTAAACTTCTAAAAAAAATTTAAAGAGATGCAAAAAATAACAATAAAAAATAGTTATTCGTAACTCCAAAGTCTAGAGCGCCCTCTATCGGCATTTTTTGAAATTTATCTTTATAATTTATTTTCAAGACAACACTGACATAAAGAATATTTTTCGTGAAAACCGCAAACGAATCGACCAATTTTTCCGTTTTTTATAATCATTTCAAATTTTGGACCTTAAACTTTAATAGCGCCTATCTCCTTCGGAAGACGTTTGGGATCCTTAGTTTCCCATTTAATATTATTTGCTTGATGTGCACGATCACCTCTTAAAGTTTTCCCCAGTAGTTTAGATACACCCTGTATTTAACAAAATGACTAAAAAAGCAAGTGACCGGTCATCTTTAGCCATATAGTGTAGTTCCAATTACAAAAATGTTTTAAATGAGGTAAAGAAATATTTTTAAAGATTTAACTGAAGATGATGCCACTGTTTTAAGTTTTAGGGTGCTGTTAATTTTAATTAACTTTTAGATTGTTTAAAGTAATTGAAGACGTGAGTTTCAAAATTCTCTTTATCGAGAAAATCAGATTTTGGGAAATTGTGAAAAAACAGGGTTGGTATAAAAACCGGTTTTTTTTTAAAAAACCAAAAAACCGGGGTTTTTTTATTTAAACCGGGTTTTTTTGGTTTAAACCGGGTTTTTTTTTCAAATCATTGTTTAAATAGCATTTGCAAGAAAAATAACGTGAGTTTTAGAAAGTCATGAGGATTTTTTGTAATTAATAGTTAATTAATTTTAAACATTCACATTAGTATTTATTTTTTGATAATTAAATAACTAAAGCATAAAAATTTATGATTGAATTATCTTATAAGTTTAGGTTTCTATAGGGAAATATTCATTGTGTGAAAAAAAAAAATAAATAAACTATTAATTTATTAGTATACTTATATAAACCTTTTAGATAATAATTTAAGAAATATTTATATGCAGGTTGATAATGAAGAACATAGTAAAGGGCAAACGAACATATTTTACTAAATTAACAGAAATAAGCTGAAATAGAAACCATTTTCTTGTGCATAATTTAGAAATTATTTACAGTATTAACATCAACAAATGATTATTAATCTCTTGCAACATATATTTATTTAAAAAATATCAATATGCATTTTATTAATGCTAAAAAATACATGTGTATTGACTTACTTGATACATCAACGAATGTAATGCTTACGCAAATTGAGACATAGGCTTAAAAAAATTACTTAAAAAAAAAAAAAAAAAAAAAAATACAAACTTTATTTTTTCCATTTCTTTGTTCATCAAAAAGTGAAGATTTAGCATTAAATTTTATTATCTATGCAAGCATCGAGTTACATGAATATTTTTGTTTTGTAAAATTTAATGTATCCTTTTTTTCTTGTTCACATAGTTCACTTTGACTGTATTGTGGTTCAAGCATGTATACCTAAAAGGGCATGGGTGTTAGAGCTATTTTAAACCTAGACTAAAAAACTATGAGACTTCTTTATTTACATTTTTTTTCTCTTAATATTCTTTGAAGACCTGTCCAATTATAAACTGCATTAGTAATGGAACTTATTACTTTAGATATTATCCAGGGCAACTGCAGTAGAATTTAACAGTTTAAACATATCTTCAACATTACTTTTAAAGTAAAAATTAGACAGATACAAGCTTTTGAATATTTTTATCAATACATTCCTATTTTCTGCACAAATTTTAAGTAAAGTGGGGCAATTTTTAAGGTAAACATCTAAAGCAGAGTTTCTCCCATAGGGTTTTAGGGGGGCGCGGCGCCCCTCCTGCCCTTTAGTTTGAAAACTAGCGCCCTTTTGCCCCTCATTCAAAAAACTAGCGCCCCTCTTATCGCTTATTCAAAAAAATAGCGCCCTTCTTGCCCCACATTAGGAAAAATGTAGGTCTTCAGCGATGATACGGAGGCGCTATAAGGCGTAAATTACACAAAAAATCGGCGACGGAACGCAAAAAAAATAGCTCTTACGTATCCCATGGGACGCCTAATATCGTCAAAGAATCACGAAAAAACGGCAAATTTCATTAAAAAATCTCAAAATAACGACTAATTTCCGGCAAGATTTGCGAAAAAATGTTCAATTTCGTAACAAAATCCCGAAAAAACGGCAGATTTCCTTAAAAAATCGTGAAAAAAACGAAAAATTTCGTCAAAAAATCACGATAAAACGGCAAATTTCGCAAAAAGATCTCGAAAAACGGCAAATTTCGTCAAAAAATCACGATAAAATGGCAGATTTCGTCAAAAGATTTGCAAAAAAGGCAGATTTTGTTCAAAAACCGCAAAAGAAACGGAAAATTCTGTGAAAAAAAAATCACGAAAAACGGCAAAATTTGCCAAAAATTCGCGAAAAGTGCAAAATTCGTCAAAATACCCTCAAAAAACGGCAGATTTAGTCAAACGATCGCGAAAAAATGCAAATTTCGTCAAAGGGGCACAAAAAAAGAATGCCAGAAATAAATTTAATTTTCGGAATTTACGTTTTTTCGTGTTTAAACGTGACAAAATTGGCGATTTTTCTCTATCTTTTGACGAATTTTACCTTTTTTGTGATTGCCTAATAAAATTTGCCGTTTTTCGCGATCTTTTAACAAAATCTTCCGTTTTTTGCGATTTTTTAACAAAATCAACCATTTTTTCGCGATCTTTTAACAATATTTGCTGTTTTTTTCGCGGTATTTTAACAAAATTTAACCTTTTCTTTCTTCTTTTCAATTTTTTGATGAAAATTTTGGATTTTTTTCTAGATTCAATTTTATAAAAGTGCCCTTAAAAATCAAAAAGTGCCCTGAAGAATGTAAAAAGTGCCCTTTTCAGAATACTAGCGCCCTGCCCCTTTTTAAACCTGGGGGAAACTCTGTAAAGCATCTGAAAATGAATCACACCTAGTATTAAAAGGAAGAGCTAATTTGACAGCATTTACATTGCATGCAATTTTTACATTTGGCTCTTAAACATGTTTTTGATGTATTTCTTATTCCCTCAAATGAAAACCAGATTATATTTTCCTTTCTTCTAAATTTAGACATTCTTTTATTTCAATATATATATAAGTAGCTTTCTTAAAGTAAAATACAATACAAAGTAACTAGAAACAGAAAAAAATAATGTAAAAACTGCAAATCCAATCTAAGAAAAACCAAAGCTTACTAAAACCAATAGCTATGGAACAGAGAAAATTCATAGCCAATCATTCATTAGCATACAGAACAAGAGTAACCAATGGAAAGAATGACTTATGATTATGTCATTATTGATGCTTTGATACATGATACAATCCTTAGTAAATCATAATCAAGCTATCTGAGCAGTAAAATTGCATTTTTGTCTGGCATATGCCATTTTTACATTTTTTAAGTAATAAAAGGTTTAAAAAATAATTAAAACTAACTACCTTTTTTTTATCCTCCACAGTTCACTGTAGAAAAATATTTTGCCATGTCAATTTATAGCTAGTAAGAAAAATTAGATTGATTAAAGATGTTTGTCATTTTAAAAATTTAATTTGACTTAAGCTTTGCTTGTAGCTACTCCATAACTTTGATTTTGCACATTTTAATAATGTGTAAAATAAATGAAAACATTAAAAAAAGGAAAAAAAACCAAATTTAAAAAAAAAAACCAGCATGGTTTTTTTTTTTTAGAAACCACTTGGTTTAAACCATAGTTTAAACCAGCGTGGTTTAAACCAAACAACCCTGTGAAAAACCTTCAAATGCATCCTTGGTTTTCATTATAAATTTGGAGATTGCCGTGTTACATTAGTGCAGATTGTAGAGGTCTGCACGGGCCGGAATTTCCAAGCCCAGGCCCGGCCCGTTTAAATTTTTATATTTTAGGCCCGGCCCGTACAAAAATCAGCGAAAACAGGCCCGGCCCGTTTTGGCCCGTTACAATTTCTACGATTTCTAAAAAATTCAGATTTTTATCATATAACTAAGATTCCTTTACAAAATACTGCATACATATCTATGGAATGATTTTACAGTATATTTTACAGAAAATACAGATTAACAACATTAATGATTACTTGGATACTAAGGCTTTCAACATTCGAATAAAGATTCATTAAAAAATTAATATGGCTTAGAATAAAAGAAAAAAGAAAGAAAGCTAAAAACATCGTTAATTTTGTAGCTGTTTAATAAAAGAAGATTTATAAATATATTTCTATATCACTTTATTATAAATTTCAAATCCAAATTCATTCTTAAATCCAAAGAAGATCCTTTCTGATACATTTCTAAATTCTTTTTTTTTTTTTTTCCTCAGAAACGCATAAGATTAGCAGGTATCTTTATTCAGAAACTATATAATCGAATGGCGTTATCCATTTTTTGATACAAGCAATTTAAGAATACTGCAAACAAATAAAATACTGTCATAATAAGCGTTTTGAATAGAATTTCCGGAAGCAATAGCAAGGGAAGGGAGAAAAACCTGCAATCATTTGAGAAACTATTATATCTCAACAAGGTTATACAAGTATTTTATTTACCAAAAATGAAAAACGCTATTCGATTCCAAATCCCTTCAATAGTTAGGCTTACCACTTTTACAATTTAAAATTTTTCGCTTGGTTTTCGCTAAAATCATTCTTTATATCACGTTTTGTTTGTAAAAAATTTTTAAAGGTTACGTTCAAAAATTGTCGATAGAGAGCGCTTTAGACTTTAGAATAACAAACAACTACTTTTTACCCTTATTTTGTGCACGGGGTTGAAATTATTCTAAAGTTTAGACTTTAACTTAAATTTTAATCCCAAAATCGGAAACATTGGGATCGGGTAACTGACGGAAATTTAACTGTGAACAGAGGGGCGGATTTTAAACATTCATAAACATTATACAAACTGATCGATTTTGTTGTGGTTTGCGTATAGTTTATTCCCTTGATAATTATTTTATTCCAAATGACTTACAGCTCTTGTGTATCCATTTTTTTGATAGAGGGCGCTTCCGACACATCTCCGACATTTCAATGGCATTACTCCTGTGTGTTTTACTAGCAGACCAACATACTTCCAGGAAGTGTTAGGGATGCAAAGCGACTCGGAATCACATAGGAATGTAACATTGAAAATGCCTTTTTAGCGAGCTGTGGTTAAAGAAGCAGAGAAAAAAACCACTTGATATTTCTACAACGCGTTCTGTCGGAACTTCTGGTAAAAGCACATGTGTCCTCTTTCGTTGCGATATTCTATAGCACGATGGGGCTCCTCCACATTTTACCAATGATGTTCGCAGACACTTCAACGTAACATGTGGACAACGGTGGATAGGTAGTGGTGGGCCGGTTCGTTGGCCTGCCAGATCGTCGCACCTATTTCATTATATCAATTACTTCTTGTTACCTACCTTTATTTTATTACTGTATAATTGCTCTGTATTTATTTAAATAAACATTGCTGGGTGGGGCTAGTTGACCTCAAACCAATTAGT
This sequence comes from Maratus speculifer, assembly GCA_964019185.1. NCBI lineage: Eukaryota > Metazoa > Arthropoda > Arachnida > Araneae > Salticidae > Maratus > Maratus speculifer. Next base: position 180,629,149 of record OZ025303.1, read on the forward strand.
AGCCTTCCCCCCCCCCCCCCCAACATCATCTGGCTCAATCTAAATCTGAATGGAGTTCTTCTGCTGGGATCAAATGAAAAGGTGAATGTCTCAGACTCCTGTACCGTCAGTGGAAGACCTGTCAGCTCGAATTTTTGTAGCTGCCAGAAAGCTATCCGAGATGCCAGGAATCTTTCAAAGCGTAAGGAATTGCAGGCGACGCTGCTGTCAAGCATGCCCGACTACTTCTGGTCGTAATTTCGGATACCTTTTGTAGTAAAACCTTTAACTAAATTGCTTTCTGCCACATTAACGTGTTGCTGTTTCACTACCTGTTTCTGTTGATTTTTCCCCTGCTTCTTTTAACCACAGCTCGCTAAAAAGGCATTTTCAATGTTACATTCCTATGTGATTCCGAGTCGCTTTGCATCTCTAACACTTCCTGGAAGTATGTTGGTCTGGTAGTAAAACACACAGGAGTAATGCCATTGAAATGTCGGAGATGTGTCGGAAGCGCCCTCAACCAAAAAATGGATACACAAGAGCTGTAAGTAATTTGGAATAAAATAATTACCAAGGGAATGAACAACACTCAAACCGCAACAAAATCGATCAGTTTTTATAATGTTTACGAATGTTTAAAATCCGCCCCTCTGTTCACAGTTAAATTTTCGCCAGTTACCCGATCCCAATGTTTCCGAATTTGGGATTAAAATTTAAGTTAAAGTCTAAACTTTAGAATAATTTCAACCCCGTGCATAAAATAAGGGTAAAAAGTAGTTGTTTGTTACTCTAAAGACTAAAGCGCCCTCTAACGACAATTTTTGAGCGTAACCTTTAAATTTTTTTTACAAACAAAACGTGATATAAAGAATGATTTTAGCGAAAACCACAAACGAATCCACCCTTTTTTCCGTTTTTTATAATCGTTTGAAGTTTTGGACCATAAACTATAATGGCCCCTGGCTCCTACGGAAGACGTTTGCGCCCCATGGTTTCCTATTTAATAATGTTTGTCTTCATGTCTACTATCACCCCTCAAAGTTTGTTGGTCTGGTAGCGAAACACCCTGTATATCTACCGGCCCGGGCCCGTTTTTATCGGCCCGTTCAATTTTTATACCGGCCCGGCCCGCGGGCCGAGCCGGGTACGGGCCACGGGCCGAGCCCGTGCAGACCTCTAGCAGATTGGTATCGACTAATAGAGAAAACAAAAGCGATAAGGAAAGTTTTGAAATTCACATCCTCGATTGTATTATTACATATGTTTTATTTTGTAAGGAAATGAATGTTTCTTTTCTTGATTTTATTTTAAAAAGTGCGTTATTTTTATAAGCTTTTATTTTACTTATAACGTTCGTTTTCCAAGTTCAAAAGTTGTATTCAAATTTTATCTCCCTTTCAAATATCCGATCGAGGTTGAAATCGCATACGTATTTATATCCAATGACAATGTAATATTAATACGATTTTAGGTACGTACCATTTATTTATTTTATGGGATTACACCAAATTCTATTAGGTTAAGGAATCTAATAGTTTTAAATATGCATCATTTTGTAACGATTTGTGACTGTTGCTTTTCATAAATTAACAAAATTCGTTATTTTTATAGTTATATTTCTGATACAAGTTGTATATTTTGCCTTAATATGTAAACATTAACATAAATTTAAAAATATTGCAAAATTATTTTATTCTCAATGTTTAATGTTAAATTTGTATCTGACGTTTTTTTTTATTTCCAGTAAATTTGTGACTGACTCCTATTTTGCAGCAAAAAAGATGCTTCAGCTGTAAACAGCTATTACTTGATCAGTTTTAATCGCAAAAGAATGGCACTTTTTTTTTTGGGGGGGGGGGGGGTCCTACTTGTTAGAGTAGTGATAAAAATTTACTAAATATCACTTATAGGACCGGGGAGACTGTATAAAAATTTAATATTCGTACTATACAATTAGATCTGTTCCATTAAATTATCAAATACTTAATTTAAAGCATTTCATTTTATAATACCCTTTATGTAAATTTGATTTATTTCAGTGTTCGTTAAAAGATTCAATTCATTTTAAGAGATATTCTACGTATAATTAGATCGGTTCCATATCCATTAAGTTGTCAAATACTTAAAACATTTCATTTTAGGATACCCTTTATATAAATCTGGTCAATTTCAGTATTCATTAAATTGTCATATAATTAAAAAGATTCAGTTCATTTTAAGAGACACCCTGTGTATAATTTTATCTGTTCCATGTTCATTAAGTTGTCAAAATTGTTCAATCCATTTTAGGACACTGTATATTAATTTGAGCTATTCAGTGTTTGTTAAATTCTCAAATATTTAACTAAAGAAAGACAAATAGTAAATGTTTTTATTCATGAATTAAATCTACAAAATTCATATTTTACATTTTAAAAATTGAGATAAAAATAAACACATGGTTACCAGCACACACTCGACCATCTCAAGAATTTCAAGTTCATAAACACACACAAACAATATAAACTTTGAGCATCTCTGAATTCTTCCATCCTTATAGAAAGTTGTCAAATTTAACAGAATCCAATAAATTCTAGACTTAATAAAAGCCTAAATCGCACTTTAAGTCACCTATCTCGCAGCTTTGTATCCAAACAATTTAACCAGAACATTCCATCACATCTGGGATAGCCGCAACTCAGTTTTCCATGACTTTTAATCCAAATTAGGAAAAAAAATCATTATTGGACAGGAGTTTTAAGTACATGAAGCAAATACTGTTGCTGAATAATAAAGACTGCAATTCTTGACTTAATCATATAGAAGAGTTTGGTAAAGTTTATTGCTATTCAGTTTTACCATGACTTAATATCCAATGAAAATGAGTTTTGACATACGAAACGCAAAAACATTTTCATTCTTTATTTAGGCAAGAGTTATAATAATATAGCCCAATTAAATAAATCTTCATTTAACTAGTTTTTTTAAATACATGATGCGAAACCTAAGGAAAATTTCTTGTAACCAGACTTTATAAAGAAGAGCTCACGAAATTCCATTCTTGAGTCTGTCTAGGCAAAAACAAATACTGTAATGCAAATCAAGTTCGTTCCAAACAAGTCTAGACAGAAAATATTTTATCCATGATTATTTCAGTCATCAAAAAAGGTTGTATCTAAAATTAAAGTGATTCAGTTGTCAGCATATGCATAACTAGGTAGAGGCAAGAGAAAAGAGGAGGTGGAGAGTCAAGAATCTGAACTTGTCCAGAAAAACTTTTTTGAAAAATTGATCAAACTTTCCAAGCTAATTGTACAAGCTCTTAAAGCAGAAAATTCAATAGAATTGAGAGAAAGAAGATTAACAAATACTAAATTATTTTTGTTAGCTGTCTGTGGTAAAAAAAAAATTCCGAAACCTTTAATCAGTCGTGGTATGACTTTTGTACGCTGTTAAATTTTATTCGCTGTTAAGATTAAATACAAAGAGCTTTTCAAATAAAATTGTCTATTTATTACTTGTATTTAATGTACAGTTGAAAGATTGAGCAACTAAAGAAGACTGCTGAAATATATAGTCCATTTTATCTTAAGAAATTTGACATTTCTTATTCTTTTTTTATTTTTAAAGGGTTATGTTTTTAATTAGAATCTCACAGAAATCTTTAATGCCCTCCACACCCATCCCCAAGAAAAAAATCCTAGTTACACTCATGATAGTCAACAAGTTCTCTAATATGACACTAGTTAAAAACTTCACATTAGAACAAGTCTTTCATATATACAGTATGAAGCAAAATGAAACATGCTTTCAATTTCAACACTGTCCAAGACATGATTAAACAATGATTTTTTATAGACAGGACAACTGTAATTAAAACTAGAGGCGATGCTAGATGAGAATCTTATTTCATGAAACATGAAATTCATTGAAAGAAATTCTATATAAAAAGCAATTAATAAAGCTTTTCACTCAATTTTTGAATTATGGCTATCCAAGATTTTTGACTTGACATAATGCCTTTGCAGAGATAAGACATGTCATTCATTGGAACAAATTACGTTATTAGACATATAAATAATGTTCATTTCCGAAAATGATATTCATTGAAGGAAGTCTTACATAACAACAACTTCAGCTCATAAAGCTTTTCACTTAATTTTTGAGCTACGGCTATCCAAGACTCTTGACAAATGACTTTGCACTGACAAGACGTGTCGTTATTTGTAGCAAGTTCTGTTAACAAACATGCAAGACGAGACAGCCTGTTTCCAAAACATGATGTTCATTGAAGGAAGTCTCATATAAAAGTCAATTCTAGCTGACAAAGCTCCTCGGCATTTTTTTTTCAAACTTCCCGAAAAACTTCGTCTCTTTCTTTAGCTTCGGTATTTTCTGTGGTGATGTCTAATGAATTCTCTAGGTCACTTTCTACCCATGTAGACGTTGTTCGATCATGATAGCTGGGTGGATTTACAGATAAAGTATCGTATTCTGGCGGTTTGTCTTCAACACCAAGTTCCTGGTTCAATCGTAGCGATACCTGACGAACATAACTCCTCTGAAAATGGCGTGGCGAGAATTCATACGACGAACTAGGAGTCGTCACATAAGGTGAAAGAGATGCTCCAACTAAAATTGAAAATGCAATATTATTTTAGGAAGTTGATGTACGAGATTAATTACTAAATAATGAGCATTAAAAATTACAATTTCATCAGCAGATAAATGAATAAAATGATATATCAGATGTTCAGCGCTAAAAGCTTGGAGTGCATTAGTTCTTTTTGTTCAGGTGTCTAAATGATGTGTTACCGATACAAGTTGGTCTTGTAAATCATAGAAATAAACTAAAGCTACTGGGGGGGGGGGGCAATTCCTGGGGTAATTTTTGGACATGTTCCCTTTCGTTATCAAAATTACAATTTATCAAACTGTAGAAAATCTGAAAGTTACTTTGAAATTTTTTTCCTTTTGGCAATATGCCAAAAAAAAAAAAAACTTGGCATTATTTTTTTGGTATGCCTTAATTATTCATTCAGTTGAAATTAAATATGAAAAAAAAAATTTCGAAACTGCTATTCAAATTTTTGCTGAACACTGTCTTTGATTTTTACACATTTTACAAAAGATCTATATCATTCTAAAAGTTTTAATTGTTTTATTTCATTTCCACTACGATATACCGCAGTTTTTAAAAATGATTATAAAATTTACTATATTAAAAATTTTTATATGAGGAAAGGCAAAGTAAGTCTGTATTTGCAGGGTGATTCCTGATCAGTTCCTCGTATAATTTTACAATATTTATACTTATTTTATTTATCTATTAAAACTGCGTACTCTCAAATCTATTGTCTTACAATTTTTATCCATTATAACTAAACTAGCATCTTAAAAAGGTACAGTAACGCATTATATGACTGAACAAGTAAGTAGACATACTATCTTAGTGCAAAATGCCAAAATCCTCCAATACATGAGAACAGTTTCCGGAGGATCTTGTACCCTGACTGTCTCTAATTTTACAAAATAATACTCCTCTCGCCTCTCTTTAAAAAAAAATTAGCACCCCTCTTGATCCTAGTTGAAGAAAAGTTCCTTTACTCCTTTATGTATTGAAAAATTTACTCAGTAAAAATCAATTCAGTGCTGCATTTAAAAACGTGCCTTGCTCTATTGAAAAGTAATTTTTGAATTTAAAAAAAAAACCTTTAAAATTTTTTAAAGTGCCCTTTTTCTTTATCCTTTAACGGGTGTCACCGTCTCACAGACAGCTTTTTTCAGTTTTAATTAATTTAACTACAAACACTACATTTTTTTTTTTTTTGGGGGGGGGGGACTTTAGCACTATCGCTAGAGACTTTTGAATAGACGAATTTCAATTATGAAAGTCCTATGAGTAAATCGCGCCTGTTATTCATCTTTCGATGGAGCGGTGTCACATCAGCTAAAGGCTAAACCTAGGGGAGAAATTACCAAAATGGTACTTTAAAATATACATAATGCAGTTGAGGAACATAATTATGCTGTGCATTATGATAAAGATCCGTTTTCTATTGGAAAGTCACAAAAACACAGGGTAGTAGATAAAATTTGTATAAATTTTTTTGAAAATGGAGCCAGAAATTTCCTTTGGCCTAAGCAAGATAGAATCGAAAACTAACAATCAGTACATATTTTATAGACCAATAAATTTGCAAGGTATTAACCCATTCACCCTGAATGAAGAAATAAATACTGCTTATTAGTGCATCAAAGAATTATTTGGCTAATTTAAGGACAATGTAATGCAATGCCTTTGACTTTTGAAAAAGGTACTGTGAAACCTCCAAATAAGGGACACTCCGAATAAGGGACACCTCTATTTAAGGGACAAAACTTCTGGTCCCAGTCCCTTTGTATTAGGACGTGTAATGTATTTACCTCTGAATAAGGGACACTCTATTTAAGGGACACTTGAAAATGAGATTAAAAGGACTGGCTTTTGAATTTCGGATAATGAAGTAGTCTGAGATAAAAATGAAAGTACAGATTTTTGTGAACTTATTAAACTGACAGACAGTCATGTTCATACAGAGGCATACGACGCAATTGACAAGCATTTATTAATCCACAATTTGATTTGACTTCAGTGCGTTTATCCCCATTGAAAGTAATGCCGAAAATTAAGAGGATGATTATGAGAGGAGAAAAAAAGAAAATTGTGAAATAAAGAACTTTACAGATGTTTTAAGGCTATTCTCAAATCCAAAAGGGTAAATTTTATGACAAAAGTTTTAGTTTATTTTTATTCAGAAATGCCTGAAACTAGCAGCCGTTGTTCAGTGTCAACTATGTAATCGAATTCTTTTTACTGTTTTTTCTGGTTCAAAAAAAAAAAAAAACTCAACAGATCTTTTTTAAACGCAATAGATCTTTTAGATAATATTGTCAACCTAAGTGTTTTGAACAAAGTTTATATGCGAAAGAATAATAAGTACTCAAGAATGGGTGAAAAATGTCTGTCACGTGATCAAAATCGCTTAACTCAATAGGTAATTTATTCAAAACTTGAAAATACAGTTTGATTCCAAATCGCTTCCATAGTCAGAAGTTCCAATTTTATACCTTTCCGTTAAAAAATGAATTTGCAAATGTGTCAAAACGTTTTCTGTTTACTGAGCTGAGTAGTTGAGGGATTTGTTGCCTTAAAATATGCAAAACAATTAAATAGGTTTTTTTTTTTTTTTTTTTTTTTTTGGTAAATTACTGTTGATAATGAAGAACTAAAATCTATAAGTATGGTAAATGAACACTTGAAAAATTTATTGTGAAAAATTGAAATTTGCAAAACAATAATTTTTGATTGGTTACTTCAAGTATGATTCTTTTAAATGTTTTTATACTTTTTGCATGTATACTGTTTGCATAAAAAATACAAATCAATAATTCTACAAATCATTTAATGATTTAGTAATCAATTAAAAGTTTTAATTCTCTATACCTTTTGTGTCTGATTAATGTAATTTATATGCTTTGAATACATTTAAACTTCACCTTTAATATATTGTTATTTTCATATCTTTCAGGATGATTAATTAAAAAATAATAATAAAAACTCCGAATAAGGGACACCTCTATTTAAGGGACAAAAGTTCCGGTCCCAAAGGTGTCCCTTATTTGGAGGTTTCACTGTAATGTCTTTTGTTTATCAAATAAATTTATACCCAAATCTAGTATGTATTTTTTTTTTCACAATTATAAGATAAAACTTTTATAAGATTTATTGTATTTATTCTAATATTAAGTTTTAAATTATTTTACTATTTTATTTACATCAAAAAGGATGCTAACATAAAATTACCCCATATTTGACTAAAAATTACCTTACCCTGATTCCGTGGTAATTCATGGTCACTTAAAAAATTTAATTATTTCAACTATAAGTACAGATGGTTGTGTAAGCATTTTATTACATAACCATGAGATTTATTACATACTAAAATTGAAAACAATACCTTTAATAGTTCTTATAATAATTGGATGTTGTTGATTTTGACCTGGAATTACCTGTGTACTATTTTAAGATTTAAAGTACAACCTACCTTTTGACGCTCGCAATTAAAATAAAAAGTTATAATAGAAGCTTTGCTTATGTAGGGTCATTGCAACATTAACAACACCAAATTTAAAAATATACCCATCATTTACAAACTCAGCTGTTAAACTGATTGCTTCTTCCATTTGTGTATTGCATTATTTAGTGTTTAGTTTTATTTAGTTATATTAGTGTTTGCATCTTCAATTTTTATTATGAGACATTCTTTAACAAATTTAAAAAACTAATGATATTAGATGCATAAAAATGTGTTTATCTCAAAAGATCAATGTCAGTTTAATCCCTTTCAATCTCCTCCCCCCAAATACAAACACTACATTTTTTACATTTTATTTATTTATTTTTTTTATTTATTTATTTTTTATTTTTTTTTATTTTATTTTATTTTTATTTTTTGGAGGAGGGGAGGGGGGTGTAAAAAAAGCATTTGCGTTTTTTCCCCCCTCAATCTATTATTTATATAAGCACCTAGTTTTATTAGCTATGGATAATTTTTGAGATGCAACAACCGTATTTTATATCATTGACACATACATTCATAATTGGAAAAATGCATTCCTCATTATTAAATTCTATAACAAATCATGGAATAAAAATTAGACTGGTATCCATCCATAAAATAATACTAATTAATGAATTATATAATACTTGCCCCTTAGCTACCGAAACAAAAATTGTCGCTGCATTACTGTGAGCAGTCTTCGAGACCGTTTGAGCGAAATATAAATATAGTTAACTCACAAAAACTATTTTTACACAAAATATTATGGATGAAAAAATACAAGATTACTGAAATACAAACCTAGCATCATTAGTTAAGCTGAAAGTAACAAGTCAAACCTAAAAGTTTGAAATAAATCGGATTTCTGATAGACAGCTAACTGCAATTAAATGTTAAATTTTGCTTTTTGTAGTCATTCACACATAGAAGCTATTGTAACAACCATTAAAATTCTAGTTAACACTTAATTTTTTATCTTGAATTTTTGATAAAATGTACCTTTGGATATCAAACAAGAAATCATTTGGCCCGTTCATGATATTAAAATTTGCGTAACTAAGCTTCAAAGATCTATTTTTCATGTAGATGTAACCAATTTTCACTATTTTTTTTTCGCCCGATCAGTGGCCGAGAGGTTCTGACCTCTCAACTGGTAGACGGCAGGTGCTGGGTTCAAACACAATCGCGATTGTCGGCCTAACCGTTCGGTGATTTTCTTCGAATCTTTCGTAAATACGGGTTAGGTTCCCTTAGGAAGACACCCACGAAGGACACTCCTCCCCATGGGCCTATATCCCTAGCGTAGATAATCGGCCGATACAAATAAACCAAACCATCTTTTTTTTTTCCCGGTAAATAAAATATGTACGTACTTAAAACAAAAACAATTCAAATGAGGTAGCAGTAATTTAACTAGTATTTAACTTCCTCAACCCTGATGTCGCTTGGAGGCGACACTAAAAAACACCCTTTAAATTAACTTAATTTCTTCTAGAAATGTTAAAATTACATCTAGACTTTAATAAATGTGTGCATCTTTGGAGATGTTTTCTAATAATTTTAAATCTGGTTTTTGCACTGCGTAAAATTTGTCTCAGGACTGAGGAAGTTAATCTTTAACTGCTGTGACAAAAATTGTCACATAACTACTGTGTGTCAGACCGCTTAATCTAAACACGAATAAAATGTTAAATTAACTCTCAGAATTCTATTTTTGTATTCAACTTTATATACAGGAATATTATAAATAAAATTCAGGCATTCAAAAGTCTCTCGAGGTAGTAATAAGGCTCCAAACGAATCACAATTTGACCAGTATCTCTAACTTAAAAATTAAGAGTTAAACTCCGAAACTTGAAAATATCAGCGGTCTGCGAGACCGCTAACAGCAGTTTAGGGTTGATACAGATTACCGTATACATACCACTGCGCATTTGCACGTCTTGCTCGATGACTGACGGTCCCGTTTCTGCCACTTTCGGAGCATCTCTGACATAGAAGTACATTTTGATTGAACTGTACACCATCAGCGCCTATAAGAGAGAAATAGAAAAATACATTGATTTAGTATTATCACAGGGTGTTTCTAAATGAATATCGGGGTTTTAAGGCTTGGTAATATTTATTAAATAAAACTTAAAATTATAATTAATACATAAAATGAAAGAGCAACTCGAACAGTTTTACCCTCAAGCTTACAAATGTGCAATGTGAGCATCTTTCGTCACACAGCATCTTTCGCATCAAGTCGATAGCTGAGTTCTTCCCGAACGTTGATTAGTGTTAGTGGGATCATTGTTACAACAGCTGCAATGATCACCTGGTAACGGAGGTACATACACGCGATCCTTTATTAACCCCCACAGGCAGAAATCACATGGCGTCTGATCGGGTGAGCGTCTAAACAGAACTTCTTTGCTAATCAATGTTTAGGAAGGGCTGAGCTATCAACATGTGTCGTGTGACGAAAGGTGCACACATTGAACACTTGTAAATAAAATTGTTTGGGTTGCTCTTTCATTTTATTCAATAACTATGATTTTAAATTTTATGTAATAAATACTACCAAGCATTAAAACTCCGATATTTATTTAGAAAAACAATGTACAATGGCTAAAACAAAACGATGTCTTATGGTAACATTTGAAGTTGAACATTTTGGGTACCCAGTTCGTGGTATTAGAAGATAAATACAACGCAATTTTTTTAAACACACAATCATATCCCGAAGCCAGAAAAATAGTTAAATCCAGAACACTCAAAATTGGTCTATCATATGCCTTATCTGAAACATCTCATAAAAACTTATCAAAGTACAGTCGAACTTCGTTAATATGAAACTCGAGGGGAATGAAAATTTTGTTCATGTAAATAGTATTTCATGTTATCAGTATCAAATCTGTATTTGTCTTTATAGGGGACTGTAAAAATAATTCATGTTAAAGGATAAAGGTAATTCACGTTAGCGTGTTCACGTTAACGAGGTTTGACTGTATTGCAAACAGAAATTCCCACTGAAACTAAAATCCAACCAAAGCAAAAAGAAATCAGCTTTTCAATTAAATTCATCATGATTTCTTCATATGATATAATTAAATTGCAGCTTTACTCGTACTATCTTCAGCGATTTCTCAAACTTTATTATTCCAAGTTCTAAACAAACTTTTCAACATATACTTAAATTACTAAATATAAATTAAGTGTTTTTTCAGATTGAAATTCTTTCTTATAAGGGTTTTAAAAGATAAATTCCCTACATTTGACCTATGATGCCTCAGATCAATGAGGTAAAAATATTTTTGTTTAAATCAATTTAATACATTGTTAACGTGCTGACTTCTTTTATTTCTAAAGTGATTTTTTTTTTTTCCTCAAGTGGCTGTGAAGTAGTTAAAAAATAAAACTTAAATGTCTAGAATGAATTTTCAAGTCATGTATTTAGGTTTGAAATGGAGCAAGAACCACTGTTTTAAACAAAGTCTACGTTTCAACATTCGTAAAATACCATGCTCAAACCCCTAAAACTTATCAGATAAAGACTTACTTTAGTTTCAAAACTTCCTTATTTAATTTTAATTATTATTAAATAACAAATATTTTTAAGTTTCCCTTCAAAAACAAATTTTAAAATTTATAGCCTTTTAAAAATAGTTATTAAAAAAAAATGCAATATGTCGTATCAGATGTCAACTTAAAGGTAAAAGCGAATTGAACCATGAACTAGAGCATACTGAAACATGTTAAATAATGAATAAACACTTTTTTAAATATGCTTCATTTATACTTGATATTTCGTTAATTGGTAAGAGAAACATATACGTAAGAGTCAATATCCGATTCTCCATTACATTACACTTCAAGAGGGGGAAGGGGAATCAAAGTGTGACACAGTGCGACACTAGTCCAAGAGCCGACCGCACAAAACCCTAAGTCATCGAGCATAAGAAAAAATCCTTTATATTATGGAAGAGTAGTCATAGGGGAATCTAACGATCCATGTCTACCGGAAGCAAAATGGTGCATAAGCCAAAAATTATACCACTAGTGTTTGACTCGTAGACTTAGCATTTATGTTTTCTTGCACCCAGTTTCCGTGTTTTCATACTTTTGATTGTATGGCAAACACAATGATAGACCTACGTGTGAGCCACTAGTGGTATTAATTTTTGGCTTATGCACCACTTCACTTCCGGCAGACATGGATCATGTCTGCACTTCATTACAAATAGCTACAAAATTTGAGTGCCAATTTATGGATGAGTTCTTTCCCCCTCCCCCCTCCTCACCTTCTAATGAATTTTATCTTTAAACTTAATGAAAATTTTGATATTAAAGCACCAAATTAAATCACTAATAAAGGTAAGTTACTTACCTCCACGAAAATGACACTCATCATTAAACCAGCAGAAGGTAACGCATATTCTAAAATAACTGCATCGATGCTCGCGGAGCATACCTACAAGAGGAATAGAAAAACAAAATGGAGCTATTTGTTTAAACTACAAATTCAAATACAAAGAATGTAAATATTGAATGTGACGACAAGACATGCTAATCTTCCAGAATTTTTAATTAAAAAACTATTTTTCGACAACAATTTAAATGTATTTTGCTTCTATGTAAATTTGAAAATATTGTATATAATTTGTAAATATAATATTTGTAAAAAATATTTGTAAATTTTTCATTTGAAAATATTTGATATTCATTAAATGAAATTTCTGATTCAAGTATTTATTTGATCGGCGATCTTCCGTCAAGAAAAAAAAAAAGGGGGGGGGGATATTTGGTAAATAGAAAAACACATCACACCCATCCTCTAATGAGAATGGGCAACGTATCCCATACGGTATAGCGGAGAATCTTCGCAAAGATTTCTAAACTGCATTCTTCCACTGCCCACTTAATTTATAGTTATAAACGAATATATATATCTTTTTCATAGGCGGAATTGGAAGGTATTGGGGACTGGGGGTCACTAAGTACTTTTTTTAAAATAATGCTATTCTTTTAATTCAAGGTAGTACAAAAAATAGGAGTGGTGAATAATGAATCTAGCTACATCTACAAGTGTTTATTCTGAACCGAAAAGCAGCGTTATAAAAGAAAACTAAAACCCGATTAAACGTGTGGATCGAAAGTTCGCTCCTCAAGGCCATAAGCAAACAAGATCACACATCAAACCCGTCCCTAGTTTTACGATTAGAGAGGGGACATGACCAGACGCCTCAACGTCAACCGGGTACCCAAAATTACCAAGTTAGGAGAAACACGCCGCTTAAAGGCCTACATAAGCGATCAATTCGGTTCGAAGATCGCTCATCAAGACCACAAGCATGAAATCAAAGAACGCCATCAGCTGAGTTACACCAACAACACAACTCCAAAAGTCGGCGATGGCGGCGAAGAGCCTGAAGACACTGAGTACGACAAGCCCCGCCACTAGGAACCAAGTCGAACCACTCGGGTACCAAGACATCACGGGAAGGAAATTCCAATACCCAAAAAAAATCCGAATTCACAAGGAACAGAGACATTCCAAGACATTCAGTTTTATAACACTAACTCTAATTCACTCAGCAAAAGGAATATAATTGATAATCCTATCAACATCTCAAAAAAATAGCAACAGCCCAGTTGCTTATGACACGTTTTCTCGTTTGGTTGATACGCTGGTTTGTTCGAAAACCGAATTGTTTGAGAAGAGAAAAGTTCATGAATCGAAATTATGTAGTACTGATTATTAATTCTGTTATGTCAGTTATGTTAGATGGCTAAGCATACTTTAGGGTTGCTATATTTGTTTTAGAATGCTACAAGCATTTTTTTTTTCCTTCTCTCTCTCAAGTTTTAGTATTTAAGTTATTTAGTTAGTTTATAAACCTTAGCATGCACGATAAAGATGAGCGTTTTCCAAAAGCTTTTAATTTCGAACTTAACACGTTCGCTGCCGCTTACATGAAGATGTGATGATAGTTAATGCCGCACTGTAGAAGTTGGTTTTTCCCAGAAGCTGATTACTTTTTATAACAAAAAATCAGTGAAAGATTTTCCCGCGCCAGCGCGTGACTGGCTTTTGGACATCATCCTACATTACGCGCTGGCACGTGAGTGGCCCCTTAACGTTGGCGCCATATTTCGCGCTTTCGCGTGAGCGGCAGCGAACGCTTTAAGCTCCTCAACTGTGAAAAATAGTTATGAAACAAGCAATACAATAAGGATATTTTGAACTATATATATGAAGACTATTCTAGATAGATCATACCTTATTACTGACAGTTATAAAACAGTTCATGGCACAGTTATTCTGCTCTGTTGATATGCGGAAACAAATTTAGTGTGCACCTAAAACACATGGTAAAATCCAATATTTTGGAAATTAGGAGTAACCCCTTTTTCCCCCAGTAATTAAATACACAAATCTTGCAACACCTATTTTATTCCAAGATACTATTTCTATGTTTGAAGTTTGATAATTCCCTCATGAACAAAATAGCCATCAGAACTTATACTTACAATGTTGCAAGAATTTATACTTACATTATTGCAGTCTGGAGTCTCCAGTGCTGCAGATACCTGCAAAGAAAACTAACTATGAAACAAGAAAAATTAACATGATTTATTGAACTAAATGCATGAGTAACCACAATACACGGGTCATTCTCCCCAATCTTAAATTTTCAGTACAGTAGAACCTCGATCCATCGTTTTTCAAGGGGTGCAAGAAAAAAAAAAGATGGATGCGGGAAAACGATGAATGCGGATTCACTTCAAAATACGAAAAAACCCAATGTTTATGTGGGTGATTCTACGATAAGAGGTTCAAAAACATAGAGACTTCGGCCAAAAAGAAAAGTTTGAGTTTGATCAAAAACCTTTAAATTATGATTTTTGTCCCTTTTATTTACTTTTTCATATAAGGGCAAGTCACTTTATACATATTTTATAACTTTTTCGGATCAGTGACTCGCTCCCCTGGCAGTTTTATCTTGCCAGGGGAAATACGGCAGGAGAGAGACATTTTCCTGTAAATTCAAAATTTTTAACTGACTGAATTATTTTTTGGGTTAATTGTGTATTTCACTTTAATTATTACCGTGTTGTTTAATTAGGGCAGTAAATGCAATTGAATTAAATGAATATTATAAGTTTTATGACTTACCAGGGGAGATACACGATCACCGTGCGAAACCACTACTGCACACGGTCGCGTCGCAACAACTAAAAATGGCGACGCTTAAATGGCTTGCGCGTTTAGTATTGCTAACTTTAAGCCAATAGATGTCCTTAAGCGCTACTTCCGATATAGCCATCCTTGAATTTATATTTGTTTTAGCGGAACGAAATTTGACAGGGTAGATACACAAAAAAAGCGGGACAAAAGTTAATTTTAAAAATTATTTGAAATTAACAAAATTATTTTATTTTTTATTTTATAATACGTAAGTATAATTATTTAAATTCCAATTAAACATACTTTAGCTAAGCATCTGACAGAAAAAATATATGTATTGTTTGAAAGTTAAATTGAAACCGGTAAGGGGGCATGCCAGGGGAGAGACTTTTTTTCGACTTTGTAAGAAATTTCAGAAAAATGTGTTTTAATTAGGCATTCAATCGTGATGTTATTTAATGAAGTATATTAAGATGATGCGATTCATTGCAAAAAATAGCAACATATAGAATAAAAAATCTGTTTTAAACGGATTGCCGTACAAATTACCTCTTATCGTAGAATCACCCATGTATTAATAATGCATGCAATGTATACAATATACTAATAAATACGAATTTGTTGCTTACAAACTGTAAAAGAAATAAATCGAAGTTATAGAAAACTGATATTTATTTTTTAAAATTAATATTTTTAATGTGGTTTTTCATTCATTGTTTTTTAATAATAAAAAAAAATTAAATGTGCAACATTTTTCTGTTAAATTTCTGTAATTTCAAATGCATACATAAAAGTTCATGCAGTTTCAAATGCTGCAATTGTTTCAGACAGAATTAGCACTGGTGGCTCAGTTTCCTCCGCATGAACGTTATTCTCTTCTTTATTTCTCTTATGTTTAGGACGACACATTTAGCAACATCTTGATCAATGGAAACAATGTTATTCTCGCTTAAATACAACCACTCTTCATCTACATTATTGTCGCAATTATTAACCCTTGTCACTCCGTTGTCTCTGCTGCGCAGACGTCATCTTTCCTTCCAAAATTTGTTTTTGACACCAGTAATAAAGGAAAATAAAATTTTCCTAATTTAATCAGAGAATATTTGAAACTGTCTACTTCAAGGAAGGTTCTTTTAAAAAAGCGGTGCTAAAATTTGTGTAAGAGGCACAGGAGTATGAAGGCTTAACACAAACAGGACAAATAAGTTATTTTAGGATAAGGGTGTATTCGAAAAAACGCTTTTCCACCTTCAACAGCTCGAAATTTTCCGATACAATTTCAGACACCATTTTTAAAACTAGAAACATGAAACTTGCTGAGAGGATTCTTGAAGAGACGCATGGGAATGCGTCCTTCAAGAATTAGGGAACGCATTCTTGAAGTTCCCTAGAATTCAAGAATGCGAGGGAACTTGCATTCTTGAGTTCCCTCGAAGAATGCAAAGGGACATGGAACTGTGCGATGTCTTTTTACGCTCAATTTAATAGATTTTGAGTTATAAACAATTACCTTATCAGTATGACCCTTTTTTTCGTTCCCAAATCTCCCGCTTGGGAAAAATCAGTTCGAAATGCCGTTTTTGATTGCTTATTTGCAATATTTTCTGCATTTATCAAAGAATTGACAATCACGGCACCTTGTGCACTTTCCAAATAAGAGATTTTGAAAGTTTGGTGCATTTGAGAGAAAAAATTAATCCAAATATAAATCGCAAAATAAGCAGTTTGAATCGAAATACACCCATAAAGGAAATAATTCCAGTCATATGCGTAGGAGCTGGTGGAGCTGCGGCTCCCCCTGGAATATTTCAGATGGGCTCAGCTTCAGCGGGAGAAATTCTCGCACCATCTGTTAGCGATGTATTGTTTAATTAAAAAATGTCTTCTTTTTCTAACGGAACTAGGGACATGCGAAAAGAAAATTGCGCCAGGGGCAAAATTGGAATTTTTTGCCCCCTCCGCCAACTTTTTTTTTTTTTTTTTTTTTTTTTTTTTTTTTGTAACAAGCCAAAAATGTCGTTGGTAGTATAAATTTGACGTCTCCTAAGTTTCCGCGCCCGGGGCGACCGCCCATTTCGCACGGCGCTGGACGAAACTGACAGAAATAAATTATGATCGGAATTAAAACGATGTCATCGGTGGATTAGTGAAGAAGTTGTTTTCTGAAGCCTTTACCTTTATGCAGAATTTATTTTGCCGATTCCAACATCAGTAGCAACAAATGAAACATCTTTCAGTGCTCATCAGTGGCTTCAAAAAGGACCGTAGCTAGAAGTGAACAATAGGGGAGGGGAGGTGCAAGAGAATGTAGAGGGGGCTCATAAAATTTTTTTCTCTCTCTGCAGCAGAAAGATAAATTATTGCATATTCACATTGTAGGTACTATGTTTCTCATTAAACTGTTGTAATAACTTCATGTTATGCTAAGAAAAGTATATGATGAAAATTTTGAATGTATAACTGGTGCAAAATTAAACATGTTAGCTTTATATGTACAAATAGGATGAGGGAGTTTTGATACACTTATTTTAGATACAATTTAGTAATTCTGTAAAACTGCGAAAGGGTTTCAAAACTAAATTAGATTTTTGAACAGAATTTCTTTTGGATTTTCGGAACAGAAATTCATTGAGTGACCTTGAAATGTTTTCTAGGGGGGGAGGCTCAAAATATTTTAGGGGGGATGAGCCGCCCATAGTGCCCCCTTAGCTACGGCCCTGCTTCAAACACACGTCTGTAGTCTGAAGTACAATGGGTCAACAAAGATTCCATTTGATGCTACAGCATATAATGAGGAAGCCTTTAAAATTTATTTATAGAAGATAATTTAAAGAATTTGCTAGCAAAACAACCGAAATAACTTTAACTTTTCGTAAATGGGAGTGGGTGAACCCTTAAATTTGAATATTTTATTAGGAATCATCTATAAATAAAATTTTTGTATATCATGTACAGTCCCTGTGGCCAAATTATTAGACGCACTCCCTTTTCCTTGTGTCGAATCATATTACTAGCTTCATAGAAATATTACTTTGTGAATAACTGCAATTAATTATGTACATCATTTGTAAGATTATAGTAAATAAAAAACATGCCTATAACTTTAAAACTTTTTTTTTTTTTTTTTTTTTACAAATTAAATTAAAAATGGCTGAAATTGCAAAATTTATAACTTGAAACTCAAAAAAAATGTCAATATTTTTAGGAGCCTCTTTTGGCGGCTAGCAGTGCCTCTATTCTTCGCGGCATGCTATTAATACAAAATTGAAGAGTTTCTTGTATGCGTGGGTGACGATTTTAGATTTGGATAAAATTTTCTACGAGCTGGGTTTTGTTTGTTATGATGACTTGTTAGTCAATTCTCCAGACCAATATAAAGAGGTTTTCAAAATCGGTTTATTCTAAAGCTAAAATGGTGGTTTCCAAATGAAGAACCATTTGTATTTTTGCAAGGTAAAGCTTTTTGTTACATAGCACGATCCGTCAAGGTCTACTTTCAATTAAAAAAAATATCCCTGTGTTGAACTGCTCCCGGTAATTCATCAGACATGAATACCATTGAAAATGTTTGGGAGCTAATGAAGAAAAAACTGGACAAAGAGCTCATAACGAGCAAAACACATAGAAAAACTTATCCTTGTCTGGAAACATCACTCACACATGCAAGAAACATTTCAATTTTGTACTAACAGCATGCCATGAAGAATAGAGGCACCGACTGCCGCCAAAGGAGACTCCAAAAAATACTGACATTTTTTTGAATTTCATGTTTTAAGTTTTAAAATTTTAGCAATTGTTAATTTAATTTACAAAAATAAATAATTTTAAAGTCATTGGCATGCTTTTAATTTATTATAATCCTACAGATGATGTATATAATCAATTGTAACAATTAGCATAGTAATATCTCTATGAAACTTGTAATACGATTCGACACAAGAAAATACGAGTGCGTCTAATAATTTGACCATAATAATATTTCAGGGACTGTATATCTAATAAAAATTATCTTAATTGGATTAAAGAGTTAGTGATCTTTTGATATGCTTTATTTTATACTGCTGTTTTTGAAAAGTGCAGCTGTATGAAATAATCCTGCGAAATTAATGAAATTATAAACGAAATGATGCCCGTTTCCACCTTGGAATGTATTCCTGTGATATCACAATTGGCAAAATGGCGATTTTTATAGTCTCAAACCGAAAGGGACATTAGGGTCTATTTTCTTAAGGATTATTAACTGGAAACAAATGCGAAACTATTTATAAACGAGACATCTTCTCGGTGTAAAATAGGTAGCCTTGAATATTTATTTTATTTTTTATCTATGTAAATCTTAATACGTTATAAAGTTATTTAGCTTGTTGTAGCACCGTTAGGGTTATATTATTTCCATAGTATTACAAAATATTGACAAAAAAGATGGTTCTATGGGTGTATAATGTTTTGATTAGAAATAAACTTCCTTTACATTACGAAAGAATCAAATCTAATTGAGTGGTTCTGAATGATGTACAAAAAGCTTTCAGTTAACCACAATTTATAATAAAAAGAATTTAGGAAATCCTATTAAATTTGTCAGTTGATTAGTATGTCTCGGAAAATTCATCATCGGGGATTCCAAATGTATCCCATGAGAAAGTAAACATCCCTGTCGGTGTGGCCTATAGGCGGAAGTAGATTTCGAAATTAAGTGCTCCTTTCAACAACAAAAAATATCATTACAGATGGAGACCGGCTTAGTGCGCCGGTGCCGACCCAGGGCCGTAGCTAGAAGTGTATGATTGGGGGGGGGGGGGGGGGGGGGCTCAAGAGAATGTAGGGGGGGGCTCATATTTTTTTGTTCTCTCCCTAATGCAGAAAGATAAATTAGTGCATATTCACATTGTAGGTACTATGTTTCTCATTAAACTGTTATAATAACTTCATTTTATGCTAAGAAAAGTATATGATGATGAAAATTTTGAATGTATAACTGGTGCAAAATTAAACATCCTGTTAGCTTCATATGTACCAATAGGATGAGGGAGCGTTGAAACATGTATTTTAGATACAATTTAGTAACTCTGCAAAACTGTGAAAGGGTCTCAAAGCTAAATTAGATTTTTGAACAGAATTTCATTTGAATTTTCGGAACATTTAGTGACCTTGGAACTTTTTCCAGGGGGGGGCTCAAAATATTTTAGGGGGGCTGAGCCGCCCATAGCGCCCCCTTAGCTATGGCCCTGTGCCGACCCCTCCTTTGCCTTCCCCTGCATCAAGTGCGCCCGGCTCACGAGGACCGAATATCATTGTCACCCCCTTCTCTTAGACTTGCGGTAACAAAGTGACAGCTTCTGTTGGTAGAAAGACTATTTTCTGTTGGCGTTAGTTCGCTAAATTGGGCGCTTTATTACCATATCACAGATTCAACTAATTTGCTTCTCCACTTCTGTTTAAAATTGCCCGATGTTTTTTTTTTCTTTATTTTGCCATAGAGAATAATTGAAATTCTCCAAATCGTAAAGTAATCAAAACTTATTTACAGCAACACTGTACTGGCTATTATTATTTCCAAACAATAATTTTCTTGTTTAAAGATTTCGAAAATATTGCAAGTTTCGAAAATATTGCAAGTTTCGAAAGCAGAGTTCATTAATATTTGTTTTAAAAACATAAAAAAGGTTAATTATTAAACCAGGGTTCCTCATAAATAATTAATTGCAATTGATTAATTATCGTCACATGAACATAGTGACATGTTCGATTTTTAAAATATTAAAAACTTTATGATAGTGTTAGAACTTACAAAAACGTACGTTATTACAAAACTTGACCCTTTTTTTCGAAATGAAAAACATGTATCCTTAAGAGGCTACTTCAATCAACTAAAATTACCCGTTCACTAATGCTCATCCTATGGAAGGAAGTTTTAAAGATATCTCGTTTGCATTTCTGTATTTTTAAACAGTTTTTGCAATAGCTTTTTGCATTGTGTCAGGATCTGATAGCACCTGTGCTAAAGAATGTAATTTCTACTATTTCTCTATTTGAATATTTTGTATTATATGGTTGTGTACAGAATTTCCAAGGTGACATTCCTTCTTTGTGGAAAGGGGAATTGCCAGATAATCCTTTGCAGGTGGTGTGTTAGAGAAAGGAGATTGCTGAGAGGCATGTCCATCTGTCAGTGAAGTATGCGGATGATGAGCAGATTAGCAGCATGTCACTAAGCAAGAAAAGAATGGAGTATGTGTCCAATGAGGAAGCTCCAAAGGGGTTTATGTTGGGGAAAGCAGTGATTTGGAGAGGGCAAGTTTGTCTCAGAGAAGTCAGTCCTCACCTAGGTTTCGGACCTAGAGGTTGCTCTGTGTGGAAGAGCATAAGCAGTGCGTTTTCTGGTGAGCGAAGGACACTGACGTCCTAGTGTTTAGTGCTCTGGGCTAAGAAGTGCAGGCCTAGTATACTTGTGTTGGGAAACTCAAGGTTGAGCTCCGATAAAGTGAATTTAACGTGTATTGAGTGGGAGGTGGAAAGTGTAATTGGAATAGTACACAACCAATTTTTACTGTATCTAATTTAATGTTGAACCGGATCACCTATATCCGAGTTGTAGTTGTATATATTTGTAAATAGCGTATTTAGTGTGTACATATATTCTTAATAAACTGATAATTCAGTTACCTGACAGCGTAAGTCTTCATTTACACAAACCTCGCAGTGGGTGACCGATATCACCTAGTAATTTCGGTGGTGGCAGCTATATCTTTCACGGACATTCTTCAAAGTTGTGTGGACTGAGAGGAACGTCCGACAAATTGTTGGCAGCGTCGGGATAGAATCGCCTGAAACCAGTGACCAGCGAGCCGTGTTGCAGTCTGTTAATGCCGGAGTATCCAGTGGAATTCTTGTGTGGTCGTGCCATGTCGTCGAGTGTGTGTTAAAGCATCGTGCCGGATCGTCGATTGTATGCTAAAGTGTCGTGCCGTATCGTCGAATGTGTGGTAAAGTGTCGTGCCGTATCGTCGAGTATGTGCTAAAGTATCGTGCCGGATCGTCTAGTGTGGACTAAAGTGTTGTGCGTATCTTTATTAGAAAGAACTAAACTGAACTGTTGTGCCATATTACCGCTACATCGTGGAACTACCTGTGATTAGAAAAGTAATCCAGCAAAGAAAGTATAAGGTAAGGTGTTTTGATCATATCTTTCTGTTGACATCTCGAACCAAAATTTGTTGTTGTATAATTAATAGTAATTTAAGTAAATTGTCTATATCATTTATGTGTTTTATCAATACCTCCTACCTATAAAGTGTTAATAACCATACTGGCTATTGTTTTAAGGAAAGGTCATAATAACTTGAGCTAGTATTGGCTTTCTCTAGATATTTTTTTTTACTAATTGTGGTAATAGTAGTTGGAAGGAATAATTAAATTTACTTAAGTTTAAATTATTGTTAAAGTAATATTTAAATGAAGCAATATTTTTGAAGAGTGTATAATAACATTTGCTTAGAATTTTAATTGGCCAGTAGGTGAAAAAAAAAAAAGGCTCAAAAGAGAGCCATAGTGAAAAAAAAAAAAGGGCCCAAAAGAGAGCCATAGTGGGGAAAGAAAGGCTCAAAAGAGAGCCATAGTGAAGAAAAATAAAAGTAAAGATTTTCAGTGTATTTGTTTTAAGTGTAAGAACCAGTATTGTGTTCGGAAATATTTTAGTGAGGATAATTGTAGAAATTTATATATGCATGTTTTACAATTTTTCTTTATGTGGATTTCTTGATTGACATCAATACTTCTATTCAATTTCAACGTATCAGTATTATTATGTAAATTGTATGTTGTTATCTAAGTGTATAAATTGAAATCTGCATTGCATAGTAATCAAATCGAATTGTTATTTTACCTTTTGTTTTATTGGAAGTATATTGTGTGATATCAGTGGTTCAGAAAAATTAGGGTATTCAGTAGGTTAATTAGAAATGAAAGGCATTGATTATCTGAAGGATGTTAATTAGTATAATAAGTGGAGAAATATCTGTACTAAGTTAAAAATTTAGGAAATATTAATTTGGTAGGTTTAACTATTCTTGTGGGGTGGTAATAACAATCGGTGAAGGTATGGCTTTCTTATTGAAACTAAAAAAGGTTGATCTTCAGGTGATAGCTGAAGAATTAGGTGTTGAATTCGCGGAAGATGATACCAGAATTCAGCTTAAGAAAAAGATAATGGACAGTGATGAGTATGACGAGGGGGTTATTAAGGAATTATCTGACGCTATTGTTGCAGAACGATTAGAACACGAAAAATTAGAAAGACAGGAAAGGTTAGAGCGTGAAGAAAAACAGGAAAAATTAGAACGCGAAAAGTTAGAACTCGAAAAGTTAGAAAAACAGGAAAAGTTAGAAATAGAGAAATTAAGGATGGAACATGAATTAGAAATGGAGAGACTAAGAATTCAAGGATCGGCAAATAATTTTAATGGGCCTAGGGAATCTAATAATGAAAGTAATATAGAAAAATTGATCAAAAGCGTAAAAACTATCTATCAAAGTACCGGAAGGGGCTGAGGGACGGAATTTATTTTTCAACAGTTTAGAAAGGGCATTCAAAACTAAAAATATACCGGAAAACCAGCAGGCCGAAATTCTACTAAATATGTTAGGAGATAAGGCGGATAATTTGTTAATTTATACGACTACGGAACAAATGGAGAATTATGAGGAGTTAAAGGAGTTAGTTCTAAGGGAACACGAGCCGACGCCGAAGGCATGTTTGGAAAATTTTAAGAAGGCTAAGAGAAACCAGAATGAAACTCATGTATTATTTGTATCGCGTTTAATAACGACATGGGAAAATTACTGTAAGATTAGAGGTGCTGACACTTATGAAAAGGTCAACCAGTTAATAATTACGGATAAATTAGTAAGTACGTTAGATGAGGATACCGCGTCATATATTGGGTTAACTCATCAAGGTAAATGGTTAGAAACTTCTAAAATTGCTAAAGAATGTGACAATTATTTTGACGCTAAACATAAATCTTACGCCGTTACGTATAATAGTTTTAAAAGGTAAAGATAGACACGTAAACAATGAAAAAATGAGACCGAGGGAGGATAACAAAGTTAGTAATAATTGGAGGCAAAACGGGAGTAATGAGACTAATTCTTTTTCGGATAGGAAAACAGATTTTAAGAAACCTAGTGATGCTTCAGCGCCTAAATGCTTTAAATGTGGTTTGAGAGGGCATTACCAGCGTTTTTGTAATAAGGTGGGTAATGAGGGAAATAATGGTAATAAAGGGCGAGATCCGAAAGCGGGTGTGCATAAGGTTGCGGTAAAAGAAAGCAAAGAGTTACCTAATGGAGTGATTGTGGCGAGAATATCGGCAAAGGCCGAACAGAGAACTAACGTTATTGGGGAGAAATTAAATAAACTCAAGAAAATTGAAGTTAGTGTGAATGGGCAAAAAGCAAAGGGATTGGATGATTCTGGATGTGAAATTAGTGTTGTTCATGAAGATTTGGTACCGGAAGAGAAATTAAAAGGAGCGGGTAGTATTTATTTACAAGGGTTATTCGGTGAAGCAGTTAAATCGCCGTTGGTTAAACTACCGTTAGCTATTCCGCAATTCGGACAAACTAATATAATTCATCAGGAAGTACTTTGCGCAGTGACTGATAATATTAATGAGCAAGTAATTTTACATCCCGAAGTGATTAATGAGTTGTCAGGTGTCAACCGTGAGGAGCCATTGCTAGAGGCCCAAGAATTAGAAAGTTCAGAAATTATTATTGATAATTCGAAAGTTATTGATAACTTGAATGAAAAGGACGGTATGAATAACGATAGTTGTAATGTTTACGCAATAGAAGCGAGTTCGCAAAATGTACAAACTCAGAATACGGAAAAAACGGAAGTGGAGAAAGGTAATAAAGCTATTGTTAGCAATTCCGAGATGTTTAAGGAATCCCAATTAGAATGCAAAGAATTAGAGAAAGCTTGGGAATTAGCTAAAATGGATAAGGGGGATTATTATATTGTAAATGGTTTATTATATCATAAAGAGAAATTGTTAGGCGAAACTATAGCGCAATTAGTAGTACCCAAAGTAAGAAGGGAAGAAATCTTAAAATTAGCGCATAGTTCGGTATTTGGAGGGCATCATGCAGCTAAGAAAACTTTACAGAGAATCAGGTATTCATTTTATTGGGAGGGGATGGCGAAAGAAACTAAGCAATTTTGTGAGTCATGTTTAGAGTGCCAATTGACTAGAGGGGTTAAGGTAAATGATAGAGCTCCTATTTCCCCAGTGTCGCGGCCGGAACTTCCATTTCAGGTAGTTAATGTTGATTTAATTGGGCCTATTGATCCTAAAAGTTCCCAAGGGCATCAGTATATACTAACCTTAATTGATCAACATACCAGGAGGGCGGATGCGATCCCTTTAAAAAGTTTAACTGCTAAAACCGCGTGTGATGCGTTACTTCAAATATTTATGAGGACAGGAATTCCGAATATAATTGCTTGTGATAATGGAACCAATTTCACCGCCGACTTAACGAAAGAATTTGAGAAAAGGTTAGGTGCTAGTCCAAGATTTTCGACCACACAGTATCCACAGTCTAATGGGCTCGTGGAACGATTTAATCAGACCCTTAAACGTATGTTACATCATACTATTAGAGAAGAAGGAAAAAAGTGGCATGAACAAATACCATTTGTATTATGGGCGTATAGGGAAGTCCCAAATTCTACGACGGGAATCGCACCTTTCCAATTATTATATGGTAGAGCGCCGGAGGGTCCTTTATCGATTCTCAAGTCATCCTGGGCAGGAGAAAATAAGGGGCGCAGTTAGATACTACGCCGATTCATGAGTATCTGAATAAACTTAGAGGACGTTTAGAAAGAGCCGCAAATGAGGCAAAATTATCGTCTGAGGTGCAACAAAATAGAATGGCGTATCATTATAATTTAAGGTCAAAGGGGAAAACGTTTGAAGTAGATGATAAAGTAATATTGTTAATCCCCGATTCGACTAATAAATTATATTCTAGGTGGCAAGGGCCGGCAACCATAGTCGAAAAACGAAATCAGCATTCGTTTATAGTTGAGTTAGCCGACGGGAGTAGGAAGCATGTGCACCAAAATAAAATAAGAGAATTTATTGCTAAATGTAATATAGTTAATATTGTTTTCGAGGGTGATGAGGAATTTGAAGTTGGGGAAATTCCTGTTTCGAACCGGGATCAGGAAGTAGAACGAGATATAGAGAGATTCGAAATAAAAGGGTTATCTAACAATCAAGTTAAAGATATAAAGTCTATTTTGAGGGAGAATAAAGAGGTATTTATGGGTCCTGTACGACCAGCGGATGTAGGAGAACACCGTATTGATCTTAAACCGGGGGTGGAAAGGAAAAAGCCAAAGTTATATAGTGTACCGGTAGCTTACAAAGAGGAAGTAGATAGGCAGATTCAAGAGTTATTAGAATTAAATCTAATCGAAGTGTCTAATGCTGAAATTAGTCATCCAATTGTTTGTGTGGCGAAAAAAGACGCAACTGTTAGGCTTTGTATAGACTATAGAGCTTTAAATTCGGTAACTCAGGTGCCAACCTTTCCGATGAAAGATTCACAAGAAATCATGTATACCGCAGGGGCGGCTAAGTATTTATCATCGATTGATTTATTGAGAGGTTATTGGCAGATTAAAATGGCTGAGGAATGTAAACATTTGACAGCTTTTACAACGCATAATGGAACTTATCAGTGGCGTACCATGCCTTTTGAATTATCAGGGGCAGCTGCCACGTTTCAGAAAGATATGAATGAGGTTCTTCAAGGTCATCGGAGGTATGCGGAAGCATATATTGATGATGTCACCATTTTCTCCGACACCTGGGAAGAACATTGTGAGCATGTTAGGGCTGTCATTGAAGAACTTAAAAATAGAAATTTTACGATTAGGCTAGACAAATGTAAATTTGGAGAGAAATTAACTAAGTTTTTAGGTCATGTAATTGGGGGTGGAACGCATGCACCTGATGAGGAAAAAATAAGAGCAATAAGGGATCTTAAGAGACCAAAAACTAAAAAGGAAGTTAGGTCTGTTTTGGGATTAATGGGATTTTACCGATCTTATATTCCAAATTATGCCGAAATTGCTATACCTTTAACCGAATTGACTAAAGGGAAGGTTAAAAATACTGTACCATGGGATGAAAGGGCAGAAAAAGCATTTAATACTCTTAAAGATGAGTTATGTAAAGTGACGAGTTTGGCTACACCTATCGTAGGCCGGGAATATCAGCTCCACGCAGATGCTTCCGACCTGGCAGTAGGATGGTGCCTTACTCAAAAAGATGAAAAGGGTCAGTTTAAACCGATAGCTTTTGCCAGTCAGAAATTGTCAGGGGCTCAGCGTGCTTGGCCGAGTATAGAGAAAGAGGCTTGGAGTGTTCTCTTTGGGTTGAGAAAGTTTGAAAAATGGACCTATGGATCTCAAATTGAGATCATTACGGATCATAATCCATTAAAATTTCTCACCGAAACAACCCCAAGATCACCCAAACTCACTAGATGGGCTCTTGCCTTGCAACGCTGAAACCTGAGTATTTCTCATCGTCCAGGAGCTCAACATTTGAATGCTGACGCAATTTCCAGGCTACATAGAAAGAGCTGGGAAGAACAACCAGTTGTTAGCCCATCAGCGTCAACGACCCAGTAGTGGACAACCTTAAAGGGATGTCGTCACACATTTAATTTTTTTTTCTGTGTGTGTGTAAATATTTTGATTTTTTTTGTTTATAATATTGTATTAACATGTGTATTGTTTATGTAATAATAATATTAGTAAAGGTTCAGTAGAGATGTCGGTAGATAGTGTTCAGACACCTGGAAATACCTATGTAATAAGCATAATGAAGAAATCTGTAAAGAGACTATTGAACTCTTCTGCGCTATTACTATATGTTTGGGGAAAATTAGCCCCTAAGAGGCATATTTTCCGCTAAGGTGGGGGGGTGTCAGGATCTGATAGCACCTGTGCTAAAGAATGTAATTTCTACTATTTCTCTATTTGAATATTTTGTATTGTATGGTTGTGTACAGAATTTCCAAGGTGACATTCCTTCTTTGTGGAAAGGGGAATTGCCAGATAATCCTTTGCAGGTGGTGTGTTAGAGAAAGGAGATTTCTGAGAGGCATGTCCATCTGTCAGTGAAGTATGCGGATGATGAGCAGATTAGCAGCATGTCACTAAGCAAGAAAAGAATGGAGTATGTGTCCAATGAGGAAGCTCCAAAGGGGTTTATGTTGGGGAAAGCAGTGATTTGGAGAGGGCAAGTGTGTCTCAGAGAAGTCAGTCCTCACCTAGGTTTCGGACCTAGAGGCTGCTCTGTGTGGAAGAGCATAAGCAGTGCGTTTTCTGGTGAGCGAAGGACATTGACGTCCTAGTGTTTAGTGCTCTGGGCTAAGAAGTGCAGGCCTAGTATACTTGTGTTGGGAGACTCAAGGTTGAGCTCCGATAAAGTGAATTTAACGTGTATTGAGTGGGAGGTGGAAAGTGTAATTGGAATAGTACACAACCAATTTTTACTGTATCTAATTTAATGTTGAACCGGATCACCTATATCAGAGTTGTAGTTGTATATATTCGTAAATAGCGTATTTAGTGTGTACATATATTCTTAATAAACTGATAATTCAGTTACCTGACAGCGTAAGTCTTCATTTACACAAACCTCGCAGTGGGTGACCGATATCACCTAGTAATACCGGTGGTGGCAGCTATATCTACCACGGACATTCTTCAAAGTTGTGTGGACTGAGAGGAACGTCCGGCACATTGGTTAGATGAAATCAATCTGTACAAAGGGCGTTTTTCACATTTTCGATTTTGTTTATAAACATATTTTTAATTAGGATACTTCCATTTTCGGAGCCGGTTTCGAAAATGAAAGCATCCTCTTGAAAAAAATCTGCAAACAAAATTGAAAAAGCAAAAAAGAGCAGATGTAAAAAGGTAAATCCCAGCCATACAATGAAAAAAAAAATCATTTTAAAATATTACAATGTAAATGAGATAGTGTTAAAGTTTTCTTTCGTAGTATTAAAATTAGCGAGCAAGTCTTACCATGCGACTAAATTAGCCCTTTAACTATCAAATACATTGTTAAATTCAGACACTTTTTTCTGGGGGGGGGGGGACACATCATAAAGTTTCGGGGGTTAGGTTGCATTTTTAGATTGTTGAAAACACAAAATGTGCAATCTTCCAGCGGGGACATCTTATTGCTCCGTAGAAATGTACCTCCCAGACTACCGCCCTGAATTCAACTTTGATCATGTACTATTATTTCTGATATTAAAACCACTCTTTCTATATATATATATATATATATACATATACAAAACACAAAACTATGCATAAGGTATACGCAAAGTTTCTGAATAGCTTTTTAACATGTTCCACATTTTTTTTTAAAAACACATCGTTTGATTAAACATTGTAGTTAATTAAAAAATTGTTGAAAAACGTATTATCAAACATTTAGCAACGTTATCTCAAACATTCCAGTATGAAATCCTTGCACAGAGATCATACATCCTTAATGTATGCCCTATAAAGAATTATATATTTTTTAAGGAAAAATAAAAAATCATGCCCAAGAGGGTTAACTACGTTTCTATAAAAAAGCATTATTTTTAAAAGTTAGATTTTTTTTTTTTTTTCCCGAGATTTAAGTACTATATCTTTAGTTAAACTTTCTCCGTGCATTAATAAGTAAAGCAATAAAACTATCATTTTTGTACAAAGAACTTACTGTGATATTAACTTTAATTTTATGAATTTTAAGCATTTTTTGTCATTATAAATGGGAAAATATTTTTTATCCAAGTCACAATAAGACGTAATGCAATGCTAGATGAATGTAGTCCAAGTGTTTATAAGCGTTATGAATATTGTCGCCAAGGGTAAGCATGGCTCGATTTGCCCCCAGAAGATTTTTTTAGGAAAAAATCTCATTAAGGCAACCCCCAATAGAATGATGGATTACTTATCTCACCCCTCTCAAGCGCACAAGATACAGATGGGAAAGAAGATGCAAGCGCACTAGATGACCTCCTCCCATTTGTGGGCGCACTTTATGTACACCCTAACATGATGCCACTGGTCCTTCCAGGTTTGACGATTATTTGGCCCCATCGATTCTCCTTTGCTTGTGGGTAAACTTTCAACATGGGCTGTTTAAGCGGATGCTTATTAATGGTGTTTGGAGGCTTCGAATATGGTGGTAAACATAACATGGCTTTTCACTCAGAGCTCATGTAGGCTATCGATCACCAAAAAATGCTAGAAACCCATTTACTTCTATTTACAGAGAGAGAATTGTGATCCAAGTTAGATTTTCCAACAGAATCGCGTCGCCATTAGCTTTGCAAAATCCTCCAACGAATGGTTTTTGGATAATTGGGTGCATGTCATGGAATGGCCTGCCCTGTATCCGCATCAACTCTCAAGAAAATGTGCCAGGTAACTTTAGTAGACCTGTATATGCCAATGGCAGACAATTTAAGTCTATGGCAGAACTGAAGATCGCCATTATTGAAGCCTGGGAAAATACTGATGCTACTGTCTTCCAGAGATTGGTAAATAATGTACCATATCGTATATTCCAAGTCATACATAAACATGGCGGATTATTGGCTATTAACGATAATGGCTTTATTTTGGCGGGACCGCGGGACACTTTTCACCTCTTTTTTCATACATGCATTTTTTTCCTGCTCAAGGGCAGGGAGCGAGTTACTCCTTGTAAATATGTATTGCTATATAAACCGCCTTATTATATTTGTTTCGTTCTCATTGGTTTTTTCCTGACCAATAACGGTACAAAATCACGATGGCTTTATTTCGGTGGAACACACACTGTATTAAATTTATACATGCAAATTTATAAACAAAGTTCTTTGGCACAATGAAAACAATGGTCACTTGGTGCAAGCGTGCCTGTGATGCATATTTAATGAACCCTGCCGCAGATGTAAAATCTACAGGACCTGATTACTGAATATGCACAAGAAGCAGGTGCTTTCCTTAAAAAGTTTTGAAGGGGTCCGAAATTAGGAAAACAGGGGGCCCCAAATTTTATATTCAATTAATTCCATTTCAAAATGCTAATTTATTTTCAGATTATCACTCTTACAATACATATTAAGAGGCGTTTAACATAATCAGTTTTCATAATGAATTAATTTTTGATGCAATAGATCCAATTTAACCACCTGATTGCAGTTCTTCAGTTTGTTCATTATTTTAGATGCAAGTTTATTTCGTATTACTGAGTTTAAGTAATACTGAATTTTGATTGTATGTGGAACATAAAATAGTCACAATTTATTGCCAAAATTGAGAGAAGTATTTCAAAATATTTGATATTTTAGGTTGTGCATACATTTAGAATTCGGCTTTTTTATTAAACGTACATTTTTATGCTCATAACATGCAAAATCCTTTTTGTATATATTTCTCGATTGTATCCAATTTTTGTGCAAGAAGAACATTAAAAAAAAAAAAAAATTGTTTAATGAAATATGTGCATTCGATTGAGCCACTCTTTAGAATATTAATAAGCATTGGTAAGTTTCCGGATATGTTGAATTCATAAAAATTTTCTTGAATGAAAAGGGCTTTGAAATGACATTGTGCTTCCCATAACTTCAGAGGTTAATCAGGCCCTGAAAATCTAAAAAGAAAAATAAAACAGAAAAGGGAGAACTTACCGTTTTCTGGACAATCATGAGTGTTACGCCGACAGAAAATTCCATCACTACAATCACACCCAAAGAAACCAAGTACTGTAAAAAAATAAGTGGTTACACAATTATCAGCATTGTCATCGACACAATGAAAGCCGAAAAAATTAAAACGCATTAAAATATTGAAAAGTAGTGTGGGATGGCCCCATTCCATTCCATTAGGTCATGTGCAGTTTGTTTTACGGCAGGTGAACAAATGCTCCATGTACTTCTATTTGCAAAATACAGGGTTATTACAAATGAATCATCGGATTTTGATATGTTGCTGCGTGCAAACTAGGAAAGGTATATGTTTCCATGACAACTCAAACAAGAGGGCATTAATTAGAATTTTGGGCTGCGTATGTGTCATCTGTGTCTGGTTGCCATGGTTGCTGCGCGAACGTCATATTCAAAATGGCGACTGGACAGCAGAAAGCATTTTGTGTACTAGTATTTTCAAAGTGTGAATCCCTTATAACCCTTCTAAAAGCATTCCGGATGGCATACCAATGCAACCCAACAAAGCATTCTGCGCTGGTATCGACAGTTCAAAGAAAACGTTTGTTTATGTAAAAGTTCCGGCAGACCAAGCGTTGCTGAAGAAACGGTGAACTGAGTTAGAGAGAATTTCATCCTTAATCCCCAAAAATTGAACTGACGACGAATTGAAATTAAAAGACTGCAATCGCGACCATGGTCGTCAATTTTGTACATTTTCGCTTCATTTTCCTGTATAACTCATTGTTGTAACCCAATTGTTTTTCTAAATAAATTGGAAACCCGATGATTCTTTTGTAATAACCCTTTAAATCGATAACTAGTCGTTAAAACAGCAAGCGTCTGACAAAAAACAGAATTTTTATTATGAAACTCACATGTGATAAATTTTATTAATAATAATCTAATACTCCAATTGTTTGCACTGTTAAGCACTATTTTAAAAGCATATTCATAATTATCTGGTACATATAGTTTAAATTCTTGATTCGGAATATTGTAAAAATTCAATTAAAAAAATACTTTTTAAATTTCGGTAACATTCCATTTATTTTTTGTATGTAACAACTTTTCAATAGCAAATGAGTGAGTAACAACAATTTAGAATTGCACCCCAAGAAAGACCGATACTACGTACGCCCCACGTTGGTAATCACTGCTCTAAAGAAACAAATTAAAGCCGCTATTAGATTCACCAACATTCTGTAAGACTTTTGAGCCAACACTCGATTTCCTCCAACATTTTGTGAAATGTCCTCCCAACATCCCGTGTAATAGCAAACTGCAATGTCTCCCCAACTTTTTTCGGCAATCGCAAAAAAGTCTATGCCAGCCCAGATTTTTGATCCAACATCGAATGTTTCAACGAATCAGATTCAGAGACAAGCGATTGATACGAGTAGGCGATAAATATTAACGCCTGGCACGAGTAGAAACTGGTTTTCAGGCTTTTCCTTCGACTTTTTGAAAGACTATTATAACCTTTGTCCCCCTTTGAACGGGAAAATGTTGGAGTTAAAATCCGCTGAAAAGTTTGTCTCGCCTAAAAGTCCGTGAATCTAATAGCAGCTTTACAAGCAAAAGCTTGGCGATAATGACAGACTCACCAATATGTTTGGCAATTCACTTTTGACCAAAGTTCAATGAATTGACCCAATCAAATTTTATATACGGTATGCCACATCTCTCATATAGAGGCACTCTACTATTAATGGTTTATTCTCGAAGATTAGATTACTCTAAAAAGCAATGCAAAGATTCGAGTTTTTGTCAAGAGTTCAGGAAAATGTGCCACTTTGAGCCAATGGAATAGGTAGTATAGCAATCAAGATATTCATAAAGATAATCATACTTGTTAACCCTTTAACGATCATAGCATTTTCATTGCTAAGCTGTCGAAATAAATGAATGACACCGGTAATTAAGAACAGATATAGTTCTAAATAAGAAAACGCGATTTATCACATATAAAATAAAAGGGATATTTTTAGATAAAAATACCGGTGTCAGTGTTGCGTATCGGAATTAAAATTTTGTGGTTTCGTGGAGAAACCAATGACCGTTAAAGGGTTAAGGCCTCACACTAACAAGGAAGGTCTCCATACGGGCATACTCAGAAAAATCAAAAAATTACAGAATGTTCTTCTCATATAGTTATATATGTTTATAAAAAAAATTTCGGCGGAACCTCCTTATAACGTCCGTAAAAAAATAATAAAAATTTCTTTTATTTGGCGGTTTATCTCCGGTTGGCGAAAAAACGAAATTTTGAAAAATACGCTTTTACGCTTCGAATACTTTTTAAAGAAAAAACTTTCTATGTTCAATTTATTTAAATAAGTTTAAGTAATTTTAGTTTTGCATTTTTACTTTACTTTAAGTGTAATTTTGTCATATACGTTTATATGTACTTATAACAAAATGAAATTAATATATTTTATCATTTAAAACACAATTTAAATTGATTAAAATTGTTCCAAATTGAAAAATACACTGTTAGAATCTGCTGCATTTTGTTGCAACGCACTCCCTTGCTTGTATAGAAAACGGTTACTTGGTCGTGAAATGGAGCTTTCTCATTGGTTGAAATAGAGATATTATATACAAGCGGTGGAGTGCGTTGCAACAAAATGCAGCAGATTTTTAACAGTGTATGACACGGTCAATTCGCCGTGCTATGGAGTATTCTCATTGGTCAGAAGAGAGATATTCTATAAAAGTAGTGGAGTGACGTTGCAGTAAATGCTGCAGATTTTTAACAGTGAAGTCAATTAAAATCAATTTTCAGATTCGTTAAAATCGTCTGCTTTTGGCGAGAAAATGCACTGCTTGCCAAATCCCGCGTCGCTTTTAGCTTTTCACGCCAATTATTCCAAACTATTTTATTTTTTTACATATCTAATAATGTAATTCCGCCGCTAATTTTAACTGATCCTTTATTACCTACATGAGTAGTTTAATTCGTATTTTTTTCAAAAAATTCTGAGTATGCCCCCAATGGAGACCTTCCTTGTAAGCACAGAGAAAAACCCGGATGATAATGTAAAGTCTATGGGAGCGTTCTTTTCAAATACCTCTCAAATTTTAATATTTTTACATATTTTTTTTTTTTTTTTTTTTTTTTTTTTTTTTTGTGCGCATAGGATAGATGGGGACGATCTACAACCGGCCTAGTTTTTACTTTTTCGATTTTGCTTATATATTTTTTATATTACGATAGTTTCAATTTCAGAGCCGGTTTAAACCAATTTTGAAATTGAAATTATTATTTTTTTTTTTTTTTTTTTTTTTTTTTTTTAAATCTGAAACCAAAACTGAAAAAGTAAAAAGTAAAAACTCGGCCGGTTGTGGATCGTCCTCAGCTATCTTGTGCATAAAAAATCATGTAAAAATATTAAAATTTAGGCGAAATATTTGAAAAGAACGCCCCCATAGACTTTACATTATCATCCGGGTCTTTTTTCTGTGCCTAGTGTGGGGCCTTAAGAGCCTACCGCAAATTTCTATAAGCTAATAGTAAACCAATGGCGGCTTTCTTTGTGAATTTCTCGTTTGCATTTCGATATTTTTAGAAGATTATTTTTGTATAGGATATCAAAGGCCAATGTTTAAAAGCGTTCTATCTTACTTTATGTTTTAATTACATATTGTTTTTTTCTCCTGGGGACACTTATTTTTGCAACTGCTTTCGAAGTGTCCTTAGATTTAGAAAAACTGCAACCAGTGCGACAGTACCTGGTTAAACATCGACCACAGATATCACTATGCAAAAATAGTGAAATTTATTTAAAAATAGTGAAATGTAAACGAGGAATTAAAAAAATAAAACTTGCTATTTAACATAAATTTGCAAATGTAGTCGCATGGCAATAAATACCTATAGCGTACGCTCTTAAGGGTGTATTCGGGGAAAAAAAAAATTCTGAGACATTTTCAGACTCGTTTTTAAAAGTAAAAACATTAATCAGGCTGAGGGGATTTTTGAAGCGATGTCTAAGAGGCTGTATGATTTCTTTTTTCGCTCATTTAAATACAATTTGATTTATAAACAATTATTTTCTTAGTATATGACCATTTTTTCGTACCCGGATCTATCATTTCAGAAAATCCGGTTCAAAACGCCAACTTGGACAGCATTTTTGAAATATTTTCTGCATTTATCAAAAAAATTGACAATCACGGCATATTATGTAGTTTCTAAATAAGAGAATTTGCCAGTTCAATGTGTTTGAGAGCAAAAATGAATTTAAAAATAAATCGGAAAATAAGCAGTTTGGATTGGAATACATCCTTAAGGGAGTATTCGAAAACATTTTTTCACTCTCAACAGCTCGAAATTTTCGGAAACATTTTCAGACTCATTTTTAAAAGCAAAAACATGAAATTTGCTGACAGGATTTTTGAAGAGATATATGAAAGGCTGTGAGGTTTCATTTTTTGCTCAATTAATTTCAATTTGATTTATAAACAATTATTTTCTGAGTATGGTCCCCCCTCCCTTTTTTTAGTTCCCAGATCCTCCGCTTCGGAAAATTCGGTTAAAAATGCCAACTTTGATCGCATTTTTTATAATATTTTTTGTTTTTATCAAGAAATAAACAAAACAACCGCGGCACATTGTGTAGTTTCTAAATTAGAGAATTTAGCAGTTAAATGAGTTTGAGAGTAAAAATGAATTTAATAATAAATCAGAAAATAAATAATTTGGATTAGAATACACCCTTAAGGCTCCTGTCCCTGACAGCGAAAACACTTGCGAGCTAATGCTATTCCTAAGGGGTGGCATTTTTCTAATAACTCTTTCGCATTTTGATTTTTTTGCATCGGATAGCTGAGGTCCCTCTCAAAATCGCTCCTTAACTACTTTTTCAATTTTGGTCGCAAGTATTTTTTATAAAGTTACTTGTGCTTTCTGAACCGGTTCTGAAAGTGAAAGTAACTTTATAAAAAATATCTTACCAAAATCGAGAAAGAAATCAAGGAGCGATTTTGAGAAGGACCTCAGCTAATCCAACGCAAAAAAAAAAAAAAAATTGTAAAACGACAAAATGTGAAAGAGTTATTGAAAAAATGCCTCTTTATAGGAATAGCTTTAGCTCGCGAGTATCTTCGCGGACAGGGACAGGAGCCTTAAGGCCCCACACTAGGCACAGAAAAAGACCCGGATGATAAAGTAAAGTCTATGGGAGCGTTCTTTTCAAATATGTCACTCATTTTTTTTTTCTTTTTTTTTTCTGCATAGGATAGTTGAGGACGATTTACAACCGGCTTAGTTTTTACTTTTTCGATTTTGCTTATATATTTTTTTACATTACGATAGTTTCAATTTCAGAACCGGTTTAAACCGCTTTTGAAAGTTAAAGTAATTTTTTTAAAAAAATCTGAAACCAAATCTGAAAAAGTAAAAACTAGACCAGTTGTGGATCGTCCTCAGCTATCTTGAGCAAAAAAAAAATCATGTAAAATTATTAAAATTTGAACGAGATATTTGAAAAGAACACTCCCATAAACTTAACATTATCATCCAGGTCCTTTTCTGTGATTAGTGTTGCGCTTTAATACTTACCCCAAGTAAGAG
The DNA here is from genome assembly GCA_964019185.1 of Maratus speculifer. Lineage (NCBI taxonomy): Eukaryota > Metazoa > Arthropoda > Arachnida > Araneae > Salticidae > Maratus > Maratus speculifer. Next base: position 180,666,752 of record OZ025303.1, read on the forward strand.
CCATCTGTTTTCACTGCAGGCACCACAAAGACCCGTTACACCGGAAAATGAGATGAAAAATCCAGTTGCAATGACAGCTTCCACAGCTTTCATGACGATGGGGATATTGATGAGCAACAGCACAGACAAGGCCCACTGCATTTTGATTCCCAAAATGAAAATTGCCAAGCCAACAAACTGAAAAAAGAAAAAAAATTAGTATATTCAGGGTCAAATTATAACCTAAAAAGTAAGCAAAAGCCTAGGTCCCCGAAAAAAATTACAGTTTTAATGTAAAAACTTTAATTTTGATTGATTGTATTTATGACGGCCAATTATCAACAGAAAGGATATAGGACCTAATTGGTGGGGGGGGGGGGAGGCCTTTGTGAGTTTTTTTTTTTTTTTTTTGTAGGAGAATATAATTAGTATTAATCAAGAAAATCCTGGGTTCAAAGAAAACTACGGAAAACTCCAAACGGTTAGGCCAACGGGAACAATTGGGATCGAATCAAGAACCTCCTGTTTAGCTTCGAGAGCAAAATCTCCCGACCACTGGTGGAGTCTTTTTTAAAAAATTCAGTATGTCTCAATTTCTCAAAAATTGAAACATTTTTTTAAGTTAGAGATACGCAGGCAAAGTAAATTAAAAACGCGTTCAAAATAAAGTAGAAAATAAGATTATTATGTTAATGAAATTGGTCCTAGAATTAATTTTCAAAAAAATTTTTTAATTTTGTACGATTCCTGGGTTTCATACGTTATATTTTAACTACAGGTAAAATAGTATTTTTCATAAAAACACAAAATCCCTTAAAACAATTTCACAAGAACGTTTCATATTAATTTAAAATCCCTCATCAGCTATTCCAACGTAAAAGTCATTAAGATGTTTAAAGTTCAACATTCCATTTCTTCGATTTTTAGGTGCGTTCGTAATTATGTAAATACGTAGCACCTATTGTTGTCGCTCAGTCCGTCCGTCTGTCTGTCCGTCCGTCCGCATATAACAACGCAAAAACTACCCAACCGAATCTTTTGAAATTTAAATACATAATTATAACATAATTTTGTCGAGTCATTTCAAATTTTATGAAAATCGGATGGATAGATCAATTACAGGGACAATCAAAAGGATTCCGTTACATTACGGTCAATGGGGAAAAAAGTTTCAAATGCATTTTAATCGTTTGACATATAAAACATAATTATTGTGTAATTTTGTCGAGTCATTTCAAATGTTATGAAAATCGGATGCATAGATCAATTACAGGGACAATCAAAAGTATTCCACTACATTACGGCCAGTGGGAAAAAAGTTTCAAATGCATTTTAATGATGTTACATTCATTTGAACATAATAGAATTGGCATGAATCTATGAAATATATACTAAAATATGCATTCTGTACTATCTGTGATGCAAAGAATTTTTATTATTAAATTACAGAGCCACACAAAAGTATTCCACTACATAATGCTTATACGGGGAAACATTGTTTGGGGCGTGTTTTAATTATATTCAACTATTTCACATATTATGAATAAGATATACGTTGCTGAGGTGTAATAAAAATTACTTCCTGCATATTTACAGAAACAAAGATTTCGATTACTATACTGTATCCGAAGTACGCTGTACTATATCAGCAAGATCTGAATATTTTTAAAACTTCGTTATCGTACGAACGCACCTCATTTGCTACGTTCACGTGCAATTTCCAACTTGTTTAATTTAATATGAATGTAACCAGACGTAGTCCATTTATTAATACTTAGCTAGATTTTGACACTTTCTTAATTAACGCGATGCAAAATGTGCTACTACCTATAAAGTTCTCTCTACAGTGGACTTTCCTCTTTGTACATAGGGGTGAGTAGCTATTTCTCTTTATGTATTATTCTAAACCTAAACATTTCATTAATCCCGCACAAGATGAAACAATGGTAGCTCAATCTTAAGTTAGAAAAAGATGTTGATCTATGTAAACTTGCAATTATATAAAGGAAAAGATTATTTTAAGAAACAAAATTACATTTGTTTCAAGTACACTTTTAATGCTTTCGGTATATGAATGACTTGTTTATGCATAGATGTAACAGTTTCCCTATTTATAAAACATTATACTGTATATTATCCATAATTTAAGCCTAAAAGTAGCATTTTTGTTTCTACAAGAATTTAACACAAAACAAGAGAGGGGGGAATAAGACATGTCCAATTCCTTTTTTTTTTTTTTTTTTTTTTTTTTTAAATAAGATGTAAATTGCTGATAGGCAGACATTTTTAGAAGATAATATATTAATTATAGCATTGATAGTATATTCATTTACTTTAAAATGTAAATTGAATTGATTTTTTAATGTCATCTATGGCTGACAATCAAGAATTTTCATTCCAACCATGAAGACACGGGAATTTTATATTGTGGCACATACATTTAATTTACAATCTTTGGTTGTATATCTAGCCAGACTATTTGTGCCTTTATAGCTTTGTTTTATTGCTGTCCCATACCTCCCTCTTAGTGGAAAGGAATGGGACACTTTTTGAAACTTACGATTTCTTTAATCATAAAACAGCTTTTTCATGTTATGTTTCTATACTGTTCAGGAAGATTAAAAAAAAGCGTTTCACCTTGCACTCTACAAATTGAAACTTTTGTTTTTGTGTCAAAGTTGATTTTCTTGCTTTTACAGTGTCCCACACCATCCCACTCTCCCCTCCCTACTGTGAAATTCCGATTTAACGAGTAACGATTTATCCCCTTCAGTGAGATTCCAATTCAGGCACAGAAAATTTCCTGTTTTGAAAAACCGGTGGTTCAAGATTAAAAATTAAGGGTGTATTCGAAAAAACGCTTTTCCACCTTCAACAGCTCGAAATTTTTAGATACAATTTCAGACACATTTTTAAAACTAGAAACATGAAACTTGCTGAGGGGATTCTTGAAGGGACGTATGAGGTGCCGTGTGATGTCTTTTTACGCTCAATTCATTAGAATTTGAGTTATAAGGCTCGGAGCGAACAGCACTAGTTTTTATTACACTAAAGGAGCAATCAATCAACCGTTGTTGACCAAACGAAACAAGGGTAAAATCTCTTTAAATGATTTTTGAGGGCTGATCCTCCCAAATTTACAAAGGAAGGGGAACTTTTATCTCCCCACATCTACAGTCGTAAAGCTGTCAACTGACTTCGCCTTGGATTTCTCTCTTGAAGTTCGGATTCAGTGCACTGAAAGAATAAAAGCGCCGACACGAAAGATCAAAGACAGCGCAAGAAGTTAGTGCTATGTGTGTAGACCTTAAACAATTACCTTATCAGTATGACCCTTTTTTTCGTTCCCAAATCTCCCGCTTGGGAAAAATCTGTTCGAAATGCCGTTTTTGATTGCTTTTTAGCAATATTTTCTGCATTTATCAAAGAATCGACAATCACGGCACCTTGTGCACTTTCCAAATAAGAGATTTTGAAAGTTTGGTGTATTTGAGAGCAAAAATGAATTAAAAAATAAATCACAAAATAAGCAGTTTGAATCGAAATACACCCTTAAGCAAAGTGCTTTCATCGCGAAGGAGTTAACTGTATTATTAAAAGAAAATCATTGCTGAAAGAATAATAAAATTTTGTAAAAAAACAAGACAAAGTAGGTTTGGTTACACAGGGTGAGTCATAAATATCGAAACAATAGGCTATCTCCTTAAATATTGCCCCTAGACCACTTCCAATTTCAAAATTTCATAAAAAAGGGTGAAGTTTTTGATAAGGTAAGTTGCAACTCCATGGGGGTCTATTTGAAAAAAATACGAAATTTAAGTTTTTATACGTCCCCCGTACAGCAGAATTCCCAATTAGGATATTATTCCTTATCCATTCCTAAATTGAACAAAAAAAATTCATTTCCTTATCTAAACACCCCACAGATATATTAAAATGCAAAATTCTCAAAAATTCATGACTTACACCACTTAACCATGCCTGTAAAGGAAGACTTTTTGATTGAATTTGAACGCATTTGAGGGATAGTCTATAAATTATCCGGTATTAAATCTCGATTTAAGACAGTGGCTGTTATTTGAACATAAAACAGCAGCGTATTGATTTAAAGCTAAATTTATCTTCAAAATATATTGGTAGTCTGCAATGAACGTCTGCATGGATCGAAATATCTAGGACCGGTCCCAAACCGACACAAAGGGAAAATGTTCGGCCCAGTCTGGAAAAATGTTAAAATCATTACCCGGACCGGCCTGGAAAAAAGGTTTAAATCATATCTCGGCTGAGCCAAGAATTTCTACATAGTTTCTTACTTCGGTGAGGTTAAAAATTGTTTCGTACGGAGGAAATTTTGACCAAAAAAACTTATTACGGTTTTTCGTTTTTTATATTTATTCATTTTATTATTAAAGAAGCGCCAAAGGCTGTGATATATTTATTTTAGTAATGAATCTCTATTTATATGTAAATGTTTCACTTATATTTTAATATCATTAATGCATATCCCATGCGTTGGAGACTTTGAAAATTGTTATACAGTAAAACCTTTTAAGACGGAATCACATAGGAAAGAATAAATACGTTATAGACAATTGCTCTTCCTAGGAGGTGTAAATGGAGTTCATTTTTCCTCAGATATTTTTATAATTATTTTGCATGGATCAACACATTTTCCGTTTAAGACAAAATTCCGTCATAGGCAGGTTTTTTCACTGGTTTTAATGTATTTAATTTTTTAGCCTTTGAATATACAGTAAAACCTCTAAATAACGGACACCTCAGGAGCGTGGAAATTGTCCGCTATTTGGAGGTGTCCGCTATTGGGAAAACCTCATCGATTAAAAAAATTGCTAAGATACTCTTAATGCTTTATTGCTTGACTTTTATATGTCCTAAAGCCTCTATTATATGATTAATCAGAAATGAAAATTATTTTTTAAGCATTAAAGCTAAAATAAAACTGTGCATACCTTTATCCACTGTTTATTGCATTCTTACGAAAAAAAAAAAAAATTGTTACAAAAGTTTGCTTATTGCTTTTGCTAGTGATTACATGTAATTTGTTTTTTTAATGTGAAGTTTTAACTGTACCAAAAACTTTAATCCTTCTAAACTATCTTTTTTTTTACAAAAAAAAAAAAAAAAAATGTGTAATTGCTTATTGCATTTAGCCGCTTCTTGGGAATTCTCGATATTGCAGGAAACATCTTCAGTTTGAATATTTCTTTCATCATTACCAAAAGTCAGCTTTTGTCGAAAATTCTGAAGCAGTATAATCACATCCATGAATTTATTATTCTTCAGTAAGTAACTCATCATCAATATTAATGTAAATTTTGGTAGTTTCTTCACTCTTGATAAATTTCACTAATTCACTTATTTCGCTTAATTCTTCATTTGTGTCAGAAATGTGCGTTTCATCTTCTTTTAATGTAAAGCCTGGATGTTTTTCTGAAGCACCGTCGAACGCTTTCCAATTTTATATTTTTTACGGCTGGGGAAATCCAAATTACAGCATCGACTGCATTAACTAATTTTATGCAGTTTTCAAGGGTATTCATAGAACCTAACTTAAAAGAATGTAACGTAATAAAAGCTTCCTATACAAGGCTTTAAAATTGTGTATTACGCCTACCTTGATCAAGTGTCTGGTATACTGAAGTTAGGTTTGGGAGAAAAAACACAATTTTAACATTGACGAATTTCAAATGCTTTGGATGAGAGCTTGCATTCCCAGCCCATCTCTTACATTTATCTGTGATCGCAAAATTTGTGACACATTATCCTGATAAATTTGGAGGCTTTTTATTTATTTTTTTTTCCATAATTTTTTTCGTTAAAATTTTTTTTTTTTCATTCTTTATCGCCGAAATCACTGTCCGCTATTCGGAATGTCCGTTATTCAGAGGTTAAATATACAAAAATATAGGTTTTGGGAGTGGGGATTAGAAAACTGTCCGCTAAATGGAGGTGTCCGCTATTCGGGAGTGTCCGTTATGGAGGTTTTACTGTACTATTTATTTATTTATTTATTTATTTATATATTTTTGTAAAATAAAAGCAATTTTAAAATGTGTTTTTCGTAAAATGTTTGATTGAACTAAATTTTACTTATTTTATGCACGGATTAGGTCAGTCACAGACAGTGATTTTAATACGGACTGTTCGAGACCGGGATTTAATACTTCCTCCAGTGCAAACTTAGGAAAAAGGAAGTTATATTATTTTTTCAATAAATATTTTTAATAGTTTTAAAATTAATATTGAAAAACAAAAATCCTGGAACAAAACTAAAATCAGATTTTCATCTTTAATTAAATGGAAAGAAATTGAAATCTTATAAATAATGCTTCGAGTTATAACGATTTTAAATTATCCCATTTAAACCAGTACTAATCATATGAAATTTTTATAAATTTTAAGAGAAATTTTAGGATGATTTTCTTAGCAAATTATATGGCTAACCATCACAAAAAAGAAAAAAATCAAAATTCTAACTCAAAAGATAGATTTTTTATACGCTTCCTTGAACTGTTAAACTAACATTGTTTTTCGAATTGCGCGCATTTCAATTTGTGTCTAATCCCTTGATTTTTTTAAACTGCTATATAACTCTGCGAATTTTGATGATATGAAGATGCAGTTTTTTGGTGTCTTGTTCAGGACTGGATAAGGAAAGTTTTTCTAATTGGGATTTTTATTCTACGGGGGCCGTATAAAAATTTAATTTTCGTATTTTTTCAAATAGACCCCCCATGGAATTGCAACTTTTTTATAAAAAATTTCACCCTTTTTTAGGAATTTTTGCAATTGGAAGTATGGGATTAAGGACAATATTTAAGGAGATAGCCTATTGTTTCGATATTTATGACTCACCCTGTAGATTAATGTACTAGAAAAGTATGAATTGGTGTACCATAAAAGTTGAGAGACATGAAGCCTAAATAATATCAAATACAGCTATATTGTGCAACTTTTTAAAAAAATCTTATTTTTATCTATTTATTATTTTTTCCGATGTTTTGTATATTTTGTCTTTGTTTGGCGCAGCATGTCCTAAAAGGATTTTGCTCTATTAAACCCTATACAACCAGCCAACCAACCAACTTTTTTTTCAGCGTAGCTAACACACAAGCCTTGTTCAATCTTTAAATTTAGCATTGTGCTAAAGGAGCTTGTGTAGAAAGGAGCTCGCAAAGGAGGTGGGCTGATAAGGGCCATTTTTCATCCATCACCACCTAGATATAAATAACATACATTTTTTTTCACTAGTATACTTCATAACAAATAAGAAAATAACATCTTGGATGACAGTTTAATAATTGATGAGAAAATAAAATATGTATTTAAGTAAATATGTTGTATATTAATGTACATAAACATTGTTGTCATTAATTTTAATCCAAAAAATCATTAGTAAATACAACACTAAATGCAAAATTAAGATGGAGATTATTCAGACTTATTTCAATATATAAAATATTGGAAATAATTACAGAAAAAATAACCATACTGTTTCAGACACTTTTGGCAACGTGTTTTAGATTATTTTCTTCTTTGGTTGCTTCACCAGAATCACTAATAACCAGCGGCCGCGTCTTGTAGTATATGAGAACATTCAATACTTGTTTTTTAAATTTTGGTTGAGTTATGGCACAAGTAAGCCAGAAACCATAATACGAAAGCAACATGCGTCTATTAATCCAAGACACTTGCGCCAACTTTACATTAACAGTGCCATATGCGATTATTTTTTATTCAAGTATTCTAGTTTAACACTTTTGTGTCGAACAATCAAACTTTGGTCATTAGAGGTGTCCTTTAGTATCCTCTTTTGAAAAGTGTTGCTACTTATTTCGGAATCTTGGCGTGCCATGTTAGATATTCATTTTTTGCAGAAGTTCCGTAAAAATCTACCCGTTCTCCCAACATCATTTAGTTTCAGCAACTCTCTGATATTATGTGAATCTTATTTTTAATGTATGTGTAAGTATATTAGTGTAATTGTTCTTTGAATCAGCGAAGTAAAGGTCGAAGACATCGAAAATATAATTCGAAGTTGTGAAGAATACCAGGTCTTCCTTTGTATAACCAGAAAGGATTTCTCTGAAAAGATTAGTTCGCACTCTTCTGGATATAAATGTACTTGCTATCGAAAATAATCATAACAGTATAATTGTTGGCGTCCGGAATAAATAATCTTCCTGCTAAAGACCTCGTATATATTTTTCAATAACCTGTGTTCTAGAGATGTGTTCCATTCCAAGTTCCAAGGTGTTCTGGGACAAAGTTCTTAACGTCTAGTTTGCATAATTTAGAGAAGATATTTTCTATATTGAGAAATGTGGACAGAACACAATTCGAGAGACCATTTCTAAGTTTTACAAAGTAACACGGCCTTCTGCTTTGTACATTTCCGATAGTGTTTTAATTACTTTCAATATATATTTCATACATCGATGTTTTCGCAGTTACAGAGCGAAAATCTTTCAGAGCCAATTTACTGAATGAATACGGATCAAGAAATATGATTTTTACAGCATCGTTTTTTCGATGAAATATAGATTCTAGTTTCTATAAAGGCTTGAGTTTCAATAGCTTTTGCTTCAATAACGAGGCAGTTCTTTCCTTTACATATTATATAACAAGTGTTAGAGTACTTACAATGAGGTATTGATAAATATACATTATGTTTCTTATTTGTGGTCTCGTTGGCAGTAATCGTTGACGCATAATCACTTACTGTTACATCAGAAGAAGAAATAGAAGTATTTTGAGACTGAAGATCACGAAATACATAATATCTACATTTAGAGCACTACTTAGAACCAATTTGTAGATCGCAATTTTTCGAACATCTAAGTATCGATATAACTTTTTTCTTAAAACACATACGAAAATTTTTCGCGAGGCTTAACAAAAATGACACTGACATCCAAGCATTATTTATTAGTAATTACTTTAATAAATACTTACAAAAATCTTTTCAGAAAACAACATTGATCTCAACAACTTAAATATTTTTTGAATACGACAAAACAAATCCGGAATCTGATACTGTACTGTATATTTTTAAAACTTTGTTATAGTACGAACGCACCTCATTTGCAACGTTTGATGTACAATTTCCGACTTGTTACTCTTATACAGATCCCTCATTTGTAAACATCAGTGCCAGAAATCTCATTGATTTATAAAGTTGCGTTTTGATAATAGTTAAACGTATTTTAATTGCATTAATTGTTTTAATTATTGAGTGCATCCTTCGTAGGAAATTTTGCCTTTTTCATAGAATAAGATAGTCGGTAGCTTAGAGGTCATACAAAATTTCCATACTGATACATGATAATGACGCGAGTCGCGAATATTTTTTTTTTATTATTATTATTTGAAGATGGATCATGACCAAATAACGGTTGGGGTAGGGGAGCGGCAACAATGGCTGAGCCTTGTAGCTTCTATTTTAGGTGCGTTCGTAATTATATAAATAAGTAGCACACATAATCATCGTTCAGTCCATCTGTCCGCATATAACAGAGCAAAAACTACCCGTACCGAATCATTTGAAATTTAAAGTATATAATTGCTGCATAACTTTGTAGAGTGGTTTCAAATTTCATGAAAATCGAATGCATAGTTTAATTACAGGGACAATCAAAAAGTATTCCATTACATTACGGCCAATGGGAAAAAATAGTTTCAAGTGCATTTTAATGGTATTACCCTCTATCGAATATAGTAAAATTGATATGCATCTATGAAGTATGTACTAAAATATACATCTGTGGTGTAAAGAATATTTGTTATTAATTTACAGGGCTACAACAAAAGTATTTCATTACATAATGGTACAGGGCAAACGTTGTTTTGGACGCATTTTAATAATACTAAACTATTTCACATTTTATGAAATTGAGATATGTTGCCGAGGTTTACCACAAGTTACTTTCTGTATAATAGAAAGCAGATAGCATTTACAGGGATACACAAAATATTTCGGATATTCTTCTGTATCTAAAGTACAGTATATTATTACACCAAGATCTGAATATTTTTAAAACTTCTTTATGATACGAACGCATTTCATTTGCCACGTTTGACCTGAAATGTCAACCTTTTTTTTTTTTTTTTTTTAATAGAGCTCTATTCCTCGGGGGAGAAAAAGTAACCAGCCAAGAACCGTCATATATTCACAAGACAACACTACGTACAATAAACTTTATTTCAAAGAATCTGACGATTTCATCAACTGAAAAACAGAAAATCTAAACAACAATTTTATCAAAATACTTATTTAATAATAAAAATGAAAATCCAACTTACTAAAAGTCCTATATTGGAACCTATTAAGAAAGTTTTATAACATTTGGCACTGAACATCATAATGTCAAAAGTAATGTCGCAAAGCGAAAATGTACATTTAGCGGTGCGATCGTTCTAATTAAATGCTTGTTCAGTAAAGAATCTTTAATAAACAATAATCCCCTTTCACAAATCTATATTTCGAAAACTATGTGATTGAATATAGCTAATTGTCATACTGGGTAATACAATCACGTGTATCAATACACTGCTAGATAAAAGGAGTAATCTAATTGTCATATTGTGGAATTACCGAAAGTGATTGATCACTTGGAACGCGTTTCACGGAGTAACCGGTTACGTACTGGTAGGATCGGTTAGTTATCAAAGCGTTCAGTGCTGCTAATCAGTACGCAACCAATGTCGTTCAGCAGAAGTAACCGAAATAACTAGTAAGGAACCGAACTAACCGAGAAAAAATTTCGGTTACGCTGTTAAAAATTTTAAACTTTTGCTGCATCATCACTCCACCGCTTTTATAGAAAACGATTACTTCGCTGCATTATGGAGCATTCTCATTGGTCAAAACAGAGATATTCTATTCTGTTAAGAATTTGAAACTTTTGCTGCATCATCACTCCACCGCTTTTATAGAAAACGATTACTTCGCTGCATTATGGAGCATTCTCATTGGTCAAAACAGAGATATTCTATTCTGTTAAGAATTTGAAACTTTTGCTGCATCGTCACTTCACCGCTTTTCTAGAATGTCTCTGTTTTGAAGAATGCGAATGATCCATAATACAGTGAAATAATTGTTTTCTATAACAGCGGTGGAGTGACGATGGAGCAAAATATTCAAATCTTTAATTTAAGTCACGTGATCGGGCACATAAAAATTTATGGCAACAACAATAAAAAATAATTACAGCAACGTAATGCAGATGGCGCTGCTAGTAAACAGTAGCGATCACTGTTAAAAATTTACTGCATTTTGTTGCTACGCACTCTGCCACTTGTATATAATATCTCTATTCCGACCAATTATAATGCTTCATAATACATCCAAGTAACCGTCTTCTAATAAGGAAAAGGCAACTAACGTCAGTGTTGGTCGTTTAACAAGTACGTTTAATAGATCTATGATATGATTGGCCTAAAGTCGCCAAGACGATTCCTGCAATGATCGCTCTCACAAAAATGTAGTGGTAGATTGGTTGACGGAAGTGTTTGTTTGTAAACATGTCCTTTCCTTATACAAGCGGAGAAGTGCATAGCAACAAAATGCAGCAGATTTTTAACAGTGATGAAATCCAATGAATCTGTGAACCGGTTAGAAACCGGTCACATTGGTCGCTTTGGTTAGGTCTGCTGAACGCGCTTATCGATTACTTGCACTCGATTCTCCGATGGCATGATATGAAAAACAGACGAATTGACCACTAGCACGGGGCGGAGTTTCCAATGTTTCCCACAAGCGTTGCGGTATTTGATTGGCTTTTGGTGAACGCTTGTGGGTTAAATAGAGAAGCTGATTAGCTGAAATCTGTCGTGACGTTCTTTGACGTCAGAAATGCTAGTGGTCCATTGTAAAGTGAGCGAAATCAGAATAAGGAAAGGGCGAGGCTAACGAAGAAGACAGGCTACCGCGGTTCATTCCAGGTGTATTTTTTTACATACCACTAGCATGACGTAATGCTCATTTCGTGTGCCTGCATTGGTGCAATCTAGGATCACGTGATTCCAGCGGTCCGTAAAAAAAAGATATGAGGAATGAACCGCGATAGCCTGTCTTTTTCGTTGGCTTCGAGGAAAGGGCAGCTGGCGTCACTGTTGGTCGGCGAGAAAGACTTGCTCGTTCTTTATAACTCCTACTGTACACATGAGCTTCGGAAATTTGATTGGTCTAAGTTTGGCAGCTCTATGATGCGAGATGATGCGATTGGCTTAGGCTGCCAAGACGAATCCTGCAATGATCACTTTAAAATGGGTTTTTGCTGATGTCATAGTGTTGGCTTTTCAAATGCGTCCAGTCGTGAAGGCCAGTTTTTTGGCATTTAGAGTCACATGAAGTGGATCATCTTGACAGCTGATTGCAATGTATGCAATACTATGGTATATGCAAAGCACCACGCCCATTGTTTTGTGCCAATCGCCGTGTAAAGATTATCTACTCCGTGGGACGTTTTAAAATTTACAAACTGATTTTGTATGGCATTGATCGTGGTCGAGTGGAGCTAACCAAATTGAGTTTTGCTAAAGAATCGTTAATATCATAAAAAAAAAGAGAGAATAAGAAAAAACTTTCATTTCTGTAAAAGATGGCGAAAAAAACCCCGCAAATTTCTCTAAAGGATTCCGAAAAACAAGCGTATTTCGTCAAAAAATCACAAAAAACATGCGAATTTTATCAAAGGATATCTAACTTCATAAAAAGAACAAAATACGGCCAAAAGATCGTGGAAAAAAAAAAGTTATCTCTTTAAAACATCGTGTGAAAAAACTCGAAAATTTTATAAAAAGGTTCGTAAGTTTCGTCAAAAGATCTCAGAAAACTTACAAATTTCATCAAAAGGTCATTAAAAAAAACCCCGCAAATCTAGTTAAAAAACGAACAAACAGGGTCAAAAGATTGTGAAAAAGCGTGAATTATGTTAAAAGATAGCGAAAAACCGCAAATTTCATCAAAAGGTCTAAAATGTGTGGTGAAATTTAATCTGAGTATTTATTCTTTCAAATGTAAAATTTTTTTTCAAGATAGCAGTTATTATAATTGTTAAGAGTTTATTAGCATTAGAATATTTCAATCTGCTCCTAAAACAGCTTTTGTTGCTGCAAAATTAAATTTTTGCTGCTACAAAATCCGATTTCTGCTGCTACAAAAATCGATTCTACTGCTCCAAAATTCAATTTTTGCTGCTCCAAAGCTGCTACAAAATGGCTTTAATGCACTTTCATCCCTGCCATTATCAAATTAAGTTAGATAATTTATTATTTATAATTAATAAATAAGCAATGTCAAGGTATTCCAGCTAGCTAATTAGATTTAATATTTTATTATCAAATAATTTAGTGATAGTATAATATTACATAATTTTCATACAATTTATAAATAATTATAGCATATTTAAATATAAAATAATAGAATATTTGATAAAGATAAATTATTATATTTTGTAATAAATAATTATCAAATAATTGTTGTTGTTATTATAAAATTAAATGTGTCAGTAATTTATAGATAATGTATATATAGATACTAACAAATTATCATATTTGCTAATTTATTATTGATAAATATAATAATACAAAAATAACTTAAATCATTATCAAATTATGATTATATTTGCAATGCAATGATATCCGTATATTTCAATAAATGAAGCTTTGCATATCAATATTTCATTTAAAATTAATGATAATTCATGATATTTATTTATAATATATTATCCTCTTCAAATAATAAAGAAGATAATATATATTATTAATTACACTTGTTTTATTTATAATGAAAAACTATATAATATTTAATGTTGATAATAAGTAAATACTAAAATATTATAAAAATAAATACTCAAGTAAATCATTTAATAATAATATGTATATTTATTTATTTATTTATTTATTTAAATACTGAAAATCAGCTTATATATATATATATATATATATATATATTTACAAAATGCTTTAAAATTTATTGAATTAATAAAAAATTTAATCATTGTATAATAATTCGTAAATTATTATTTTTTTATATATTTTGTAGTACTTATTATAAAATATATCTCTACAGCGGTTCCCAATCTATGGGTCGCGATCCACTGGTGGGCCGCGGCAGTTGTTTTGGTGGGTCGCGGAACAATAGAGGTCTGCCATCAAAATATCTTTTATTTGATCTGCATAAAAGATAGAATAATTTCATCAGGAAATAGTATTTCAAGGGAAAATCCTTAATTTCCTTCTAGATTAATATACAAACAAAATATCCAAAAATTTAAATCAGCTTTGTGATCTTTGATGAAATTAAGCATTTTGTGCTTATGAGAACATGCTTTTTCTACTTTGTTGTTTTTGAAAGACAAGTGCTGAGACAATGCTGAGAAAGACAAGTGCTGAGAGTATTAATAGATGTTCTCACATTGGTAAAAACCAGTACCAGTACTCATTGATTTTAAAGTTATGTTTTCATAATTATTAAGCGTATTTTTAACTATCTTTGTTTCTTTGTAGTTTGTGCATTGTTTTAATTACTATTCACATTCACATTCAGATTACCGATTCTTGTTTTTGTTGATAATGTATCTTTCGTAAGAAAATTTGCATTTTTCTTAGGATAAGATAGCCGAACGTATAGAGATCGTACAAAAATAGCTATACTGCTATACAATTTTATTTCTAGATGATCGCGATTTTTTTTTTTTTTTTTAGCATCGATGCTATTTCTTTCAGACAAGCTAAAAATGTCGTGTCATCAGGCCTGAGTTTTCTACTCAACCGATTTTGATTATTATTTTTTTAAATGAAAGCTATTTATTTGCAGTTGTGCCCAATTTAGCCATTTTTTAATTTATTTCCATTTTTATATTTTATTTTTCATTTTAAATGCTTTTTCACGATATTTCTTCAAAATGGTGGCAACACAGTTTAGCTTTTCTCTCGATAATAAAAATTTATTTTCCAAAATGATTGCGTATAATTATGCACTAATTGAGGTAAAAAAAAAATATATTTACTGAGAAATAATATTAATAATGTAAATAAAATAACGGAAAATAATTTATGATAAAAATTAATGTCTAAAGCAAAAAAAAGAAAAATTTCAAATGAGGAAAATGATGTCATTCAGCAACCAGGCCTTTTTATCTCCATTAAATATATGTTAAGCAGTGCATTATGTTATTTCCATTCATAAACTTATATAGCTAATGAATCCTTTACTAAATTCATAGATTCTTATAGAGAAATCAAGAATTCTTTGTGATCTTGATAACATTTCATATACTTTTTTGTTGTTATATATTTCGTCTCTTTTGACAACTATCATTTAATTTCCGTAGCTGAAAAATGAGTGAAATTTCATAGATTTAAACTGAGATTTGTTCATAAGTTATAGAAATTAAACATACTTTACCTAATTTTTTAATATTATGAAATTTATTTAAATTCGAAAATCACGCATTTATATATATATATTTCTTCATTATTTAATAATTAAAAAATGAATATGTATATTTTTGTATTTATTAATTTTATGTCTGATTTCACAAATATGGCATAAATATAACAGAAATGTGACGTAAAAGAAACATAACTAACGCAGGCAAAGTAAAATCCTCGTGAAAGCAAACCGTAAAAACATGTTAGCATCTTCAATTTACGTGCTATGACGTCATAAGAATATTGTTCATGTCCATTCATTGTTGGAGTGCTTTGCAAATTATTGTCTCCGTGGTTTAATTTTTTTTTCCATTCATGTGAATGAATCTTTTGTGTTTGTTTTCTTTATGAAATCGGATAGTAAGTTGCCAAGCTAATTTCAATTGAAAAGGAAGAGTTCCATATCCTGTTGTGGCTGGCGCAAATGGCGAAAAAAAATCTTTGGGTTCAAAAAGTGTTTAAAGTAAAGAAAAAAAAATGAAATGAATGAATGAATTTAATGAATTCTAAACGGGGTCGCCCTTCTAAAAGAGCTCCATCGAAAAAAAAAGTTTGTAAAGTGTAAAGAATTGAACTTTACAGATTGAATTGCCTGCGTGGGAGCTTGTTATTGAGCTGTTTCTTAGAAATATTGGGCCGCACAAGTTGAAGTTTTTTTCGTTGACAAGAGAGCACTTTGGTTTAGACAGCAAATATTTTCTCAGAATTTGTGTAAAGGTGCCGCCAAATACTTTCATGTTGAAACCCAACAGGTGTTAGTTTTTCTCACGGTAGTTCGTACGTGACATCAGCATTTTCAGGTGACCAATTATAGAAGAAGTTAAGACTTACATCATGTGGAGGTGCTCTAATAGGTTCTAGAGGGTCCCTCCCTATTGAGATTGCTTTTCAAGTGAGGACACCAGAGGACACCTTGGGTGGTGTGTTGTGAAAAGCCTGGGATCAGACAGGCAGTCCAGTGAGATTCTGGAGAAAGATTTTCCTCGTACAAGGAGGAGGGAAGGAAGCAAGATTCGTCTAAGTCCACGGGGACCTTTGTGGATATAACACGTGAATTGGTCAATCTAAAGACCGTAATACTACAATTGAAAACTTTCTGTGTTCTGGGAACACTCGCACAAGACTCAGAACCTCACCCCTAAAAAAAATGCGATACTGAATAATTTTATTAGTTAAATAAGACTTTGTGTAAATAAATATTATTTAATCCCTTAAATTGATTCAGTGGGTAAATTTCTTTTCATACGCTACCGGACTAATCCTATAGTCCGAGGGGAATTTTGCAACAGCTGGTGGCAAGCGGTGTGATTTTGTGTCAAGGCGAACTGGAATTCGAAAAGAACTCTGAAAAGTGACAAGATTTTCGGTGTTGTGTACCCTAAGGATACTATTGATTAACAATGTGGTGTGTGATATAAGAAACTTAGTGATCTGAAATGCTGAAAAGAGACATTCTTTACGAACAGTATTGGAGAGGAAAACAATCCGTGAATACTTAGTGCTGGACAAAGCGACGTATCTGAAAGGAGTCCATTATTGATTGGAGGTGATTGACAGAATCAAGCGGGGTAAGTGAATTCTTTTATCTCAGCATGGTATGGCATTTATGGCATTGTTAATGAAGTTTAAGAATTGTTATTGCCTGGTATATGTTTTTATTTATCTTAGCTAGTTCAGTTATTGGATTTTGACATGTAAAATGTCTCACTAGCGATGAATGAAAGATTACATTTAACAGTTGGTTGCAATAAGAATTTTTTCTATTAGATTATTTTTATGTAAAATCTTTCTGTGTCCATGTAAAAAAAAAAAAAAAAAAAAAAAAAGTACTTTAAGAATATCAATTATTTTTACAGTTAAGAAAATTTTCAGCATATTATTTTGCTAGTGAAAAAGAGTGTTAAGAAAAATTTACTTGAACAGTTTCTAGATTTTAATAATTTAATGTTCTAATCTGCTTTTAAGGAGATTATTTCTGAGGGTTTAGCTAAATATTTTAAGGTGTAATAATGTGGCATAATGATGGTTGCAGATGAGAGGCATTTTGTTGTTTTCAATGAAATTTTAAACGGGGAATAGTGTACTTCTAATTAATGTGTAAATTTATAACTGAATGATATATTTTGTGCATGCTTATATATTTTTTCTGTTATTATATTTTTTGGTATTTGTGTAATTTGTGAGGTTAAGTTTTCAAAATGTCAGATTGGAAAAGTTTCAAAAAGGTTGATTTGCAAGTGTTAGCAGGGGAATTGGATGTTGAGATTGACGTAAATGACATGATTGCGAAAATAATAAAAAAAATAGAATCGGCTGAAGATTTTGATAAAGATTTTGCGTTGGCACAAGCCAAAAATATATTACATGATAGAGAAACTTTGGTAGCTGAGGAAAAGGAAAGAAAAAAAATGGAGAGGGAAGATAAAGCGAGAGACAGGGCATATGAATTGGAAAAATTAAAATTATCGCAAGAGGCAGAGACGCGTAGTGTGGCATCAAATAATGGCGCGGAGAGAATTAATAAATTGCCTTTAAAATCCTTAATACATCGTTTTGATGAGAGTCGCTCAGTAATATCTTTATTCTTAAATTTGTTTGAGAGACAAGCAAAAAAATGTAATTTAGAAGATGATGAATTAGTAGCTAATTTATTGGCGCTTCTACCTGTAAATGTGGCAGAATTAATTCTTAGAGAACCTGCACACTTAACAGATAATTATGAGTATGTGAAAGGTAAATTATTAGAACGGTTCAAATTAAATGCAGAATCGTATAGATTAAAATTCAATCAACATCAGAGAAATCCAAATAATCCGTGGAGAGATTTAATTTTTGAATTAAATAGCTATTTGGAAGGTTGGTTAAACTCTTTAAAAATCACAACTTTTCAGGAATTAAAGAATCTATTAATTACCGATCAGATTAAAAAAAGAGCGCCGCAAGAGTTGAAAGACCATCTAATAGATGTTTGGTCAAATTTCACGGACCCAGAAATTTTAGTAAAACGTGTAGATGAATTAGAAGTTGTAAAAAAATCGCAAAGAAAAACCTTTCAAGTGAAATCCTTTGGGGATAAAAAATTCGAAAAAAATAGCCCGCGTGTAGAGAACAAAAGCGTTGAAAAGAATTTCAATTGGCGAGATAGGGATTCGGGAAGAGAAAGGGTTTTTGAAAAGAGGCGGGTAAACAGATGTTTTCTTTGTAACTCTTCAAGCCATTTTAAGGCCGAATGTCCGGAATTAAAGAAGGAAAAAGATACTGTTAAAGTGAATCATATGAGTAAACCTTCAGATTTTGAAACAGGATTTAAACCTTATTTGAATCGAACAAAAATAAATGGGCGTGAAGTTGTCACCCTCCGTGACACGGGAACGAATTTAGATCTGCTAAGTGAGGAACATGTAACAAAGAATCAATTGACAGGGGATTATGTCTTTGTGAAACAACCTTTGGATTCTAACATACGGTGCCTGCCTGTGGCACAAATAGAAATCGCTTTTGATGGAGTGGGGGTTCTTAAGACGGAGGCAGGGGTTGTCAATAAAGAATCGGATTTGCGTTATTACCTCTTGGGAAATAAAACGCAAAAGCTTATTGATTCTGCCAGACAGCACGTAAGTGAGGTGAATGCAGTGATTACCAGATCACAAGCCAGGAAGGAACCTGTCAGTTTGATGGATGAGGCTAGGGAAAATATGGAATGTGTAAAGACAGAAGGGATACAAGTGGGGTATTCGGAAGATGAATCAGACGATACTATTGTGAGGCGTGAAAGGGGTTTGGAACTTTTAGACAAAGATGAAATTTTGAATTGGGAATTGTTACCTAAGGATTTAAATGACAAGTTCGGGAATTTAGCACGGGTTAGTCGTCAGGAATTCAAGACCGAACAGGAAACAGACCCTTTGTTAAAGGAAGTTAGGGAAAAAGCGAAACATAAGAAGTCTCACTTTGAAATTATGAATGACTTAGTGTTTAGGAAGACACTTGATAATAAAGGAGGGGAGAGATTACAATTGGTAATACCTTCGAAATTCAGATTAGATTTGCTAGGAGCCTGTCATGAGGGTATTTCTTCGCATCTCGCAGAGATGAAGACAAAAGATAAGGTGTTGCGTCATTACTTTTGGCCAAATATTATCAAAGAGATAGAAGATTATGTTAAGACGTGCGATAGTTGTCAGCGCGTTGGTAAGCCTAAAGAGATAGGGAAAGTTCCTCTCAGGCGTGTACCTATTATTGGAGAAATTTTTTCAAAGCTATGCGCTGATGTCGTAGGCCCTTTGCCTAAGTCGGAAAAAGGAAATAGCTTTATTTTAACGGTAATTTGTATGGCGAGTAGATATCCCGAAGCTTTGCCGTTACCTAATGTAAGATCGGAAACTATTATTGAAGCATTAATGTGGGTATTCAGTAGATTAGGTTATCCCAGAGAATTACAAACGGATCTTGGGCGTTACTTTATAAGCGATTTAACAACTACATTCTTGAAGAAATTTGGAGTTAAATTAACTCTTTCCTCAGTGTGTAGGCCCCAATCGAATGGTGGTATCGAGCGATGGCATCGTTCTGTGAAAAGATTATTGAAAGTACTTTGCACAGAAAATGGTGCAAGTTGGGAGGCAAATTTGCCGCATGCGTTACTAGCCTTACGAACGGTAACTCATGATACTACGGGATTTTCTCCGGCTGAGTTAGTACATGGGAAGAATTTACGAACTCCCGAAGCTTTACTCTTTGAAAAATGGACGAGGGGAGAAGAAGAGAATGAATTAATTACTGAGTATGTGTTTAATTTGGTCAATAGGCTAAAACATTGTCAGGAATTAGCAGTTGAAAATATGACCGAAGCGCGAGAAAAGAGAAAGTTGTGGTATGACAAAACGGCGGTTGAGAGAAAGTTTAACGTAGGTGATGAAGTGTTAGTTTTGAATACCAACAAAAAGAACAAACTTTCGGTGTCGTGGATAGGTCCTGGGAAAATTCTATCTAAAATCTCTGAGACAAATTATGTCGTAAATGTTCCTGGGAGACGTGAGAAATCTCAAATATTTCATGTTAATCTCTTAAAGCCGTATTTAAGAAGAATTGAGTTAGTCCATTTCGTAGCGCAAGAGATAGATGAGGTCGAGGACAACATAGACTTGGATATAGCATTTCCGGAAGCTGGCACTGAGATTTATAACTTTGAAAATGTTATAAAAGATAGCAATTTGAACTCTAGATGCACCTCGACGCAAATTGAGCAGTTGAGAGAATTATTAGATAAGTTTAGTTCTTTATTTTCAAATGATCCGGGACGCACTGATTTAATGGAGCACGATATCGAATTGTTAGAGTATAAACCTGTTAAAATGAAACCTTACAGATCTTCGCCTAGACAAACGGAAATTTTGAGGAAAGAAATTAAATACTTAGGACATGTGGTAGGCGATGGAAGGCGCACCTCAGCCAAAGCAAAAATTCGGGCGATTTTAGATTTGCCCACCCCTAAAAATAAAACCGAAATACGTCGATGTTTGGGTATGGCGGGTTACTACTCCCGCTACATAAAAGATTATGCAGTTATTGTAGAACCATTAACTCGCGCACTTAAAGGGAAAAATAAAAGGGACAAAAAAGGGTGGAGCGACGAAATGGAAAAGGCGTTTGAACAGTTGAAAACGAAACTGACGGAGGAACCTATATTGTATTCTCCCAACTATTCGAAGGAGTTTATAATACAAACTGACGCTTCCGAAAAAGGTATCGGGGTCGTTTTAGCGCAACGTGACGGATTAGAGGAGCATCCCATAATTTACTTAAGTCGGAAATTTACGGAGACCGAAAAAAGTTTCTGCGCGACAGAGTAGGAATGTGCGGCTATCATCTTTGCAATTAAGAAATTGCGTCATTATATTGACGGCCAACTCTTTTCAATAGAAACCGATCACAATCCTTTGGTTTTTCTAAAACGTAATTCTGGCAACAATCCGAGATTATTAAGATGGGCGCTCATACTGCAACCTTATCATTGCGTCATAAAGCATCGACCGGGACGAGATATTGCCCACGTGGATTATCTTAGTCGTGTAGAATAAATTCATCCAGACTTGTTTTTTTTTTATACTTTTTGTAAGTTAATTTGATTTATTTAATATTTTGTAACCCAGGAAATGTAATTAGTTCAGTTTTTTAATCAAAAAATCTTATTGATCATGTGTATATGCTTATATATCTGTATTTTTGTTAAAAATGTATTAGAGGGTGTCTATAAATGCCATTCTGAGATACTGGAATTCGCTAACCCATTTTAGTGATTATCAGATTCTTCATGCAAGCCCGAAGAATCATCTTTAGAAGGGGGTGTTGTAAAGAATTGAACTTTACAGATTGAATTGCCTACGTGGGAGCTTGTCATTGAGCTGTTTCTTAGAAATATTGGGCCGCACAAGTTGAAGTTTTTTTCGTTGACAAGAGAGCACTTTGGTTTAGACAGCAAATATTTTCTCAGAATTTGTGTAAAGGTGCAGCCGAATACTTTCATGTTGAAACCCAACAGGTGTTAGTTTTTCTCACGGTAGTTCGTACGTGACATCAGCATTTTCAGGTGACCAATTATAGAAGAAGTTAAGACTTACATCATGTAGAGGTGCTCTAATAGGTTCTAGAGGGTCCCTCCCTATTGAGATTGCTTTTCAAGTGAGGACACCAGAGGAGATACCTTGGGTGGTGTGTTGTGAAAAGCCTGGGATCAGACAGGCAGTCCAGTGAGATTCTGGAGAAAGATTTTCCTCGTACAAGGAGGAGGGAAGGAAGCAAGATTCGTCTAAGTCCACGGGGACCTTTGTGGATATAACACGTGAATTGGTCAATCTAAAGACCGTAATACTACAATTGAAAACTTTCTGTGTTCCGGGAACACTCGCACAAGACTCAGAACCTCACCCCTAAAAAAATGCGATACTGAATAATTTTATTAGTTAAATAAGACTTTGTGTAAATAAATATTATTTAATCCCTTAAATTGATTCAGTGGGTAAATTTCTTCTTATACACTACCGGACTAATCCTATAGTCCGAGGGGAATTTGCAACAAAAGCAAAACGTGAAAATATGCGATCCAAAAGGATAGATCGAAATTTCCTTGCTCAAGAAGCAGAAACAAAGAAAGCGGCTCGAAAACGTAAAAAATGTCTTCCAAACGTAGTAGAATCTTCTTCTAATGTTAAAAAACCGAAATTGGAAATTGATCTTAATCTGTTATGTGAACAGCCCGCCTTTCAAAAATTATCAGATCAATTTTTCAGAGCTGTAGCAGATGGTCCTAGCCACCCATGTTATTGCTGCGATCGGTTGTGGTTCAAAAATTCTTTGCGATCTGTTTCAAAGTCGTTCCTGATCTCTAAAGGAGCCAGTGAGGAGTTTATGCGTAAAATATTTTATAAAGATATTGGTGACACAGGTAACTTCTGTAAAACATGCGTTGACAGCATGCTAAAACTTAAAATACCCGAGTTCGCTATAAGTAACGGCTTTGAATTCCCTGAAATCCCAGATTGTTTAAAAAATTTAAGTCCGTTAGAAGAACGACTCGTAGCGTGCAGGATACCTTTTATGCAAATATATGCAGTCCATGGGTGCCAATTCAAATTAAACGGTTCTGTTGTAAACGTACTTATTCAATTAGATTCCACTGTTAATATGTTACGAGAAACCCAGATAACAGTTTTACAGTTCATGTAAAACTTAAAAAGAAACTTACAATGAAATCCGACTACATGTACGAGATTATTTGTCCCAACAAAATGTTTCGAGCCGCTGAGTATTTACTTCAACAGGATCTTTATCAATCTTTTAAAATCGAGCTATCTCAAAACTGGATGAAATCGTTTCAAGAAAAAGAGTTTGACATGGATAAGTTAATAATAGAGTTTGAAGAAGACGACAAAGAAGGTGAGGAAACTAATGACTGTGAAATAAATTTTTCAGATACTCAGACTATGATTACAAGTGACTGCGGCATCTGTTTAGCTCCCGGGGAAAATAAAACTCCCATTTCGCTAATCTACGACCAGTGTGCTGAAGAATTGTCCTTTCCCACAATATATTGTGGAAAAGTCAGATACATTAAAACAAATCCCACCTATACTAAAATAGCCAACTCAGAAATTCGAAGGTCCGATCGACGAGCAGCTCGCCCAGATCATTTGTTATATGCGTATAGCAAGTTTAATCACATACGACTCGTAAATGCCATCCAAATTGCCATACGGGGAAAGAAATTATTGGGAGATCCTCTCACTGCAGAAAATCTGCTCGATGAACATTGTGTGAACCAGATGGTAGAACACAATTAT
Source organism: Maratus speculifer (assembly GCA_964019185.1). NCBI lineage: Eukaryota > Metazoa > Arthropoda > Arachnida > Araneae > Salticidae > Maratus > Maratus speculifer. Next base: position 180,690,529 of record OZ025303.1, read on the forward strand.
GGATACAAATTTTTAAAAAATATTAAAAATGCTCCGGCTCATTGAGAAAATGAAAAAAAAAAAACGGGTATATGCAGCCATGCGACAATGGGGGATACCCACATTATTTTTAACTATGTCTGCTGCGGAGCCACATTGGTTTGAATTAATGCAAACATTGTCATTAAATGTAGATCATCACATTTTAACAAAAGAGGAATTTCAAGATAAAACTAAATTTACGGACCAAAAGAAGTATGAAGTTTTACAAAAAGATCCTGTTACCTGTGCACTCTATTTTAATTATAGATTTCGTGAACTTATGAAAATTTGCAAAAAGAGATATGGAGCTTTTTTCCACTACAAAATTAAACATTTTTATTACAGAATCGAGTTTCAACACCGCGGTAGTCCTCACGTACACATGTTACTATGGCTCGAGAATGCCCCCATTTATGGTAAAGACTCTGTTGAATCATGTGAAAAATTTGTAGAAGAAATGATGACATGTAGTATCAACAATCCTTTCATTGATTATCAAAAACATCGTCACACTGACACATGTTACACAAAAAAGGGTAAATATGAAGGTTGTCGATTTCAAATTCCATACTTTCCCATGGATAAGACTAGAATTTTAGATCCTTTTAATGACCGTGACCCGCGTTCTAAAAATCTAAAGAGCGAATATCAATCTCTGTATGAATATTTATCTACACTGGACTGGAAAAATAATAAAATGACGTTTGAACAATTCTTGAGTTCCTTAAATCTTACGTTAGATCGATATATCCTCATCCTCAAATCTGGTATTAATAGGACCACCGTGTTCTTAAAACGCAAAGTGAATGAAATCATGGTGAATAACTACGACCCTCAAATTTTAAATTTGATGAGATCTAATATGGATATTCAATTCATCACGAATGGATATGCATGTGCTGCTTATGTGGTAGATTACATTAATAAATCACAAAGAGGCATGTCAAAATTACTTAAAAAATGCATTAGCGACAGTAATCAAAAAGGAACTGGTGGCCTTAGAAGCCTCCTGAGAGAATTAGCGAATACATATTTAAATGCCTCTGAAGTATCGTCTCAGGAAGCTGCTTGGAGTCTTTTAGAATTACCGATGAGTAAATTATCAGTTAATGATATTTTTATACCTTCATTTCCACCAAAAGATCGAGTTCGAATAGTTAAAGATATAGAAAAATTAAAGGATTTACCTAGCAATTCTACAGATGTTTACAAGTGGTCTATATTTGATAAGTATGTTAGAAGACCCACAGCTTTTGAAGATTTATGTTTGGCGGATTTTGCCACAGGCTATGAGTTTGTAAAAGCTGGAAACGCAACTATGAAACTTATGGATGAAAATGTATATTTTAAATAAAAATGTCGAATTACTCTATAATGAAAACAAATCAATTATTGAATTGAATAGACAAAAATATCACAATCTAGATTTGGATGTAGAACAACTCCAAAAAAAATTGAGGATGAAGACGATAGTGGGGATGATGGCGAAATTAAGAATGAAGGCAATGATTCTTGGATAGATACTGCCCCAATAGAATTTGAAGACGATTTGAAAGCCGATATTCAACGCGATTTAGACGACAGTTTTGGAAAAGAGTTTTATGCATTTAAAATTACAAGCCGATAGGAAGATAGTCTGTATCGAAAGAATATTCGAAAAGCAAACGAACGACAGTTTGACATTTTAAAACACATTATGTATTTAGAATTCACCCATTCTACACCCTATACTATATTTATAACGGGACCAGCAGGTTGTGGTAAATCTTATCTCATCAGCATCTTGGAACAAACCTTAATTCGAATGTATGAAAAAGCAGGTGACGATCCATCTGACTTAACTGTTTTGAAGGTTGCACCGACAGGAAAAGCCGCTTACAACCAGACTTCGAGTAATCGTAATCGTGTAATCGTAGTCGATTATAATCGATTACAAAAACCGTGTAATCGCACTGTAATCGTAATCATAGATTTTGGTTTTTGAAATAATCGCAATATAATCATAATCAAGAGATTTCATCTCTATTATAATCATAATCTAATCATAATCGAACCCTAATATAACTGCAATGTAATCGTAATCTTAAATAAATATGCGATTACGTTAGGATTACGTCTTCTTTTTTCCCTTCCTTTCTCTTCCAAACCAAAATATACTTGGTTGGTATGCTAAACATTGTACCACCGGAAAAGGAAGAGTTCGGTTCATGTTTTCAACTCATTAAATGGCCCTAAGGTAGGAGTGTGAAGGTCAGAGATCATAAGAGATAGAGATAGCTTTCAATGGGGTAAAGTGAAACAGAATGTATACCGCACACTGTAATAGGATATAGGAATAGTATTTGACTTGAGTTTGTCAGAGATATGGGAAGTGAGAAAATAAAACAACATGTGGTCAATCCAGAGGTATGGGTCACTGATTGGAAGTAGTGAAAGATAAAAAGTAGAAAAGAAAAGAAAGAAAATAATTTTATTTATGGTTTTACTATTGAACATTATATCCTGCATTCCCACACCACTTAAATTCTGTTCTACCAGAAGACAATGCGCTTTTTCTTCCTTTAAATGTTCTTGTACAGAGTCATAGCCGGGGGGAGGGTCAAAATGCTCTTCATACCATTAAAATCGAAAAGTTGATTCCGCCTTGACTAATAGCTTCAAATTCTCTGATTAGATATGGCAAAGAAAACTTTATAAAATTAGTGATACCAGTGCATCTGTATCCCCTCCCCCCCCCCCCCCCCCATCTTCTACGCCGCTGTTCATGTAATTGAAATTTATTTTAAAATTCATGAAATTTGAAAATCAGGAATATCAGTATATATTTTTTAGTTCGTGTTTCTTCATTTTTTCTCCGAAAACAATGTAATTATTAAAGGGTTACTTTAGTAATCCCAAAACACCCCTTCGCTAATGTTAATCTTATGGGCAAAAAAATTATGATATGTCATTGAACAACTAAAGTCAAGCTGTATGATAACGGTTTTTTTTTTTTTTTTTTTTTTTTTTTTTTTTTTACTCTTTCAATTTCCATTACGGTTTTTAATTAATTAATTAATTTATTTATTTTAATGAGTATATTTACATTTTCAAAACTGGTTCCTAAAGTAAAAACATCTTAAGGGTGTTCTCAACTGTTCTGCTCAGCAAGCGCAAAACATTTTGACACATTTACAAATTCATTTTTTAACGAAAAGATAAAAAGTTGGCAGGCTGACTATGGAAATTGAATCGAACTGAATTTTCAATTTTGTGACAATTAAATTACCAACCGAATTATGAGCTATTTTGGTCACGTAATCTCACGATTGTTTCCCTTTCATTGACTGGTTTTTCTGCTTTTGCCGGAAAATGCGTGCGAAATGTAAACTTTGATGGCTTGTTCTAAAATATCCATTGCGTTTGCAAAAAACAGATAAATGAGTGCAATTAGATAGTTTCTGAATAACAACACCTGCTATTTTCATGCATTTTCGAACAAAAATAAATTAAAACTTATGTCGCAAAGTTTACCTTTTGATTTAAAAACACCTATAGTAAAAAGAATGCATACAAAATCAAAAAAGTAGAAAACGGTCTTTATATACATCGATCTGAGCTAAACAATGCGGAAAAAACGTTTAAAAGACTATTATGCGTAGAAGATATTTAAAAAAGGTTCTTCCAAAGGATTAACATTAGTGAATGGGTGTTTTGCCTTACTGAAGTAGCTTCTGTATGCTATGCACTGTATATTAAAAGGCACACATAGATATTTACAAAAAGAAGAAAATTTAATGTTTTATAATGTGAATGAGAAGGTTCAAAACAAAACCTCAGACTTTTTTAAAGAGGTATTTTCCCAATATCGAATAATATGAAAAAATGTGATTTAGGCTGAATTTTTCTTAGGAAATCCGTAAAGTTAAATCATCAAAATTCAATAAAAATAATAATAACCATAAAACATGGGAAATTTGAAATGATTATAAATTCTATTACAAAATGTGAATATTGCATATAGATAGTCAAACAATGAATTCGAAACAAGAGTTGTTCGTAATAGAACTCTGCACAACTCGGGTTAAACCACATCAGAGTCCTGGAATTGTATTTTTAGTCAATCCGAAACCCGATTCAAATTCAACATACTTCCACTCGAAACTGATTCAGACTGACTTTTTAATTTAATGCAATTATGATATTAGCCTGTAAGAAACTAATAAGAAACTCTAATAAGAAATTACTATAATAAGATACTCGAATTCAGCGGTTCCCAATCTATGGGTCGCGACCCACTGGTGAGCCGCGGCAATTGCTTTGGTGGCTCGCGAAACAATCTAAGTTTGTCATAAAAATGCTTTATTTCTGTTTAAAAAGATAAGACAATTTCGAAAGGAAATAATGGGAGTATCCTTATTTTCCTTTTAGATTAATTTACGAACCGAATATCCAGAAATATTTAAATCAACTTTGAAATCCTTGATGAAATTCAATACTTTGTGCTGATGAGAACATGTTTTTTCTACTTTGCTGTTTTTGAAAGACAAGTACTGAGACAAACTGTGTGTTAATATATGTCCCCACATTGGTAAACAGCAATTAGAAATATCATTGATTACAAAGTTATGTTTTCATAATAATTAAACATACTTTTAACCATCTTTATAGTTTGTGTATTGTTTTAATCGATATTCATTTACACACATTGAGATAACCGATTCTGGTTTCTATTGATAATTTATCTTCCGTACGAAATTTTTCATTTTTCTTAGGATGGGATAGCTGAACGTATAGAGATCGTACAAAAATTGCTATACTGACATACAACTTTATCTTGGGTGGGTCGCGAAAATTTTTTTTTACTGAAAAGTGGGTCACGAAAATTTTTTCCCTGAAAGGTGGGTCGCGTAGTAAGAAAGTTTGGGAACCGCTGCTCTAATTAATTACTCTAATAAGAAATTTATCTTTTTTATAATGGAAGAAATGTACGCGATATTGTGCATATACAAATCTAGACACACGGCAGTGTGTCAGCCAAGTTCACAAAGTAAAAGGCGACACACCGGCCGTGGGTTATATTACCCGAACCATTTCGAACCACTTTTGACCCCTCAATAACTTAAATTCTATTTGACCTACACACTTGCAATTTTTTGTGTCGTGTAAGACCATCTTCTAATTTCCGAATCTAAAATTTAAAAAAAAAAATCTTTTACCGATGACGAGAAATTGACGCCTGAAAACCACTGTTTTTACCACTGACTCACTCACTCACTCATAGAAATGTTTGACTACTTCCACGTGACTTAGGAAGTTGAAATTTGGTGTGAAGGTAGGTTATTGGATCTATAAATAGGAAAAAAACAGAAATCACCATTAATTAAACATTAATGGTGGTTAGAGGATAAATTATTGGATTACAATGGAAGCTTATGAGAATTTCACAAAATACCAGTAATAGTGCCAAGTTGGCGTCACTTTTGGCGAGTATCAGCGTTAATCTCTGAAACTACCGAACCGATTTCAAAAGTAATGGTACCAAAATGATGGTATTCGCCCCGGTTCAAACATAGACTATATCTTATGTCTGTGCCACTAACCAAAAGAGGGTTCAGAAGCGAAAAACATTCTAAAAATGTGATTTTTTTTTTTACTGAAGGGCCTAGAAGCACAAAATTTGGCATGTTAATTATTTATAAGATGTAAATGATCACTAATGACATTTGCTAAAAAAATATCAAATTTAAATGGGTGAAAATCCGCGAAGAGCGTTCTAAAAAAGTTCGAAATACCAATTTTAAAACAATCTCAGCAAACAACAAACCGATCTTAAAAGTAATGATATCAAAATGATGATGACAGTCTTTGCACCAACATAAGATATATCTTATGTCGATTACACTAACCCAAAGGAGGTAAAAGAGCATAAAAACATTCTAAAAATGCGATGTCTGTATATTAAGGGACTAGACTGGAAACATAAAGTTTGGAATTTTAGAGTTATTTCGCGAAATATCAGAAATAGTGCCAAGTTGGCGACACTTTTGGCAAGTATCGAGGCTAATCTCTGAAACCACCGAACCGATTTCAAAATTAATGATACCAAAATGATGGTATTCGTCCCGGTTCAAACATAGGCTATATTTTATGCGTATACAATTAACCAAAAGAGGGTGAAGAAGCAAAAAAATTCTAAAAATGCAACTTTTGTGTTACTGAAGGACCTAGAACTATAAGATTTGGCATGTTAATTATTTATAAGATATAAATGATCTCTAAGGGCATTTGATAAAAAATACGGAATTAAAAAGGGGTGAAAATGTGCGAAAATGTGCGAAAAGCGTTCTAAAAATGTTCTAAATTGGGATTTTAAGCAATTTCAGCAAACAACAAACGATCTTAAAAGTAATGATATCAAAATGATGGTGCTCCAATCCTTGCTCCAATATTGGCTATATCTTATGTCGATTCCACTAACCCAAAGGGGGTAAAATAGAAAACTAGTCATTGGGGGCCACCGTAATACTTACCCATCATGGATATGTATATGAAAATAAAACATGTGAAAACTATTTATACAATGCATTGCAATTCATAAACAAAATTTAAATATTGTTAATATACATGGTAATGCTCTATTAAAGAACTGATGATTACCGATTTCGACAAATTATATAAAACGCCAAACTACTCAAGTAGTACCGAACTGCGTATAAGAAACATCCTTATAACTCCAAAAATAATAACTCTATTAACTAAAAATTAACTGCGTCTTATGTCCAATTAAAATATACCTCTGAATTGAAATTTGAATCAAATACAGGGCCATGAAAAATCGAAGAATGTGGAAAACAGGATTAAAAATATCTCAGCAACTAATAATCCGATCGACTTCGTTCTATATGCAAAATGTGTGATATTTTATTGTCTTTTACGTCCATTCCTTAGAACAAAAAAATTCGAAAATTTTTATGTACCTTTCATCAGAACGAAATTTTCGAGAATCCGAAAAAAATAGTTCCGGATAATCGAGGTTGCTGATATTAAATAGGTTTCGTCCCATTCTTACATACTAACTACATACAAAATTTCAAGTCTCTATCTCAATTCGTTCGGGAGATAGAGCGTTTACAGACAGACAGACAGACGGACGGCAAAATTTTGTTTCTAAAAATATGTTTTTCGGAATCTCCACTATCTAAAACGTGTAAATCCGTCAAAAATTTTTTTTCGATTTTCAAAACGATTGCAAGACCTACCCTATACTAGGTATGATGGGTAAGTAAAAGCGTTCTAAAAATGCGATGTCTGTATGTTAAGGGCCTAAAAACATAAAATTTGGCATGTTCATTAATTATAAGCTATAAATGATCACTAAGAACATTTGTTAACAAATACAAAATTTAAAAGGGGTAAAAATGCTCGAAAAGCGTTCTAAAAACTTTCTAAATAGCAATATTTAAGCAATCTTGGGTAGTTAGCGAACCGATTTAAAGAAAAAAAAAGATGCCAAAATGATGGCGACAGTCCTCGCTCTAACAAAATTATTGGATAAATTACCAGATTACAATGGGAATCTATGGGAATTTGGCAAAATACCAGAAATAGAGCCATGTTAGTATGACTTTTGGTGCGTAATTTTTGTCGTCAATATAGCGATATTTCGCCAAGTTGGCTACAAACATTTTTGGTCGACGAAATAATCAAGTAGTACCCAATCACGTAAAAGAAACATCCTTATTAGTGGAATTTAAAGGAACATAAACAGTCCTAATGTTAAATTTTTTAATTTGACTGAAAAAAACAGTGAATAAATGCAGGAAAAAGCTCAAATTAATATTAAATAAAACTAATTTAACCTACTTATTTCAAAAAGGAAACAAATACCTACTTATTTGAGAAAAAATAATGATATCCTATCAAAAACATGAATGTGAAAGAATGCCAAGTTCGTTAAAGGTTTCGCTAATAAAAGAAGTGAGATGTAACTGCAAACCAAGTTCTTTTGGAGCTCCTTAAATCATAACTCCTGTCATGCATAATATTATTCAATTGCTTAAAATGATTTGTTAAGTTACTTGTTGTTCAATAGAGCGACTTGGCAAGTTTTCAGTTACCAACTTTAATCTTTAAGTCGGAGTACAATTTAATCTAGAATATGATTAACAAAGATCTAGTCAATCGAATGTTCGAATAAGTATATTGAAGTTAAGGTACTGATAAATTAAGGAAGGGATCAACTTTAATTTCTGATCAACTAAATAGAAAAAATTGAATAAGAGAAAACTTGCTAAGTCGCTCTATTGAATAACAAGTAACTTAACAAATCATTTTAAGCAATTGAATAATATTATGCATGACAGGAGTTATGATTTAAGGAGCTCCGAAAGAATTTGGTTTGCAGTTACATCTCACTTCTTTTATTAGCGAAACCTTTAACGAACTTGGCATTCTTTCACATTCATGTTTTTGACAGGATATAATATACCTTAATATTTAATTTAATAATACAATTTTTTCTCCGGAAAAATATTTTGTTTTGTGAAAAATTGGGTAAATCCTAATAAGAGTCACAAATGGTTGAGACCAGACTTCGAGTCGATTACAGAGGACTGTAATCGATTACGATTACGATTATTTTCAATTTCTAAAAACCGATTACGATTATGTCTCTTTTTATGCCAGTTGGATTACGATTACGTTTAGATTACGATTAATATTTTTTTTGTTGGATTATGATTACGTTTAGATTACGATTACATTTAGATTACGATTACGGTTGGCATTTTTGCAGGTTATGTTGACATTAATCCTTAACTGCTGTTAGCGGTCTCATAGACCGCTGTTTTTCAGGTTAGCGACCTGTTTTTCAGGTTAGTTATGCGACAATTTTTGTTACAGCAGTTAAGTGTTAAATCTGTTGGCTTGTGTCTCAACTATTTGTGACTCTTATTAGGATTTACCCAATTTTTCACAAAACAAAATATTTTTCCGGAGAAAAAATTGTATTATTAAATTAAATATTAAGGTATATTATATTTGTATATGCACAATATCGCGTACATTTCTTCCATTATAAAAAAGATAAATTTCTTATTAGAGTAATTAATTAGAGCAGCGGTTCCCAAACTTTCTTACTACGCGACCCACCTTTCAGGGAAAAAATTTTCGTGACCCACTTTTCAGTAAAAAAAAATTTTCGCGACCCACCCAAGATAAATTTGTATGTCAGTATAGCAATTTTTGTACGATCTCTATACGTTCAGCTATCCCATCCTAAGAAAAATGAAAAATTTCGTACGGAAGATAAATTATCAATAGAAACCAGAATCGGTTATCTCAATGTGTGTAAATGAATATCGATTAAAACAATACACAAACTATAAAGATGGTTAAAAGTATGTTTAATTATTATGAAAACATAACTTTGTAATCAATGATATTTCTAATTGCTGTTTACCAATGTGGGGACATATATTAACACACAGTTTGTCTCAGTACTTGTCTTTCAAAAACAGCAAAGTAGAAAAAACATGTTCTCATCAGCACAAAGTATTGAATTTCATCAAGGATTTCAAAGTTGATTTAAATATTTCTGGATATTCGGTTCGTAAATTAATCTAAAAGGAAAATAAGGATACTCCCATTATTTCCTTTCGAAATTGTCTTATCTTTTTAAACAGAAATAAAGCATTTTTATGACAAACTTAGATTGTTTCGCGAGCCACCAAAGCAATTGCCGCGGCTCACCAGTGGGTCGCGACCCATAGATTGGGAACCGCTGAATTCGAGTATCTTATTATAGTAATTTCTTATTAGAGTTTCTTATTAGTTTCTTACAGGCTAATATCATAATTGCATTAAATTAAAAAGTCAGTCTGAATCAGTTTCGAGTGGAAGTATGTTGAATTTGAATCGGGTTTCGGATTGACTAAAAATACAATTCCAGGACTCTGATGTGGTTTAACCCGAGTTGTGCAGAGTTCTATTACGAACAACTCTTGTTTCGAATTCATTGTTTGACTATCTATATGCAATATTCACATTTTGTAATAGAATTTATAATCATTTCAAATTTCCCATGTTTTATGGTTATTATTATTTTTATTGAATTTTGATGATTTAACTTTACGGATTTCCTAAGAAAAATTCAGCCTAAATCACATTTTTTCATATTATTCGATATTGGGAAAATACCTCTTTAAAAAAGTCTGAGGTTTTGTTTTGAACCTTCTCATTCACATTATAAAACATTAAATTTTCTTCTTTTTGTAAATATCTATGTGTGCCTTTTAATATACAGTGCATAGCATACAGAAGCTACTTCAGTAAGGCAAAACACCCATTCACTAATGTTAATCCTTTGGAAGAACCTTTTTTAAATATCTTCTACGCATAATAGTCTTTTAAACGTTTTTTCTGCATTGTTTAGCTCAGATCGATGTATATAAAGACCGTTTTCTACTTTTTTGATTTTGTATGCATTCTTTTTACTATAGGTGTTTTTAAATCAAAAGGTAAACTTTGCGACATAAGTTTTAATTTATTTTTGTTCGAAAATGCATGAAAATAGCAGGTGTTGTTATTCAGAAACTATCTAATTGCACTCATTCAGCGCCGAAACTAGCCTTTTTTTGCACCCGGGGCAAACATGGATTTTGGCGTACCCCCCCCCCCCCCCACTAATGTGTATTCTTTATATCAAAACACCAAACAAAATCTTAATTTGGCGCCCCCTTCATCTTCTGTTCAGGTGACGCCCGGGGCACATGCCCCCTCTGCCCCCCTCTAGTTTCGGCCCTGCACTCATTTATCTGTTTTTTGCAAACGCAATGGATATTTTAGAACAAGCCATCAAAGTTTACATTTCGCACGCATTTTCCGGCAAAAGCAGAAAAACCAGTCAATGAAAGGGAAACAATCGTGAGATTACGTGACCAAAATAGCTCATAATTCGGTTGGTAATTTAATTGTCACAAAATTGAAAATTCAGTTCGATTCAATTTCCATAGTCAGCCTGCCAATTTTTTATCTTTTCGTTAAAAAATGAATTTGTAAATGTGTCAAAATGTTTTGCGCTTGCTGAGCAGAACAGTTGAGAACACCCTTAAGATGTTTTTACTTTATGAACCAGTTTTGAAAATGTAAATATACTCATTAAAATAAATAAATTAATTAATTAATTAAAAACCGTAATGGAAATTGAAAGAGTAAAAAAAAAAAAAAAAAAAAAAAAAAAAAAAAAAAAAACCGTTATCATACAGCTCGACTTTAGTTGTTCAATGACATATCATAATTTTTTTGCCCATAAGATTAACATTAGCGAAGGGGTGTTTTGGGATTACTAAAGTAACCCTTTAATAATTACACTGCTTTCGGAGAAAAAATGAAGAAACACGAACTAAAAAATATATACTGATATTCCTGATTTTCAAATTTCATGAATTTTAAAATAAATTTCAATTACATGAACAGCGGCGTAGAAGATGGGGGGGGGGGGAGGGGATACAGATGCACTGGTATCACTAATTTTATAAAGTTTTCTTTGCCATATCTAATCAGAGAATTTGAAGCTATTAGTCAAGGCAGAATCAACTTTACGATTTTAATGGTATGAAGAGCATTTTGACCCTCCCCCCGGCTATGACTCTGTACAAGAACATTTAAAGGAAGAAAAAGCGCATTGTCTTCTGGTAGAACAGAATTTAAGTGGTGTGGGAATGCAGGATATAATGTTCAATAGTAAAACCATAAATAAAATTATTTTCTTTCTTTTCTTTTTTACTTTTTATCTTTCACTACTTCCAATCAGTGACCCATACCTCTGGATTGACCACATGTTGTTTTATTTTCTCACTTCCCATATCTCTGACAAACTCAAGTCAAATACTATTCCTATATCCTATTACAGTGTGCGGTATACATTCTGTTTCACTTTACCCCATTGAAAGCTATCTCTATCTCTTATGATCTCTGACCTTCACACTCCTACTTTAGGGCCATTTAATGAGTTGAAAACATGAACCGAACTCTTCCTTTTCCGGTGGTACAATGTTTAGCAAACCAACCAAGTATATTTTCGTTTGGAAGAGAAAGGAAGGGAAAAAAGAAGACGTAATCCTAACGTAATCGCATATTTATTTAAGATTACGATTACATTGCAGTTATATTAGGGTTCGATTATGATTAGATTATGATTATAATCGAGATGAAATCTCTTGATTATGATTATATTGCGATTATTTCAAAAACCAAAATCTATGATTACGATTACAGTGCGATTACACGGTTTTTGTAATCGATTATAATCGACTACGATTACACGATTACGATTACTCGAAGTCTGGTTGAGACACAAGCCAACAGATTTAACACTTAACTGCTGTAACAAAAATTGTCGCATAACTACTGAGAGCGGTCTGTCAGACCGCTTAATATAAAGATGAATAAAAAGTTAAATTAAATCTCGGAATACTATTTTTGTATTAAACTTTATATATAGGACAATTATAAATAAAATTCAGTTATTCAAAAGTCTCTAGAGATAGTAAGGGCTCCAAACGAAACAAAATTTGACCAGTATCTAAAGTTAAACTAAAAATTATGAGTTAAACTCCAAAACCTGAAAAACAGCGGTCTATGAGACCGCTAACAGTAGTTAAGGGTTAATGTCAACATAACCTGCAAAAATGCCAACCGTAATCGTAATCTAAATGTAATCGTAATCCAACAAAAAAATTGTAATCGTAATCTAAACGTAATCATAATCCAACAAAAAAATATTAATCGTAATTGAAACATTTCTAAAGGTGTATGGAAATACTAAATGATCACTAGAGCTGGATGCATTAAGATATAAGAATTTATTCCTGGATCCAAGATCCGACCGTCTTACATCGTGGCTGACAACGAACGAGCCGCCGAACATCGTTCGCGGCTAAACTGCATTTTGGCTGGCGCTGATGGCGCCATCTAGTGCACATCATAACAGATATAACATTCTCTTCCTTCTTAAAGGAAATATTCAAGTTGTTAGACATGCACAATACAATAAAAAATAAAGTCCTTGACACAGTTCAAAATTTAACAGTCCAATTTAAAAAGTCTAATATTGCAAACGTTCAGGTTTTGCTTTTGGACGAGTGGAACGTCTAGGAAGTGGCGCTCCTGGATTCTGCAAAACTGCTTGCGGCGAGAGTGCTGGAGGATCTGCCTGAGAACTGTGTTCTTGGACACTTACCTGCGGAGACAGCGTAGGAGGTAGAAGGGTGTCTGTCACCTGATCAGCTGGTAACTCTACTACATCTCTCGGTTGCACTGTAGGCACTGACACATCTGATCCTGAAGAAACAGAATCTGGTAGTTCTGGAGCTGGAGGAATTTCCTGTAGAGTGTCCTCTTGCCTGTAACGAATTTGATCAATGTGTCGTGTCCAAATACCCCAAGTTGTCTTGACTTTGCACATTGTATTCCCCATTGTTCCTGTAACCTTTCCAGCAACCCAAGATGGGCCCCGGGTAAAAGAGCGCACCCAGACAGGAGTGCCTTCTGTAAACTTGCTATTATGGGTATCTCCCCTCTCAGATGTTTTAACTTTAGCACTGCGGATAAGATCCAAACGCATGCGAAGAGGTCGTCCGAACATTGCCACAGCTGGAGATATACCCGTTGCCTTTGATGGGGTATTTCGAAAATTCAGAAGAAATCTGGTCAGTCTTTCAGTGAAAGTGCCTTCTTTAGCTTTCTTCAATGCAGTTTTTACTGTACGCACTGCTCTTTCCGCTAAACCATTTGAATTCGGATGGTACGGTGCGGTTTTAATTGGTGTAATGCCATTTCTTTTCAAGAAATTTGTGAATTCGTCACTACGGAAGCCAGGTCCGTTATCACTGACTAAGCTCTCTGGTAAGCCAAAGCGTGCAAACAGGTTACGCAGAGCTATTATCGTTGAAGTTGCTGTGGTGTTGGGCACTGGAATCACTTCAAGCCATTTTGTTTTGGCATCAACTATAATTAATAGCCAATGGCCTTCTACAGGACCCGCATGGTCGATATGGATTCTCTCCCAAGGTTTTTTAGGTGTGAGCCAAGGGATTTGTGTCGAAGGAGGAGCTGCAGCATTTTCTTGACAGTCGAGGCAGTTTCGAACTTTTGTTTCTAAGTCCCGATCAATACCAGGCCACCAGACATGGGAACGAGCCAGAGATTTAATAGCAGAAATCCCTTGATGAGCACTGTGAAGTTCATCCAAAACAAATTGACGAAACTTTCCTGGAACAAAAACACGGGAACCTCTGAGAATGATGTTTTCCTCAACTGACAGTTCATGTCGGATATGCCAAAAGGCTTGTAAATTTTCTGTCACTTTCTTTGGCCACCCATTTTGAATATGAGTTCGTAGACGGCTCAGTGCAGGACACTTGTCTATCTCCCTTTGGATTAGATGTGCTGTCAGTGGACTATCATTTAACTGTCGGATAAGCAAAACCGACTCGACAGGTACTGGAGGCTCCGCCATTTCAGATTTCAATGGAAGTCTGCTGCAAGCATCAGCATTTCCGTGCAACTTCCCTTTTCGGTACTCTATCTTGTAAACGTAGGCAGATAAAGTCAATGCCCATCGCTGGATACGGGCTGCAGCAACTGATGGAACTGGTTTTTCTTCTGATAATAAAGTTACCAAAGGACGATGGTCTGTAAGTAACGTAAATTTACGTCCCAAGAGATAGTTCCGGAATCGAGTCACTCCAAACACTAAGGCTAAAGTCTCCTTCTCAATGTGACTGTAATTTTTTTCTGCTTTCGTCAGGGAGCGAGAAGCAAAAGCGATTGGTCTATCACCATCTGGAGTTTTATGTGACAGAACAGCACCAAGCCCGTAAGGACTTGCATCACAAGCCAGGATCACTTCCTTGTCTTGGTCAAAATGCACTAGTAATGATGAGGTTTGCAGGACATCTTTAGCTTTTTTAAAAGCTTCTTGTTGTGATGAACCCCATCTCCATGGCCGTTTGTTTTCCAGCAACTGGTATAAGGGTGCTAAGAGTGTTGACATGTTAGGTAAAAATTTCGCATAGTATGTGATTAGGCCAATAAAAGAACGTAGCTCGTCTACATTTGTTGGTTCCGGAGCATCTGTAATCGCTTTGACCTTCGATTGAACTGGATGCAATCCATCTTTGTCCAGACGATGACCAAGATATTCCACAGATGGTCTGAGAAATTCACATTTTTCTGGATGTAACTTTACACCTGCTGCTTGCAGACGAGAGAGAACTTCTTGTAAGTTCTGTAGATGTTCTGCTTCGGTTTTACCAGTTACTAGAAGGTCATCCAAGTATTTAGAGGCTCCTTTTACCCCTTGTAAAATCTTGTCAATTTCACGTTGAAAAATAGCCGGGGCGGAAGCAATGCCAAAAGCCAGGCGTGTGTACCGGAAGAGACCTCTGTGCGTATTTATCACTACCAGGCGTCTTGACTCTTCATCGAGCTCTAGTTGACAGTATGCATCCCGCAGATCTAATTTAGTGAATGCTGTACCCCCAGACATTTCAGCAAACAAATCTTCGATATTTGGCAGAGGGTACTGCTCTAATTCTGTTACTTTATTGACTGTTAGCTTAAAGTCACCACATATTCTAATTCTGCCGTCTTGCTTCAGCACAGGAACAATAGGAGCTGCCCAATCAGAAGTTTTAACTGGCTCTAAAATGCCATCTGCAAGAAGGCGGTCTATTTCCTTGTTGATTTTTTCCTTGTATGCATATGGTACAGGACGAGCCTTGAAAAATTTTGGAGGTTCACCAGTTTTACAGGTAAGATGAACTTTAATTCCTTTCACTAATCCCAAGCCTGGTGAGAAAATATTCTGGAATTCTTTTAAAAGTCCATCTAGCTTGAGCTGCTCAGTCCTTACACAATGTAATGTGTGGTTCATGTTGGCATCAAACGCATTCATTAGGCTTAATGGAACAATCCAGTTTCGCCCAGCTAAATTAGTGCTTCCCTGAGAAACCACTAGTAGAGGTAAAGTCTCTGTTCTTGCTTGGAACACCACATTCACATTTGTAACTCCCAAAATATCAATGGTATTGTTGGTGTAAGACTGAAGCTTAATGTTCGTTTTTTCCAAAGGAGGGCAGAATCTTCTAATTTTATCAAACAGTTTTACAGGCATTATGGAAAATGGAGCCCCTGAGTCAATTTCAAAAATAACAGGCTGGCCTTGGATCTCACAAGTAATTTTCACCGGAGGGTAATCTCTCTTGTTATCTCTTAAATTAAAAATTGTATACTCCTTACTGCCTAAATCTTCTTTAGATTCAGCAACTAAGTTAACTTTAGGTTTGTAACCTTGTTTATTCTTTGATAAACACACTTTTGACAGGTGCCCCAATTTTTTACAGCTATAACACGTGCTATTTTTGTGTTTACAATCAGAAGAATGGTGTTTGGAGTCGCCACAACGATAACACTTCTTCCCTGTATGGCCGTTATTTGAATTGGACGCCGATTTAACGATCTCGTTTTTTCGCGGCCGTTGCGCCGTAACTTGTAATTTTTTCACTTCAGGAACGGCAGATATCTTCAGATCAACAGCATCCCTCGCAGCTGCTTCCATTGAAACGGCAATTTCCGACGCTCGCAAAAGGGTTAAATTGCTTTCTGATAACAATTTTCGTTGTATTCCTTCGTCTTGTATACCACAAACTATCCGATCATGGAGCATCATATCCAGAGATTCGCCGTAATTGCAATACTTCGCTAATTTCCGAAGCTCTGCGATATAATCGGCCACTGATTCGTCCGCGCGCCGTACGCGGCTGTTGAACTTGAATCGCTCCACGATCTCTGAAGGCACTGGATCATAATGTCCGTTGAGGATGCCGATGAGTTCCGCTAATGTCTTAGATGTGGGTGCAGCCGGCGATAGCAGATTCCGAAGCAATCCGTAAGTGGCAGGTCCTACCACCCTTAAGAAAACAGCACGCTTTCTATTGTCTTCGACTATGGCGTTGGCGATGAAGAACTGTTCCAATCTTTCGGAGTATTCGCTCCAGGATTCGACCGATGGATTAAATTCTGCAATACAACCAAAAGAAGCCATGCCGGAACTTGAATAAACAATTCTGGGGTCGCCGGTCGCCGATTAAGCCTGCTTCGCTAACGCCGTAATGTCCGTCCGCCGATCGGCGCTTAGGCCTAGTAGGAACACGCGGTCATCCACCGCTGACGCTCTTTCTTCAAAATCGCGTCAAAAAAACATTTTTTTTATTGAAAAAAAACATCGATAGTGTTTATCCTCGTCGCCACTGAAACATTTCTAAAGGTGTATGGAAATACTAAATGATCACTAGAGCTGGATGCATTAAGATATAAGAATTTATTCCTGGATCCAAGATCCGACCGTCTTACATCGTGGCTGACAACGAACGAGCCGCCGAACATCGTTCGCGGCTAAACTGCATTTTGGCTGGCGCTGATGGCGCCATCTAGTGCACATCATAACAGATATAACAGTAATCTAAACGTAATCGTAATCCAACTGGCATAAAAAGAGACATAATCGTAATCGGTTTTTAGAAATTGAAAATAATCGTAATCGTAATCGATTACAGTCCTCTGTAATCGACTCGAAGTCTGCTTACAACATTAAAGGTTTGACTTTACATAATGCTTTTGCTTTACCTACAAAAATGAAACCCCCTTTGCTTGATCTCTCACCCAGTTCACTAAATGACTATCGAACAAAGTACAAAAATCTAAAAACTATCATCATTGACGAAATATCTATGGTTTCTTATACCATGTTTAATTGTGCAAACGAACGCATGCAACAAATAATGGGTAATGACAAACCATTTGGAAACGTAAATATTTTATGTTTTGGAGATTTTAGACAGCTACCCCCTGTAGCAGGCACGCCTGTGTACATAGTTCCACAAAGTCATGCCATAGATCGATTGGTAAGTAATCCACTGTGGGAACTGTAGCGGTTAATCATAACCATGAACAATCAATTTCCTTTTTTCTGAACTTTCAACTGACTGTTTTGACAACTCAACTTATCTCACTGTTTTGACAACTCAACTTAACTCACTGTATTTTGACATTCTACATTCGACGCTGTTTACTTGGAGCATGCATCTGCCATGCGGTATACTAGCTGTTTTGTTAAAATATAATTTAGTTTGTTAAATTTAAAAGAGTGAAGTATTTATTCAATCACCAACCTGTAGTTGCCTTCTTTTAACTCGCTGATGAAAATCAGCGTCTACAATTCACGTAGTTAGGTGCTGATGAAATCAATCGCTACACTGGTGACCTTATCGTAGTGTTAGACACGCGCCGAGAGCTATATTTTTTTTATTATGAAAATCAAAAAACCTACTTCGTGAATTTCTCTCTTATTAATGTCGTGATAACTATTACATTATGAGGGATCTTTATCATCGCTTGTGATCGAAATTTTTTGATGTCGCTGTTGTCACGTGGTGATCGGTAAGTTGATTTTTTTAATTTAATGTATGGGCATGATCTATTTTGTATATATATATATATATTTAGTGTGTGTCGTTTATATTGCCAGTATTCCCAATCGTAAACAAAATCCAAAATGTTTATTTTCATAACTTTTCTTTCTTCAACTTGATTGCACTTTTGTTTTTATTTTTTTGTATTGTAAATAACAGATGAAATCGTCACACCATTAGTAGTGAATCGCCCAATTATTTTATTTTATTTTGCTTTGTTTCTGTTCCGTATAAATACATTATTTTTCAACTATGAATCCAAACGAAACCGGTAACACAGTTTCCGCGGAAGTCGCACGCGTTTCTGTAAAACCTCCGCCGTTCTGGAAAACAAATCCTTCGTTATGGTTTGTTCGGCTGGAGGCGCAATTTTCCCTCGCTGGCATTACTGCGGACGAGACAAAATTTAACCACGTGGTTTCGGCCGTGGATTCGGATATTTTAAATTCGGTGAGCGACATCATCTTACAGCCACCTCAAAATGACAAATACAATGCATTGAAATCTCGCCTAATTGACTTACATTCAGAAAGTCAAGCCTCAAAAATCCGAACTTTGCTGCAAGGGTTAGAGTTAGAGGATCAGCGGCCTTCCCAATTACTAACCCGGATGCGTACCCTTGCTGGTGATACTGTTAGTGAGCCCTTATTAAAATCTTTGTGGCTAGGTAGACTCCCCAGCAACACACAAACTATTTTGGCTGCTCTCAGTGAGGATCTCTTGGGTTTAGCTGCTGTTGCTGATAAAATTAATGATCTGACCAGTAACCCTTCAGTAAATGCTGTTGCTACTCCAAGTACTTCATGTGACCTTAAAATAAGTCAACTTGAAAACCAAATTTCTCAATTGACAACAATGGTGTCTGAATTGACCACCTCATTAAACAGACGACACTCTAGAAGTAGAAGTAGACATAACAATCAGAGCAGAAGCTCATCTCAAACTCGCAGACAAAATAAATATAAAGAACCTTCTAATGGTATGTGTTTTTACCACACAAATTTTGGAAACAATGCCAAAAAATGTAATTTACCTTGTACATTTTCGGGAAACTAAGCCGGCGATCGCCAACCGGCCACACTAGCGACGGCCAGGTAAATAGACTTATGTTGGCCGATAAAAAAACTGGTAAAAATTTTTTAATCGACACAGGGGCAGATTTGTCTGTGTTACCGAAAAGTTATTCCTCTGTAACTTCTCCCTCTTCTGACTTATTCCTTTATGCTGCAAATGGTACTAAAATTGCTACTTATGGCACAAAATTTTTAACTCTTGACCTAAATTTACGCCGTGCTTTTTCTTGGTGTTTCGTCATCGCTAATGTTAACCAACCTATCATTGGGATTGATTTTCTCAAGCATTTCAATCTCCTTATCGATGTAAAAAATGGTTGTTTAATTGACGCCATAACCAAGCTCACGTCAAAAGGGAAAATAATGCATGATAATTCTATACACCCCCAGTTATCAGTCCTACTTGGTGATTCTGAATTCGATAAAATTCTTAGCAAATTTCCCGAACTCACTAATCCCTCCCAACCAATTAAGCAGCCTGAATCTGTAGACATTTATCACCATATTGAGACAACTGGTCCCCCGGTATTTTCAAAACCTAGGCGTTTATCTTCTGAGCTGCATCATGCTGCACGCACAGAGTTTGAGTACCTAATGAGCCAAGGTATTATACGCCCCTCTAACAGCCCTTGGGCGAGTCCTTTGCATATGGTCCAAAAGTCTAATGGTCAGTGGCGCCCTTGTGGTGATTACCGCCGCCTAAATGCAATTACCATACCTGACAGATACCCTGTCCCTCATATACAAGACTGCATACAGGTATGTTCTGAAAAGAAAATATTTTCAACTATCGATTTAGAAAGGGCTTATCACCAAATTCCTGTAAATATTCCCGATATACCAAAAACTGCTATAACAACCCCTTTCGGTTTGTTCGAATATGTTTTTATGCCTTTTGGTTTACGCAACGCAGGACAGACATTTCAGCGTTTTATCCACAAAGTTCTTTCTGGCTTAGACTACTGTGTGCCTTATTATGATGACATACTCGTATTTTCAGATAATGCTGAGCAACATAAACAGCATTTGGAACAAATTTTTACTCGCTTAGCGCAGCACGGATTAAAAATTAATCCCTCAAAATGTGTCCTCGGTAAATCATCTGTTAGCTTTTTAGGATGTCTTATAACCTCCGAAGGCGTGCAGCCCTTACCTCAAAAAGTTGAGATCATCGAAAAATTTCCTAAACCTGAAACTTTAGTTGAACTCAAACGTTTTCTTGCCATGATAAATTTTTATCGGAGATTTCTCCCAAAGGCTGCAGAAATACAAGCACCCTTACACGAATTTTTGAAAAATTCTAAAAAGAATGATAAAAGTGAAGTCCCATGGACAGGCGAAGCACTTGCTTCTTTTGAAAAATGTAAACTTGATTTAGTTAATGCAGCAACCCTTAATTTTCAAGCTCCTAATCAACAGCTTTCTTTAATGGTTGATGCCTCTGACGTGGCAATAGGCGCAGCCTTAAATACTTTAACAACAAATGGTTACAAACCTCTTGCTTTTTTCTCCAGAAAACTTTCACCTGCTGAAAAGAAGTATAGTACTTATGATAGGGAATTACTGGCAATATATTCAGCTGTAAAACATTTTCGCCACAATCTTGAAGGTCAAAATTTCATAATTTTTACTGATCATCGCCCATTAACTTTTGCTTTTATCAGAAATTCTGATTCTTCTTCACCACGGCAACTTCGACATCTTGACTATATCTCTCAATTTAGCACTGACATCAGGCATATATCAGGGTCCGAAAATGTGGTCGCTGACACACTTTCTCGTCTGCAGTCAGTAAGCCTTAGTTCTGTGGACTTTGCAGCTATAGCTGAATCCCAGAAAAATGATGCAGAACTTACTCAATTATTGCAAGACCCAACTCATTCTTTGAAACTTCAGTCATGGGCCATAAATCCCAATTTGAAATTATACTGTGACGTCAGCCATGACATGGTGAGACCATATGTGCCTCCAAATTATCGTAAAGTGGTTTTTGAGTCTTTACATAACTTGTCACATCCAGGTATCAGAGCATCAAAAAAACTCATTCAAACTAGATTTATTTGGCCATCTATGTCTAAAAATGTCACTGAATGGACTCGTTCCTGTTTGGACTGTCAGCGTTCTAAAGTCATTCGCCATACACGCAGTCCTATTCAAAATTTCACTCTACCCTCATTACGCTTCGACCATGTCCATTTAGACCTGGTTGGTCCACTCCCACCATCTGATGGTTACACCTATCTTCTTACTTGTATAGATAGGTATACAAGATGGCCTGAGGCCATACCTATCTCTGACATCACAGCTGAGACAGTCGCACGTACCTTTATTAGCCACTGGATCTCGCGTTTTGGGTTACCGTCTGTCATCACAACAGATCAAGGCAGGCAGTTCCAAAGCACTCTTTTTAATGTTCTTGCTCGCCTGCTAGGAGTTAAGAAGTTTCGCACCTCACCATACCATCCTTCCAGTAATGGGATTGTTGAACGATTCCATCGATCCCTTAAACAAGGTCTTAAATGTCATCAAACCATAAAATGGACTGACACCTTGCCATTGGTACTCCTTGGACTTCGGTCAGCACTGAAAGATGATTTGCAGTGCACTACTGCTGAACTCGTCTATGGAATCCCACTTCGTTTACCTGCTGAATTCCTCGATGCACCTTCTACAGATGTTGAGCTAGAGCCACACGAATTCCTCCAACGCCTTAGGTCTACCATGGAGAATCTGAAGCCAACACCCACCACAACTCATAAGAAACCTTCAGTTTTTGTCCATCCAGCTTTGGAGTCCTGCACACATGTCTTTCTCCGCAACGACAGTGTGAAGAAACCCCTGCAAGCACCTTATGATGGACCCTACAAAGTCATCTCTCGTACTACAAAAACTTACACTTTGCTCATCAATGGTAAGCAGTCCACGGTCAGCATTGACCGTCTCAAGCCAGCCTTTTCCGACAACGAATCTAGTTCATCATCCAGTGTTCCTGTTGCACCTTCAGCACCTGAGCCCAGTGTTCCTGTTGCACCTTCAGCACCTGAGCCCAGTGTTCCTGTCCTGCCTCCTGCACTCAAGCCCAGTGTTCCAGCGTCACCCAATCCCACAACTTTCAGTGTTCCAGTGCCACCCGTTACCACACGCTCAGGACGACGTGTTCATTTTAACCCTCGGTATCTCTAGTCCTCAATGCTTGAGTACTGGGGGGGAGTACTGTAGCGGTTAATCATAACCATGAACAATCAATTTCCTTTTTTCTGAACTTTCAACTGACTGTTTTGACAACTCAACTTATCTCACTGTTTTGACAACTCAACTTAACTCACTGTATTTTGACATTCTACATTCGACGCTGTTTACTTGGAGCATGCATCTGCCATGCGGTATACTAGCTGTTTTGTTAAAATATAATTTAGTTTGTTAAATTTAAAAGAGTGAAGTATTTATTCAATCACCAACCTGTAGTTGCCTTCTTTTAACTCGCTGATGAAAATCAGCGTCTACAATTCACGTAGTTAGGTGCTGATGAAATCAATCGCTACAGAACGTTTCCAACTCTATGAATTGACTGAAATTATGAGACAAAAAGAAGACATGTCCTTTGCTCAGTGTCTCAATCATGTGGCCGACGGAACGATGACACAGGAAGATATCGCTTTAATTAAAAGTCGTATTGTTAAAAATCCGGCAACCATGCCCACCTCACCGATACACCTATTCCATAAAAATGCCGATGTAGATGAATATAACTCTTTCAAAATTTCTCAAATGAATACAGAAAGTTATATTGTTGAAGCTCATGATTGTGTGACAGGAAATGGGAGTGATTTGTCCAAAAAAATCTATATTACGAAAGGTCCATTAAATGAAACGAATGGATACGGCTAATTTAGCTTCTAAAATTACTTTTAAAATAGAAGCTAACAAGGAAGGTCTCCATACGGGCATACTCAGAAAAATCTGAAAAAATTACAGAATGTTCTTCTCATATAGTTATATATGTTTATAAAAAAAATTTCGGCGGAACCTCCTTATAACGTCCGTAAAAAAATAATAAAAATTTCGTTTATCTGGCGATTTATCTCCGGTTGGCGAAAAAACGAAATTTTGAAAAATACGCTTTTACGCTTCGAATACTTTTTAAAGAAAAAACTTTCTATGTTCAATTTATTTAAATAAGTTTAGTTTAAGTAATTTTAGTTTTGCATTTTTACTTTACTTTAAGTGTAATTTTGTCATATACGTTTATATGTACTTGTAACAAAATGAAATTAATATATTTTATCATTTAAAACACAATTTAAATTGATTAAAATTGTTCCAAATTGAAAAATACACTGTTGAAAATCTGCTGCATTTTGTTGCAACGCACTCCCTTGCTTGTATAGAAAACGGTTACTTGGCCGTGAAATGGAGCTTTCTCATTGGTTGGAATAGAGATATTATATACAAGCGGTGGAGTGCGTTGCAACAAAATGCAGCAGATTTTTAACAGTGATGACACGGTCAATTTTCACCGTGCTATGGAGCATTCTCATTGGTCAGAAGAGAGATATTCTATAAAAGTAGTGGAGTGACGTTGCAGTAAATGCTGCAGATTTTTATCAGTGAAGTCAATTAAAATCAACTTTCAGATTCGTTAAAATCGTCTGCTTTTGGCGAGGAAATTCACTGCTCGCCAAATCCCGCGTCGCTTTCAGCTTTTCACGCCAATTATTCCAAACTATTTTATTTTTTTACATATCTAATAATGTAATTCCGCCGCTAATTTTCACTGATCCTTTATTACCTACATGAGTAGTTTAATTCGTATTTTTTTCAAAAAATTCTGAGTATGCCCCCAATGGAGACCTTCCTTGTAAGTACATGCTCGTTTTCAACCTGGATACCACGGACGGACTTGTCAATGGAGCGATGGGTGTACTTAAAAAAGTGGAATGGGGTCAAGTAAAAAATAGAAAACAGCAAGCCATCAAAACTTTGTGGATGGAATTTGATGATGAAGAAAATGGTAAGAATTTAAGAAGACAACAAATGAAATACATGATACAAAATCGCATCAATACGCGCTGGACACCAAACATGCGTCTACGAAAAATCATTTACAGTACTAAAAATTGTCCACTGAGTGTATGTCGCGAGCAATTTCCTGTTGTGGTATCGGAAGCTCTTACTATTCATAAATCTCAGGGAGCTACTTATAAAGACTGTGCGGCACATGTTGAAAAGAAAATGAAACGAAGTATTTTGTACGTAGAATTGTCTCGAGCGACACGAGCCGATGGATTGTATATTATAGGTGAATTTGAACCACCTAAACCCCTCATGAAAACGATCGCCTTACGGCTGAACTTGCGAGATTAAAGTCATCTCCAGTACAACCGCATTATCAGTTTCTTCACCATCGCGGTGATTTTACAGGAATACAGTTCATATATCATAATGTGCAGGGTTTGGTGACTCATCATGAAGATATTTTGGCAAATCCGTGTTTTAGACAGAGTGATTTGATTCTCCTAGCTGAAACACATTCAATTCCTACAGATAACTTTGAAATACCTGGATTTGAAATAGCAGGTGAAATCTTTAGTAACGGATTTAGTCGAACGCGTAAAAACAGGAGTGTTATGACATATATTAAAAGTGATTTAATAGATAGAAATAAAAAAAATTATATCTGTTGAAACTGAACATGTTCAAATCTTAGTTTCATATATATTGAATAATGTAAGATTTGCAGTTTGTTATGCGAATCCAAGAGCTAGTACTGAAGAGAAACTGTTAGAAATTATCGATATCATGTCTTACGACGAAGATCTAAATACAGTACTAGCAGGCGATTTTAACGTTGATTTCAATAGTCAGGAAGGTAAGAATTTTACCGAAGCGATCAGACATGTCGGTCTAGAATTGAGAACAAATCCTAAACATTATACTACGCAAGGACATACCACGATTGACGCAATCTTTTCAAATAAAGGAATGAGAGCTGGTGTATACATGACGACTTACAGTTATCATGTGGCCCTTTATGGAAAAATTGATTAAAAATTTTTTTTAATGACTTATCTTAATAAATAAATAAATAAATAAATAAATGACTCTCTTTTTTTTACAATTTAAATCGGAGGCGAAACTGAATTCTGCATTAGCAGAATCTACATTTAACTAGTATTAATTTTTGTCTCTGAACAGAATTAAGAATTCAGTGAAAATAAAAATTAAAGTCAATGATGATTAAACTTGTTTTTTTTTTTTTTTTTTTTTTTTTTTTTTTTAATTGAAAGGTGGGTCGCGAAATACTTTTTTACTGAAAGGTAGGCCGCGTAACAAGAAAGTTTGGGAACCGCTGCTCTAACATATATTTTAATGTTATAAATAAGATATTATAAATTTACTTATCTAATATAAGATTAATATTTATTATAAATATTATCTCTATTTTATTTGCATTGATGCCACAACAATATTAATATCTCATAATATTTAATAACAATAAGTTAATAATGGTAAAATAAAGTAAATAATATAAAGAATAAAATACTTCTATAAACTATTTAAGTATCTTAATATGGTTAAACCGCAAATAGATTTAAAATATCCTTCTATAGTAAAAAAAAACTAGCCTTAAAAGGAATGACTCCTGAAATGATGCTGATGTGGAAGATTTCCGGAAGTAACGAATCCGGGTTGTCCACTCCTTCCATGAGCCGAATAGACCAATCAGGAAAGGGCTCCGTCTATGCATCGCCGTATGGGTTACCATAAAGAGAGAAAAGGTTACCATCGCCAACAATCGCCAAGTTTGTCGCCAACTTGGCGATATATCGCCAAATTTGGCGATCAAAATTAGTTGTCAAAAGTGATGCCAACTTGGCGATAACTGTAATATTTCGCCAAATTTTTAATTTCTTTACAACACCAGTCGTTTGATACATCATTTGAGAGGTTTGCAACTGCTTATTCATATAATGGATGTCTTGTGTGTTATCCCCCACTCTGCTCCCCAGGGGGGACACATTTTTAATTTCTTTACAACACCAGTCGTGTTACACAAGATTTGAAAGGTCTGCAACTGCTTATTCATATTATGGATGTCTTGTGTGTCACCCCCACACTCTGCTCTCCCCAGGGGGGGGGTCACATTTTTTATTTCTTTACAACACCAGTTGTGTGACCCATCATTTGAAAGGTCTGCAACTGTTTATTCATTTTATGGATGTCTTGTGTGTCACCCCCACTCTGCCCCCCCCAGGGGGGGCACATTTTCAATTTTTTACAACACCAGTCGTGTGACATATCATTTGAGAGGTCTGCAGCTGCTTATTCATATTATGGATGTCTTTTGTGTCGCCTCCTACTCTGCCCCCCAGGGGGGGCACATTTTTAATATATTTACAACACCAGTCGTGTGACACGTCAGTTGAAAGGTCTGCAACTGCTTATTCATACCATGGGGTATTGGCGAGCGCAGCAAGCAGGGGTAGCCAATAATTTGGAATCGCGAAGTGATTACGCGGGGGGTTGGCGAGCATAGCGAGCAGGGGGGCGGCGCCCCCCTAGTATTATAAATTAATATTGGAGATTTAAGTTGCAAGATTCACAAAGATGTAAAATATCAAAAGAAAATCTCATATCTTAAAACCGCTCTGTAAATCTAAAATAATAATAATAATTTTGCTGTTGATGTTATTAATTACCAATTTAGATTATATGTATCACATTTTCGAACGCCAAAATAATCGTTAATATACAAAGTGTTTCCATTTTTTTTTTTTTTTTTTTTTTTTTTTTTTTTTTACAATAAAAAAGGGGTTTTAGTACACATCAAGATAAACAATATTAAATAGGAGACCAAGGGTCCCAAACGTTTTCCAATGGAGATAGCCGCCATTAAAGTTTAGAGACCAAAATTTCAAATAAACATAAAAACGGAAAAATCGGTCGATTGATTTGCGGTTTTCACTAAAATTATTCTTTATATCGGCATTTTCTTGAAATTAAATTATAAAGATAAATTTCAAAAAATGCCGATAGAGGGCGATTTAGACTTTAAAGTAACGAAGAACTATTTTTTGGCCGGTATTTTTTGCATCTCATTAAATGTTTTCGTAAGCTTAGACTCAAACTTAAATTTTGAACTCAAAATCTGAATAGTTGGGAGTGGTTAAGTAGAACAAATTGAACTGCGTTCAGAGGGTTCTAATGTCAAATGATTATAAAAAACGGAAAAATTGGTTCATTGATTTGCGGTTTCCACTAAAACTATTCTTTATGTCGGTATTTTCTTAAAAATAAATTATAAAGATAATTTTCAAAAAGTGCCGATAGAGGGCGCTTTAGACTTTGGAGTAACGAACAACTCTTTTTTTTTGCGTTATTTTTTGCATCTTATTAAATGCTTTCGTAAGCTTAAACTTAAATTTTGAGCTCAAAATCTGAATAGTTGGGAGTCGTTAAGTAGACAAATTGAACTGTGTTCAGAGGGTTCAAATTTCAAATAATTATAAAAAACGGAAAAATTGGTCGATTCGTTTGTGGTTTTTGCTAAAACTAATTTTTAAATGAGCATTTTCTTGAAAATAAATTTTAAAGATAAATTTCACAAAATGCCGATAGAGGGCGCCTTCGACTTTGGAGTAGCGTTCAACTATTTTTAACTGTTATTTTTTTAATCTCATTAAATGCTTTCAAATGCATAAACTTAAATTTTAGGCTCAAATTCTGAATCGTTGGGAGTGTTTAAGTAGCGAAAAATTGAATTGTGTTCGAGGAGGGGGGAGTGTTAAATTTCAACTCCTGAAAACACTTCAATTTACGCTACTTAACAACTCCTAATTATTCAGATTTTCAGCTCAAAATTTAAGTTTAAATCTAAGCTTTTGAAAACATTTAATAAGTTTTTGCAAGCATTTAATTAGAACAAAAAAAAATAATGGTTAAAATTAATTGTTGGTTACTCTGAAGGCACTCTCTAATGGAATTTTTTAAAATTTATCTTTAAAATTTATTTTCAAGAAGATACTGACTTAAAGAATAGTTTTATTTTAAACCGCAAACGAATCGACAAATTTTTCCATTTTCTATAATTATTTTAAATTTGAACACACCCCCCCCCCCCCTTAAACACAGTTCAGTTTGTGCTACTTAACAACTTACTTCAGATTTTGAGCTCAAAACTTAAGTTTAAGTCTCAGCTTCCGAAAACATTTAATGAGATGCAAAAATAACGGCAAAAAATAGTTGTTCGTTACTCCAAAGTCTGAAGTGCCCTCTATCAACATTTTTTGAAATTTATCTTTATAATTTATTTTTAAGAAAATACCGACATAAAGAATAGTTTTAGTGAAAATCGTAAATGAATGAGCCAATTTTTCCGTTTTTTATAATCATTTGAAATTTGAATCCTCTGAACACAGTTCAGTTTCTGCTACTTAACCACTCCCACTTTCAGATTTTGAGCTCAAAATTTAAGTTTGAGTCTAAGCTTATGAAAACATTTAATGATATGCAAAAAATACCGGCAAAAAATAGTTGTTCGTTACTCCAAAGTCTAAAGCGCCCGCTATCGGCATTTTTGAAATTTATCTTTATCATTTAATTTCAAGAAAATGCCGACATAAAGAATAATTTTAGTGAAAACCGCAAATCAATCGACCGAGTTTTCCGTTTTTTATGTTTATTTGAAATTTTGGTCCCTAAACTTTAATGGCGGCTATCTCCTTTGGAAAACGTTTGGGACCCTTGGTCTCCTATTTAATATTATTTGTCTTGATGTGTACTATCACCCCTCTTTTATTGTAAAAAAAAAATTGAAAACACCCTGTATAGCAGTGGCGCAGCGAGGGGGGGGGGGTTTGGGGGTTAAACCCCCCCCCCCCCCCAGAGCCATGACAAAAATACAAAAATTTCCACTTTTATGAACCGAATCATAAAAAAAACTAAAGTTAGAATTTTTTTTGTTTTGTTTTCGAAATCTGCCGCTTTATTGAATCAAATTTTATTTAAAAATTTGACTCGTTTAAGCGGCAGTAATGTATTTTCTTTGAAAAATAGGGAAAGCACATAGAAACAGTATCAGTATCGAAAACTAGTCACTCAATTTCGGAAAAGGCCGGCATTCATTTATACTATTGGAAATCAGCCGAAGGCTAAAAGGAATGGTCATTTCCTGTCGCTGCCAATGCCATCTTGGGTTTTTCAATACTGCACCACTGGAGGGGGGGGGGGTCTTAATTAGTTGCATCTGTTTCTTGCTCTTTTTTTGGAAACGGGACTGGACTCTCAAATTCCAGGAAAAACACAAAAACACATGCTCGCATGCTTTGAAGGATAGACTTAATTCCACAAACATTGTGTTGTTAGTTGCTGTAGTGCTAAGGTTTTTTTTTATTGTGCGTTTCGCTATGGAGGATATTAAATCCTCTTCAGAGAAGAAATTATGAAAAAGATGGATATAAGAGATCATTTTTTTTAATCTTTCGAATTCCTTCAAGCACTCTTGAAATCCAGGTATGTTTGGAAAGTATATAATTCGTTTATATTTATGTTTCTGGAAAGATATTAACAGCGCTGTGCGAAAGGGGGAAGGGAGGGCGGTCGCCCAGGGAGCAGAGATTTAGGGGGCGCCAAATTTCTAACTATTTTTCTACTTACTACTACTTTAAAGGGGTTACTTTCAGACAATTTTTTTAATTAATATTAATTCTTATTTAAAAAACGCCCGAAATAGGCAAGTGGGTAAACGGAAAAAAAGTTACCTGAAAAACAGTTATTGGAAAAAAGGGACATGACTACAAAAGCGAAAAAAAATGTTACTGGGAAAAAAAGGGACATAGAATTGATTTAGGGAAATTATTATTGATTTTGAGGATTCATTGGTTAAGTATTTAGAAGGGATCAGGGGGAGGCTCTTAATTTAGGTAAATGGTTTTTTCGTGCTGAATTAACTGTTTTTGTTCGGTTTTTGGACATATGATAACACCCCCCCCCCCCCCCCATCCGTAACCTCTCAAATTAAATCAATAGTTTTTTACGCAGATTTATCCGATTCACTTGGAATTTTGGACATAGGTTCATTATGATAAGACGTATCTCTGATTAGTTATAGGGTTCTTTTGCTTATTATAAAGGGAGGATGGTCAATTAACTCCCTCCTCCCACAAATTAGATAGATCGGTTTTTATGCAAAATTATCCGATGTATTTCAAATTTTAGATAGAGATTCTTTCTGATAAGGTGAATCCCTGAATAGTTTTAAGAGTTTAATGAATAAGTATAAAGGGGAGAGTGGACGGGGGATAATCCTTCTTAAATTAAATTAATGGCTTTTCACGCAGAATTATCCGATTTGCTTCGAATTTTGGACATAGATTCATTATGATAAAACGTATCTCTGGTTAGTTACGGGGTTATTTTCCTTATTATAAAAGGGGGGCAAGCAATTATTTCCCCCTCAAATTAGATAAATCGGTTTTATGCAAATCGTTGTTTTAGCCGATGTATTTCAAATTTTAAATATAGGTTCTTTCTGATAAGGTGAATCCCTGAATAGTTTTAAGGGTTTAAAGGCAAAAACGAGGATAACTTCCCTTAAATTAAATAAATAGCTTTTATGCAGAATTATCCGATTTGCTTCAAATTTTGGATGTAGCTTTTTTATGATCAAGCGTATTCCAGATTAGTTATGAGGTTCTTTAGCTTATTATAAATAGGAAAACGGACGATTATCCCCCCCCTTAAATTAGATAAATTGTTTTTTATGCATAATTATCCGATGTATTTCAAATTTTTTATATAGATTTTTTCTCATAAAGTGGATTTCTAAATAGTTTTAAGGGCTTAATGGCTAATTATAGAGGGGGGAACTGGGGATAACCCCACTTAAATTACATAAATGGCTTTTTACGCAGAATTATCCGATTTGCTTCAAATTTTGGATGTAGTTTCCTTATGGTAAGGCGTATAAGCTAATGAATGTAGTTAAAATAGGGAGGGATGCAGCAGTCCCTTCAGGAAACTCTTTCGGGGAAAGAAGCTTGCTTTCCCCATTCGACGGAGGGGGATGTCTGGTAGATATCGCGGGCGGCTAGCCTCTTAGGAAATTTGTCGATCAGGGGATTTCCCGGTAAGGGTTTGACGCAAAAATATTCAAGTAACACAAAAAAGCGAGTTGAATGCAATTGAACGCAAATAACAAATAAAAACAATTTTTCTTTATTTTTTAATTTAATGATTGAAAACTATTATGTCAGAAAACATTATAACACATTTTACCTTTTTCTTATAATGATTAATTTCCATTCATTTTGCATTTAAAACTGGCTTATTTATTTATTTTTTTTATTTGTGAAAAAAGTAATATACTAAATCATTTGTTGTAATTGTCATTTTAATTTATGCCAAATATTTATCATTTAAAACTGGATTTTTACTAATTAATGTCCTATATTACGCATCACAAAATATAATATAAAACATAAAAAAATATATGTTAGAAAACTTTAATGTACAAACTATATTGTATGTCACGAACGAATGAACTAGTGAATTCATTAATTTGTAGTAATAAAAATAGTTCTTTTTATTATTAGCTTATGTTAGTAATTAGAAAGTTAATTGTTAGTTCTTGATAGATCTTCAGGTTTGAACTCTTAAAAAAAATAAAAACAGATTTAAATTAAAAGGAAAAAAACGATTTTAAGAAAAACAGGATATTTTTTTCTTTGTTATTTTATTTATAGAATACTGAAACTGCTATGCAGCAACATAAATCACAATTTTAAATGCAAACATCTATTGAGGATATATAAACAAACACTTAAAACTCTATTCAGGGATTCACTTTATGAGAAAGAACCTATAGCCAAAATTTGAAATACATCGGATAATTGTGCATATAAAATAATTTATCTAATTTAAGGGGGGGAATAATCGTGGCCCCCCCCTTTTTAATTAGCAAAAGAACCCCATAACTAATCAGGGATACCCTTTATCTTAATGAACCAACCAGTGTTGCCAGTGGGCTACTTTTTTTAAATTGAGATTTCTTGATTGGCACCACTTTTTGAAACGGTAAAATTCCCTTTCTTTTGGTCTCAATTAATATGTCATTAAATAAGGGTTATTTTACCATTTCAAAAAAGTAGTGTCAATCAAGTATATAATTTTTTAAAAAGTAGCCCATCTGGCAACACTGGAACCAACATTCAAAATTTGAAGCAAATCGGATAATTCTGCGTAAAAAGCTATTTATTTAATTTAAGAGAGGTTATCCCCCATGCACCCTCTATACTTAACCATTAAACTCCCAAAATTATTCAGGCATTATATACTGTGATGACGTACTGACAACTTTAATCGTGGCAGAAGATAGATAGCGAAGTCTTATTCTGAAAAAGTATGCATAGTTGAAAGTATCTTCATTCAAAAGCTGTTAAGAACAGGTTCTATTGACCTCCAGGGATATGCCTAGAAAATAATTGCACTGGTCTAGTGGCAATGAGCTGAAGGGGACAATGGGATTATTGCGCATCGAGAGGGAAGGAAAGTAGTTGGAAGAGAGACATGTGCTGGTAATGTACAAGAAAATACATTGATGTAAGATGGCTTGGACGTGCTAAGCGAAATGTAATATTGGAGTGAGGCTCCTATGTAGTTGTAATGTCGTTTTATTTATTTTTTTAATAATTGGTCTATGGTTCTAATAAAGAACTTGAGGAATTAAAATTGTGTTATTGATGAACTTAACAAATAAACCAACTTAGTAAAGAGAAACTCAGGACGCGACACCACAATACTATATATAAGCCTCGTCAGAAAGAACCTATATCCAAAGTTGTTTGAAATAACACGTTGGATAATTCTGCTTAAAAACCATTTATCTTATTTAGGGCGGAGGGGAGGGGGTAATCGTCCATTCCCAAAACTAATCAGGCAAGCATCTTTTCAGTATGAACGTATATCCAAAAATTGAATCAAAGCGGTTAATTCAGCATGAAAAAAACACTCACTTAAATTAAAAGCCGACCTCCCCCCCCTTTCATACTTAGTCATTAAAACCCCAAAATCAATTCTTTGTCACTTTTTTTCCGGTAACATTTTTATCTTGTCCTTTTTTTCCGGTAACTTTTTTTCCGTGTCATTTTTTTTCGCTTTTGTAGTTTGCCGGGTTTTTCCGTTAACTCTTTTTCCTAGATTCAGGCAAGTAGATATCATGATTAAAAAACTATGTAACTGAGAAATGTTCTTCATTCTTTAATAAGATCTTTCAGAAGACGATTCTCACAGTTGCCAACTTGTACGGTTTAAAACAATCGCGGAAAAATGCAAATTTCATGAAAGGATCACCCAAAAAGCACACATTTCGTTAATATTTTGTGGAAAAACGACAATTTCGTCAATGTTTTTGTCAACGAACTTTGTCAAAAGATCGCCGAAAAACGCGAATTTCCTGTGCGGATCGCGGAAAAAACGGCAATTTCACCAAATATCGCAGATAAAACGCTGATTTCGTCTGAAGACCGCGGGGAAAACGTAGATTTCGTCTAAAAATTTCTGATATAATGACGATTTCGTTAAAAAATCGGGGGAAAACCGCCGTTTTCGATAAAAGATTGCTTAAAAATATTTTGTCAAAAGATCATTGAAAAAAAGGCCGCTTTCAGCAAAAGATAACGGAAAAATTTCCGATTTCGTCGAAAGACTGCGGGGATAAAACGCCGTTTTCAAGAAAAGATCGCGTAAAATTGCAAATTTTGTCTAAAGATCGTCGAAAAAAACGCCGATTTCATATAAAAAACACACTGAAAAACACCGATTTCGTCAAAAGATCGCAGAAAAACCGCCGATTTCGACAAAAGATTGCAATAAATCGCCGATTTTGCTAAAATATCGCAAATAAATCGCTGATTTCGTCTAGAGGTCGCGGAAAACGCCGATTTTGACGAAAGATCACAATAAATCGCCGATTTTGCTAAAATACCACAAATAAATCGCTGATTTCGTCTGAAGGTCGCGGGAAAACGCCCATTTTGTCTGAAGATCGCGGATAAACCCTCTTAAAGGGGGGGAACTCGCGGAATCCTCCCCCCCCTGCCAATTTCCAAAAAAAAAAATTCTACCAGAATCACCCCTGAAGCAACTCTATCCCCCCCCCCCAGAGCCGAATTCTGGCTGCGCCACTGTGTATAGTATGATGGCATTAAAAACCTCGGTAACCCTGTACAATTTTTCTAGCAGAGAGAATTTCAATCAAAGTCCACACGCATGCGCAGTTTGTTATTTATGCAATATCGGTTAGGAACGGCGAAAATGCAAGCGGTGGAGTGACGATGCAGCAAAAGGGTCAATTTTTTACAGTGTATAGATAGCAGACGGCACACGGCAGCTTACCCAAGTCAGCAGGGAGAAGCAGGGAGTAGGAAAGGCTACAAGTGACGTCATATACGTCGTCTCCATATATCTTCTTAGCTCCATAAGTGTCGATGCAGCAAAAGTTTCAAATTTCTAACTATGGCCGTGTTCAGCGCAACTTACCAAAGTAACCAATGTTACCGACCGATTGTAGAAGCGAATTGTGACACCAATGAAAACTGTCCTGCTGAATTGTAGCTGACGTCACACTTCGCCAAGATTTTCATTTCGCGCTTGTCTACAGTTGGTAAGTGACCGGTAAGTTGTGCTGAACACGCCCAGTGTAACCGGTCTAAAGTGCACTTAAAAATAGCAAGAAAAAATCTGTATTTAACCCCTTGAGGACGAGCGACACGTATACGTGCAGCAAATAGGCTTAAGAATCGGTGTTTATCGCCACCAATAAAATTATACTATAAATTTTGCCTTATTTAATCGGAGCATTTTCTCGATTTAACAAGGTACAAATTTCTGTTTTTTTTAAAACCGGTGACAAAACATTAAAAATTTTGTAAAAGCCTCTCGTCCCGAAGGGGTTAAAGACCATTTTCTGGCAAATGGAGAACGCTACATAAACACCTAATGGACCGTGCATAATTCATGTCACGCGTTTTTTCCATATTTTTGACTTCCCTCCCACCTTTGTCACACTTCACTTTACCCCCCTTCCCTCCTCTTGTCACATGTCACACTATATTACGTAAACCTATACTTTCAGTTCATAAACACAGCACTACGTTTTAGATCATAATTCAAATTTTATTTTTTAATTTTAGCTATGTGTTTTAATGACAGTTGTAAGCTGGACAAAAAAAAAAAAAAAAAAAAAAAAAAAAAAGATTGATGTACTTATTTTGTATGAAATAAGGTTTACAAATAATAATAATAATATAGAATTAATAGTAATAAAATATTAATACGAAAAAGCAATTGAACACAGTAGTATTTTGAAATTTGCAATATAATTTAACATATTTGGCTTTAAATTTTATCTTTATGAACACAAAATGTTTTAATTTTAAAATAACTTCACAGTTTAATCCGCAGAATTTCAATGCTTTTATTTTAACCAAAATGTATGATGTCACATTTCTTCTTAGCCCCACTGTCACAATTTCATGAACCCCTCTTCAAGCGTGACATCATTTATGGACGACCCTTAAGCGTCGCAGGCCCGGACTGGCTCCTTTGGGGGCCCGCGGCTAGAGACTGAAAAGGGGCCCTTTACCGAGGAAGTTATTGTGAATAGAATGGTAGAATATATAACATTTGAAAATTAGGTTTAAAACCCATATTTAACTATTTTATCACTTGGAAAATAATTGAGCAAAAAAGTTATATTTTTCTGGCGAAGTTTACTTTCTTTCACAATAAATATTTATATTGTTTTATATATGGTACCTAAACTAGTTCAAAGCTAGAAAAAAAAATACTAATTAATTAAAAGTGGTGTATTACTTAAAAAGAGAGGGGTATATATTTTTAGATTTAAGCATCGGAATTACACCGTTGAAGGCATAATATTTTAAGTGCGACTGTAATATTTAAGTAGGCAATAAAAAGGGACATAATAATAAAAAACCAAGTATATTGAAAAAAGCAATGTTATCTTTTATTTTGATTTAATGGGTACATATTGTAAAAAAGATTGTTTTTAAATTTGCAACAGTTAAGAAATTTTATGTTATTGTGAATGGCTGTTGACTAACCTAACAGTAACCTAACCTTTTCAGTGGCGTAGCCACCTACTGTCATGTTTTTTGGCGCCCGGGGCCAGCAAGAAATTTTGCGCCCCCACCCCAATATAGATATATAACAATTTCTCTCAATTTGGCGCCCCTAGGCCTCGGCGCCCGGGGCGGACGCCCCCCTTGCCCCCCCTTAGCTACGCCACTGAACCTTTTGGTCAGTTCTTCTCTGGTTCTGTCTACTTCATCTATAATAACATCTTTATCTAAGTTATAAAATAAATCTCTTTGTACATTCATAAAAAGAAGATTAGACATAATATCTTGGCTTAAACCTGGTCAAAGTCAATTCTTAAGAATTTTAAGTTTAGAGAACACCCTTTCACAGATGACTTGTGTTGTGTACAAGGTATGGTTAATACAAATTTGTGAGCTACATACAGGTTGGTAAACATTCCAGATTATGAGAGTTAAAAAACAGCAGAAAAGACACATGATAAACAACAGAGACATTTTTACTTGTCAGAGCAGTAACCATGCAGATTTCCGTCGTACTCAAATTCAGATTCTACATCGTCACGCTCACAAATTTCTTCCGCTTCATTTAGATTGTCTTGTTTCCTTTCAATGTCAATTTTTTCAGCCACTGTAAAACTTTCATACTGATCTGCAAACTGTTTTAGTTCTATCAATAACAGACTTCTTTCAATTTTACAAAGTCTAGAAATGGTACAAAGAAAATGGTACGGAGGAAATTTATCAAGCATTATGATTTCCTTAAATTTCTTTGGGTCTGACCAGGAAAAATTTTCTAAAATATCTTTGTTTGACTAAATCGATACTCGCCCTGGCACAATCTAAAATATTGAAAATGTTTTGAACAGTTGAGATTCTATTGATTTTTTCCCCAAGCATTAACTTTTTCTTAGAAATTCTTTTTTCTTTGAAATCTAATTCTACTTCTACATCAATAAGGTTATTTTCTAATTTGCTATTAATTGTACTTACGTAATATTTTGTTTTTGTGTACAAAGTCAGAGTTTTTATCACTCATTTTGTCCTTGTATAAGCATCTTTTCTATCAATTCCCAGGCTGTAGAATAAGTCAATGGTTTTACTTTGCAAATATTTTGAAATGGGAGATGTAACAAGAAATAAATATAGTAAAACTATAGAAATAAACAGATTTTTATATTTGGACCATTGATCGATCAAATTTCTTGCCATGAATTTATAGTCAAAACTTCCATTTGATATTTCTTTTAAAACGGTAAAAAAAATTTAAATAGTTTACTGTGTTTACTCTTTCTTCAAATCGTAAGTATCCCTCATCGATAATAGAAAAAAGAGCTTTATGCCTACTCCACCACCTCGTGGCTCCTGTTTTTTTCAACCTATTCAGTTTTTGATGTGCGGTATTTATTTTTATTTATTTATTTAAATTTTATTTTATTTCATTTTTATTTTATTTATTTATGTTTGTTTGTTTCCTTCTCCCAATGCGCCATTCTTTTGTAAGAAGAGCTGAGGAAAACAGCAAATTCTTCAACCAATCCAAATAAGTTTTCAGCTTAGAGCAATGTTGTTTTCAAATCGGCTATAACCGAATTCAGTACGTGCCCCATACAGTGAGTGTAAATATAAGGTCATTTTTCATCATTATTCATTCAGAACAATTACTATTCGAAAATAATGGAAACCACTACCTATAAGTTAACCTTAAGACTGTGAAAGCTGATAATTATAATATAATTTGGAAATGATTTCAAAAAGCTACGAGCAATAGGAATTAGTTATTAAGAAAAGGCTCAGTTATTTCACTTGTAGTCAAGCCCAGCAGATGTGCCATTCTTTTGACGTTTTGAGGATGAAAATGCTTTTTTATGACTGTTCTAAAGAGTT
Source organism: Maratus speculifer (assembly GCA_964019185.1). Classification (NCBI taxonomy): domain Eukaryota; kingdom Metazoa; phylum Arthropoda; class Arachnida; order Araneae; family Salticidae; genus Maratus; species Maratus speculifer. Next base: position 180,729,142 of record OZ025303.1, read on the forward strand.
TATAATTAATATCAAGGTTAATTACTGGCTGATTTTTACGAAATCAACATTATTAAATAGAGGACAAAATTGAGTACACGGAGCCATGGCTTAGTTTCTAACAAAAAAAAAGGTACTAGAGCCCTAATATTCTGTAGAACTAACAAAATTAGCGTGCGATCCGCTGTCACTCCAATCTGTATATTCATATTTGTAAATTTAAAAGCAATATTTTTTAAGCAAAAAAAAAAAAAAAAAAAAAAGTATCTTTTTGTGTATGTCAATTATTCTACTTTTTAGTCATCACTCTTTCCAAATAGAAGTCTTTGCCTAATTTTAATGTTAATTAATTGCATAATTCTGCGTTTAAGTATGGTAAGGGTTATGACTTTGGAAATAGTGTGAACACAAAAGAGAAATTATTCACAGCAAAGCTTTTTTATGAAAAAATAAATGAAATTTACAGAAATTATTTAATGCTGAAGAATAGAACAACGTTTTGGAATCTCCTATAAAAATTGCATAGCTTGAACTATACGATTCTTTTCGCATAACAATTTTTAGTGACAAGTCCCAGAAAATCAGATTAAATTAAAAAGATTGATACCGTGTTTGAAAGATCCGACGCTTTTATAGAAAAGGGGATACACTGCTCTATTGCTTTCTATCTAAATAACAATTCTCGGCAATTGTATTTACTTACATAAAAGATTTCATAAATATGTAGAGCAGAGCCTAACAATGGTTGGTTGGTTGTATAAGTTTTAATGGCGCAAAATCCCTTCAAGGACATGCTGCGCCAAACCAAAGACAAAATTGCAAGAGTGAAAAGGTAGCTATGAATGGAGTCCCATCCAGATGTTGTTCAAGGGTATCAAAGTCATAAAAATTAATAAACATATAAAATTATATTTCCAAGTAAAATCCAGCATGTTTTAAAAAAGGTAAAGAATGCCCCATGAGGTGTTTCTCCAATGAAGTTTGTCAAAAGTGGTGATAATGAATTAAAATAAGTTCTATATAGGTGCCGGAGGCCCGGACAGTCAATTAAGAGACGATGTGCGATAAGTTGATCAAAATGACAATGTGGACACATGGGTGCCTCCTCCCTAAGTAATAGATGTTTATGCCTAACAATGGACTATTGTTTTGGGCTCCGGTGCTAGAACCGTGCAAAAACGGGAGGGGGGGCAAAGGGGGTGGTCGCCCCGGGCAAGAGTTACAAATACCACATTTTTGATTAAATTTAGTTACATTAAAGCAGAGTTTAACCCCTTCGGGACCGGCGTCCTTTTACGCAAATTTTATTCGGTAGGCACCAGACACCACTTTCTAAAAAGAAGTTACCTTTACTTAAAGAATCACGAAAATGCTCTATAGAAAGCAAACATTTCTTTTTTTTTAGTGAGAAAAACAAGGTTTATACTTTTTTTTTTTTTTTTTTTTTTTTTTTTTTTTTTTTTTTTTGAGGGTGCATACATACACCCATGGTACCAAAAAAGTTAACACAAAAACAGTTTTAATTTTATTCTCATTTGCGGGATAAATGCATTTTTTAAAAATTCGAAATACCAAAGAGCAATAAGAATTATTAGCATTTAGAAGCTCTTTTGGAGAGCTTTTTTTCAGCTATAATATCAATCCTGGTTAGTGGTCAGCAGAACGCAATAAATCTCCATAGGGAGGCTTTGATGTTTTGAACCGCTTAGGACAGCACAGAGATTCATGAGTCAGCCAGCAGCCCTCTTACTGGCTAACGACAAAATACGGCATCACTAACAAGGAAGGTCTCCATACGGGCATACTCAGAAAAATCTGAAAAAATTACAGAATGTTCTTCTCATATAGTTACATATGTTTATAAAAAAAATTTCGGCGGAACCTCCTTATAACGTCCGTAAAAAAATAATAAAAATTTCGTTTATCTGGCGATTTATCTCCGGTTGGCGAAAAAACGAAATTTTGAAAAATACGCTTTTACGCTTCGAATACTTTTTAAAGAAAAAAACTTTCTATGTTCAATTCATTTAAATAAGTTTAGTTTAAGTAATTTTAGTTTTGCATTTTTACTTTACTTTAAGTGTAATTTTGTCATATTCGTTTATATGTACTTTTAACAAAATGAAATTAATATATTTTATCATTTAAAATACAATTTAAATTGATTAAAATTGTTCCAAATTGAAAAATACACTGTTAAAAATCTGCTGCATTTTGTTGCAGCACGGTTACTTGGCCGTGAAATGGAGCTTTCTCATTGGTTGGAATAGAGATATTATATACAAGCGGTGGAGTGCGTTGCAACAAAATGCAGCAGATTTTTAGCAGTGTATGACGCGGTCAATTGACCGTGCTATGGAGCATTCTCATTGGTCAGAAGAGAGATATTCTATAAAAGTAGTGGAGTGACGTTGCAGTAAATGCTGCAGATTTTAAAAAGTGAAGTCAATTAAAATCAATTTTCAGATTCGTTAAATCGTCTGCGTTTGGCGAGGAAATGCATTGCTTGCCAAATCCCGCGTCGCTTTCAGCTTTTCACGCCAATTATTCCAAACTATTTTATTTTTTTACATATTTAATAATGTAATTCCGCCGCTAATTTTCACTGATCTTTTATTACCTACATGAGTAGTTTAATTCGTATTTTTTTCAAAAGATTCTGAGTATGCCCCCAATGGAGACCTTCCTTGTAAGTAGGTTATCATAAACAAAAATAAATTGCCAATCGCTTAAAATTTATTGTGAACTCGGTTAAAAAAAAAAAAAAAAGGTTCTTGATAATAATCAAATTATTCTGATGTAATTTTGTGTAAAGTATAATACATCCACTATTTTTGAGTCCCCTCCGGGGCCCCCTTGGGTTGGGGGCCCTCGGCAATCGCCGACCTGCCGACCTGGCCAGTCCGGGCCTGAAGCGTCGTTTACACGGAGCGAGTTTACTATAGTCCATTTAAATAACGGAGGCGGCTAACCTTGACGAGGTAAGACTGTGTTTTCGCGGAACTCGTAATAGAACTACATGTGATTTTCCCCCTCGTGTGGCGAAGGTGAGGGGTAACCTTGTCAAGGTTACCCGCCTCCGCTATTTAAATGGACTATAGCTACAAGCCGGCGAGAAAAGTAGCGAGCGAGTCAGCTAGCCAGATAGTGGTCGTTTACACACGAACTTGTTTATTCGCTCAGTAGCCAACTCGCTATTACATCACTAGTTGCGTTCTAAAACTTAATTTTACGTTAAAACTAACAGTAATAAGTCTTGATTACGTCCATTAATAACTATATCGTAATATTAATAATATATATTCCACAAAAAAGTAAGAATTTATATTACGAATAAATATTTTGCTTATAAGACGTTGTATTAATAAAAACATTTAAAATACATTCAAAATTTTTATTTACATGTTTCAATTCTTTTTAATCGGCTCATCTTCAGAAACTAAAAAATCTTATACTATAATGCGAGCAAAAATTGTGTGTGTGTGTGTGTGTGTGGGGGGGGGGGGGGGGGGGGGGGTAAATTTTATCTCAAAAACGGCTCTAACGATTTTCGCAAAAATTTGGATTTTACCATTTTCGGGCACGAGAAGACCATTGGGCTAGGTCACATGTTCGAGAAAATTCGATTATTGGGTCATTTTGGGTCATAATGGGTCAAGATCAAGCTATTTATATGTAGAGAACGGCTGGATCGATTTTAAGGACATTTTCTATCCAATCGTTTTTTGGCACAACAAAACTATTGGGCTGGGTCACATGTTCGAAAAATTTCGATTAGTGGGTCATTTTTGGGTCATTATGGGTCAAGCCATTTTTATCTAAAAAACGGCTCTAACGATTTTGACCAAATTTTATATTGTATCGTTTTAGATTACAAGAAGACCATTGGGTTAGGCTACATGTTCGAGAAAATTCGGTTAGTGGGTCATTTTTGGGGTCATTGTGGGTCATGCTATTTTTATCTAGAGATTATCTCAAGCAATTTTGACTAAAAATTGCATTCTATGGTTTTCGGGCACGAGAAAAACATTGGGCTAGGTTACATGTACAAGAAAAAATTTTAGAATACGTCCTAAAATTAAGAGTCTGGGTCAAGCTATTTATATTTAAAGAACGGCGTGATGGATTATAACGAAATTTTGTATGTAACAGTTTTTTGACATGAGAAAACTAATGGGCTAAATCACATGTTTGAGAGATTTCGACTATGAGGGTCATTTGTGGGTCATGATGGGTCATAATGGGTCATGGTCAAGCTATATCTAAATAACAGGTGGATCGATTTTAATGAAATTTTGTATGCAACATTTTTTTGGCACGATAAAATCATTGGACTAGGTTACATGTTCGAAAAATTTCGATTAATGGGTCATTTTGGATCATAAAGGGTCTGGGTCAAGCTATATATAATTAAAGAACGGCAGGATCAATTTTAACGAAATTCTGTATGTAAGAATTTTTAGAAACGAGAAAACTAATGGACTAAGTCACATATTCGAGAGCTTTCGATTATAAGGGTCATTTGTGGGTCTTAATGGGTCAAGGTCAAGCTATATCTAAAGAATGGGTGGGTCGATTTTAACAAAATTTTGTATACAACATATTTTTGGCATGAGAAAATCATTGGGGTAGGTCACATGTTCGAGAAATTTCGATTAGTGGGCCACTTTTGGGTCATTCTAATTTTATCTAGACAACGTTTCGCGCAATTTTGACTAAATTTTGTATTTTATCGTTTTCGGGCACAAGAAAATCATTGGATTATGACAGATTTTTGAGAAAATTCGATCAATGGGTCATTTTGGATCATAAGGGGTCAGGGTCAAACTAACTATATCTAAAAAACGGCTCAATCGATTTTATCTAAATTTTTGTATCTAATGTTTTTCGGCATGCTAAAACTAATGAGCTAGGCCACACGTTCGAGAGATTTCGATTATAAGTGTCATTTGTTGGTCATGATGGGTCATGCTAATTTTATATAGAAAATGGTACTCACCATTTTGACTATACTTTGTATTATATCGTTTTTGAGCAAGAGAAAACCATTTGGATGGACACATGCTCGCGAAAATTCGATTAGTGGGTCATTTTGGGTCTTAATGAGCTAGGGTCATTCTAATTATATATAACAACGACTCAATCAATTTTACCTAAATTTTGAAACAAAACGTTTTTTGTCACGAGAAGACTATTGGGCTGAGTCGCATGTTAAACAAAATTATATTAGTGGGTCATTTCGCTTCATTGCTGAATGCTGTCAAGCTAATTTTACCTAAAAAATGGCTTAAATGATTTTGATTCAATTTTATATTCTACTATTTTTGATTACCTGAAGACGATTGAGCTATGTCACATGCTTGATCAAATTTGATTAGTGGCTCATTTTGGGTAATACGGGTCAGGGTCACGAGAATATGGCAAAAGCCAATAACTTGGTGATATTTGACAAAATATCGGCGACATATGGCTAAAAAATCGACTATAAAAATTACGAAAACCAAAACACCTATTTGGAGCCAAATGAAAGAATGCCTCCAAATTTGGCTATATCTAACAGAAAATATTGTCTTTCAGAATGTAAAGAATTTTTTTATACATTCTTACGACGATTCGAGATGCATGGTTAAACCAATCAGAGTCGAGCTAAAAAAGTGATTTAGATCGATGTCCTTTCGTTGTAAATTTTAAAATAAAGTAAAATTTATAAACATGCGCATAAAAACATAGTTTCCTTATTGATTGTTTTTCTAAATAAACAACATGTTTTACAGTAATAATACCGAGTGAATGACACAGCGAAAATACTATATCGAGTTGAACACAAAGTTAATTTTGACCGAGCTAAGCTCGGTCTCCCCTGCTAGTATAAAATAAAATTACAAACATAATGAACGTGTAAAACTGGAATAAATAATTATTGAAATTAATTTAAATATATCACGCGCTTTTTAATAAATAATTATTGAAATTAAATTAAATATATCACGCGCTTTTTAATAAATAATTATTGAAATTAAATTAAATATATCACGCGCTTTTTAATAAATAATTATTGAAATTAAATTAAATATATCACGCGCTTTTTAATAAATAATTATTGAAATTAAATTAAGTATATCACGCGCTTTTTAATAAATAATTATTGAAACTAAATTAAGTATATCACGCGCTTTTTAATAAATAATTATTGAAACTAAATTAAGTATATCACGCGCTTTTTGATAAACAATTATTGAATTAAATTAAATTTATAATGCGCTTTTTATAAATAATTATTGAAATTAAATTACATATATCACGCGCTTTTTTAACAAATAATTATTGAATTAAATTAAATTTATCACGCGCTTTTTATTAAATAATTATTGAAATTAAATTAAATATATCACGCGCTTTTTAATAAATAATTATTGTGAATAAATTAAATACATCACGCGCTTTTTGCTATTCCCTGACATTTAGTATTTTAAATTATCTAAAGTAATTAAAATATTCATTTTGTGTCACTAGAACTAGCGAATATTCGCAGCGGTTTCACTAGCAGCAACGTTTACACACAGATAGTTTGCTAGCCAGATAGCTTACATGCCAGCGAGTAGCGAGAAAAGTAGCCGAGCTTTCAACTTTTTTCGCACTCGCTAAGTCGCCAGATAGTTAGCTAGTGAACCTGTTTACACGGGGCGAGTCCACTAGCAGCTAGCGAATTCGCCGGCTTGTAGCTAGTAAACTCGCTCCGTGTAAACGACGCTTTATGGAGAGTTCTCATTGGTCAGAAAAAAAAGTATAATATTAATTCATTTTGACAGGGTTATCCAAAAGATATAAGGAAAAAGCATGTTTACAAACAAACACTTCTGTCAGCCAATCCACCGTTACATTTTTTGTCATAGCGATCACTGTAGGAATCATCTTGGCGACGTAGCCCAATCATATCATACTTACTTAAACATTGGCAAACTTAATGACTATACATAACAATAATAAGTCCTAATTAACAATAATAATACATAACAATAATAAGTCTTGATTACGTCCATTAATAACTATACCGCAATATTAATAATATATATTCCATAAAAAAAAATATATATGTATATATATATATTATAAATAAATATTTTGCTTATAAGACGCTGTTGTATTTATAAAAAATTTTAAAATACATTAAAAATTTTTATTTACATGTTTCAACTCTTTTTAATCGACTCATCTTCAGAATGTAATAAACACAAAATAAAATTACAAACATAATGAACGTGTAAAACTGGAATTTGAAATTAAAATAAATATATCACGTGCTTTTTAATTTGGATATTATCCGTGATACTAGAATAAATAATTATTGAGATTAAATTAAATATAACACGGTATTTTTAATTTGGATATTGTTCGTGACTAGAATTGATAACTCTTGAAATTAAATTAAATATATCACGCGTTTTTTATAAATAATTTTTTTTAATTAAATTAAATATATCACATGCTTTTTAATAAATTATTATTGAAATTAAATATATCACGCGCTTTTTAATGAATAATTATAGAAATTAAATTAAATATATTACGCGCTTTTTAATTTGGATAGTGTCCGTGACAGGAATAAATAATTATTGAAATTAAATATATCACATGCTTTTTCATTTGGATATTCTCCGTGACTGGAATAAATAATTATTGAAATTAAATATATCACACGCTTTTTAATTTGGATATTGTCCATGACTGGAATAAATAATTATTGAAATTAAATATATCACGCCCTTTTTAATAAATAGTTATTGAAATTAAATTAAATATATCACGTGCTGTTTAATTCGGATATTGTCCGTGACTGAAATAAATAAATATTAAAATTAAATTAAATATATCACGCGCTTTTTAATTGAATTTAATTTTGTGACTGGAATAAATAATTATTGAAATTAAATATATCACCCGCTTTTTAATTTGGATATTGTCCGTGACTGAAATAAATAATTATTGAAATTAAATATATCGCACGTTTTTTAATTTGGATATTGCCCATGACTGGAATAAATAATTATTGAAATTAAATATATCACGCACTTTTTAATAAATAATTACTGAAATTAAATTAAATAAATCACGCGCTTTTTAATAAATAGTTATTGAAATTAAATTAAATATATCACGCGCTATTTAATTTAATTTTGTGACTGGAATAAATAATTACTGAAATTAAATTAAATAAATCATGCGCTGTTATCTATTCCCTGACATTTAGTATTTTAAATTATCTAAAGTAATTAAAATATTCATTTTGTAAATTTGTGTTTTCATTTTGGGTCACTATTTTAGAACTAGCGAATACTCGCAGCGATTTGACTAGCAGCAACGTTTATACACAGATAGTTTACAAGCCAGATCACTGTTAAAAATCTTGTTCTAGTTTGAACCAAAAAAGTTTATTTTTTGGTGCTCATTATCTGCCACCGTAAGATGGTGAAATCTTGAACCAAAATTTGGAGCTCCCGTTGAAGCATAGTTCCAATACTTGGAACGAGGTTGAAGTAGGAAGCTCCAAATGTTGGTAAGAGATTTCACCATCTTATGGTGGCAGATATTGAGCACCAAAAAACAAACTTTTTTGGTTCAAACTAGAACAAGATTTTTAACAGTGTAGCTAACACGCCTGCGAGTAGCCAGAAAAATAGCCGAGCTTTCAACTTTTTTCGCACTCGCTAAGCCGTCAGACAGTTCGCTAGTGAACTTGTTTACACGGGGCGAGTTCACTAGCAGCTAGCGAATCGCCGGCTTGTAGCTAGTAAACTCGCTCCGTGTAAACGACGCTTTAGACCAATCAAATTCCCGAAGCTCATCCGCAGTGTCAGTCGTTCCCGTCGTTCCCCTGTCCTCGCTCGGGGAAACGCTCGCGAGCTAATGCTATTCCTATGGGGAAGCATTTTTCTAATAACTCTTTCGTATTTTGACATTTTTGAATATTTTGTTTTTTTTCATTGGATAGCTGAGGTGCATGCCAACAGCGCACCTTTTTTACTTTTTCGATTTTGGTTGCAGAAATTTTTTAAAAAGCACTTTGTTTCGAAACCGGTTTTGAAAGTGAAACTAACTTTGTAAAAAATATCTGCAACCAAAATCGAAAAAGTAAAAAAGGTGCGCTGTCGGAATGCACCTCAGCTATCCAATGCAAAAAGAATTATTCAAAAATGTCAAAATGCGAAAGAGTTATTAGAAAAATGCTTCCCCATAGGAATAGCATTAGCTCGCGAGCGTTTCCTCGAGCGAGAACAGGGAACGGACAGGTTTTTCTTGTTGATCCAATATTCGTCCACAGTGACGTCACCTGCCCTTTCCTTATTCGTTCTTTTCAATTTGTTAACTGTTCCCGATGGGGTTTCGGGAATAAATCATCACGGCAGTATATAACATGTACTATTATGTTTACACATCTGAAGTTTCAGAATAATTCCTTCCTCGTGTATTTTTCTAGATAACACATCAATCTTGTTTGTATAAAATATATCATTCATTGGAAATTATTGAATTATGGCTGGTGACACAGCATATCAATTGCGCAATTAATAAAGGAGTGTTTAAATATGAATGATGGCAATCAGCGTCGTAGCCAAGGGAGGGGTTTTGAGGTTAAAACCCTTCCCAGCGCTAAGAAAGATCGTTATAATTGCTGCTTACATGAATCAAAACCAATCTTAGTATTTAAATGTTTTGGCGCATTTCGGAATCCGCTGCTTTATCGAAACAGATTTCATTTAATAAAGTGATTCAATTAAATGGCGAAAATTCCACTTTAAATTGTGAAAGTGCATATTACATGGATTAGTTAAGTAAAAATTTTTTATTTGAACTAAATTACTTTTCTGAGAAGCATTATGCTAAAAAAAGATCATTTCCTGCCACACAAACGCTCTTTGAGTTTAAGTATTATACAGTGAATATTCTCATTAGAACTGATTCTATAAACCGGCGATTCAAATAACATATAACCAGCAAACACCTTTATCAGAGACTCACCCACCCCTTTCCCCTAGAGCCGAATTCTGGTTGCGCCACTGAAGGCAATTTCCTATACATCATAAAATAGATGTGAAATGCGCTATGCCCAACTTGGAAACATATTTGCCCGTCCTAGAACAAACCCTGATCGACACATTAAATTTCCTTTGTACCATATGAAAATAGACCGTAATCTAACAGACATCCAGCCCTAAAACTTCTCAACTCAAAAAACAAAAAAAAACATTTGTGGAAAATTTGTACTACAGGGTGGCTACAGAAATGTTGAAAAAAAGTTCCCTGATTCCCTGATTATTTATATCAGATTTCCCTGATTTTTATTATTAAAGAATATATACGGTATTTTTTAATGTACGCTGCTTTCTCGTATAACACATTTATCCAACTTGCAAATATCTCTTTTGGGAGGAAAAAAACAAAAATTGTACTGTATTTAATTAGCAGAGGTGTCAAAAGTATTACAATTTAGTCCTAATTATTACAGATATGTAACAGTTACAGCGTTAGAAGCATCAAATAACAAAATTGCTATTTCGCTAAAGGATTGCTTGAAATAATGTGAATTTGCGATGTAAAATCGCAGGAAAAACGCGAAATTTTGTCAAAAGATCTTATAAAAAAATACTCATTTTTTCAAAGTTTCATGGAAAAGAGTGCAAATTTAGTCAAAAGATTGTGAAAAAGTGTGAAATTAAGTCTTAAATATCGCGTAACAAATGCAAATTTCACCCAAAGCTTGTGTAAAAAAATGCGAATGTCATAAAAAGTTTGCATAAAAGCAAGAATTTAGTCAAAAGATCGCGAAAAATTTCATCTAAAGATCGCAAAAACATGCAAATTTCATCTTACTATGACAAAAAACGTGCAAATCTCGACTAAAGATAAAATGTTAAAATTATGTCAGTAAATCACAAAAAATGCACAAATTTCGTGTGAAAAAACGAAAAAAAAACTGAAAAACATTAACATTTTGTTAAAAAGTTATGAAAAACATGCAACTTTTTCAAGAACTCGCAAAAAAGTGTACATTTTGTCAAGAAATAGCGAAAAATGTGCCAATTCGTCAAAAGATTGCTAAAATTGACGAATTTCATTGAAAGATCACAAATGAACTAACTTTTAAAAATTTGGGTTTATGGGACAATTTAGCTTTCATGCAGACAGATATCGCTTGGCAGCAGTATGGCTTTATGTCTCTTTATCACATCTTATTATTGGTTTATACATAGCCTGTTTGTCAACAAATCAATGTTGTTGGTAAGGTGAAAACAAATATTTTCACATAGAAAAAAATTTCCCTGATAATTCCATGATTTTCCCAGATTGATAAATTTCCCTGATTCCATGATTTCCAGAATCTGTAGCCACCCTGTACTAAGACCCTTTTTAGGTGCGTTCGTAATTATGTAAATACGTAGCACCTATTGTTGTCGCTCAGTCCGTCCGTCTGTCTGTCTGTCCGCATATAACAACGCAAAAACTACCCAACCGAATCGTTTGAAATTTAAAATACATAATTATTACATAATTTTGTCGAGTCATTTCAAATTTTATGAAAATCGGATGCATAGATCAATTACAGGGGCAATCAAAAGTATTCCATTACATTACGGTCAATGGGGAAAAAAGTTTCAAATGCATTTTAATCGTTTGAAATTTAAAATACATAATTATTACATAATTTTGTCGAGTTATTTCAAATTTTTTGAAAATCGGATGCATAGATCAATTACAGGGACGATCAAAAGTATTCCGTTACATTACGGTCAATGGGGAAAAATGTTTCAAATGCACTTTAATGGTGTTACACTCATTCGAAATTAATAAAATTTATATGCAACTATAAAGTACATATTATAATATACATTTTAGGTAACTTGTGGTGCACAGAACATTTGTTATTGATTTACAAAGCCACACAAAAATATTCCATTACAAAATGGTATAGGGAGAACATTGTTTGATGAGTGTTTTAATTGTAATTCACTATTTGCAATTTTATGAGATTGATATATGAGAGTAATATTTTTAAAACTTCGTTATCGTACGAACGCACCTCATTTGCTACGCTTCACGTGCAATTTCCAACTTGTTTTCATTCCAAGAGATAACTCGACATTTTTCGTTTTGAGGGGCTATGCATATTTAATTAACGTTATCACTTTAGGGGTAGGAGGGGGATCTGGTACTTGATATCGTTAGATATTTCCATGGGAAGGGGGGGTTGCTTTTTGATTTCGTTATCATTAACGTCCAATCATTTTTTTTTTTTTTTTTTTTTTTTAAATAAGGTTTTTTTTTTTAATCCTAATAGTCTTACCTTTTATTTATTTCTTATTTTTGTACGTTTTTATAAAAATACAAAGCTATTATTGAAGTTATTAAATGTTTTTAAAATCATTTTATTCCAAATTTTGCAGTACCCCAATGTTTGGCATTCCTGCTGTTCTGCCACATGTGCATATAATTCGCTGTTAGTGAAACCAGGAACATAATATGTTACCTTTTACCACTGCAGATGTTATCTATTATTTTGCTGATAAATTCTGCTTTTACCCCTCATGGGCAACTGCAGGAAGCAGTGTTGGATGAATTATGAAAAAAAGCTACTATTAAATACTTTTATACAGTAACACCTTTTGATATTAGATGATATAAATTTGCTTCGTGTATTCATGTGTATTTATTAGCTGAGGGCGAATTATGGCTGAATTTATTAGCGAGGTATATAGCTGAGGGCGATCTACAGCCGGGGTAGTTTTTACTTTTTCGATTTTGGTTAATTTTTTCCACACAATCATTTCAATTTCTAAACTGGTTCCAATTTTTTTTTTTTCTTTTAAATTTGAAACCAAAATTGAAAAAGTAAAAATTAACCTGGTTGTAGATCGCCCTCAGCTATCTTATGAGGGGAATATATATATAAATATTAAAATTTGAGGGATTAATTGAAAATAACACCCGCCATAGACTTAACATTATCATCTGGGTCTTTATGAGCTAGTCGAGTGGCCTCTTAAAGATATAAAATTATTTTTCTTTAGTTATTTTGTTTCTTTCTTGCCATGCGATATAAATATACGAATCAGCCACATAGTTACTGTATGGGAAAAGGGAAATATAAATGCAAGATTGTAAAACAAATAAATTGAAAAATTAACAAAAATACTAAATGAACATTAATATTTTTTAGCTCTGAAGGATTGATCACTTCCCATATTTCTTAAATATTTCTATCTAGAGATGTAAATTTTCCGGAAAAATATAAGTGGCGGAAAAAAACTGTTTTTTTTCGAAAAAAAAAAAAAAAACACAAATTGATTTTTTATGACTGTTTCTCCAAAATAAAGAACATTTTCTTAGAGAATATTAAATAAAAATTATTTTCATTTTATATTACAAAATGAAAAGAAAGTAGCAAAGTCTGCTTTTAAAAGTTTTTTTTTTCCACAGCTTAAGAAATTTTTATTAAACGCTATTGTTTGTTATATCATATCTCGTTGAAATGATTTTTCAGTTACATGTTTAACTACCAATTGACCTAATGTAAAAACCTGAGCCAATATGTCTGCAGTTTGGAATGAAATAAATTATGCATTCCTTTACATAAGTATAGTTTTTAAGTAAATGATACTAGTTTAAAGAAATTATTGCAGTTTTGTCATTATTATGAATAGCAGTATTCAAAAATTACATTGTTTAAAAAATGTATATTTTTACATTATTACTTTTTTTCTTAGAATTATAATTTTATTTCCTTTATAAAATACGTTTAGTTTTGGTATAGCTTTCCAATCTCAACTCAAAAAAGTTTTGATTTAGTTTTACAATCTAAATTCAAACAAAACTAAGTTTTACTTTGGCTTACTCAAGTCTGCAACTAAAAAATAGCGTAGGATTTATTGACTGTTAGATTTTTACTCACTAAACAAGATTTTTTTTTTTTTTTTTTAGTTTAATTAAATGTAATTTTTCTTTTTACCCTGAAATCTGTTATTCTATTCTTGAGTAAGAAACCATATTCGATAATGTTTCCACATGGTAATTTTATATTTCTAAGAGTGGAACTCACAAGTTATGAAAACAGAACATAATCAAACTTCTACTGTGCTTTAGAAAACAAAAATTCAAAGTTTAATCAAGAGGGAAAGTATAATTTGGAACATAGTTACTTGTAATAAAATATGGGGTGTTTTTTTTCATCGGAGTTGTTTTCTAATGCAAACTGCCCATGTTTTTGCAACATTATTGTACATTATGGAGGTCAATATTAGATTCAACACCTTGAAAAAACATTCAATTAATCAGCTATAACGAAATCTTGAAAAATACAGCATAGTAGTGGCACCTATAGGGCAATTCACACCAAAAACTAAACATTTATATAAATCAGAAACTGTCTGAAACTAGTTTGATTTAAAAAAAAAAAAAAAAATCGTCCTTGAGGTAAAGCTATTGTGATAATCATGAATAATGCAGCATAGCAGCGTCATCTGTTGAGCAATTTACACCAAAAAAGTAATGAGCACAAAGTTATGTCAAAGATTAACTTAATCTGAAATTTTATAAAAATACATACATTAGTTTGAGATAGAACTATTGTGAAAATTATGAATAATGCAGCATAGCAGCGCCATCGGTTTGGCGATATACACTAATAACTAAACATCTCGAATTTATATCAAGGTGTAACTGAATTTAAAGTTTTATGAATTTTTTAATACTGATATTCATACTAATGACAAAACTGCAATAATTTCTTTAAACTAGTATCATTTAGTTAAAAACTATACTTATGGAATGCATAATTTATTTCATTGTTAATTATCAGCTCTTGAGATAGAGTGCCCATAAAATTTGTCACATAGACACACAGAGTGACAGATATTTTCCAAAAACCATTAAAACGTGTTCAGAACCTTTTAAAACATTTAAACACAAGAAAAACTGGAAGTCAAATTTTTCACGAATTCAATATTTACTTCTTGAAAAGATAGATTAAAGTTATAAATGCATACTTCAAAATTTTATGTTGAATTTTTAATTTTATCAATTCCATTAATCAGCATATTATTGCAATAATTTTACAAATGAATTAATTTTTAAAAAGAGAAGTTGCATTTAATTACACATCTAGATTTTTTTCATGCAATCCTGTTTTTGTGAAATTGTGAATTTCTTGTATATATACTTATACAAAATATATTCAGAATTTGTGAATAAGAAATTACTATTTTTAGAGTCCTATTTAGACATTTTTAATAAGGTTATTTATGCATATATACAACTTGATAAGATTCAGCTGCTATATGGCATGAGATTTTTTTTTTCTTCAATCACTGCATTTGCGAAAGATTCAATTTGTTGATTAAACTTTTTCTGAAATGTCTATTTTCAAGAGAAATTTTGCAAAGGGTCTTGTGTTTCAAACAAGAAAAAAATGTGAAGGATCTTTTCAAGTCTTCTCAAACAGATTTCTGCTCAGAGATCGGATTACCCACATTAAAATTTTCATGTGAGACACTCAACATAAAAATAAATAAAATAAAAAGTATGAGAATGTAGCTATTACAAAATGTTCACTGTACTATTTCATAAATGAAATTTCAATTTTTCCAGTTCAGAAAAATTGAAAAATAAGCCTTTGGAAAAAAAAAACGAAAAAACTTGTTTTTTCCCTCAATTTTTCCCCCGATCATTCCCATTTTTATTTCTATCCAAATAATTCTGTTTAACTTTTTTTTTCTGTATTTTATAAGATTATCTTGTTTTGGAATTGAATAGTCATAGTGTAACATTTTAAAATTAAAAAATTAAAGCACAGAATTTTTATTCTTTTCTTACTCATACATTATTTTTATATATCATCCATTAGCATTTAATATATTTATTACTATAACATTAAACTTATTTTTGCATTGTTAAAAAAATCATTTTTCTGCAATAAACTGACTATTCCATGATAGAAGAATAAGACAATTCCAAATCTACATCCACCAAAATTAATTGGCAACACAAGTTGGGCACAAGCATATTTTTCATTTACTTTCAATTTTTCAAAGTAAAGTATACAACTAATCTTAAAATGTTAAATTGTATTTGTCCCTTTTTTTTTTTTCAGCAATTTTTTAAAAAGTAAATATGAATTTACATTAAAAAAGAAAAAACACTCAACTGAGTAAGGCATGGGACACGTTTTTAAAATGAAAATTCATATGAGGGAAAGATGGGGCACTTTAATAGACCAACTTCATCTGACATCGCACCCTAGTTACCTGATGTGTTTTTTGTTTGCCCTCCCCCACACACAAAAAAATTGTCCAATTGTGATCAATTGGCTGAAAATACAGGCTCTATCAATTGTGGATTATGATTGGTTGAATAAAACTTGGGAACCAGACAATCACATGAATGAAACTGATATTATCAAAATTTACAATTCTAAAATATGTTAAAATCTTTGTAGATGTTATTCTGAAATTTTCCATTTTGTACTAGCAAAACAAATGTTTTTCGTTTTTGTAAAAATTGCCATATCCTTTCCCTATAACAAAGAGAGATAGGCTATAAAATTTCAATTTGTCCTGGATTATAAAAGACAGTGTTTAAAACTTTTTGGTTTGTAAAACTCACATTATTTCATTATATAAAATATAATTTACTATTAGTCAAAAATCTTTTCAAGACGTGTACCTATGGCTGACTTGAATGATTATTTTAACATAAATGTTAAGGAAAAGAAAAGTTTTTTAAAAAATCATCATTTGATTCATCATAGCGATTTAAATTCAACAACTCTTTGTCCAGTGTAGTCATAACATGTCAATGCTTACAAATATGAATACTGAAAAATGGTATGAATATTTGCATTAACATTCTCATATGCAAATACTGACCTTGGATTTGCAAACATTAATAGAAAATATTCATAATTGTGTTCACGAATGTCAAAAATCAAGTAGTTATTAAAATGAGCACTCATATGCAAATATTCACACTAATTTCAACTTTGGCATTCATAAGCATAGACATTGAAAAAATTGTTTTATAGTTTGTGATTCTCAAAATTTAAGTAGTTATGAATAAAAGCATTGTCGCATGCAAATACCTTCACTTTTTTTACATTATTTGCTAACAGGGTTGGCAAGTTTGACAGTGTGTGGTTTTATCCAGTTAAAACCATGGTTTAAACCGTCATGGCTAAAACCTCTTGTCAAAAACCTCGTCAGAAACCTCAAATACTACACTGATCTGTAAAATTTCACATGATGCTAATTCCATGTGTGACAGACATGACATTGGACAGCTTTCCAGACCATTAATTCATATTAAATTTTATTTTATTGCAACAAAATTTAATGAATTGACATATATGGACCTAAACTATAAATTTACACACAAAAAAAATATTAAACACTTTTCTATTATTATTTTGAGGGTAAAAACTAACCGTGACAGACATGATGCAAAATGGACACAATTTTGCAGTGAACTTGGATTAACTCTCAAAAGCTCTGAAACTTATCACAATATAAATACATAAAAAAATTATATAATAAAAATAACTATTAGCTTTTATTAAATCAAAAGAAAAATATTAATTTAAAAAATAATATTTATAAAATATTTTATAATGTGAAAGCCATGACACTGTTTTGTGACAGACATGACATGTCTGAAAAAATTTTACCTATTGTTCAATAAATAGAATTTTGATTTCTATTATTCTTAATTCTAGTTTGTGATTAACTTTTTATGCAATATAAAGTACTTAATCAGAATTTATTAGTTCTCAATCCTGTAAAAGTCATGAGAATTTGTCTAATGTGGGAGCTTCAGCATGGGCTAATATTTTGTCACTTTTGTACCATACAACTTGATTGTCAGATTCAAATTTCAGCCTTTTAGTAGTGATAGATTCTAGGGATTTTGTGTGATAATTGTCCTTCCACTATTTCAAGCAGTGTTCTCGCTGTCGCTCGCCATTGCGCCAAATTGCGAATAAATTCATCATTTGGCGAGTAAACAAGCGATTAGATTCGCCAAATTGCTAGTGCTCAATTTTTGCTTTTTCTTCTTTTCTTTTTCGTTTTTTCATACATATGCATATATATATCACAGACTTCTCATAAACGTAGACGCCACATTCTATTGTTCTCTCGGCATGGTTTTGAATCTAACATCTTTGGCGAAGAGACGTTTTTTGGCAGTGATTGCATTATTGGCAACTTTCAGATTTCATTCTCGCAGTAAAATAAATGTAAACATAGAAGCGAAACTCTTCTGAGGAGATTTTGGCGGAAGAAAAACTAGTTTGGTGCGCTAAACCTGCCCCACGTCACGTGACGGAAGGTAAAGATCCCGGCGAATAAAAGGTTACCGATGTGGTGTCTAAGTATGAGAGATCATTGATATATATATATATACATATTTTTAATATTTGTAGCGGATAGTTGAAATCAGATTAATAATAATCTTTGTCGCAGTTAAAAAAAAATTCAGTTATTTTAGAACACATTGAAAAAAAAAAAGGGATATATAAAAGATCTAATACTTTTATCATTTAGCGAATGTTTTTTATTTTTAAATAGCCAAA
Organism: Maratus speculifer; assembly: GCA_964019185.1. NCBI lineage: Eukaryota > Metazoa > Arthropoda > Arachnida > Araneae > Salticidae > Maratus > Maratus speculifer. Next base: position 180,747,737 of record OZ025303.1, read on the forward strand.
TTACTAACGTTGGTCAAATGTCAGCGAGAACACTGATTTCAAGCATAAGTCCAAGGAACTGAAGGTTGTCATGTTTTACTGTCACCCATTGGCAGTGGCGCCGACTTCCGGGTCTGCGGGTCTGCCGCGCAGACCCTGAAAAATGCAGGCATGAGATTTTTTCGCGGTTGAGTGATTTTATGATTTTTTGCGGGACTAATTTGTTCCGAAATTTAAAATAAAAATCGATCTTCAATCCGAAAATTCGGACATAAGACCGCGAAAAAACTCAAAATTCGTCAAAACATTGGGTAATAAACGTGAAAAGTGAAAAATAGCAGGGGAAAAAATGCTGATTTCATCAAAAGATCGTGGGAAAACGTCTATTTCGTCAAAAGGTTGCGAAAAAACAATTTTGTGGAAGGATCGTGAAAAAATACATGAAAATCGTCAAAAGATCTTTGAAAATTTCGTCAAAAAGTAGCGTGAAAAACGAGCATTATGTTCACGAATCACAGAAAAAATGCGAATTATGTTCTAAGATAGTGGGGCAAAACACAAAATCTGTCAAAGAATCGAGAGAAAAAAGTGGATTTTCGCAAAAGATCGCAGAAAAATATGAATTTTTCAAATAATAGCGAGAAAAATGAATTCTTAAAAAAAAAGAAAAAATAGAAAAAAAAATCCGCAGAAAAAAACCCCCGCAAAATCGGCCGAATTTTTCAAAAAGTCTCGAGAAAATAGTGAATTTTGGTCAAAGATCGCGCAAAAGACCAAAAGATAGTAGGAAAAAGGCGAATTCTGTCAAAGAATCGTGAGAAAAACGCGAATTTCGGCAAAAGGTTGCGAGGAAAATACAAATTTTGACTAAAGATCAGAGAAAAATTGCGAATTCTAGCAGAAAAATCGCAAATTTTGGAAAAAAATCGCGGTAAAGACGCAAATTTCGTTAAAAAAAATAGCGGAAAAACGCGAAGACAAGCGGAAAAAACTAATTTCGTTCAAAAATAGCAGAGAAAAAAGTATTTTTCTTTCAAAAAATCTTGGGGAAAATGCAAATTTTGGAAAAAGATCGCGAGAAAAACATAAGTTGTGGCAAAAGATTGCGGAAAAATTCGAATTTTGGCAAAAAATCACGTTAAAAGACACTAATTTCGTCAAAAAATGGCAGAAAAAACGCAAAGAGTCGCGGAAAAATCTCAAATTTCACTCAAAGATAGAAGGGAAAAAACAAATTTTATCAAAGAATTGTAGGGAAAACGCGAATTTAGGCAAGGGTTGCGAGGAATAATGGAAATTTCGACTGAAGATCGCGAGAAGAACGCAAATTTAGGCAAAAGATCAGAGAAAAATCGCGAATTTTAACAAAAAACCTCAGGAAAATGTCAAATTTTGGCAAAGATTGCAGAAAAGACGCATCGTTAAAAAAAAAGAGGGAAAAACGCAAAGAATAGCGTTCAATTTCTAAATATCTAAAAATTTCTAAATATCTCTAATTTCATTCAAAGATAGCAGAGAAAAAGCTATTTCTCTTTCAAAAAATCTTGGGGGAAATGCAAATTTGGGAAAAGATAGCGAAAAAAACGTAAATTGCGGCAAAAGATTAAGGAAAAAGATACTAATTTCGTCAAAAAATAGCAGGATAAACGCAAAGAATCGCGAAAAAAACTCAAATTTTCATTCAAAGATAGAAGTGAAAAAAGAAATTTTATCAAAAAATCGTGGGAAAAACACGAATTTCGGCAAAAGGTTGCGAGGAAAATGTAAATTTCGACTTAAGATCACGATAAAAATGTAAATTTTGGCAAAAGATCGCGAGAAAAACGCAAATTTCGGCAAAAGATCAGAGGAAAATCGCGAATGTTAGCAAGAAACAACAGAAAAATCGTAAATTTTGGCAAAAGATCGCGGATAAGACGCAAATTTCGTCAAAAAATTGCTGGGAAACGTAAAGAATAACGGAAAATTTCTAATTTCGTTTAAAAATAGCAAAGAAACAAATTTTTCTCTCAAAAAATCTTGGGGAAAATGCAAATTTTGGAAAAAGATCACGAGAAAAACGTAAATAGCGGCAAAGGATCGTGGAAAAATTCGAATTTCGGCAATAAATTATTGAAAAAGACGCGAATTTTGTCAAAAAATAGCAGGGAAAGGGCAAAAAATCGTGGGAAAAACGCGAGTTTCGACCAAGCATCGCGAAAAAACGGTAATTTCGGCAAAAGATCGCGGGGAGTATCCAAATTTCGGCAAAAGATCTTGAAAAAAAAATCACGATTAGCTTGCCATATTTATTAACTGATATTTTGAGTAAAGCATGAGAAAATGTGCACTGCACAACTAGGAAAGATTGCTGTGTAAAAAAACATTAAATCAGAATCATGGAGTCAAAATAGAAACTTTCAGTTTAAAATTACGGATAGTATTTGCATAAATTGTTGATCCAGGGGTGATTCTCGTCCGAAATTTCCGAAAATTTAAGGCATCCTCTTCCGAAAATTTGAAATTGGGTTATCAGTTGCCAACTTGCACGGTTTTGCGCGGAAAAAACAATTACGTAGAAATGCAAATTTCGTGAAAGGATCGCCGAAGTAGCCTAGATTTCGTCAATATTTCGTGGAAAAACGACGATTTCGTCAATGTTTTTGTAAACGAACTTTGTCAAAAAACCGATAAAAAAACGCGAATTTCCTGTGCGGATCGCGGAAAAAACGGCAATTTCACCAAATATCGCATATAAAACGCTGATTTCTTCTGAAGACCGCGGGAAAACCCCGATTTCGTCTAAAGATAGCGAATATAACGCCAATTTCGTTAAAAGATATCGGGAAAAAACGCCGTTTTCGATAAAAGATCGCTTAAAAATATTTTGTCAAAAGAATATTTGAAAAAATACACCGATTTCATCAAAAGATAGCGGGAATAAAACGCCGTTTTCGAGAAAAAATCGCGTAAAAATGCAAATTTTGTCTAAAGATCGTCGAAAAAACGATGATTTCACTTAAAAAACATGAGAAAACGCCGATTTCATCAACAGATCGCCGAAAAACCGCCGATTTTGCTAAAATATTGCTGATTTCGTCTAAAGATAGCGGGAAAACGCCGATTTCACCAAAAGATCGCGGGAATAAAACGCCGTTTTCGAGAAAAAATCGCGTAAAAATGCAAATTTTGTCTAAAGATCGCCGAAAAAACGATGATTTCACTTAAAAAAACATGGGAAAACGCCGATTTCATCAAAAGATCGCCGGAAAACCGCCGATTTCGGCAAAAGATCGGAATAAATCGCCGATTTTGCTAAAATATTGCTGATTTCGTCTGAAGATAGCAGGAAAACGCCGATTTTGTCCGCCCCCCTCCCCCCGCCGATTTCCGAAAATGCTATGCGAATTTCCGAAAAAAAAAATTTCATCCAGAATCACCCCTGTTTTTTTTTGCATTTTTATTCACTATTACACTATTCACTATTACTTTTATACACTATTACACACACTATGTCACATATGTATTGTGATCAAGGGTGCAAGTTTTCCGTCCAACAGGACGGAATTTTGCCTTTTTAAAATCTTGAGGACAGAAAAAGAGTGGAAAAATCTCAGAAGAGGAAAAAAAAAAGTGTTTTTGATTTTTCAGGATTCACATGAAAATGTTTAAGAATCGGACTTAAAATAATTCCACTTTTTGGCAGACCCAGCTTTGGGACCAAAGTCGGCTCCTATGCCCATTGGCCACACTTCCATTGTACAATTGGCCTTATAGTCGCAGATGGAAGTTTTTGCTCAATGCATTCCCCAGTTTTGAAATTGAATTCCAAACCTTTTTCACATACAAATGTTAGACTGCTGAATATTATTCCAGGAGAGCAAGAAATAAAACAATGAGCATTTTGTGTTCCGGGAGTGGATCTTAGTTCTTCACCTCCCACCGTCCAGCTTTTATCAAGATTGTTTTTAACTGCTTGAATATTGTTTTGAAGCGTAAAGTATATTGATGTTTGGACTAATGGTCTTTGCAGCTTCTGCATATTCAGCAGAGGTTCTTGGATCTGTACATCTGGCATGGCTAGCTTCCATGACTCGACGCTTTATGGTGCCACCTAAACCATCAACACAGCCTTTCCCATGAGATGTTGCTGAGAAATGCCAAGCTGTTGGAATTTTGTTCGATGTCATGAAATATAATGTGTACTTCTGTTTAAAATACTGGGAAGTTCCATCAAATTGGAATTCTATTCCTTGCACTTTAAACTCCTTATGATTTTCCAAGAAACTCTCCAATATTAAATTGTTGAATATTTTATATTATAGCATATTTACACTCTCAAAAAAACTTCCGTCTTTTCACAAAAAATGCACTGGCAGCACTGCTGCCAGAAATTGTCTGTATATTGACGATTTTCTGTTTATTTTTTTCTCTGTCAAAAGAGGAAAAATATCCGTCACTTGAAAAAAGTTTGGAAAAAATCAATGCGGAAGAGGCGGGGATCGAACCAAGGACCCCAGGATTACCAGACCAACGCTAATCCACGGCTGCTCATGATGATTGTGCGTTAAAATAGAACTCTTCATTTCATATGGTGTGGGTTGGTGTATTTCGTTAAAAAGCTTTTAATTATGCAGTTAATCTCGGAAAGATTTCATCTTTAATGAAACTGTGGCTGGGTTTTTTTTACGTTTAGTATTAATATAGTATAAAAATGTGAATTTTAAATATATTACGTAGAATGTTAGAGAAAAAACATGGATTTCTATTTGTGAGAATTTTTGAACGAATAAAGAAAGTAATTGTTATTTATTTTTAAATTCGAAAACATTTTTGTCTTTTAAAACTAAATTAGACATTTTAATCAATAGAATATTTTTGTTTTTCATTTTAAAAATAAATTCGAACTTATTACTAACAGACCCAATGCGCATGCGTGCTGGATAGCTTTTCCTCATTTTTCGACGCTCGGAATGAACTCACAGAACAAATACGTTTTCTGGGAGAACAGAAATTATTTGTGAAAAAATAACGATAACTTAGTGTATATTGACGAATTTTTCTGACAGTGTATCGTGAGTTTGAGGTTAGCATTAATAATAATATTACAGGGATTTGGCACTGTAAATAATATTATTTAACCTTATTAGTTAATTGTGACCAGGCATGAATTAGTCCTTACTCTGCGTGACAGACATGACAGTTTTTGAACTTTTATTTAATTACTAAAATGCAATTTTTTTAAAACTTATTTTGCATGAAGCATTGACTTGTAGCATAACAAAAGAGAAAATGACCACTTGTTTCTTTTGTGCCAATAGATTTTATACAAAATAAAAAGTTTCATGTTTTTACGTGACAGACATGACAATTATACCTGAGGTTGCATTTATGAGGATACAGAATTTTTTTTAAAAATAAACTGATAATTTTTATGTCTGTATGAAACAAAAAGATTGTTAATATATGGTGCAAAAAAAAGGAAAGAAAAAAAAAATTCAAACTTGAATACTCACAGGATCACCAAACTTGGAGTGAAAATTAATGTTTTTTAGATTTGTGAGTGAAGTTGATAAAATTAACTGTAAAATTACAATTTATATCAAATAATAATAATAATTGGCATATTTCCATGAGATTTGAATATTTTTCTATCAATTGGTACCAAAGAAAGTAAATTCCATTAAAATTTAAAAATCAGTTCTCAGGTTGACCTTCGCGTGGAATTAACCATTAAACAACTGTCACAAATATACAATATTAGATGTAATATTAAAAATTTACTATTACTGTATTGTATAGTATCGTTTCCAGAAAAGAGAAAAAAAAATTGTCATAAATCTGAAAATTTAGCCTGCTTCTAAACTTGTTCAACTAGCAATGCTTCTGCTATCAAGCCCTGCTAGCTCAGCACCAATTGAGAGAGTATTTTGTAACTTTGGCTTCATACTAGGGATAGGACGAATAGTGATTTGGCCGAATAACCGAATACCTAATATTCGGCCAAATTTTAGGCCGAATACCAACTTTTTTTTCCAATAAAGAAAATAAATTTTGATTGAATATAATTTTAAAAATAGGATCTCATTAATAATTATTACTTTTAATTGTGCTTTTAAATGTATTTTTAAATTTGAAAAACTTATTTTAACCCCCAAAAAATTATGAAATTGCATCACGTTCTTTCATCCTAATGTACATCAAATTGATTTTCAGCAAGTCAGGGTGGTAAGATATTTCCATTAAAATATGAAGAATGTACTTCACTTTTTTTACTATCAAATTATACTTTTTCTTCCACCCAAAATTAACAATATTTTTAATTTTTCTCTCTCAGAACTCCTTAAGGAGATATTTTCTGAAATAAACTTTAATGAAGTAAATTTGATCGTTTAGAGTTTGTGCCCCTAATGATAAGCAAATTCGTAAGAATAAGACTGTTCTGAAATCAGTTGCCAAGCTTTAAATTAGAAATTATGTTAAAGCAAAAGGTTATGCTTAAAGTAGAATGCATATGTTAACAAAATCTTTGACATTTGAATCGGCTCATACAATGTTCAGCTTCAATAATCCACTTATTCAACAAACATTAAAAGGATAAACAGAAATTGATAACAACACGAATGAAGGAAGATGTAAATTAAAAATATATACATAATAATGTTACATTTTTAAATCAGTAATTATGCAAATAATTATTTAAAAGTGGAAACTATAGAATAAGAAAATTATTTTGTTTAGTATTTGGAATTTATGTTTAAATATTTATAAAACCATCTTCATAAAGCAAGTTGTGTCATCAAATGCGTATCTAGTTTGACACCAGACCTGTTTTCAGATGTACCGTTGTATTTAGTTGGTTGGTTGGTTGAATGGGGTTTTATGGCGCAAACTCCATTTAGGGACATGGTGCGCCAAGAGCAACCGTTGCATTTGAAATAGCAATATTTAATATTTAATTTTGAAAAAGAATCTTCGTTAATACACCTAGTGAATGAATTTTTTCATTTCTTACTTTATAGAAAATAAGTTATGAATTTTATAACAGCCTTTTTTAGATGTGCATGGAATTTGCAGATATTAATAAATATTATAGTGTTTTAGAATAAGGCAGTTTTTTTTTTTTTTCTATAAGTGTTTTTATAACTTGAATTGTAATATATCATACTCTATTGAAGACATTTCCCATACAATTAAATCTCCAACTTGGGGAGCATTTTCTAAAATATCACTAACTTTTATAAGAAACACGGAAAGGCTGTATATTTTTTAGTATCTGAACAACTGTATATTTTGTAAGTTAGAGTGAGAATGACTTCATGAATGAAGTAGCCAATTTGGATTAGAGAAAAAAAAAAAAAATGCAAGAAATGAAATTTTTTAAATCCTAAATTTATTTGGCAAGATATTTTTCACTATTCGGCGAGATTTTAGCAATATTCGGCGAAATATCTCTAAATATTCGGCTGAAGTATTCGCCCAACCGAATATTCGGCAAAAGGGCCGAATACCGAATAGTGGCCGAATATTCGTCCCATCCCTACTTCATACACTCAAACTCATAAACCATTTGGGTGTAAATAAATGTGTTAAATTGGTTAAGTGCTATAGGATGCTGTGAGGTAAAATTGATCCAGATTATTAACTGTGCAAAATCATTTTCTTCTGTTTGAACATTATTAAAAAACAATGTTTTATTGCAATTAAAGTAATTAAGTTTCTTTTTAATTATTAAATTACAGTATAATTATTTTTAATTAAAAAATTACTCAATGTTTCTCTCTTGTTCTTAAAATGTTTAAAATGCATTACATGTTTTTGACGGTTTAAACCAATTTTTGACGGTTTAAACCAGTTTTTGACACTTGTCATGTCAAAAATCTGTTTCTGACATCAGAAACCTAACCCTGTTTGCTAATAGCATCCAAAAAATTTACAACAAATATTTACATACAAGGATGATACAAATCAAGACATTTGCCAACAGCAAATAATGTAAAAACATGCTAGTATATCTTTATAAATTGGCAATAAAAATAGAAATCATGTAAGGTTTTTTAAAAATATTCCTTAAAAAAGGATTTATATACTGTTATTTTGATGTTTGACATTCAGCGTAGCTGAATATTCTGTACATGCCTACTGTTGACATTTTAAATTTTCAGGGTAGGCACAATTGATCATGGAACTCGCTGATGTCAAAGATATTAAAAGACAGACCTTTCATAGTTTTTTGTTCTTTACATTTTCAGGAGAACAATGAAAATATCTGAAAATGACAACTGAAAATTTACATAAAGTGCTTTTAATTTTAATGGAAATTATAAAAAGATGGCAAAAAAGACTATGAAACTCATTCAATTTGTTATAAAAAAGTTAATTTTCTTAGACTTGTTGTGGAGAGACAATTCATTTTTCCCAGGCTCTTTTAGTTCTGAAAACAATAAGAGCATTATCTTCTAAACACTATTTTCCTAAGCTATTCACTCCACTTAACCAGTCTTGTATTCAGACATACTATTTCATTAACTTTTCAAAATACTTAATTGTGCATTACAATGAAAGATCTGCTAACATCAATACAATCTTAAAAATCCTCCCTTATAATGAGTTTAAATCTCATAAAAACACATTAAAAATGAAAGATCTAAAAAATTTAAAAACCTTGGACGAGAAATTTTTTGAAGTTACAAAAAATTAAACCAATGAAATGCTTAATTGAAAATCAGATAGAGCTTGGTGCAATGCAATGGAATACAAAAATGAACAACGCTAAAAAGCACCAAATATTGTATATAAACAGCAGACCGGTTTCAGCAGCATTTAGCGTACCATCGTCAGTACTGAAGCACAAACCTGGAGCACTACCTGCAAAGTAGTACCTGGAGCACTAACGACGGCACGCTAAACAGGGTTGTTAAATACCCGGGTTTTTTCAGAAAAAACCCAACCCACTGGGTTTTTTCAGGGTTTTGGGGTTTTTCAGGTTTTATCAGGGTTTTTCGGGTTTTTTCAGGTTTTGGGGGGGTTGTGGGAGGTGGTACAGAATGCTTGGGAAAAAAAATGTACTTATTACTAAATTTAAAGTAGCTAATTGATTACAAATATATATAAATCAATGACAGTAATCAAAATTATGCTTTGATTTTAGATCAATTGATTATTAGTAATAATTTATAAAGTATTTTTTATTATTACTAAATAATAGAATAAGCCAAGTATAAAGACATTATCTACATGTCTACATAATTAAATTAAGATTCTAAGCATATATGGTATTTTGTTATGAGTTTCTATTGTATAACATAAAACGGATTACACACCAAAGTATTTTTTTAATGGGAAAAAATTTGTTTGTGTTACTTACACATGCTACAGAGGTTAACTAACAATTATTTCTTTTAAAAAATGTAATGGTATAATTAGGACATTTCTTTTCTTTGGGGTGGGGGGTGATGGTTATAAACTTTATGAGTGGTGTACTGATACTGATATTAAGAAATATATTACAATATATTATATGTGCAGGCCCGGACTGGCATCTTTGGGGGCCCTCGGCTAGACACTAAAAAGGGGCCCCTTACGAGAAACTTAGCGAAAACAGAATATTATATTTTATTTTTAAATTTAGGCTTGGATGGCAAAAAACCACATTTAGGCTTTTTTATCACTTGGAAAATAGTAGAGTAAAATGTAAGCTTTTTTGTAATGTTGTTAACTTACTTTCACAATATATATTTATATTATTTTTATACAGATACACCATACCTAAACTAATTCCATGCTATGAAAATAAAAATTATTCATTTTAAGTGGTTATTACTTCAAAATGAGTGTGAGGTATATTTTTAGTTTTCGGCAATCAAATGACTGTGCCGAAGACATAATAATCTAAATCCTACTGTGATACTTAAGTAAATATTAAAAGTGACATAACCGTAATAAAAAAAAAGTGGGTACGTGTGATCGCAGATCACTCAGAGTATTTCCTTTAATATAGCTTTCGAAACAACTTATCCTTTAATTAATAAATCCAAATTGTTGATTTATAATTATTAAATTCTTACATAGATGGTAGCATCAATCAATTTAAAGTAAAAGTAAGCTATTCATTTTAATTAAATTAAAAATGTTAAAATTAAATTATTTAAATAAAACTCAAAATTGTTTAAAAACGCGAAATAAAAAGAAAAATAACGGAAATATAAATAAAATTAAAAATTTTTAAAAACGAAAAAAAATATTTAAACGAAATTTAAAATGCTGAATCTTTAATAAACCTCTCGTTTTTAAAATAGAAAGAAAACTGTAATTAAAAAATATATATATGAATATTAGTGATAAAAAAATAATATAAACCCTTAAATCGGCAAAAAGTACGATTATTTTTTTCTATCCTACTAGGGAACTGCAAGAAATGTCAGCCACCGATTTTAACGAAAGTGGTACCGTTGGAAAGATCTCTTTTTGAGGAGAAAAAAACTCAATGGAAATACCCGACGGAAATAAGCCGTTTTTGAGATATCCGACAATTTATGTTACGTACCTAGTGAACACTTACTGGGAAACCGTAAAAAATTTCGGTCTCGATTTTAACGAAAGTGGTATCGCTGAAAAGATACTATCGGAAGGATTAAAAAACTCAATGGAATCACCCGTCGGAAATGAAACGTTTTTAAGATATCCGACAATTTGTATCACATAGCTAATGCACACTTACTGGGAAACTGCATTAAGTTACATAAGTTGTCGGATATCTCGAAAACGACTCACTTCCGAAGGGTAGCTCTATTGAGTTTTTTACTTCTCAAAATGATATCTTTCCAACGACATCATTTTCGTCAAAATCGAGACAACAATTTTTTGCGGTCCTCTGTTACGTGTGCACTAGACCAGTATGTACTAGCTACGTGGCTTAAATTATCGGACATTTCGAAAACGGCTCATTTCCGATGGGTAGTTCTTTTGAATTTTTAACTGTTCACGATAAGATCTTTCCTTCAGAATCAAAACTAATTTTTTTGCGACTCCCCAGTAAGTATGCACTAGCTACGTTACATAAATTGTCAGATATCTCGAAAACGACTCGTTTCCCACGAGTAGTTCCATTGAGTTTTTTACTCCTCATAATGAGATCTTTCCAACGATACTACTTTCGTTAAAATCAGTGATTTACACTTTTTGTGGTTCCCTATTTAGTATGAAAACTTCAAATTTCAGCATCACCGTTCGAACTGTGAATCTTCTGCTTTCTAGCGAGTCGGTTTTCCTAAAAGTCTTTCACATACTTTTCCTTGAAGGAGATAGCTGACGCTTTGTTTGTTTGTTTGTATTTTATGCTGTCCAATTATCTACACGTGGGATATAGGCCCTTAGGGAGGGGTGCCCTCCGTGAGGGTCTTTCTAAAAGAACCTAACCCGTATTTACGCAAGGAAATGCAAGATTCGAAGAAAATTACGGAAAACTCCGAACGGTTAGGTCAACGGTCGCGATTGGGTTCGAACCCAGCACCTACCGTCTGCCAGTTTCGATGTCAGAATCTCTCGGCCACTGATGGGTCTAACGTAAATTACTAACTCGTAACAGTTATATCTGGAGTACTACCTACCATCATGCTGAATATTATGCTATCATATGTTCTTTTGGCCCGAGACACATATCCAGCCCGGTCAGGGAAAGAAATTTAGCGAGGGTGCTAAGCTAATAAAAAAAAATAGAGAATCTGCCAATCCGATATAAAAACTTAAACGAAGACGATAAAATATGATCCGCTTTCAGTGAATGACTTTTGCGAGAATGAGTATAAATGTGCGTCACGATCCGATGCTAGTTTGACACCATCCAAACAAAAACGCGGGCATCGGACAGCTATGTGTATTAGAGGCAGGGTTTAATTTTTTTCAGCAGACTCATCCCTAAGGCTGTGCTCAGGTGTGCACTTTTTTTCTACGTAAATAGAGTCGGGCCAGAACTAATGTTAAATGTTCTCAGAATGTGTAGGACATTTACTATGTTTTTTAAAAATATTAATACGATAATAAAATTCTGTTAATGGAATCTTTGGAAGTATAACTTAGGGTGGTTTTCAATCCCCTTCTTAATAACGCGAAACTTTCTGGCTAATTTTTAACTGTAAATGCATAAAATTGACATGCGTGACTATTAAAAGAATTGGGAATAGAATAATTTTTCTATTTTTGGAAAATAAATTATCAAATGGTAAGGCACGCCACACACTAGCGAGACATGCGTCAAAAATCGTGCAACATGTCGCAGTCAAACCGGTTTTTCCTTTGTTATCAGGGTGAAATTGTCGCATGTCTCATGTTTTTTCGCTCAATGTTTCACAGGTGTGTGGCCTCCCTAAGAGATTTTTGTCACATGACTGCAGGTTATCTCCCATTTTTTTAATATCGCTTCCAAAAATTCAATCCAAAATGCTAACTTTGACAATATTTCTAAAAGATATAATGTTTTTATCAAAAAATGGAAGACGCCATTCTATTACATAGGTTCTGAATAAGAAAAAACAGCAAAACTTATGCATTTCCGAAGAAAATGAATTTAGAAATGTATCAGAAACTAACTCCTTTGGATTTGAAAGAAGCTCTAATAAATGACAGAGAAATATTTTCAAAAATATAATTTTTAAAATACATCTTCAAAGGTTAATCATGTTTTTACAGTCTTTTTTTTTCTTTCAATCTAAACTATATTAATTTTATAATGAATCTTTATTTGAATGTTCAAAATCTAGGCTTCTAAATAATCATTAATATTATTATCGTGGATTTTCTATATTGAGAAAATATCTATCGTGATTTTAAAGTATAGTTTTAAAATATAAAATATTTCACAAATGTGTATGTAGTATTCTTTAAAAGGATCTTAATTGTATGTTAAGAAAAACTAATTTTTTGTGCAAATCGAGTGGAATCGGGTCGTCCTTACTACTTAACCAAGTATTAAAAGTTTTAAACATTTTTCAATGTTTAAAAATTTTTTCATTTTTTTTCCTTTTCTTTTCGTAGTCGCTTTCGTACAACTGCTTCATGTTGAACACACTGTGAAACTGCACTAGTTACAACCATACTCAGGGCCCGACTTAGACAATGGGGGGCCCTGGGACAAACATTATTAGGGGGCCCCTTCTATCTTAAAACATTTCGTAAATTATACTGAAGTGACTAAAACTAAAATTCATATCTATTGTACGTATACATAAATTTCGTACCAAGTTCTATTCGCATCTATATGCATAATATCAGAAAAAAGAATAACTTTAAGAAACTATAAAAAAGATTTTTTTTTTCGGTTACAAGAATATAAGGATAAATATGAGGCCTTTAAGGGAGCAGAGGGCACAGAAACAGAGGAGATAAGAGAAGAGAGCCCTTTATAACTGAAAAAAAATTTGTTTTGGTCACTTTTGGCAATTTTTATCTTTTGACACTCCTTTAACGAAAACCTTATACCTGTCCTTGGGGGCCCCCCTCAAGGCGGGGGGCCCGGGCAATTGCCCCGCATGCCCCTGCATTAGTCAGGCCCTAACCATACTATACGAGATTTACAAGTGAGCGTCGCGATGCACTCTGAATCTGATTTTATGAGTACTGCAGAAAGGGCGATGTATCAGTCAGCAGCCCTATTCCGTCTGTCCAACGACATAACACGACGAAACTATAAGTTACCATGAAAAAACTATTAATTGTTTAAAATTTATTGTAAATGCATATTATTATTGGAAAATACTCAACTTTTTTCTTATGTAAGTAGTAATTATAAAATCGTATATTCCATTTTTGAGTTACACTTCCGGGGCCCCTTTGGGCCGGGGGCCCTCGGCGATCGCCGACCAGCCGACCTGGCCAGTCCGGGCCTGTATATGTGTAATATAAATACATTATATATGTAATTTAAAGTTGAAATTTTGAAAAAACCCACTTGGGATTTTTCCTGGGTTTTTTCAAGTGGGTTTTTTCAGAAAAAACCCACCCGGGTTTTTTGGGCTGGGCAAAATTATAACAACCCTGACGCTAAATGCTATCGAAACCAGTCTGCTGTTTATATACAATATTTGATGCATTTTCAATTTTGTATTCCAATGAAATGTTATTTTTGAGAAAGTGTGTTGCTACTGCTACATCTGTTTTAACAAATTTTACAATTAATTATAATAAAAAAAAGCAAGACTTTATTTAAATTCAGATTTGAAAGTCATAAGAAATTCAGAAGAAAAAAAAAGTATAATTGGTAATTCAATTTCATAAATAATTTCAGACTTATTAGTAATACTTAATAACTTAAGCATCTTTTTCAATTTAAAAACTATAACATAGGTATTATATCATTGATTGTCCTCATTATAAGAGTTTAAGATTGTATTAGAACCCTCCTCTGATTATGGAATTAAAAAATCACAATGTATATTACACCAGCTTTATTGCAGGCATATATAGAAAAAAAACTTAAACACTTTTTTTTACATTTATTGTTGCTTTTTTCGAAATGAACATCCTTCTGTTAGTCTTGCTCTACCACCGGTAGGCTGACATAATACAGTAGAACATCCAACACATAAAACTACGGTCTGCGCATGACTGAAGACTGTTGTAATCTTATAACACCCAGGACATTTGACATCCATGAAAAAAGAATTAGGGTGCTGTACCAGACGTTTTAGTTTACATTTCCTCCTCTCCTCTTCGGGACTTGGATGTAATAAATCTTTAGCTAACGGCATTCTTGCAAAAGTAGTACCTGGAACTGAACATAAAAAAATTAAGAACATTACACTAAAAAATGCAAGGTGCAATGAAATTTTACTTTTTAAAATAACAATAAAAGTTTTAAAACTACAAAAAACACAACTCAGAGACATATCTACCACCTTTGTCCAAAGGCTTGGGCATTTTTGTAGCCCCCACTCCCCCCTCCCCCAGTAGCAGAAAGTTGTGACTGAGTCTGCGACAGAAATGTAGTGGGATGAAAATTGTCTGCAGGGGTAAGGTTACAATTTTTGATTAGCCGGGCACCATTGTTATATATTGTATATAGACCTATATTTCTATATATAACACAGACACCTGATTAATCTAAAAGTACCCTTATGTACATTATAAATAGGGTTCTTACTGATTAATATTATAAAAATAGAACTGTTTTTTAACTATAGTAAACCTAAATAAGTTAATATAAAAATTAATATTTTTTGAAGAATTAGATAGTAATGATATGTAAAGTGGCTCTTTAAGTTTGAAGTTACAGCTCAATTCATTTAAAATTAAAAGTAAGTAGCTAAATGTACAGACCAACTTTTGTGAAAGTCGTAAAATCATAACTTGAAAACGATCAAAATAATCGTCAATTGAATAAGTTGAAAATCTGTTATTGCCAAAATGAAGCAAAAACAAGAGGGGTTGTATCCATATATTCATTGATTAGTGTCATTATAGAATGCACAATACGGGACGTACTACTACATTTGCATAAAATCCCTCATTTTTTTGCTTCATTTTGGAAACAACGGATTTTGTCCTCGGAAGTTGCTCTAAACCTAAATAAGTTAATAGAAAAATTAATATTTTTTGAAGAATTAGATTGTAATGATATGTAAAGTGGCTCTTTAAGTTTGAAGTTACAGCTCAATTCATTTAAAATTAAATTGAAATATAGTATAGCATATATTTATTGAAAAAGTTTCTTACTTAAGATTAAAAGCACAGAAGAAATAGAGGGGAAAAAATCATTTATATTGTTACCTATGTAATAGTGATGAAATGAAGAAAACAATTACGATTCCATTGAACAGAATATACTATAAGTTTGCTTCCTTAAATTCTCAAAATTTTTTAGTTGTTAAATCAATATTGGGTTGGGGAAAAAGTAATTTCGCTTTTTCCCAACAGATAACTTTAAAGTCGCATATCTCGAGTAATACTTACTCAAATAAGCCATATTATACAGCATTTGAAAGGTAATAGTCTCTAGAATATTCTGGATATAAAAGTAACGTCATCTGTTTACACAGTCAAAAGTTATTGCGTTATAAAAATAGAGATTCCAGAAGATCATTTTCATCACATTTTAGTTTTTTACTTCCAAATAGGGCAAAATGAGGTGCAGGCTCATCGAATTTTTGTGTGGCGTGTAGGTGATCAGTGCTTAATTAAATGTTAAAGTCAGAATTGGTTTGCTCGTTTTCGTTCCGAAAATTTCGATGTTAAAGATGAACGTTTCCCTGGCTGGCCACTACTTGAATAAGTCGATGAAATTTAAAAACAAAATCGAGATAGACTGACGTATATTTTTACCCACAACATTGCTACGAAACTAAACATCAACCATAAACCACTTTTGAACCATTTACATAAAACTGGATACCAAATGAAACTCTATACTTGTGTTCCCCATGAACTTACAGTGAGAAATTTAATGGACCGAGTTTCCATTTGTGAATTGCTGTGGAAACTGAATAAAATCGAGCCTTTTTTTAAACAAATGATTACGGGTGATGAAAAGTGAATCACGTACGACAACAATGTGCTAAAAAATCGTGGTTGAAGCTTCACAAACGGTGGCAAAGCCCGGATTGATGCCAAAGATGATGAAGCTGAGTGTTTGGTTGGATAGGAAAGGAATTGTCCATCATGAGCTGCTCGAACCTGGCCAAACCATTAAATTCAACTATCTACTGTGAACAACTAATGCGATTGATGCAGGCAATTAAAAAAATCCGGTCAAAATTGATCAATAGGAAAGGCGTTGTCTTCCATCACGACAACGCTAAACCACACACATCTTTAGTCACTCGGCAAAAACAGAGAGCTTGGCTGGGAGGTTTTGATGCACCCACCGTATAGTTCAGACCTAGATAAGACCGATTACTATTTGTTCCGCCCTCTATGGAACTTTCTTAATGGTATTAAGTTTATTTCAAAACAGGCTTGTGAAAATCCCCTTGCTCAGTTTTTTTCCCATAACTCTCAGAAATTCTACAGTGACGGAATTATCGTTTTACCAGAAAATGGCAAAAGGTCATCGAACAAAACACATTATTGATTAGTTGTTTAATTTATATAAATAAATTCAGTTTAAAAAATACGAAAAAAAGCGAAATTACTTTTTCCCCAACCCAATATTATAATGAAATGTTAAACTGTGCAAAAAAAAAAAAATTAAAAAGGGAGACAAAAATAATTTAAAATATCAAAATCTAAAAATAATTCTAGAAAGACTGCACAGAAAATTTAAAGTCCCTATTTTTTCACCATGAAGTATATATATTATACATTTATAGCAGTGATACTTTGAAATATAAAGTAAGTAAATATTATGAAAAAGAAATTGAAAATTCTGAATGATAATTTTTTTAAATACACTGAATCTAAAATTTTGATACAGAAAAATCCATTTTTTGGAACAGCAAAATCAGTTTTTAAAGAAAGCAAAGAGAAAAAAAAAAATTTTTTTTGAAAGAGCAACATAAACTTCCAACTCTTTTTTTCTTTTCACTTGTTTAACAAAATTTGAGTTTAGTTTGATGAAATATGCAGTTTTTTCGCAATCTTTTCTCGAAATTTACCTTTTTTTTACATACAATCTTATGGCATAATTTGCGTTTTTTCGTGATCTCTTGATAAAATTTATCGTTTTTCACTTTTTTTTTTTTTTTTTTTTTTTTTTTTAACAAAATTTGCCATTTTTTCGTGATTTTTGTCGTTTTCCCACGATTTTTAAATGAAATTTATCGTTTTCCCCCATCTTTTGGCGAAATCTCCCGTATTGTCCCGGTTTTTGTTAAAATCTGCTGTTTTTTCGCGATCTTTGGGCGAAATCTGTCGGCTGTTCGCGATAATTTTGACGAAATCAGTCGTTTTTTGCGATCTTTTGTTGAAACTTACCATTTATTTATGATTATATGACGTAATTTGCATTTTTTCACGATCTTTTGATGAAATGTATAGTTTTTTCACGATTTTTTTAACGAAATTTACCGTTTTTTCAGGATTCTTTGACATAACCTGTCGGTTTTCTGCGATTTTTTAACGAAATTTATCCTTTTTTTCCCCGATTTTTTGTCGAAATCTGTCGTATCTTCGCGATTTTTTTTTGACAAAATTAGTTTTTTTCGTGACCTTTTAACATAATTTATCGTTTTGTTCGTGATCTTTTAACGTAATTTATCGTTTTGTTCGTGATCTTTTGACGAAATCTACAGGTTTTTTTGCAATCTTTTGCCGAAATCTGCCATTTTTCGCAATATTTTGATGAAATTTATCGTTTTTTCATGATTTTTTTTAAAAGAAATTTGCTAGTTTTTCCCCCCAAGATCTTTTGGCAAAATCTGTTGTATTTCGCGAATTTTTTTTTTTTTTTTTTTTCCACAATCTTTTTGCAAAATCTATCTTATTTTGCGATCTTTTAACAAATCTTGTTGATTTTGGGATTTTTTGGCGAAAGATTCTGTTTTTTTCCGCAATCTTTTAATGAAATTTACCATTTTTTCATGATTTTTTGACGAAATCTGCTGTTTTTTCGCGATCTTATGTCAAAATACGCCGTTTTTTGCAATCTTTTGATGAAATCTTTTTTTTTCTTGTGATCTTTGAATGTATTTTGCCGTTTTTCCGCGGCTTGTTCACTTTTTTTTTTTAAACAAACAAGGAATTTTTTTTCTTTTCCAAGTTAGCAAATTTATCTGCAAGGGCAAAAATTAATCTGCGTCGCACACTTTCTGCTACTGGGCCCCCTCCTCTCCTTCAAAGAGATAGAATATTCCCATTAATCACCACATATTTTCAATTTTAGACATTTTGTTAAATATAGATATATTTTTTGGATTCTCATTTAGGTTCAGAAGTAAGAACAACACACATATTCAAGAAGATAGCAGGTTTTTTTTAAGGTTAAAAAAGTTTGTATTGTTTTTGCTTATAACCTACAGGGTTTTCTATCAAATTTAACGAGTTTCTGTAAACTTGACAAACTAAAGTTGAAATACAGTGCAATTGGGTTGTAAATATTAAATATTTTATGAAATATGAGCAGTTGTACAATTTTTTTATTGTTATTTTTAGGGATGCACCGAATAGTGATTTTGGCTGAATACCGAATATTCGGCCAACAGGAGAACCGAATACCGAATATTCGGCTAGCCGAATAGTAATTGTTGGGCCGAATACCGAATATTCGGCCAGCCGAATAGTTAACTATTCGGCCGAATACCGAATATTTGGCTTTCCAAATTCTTTTTATATTTTAAAATTTAAAAGTATTAAAATGTTACTTTTAAAACAGTTTTACATAATATTTAATCAGGGTTGTTTGGTTTAAACCAAGTTGGTTTAAACCGTGGTTAAAACCATGGTTTAAACCAAGTGGTTTTTTTAAAAAAACCATGCTGGTTTTTTTTATTCTTTTACCCAAATGTTTTATTTTACACATTATTGAAAAATGCAAAATCCAAATTATGAAGAAGCTACAAGCAAAGCTGTAGAAAAATGATGAATTAATAAGTTTCTAAAAGGACAAAAAATTTTAATCAACTCAACTTTTCTTGTAAATGTATATGGCAGAATAACTATTTTTTTTTAATTAGCTGGTTAGAAAAAAACTAACCAGTTTTCTTTCTTTCTTTTTTTTTAAGGCCTATATGTATATATATATATATATATATATATATATATATATATAGCCATTATTTGTAAAACATATATATATAGCCAGAAGGGCAGACTCGAGTTAAAAATGCACTTTTATTATTTAAATTGCAGCAATTAGTTAAGATTTAAATTGGCAGCAATTAGTTAAGGTGGATTTCATCATTTCAGAAATTCTTTTTGTTATGTATGCTATTAAATAATTAATTGGCAATGAGCTTTTTATTTGCTCTGTGATTAGTGATTTTAACAAGCCTTTGTTTTTTTTTTTTTTTTTTTTTTTTTTTTTTTTTTTTTTGCATTCTTACATTGGGATTGGGTTTTTTGCATTATAATTTTATTTTTTTGCCAGCCAGGTTGGTACAGTTCAAACCAATTAGTTTTTTAGAACAAATTTAATATAATATTTTCTCATTTTTGTAATTTAAGTGTTTCAAAATATTGGATGAAAGTAATTTCTATTTTTAAGTCTTATCTCAATAGTCACCATAAGACATAGTGAGTCTAGTCAAGGTCATGTTAGTATACATGTAGAATGCATATTTCATGCACTGATGAACATATCTGAAACTCTACAGAAAACACTTAAATCATGTAAATTTAGCAAAAATAAAATAGATGAAAAATATGCAATATTTAGATTTAAAAAATATTTTCCTTTGAGAAACGCAGATGTACAGATAATGACATAAATGATCTTTAAAATTTCAGTCAAGCTCTAAAAGAAATTTTTCTTGATTGGAGGAATTATTTTTTAAGAATAATAATAAAAAAAAAAACTCAAGATATGAAGTCGAATAAGAAGACATTGAAAAATTAGGCACTAGTAAAGCACCTATTTACATTGACTAAAATATGCAAAAGATATATTTAAATCTTCTATTGCATAACCAAACACATTACTTAGATCAGTTAAGAAAATTGGCAGAAAGGGTGGAGGGGGAGGGGGGGCAAGACAAGGTTTGCTTGAGACGTAATAGAAAAAAAGTCTCATAAAAATGCCTAAAAATGCAATTTTTAGTTTAGATGTTTAAAAATACTAATTGTTATAATAGAGCATGCAGTCTGATGGCTGTTTAAATTCTTTGGTAGATGACAGCATTTATAAAGCTACTGTATATTTTAACATCAATGTTTTTCAATAGTCTAAAAAGCTGTTAAATAGATATTTTTGTTTATTTAACAGTCATCCTTTAGCTGGTAGTTTTAGAAAACACAATGCTTGAAGTGTGTAAAGACTCTACAGCTAAATTCAAATCCTTCCAAAAATTCTTTATAGAAAGCTTTATTTTTCAATAAAAGATAATTAACTCATGCAATCTTCTAACAAAAAAATCAGACATCACATATAACAAGTATTTCAAATTAATTATTTTGAATAACCATTTGAAAATAATATATATGAAGTTTTATATATGAATCTATATCATATATTTATTTATAGTGCTAGTAATCAAAAGATTGTTCATTAAGATTTTCAGGGTATCAATGTTTCATTATGTAGCACATTTTATTTATGAAATATAAGACACAGCTTTTTCTAAAAATGTTTAGATTTTAAAGAATTTCAATTTTCTACATAATTGATTGTATATTAAATAATTATATTGATTAGAATTACCTTTAAATCAAATTATTACTTACAGCGATCTAAATCCTTGGTGGTCCGCTGGTCCGAGACCACCGATAATTCAATCGGACCACTAATTTGAAAAACTTAGTGGTCCGCAGGACCAGTGCCTTTTTTCAGGCCCTTAGAAAACCAAAATCGATCGCACATGATCTTTTTTATTATCAGCGATGCTGCAAACGCGCCATAGCGCATAAATTACGCAAAAAATCGGCCATGGGACGCAAAAAAATCGCTCTTACGGGTCCCACGGGCCGCGTAATTTCGTTAAAAGATCGCGAAAAAACGGCAAATTTCGTTAAAAAATCATGAAATAACAACTAATTTTCGGCAAATTTTATCAAACAATTCTCGAAAAAATGGCCAATTTCATTCCAAAACCCGAAACAGAAGGCAGATTTCTTCTAAAGATAAAAAACGGCAAATTTCGCCCAAAAAATCGCGAAAAACGGCAGATTTTTTCAAAAAATTGCGGAAAAATGGCAGATTTCTTCAAAAAATTACGAAAAAAAAGGCAGATTTTACAAAAATATTGCAAAACAATGGCAGATCTCTTCAAAAAAGTGCAAAAAAACGACAAATTTTGTCCGAAAATCGAGAAAAAACGGCAAAATTTGTCAAAAAAAATCGTGAAAAACGAAAAAATTCTTCAAAAGATTGCGAAAAAAAGACAAATTTTGTTTAAAAAGTGCTAAATAACGACTATTTTTCGGTAAATATTGTCGAAAAATTCGCGAAAAAATGCCTAATTTCATCCTAAAACCCGAAAAAACGGCAGATTTCTTCGATAGATCGCGAAAAACGGTATATTTCGTCAATAAATCCCGAAAAACAAAAGATTTCGTCAAAATAATGCAAAAAAACAGAAATTTTGACCAAAAAAAAAAAAAAAAAGCACAAAAAATATATATAAATGCCGGGAGAGAATTTTTCTGTTTTAAAACCTAATTTTCCAACTTCAAAATTGTTGTTGCTGCTCCAAAAACTGATTTTCCTGCTTCCCAATCGGTTTTTTATTGCTCCAAATCTTTCTGAGTGAATGTGACTCCTGAAACCACCATTTCATTGCAAAGTACCCATTTACTCAACAAAAATATCCCTTTTTTCAGCAAAAAAGTCTTTTTCAATAAACCTGTTGTGCCCCATTTTAAAAGAAATGCAAATAATAGTGATACTTGTTATCTTCAACACTTAAATAAGCATTATTTTATAATTAAATTTATATCTTGCACATTTATTCTTTAAAAAGTACAGAAAATTTCTCTTAAATTAATATTGGTTTTAATTATTTATTATTATTAAAACAATTATTGCATTTTCTTTTTCTTGTGCAAATGAACAAGTTCAATTTTTGCATCGAAAAATATGACTTATTATTAGTGGGGACCCGCATTTGTAGAAAAGGGACCCAGTGTTTTAGAAGTCCTGGGTCCCCGGACCCAGGATTTTTCAAGTCCAACTGCATCAATGACACTAGCTACAATTCCACCACTCTGGCTAGAATCTGGAGAAAAATCGAAAAAAAAATTACATTAAACCCTACAGTCAGTTGAAATAAGTAATGGCAAATAAAATATCTAATAAATAATTTGATAGTTTTTCTTTACATACTGTTTATTTATTTTTTAGCAAATTATATTTTACATTTTATTATTCTGAAAATTTCGGATAAATGCAAAGTAAGATTGATTTATTTTCCAGAGAGTGTGTGTGTGTGGGGGGGGGGGAGACCACTCTAAGTGTTAAAATTATTTAATAGAGTTTTATGTAACGGGCCAGTGCTGGAGGGTGCGGACCAGTAAATTCTCATGCTTACTGGTCCTTGGGACCGAATCTAGGAAAAAAAGTGACCGGAAAAAAGTTATCGGAAAAAAAGTGACCTAAATTACAAAAGCGGAAAAAAAGTGACACGGAAAAAAAGTGACAAGGAAAAAAAGTGACACGGAAAAAAAGTGACAAGGATTGATTTTGGTGAATTATTATTGATTTTGGGGATTCATTGGTTAAGTATGAAAGGAGTATGGGGGAGGGGGGGCTCATAATTTAGGTAAATGGGTTTTTCATGCTGAATTAACTGTTTTGGTTCATTTTTTGGATATACGTTCATACTGAAAAGACGCTTGCTTGATTAGTTTTGGGAAGGGACGACTACCCCCCCCCCCATCCTTCCTCAGTTAGATGAATGGGTTTTTATGCAGAATTATCCAACGTGTGTCAAATTTGAATATACAGGGCCTGACGAAGGCAGGTGCATGCGGGGCAATTGCCCCGGGCCCCCGGTTTGAGGGGGGCCCCCAAGGAGAGAAAAGTTTATTGTTAAAAGAGGGCCAAATGATATATAATACTAAAATATTACCAAAATTCTTTTTTTTCAATTTTAAGGGGTCTTTTTTCTCCTACCCCCTTTGCTTCTTTGCCCCACGTTCCCTTAAAGTAATAGTTACATCATAAGAAAATTAATAGTTAAAATTATTTATCATCTGTTATTATGTATAAAGATGTGAAATACAAATACTGAAATCAGTACTTGGTACAAAATTTATGCATACATACAATAAGTTTGAATTTTAATTTAAGTCACTTGAGTATAATTCACAAACATTTTTAAGATAAAAGGGGGCCACTCTAATAATGTTTGCCCCAGCCCCCCCCCCCCCATTGTCTAAGTCGGGCCCTGTGAATATAGGTTCTTTTCGATAAGGCTTATATATAGTATATAGTGCATGAAGAGTTTTAATGGTTATATATAGAGGGAGAACGGGGGATAACCTTTCTTAAATTAAATTAATAACTTTTTACGCATAATTATCCGATTTGCTTAGAATTTTGGACATAGATTCATTATGATAAGACGTATCTCTGATTAGTTATGGGCTTCTTCTGCTTATTATAAAGGGTGAGGGGCGAGCAATTATCTCCCCCTTAAACTAGATAAATAGGTTTTTATGCAGAATTACCAAATGTATTTCAAATTTTAAATATAGGTTCTTACTGATAAGGTGGATCCCTGAATAGTTTTAAGGATTTGATATCTAAGTATTGAAGGGGAATAGAATATAACCTATCTTAAATTAAATTACTTTTTACGCAGAATTATAGGATTTGCTACAAATTTTGGATTATAGATTCATTATGATAAGGCGTATCCCTGATTACATATGGGGTTATTTTTCTAATTAAAAATTAAGGCGGGTGATTTTCCAATCCCCTTAAATTATATAAATTGTTTTTTATGTTCACTTATCCGGTATATTTCATATTTTGGATATATGTTTTTTCTCACAAAGTTAGTCCCAGAATAATTTTAAGGGTTTAATGGCTAAGTATACTGTCAGGTTCTGAGACCACCTCTGCTAAAGATTGGAATTTCCGTTATTTCTCTATCTTAATATCTTTTATATTATACCGGCTGTGATATAGAATTTTCAAGGTGACATTCTTTCTTTGTTGAAGGGAGGATTGATAGGTAATCCTCTACAGGTGGTGAGTGAGAAAGACTAGATTGCGGAGAGGCGTGTTCATCCGTCAGTGAGGTATGTGATTGATGAGCTGACAAGCAACATGTCACTAATCAAGAAAGTAAGCCCCAAAGGGGGTTGACATTGGGGAAACACCGTGATTTGAGAAGAGCAAGACTTATCTCAGATTAGTTCAGTTCGTAACTGGATTCATACCTAGAGAGTAGTGTAGGACAGAGGTCCTGATAGGGTGTGCTCTGCGTTGTAGAGCGGAGGCAGTGCGTATCTGGAGAGCAAGGGACACAGACGTCCTGGTGTTTAGTGCTCTGGGCCGAGTATCCATGTGTTGGGAGATTCGAAAGTGATCTCCTATAAAGTTAATCTAACGTGCATTGAGTGTGAGGTGGAAGGTGTAATTCGAATAGTACACAGCAAACCTTTACTTTATTTAATTTAATGTTGAACCGGATCACCTATATCCGAGTTGTAATTGCATATAATGGTAAATAGCATATTTAGTGTGTACTTTGGATGTATTTATAAAAGTATTTATATATTCGAAATAAACTGTTAATTCAGTTAATTGACAGCGTCAGTGTTCATTTACACAATCCTCACAGTGGGTGACCGATATCACCTAGTAATATCGGTGGTGGCAGCTATAACTACCACGGACGTTCTTCAAAGTTGTGCGGGCTGAGAGGAACGTCCGACATATACAGTGGAGCAACGGAGGATAACCCCCCTTAAATTAATAAATGGCTTTTTACGCAGAACTATCTTATTTGATTCAAACTTTGAATGTGCGTTCATTATGATAAGGCTAACTCCTGATTATTTGTAGGTTATCCCCCGTTCATCCCTCTATACTTATCCATTAAACCCTTAAAACTATTCAGGGATTCACTTTATCAGGTAAAACCTATATCCAAAAGTTGAAATACGTTGGATAATTGTGAAAAAAAAATCTTATTTAAAGAGTGGGGGATTAATCGCCCGCTTTCCCTTATTTAATTAGCAAAAGAACCCCATAATTAATCAGAGATACGCCTTCTTATAATGAATATACATCGAAAATTTGAAGCAAATCGGATAATTCTGCGCAAAAAGCCATTTATTTAATTTAAGGGTGTATTTCGATTCAAACTGCATATTTTCCGATTTATTTTAACTTCTTTTTTACTCTCATATGCATCAAACTGGCAAATTGTCTTATTTAGAAAGTACACAAGGTGCCGTAATTGTCAATTCTTTGATAAATGCAGAAAATATTGCGAAAAAAGCAATCAAAAACGGCATTTTGAACAGATTTTCCCCTGGCGGGAGATCTGTGAACGAAAAAAAGGGTCATACTGAGAAGAAAATTGTTTATAAATCAAATTCTAATGAATTGAGCGTAAAAATACAGCACATGGCACCTTGTACATCTCTTCAAAAATATCCTCAGCAAGTTTCATGTTTCTACTTTTGAAAATGTGTCTGAAATTGTATCGGAAAATTTCGAGCTGTTGAAGGTGAAAAAGCGTTTTTTTGAATACACCCTTAAGGGGGTTTATCCCCCGTTCTCCCTCTATACATAGCCATTAAACCCTTAAAACTATTCAGGAATTTACTTTATGAGAAAGATCCTACATCCAAAATTTGAAATAAATCGGATAAGTGTGCATAATTTTTTTAAAATCTAATTTAAGGCCGTGGGTAGTAATCACCCGCCCCCTTTTTAATTAGCAAGAGAACCCCATAAATAATCAGAAATACGTCTTATCATAATTAACCCATGTCCAAAATTCGAAGCAAATCGGATAATTATCCGTAAAAAGCCGTTAATTTAAGAAAGGTTATCCCCCGCTCCCCTTCTATACTTAACCATTAAACTCCTAAAACTCTTCAGGCACTTTATGCTATATATAAGCCTTATCGAAAAGAATCTATATGCAAATTTGACACAAGTTGGATAATTCTGCATAAAAACCCATTCATCTAATTGAGGACGGATGGGGGGGGGGGGGTAATCGTCCCTTCCCAAAACTAATCAGGCAAGCGTCTTTTCAGTATGAACGAATATCCAAAAATTGAACCAAAATAGTTAATTCAGCATGAAAAACCCATTTATCTAAATTATGAGCCCCCCCCCCCCCCCCCGATCCCACTTTCATACTTAACCAATGAATCCCCAAAATTCAATAATAAATCCCCAAAACCAATCCTTGTCACTTTTTTTCCGTGTCACTTTTTTTCCATGTCACTTTTTTTCCTTGTCACTTTTTTTCCGTGTCACTTTTTTTCCGCTTTTGTAGTTTAGGTCACTTTTTTCCGATAACTTTTTTTCCGGTCACTTTTTTTCCGTTTACCCTTGGGACCAGTGACTTTTTTTAGGAATTCTAACGCTGACTTATATATTAAAAAATGTTTACTTTTGTTCATAAATTTCCATGCATATGTAACAGGAAAACATATTTAAAAAAAACCCGGTTTAAACCAAAAAAACCTGGTTTAAACCAAAAAAACCATGGTTTTTGGTTTTTTTCAAAAAAACCCGATTTTTTACCAACCCTGTATTTAATAAAAGAAACTTACATTTTGATAAACAAGAGCTTTTTATAAGAACATTTAGCATTGAAAAAAAATCTGCTTTGAGTTATTTCAGAAGCACAATTATGAAACTTTAATTAATAAAATTTTCTACGAATCAAAACATTTTAAAATCAAATAATGAAAAAATGGCCGAAGAAAAATTTTACAGTCTGATAATTGTCCTTTTTAAATAACTCAAGGCAAAGTTTTTTTCAATATAAAGTACAATTACTTTCAACTTAATTTTGAATAAAGCCATGTTTGGCTCATAGTTCTTTTCTTATGAATGGTGGTATTTTCCACCCTTCCCGTCATATCATATTTTACAGAAATCAAAGCAAATTAGTTGAAAATATGTTATGAAAATATGTTATCTTATTTATTGTTAATATAATAAACGAACACACAAGTTTTGACCTAGAGTGAGATGAAATACAATGTACTTATGACTTAAGTTGATTATGATTATGGTTTCATAAACAAAAATTGTCTGCCTTGATAGCTATTACTAATCTCAAAAGTTGTTTTTTTTTTCTTTTAAAGGACTTTTATTTGGGGGAAAGCAAGAAACAGATTATTTACTAAACAAAATTTAGAAACTTGTATCTGCACATAATTTATTCCTAAGGAGAATCCTAATAAATCACCATTTTAATCCTTCTCATGTTTAATTTTCTTAAGTTATACTTTACAAACAGCAAAT
Organism: Maratus speculifer; assembly: GCA_964019185.1. Taxonomy (NCBI): domain Eukaryota; kingdom Metazoa; phylum Arthropoda; class Arachnida; order Araneae; family Salticidae; genus Maratus; species Maratus speculifer. Next base: position 180,775,722 of record OZ025303.1, read on the forward strand.
AAATAATGTAAAAACATTCTATTTTATTTAAAAATGATTTTGTTTCTAATTGTTTTAAATATAAATTAAAAAATTGACAGTTAAAAGTAGAAATAGTGAAAAGTTTTTATTAAGTATTGAATGGCCGAATACTTTGATATTCGGCCATACCGAATATTCGGCAGGCCGAATAATTTCATATTCGGCCAAGCCGAATATTCGGCTCAACCGAATAGTTTAATATTTGGCCTAACCGAATATTCGGTAACATAGCCAAACAGGCCGAATACCGAATAGATACCGAATATTCGGTGCATCCCTAGTTATTTTATGACTTAATAATTAACCATTGAACAATTCAAAAAAACAAAACAGTCAAATATACAAATTCAGAAAGCTATCGGTGATATGATTTAAGTGATATGATAAACAGTTAAGAGGTTTTCAAAATTTAAATATTTTTTATGGATGTTTTGGCTCTCCTTGGAAAAGCACCAGAACAAGAAAAAATTATCAAAATCTATGCATTTCTTTTAAATCTATTCGTTGACATTTATAATACAGTAGAACCCCGCTAATTCGGACCCCGTTAATCCGGATTGGTTTGGTCATTTTTTCAAGTTTGAGAAGCTATTGGCTAATTTCCATAACATTAACTTGTTTCATCGTCGTATTCTGAATAAAAAAAACTTTTTCTGAAATCTTTTCAAAAGAATTAAGCAAAGTAAACATTTTTACTGTCTGTAAATATTCAATAAATTTAACAAACGCGATTTTCTGTAAAAATGTTTTATTTTATTTAATTTTTTTTTTATTCTCCGGGTAATCTGGATTTTTGTAAATCCGGATTGGGTCCGGTCCCAATTAATCTGAATTATCGGGGTTTTACTGTACAAACATTTGCTAAAAGCCAGTTAAAAAATGACAATTTGCAGAACACTTTATTTAGCTGTTTTTAGATAACTAAAAATCATCTTTATCATGGATAACTTTCTAAATTTTTATGGCTTTCTTTTTTTTAATGAGTTGTTCCATAGAGTTGAGTATTGAAAAATATATATATATATGAGGACCCCAGAAGCCAAGGGGTATAAGTGACAAAATTGAAAAAAATAAACTAAGTACACAGACGACCTAAAAATATGCTTTTTTCATTTCAGGTAAAGAAACAAGTGATTTTCTTATTATTTGCTGAGTTATAGAGGCAAACCACTTTTTTCGAAAAATAAAAAATATTGATTAATTATACATTTAAAGAAAATTGTACTTTACTTTTTAACAGTTATTGAAATAAGAGTTCAAAGACCAGAATGCAACAAGCAGAAATTTCCTATTTCAATTCACTCAATTGTTATTGATGTTCCAATTTAACATCAATTATCTTTAAACTCAATTTACTCCAAATCGAAATTTTGTCACTTGTACCCCTTGGCTTCTGGGGTCCTCGTATATATTTTATTGTGCATGTATGCACATAAATATATATGATATATTTGTTATTGATTATATAAGATAAATATACTTGTTTGAGATCTTTTAACAAAATCTCACCCTTGTTACTTATTTTTTTTTTTCAATTTTTTTGGATTTTATTTCTTAATTTTTTGACAAATTTCTTTCTTTCCATGATTTTTTGAACCGCTAGATTCAACTCTATAAAAGTGCCCTTAAAACCAAAAAAGTGTCCTTAAAAATCAAAAAAGTGTCCTGAAGAATTGCAGGCCTAGAAGCAACTTTCTTCAAAAATATTATAGGAAATATAGGAATTTTTTTGAAGAAAATATAGGAATTTTATAGGAATTTTTATTTATATGTAAATACACCAACACATGTTTTAATACATTAACATAGACAGCAGGGTTGTTATGATTTTGCCCAGCCCAAAAAACCCGGGTGGGTTTTTTCTGAAAAAACCCACTTGAAAAAACCCAGGAAAAAACCCAAGTGGGTTTTTTCAAAATTTCAACCTTAAATTACATATATAATGTATTTATATTACACATATAATATATTGTAATATATTTCTTAATATCAGTACACCACTCATAAAGTTTATAACCATCACCCCTCACCCCAAAGGAAAGAAATGTCCTAATTATACCATTACAATTTTTAAAAGAAATAATTGTTAGTTAATCTCTGTAGCATGTGTAAGTAACACAAACAAATTTTTTCCGATAAAAAAAAATACTTTGGTGTGTAATCCGTTCTATGTTATACAATAGAAACTCATAACAAAATACCATATATGCTTAGAATCCTAATTTAGTTATATAGACATGTAGAATTACTTGGCTTATTCTATTATTTAGTAATAATAAAAAATACTTTATAAATTATTACTAATAATCAATTTATCTAAACACAAAGCATAATTTTGATTATTGTCATTGATTTATATATATTTGTATTCAATTAGCTACTTTAAATTTAGTAATAAGTACATTTTTTTTTTCTTCAAGCATTCTGAACCACCTCCCATAACCCCCCAAAACCTGAAAAAACCCGAAAAATCCCTGAAAAAACCCGAAAAACCCTGATAAAACCCCAAAAACCCTGAAAAAACCCCAAAAACCCTGAAAAAACCCAGTGGGTTGGGTTTTTTCTGAAAAAACCCGGGTATTTAACAACCCTGATAGACAGACATCAACATTGTAAAAGCTATAAGTATTTAGTTAAGTCACTTAACAGTAATTTTAAGGATAAATATCAACACTTTAACACGAAAATCACGCAATCGTTGGACACACATTCCCTCCTGCGTTTCCCATTGCAGTCATTTTGGGTATTTTTGGAGCTAAATATTAGTTTTTTTAAACCAATTTTTGACAGTCAGGGGGTACGTATTTAATATAATGTACACTGTGAAAAATTTGACCCTTTTGCAGCATCATCACTCCTTAGCTTTAATAGAATATCTCTTTTGACCTATAAGAATGCTCCATAATAAGCTGAAGTAATCATTTTCTATAAAAGCGGTGGAGTGATGATGCAGCAAAAGGGTCAAATTTTTAACAGTATTTACACATATTTTGAGTTAAAGATAAAATCATAAAAATTTTAAGTCTGTTTAACATTATTATTACGGACCCGGGCAATGCTGGGCGGGTCAGATAGTATGAAATAAAATTCAAATAACATTATCAGGCCTAGAAGCGACTTTCTTCAAAAATATTATATGAAATATAGGAATTTTTTTGAAGTAAATATAGGAATTTTTATTTATACGTAAATACACCAACACATGTTTTAATACATTAATGTAGACAGACATCAACACTGTAAAAACTATAACATAAGTAAACTATTTAAAGTTCATTCCAGACTAATTCAGAAATTTTTAACACCTCAGAATTAAAATACTAGTTTCAGGAGTTCAGAACACTCACCCCGCAATATTCAACATTTTTTACTATTATTTTCTGAATTATCATCACTTACAGAATTTGCATTTATCAATAATAATAATTGAAATAAAGGTTATAAATGATATTTTTGTAATAAATTTATATGAAATGAGTTTCTATAGTAAGAGCAATTTAAAGATCTTAAAAAAACCCTGAAATTTACAACAAATTTTATGAAAAGTTACAGCAGAGAAGAGGGAGTGGGGGGGAGGAAAGCCTTCCCTACATTAATTATACATTTTTTTAATGGCATTCCCAGATTTTTTTTCTGTAATGCTTTGATGGAATTTGCATTTTCCCTTGGAAAATCCGACCTTTCTTGTGATCTTTTAACATAAAAGTTTTTTTTTTTTTTTTTTTGACGCGATCTTTGAACAAAAACCGCATTTTCCTCGCGATCTTTTCACGTGAAAAAGTCCAAAAAAAAAAAAAAAAAAAAAAAAACAGCAGATTTAGTGGAAAAAAATCACGAAAAAACTACAAACTTCGTCAAAAAATTTGGAAAAAACAGCCATTTCGTCAAAATATTGTGAAAAAAAAATTGCCCCCCAAAAAAAATTGTAATCCAAAATAGACAAAATCAATTAAATGTTATCCATTTCAATTTAACCAATATATTTAATTATTGAAATTTCTGAAATTTGTAAAGATCCTTTACTAGATAGAATGAAACTCATTTAAATAAAAGCTTTTAATTTACATCAATTTTATTAATGCAAGTAATGTACTATAATTATCCTATCAAATAGATATCGACCAAAAATATGGTTTTATTTTTGGCCCAAAATTAGAGTTTTGCCAAAAACGTGACTGAAAATTTGGCCTTACCGAAACTCTCAGTATTCCAAAAATACTGTTTCTTCCTTCCAAAATTTTCAACATTAATCATTGATTTGAACTGTATCAGTTCAAATGAGTATCACAATGAACTTCATTGTTTATAATTATTAGTCATGAATTATCAATCATCTCATAGAAAATTTTTAGTTTAAACTGCATTAACAGGGCTGCCAGCAACTTTGGTACAAAATAATAGGGACTTAGGGACCTAATGATTAAAAATTAGGGACTTTTTAGGGACCAAAAGTCTGAAATAGGGACCTTTTAGGGACCTGAAAAATAAACATAATATTTATACAAATCAAATACAATTTTTAACAAATAAAAGCCTTTTTTTAAAACTTTTATTTAATCAAATATAATATTTAAATTTCTTAAATTAACCTTCTTTAGGTTTGTTACTCATAAAATTTGTAATTAAATTATTTTTTCTTTTATAACACTAGACAAAGACTAGATTTTGGCAAAAATCACGTTTTCTTGAGATCTTAAGACGAAAATAGCATTTTTCTAACAATCTTTTGATAAAAATCGCATTTTTTCGCGATTAATAAACATGTTTTCTAGAAAATTTAGAACAAAATTGGGGTTTTTTTCACGATTTTTTGATGAAAAATGCATTTTTATCACAATTTTTACACAAAAATAGTGCTTTTTTTTGCAATCTTTGGATGAAAAACACATTTTTCTTGCGATGTTTCGACAAGAATCGTGTTTTTCTCGCAATCTTTTGATAAAAATCCCGTTTCTTTTCAATCTTAAGATGAAAATCACAGTTTTTCCCGGTCATTTGGCGAAAATTTTGTGATGAAAATAGCATTTATTCACGATCCCTAGACGAAAATCACGTTTTTTTCGCAATCATAAGCAAAATATTGCATTTTTCTAGCGATCTTTTGATAAAAATCAAATTTCTCTCATGTACTTTTGCCAATAAAGGCGTTTTCTCGAGATTTTTTGAACAAAATTACAGGCTTTTTTCACTACAATTTTTTCATTTCTTCCACTATGAACAGTTATGTGCTATCATCTACAATATTAAATTCTTTAAAAAAGTAAATTTTCTTGATAAATTTTGGTAAAATGTAAGGAAAAAATTAACTTAGACACAGTATAGATAAAAAAGGGATTTTTAGGGACCTCTTAGTGAAAATAGGGACTTTTAGGGACCAAGTTAAAAAATAGGGACCTTTTAGGGAAATAGGGACCAACTGGCAGCCCTGCATTTTGATGTTTCCAGAGTTTCCCTCAGAGAGTTTCAGGAGGAAGCTAGAGATGCACCGGATGTGGATTTTTGCCGGATACCGAATAACGGATATCCGGCACAAAATTTTACCGAATATCCGGTATCCGGCCGAATAATTTCTCATTTTTAATTTTAATAATATTTCAATTTTATGCTTGTTTAAAGAAAAAAAAATTATTGTAATTTTATATTATGCAAGTATTAATAGATTTCAATTCACTTATTAAGTCAAAGTTACTTAAAAACATAGTAATAATTAAATATTGAAATGTAATAATATTTTGCCTTTTCAATATTACTTATAAAACTTCTAACTTTACATGCATATTTTTTTCTACCCTTTCTTTAGTCTCTATCACCAGATTTAGGTAGTGTCTTGATGTTTTTATAGATGCATTGTATCGATTAACTAACAGAAAAAAATATTTTTACCCTGTTGACACATAATTAACAAAAATGGGATAGTTATGTATGTTACTCCTCTTGACGCTCTGTGAGCATTACAGTTTTCCTATTAAGCTCTTTTTGCAATGTAGAGCAAGTTTCAGAATGAACTTTATTTAAAATATCACTTGCAATTTTAACATGAGCAGGTGACTTATATAACAAGGCGTAGTTCAATTGTTTTGGAAATTTTTACTAAAATGTTTTATTTAAAAATGCAATTTGTATATTTAATGATTTTTTTTTCTTTTGTTTTTACCACATTTTTTTCTATTGTTGACTGCTTAACTTGTGCAATTGATGTTCCAACAAAAATTGAATGGTTTCTTTATTATCAGCACCATTTTGTTCTTGATTTTCTAAAGAAACACACTTTGAATCTGGAGTATGAATATTGATAAATAAACTCTTTAGTTTGTTGGAAACTTTATTTTTCTACATAGTTTTTAATCCTCAATACTTTAGCACTTATAAGATGGCCCCATTGTACACATTTCAGACTCGGATTTTTGACGTATTAACAGCAACTTCATAAAACTTTTAGATTAGATATTTATACCTTTCTCTTTTGTTGATATTAATAATTCAAATTAATAATAAAGCTATTAACAAAACACTTGAGAAGAACTATAAAAGTCTACTACTTCATTACAAAAAAAAAAAAAAAAAGCAAAACAAAGTTGAAATTGTAGTTGATATTCTAGTTTTGGTTTTACAATTACAGTTATGACAGAATTATTGAACACTGCAGTTAAATTTTGACTGGTGAAAATTACAATAAAACTTTTGAGAGGTGTAAAATTACTTCATTACTGAAATTTAAGAACAATTTTTAAGAGAAATAAAAAATGTGAAGTTGAAGTACATATTCTAGTTTTGTTTTTACAATTGCTGTTATAGGTTATGACAAAATATTGTCATACTTTAAATACATCTTCATTTACATATAAACATTATAATTTCATAATTGTGAAAATATACAAGTATTTATTTTTGTTAACATTGCTTTTTAATAAGATAAGGTATGCAAGGAGCAAATTAGTTTTACATTTGTTTTTAAATATAAAAAACAGAATTTAAAAAATGTTTTACTATCCGGCAACTGGATATTCGGCCGGAACGAATATCCGGTTCGAGTGCCGAATAAGCAGTATATCCGGCAGGAGCCGGATATCCGGTGCATCCCTAGGGAAGCTCCGCCTTTCCTGCCCTTTAGTTTAAAAAACAGCACCCTTCTTGCCCCTCATCCAAAAACTAGCGCCCCTCTTGTCATTCATTCATTCAAAAAAACGCCCTTCTTGCCACACATTTGAAAAAAAAAAAACTCAGTCCTCCAGCGATGATTTGAACGCGCTATAACATGTAAATTACACAAAAAATCTGTTACGCAATGCAAAAAGTAGCCTCAATTGCGTCCCGTGGAACAGGTAATTTCACCAAAAAAGGGCAAATTTCGTTAAAAATTGCAAAATAATGACTAATTTCCGGCAAAATTAACAAAAAAGGCTAATTTTGTCACAAAATTTCACAAAACGGCAGATTTCCTCAAAAGATCGTGAGAAAATGACAAATTTCTTCGAAAAATCGTGATAAAAAGGAAAATTTTGTCTAATGAGTAGCAGAAAACGACAGATTTCGTCAAAAGATTTGCAAAAAAAGGGAAATTTCATTCAAAAATCGCATTAAAACGGAAAATTCTGTGAAAAGTTCCGTTTTTTCACAATATTTTTACGATTTTTTATCAAAACATGCCATTTTCTGCGATCTTTTAACAAAAACTGCTGTTTTTGCGATCTCTTAATAAAATTTGTTGTTTTTTGCGATCTTTTAACAAAAACTGCTGTTTTTGCGATCTCTTAATAAAATTTGACGTTTTTTCAAGATTTTGTAGCAAAATATGCCATTATTTGCGATCTTTTACAAAATTAGCCTTTTTCTTGTGATCTTTTAACAATATCTGCCGTTTTTTTCTCTATCTTTTAACAAAATTTACCTTTTCTTTTTTTCAATTTTTGATGAAATTTGTTTTTTCACAACTTTTTGAACCGCTAGATTCTAGATTCAATTCTATAAAAGTGCCCTTAAAAATGAAGAAGTGCCCTGAAAAATGTAAAAAGTGCCTTTTTCCCAACAGTAGTGCCCTGCCCTTTTTACTTACCCATCATACGTAATATAGGGTAAGTCTTGGAATCGTTTTGAAAATCTGAAAAAATTTTTTGACGGATTTACACGTTTCAGACACTGGAGATTCCGAAAAAAATATTTTTAGAAAAATTTTTTTGCCGTCCGTCCATTTGTGTGTCTGTAACCGCTCTATCTCTCGAACAAATTGAGATAGAGACTTGAAATTTTGTATGTGCTTAGTATGTAAGAATGGACTGAAGCCTATTTAATATCAGTAACCTCGATTATCCAGAACTATTTTTTTCGGACTCTCGAAAAATTCGCTCTAATGAAAGGTATATAAAAATTTTCGAATTTTTTTTATTTTAAGGAGTGGACGTAAAAGGCAATAAATTAACACAAATTCTGCATAAAAAGCGAAGTCGATCGGATAATTAGTTGTCGAGATATTTCTAATCCTGTTTTTCACATTCTTTGATTTTTCATGACCCTGTATTTCATTCAAATTTCAACTCAAAGATATCTTTTAATTGCAAATGAGACACTTAATTTGTTGCAAGAAACCGTTAGTGAATATGATAATTATTTTTAGAGTTATAAAGATGTTTCTTTTATGCAATTCAGTGCTACTTGAATAGTTTGGCGTTTCTAGGGATGAGATTTCCGCTTTTTTGGACACCAGTAAAATCTAAGAGAAAATGCTATATCATTTAATCGAAATATTTTTGCGATTTAACAGAACAACAATTTCTCTAAGATTATACTGGTGTCCAAAAAAAGCTGAATTCTCATCCCTACATTTCATACAATTTATCGAAATTGGTTCATCAGAAATTCATTAATAGGGTATGATTATGTGTTAAAAATACTTAAATATACGTTTATATTTTGTTTTGGAATTGTAATGCATTTTATAAATTGTTTACATATGTTATGTTTTCATATATTATGTTATGCATATCCATGATGGATAAGTATTACGGTGGCCTCCAACGACTAGTTTAAGAAACTCTGGTGTTTCAAATATTCTTTCAGAAAGTTTTAGAATAACAAATGAACATTTACAATAATCATTATAGAAGAAAAATCAAGGTATGAATACTTAAAACTAAATTATTTTTTAATTAAATGAAATTCATATAATTACAAATCTTTGTCATTGATGAATTAATTGTTTTATTGTTTATGAAAATAAAGTTTTTGGACAATTAACAATTGTGCATAATTAATTTACAGTTATTTATATTTATTAATTACTTTAAAACATACGATTCAATTACTTAAAAAAAATTTTTTTTTTGGATGTTTTCGTTTTTGGCTGAAACTAGGAAGCAGGGTTGGCAAGTTTTTGACATGCGACAGTTTTTGACGGTTTTAACCATGGTTTAAACCGTCATGTCAAAAACCTCCTTGTCAAAAATGTCAAAAACAAACCTATATTTATATGTAAATAGAAATATTTATTTACATATATATATCTACCCATATTTATATTTAATAAGTAAAATTTATTTGCTTTTAATAAAGAAAATGTTTCTAAATATGCTGTAGAAAAAATTTAAATTTTTGAAGTAACATATTTTGAATATTAAACAAAACCTTAGATTTTGGAAAACTTATCTTTTGTAATATTATTTATTAAATTTTAATGTGTTATTCAAAATATACAGGGATATATATCATGAAGAAATTTATTTATAACCAATTTTATTCATTGTTTAAAATAACATTAAAGATTAGACAAGTTCTGTAATTGATTAGGAACAGAAAGATGTTCAAAATTGGTTATGTGCTACCATGTGATACGTAGGGCAAATGAATTGAACTAAATCTCTACTTTGATAATTTTCATTTGAATTGATTTCGATTATGTAATCAAATTAACTGGAAGTATTTCATGTATGTTTTATTTTTTAAAATTATGAATTTAATTAGATAATAATAAAAAAACTACATAATATTTTGTGTTTTAGAAGTATTTCATAGATCAGTGTAATATTTTTTCTGTTTTGACTTTTACAATTGTTATTTGGTTTTTCTGAAAAATCAGTAATTCTGAATTTTAAATCGTCAGTCATTTTTTGAATTTAATTCAAAATTTTGAATTCACAATTTTGAATTTAATTTTTTGAATTAATTGTAAGTCATTTTTTGAATTTATAACTAACATAAAAATAATAAAAAATTAACTCCTTTCTATAAATATCTGAGTATCTATTTACAATATTCAACCTATTTATTTACTATGCTGAAAAATTAGCTTATACAAATACTTATGATATTTTTTTCACTGAATACTATAAAATTTTGTTAAATATCTTAAGTATTCAGTTGTTGAATAATTACTTATTGTCTTACCTTGCTATCAAAGTAAACATTATTTGTATTTTTAATACTATTAGCGTGTGTGCTGTGGGGTAAGGAGGCGGAGGCAGGGAGGGGGAATAAAAATGATGTGTCATACATATAATAATAGTCATACATGGCTAATTCCACGCGAAGGTCAACCTGAGAACTGATTTTTAAATTTTAATGGAATTTACTTTCTTTGGTACCAATTGATAGAAAAATATTCAAATCTCATGGAAATATGCCAATTATTATTATTATTTGATATAAATTGTCATTTTACAGTTAATTTTATCAGCTTCACTTACAAATCTAAAAAACATTAATTTTCACTCCAAGTTTGATGATCCTGTGAGTATTCAAGTTTGAATTTTTTTCTTTCTTTTTTTTTGCACCATATATTAACAACCCTTTTCTTTCATACAGACATAAAAATTATCAGTTTATTTTTAAAAAAAATTCTGTATCCTCATAAATGCAACCTCAGGTATGCTTGTCATGTCTGTCACATAAAAACATGAAATTTTTTATTTTGTATAAAATCTACTGGCACAAAAGAAATAAGTGATCATTTTCTCTTTTGTTATACTACAAGTCAATGCTTCATGCAAAATTCGTTTTAAAAAAAATCCATTTTAGTAATTAAATAAAAGTTCAAAAACTGTCATGTCTGTCACATTTGTCATGTCTGTCACAAGGAGTAAGGACTGATTCATGCCTGGTCACAATTAACTTAACTAATATTATTTACAGTGCCAACTCCCTGTAATATTAGTATTAATGCTAACCTCAACCTCACGATAAATATGCTATAATATAAAATATTCAACAATTTAATATTGGAGAGTTTCTTGGAAAATCATAAGGAGTTTAAAGTGCAAGGAATAGAATTCCAATTTGATGGAACTTCCCAACATTTTAAACAGAAGTACGCATTATATTTTATGACATTGAACAAACTTCCAACAGCTTGGCATTCCTCAGCAATATCTCATGGGAAAGGCTGTGTTGAGGGTTTAGGTGGCACCATAAAGTATCGAGTCAGGGAAGCTAGCCACCGCCATGCCAGATGCACACATCCAAGAACCTCTGCTGAATTTGCAGAAGCTGCAAAGACCATTAGTTTAAAGTTTAAACATCAACATACTTTATACTTCAGAACAGAATATTCAAGCAGTTAAAAGCAAGCTTGACAAAAGCTTGGGTAGGAGGTGAAGAAATAAGATCAATTCCCGGAACACAAAATGCTGATTGTTTTATTTCTTGCTCTCCTGGAATAATTTTCAGCAGTCTAACATTTGTATGTGAAAAAGGTTTGGAATTGAATTTCAAAACTAGGAAATGCATTGAGCAAAAACTTTCACCATCTGAGACTATAAGGCCAATTGTACAATGGAAGTGTGGCCAATTGGTGACAGTAAAACATGACAACCTTCAGTTCCTTGGACTTATGCTTGAAATAGTGGAAGGACAGTTATCACATAAAATGCCTAGAGCACATCACTACTAAATGGCTGTATAAATTTGAATCTGACAATCAAGCTGTATGGTACAAAAGTGACACAATATTAGCCCATGCTGAAGCTCCCACATTAGACAAATTCACATGACTTTTACAGGATTGAGAACTAATAAATTCTGAATAATTAATTTATACTGCATAAAAAGTTGATCACAAACTAGAATTAAGAATAATAGAAATCAAAATTCTATTTATTGAACAATAGAGAAAATTTTTTTCAGACATGTCATGTCTGTCACAAAACAGTGTCATGTCTGTCACATTATAAAATATTTTATAAATATTAATTATTTTTTAAATTTATATTTTTCTTTTGATTTAATAAAAGCTAATAGTTATTTTTATTATATAAATTTTTTACGTATTTATATTGTGATAAGTTTTGGAGCTTTTGAGAGTTAATCCAAGTTCACTGCAAAATTGTGTCCATTTTATGTCATGTCTGTCACAGTTAGTTTTTGCCCTCAAAATAATAATAAAAAAAAGTATTTAATATTTTTTTGTGTGTATATTTATAGTTTAGGTCCATATATGTCATTTCATTAAATTTTGTTCCAATAAAATAAAATTTAATATGAATTAATGGTCTGGAAAGCTGTCCAATGTCATGTCTGTCACACATGGAATTAGCCACATATAATAAATAATATGCATTATATTTAAATTCAAATTAACCTACTGGATATTATGCTAAATAAATAAACAAGATATTTAAACATAAATAATTCTGCATGTCCATTTTGAGATAAATTTCTGAGATTTGAAATCTGATTTTTAACTTAATTTTTATCAATTAAAAGTATTTAAAGACCAACTAATTAACCATAATATAATTAAATTTCAACATAATGTATGGCATCTGTTTTTAGTTTTAAAATTTAACAACAAACTCTAGTACACCGCAGTAGATTGTGACTATGGGTTTTTGACAGGTTCTGACAGGTTTTTGACGTTTTAAACCTGTCATGTCAAAAACCCAACCCTGCTAGGAAGGCCGCCTAAATTCGGTTTTGGCTTTAGAAACCTCTACAGGTCGATCTTCAGTATTAAAAAAATCATTAAAATTTTCATTTTTCTTAGTACAATACAGCATAATATAGAAAAAAAAATGTTTTTAACAGTAGGATGCTGCAATCAGTTTCTCAACTTAAATTGGAAGAATGCAAAATACGAAGATTTTTTAAAGTCCTACACTTTAAGATAGTTTAAAAGCATTTCAGCATACTCTTAAATATTTTAGAATAGGGATGCACAACCTGTGGCCCGCGGGCCAAAAGTGGTCTGCGATGAGTTATCGTGTGGCCCACGAACTACGATAATTTACAACTGGAAAAAATTACAATTTTTGTGCTTAAATCGCAAAAAAATTGTAGATTTCGTCAATTTACCACGGCAAAAACAAAATTTCGGTAGTCACTTAAAAATTGCAAATTTCGAAGATCAGGCACGGAAAAATCGCAAATTTCATCGATCAGGTGAGGAAAATAGCGAATTTTGTCGATGTGGCTCAGAAAAATCTCAATTTTCGTTCATCAGGTATGGAAAAATTGCAAATTTTGCCCATGAAGCTCGGAAAAATAGCAATTTTCGCCAATCAGGGACGAAAAAATTTGCAAATTTCGTTTATAAGGCATGAAAAAACCACGAATTTTGCTGTGATGTGCAGAAAAAAAAAATCACGAATTTTATCTTGCAGCGTAAAAAATGAAGATTTCATCAAAGTTATTTTAAAATCTTGTATTTAGTCGTTCCAGCACAGAAGAATTGTGAATTTTATCAATCATGCGAGGAAAAATTGCAAATTTCGTCGATCAACTTTGTAAAAATTGTGAATTTCTTCGATTGGCTTCGTAAAATTCGCGAATTTTAATATCAGGCGCGGTAAGATCATAAATCTTCTTGACCGGCTTCATAAAAATCGCGAATTTTGTTGATGTGGCTCGGAAAAATCGCAATTTTCGTTCATCAGGCAGCGTTCGAAATCCTTGGTGGTCTGCTGGTCCGAGACCACCGATAATTCAATCGGACCATTAATTTGAAAAATTTAGTAGTCAGCAGGACCAGTGCCTTTTTTCAGGCCCTGAGAAAACTTCAACCGATTGCACATAAGATTTTTTTTTGAATTATTAGCGATGCCGTGGACACGCTACAGCGCGTAAATAACTCAAAAAATCGGCGATGGGACACAAAAATAGCTCTTATGCATCCCACGGGACGCGTAATTTCGTTAAAGAATCGCAAAAAATCGACAAATTTCGTTAAAAAAACGCGAAATAACGACTAATTTCCGGCAAATTTGTCAAACAAATCTCGAAAAAATGGCTACTTTCATTCCAAAACCCGAAACAAAAAGCAGATTTCTTTGAAATCGCAAAAAAAGTCAAATTTCACCCAAAAAAAAATCACGAAAAACGGCAGATTTTTCCCCAAAATTGCGAACAATTTTCAGATTTCTTCAAAAAACGACAAACTATCTGAAAATCCCGATAAAACGCAAAATTTGTCAAAAAAAAAAAAATCGCGAAAAACGACAAATTTCACAAAAATATTGCGAAAAAACTCACAAACTTTGTTAAAAAAGTGCTAAATAACGACTTTCCGGCAAATATCGTCAAAAAATTCGAGAAAAAATGGCTAATTTTATCCTAAAACGCAAAAAAACGGCAGATTTCTTCAAAAGATCGCGAAAAAACGGCAAATTTATCTTAAAATCGCGAAAAAACTGCAAATTTTGTCAAAAAATATTGTGAAAAACTGAATATTTCATCAATAAAAACAAGATTTCGTCAAAATAACGCGAAAAAATGGAAATTTCGACAAAAAAGCACAAAAAAAATAAATAAGTGAATGCCGGGAGAGAATTTTTCTGTTTTAAAAACTAATTTTCCTGCTTCAAAATTGTTGTTGCTGCTCCAAAAACTGATTTTCCTGCTTCCCAATCGATTTTTTATTGCTCCAAATCTTTCTGAGTGAATGTGACTCCTGAAAGCACCATTTCATTAAGCAAAGTACCTATTTACTCAACAAAAATATTCCTTTTTTCAGCAAAAATGTCTTTTTCAATAAACCTGTCTTGCCCCATTTTAAAAGAAATGCAAACAATAGTGATACTTGTTATCTTCTGCGCTTAAATAAGCATTATTTTATAATTAAATTTGTATCTTGCACATTTATTCTTTAAAAAGTACAGAAAATTTACTCTAAGTGTTAAAATTATTTAATAGAATTTTATGTAGCGGACCAGTGATGATGTCTGCGGACCAGTAAATTCTCATGCTTACCAGGGGTGCAGAAAATGTTTCTACCCCCAAAATTTCTCCCAATCCACATGAAAATTTCTCCCATATTTTTCGATATGTTATAGGTAAATGCTGTATTACCGCAGGTATTGGAAATTTATTTTTAAAATATTTTTTAACTTATGTGCGAGTATATATGACAGGTTGATTCTGAATAAAAAAAAAAAAACAAATTCTAAACCTCACAGCAAATTTTTTGAAATATTACAGCAGAATAGGGGAATGTGATCCTCTCCCAGCATTAACTATGTTTTTTTCGTGGCCCGTTACGAAATTTGCGATCTTTCAACGAAATCCTTAAATTTTAGCGATCTTTTGATTAAATTTGTAGGGTTTTTTTTTGCAATCTTTGGACGAATTTTGTTTTTATTTCAGCTTCCTTTTGATGAAATTTGCGACTTTTTGCGATCTTTTAATGAAATTTGCGGCTCTTTTGCACCTTTTGACAAAATTCGCGGTTGTTTTGCAATTTTTTGATAAGACGTGGGATTTTTTGTCATCTTTTGACAAAATTTGCATTTTTTCTGCAAATTTTCGACGAAATTTGTGGTTGTTTAGGGATTTTTTGACAATATTTGGGATTTTTGCGATATGACAAAATTTGCATTCATTTCGCGAATTTTTGATTAAACCTGCATTTATTTTGCGATTTCTTGATGAAACCTAATTTATTTAGCGATCTTTTGACAAAATTCGTGGTTTTTTCGTGATCTCTTGAAAAAGTTGCAGTTGTTTCACGATTTTTTGACAAAATTTGGGGTTCTTTTGCGATCTTTTGATAAAATTTGCAGTTGTTTCTTGATTTTTTGACAAAGATTTTGCGATCTTTTGACAAGATTTGCGGTTTTTCTGTATTTTTGACAAAATGTGCGTTAATTTTGCGATCTTTTGGCTAAAATTGCAGTTCTTTTGTGGAGTTTTGACGAAACTTGAAGTTCGTTCACGAATTTTTGATAAAATTTGCTGCTTTAGCTGCAATCTTTTGACAAAGTTTGCGTTCATTTCGCAATCTTTTGACAAAGTTTGTGTTTATTTCACATTTTTTGACAAAGTTTTCATTCATTTCGCGATCTTTTGAAGAAGCTTCCAGTTATTTAGCAATCTGTTGACGAAATTTGCAGTTATTGTGCGATTTTGTGATGAAAATCGTTTTTTTCCGTAATTCTTAGACAAAATTCGCGGTATTTTCATGTCCGAATTTTCAAATTAATAACGGATTTTTATGGGGAGGGGAGGGAGGGACCGAATGCTTTAAATTTTTGGAAAATTCAGAGTCAAATAACCTCTGATATACGGTACATTCTGAAATCGATTTTGTGAAGGTCGTTATTCATATCGTTTTGTTTGTAGTGAAATTTTTCTATCTCGTGTAAATATGGAATTTGTTACTAAAACGAAATTATTTGTAATTTGTATATATCTGTGCGAAATTTCCCCAGGTGGTTAAAGTTTTCCCCGATCCTGGATCGCCAGATCGGATATATTCTGCATCCCTGATGCTTACTGGTCCTTGGGACCAGTGACTTTTTTTAGGAATTCTAACGCTGTCAGGTATGGAAAAATTGCAAATTTTGCCTATGAAGCTCAGAAAAATAGCAATTTTTGCTAATCAGGGGCGAAAAAATTTGCAAATTTCGTTTATAAGGCACGGAAAAACTGCGAATTTTGCTGTGATGCGCAGAAAAAAAAATCACGAATTTCATCTTGTCGCGTAAAAAATAAAGATTTCATCAAAGTTATTTAAAAAAGTGAATTTAGTCGTTCCCGCACAGAAGAATCGTGAATTTTATCAATCGGCTTTGTAAAAACTGTGAAATTTGTCAATCATGGGAAGAAAAACCGTGAATTTCGTCGATCAGATTCTTAAAATTTGTGAATTTCGTCCATCAGCTTTGTTAAAGTTGCACATCTCGTCGATTGGCTTCGTAAAAATCTTGAATTTTGCCGATCGACTTTGTAAAAATTGCCAATTTTATTAGTTAGGCACGAAAAATTGTGGATTTGTAAAAATCGCGAATTTTGTGAATCTTTCATAAAAAAAATGCAAATTTTGCCAATCATCCGAAGAAAAATCACAAATGCCATCGATCAGCTCTGTAAAAGTCATGAATTTTGTCGATTGGCTTCGTAAAAATCGCAAACTTTGCCGATCATGCAAAGAAAAATCACTAATTTCTTTGATCGGCTTAATAGAATTAGGGATGGGACGAATAGTGATTTGGCCGAATAGCCGAATACCGAATATTCGGCCGGCCGAATAGTAAATTTTTTTTCCAATAAAGAAAATAAATTTTGATTATATATAATTTAAAAAATAGGAACTCATTAATAATTATTACTCTTAAATGTGCTTTTAAATGTATTTTTAAAATTAAAAAACTTATTTTAACACAAAATAATATGAAATTGCATTATATCCTTTATTCTATTGTACATCAAATTGATTTTCAGTAAGTCAAGATGAAAAAATATTTCCATTAAAATATGAAGAATGTACTTCACTTTTACTATCAATTGATACTTGTATCCAAAATCAATAATATTCTTAATCTCTATCTGAGAACTCACAAGGACATATTTTCTGAAATAACCTTTAATGAAGTAAATTTGGTCATTTAGAGTTTGTGTCCCTAGTGATAAGCAAATTTGTAAGAATGAGACTGTTCTGAAATCAGATGCCAAGCTTTAAATTACAAATTACGTTAAAGTAAAGGGCAAAATAAGCACTAGCCACCGGCCACAGGGCTAGTAAATGAGAAAAAGTGGCCAGTGAAAAATTGTCTATCAGCGGTCACCTTGTGGCCACTTTTTTACAAAAAGAGAATACAATTTACTTATATTTCATCAATAATTCTACTTTTTTAGGTTCCAATATATTTATATTAACATATTCATTTGTGCTATTCAGTCATACATTAATACTTATAGAAATTTTAATTGCTTAGTACTTAGCAATTTTAAAGCGTAGCTTTTTAAATTAAAAAGTGGCTACTAGTTTGAACATAGTGGCCACTTGAAAAATTAGTCTTACTGGCCAGTGGCCGCTAAAGAAATTTCCCAATTTAGCCCTATATGTTAAAGCAAAAGGTTATGCTTAAAGTAGAATGCATATGTTAAAATCTTTGACATTTGAATCGGCACATACAATATTCAACTTCAATATTCCACATATTCAACAAGCATTAAAAAGATAAACAGAAATTGATAACAACATGAAGGAAGGAAGATTAAATTAAAAATATATACATAATAATGTTACATGTTTAAGTCAGTAATTATGCAAATAATTATTTAAAAGTGAAAATTATAGAATGAAAAAATTATATTGTTGAGTATTTAGAATTTACATTAAAATATTTATAAAACCATCTTCATAAAGTCATCTAATGTGTATCGAGTTTGACACCAGTTCTGCTTTCAGATGTACCGTTGTATTTGGAATGGTGATATATTTAATTTTGAAAATGAATCTTCATTAACACACCTAGTAAATAAATTTTTTCATTTCTTATTTTATAGAAAATAAATTATGAATTTCATAAAAGCCTTTTTTATATGTGCATGGAATTTGCAGACATTAATAAATATTCGAATGTTTTAGAATAAGGCAGTATTTTTATATTTTGAATTGTAATATATCATTCTCTAATGATGACATTTCCCATACAATTAAATCTCCAACTTGGGCAGCATTTTCTAGAATATCACTAACCTTTATAGGAAATACAGAAAGGCTGTATATTTTTTAGTATCTGAATAACTCTATATTTTGTAAGTAAGAGTGAGAATGACTTCATAAATGAAATAGCCAATTTGGATTAGAGGAAAAAAGAATTGCAAGAATGAAATTCTTTAAATCCGAAATTTATTTGGCAAGATATCTTTCACTATTCGGCTAAATTTTAGCAATATTCGGCAAGATATCTCTAAATATTGGGCCGAAGTATTCGGTCAACAAGCCTTCAATATTCGGCCAACCGAATATTCGGCAAAAAGGCCGAATACCGAATATTCGTCCCATCTCTAAGAAATCACGATTTTCCTTGATCGGCTTAGTAAAAATTTGTGCATTTTGTCTATTGGCTTCGTAGAAATCACTAATATTGATCAGGTGCGGTAAAAGAGGAAAGTTTGTTGATCAGATTCTTAAAAATCCCGAAATTTGTCGATCATAGGAAGAAAAACTGCGAATTTTGTCGATCAGATTCTTAAAAATCGTGAATTTCGTCCATCAGCTTTATTAAAGTCGCACATCTCGTCGATAGGCTTCGTAAAAATCACGAATTTTTCCGATTGACTTTGTAAAAATTGCCAATTTTATTAGTTAGGTGCGAAAAACTGAATTTTCTTGATCGGCTTTGTAAAAATCTAGAAATTTTGCAAATATGTTTCAAAAACGTGAATTTTGCCAATCATCCGAAGAACAATCGCAAATGTGATTGATCAGCTTCAGCTTTGTAAAAAGTCGCGCATGTCAATTGGCTTCATAAAAATCGACAAACTTTGTCGATCATGCGAAGAAAAATCACGAATTCCTTCGATCGGCTTAATAGAAATCACAATTTTCCTTGATCGGCTTGGTAAAAATCGCAAATTTCTTCGATCGGTTTCATGAAAGTGAATTTTGTTGATCAAGTGCAGAAAAATCGTGAATTTTGTTGATCCGTTTCATAAGAAATGCAAATTTTGTTGATTAGGCGAAGAAAGATCATGAATTTTGTTAACTGCTTCGTAAAACATGCAAATTTTGTTGATCAGGCACAGAAAAATTAATTTCATTGAACAGGCACTTAAAAATCTTGTTGATTGGCTCTTTCTCTCTCTATCGTTCATAAATTTCATTTTTATTTTCAGGACCAGCCACTTATGTTTGTTTTCTAACATTTTTAATACAGTAGACTCCCTCAAATCCGCAAACCTCTAAAATCCACACATATTTTATGGATGTAAACAATGAAACTTTCAGTTTGGATATTGGGACAAAATTTGATTTTTTTAGTTTTGTATCAATTCCGTATATATTTTAATTCGTAATTTTCTTAATAATACTCTATTCATGTTTTTTTCATTAAGGAAGAATGAATTTTTTTGGAAAAAATTCAAGATATTGCTGATATCACTGGTAATCAGAATCTTCTTACCAAATATATTTATGCATTAATCAAGATATTTTGGTTATTAAGCCAGACTAAGCTTTAAAAAAATCTCCTTAGTTTATAATTTTTTTGTGAATTAATAATGTGCTTTTATAAGGCAAGTTTTGTTGAATAATTTTGGAAAAATACATTTAATCTTTATAATGAATATTTAATCATACAGTATTGATTATTAACTTGACCTTTGCTATTAGTACTTTAATCCTTTTAAAAATTATCTGTATTTTTATTATATTAGTTTATTACTTATTTAATATTTTATTATATTGTAAGCATTCATTATAGTCCTGATTGCTCTATTAATTGCACTCAAATTACTGTTTGAAAAATGTAAACAAAGCAACGACCAGAAATCCGCAAAATTCTAAAATCTGCACAACCTCTGGTCCCAAGCTGTGCGGATTTGAGGGAGTCTACTGTAATACAAATTTTACTCTCCTGAATAAAGTCCAGGAATATTATTACATAATGAATTCTTTTACACATTTTCTGCTTCCTGATTAGTTTATTAAGTGTCAAAAACAATCCAGATTTATAACACATGCAAGGGAGAATTTAAAAAAAAAAATCTAAAAGCTAAATGTTTATTAATCAGTTTATTATGAACAAAAAACATAAACGTTACCCATTTTGACACATTTATCCTAGTATTATATTTAATCACTGAAAAAGAATTGCTTCATTTAAACATCTTAATTTTCTTAGAGTAGGTTCTTTAAAATCCCAAAATGAAAAGTTGAATATTTAACAAGTGAATATTAAATAACACAATACAGAAAAATATTTATCTGAAGCCATACATTTTTTTAAATCATTATAAATGTTACATTAAAGTAGTGCAGAAATTTCTAGATATCACTATCAATAAGAAATCTATTTCTCTTACACCCACTAAAGGTTGAATAAGTACAAGTTTTAATATTAAATATAAAGATCAAAGAACACTACACTAGAATAAGATATTAAACACCAATGCATATGCGGAAATAACAGATTACGAGCGAGTACTACGTCAACCAGGAGATTAATATAACACTTCTTTTTATGTATTATAACAATTTAACATAAAGAAAATGAAAAAAAAAAAGTTTATGTACATGGACGTATGGATAATTATTTACATGATTGCAAAATCTATCAGCACGCAACCCTAAGCAAATGTTAAACGTGGCGATTAGCCCGTAAAATTTTATAAATTAACACAAATATTCAAAAGACCTTTCTATATCTAATCAATTTCATGCATCAAAAAGACGATTAAGAAACATTTTACATTTATGCAATATTCAACATTATCATATTAACCAGTCAACAACGCATGCACAAACATGTCTAAGCCTAAACTCCGCATGGTATTCATGATAAAATTATATCGCTAGCCAAGAAATTTAAATATTTTTAAAAAGATACATTTTAAGAAAATAATAGATAATAATATAAATAATAATGAAATTTTCCAAAATGGAATTTTTTTTCGTGATCGTAGAAAAACCGCCTAGCAACATACATTTAATAAACTGCTTC
Organism: Maratus speculifer; assembly: GCA_964019185.1. Classification (NCBI taxonomy): domain Eukaryota; kingdom Metazoa; phylum Arthropoda; class Arachnida; order Araneae; family Salticidae; genus Maratus; species Maratus speculifer. The sequence goes on from OZ025303.1 coordinate 180,797,612, forward strand.
AAAACATTGATTCGGACACATAAAAATACAATGAAACAGAAAACAAATACTTACCACAGTAAAAGTTAGTTCTACTAATTAACAATTAGCTTTATTTTGTTGTAAAAAGCATCGAAAAGAACGCCGCCACGACACGTGAAGAAAAAGACTGCAAATTCCCAACAACGGATCGGTCATACCGGGAATGAACTTTTCTTCGAGTTATTTGTAAATAATAAACAACTGGATTCAAGATATTTAAAGCGATTTAAGCGCTCGAATACGCTATCTTGTGGAGAAAAGATGTAACTTCTCCATTCAGGATAACGCTGCGTGAGCTCATTGCATTATATGCATTTTTAATTTGTTCAGAATAATTATTCTTTTGTACAATGTCAGATTTCCTGTGACATTTGTGTTCTGTCTTATATGACGAAATAAATATTATACGAATTTGAATATCTAAAACTTTAAAAAAAACATTTATAATAAAGAATTGTTTCAATGGGACTTTAACATTAGTTAAAGGAGTTAAAGGGAAATTAAAGGGACAGTTATCCTGTATCGAAGGCTGCAAGCAGCGCCTCTATCGGCTGTTTTAGTTCCCAATCCTCAAGAGGAAAAATATCTCTGTTTATATTTACTTGAATCCACACTGTTTAAAAAATATCGTGCTAAATTTTACTGTTTTAAAAGATTGTCATTCTTTTTAGGTAGCATTTTTAAATTAGGAGAAGGAAAACACAATGATAAACCTACACTGTTAAAAATTTGAAACTTTTGCTGCATCGTCAGTCGATCGCTTTTTTTTACAGTGTACGGTATACCTGCCACTATGTTTTTGCTAGTATTAATCCACGTATAAAAATGATCCATTCCGTGTGACGTTCTTAACGTTATGAACTGGCTTTGTACGTCTTTGGTCGTAGCAATAAAAAAGGGATTCACTCACTGTAAAAAATTTGACCCTTTTGCTGCATCGTCACTCTACCACTTTTATAGAAAACGATTACTTTTATAGAAAACGATTACTTCAGCATTACTGCATCGTCACTCAATCGCTTTTATGGAATACTTCTATTTTCTCCAATGAGAATGCACCTTAATACAGTGAAGTAAACGTTTTCGTTAAAAGCGATGGAATGACGATACAGCAAAAGTTTCAAATTTTTAACAGTGTAAACCTACACTTAAAAAAAATCATGAAAAATTACACCTGACTTTAAAGACTATCTATTTTCTGACCAATGAGAACGATTCAAGACGCTTATGTAGCCCTCTCATTGGTCAGAAAATATATAACCTTCAAAACCAGACACAATTTTTCAGATTATTTTTAACAGTGTGTAATATATTTAACATTATTAAAAATCAATAATTAATTAAATTAATAATACTTTTCATAATTCAAAAGACAGACAGCAAAAATTCGTCGAAACATATTTATCCAAAATTTTTATATCGACTGTTGCCAAATCATAGTTAAAACTTACAGTAAGCACGTGTTCCCATAAATATCATATTACATAACACTCTCCCCCTTAAAAAATTCTTGTTTTACAAACCAGGCATTCATTTACAAAACTATAAATTTAATCGATTTGGTGGTCTTATGATCCTTTTGGGTCGTGGAGTTTTATGTAGCTGGGAATTCGGAGTTTTATGACAGTCCAGAGTTCTTTTAGGTGTTTTAACAGCTCTTGTTGAAATCTGTTCTTTCTCTACTGCCTCAGTTGTCTCTATTGCCATTTTTGAGATGTAGTCTCATCCTTCATTGTACCAGATGAATCGGGATCTATTTTTGTATTAGAATCAGTAGTTGTCACTGATGATCCCCTTGCATAATCCAATGGCACACTGTGAGGCACAGGGATTTCAGGAATTTGAAGTGTGCACTTTCTTAAATGATCCTCATGCACAAAACGCACTTGACCATTTACACGTACCAGATAGGTATTTTCACTAATTTTCTTCGTGATGATACCAGGAAACCATTTAATCTCCTTGTTTCTGGTGGATTTTACAAGAACATTTTCCATAAGATCAAAATGTCTTTTACTGGCAGTAGAACGAGACCTTTGATTCTCTTGATAGCTCTTTTCCTTCATAATGTGATCACTTCTGAGCTTTGTCATCTTGGTTTGTGGTGTAAATTTGAAACTAAGCTCAGCAGGTGTCTTCTGTGTAACTGATGAAGGCGTATTTCGATAGGCAAACAGTATGCAGTCTAACCTATGATGAAAACTATCATAAACTCTGTCGGAAAACTTGTGTTTCTTCAACATGTTTTTAACAATATTAACAGATTTCTCAGCTGCTCCATTAGAATTTGGATGAAATGTGGGTGAATTTCTTAGGATAATACCATTTGACTTAAAAAATTTTACAAATTCTTCGGATTTAAACTGTTTAGCATTATGAGATACAACTTCACTTGGTAATCCGAAAGTGGCAAATATTTGTCGAAGCTTGTGTATTGTAGATTTAGAATCTGTGTTAGAAACAAGCGCTACTTCAATCCACTTTGAATAAGAATCTTTAACAATCAACATGTTGTGATTTTCATATTCTGCATAATCGATGTGGATCCTTTCAAATGGTTTTCCTGTTAGAGGCCAGTTATTTAATGGAACTCTGGGTGCACTTGGCCTGGTCATTTGACATGGGACACATTTGTTTACATAAGATTCAATCTCTGCATCTATTTTTGGAAACCAGAAGTATCCTCGAGCAAGATGTTTCATTCGCACTATTCCAGGGTGTTCAGTATGTAAAAGTTGAAGAACTTTTTCTCTTAAGCATTTTGGACTAACTAAGTTTTTTGCTCTTAGTAGACAATTATTTTCGATGCTCAACTCATTTCTGACTTTGTAGTATTCCTGCAAAGAATTTGGAACAACTGATGGCCAACCAAATTTGTTGTAGGTTATTGCTTTACTGACATCGCAATCAATTGCACTCGCTTTTTCAATATCCTTAGTTGTCAGATCCTCAAATTCTGCGAAATAACATACAAATTCATGAGCACGTCTGTCAACTGGTTCATTATCTTCACAAGGGAGGCGAGAAAGAGCTCAGCTAGCAGTAGATCATTCCCTTTTTTGTACTTCATAATGTAGTCATAGCTGGATAAAATCAATGTCCATCTCTGCATCCTTGAATTAGCCATTTCCGGAACAGGTTTATCATGTCCCAGTAAGGTCAACAAAGGCTTTGAATCAGTTTCAATGATAAATTTTCTTCCTTGTAAATATTTATTGAAACGTTTAAGGCCAAAAATAATAGCTAAAGCTTCCTTGTGTACTTGAGCATAGTTTCTTTCTGCTTTGTTAAGGGTCTTCGATGCAAAAAATATTGGTCTCAATAAACCAGGTGAAAATTCATGGCATAAAACTGCTCCAAGACCATACTCAGATGAATCACATTGTAGAACTATGGGCTTTGTTACGCCATAATGTACCAAAACATTATGTTTATCTAGCAAAGTCTTGCTTTTTTCAAAAGCATCAATACATTCTTTGTTGAAATTCCACTTTGAATCTTTCTCCAATAATTTGTATAAAGGTTTCAGCTTTGAAGCTAAATTGGGCATAAAATGCTGATAATAGCCTAGAAGCCCTAGATAACTTTTCAATTCTGTCACATTGCTAGGTAACTTTGTATTTGAAATATCATTACATTTTTCCTTAAGCGGATGTATGCCTTCAGGATCTTTAATATGACCCAGAACTTTAATTGTATCCTTGAAAAATTCGCACTTCTGAATATTTATTTTCACATTGTAATAGTTTAGTTTTTGTAGCACCAGCTCTGTTCTATGTTTACATTCTTCCTTGGTACTTGCACGTATAAATAAATCATCAATGTAGCAATCATTAAATGAAAAATTCTTTAGAATTTCATCCATTTTTTGCTGAAACAAGAAAGATGCTGATTTGATACCAAAAGGTAGTTTCGTATAACGTAGTAAACCCCTTGGTGTATTCAGCGTCAGCAACTCTTGAGACTCAGGAGCTATAGGTAATTGATGGAACACCATTGATAAGTCAATTTTTGAAAAATACTTTCCAGATCCGATATTTGTTAGAATATCTTCTTGAGATAGAAGTGGATAAAATTGATTTTCACAAAATTTATTAACTGTTACTGAAAAATCTCCAGAAATTCTAACAGATCTTTTGCCTTCGCTGTTTATTTTGGGTACTGGAACTATGGGGGTTGCCCATTTAGAATGACTTACAGGTACTAATACACCTTTTTGAACTAGGGAATCCAATTCTTGATTTACCAATTGTCTTATGGCATATGGAATTGGCCTAGATTTACAGAAAACTGGTACAGTACCTTCTTTCATGGCTATATTTACTGGTTTACTTAATATTCCACTTGAATCGCTGGAATTAAAACAGTTGGGAAATTTAGCATAATAATATTGCAAAATATCATCTTGAGAGAAATCCACTTTATTCTTTAACTCTTCTGAATTTCGTTCAGTTGTACTTTTAATTTCATTATTGACATTTGCAATATGGTCATTTATCATTTTATTGAGATCGATGCCAATCTGGTGAATCCAATAACGACCCAAGAGTGTAGGTCTATTTGATGCTTCAATAACAACTAATGGAAGCGATGATTTCTTTCCTTGAAATGTCACAGGCACTTTAAATCTTCCAATAATTTTTAACATTTGACCTGAATAAGAACATAAAGTTGGAATTTCCAATTTTTCAAGTGTACCTAACTTTAAATTATCAAATTTGTCTTTAGACATAATTGAATGTGCACTACCTGAATCTATTTGCATGTCAACTGGAGTATCACCTATTAAAATATTAACTAGGTAAGGTTTCGGAATCTCATCTGTAACAGCTGCGCTTTCGGTTACTGTGGTTATGTACATTTCATCAGTTGCCTCATCCAGAAAGTTTGTTGTTGAAGTTTTACAAACACTGGATATGTGCCCTTGGCAGTGACACTTATAACAAGTCGCATTTTTAAAAAAACATTCACCTCTCTGCTTCTTTCCACAATGTTTACAATTTTTTAAATTCTTGTCAATCTTATGTTTAATTTCGGGTTTACCAGCATATCCACTTTTCTTATCTTTACTTTTGATGCCTGGAATTTGGAAATTTTTATTTTGAACAGGAGCTTCTTTATTAAATATTTTATCACTCCTTGAAATTTTGAGAACGTTATCTTCCCTAATTTTAAAAATTTTGGCTTCTTTACTAGCCGTTTCCATTGCAAGCGCAATCTCACTTGCCCTATTGAAGTCAAGTTTAGTTTCACTTAACAATCTATTCTGAATTTGTTGGTCTGTCAAACCACAAACTAATTGACCACTAGCACGGGGCGGAGTTTCCAATGTTTCCCACAAGCGTTGCGGTATTTGATTGGCTTTTGGTGAACGCTTGTGGGATAAATAGAGAAGCTGATTAGCTGAAATCTGTTGTGACGTTCTTTGACGTCAGAAATGCTAGTGGTCCATTTATCACGGATTGCATCATCTAGAAAATTTCCAAAAGAACACTTACTTGCTGCCTCTTTGATCCTTACAATAAATGTTGCAACATCCTCTGCATTTTGCTTTAAGTTGTAAAATCGGAATCTTTGCATAATTACCGATGACTGTGGTGAGAAGTGATTGGTTAATACTTTGATGATTTCAGTATAAGAAATGTCTTTTAAATTTTTAGGTTGAACAAGGTTTCTTAATGTAGAGAACACCTTTTTTCCGACACAAGTCAACAAAGTAGCCCGTTTATCACTATCATTTTTAATTCTATTTGCTTCAAAATAAAATTCAATTTGAAGTAGATATTCTTCAAAACTGTCATTTTCATTATAAGCTGGCATTCTACCAGTATGAGAATGATACTTGTCACTTTCAGATTTCTGCATTATCAAACATACGTCAGATCTTCGTAAGTCAAGAAACGAAGCTCTAATAACACGGAAATATAAGTTTGATATAGCTAGAAACTTAATTTACGTTCGTCGCCAAATGTAATATATTTAAGCATTATTAAAAATCAATAATTAATTAAATTAATACAGTAGAACCCCGCAAATCTGGACCCCGATAATCCGGATCTCCGCATAATCCGGATCGATTTGGTCATTTTTTTCCAAGCTTGAGAAACATTTTTGCTGATTTCTATAACACTAACTTGTTTCATCGTCATATTTTGAATTAAAAAAAACTTTTTCTGAAATCTTTTCGACTTTTTTATTAAAAAGTAAACATTTTTCTGTCTGTAAATATTCAATAAGTTTAACATAAAAGTGATTTTGTGTAAGTATGCTTAATTTTATTTCATTTTTTTTCTAAGTCTCCGGATAATCCGGATTTTCGATAATCCGGATTGGGTCTGGTCCCAATTAATCCGAATTATCGGGGTTTTACTGTAATACTTTTCATAATTCAAAAGATAGACAGCAAAAATTCGTCGAAACATGTTTATTCAAAATTTTTATATCGACTGTTGCCAAATCATAGTTAAAACTTATAGTAAGCACGTGTTGCCATAAATATCATATTACATAACACAGTACATACACTGTAAAAGATTTGACTCTTTTGCTGCATCGTCGCTTTTATAGGATATTTCTCTTTTGACCCATGAGAATGCTCTATAATAGCCTGAAGTAATCGTTTTCTATAAAAGTGGTAGAGTGACGATGCAGCAAAAGGGTCAAATTTTTTACAGTGAATCTTTTTTTTTTATTGCTACGACCAAAGATGTACAAGGCCAGTTCATAACTTTAAGAACGTCACACGGAATGGATCATTTTTATACGTGGATTAATACTAGCAAAAATATAGTGACAGGTATACCGTACACTGTAAAAAAAAATGACAATTTGATGCATCATAACTCCACGACTTTTAAAGAATATCTTTCTTTTAACCCATGAGAATACTCCATAACAGGCTAAAGTAATCGTTTTCTATAAAGGCGGTGGAGTGACAATGTAGCAAAAGGGTCAAATTTTTTACAGTGTGGTATACCTTCTGGATTTTTTAAGGAACATCGTGTACTTTCTGTTTCTCAAGAAAGCTATAGTATATACACTCTACACTGTAAAAAATTCGACACTTTTGCTGTATATTCCACTGCTTTTTTAACCCTTTAAGTGGCCTAACCGTGTTTTCCGTCATGTAGTTTTTGGATTCAAAGGTTTATGTAACTCAAAATTGACATTAATGTTATTTATTTAAATGTATAAGAAAAATAAATATCTAAGGATATAAAATACTATAAAAATATTCAATATTAAACTTACTTAAAGTGTAATATTAATTTATGTATTAGCGCAGTGGCCATGCCACGTTGTACACACAGTACAAACGACTCGACGAACGAACAACTACTAACAGCAACTCTACTGCGTTGCCATATGCACAAGTCATCTTTAATTATGAGAAAAAAACATGGATAATGTACAAACAAATAATATTCTTGATTATTAAAATAGTAGGACAAGTAAAAATTAAAATATTAAACTTAACACTCCCTCCAATTCATACTTGTCAATAAAAATTAAAAAAAATTAATTAACACTTAACAAGGCATATTAAAAAAAATAACACTTAGCAAGGCAGATTATCAAGAAAAAAAAATAACACTTAGCAAGACAGTTTATCAGAGTTCTTAGTTTTTCAAATTTGTCTCTGGGCAAAGCCTTTGTAAACATATCGGCCAATTGTTCATTACTATTCACATAATCAATATTCACAGTTTTATCCTGGTACTTTTCACGGATGAAGTGGTACCGAATGTCAATGTGCTTTGCACGTTTATGATACACTGGATTTTTGATTAATTTTATGGCACTCTGATTATCAATATGCAAAGTGACATTTTTTTCACAAAATGATATTTCATCTATATCACATAACAGCTGGCGGAGCCATATCACTTCTATCACTGCTGTTGACGCTGCAGTATATTCTGATTCTGTGGTTGATCTTGACGCTGAAGTTTGCCTACTAGTGTTCCATGTGATGGCACCACTTGACAACATGAAAACATATCTAGTGGTGGACCTTCTGGTGTCCAAGTCACCAGCAAAATCTGCATCAGAATAAGCCACAAGATAAGAATTTTATGATTCGGCTACATACTGGATACCATGACACTGAGTTCCTTTCAAGTACTTCATTATTCTTTTGACGGCATTCCAATGTACTTGACTGTAGTTGTTTTGGAACCTACTTACAAGGTTTACAGCATATGTGATATCCGGACGGGTGATAGAAGAAAGAAATAATAATGATCCAACAGCTTCACGATATGGTACACTATTTTCTTCTAAATTTATGTCTGGTTCAGATGACAGAATTACATAGGGATCTGCTGGAACACTAACTGGATTACAATCTTCAAGATTGAATTGTCTTAAAATTTTCTTAATGTAAGCTTGTGAATGGATGAAAATTGAACCATCTGTATTTTGGTTAATCTCAATTCCAACAAAACAATTTGATTTACAAATAGTGGCTTCAAAGTTCTTGTTCATATTTTTCATGATGTCATTTAAAATTTCTTCATCTTCACATAATAAGAGAACATCATCAACATACAAAATAAGAAGAACTTACCTACCTTGGAAAACACCATGGAATAAGCAAGGGTCAGCCACACTTTGATTGAATCCATAATTTAATAAGAAATCTGAAAACTTCTGGTTCCAACATCTTGACGACTGTTTTAGGCCATATAAGGATTTTCTTAACTTACATACAAGGTCTGGAACAATAGGTATACCTGGAGGAGGTTGCATATATATTTCTTCTTCAATGTCACCATGCAGAAGAGCTGTTTTTATGTCACACTGCAATATTTTTAACTTCTTTTGAGCAGCAATTGCCAAGATCACTCGTATGGTATCATATCTAGTTGTTGGTGAGAATGTTTCATTGAAATCAATTCCCTCCACTTGTGCGTATCCTTTTGCACACAGGCGAGCCTTAAAACGCTCAATATTTCCATTTGGTAAATACTTTATGTTGAACACCCACTTTGATCCAATTACATTCTTCCCTTCTGGACATTCTACCAACTGCCAGGTGTTGTTTTTCTGTAATGATTCGAGTTCATCTCTTATTGCATCTCTCCATTCCTTCGATTGATGGGAGTTAATTGCCTCTTCATATGTTTTTGGAATTTCAGCAACATTTGCATCATAACGTCTAGGAATTCTTATATTTTCTCTCGGTCTAAGACTGTAAGAGGAAGTTTCATCATCTGGGTTCTGCGAAGCATTAAGTATATCATTTTCACTCATCATTTGGTCGGTTTCAGTTTCTGACTCGCTGGTAATATCTTGGTATTCAGAGCTAGTTATTGAAACTGACTGTTTCTTTTGCGAGTGAATCTCTGGTGCATATGAGCTTTCATTAAATGTAACATTTCTGGAAATTTTTATTGTTTTTGATGTAGGATCAAACAGCCGGTAATTTGTTGAATCTCTTTCATAGCCAACAAAAATTGTTTTTATACTTTTGGGCTGCAATTTCTTTCGCAATGGGTCAGGTACATGCATATAAGCTTCTGAGCCAAAAGTTCTCAAATACTTAAGGGATTTCTGCTTTCCTGTCCACAGTTCTTATTGAGTGGATCCAGGTGATTGACTTGTCGGTACATTATTTAGGATATGCACAGCTGTGTTAACTGCTTCAGCCCATAAAAACAATGGTAAATTCTTGCTGTACAGCAGTGATCGAGCACTTTCCATAATTGTTCTTATATTTCTCTCCGCTTTTCCATTCTGTTCAGGAGTGTAAGGAGCTCTAGGCTAAAGTTCAATACCTTTTCTATGCAGAAAGTCTTTTAAATCATGATTTATGAATTCTCTGCCATTATCCACTCTAAGGGCTTTCACTGTTGTTGAATGTTTGTTTTCACACAGAGACACAAACTTCTTGAAATGTTCAAAGGTATCACACTTATGTTTCAAAAATGCAACAGAAACATAACCACTAAAATCATCTTTGAAGATAGCAAAATAATTGGCACCACCTAGTGATGATGTTGACATTGGACCACACAAATCACTGTAAATTAATTCACCAGGCTTGCTGGATTTGTATTTTCTACTGCTAAACGAAAGTTTATGTTGTTTGCCATATTGGCAGCCTTCGCAAAGGAATTTATCAGCACCTGAAAAATCAATCTTATCAATAATTCCTTTTTCGCTTAACTCTCTTAGGGCCTTGAGATTAATCATTAATATGACCCATTCGCTCGTGCCATAACTTAATACTATCAGTAGCAGCTGCATTAGCTTCAATGGGTTTTAACGTTTTGAATAGCATCTCATATAAGTTGTTTGAAGTACGAACAGCTGAGGCAATAAGGTTATCATCACAATTATAAATTTTAGCACTATCACCAGTTTTGATAATTTTCATTCCCTTATTTGCTACAGTTCCTTCAGAAAATAAATTTTTTCTTTAAACCTGGCACATACAGTACATTTGTCATTAAACCTTCAATCCAGGTATTGTTTTTGAATTTCAAAATTCTTACCTCCCACTTCCTTCAATTGGATTCAACTCGCTTCGACACAAGAGAATCGCGCTAACCAAACGACTCCCCTGGTCCTATTAAAGTGCTATTACACGTAAAAATTGCAAGCGACAAAAATCGCCTGCGTTTTTTCGTGTTCTTAGCATTTCATTGGCTGTTCGAGAAGAGTCTTTACCATCATTTGGATTTCCAAGCATTTGATTGGCTCTTACTGGCGACTCGCTTCGTTCCAGGCGTCAAAGACGCTCCGACAAAAGAGAATCGCGCGCTACCAAGCGACTCCCCTGGTCCCATAGGATAACATGGAGACGCCTGGAATTTGACGCCTGCAACTGAACACGTGTAATAGCACTTTTATGTTAGGTAATAAAGGATCAGTGAAAATTAGCGGCGGAATTACATTATTAGATATGTAAAAAAATAAAATAGTTTGGAATAATTGGCGTGAAAAGCTGAAAGCGACGCGGGATTTGGCGAGCAGTGCATATATGCACTGGCGAGGATATATCCTCGCCAAAAGCAGACGATCTTAACGAATCTGAAAATTGATTTTAATTGACTTCACTGTTAAAAATCTGCAGCATTTACTCCAACGTCACTCCACTACTTTTATAGAATATCTCTCTTCTGACCAATGAGAATGCTCCATAGCACGGTAATTTGACCGTTTTCTATAAAAGCGGTGGAGTGACGCTGCAGAAAATGGTACAGATTTTTAGCGGTGTTGTAGCTTGTGCAACACTGTTAAAAATCTGCTGCAACGCACTCCACCGCTTGTATATAATATCTCTATTCCAACCAATGAGAAAGCTCCATTTGACGGCCAAGTAACCGTTTTCTATACAAGCAACGGAGTGCGTTGCAACAAAATGCAGCAGATTTTAAACAGTGTATTTTTCAATTTGGAACAATTTTAATCAATTTAAATTGGGTTTTAAATGATAAAATATATTAATTTCATTTTGTTATAAGTACATATAAACGTATATGACAAAATTACACTTAAAGTAAAGTAAAAATGCAAAACTAAAATTACTTAAATTAAACTTATTTAAATAAATTGAACATAGAAAGTTTTTTCTTTAAAAAGTATTCGATGCGTAAAAGCGTATTTTTCAAAATTTCGTTTTTTCGCCAACCGGAGATAAATCGCCAAATAAGCGAAATTTTCATTATTTTTTAAAGTACGTTATAAGGAGGTTCCGCCGAAATTTTTTTTATAAACATATATAACTATATGAGAAGAACATTCTGTAATTTTTTCAGATTTATCTGAGTATGCCCGTATGGAGACCTTCCTTGTGAGCAAAATCGTGACTCTTATGGTGACATCGCAACTCCAGTATTGGAGCATCGCATCTCCGGCTTGATTAATCTAGGGGGCGCTGGTTATTCCTATATCTATGGGCGCATTCAGCCTGTTCAGCACAACTAACCGGTCACTTACCGATTGTAGACAATTACGAAATGAAAATAAATACGAAGTGTGACGTCAGCTACAATGGACCTTATGCACGCTACCTGAGGTTGAGGCTAAAATTCGGCTGCTGGCGGTATCTACTGGCGGTGTTTAGCATAGCAGTCTATGGAGTGTGATTTTTTAATGCTTATTTTTTAGAAATATCGGAAAAGAATTCTTTGTTGTAGCAGTATATACTTAATATATTGTAATATAAATTTAAAATTGTTGTTCTGCTTGCAAGAAAATTCTCTAAATGAGTAAATTTTCTGTTAAAATGTATCCAGAAAGGCTGAAGTCGCCTGCTAGCGTTTTTTGCGCCTGCGCATTGTAGCATTCTGGCGGTGCAGTGACTAGAATAACAGGTTAGCATACCGCCAGTTCTGGCGTGTGACGTCACGTGCATAAGGTGCATTCAACAGGATAGTTTTCATTGGTGCCACAATTCGCTTTTGTACTGCCCTACAATCGGTTGGTTATAACCAACTGTTAAGTTAAAGATTTTGATTTAAGGTAAATGATATAAATAATTGATTGGCAGAAATTTTTAGTAGCAAATATTCAGCAAAATGGTTACTTGCATATATTTTTTTTAATGTATTTCTCAGAATTTCAATTTATAGAAGTGTAAATAAGTTAAAAAAAAAAAAAAAAAAAAAAAAAAAAAAAAAAAAAAAAGAAGAGTATTTGTTTTTGTGAATGAAGTTTTTTTTTTCTGAGTTTTCATTTTTTTAGGCATATAGTAAAAAATTACTTTTACCTTTTTTTTATCTCTTTCATTTTTATAACATGTCTAATCAAGAAAAGAGAGAATTAATAAAATTATGGAAAATAAGTAAAAAAAAAAATCCAATAATTAATTTTAGAATTTTGTTAATATTTGATTTAGTGCATACTCAATTTTTTCTTTTTAAGTAAAAACTTCTTGCATATTCACAATTTCATTTTTGAAATGAATACAAAAATTTTCACATTGTACATTGTGTATTTATAGAAAAAAACAATGATGAAATCTGAAATGTGTATGATATTAACCGAAAAATATAAAGTAAATTCAATATGTTATATCAGATAATCAACAAAGAATCCTACTCAGTTATATCTCATTCATTATGTACCACTTATTAGTTTTTATTAAAGGATGTTTGAGAACAGAAATAATATATTTCACTTGAAATAGATTAGTATTTTTCTAGAGTTCATTTTTAATGCTTATTTTAAAATTAATATTTTTATTGTAATTTATTTATAAAGAATTATTATATGTTTGTGAAAAACAACAGCAAACAATTATATAAAAAGAAATCTAATAAAAATTTTTTAATAATAAAAAAAGAATGATTTATAATTAAATAGAGGGGAAGCGCTGTTGCCCCATCTGTTCTTTCCAAAAGGTGCTCTGATTTTAATTAATTTTATCTTGCACAGTGGTGTTCTATTTACACATTGGTTATCTAAACATTTCTATTAAAAAATAGCCATTATCTGGGCAATTGTCCAGGCTACCAGTATCTTTTAATTAATATGTTGCATTATAACCTCCTTCCTGTATGAGATAAAATAAATAAAAATCAGAAAATCATGTAGAAATGAAACGTGGAGCAATTTGCATCTTCCTCATCTTTTTTTCTTTTTTAATCTTATTATTTTATTATTATATTCTTTTCTTAATGGTTATATTTGCTGTTGTTTTTACCAAACATAACTCCTAATGAATAAATCACAATCAAAATATTAATTTAAAAGTAAGCATTCAAAATGAATGCTAGAAAATTACTAATCTCCTTCAATTTTATGCCGGACAAGCAGAGGGTGCATAATTCTATTCATTTTACCTAGTCCTGTGCGCGTCCAACTGCCATCCTAAAAACGTCGAAAAATGACGTCCGGAGGACGGGAGTAGGTGTCGCTTTTTGCTCTCCTCCGGACGTCCGCCGGATAACTATCGGATATTATAGGACGTCCGCCGGACTAGGGTATATACTGAATAAGACGCTTATCGTATGTCCGCAGGACGAGTTTGTGCCGTATGGGTTACTTTGGTAAATTGCGCTGAACACGCCCCATGATTAGAAGTCTGTGGTTTGGCGATGTCACAAATCGCCAATTATTGTTCTCATAGGCGTCATTCATATTGCCTAAATTTCACTTAAAACATAAATCTTTAACCCATTTAAAAAGCACACACACACACACATATATATATAGACCCCTATCATTGACGTCACAGCAATGGCTGATACTCTAATCTGGTGCACATCTGGAGCCCAAACAAAACATCATAACTCCCTGTTTGCCATTTAAAGCACATAGAGGTCTTTCTGCTTAATTTTGATTTTTCTTATTCTTGCATTATTTTTTTAAGTACTTAAAAAATGAAGCGCAAATCACTATGTTTACAAATGTGAAAACACCACATTTGCCTTATGTTTGGGCGCCAGATGAAGCATGTGACGTCACGTGCAAGAAGTCTTAGAAGAAGGGGAAGCAAGAAGAAGGAAAGGGCATGTTTACAAACAAACGCTTTCTTCAACCAATCTATCAGTTACATTTTTGCTTTAGCGATCATTACAGGAATCATCATGGGGCCGTTGACCAATCATACAACAGAGCTTTTAATCTCAGACAAATCAGACCAATCGTAGACCAATCAGATCGCGTTGACTTCTTGTGTATAATAGGAATCTTAAACACTGGCGCGAAATTACTGCGGATCCACAGTAATTTTGCCCACAGTGACGTCAGCTGCCCTTTCCTTATATATATATATATATATATATATATATATATATAATTAAAAAGAAATGGCGCATCTAGTATTTGTCTAGAATTAAAGAAAAATCATGCTCTTGTAACATCATAATTCACTTTTATAACTACAGCATTTAGTGGAAATCTGCTAAAATTTGTATCTTTTAAATGTGCAATGGTGCTACTGGAATCCAAAATGGAACGACTATAGCAGCGTCCTCTAGCGACATTCATAAAATATCTTTTATGAAGTCTGCAAAAGAAATTTTTTACAGCTTTTATACAACTCTTTTCAGCATCACCATTTCCTGTCTGTGTGCCTGGTTTACGCCATTTTGCGGGTTTTTGTGTGGATATTAACGATTGGTTTGTTGTTTTTATTGTTTAGTAATGTTTTAAATTTCTATTAACACCGATCTTTGATGTGTGTCAATTGAAAAATACTTTATTGCTAAGTTGATTATGTAGTTGCTTGTTTTTTAATCTACGTATTAATAAAGCTTTATTTCCGTTGCTTGTATAAGTAATCACTAATTATGTTGAGAAAGAAGGAAAAAAAATATATATATATATATATTGAAATATAAGTTAACATTCTCTTAACTGTTTTAAGAATGCTATTTTTACCATAGTTAGATTTTGAATATTAAAAATGTGAAACTGTGTGAGCTGTGGGTGGAGAACACAACATATATTTTTTTTATTAATATAGTGGTTAATTGTAAACTTTTTTTATCATGAAAGTTGATAAAATTCATATTATATTTTCATGAAATACTATTATTGTTTAGACATGGTTAATTGCATGGTTACATGTTAGTTAAATTGAAATTTTAATGTGAATCCTGTTATTTCTTTTAATTAAAACCATAAACCGATCAACACTCTTTTTGTTTGTTAAAATTTACGTAACTATTTTTACCGAAGATTTTAATGGAATCGTAATCTCACTGTGGTCATGGCTTTTCTCAGTAGTATAATCCTTGAATTTGTTCTCTCCCCTCTCTATAGTTTTTGCTCCTACTTGATTATCCTGTTGACCAATTTTTCCAAATTATACCAATTGATATATAACGAAAAAACAAATAAATATGTGAAAAAATAATAAAAGTAATTAATAAAACATCAAATTAAAAATCACCTGATATAACAAACCCGTTTAACGTGTTTATCAAGTGAATGTAATATTTATGGTCATTCATTATTGGCAATTAATCTTATTGTTTGACGATAGTTTTATTTGGTCGATGGGAAAATCATGCTATGATTTTAAAATTTTTTCTTTACAGATAATTAGATATGTAATGTAATTTGATAATTTCTGCCTGATGCAGACAAAATTTGGGGCCTTTTTGAAGCCCTTTCGTGACAATCTATTCAATAAAACAGCCTAATTCAGATTTCCTTTTAATAAGAAAAGTTACTTTTACAAAAATTCTGTAAATTAGGGTGTAAATTAGGGGTGCACAACCTTTTTAAGAGAAGGGACAATTATAAATATGTGTGTGTAGTCGAGGGCCATATGAATAACATGGAGAAAATTCAATTTCGAAGGTGATCTGTGGCCTATAATTGGATAAAAAATATGTTTTCAGAAGGAAATGGGGGAGATGCCCCTTTAAGTTTGCTTAGCCAATGAAAATATCCAATTCAGTTCGTAAGGATAGAACAGCAGTTTTTACGTTTGTATATATATCAGATATAGCAAGGATTATTCTTAAGATGTAATAGTATTCCTTGACTTTATTCAAGAGAGTAAATTTTGTTTTATTAAAAGTGCTAAAAGACAAAGTGGATGGTGCCGAAAAAAAAATGTACACTTTATGAACAAAGGAGAGGGAAAGAGGCCGATCAATAAGATTTTTCCGTGCTTCTTCACTGCAAACCCAGATTTTTCAACGCCCAGTCAACAAAATATGCAGCTTTTCATGCCTGATCAACCAAATTTGGGCTTTTTACGAAAGTAATCGACAAAATTCGCAATTTTTACGAAACTGATCAAGAAAATTCAATCTTTCTGTGCCTGATCAAAAAAGTTTGCAATCCTTACGAAACTGATCGAGAAAATCCGCGATTTTTACGTAACCGATCGGCAAAATTCACAAATTTTATAACGCCAATCGACAAAATTCGCGATTTTTACAAAACTGATTGACGAAATTCACGATTTTTACAAAGCCGATCGACGAAATTTACGAAGGTGATCAACAAAATTTACGATTTTTACAAAATTGAATGGCGAAATTCACCATTTTTCTTCACATGATCGATGAAATTTGCGATTTTTCTGCGGCTGTTCGACGAAATTATCGATATTAAGGAAGCCGATCGACGAAATTTGCGATTACGATTTGCTAAGACGGTCGATGAAATTCGTGATTTTTAAGAGGCCGATTGACTACAATTCATATTTTTACAAAGTCGATCGAGAAAATTCAGAATGTTTCCGCACAGGATCAACAAAATTTATAATTTTTTCGTGCGTAATCAACCAAAATCAACAAAATTAGCGATTTTTATTTAGTGGATTGACGAAATTCGCAATTTTTTCTCCCATGATCAATAAAATTAGCTATTTTTCTTCACATGATCGATAAAATTCGAGATTTTTCCCACGGATGACTGCCGAAATTATTCATGTTGGGGAAAGCGATAGACGAAATTCGCGATTTTTACGAAGCTGATGGACGAAATTCACGATTTTTACGAAACCGATAAACAAAATTTGCTATCTTTACAAAGCTGATCGGCAAAATTTGTGATTTTTCTTTAAATGATCGACAAAGTTTTACCAATCTGAGCGAGAAAACCCACAAATTTTTGGCACCTGATCAGTAAATTAGTAACTTTTACGAAGTTGGTCAATAAATTCAAGAATTTTCAAGTCTGTTTGAAAAAATTCACAATTTTTTTGAGCCTGATCGACAAAATTTGTGAATTTTACGAAGGCGATCGCCGAAATTCACGATTTCTATGAATCTAGTCAACGAAATTTGCAAATTTTCCTCGCATGATTGATAAAATTCGCGATTCTTCCATCCAGATTAAGCGACTTTTTCAAACCTTATCGACGAACGCGATTTTTATAAGGCCGATTGACGGAATTCGCAATTTTTACAAACTTCATCGACGAAATTTGCAAATTTCTTCGCTTGATTGAAAAAATTCCAGATTTTATCGCACCAGATAGATGAAATTCGCGATTTTATTTGAGCCTGCTCGAAGAAATTTGCAATTTTTCTGCGTGAAACCAACAAAATTTGTGATATTCCCGTGACTGACCAACGAAATTCATAATTTTTCTGCGCCCAATCAACAAAATTTGCGATCTTTAACTAATTTTGACGAGACTGCATTTTTGTACGCGGCAAGATGAATTTCGTGAATTTTTTTCTTGATAAACTTACAAAACTCACGATTGTTTTGGAACTGATCAACTAAATTTAAAATTTTTCCGCTCATCATCGCAAAATTCATGATTTTGCTGTGCCTTATCAACGAATTTTGCAATTTTTTTCGTCCCTCATCAACAAAATTCGCGAAATTTTCGTCCCGATCAAGGAAATCCGCGTTTTTTTCGGGTGTTAAACCAAGAAAACATCCGATTTTTCCACAGTCAAAGAGTTTAAATTGAAATTTTTTCGTACATTATCAACAAATCTGACGATTTTTTCTTGCACGATCAATGAAATGTGTGTTTTTTCGCATCCGATCGATAAAATTCCCGATTTTTCCGTGCCTCATCGACAAAAATTTGTTATTTTTTCCCGATCTTCATGAACAAAATTTGCGATTTTTTCACACCTGATGAACGAAATGTGTGATCTTTTCACACTTGGTCAATGAAATTCGCGATTTTTCCGTGTCCGATCAAAGAAATTTGCGATTCTTAACTAACTGATGAAAGTTTATATTTTCCAGCAGTAAATTAACGAAATTTAAGATTTTTTTTTTGCGACTTTTGCACAAAAATTTCAATTTTTTCTAGTTGTAAATTGACGAAGGTCGCGGGCCACACGTTAACCCATCACGGGCCACTTTTGGCCCGCGGGCCATAGGTTGTGCACCCCTAGTGTAAATAGTAACTATATAACAGGGATGCCACTTTTCCGACGAAAGGCGGATTTCCGCTTTTTTTAATTTTTGAGAATTCTCTATTTTCGTCAAGCGATCACGAAATAAAATAGCGATTTTCGTCCAAAGATCGTGAAAAAAATAGCGATTTTCGTCGAACGATTGCAAAATAAAACGGGAATTTTCGTCAAATGATTGCGAAATTACACAGCAATTTTCGTCAAGCGATCGAGAAATACAAGTTTTTTTTCGTCAAGTGATTGCGAAATATAGCAGCGATTTTCGTTAAAAGATCGCGAAATATAACGGTGATTTTTGTCAAAAGTTCGCAAAATAAAACGGTTATTTTCATCAAACGATCGCGAAATACAACAGCTTTTTTTCCTCAAGTGATCGCAAAATATAGCAGCAATTTTTGTTAAAAGATCGCGAAATATAACAGCGGTTTTCGTTAAACGATCGCGTGATATAACGGTGATTTTTGTCAAAAGATCGCAAAATAAAACGGCTATTTTCATCAAACGGTCGCGATATAAAACAGCAATTTTCATCAAACGATCTCGAAACGAAACGGTGATTTTCGTGAAACGATCGCAATGTGAAACTGTGATTTTCGTCAAACGATCTCGAAACGAAACGGTGATTTTTGTCAAACGATCGCGATGTAAAACGACCATGTTCGTCGAACGATCATGATGTAAAACGGCAATTTTCGACAAACGATTGCGATGTAAAACGGCGATTTGCGTCAAACGATCGTGATGTAAAACGGCGATTTGCGTCAAACGATCGCGAAATAAAACGACGATTTGCATCAAACGATCGCGAAATAAAACGGCGAGTTTCGTCAAACAATCGCGATGTAAAACGGCGATTTTCGTCAAACGATCGCGAAATAAAACGGCATTTTCCGTCAACGATCATAAAATAAAACAGCTTTTTTCGTCAAGTGAAAAAAAAAAAAATAAAAAAAAAACTTGCAAATTTTTGCTATTTACTCTTGGAATAATCATCCAATCTATTGCTGGGTTACTTAAATTGACTTAAAATGATGTGATACATAAAATTCCTCACTGAATTTGTTGCTGGATTAAATTAATTCATATAAAATACTGTAAACTAAAGAAAAATTATTTTTATTTACTCTTATAAATTAAAAGTTTACAAAAAAAAACTGCATTTTTTAAAAATTTTTTTTATAAACAATATAGATTACAAATTTCGTGCATAAATGTTGTGAAAAATGTCGTAAATTTTACTTTATGCATAATTTCCTCTTTTTGGCTATTTTGAGTGGCATCCCTGATATAAGTAACTATATAACTATATAAGTATTATTCTGTAACTTAGGGAATGATAGAAAAATCTGGGAGGTTTATCAATCCGGAAAAGTCATGGAACTTTGTAAAAAATTTTGAAAATCAGGGAAACTTGTCTATATTCAAAACTATTTGCATTTTCACATTTACCAAGGAAGCCAGTTTTCAGCAAAATAGCAGTTTTCTGCATTTTTAAGAATGCAATTTTTGTTAAGCAATCACGAAATAAAACAATGAATTTTGTTGATAGATTGCGAAATATGACAGTTTTCATCTAAGAATCATAAAGTATAACAGCAATTTTTGTCAAAAGAAGGTTGCAAAATACGATTGGGATTTTTCTCAAACGGCCATGAAATACAACAACAATTCTTGCGAGAGAATCCCAAAATAAAAAACAGCAATTTTCTTTAAGCAATCCCAAAGTGAAATTATTCTTTCAAACAATTACAAAATAAGTCATTTTCACCAAATGATTCTAAATTAAAAGTGATATTTTTCTATTGATCGCAAAATAAAACAGCAATTTTCATTAAATGATCTTTAATAAAACAGCAATTTTCTTTAAATGATCATGGAATAAGAGATTTTCTTCACACAGTTGCTTAATAAAACAGTGATATTGTTAAACAATCACGAAAAACAAGTAATTTCTGTCAATTGATCGCAAAAAAAAAACATACCAATTTTTCGCTATTCACTCGTGGAATAATCATCAAATCTATAGTTGGGTTACCTACATTTAATTTAAATGATGGAATGTGATTGTCCTCACAGAGCTAACTGCATCTGTTGCCGGATTTGGATTATCTTAATTTATGTAAAATACTGTGAATTAAAGAAAAATCATATTTTATTTTTGTCAGTTTTTATGTGCAATAAATGAACAGCATGTTTGACAAATCTGCATTTAGAAAGAATTGTGTTAAAAATTTACAAATAAGTTTTGCTTTTTTTAAAAGTAGAAAAAAAAATAGTTTATTAATTTAATTCTTTATTTAGTTTATTAAATACAATATAATTTACGAAATTCATGCATAAATGTGAAAAAAATAAATTTTACTTTATGCATTATATCCTCTTTTATATTTCTACAGAGCAGATATGTCATAGAATTGAACTTTTTTCGGAAAATAAGGAAATTTTTCTGGTCACCATTGACCAATAAAGTTGTTGGACTAAATTTTGAGTTTGGATTTATAAAACTGTCTGCTAATACTTTTATATATCCTATTTCTTTCCAGATAGATCCCTACTAGTTGGGTGTGAAAAATATCAAATAAAGTCAAATTTCTACTTGTAAAATATTCACAAATATAGTATTTTTCTAAGAATTAACTTATCATTTATGTGTCTCCTGTGAAAATTTATGAAACTTACCCTGATTTCTGTTTCAGATAAGGCTTGAAATAAAATGTCTCGCTATCGAAATTCTGGGCCTTTAGATTGCAAGGTGTATGTTGGAGAACTTGGAAATAGTGGGACACGACATGAGTTAGAAGATGCTTTCAGCTATTATGGGCCTTTAAGAAATGTATGGGTAGCAAGAAATCCACCAGGGTTTGCTTTTGTGGAATTTGAAGATGCAAGAGATGCACGTGATGCTGTCAGAGCATTAGATGGAAAGTAAGTTTATGTGATGTAAATCATTATTTATGTCTTATCTTTAAAATCTTTTTTACTAAACTTAAATATTTGTAAAGATGTAGATAATTTTTGTATCAATAATTATAAAAATGGTGTTAATTTCAAAGGAACCTCTCAAGATATAAAGAAATTGATGGTTAAAAGATGTTTTGGAAATAATATTAAATGTCTAAATTTGTAGATAAAATCTCCAAAAAAAAAAAAAAAAAAAAAAAAAAAATCAGTAAGAAGTGACATACAATCACTTTGTAAATCTAGTAATTTGAGGCAATCTGGGTCATTCCATGGTCAAATCAGCACAGCTAAAATCCTGACCTCCTCAGAATTTGATATTTAGCTCATCTGTTAGGTTCATAGAGAAATGAATCAATACCCTATAATAAACCTCTACCTTAATACATTAACTTGATAATTAGCTTCAAAGATGAACAATAAACGTAAATTTTTGTACTTCATGCTATACAAATTTAACCATAACTTATTAACTAATTGTCACAGACTTATTGTTTATATCTTACAAGGGTGTTAGAATTGAGCTTTCATATGATATGCAGGTATTTTTTAATTTTCAAGGTCAAACATTTTGACCTTTCATATTTCAAAAACAGACATCTTAAAAATTTTTTAAAGAAAATTATATGTTACTCATGTATTTATTGTCTATAATATCTGATCATATTATTTGGGGACAGCCATGGGATGCTGAGTCATAAATTAAAAAAAACATGCTTGTCCAAAATTTCAACACCAAAACATTTTATCCAAATGACTTATCAACATATATTTTTAGTTATACACATATATATTTATTTTTTTACACAATCTTTTTTAGTTTAAATTCTACAAGCTTTTTTCTTTTTTTTCTTCTCTTGAAGGAGGGAGGTTGATATGAAACTGAACCTGTCATGTTTGTTGTATTTTAAGTAGAATTTTTTTTTCATACATAAAGCAAAAAAATAACAATAAAATAAATATTGATATTATAAACTATACCTTTTATCTTACAACCATTGTTAAATAATTATGAAATAGAAACACTGTAGTGTTCCACATGATACAAAGTATTTTTATGATTTTCCGACATATGTTTAATACAAGCATTCAAACTTTGAAGTAAGCCTGTAACAAATGCAAATTTATAATACAGTAGAAGCCTGAAATAACGCAGTCCGATATGCCACAAATTCAGATTTAATGAAGGGAAAATATGTCCCCCCCAAAAAATAATCAATTTTAGGATAAATTTTGCATTTAAAATTTCAGTGAAACACAATGAGGGACACAGTCTGTGGTGAGTGCTATGCATCTCAATATCTATATTGACAATTTAAATGACTGGATAGAAATTAACAACAGCGAACCAATTTCAGAGGTCAGAACATATCAGGATATCATTGATGCTGTAATGCATAAAAATTGCAGTGAGCAAGATGATGAAATTGAAAGTGATGTGATGAAAGACGACGTTCCGCATGTTAGTTAAATCATTTCATACTTAATGAAGGTAATTTCGTGGATTGATAGGCAAGACGATTCAGATTGTGTTCATCTACTCCATCTTGTTACTGTGAAACAATGTGCTGAAAAGAAAAAAAGCTTAGTTGTTCACAAAATAACAATTATGGACTTTTAGATAAGATTAAGTCCTTGTGGAATGAATGATAAAGTTATATTTCAGTGCTTTCATCATTTTGCATTATTTGTTTGGCACCATTCTGATATATTGCGCTTAACTTATAATTCAGATGTGAAACATTTCTCCCAACAACCACATTAATACAATAGACTTATTCCCTTAAATCCTCAAAGCTTGGGACTAGAGATTGTTAGGATTTTAGAATTTAGCGAATTTCTGGTCATTTCCTTGTTTATATATTTTTTTAAAGTAATTTGAATGTAATTAATAATGCAGGAAACTATAGGGAATGCTCACAATATAATAAAATATTAAAAAATGGCTACAAACTAAAATAATTATCTAGTTTTAAAAATATTAAAAGTAAAGGTCAGGACTGAATATTTATTATAAAGATGAAATGCGTTTTTCCTAAATTATTCAATGAAGCATTACTAATTCACATCAAAATCATAATGTAAGGAAGTTTTATTTCAGGTTTAGCTGGACTTAATGGCCAAAAAAGCTTGATTAATACATAAATATATTTTATAAGAGAGGATTATGATTATCAATATTAGCAATATCTTGAATTTTTCAGAAATAAATTTATTCTTCCTTCAATAGAAAAATGTGAACTCAGTATTATTAATAAAAATTACAAATTAAAATATATATGATATAAAGCTAAAAAAATCAAATTCTGTTCCTATATCTGAACTGAATGTTTCATTGTTTACATCTGTAAATTATCTGCAGATTTGAAAGAGTACTGTATTGTTTATTCGTTATTGTCATTTTGTATTCAACGTGCAATGTGTAAAATTTCAGCCTGGTTTATTCATATTTATGTGGGTATAAAGGATGAAGTATTAAGCAATAAAAGATAATATACTCAATGATTTAATGAACGTGATATCCCAATTGAGACTCACGTGATGTTGCATAAAAAGAACGAGGTGTTCTATAGATTTCAGCGATGGCCAGTTGGATGGATTTTTAATCAAAAGCTCAGGGAAGCTTATTTATTTTAAATATTATTCAGTTCTACTGTTATCATTGAATGTTACTTACATATTTTATGTCTATTAAACCTTTTTATCTTATCAAGAATATTAGTTTTACTTAAATCATAAGATAATCACTCAATATTCCCACATTTATGTAAAACTTGAAATATCTTATGATAAAGAAAGTAATATATTGCTATATGATAAATTGTTTTATAACATATCGTAGGTATATTATAAAATTTTGTTTTTAACTGCCTTATTCTTAGTTCTACTTGTACTCAGTAACATATAAATGATTCAATTTGAAACCTAGTGTTTTAAAATATAACTGATTAGAAATAGTGTACATTAAAAGAAGTTTATTTTTGATAGTTTATGTAGATGTAAGCCATATTATATTAAATTCAGCTCAATCTTTTACTGTTTCAAGGAGAAATTTGCTATAAAATGTATGGAAGGGATAAGATTATTTTTAAAATTATTAAAAAAGGTCTTTTTATGTTGTAACATTAGATTGATGATGAATTATGAAACTTCAACGATGACGATAATGAAGTTTAAAAAGAAGTAATAAAATAGATCATACTTTCTCATTAATAAAGTAATGAGTAATTTTTAAATGAATTATTTTGAAATTTTCTATTTACAATTTTATTGTGTTTTGCCTATTATAAGACATCAATAAACTATTATTTTAATAAATTGATTGCTGTTGAGATTGAGAATCATCAATTTCCTCAATATTTAAAAAAAAAAAAAAAAAAAAAAAAAAAAAAAAAAAAAAAAAAACTCTTTATAAATTAGTAATGATTTGTTCATAATTTCGATTACGATTTCAAATGTATTCACATTTTGGTATGCTATAATTATTTTTTAAATTAAGGGTTAGAATGTTTCTTAATTATTACTGAAGACTTCCATTAGACCATTACTAACATAAGTTTTATGATGCTATGTTATAAGTCTAATTATCACACTCTCATTCATACTCATAGACACTTTATGTGTGTCTGGCTGGATGTTTGGCCCATGCAATTGGTCTGGCTGCTTACATAAAGTACTGAAATAGTTCCCTGAACATCATATATAAAAATTAAGACTGAGAAAATAAGTAAAGTTGTATCATTTTTAAGGGAGCTTCAAAGTGCCACTTTATGTATCGTTGCATAGGGAACTGCGACACTTTGTGTGTCTGGCTGGATGTTTATGTTGTCTATTTCCTCAGTTTTAGTTCTTGTCACTGTGCATATGCAATTGTCAACACTTACATAATTTCTTTTTAAATCTTATTCCTAAAGTACTATAAAGTTTCCTAAAGTTTATTAAATAAAAATAAAGTTTCTTTTACTGAAATTAAAGTTAAATTAAAATATAGTTTTTATTAAAAATAGTTTCTTTTTAATTAAAATAAATTATACCTTTTAACTTTAATGTTTATTCTTTCAAATCTTTTAAATAGTTCTCTAGAATATATTACTTTACAGCTGCCATATATTTCATCCACACTACTCTGTTTGCAAGCCTTTTGGAATCTAGTTTCACTTCCTTTCATTATATGATCATAATACACATGACCGTTACGAGATAACGAGAAGTGTCTGATCTTTGACGTCATCGGTCAGAAGTTACATCATCCTGATACTCTTATGTCATTTTTACTATTAATGAGATTCATAAAGTAAATAGATTTCGAATTGCTGTTTTTGTAATTAACCATTACCCGTGTTAATGATCAGCGTGTATAAAGATCTGGAGTTGCTGTGTTAATCAGTTTCGATTATCCTTTGAGATGTATCGGTAGGCTTGGCCACAGTTTCTATTTTTACAACGTGTGTGACGTGATTGATTATGCCGGTCATGTTAAGTGGTAGCTAAACAGTTCTCTGTCAATTTGCATTGTAGTTTTTCAGCGAAACATTTTTTATTAATGGTTTGCATTTTCGTCGTTAATCTTGAAGTTTACTTTTTTCTCCGACGTCTTTAATGTGCTTAGTGTCAAGTCGATTGAAAGGGAAAACGAGTCATTGGTCTTTTGACCAGATGTGTTTTTCAAGCCGGCAAAGGTCATTGACTTCATTGTTGGTGTTTCACGGAGAGAGTGCAGTTAATGAATCAGCGAATGTTTCCCCGATAGAAGTATCATTTCTTTTGAAGATACTTTCACCATGAGCTTCTGAACATTTTGGTTTTTCTTCAAAAGTATGTTTTTCATGTCATGAAGTCACAGATAAGTTATGAAGACGCAGATAAGTTATGTTGTTATTGTTATAAAGTTAATTGATAAATATCTTTTTAATTTTATCTTTTTATTTAATTGTGTCATTAGACTTAAATATTTTTAGATTTTAAATTTGGTTTGTTATCTTTTCAATCACCACACATTAATTTATTTTTCTTTTGCAGTTTAACTTTTATTAACTTTTAAACTCTCTTTTCGTTTAATTGTGGTTCAGGAACCAGCCATGAGTGTTTCTGCTGTAAAAGCTGCTCTGCAAACCTTTAAATACTTTGTATATTACGTTAAGTAATATACAACAGTTTGGCTCATGCAATTGGTCTGGAAGCTTACATATAGTATTGAAATAGTTCCCTGAGCATCATTATATAAAAATCAAGACGGAGAAAATAAGAAAAGTTTGCAGCGTTTTTACCTATCTTTGGTACCTGGTACCTGTAAATTGGCTGTCGGTCCAAGCTAGCAGATATCGCTATGCTCATAGCACGTACTAACACTACTTTATCTAATAGATTTTACTTGTGAGAAAATAAGTAACGTCTGGCAGCCCTGGGATCTTTGTCTATTAGAGGCTAGTTGTTTACGTAAACTGTACAAGACTTTTTTTTTTAAATGCACATTTTATTTTTTGGTTTCAACTATATATTTGCTTATTAATTTGATATTCTGTAATATTAGATTACTGTGAATATTTATGAATGATACCTTTCAGAATTTTATGTGGTCGTCGTGTCAGAGTTGAACTTTCTAGTGGAAAATCCAGATCTTCATATAGACCACCACCTAGGTACGACAGCAATGAGCGATGTTATGAATGTGGTGAAAGAGGTCACTATGCTAGAGACTGTAAAGGATCTAGACGACGAACTAGGTAAGTCAGTGATATTAGAAATAAAATTTTCCTTAATATTTTAAAGATTGTTAGTCCAAGTAAGATATGATGTTAGAATATGCTAAAACAATTTAAAAATTTTTGAAGACTGGCATAACAAAAAATTATATAAGCTCGTAAACTTATTTGATGTTTAAAATTATTTAACTTTTATAGGCTAAACCAGCCTCATCTCAGTATAAATCACCAATATCGCTCAAGCTGCATTGTTGTCATCAGCATTCAGCAGTGAGTTACCAGCTCACCATTTGTTGTTACATCTCAGCACAATTAACATCCTAATGACAACTCAGCTCTTCACTGGTTGGAAAGTTCAGCACACAACTAGTCTTTCGTCTTTTCATCTTCAAATCGTCTTGTAGGGTGTTCATCTCAATTGTTTTAGAACAACTCTGCACTTCATCTTCAATATAAAATCGACAATGATTGTCATTCGTGCTTACAACCTAATGTTATCATCTTTAAGTTGTACTATATATTTGCAAGAGGTTTGTCTTTTCCTTTCTTTTTCTGTGTTTAACCCTACTGCATATCTTCTAAGACATTTGGCAATTTTATTAAAATAGTATATACAAAAATTATTTTTGTAAAGAAATTTAAAATTTGAAGTAATTTATTTACAGAAGCATACTTTAAAGATTATCTTATTTTTTTTTCATATACTCTGTATTTAAAAAATAATTTGAGAATTAAAAAGTAAAAAGACCCTTAGAAAAAAGCTGAGCTGGTATATTTTTTCTGGAAATCAAGGAATCAACTTGTTTAAATGGAACTTTCATTTTAGAAGTTCACATTCCAGAAAGCTGTAATGTTAATTTCTATTATGTTTTTATACCTTCTTCCAAATTTTAAAGATAATGAAGGTGGTTTTCTACTGAAGGTAAGTTGGCATATAAAAAGAAACGTGTACTTATTTCTAATCTTATAAACCATTTCAGATCACGCTCGAGATCACCCAGACGAAGGACTAGAAGTCGCTCCCGAAGCCGCTCTGCAAGTCGTAGCCCTGTCAGAGGTCATGGATCAAGAAGCAGATCTGGATCCAGAAGCAGGTAAGTAAGTATCGGCTTAACACCTAGTTACATATGTCTCATGTACATAATTCTATAAAAATTTAAGGTTCTGTGATGGTTTGTTTCCAGGGTTTGTGATTTTTTTGATAAAAATCAAAACAATCAGATTTTTTTGATTTAAATCGGATTTTTTTGATTTAAATTGGATTTTTTTGATTTTTTTAAAAAAATGCCACACAATATTATTTTATGACTTTTTGTTTAATTTAAATAACAAATTTTACACACGCAGACATGCATGTTATAAGTATTATCTATTATTAATATTACACAATTTACATAAATGATTTATATTATTTCAAGGTAAAATTTTAGGCTATGAAAAAAAAAAAATCTTGATTACACAAAATGCATGAAAAACTACAAATCAGATGTCAAGAATTAATTATAATAAAAATATCTGCAACACAAAAAATTTAAACAAAATTGGAAGCAAACTAAGTTTTTAACTTTTTTTTTTTTTTGAGTGCTGGCTGAGAAAAATGAGTTTAATTGCTGCCATCAAAACACTTAAGGCCAGAGAATACAAATTGAGATGTCATCAGTAATTCACTGACTCCTCGGTAGTGTTGGAATTTACACAGGAAAATTTTGAATAGCAGTTTTCTTTTATTTGTGGAATATCTATCATCTTATAAAACAATAACTATTTAAACTTACTAAAGAGAACTTGGAATCCCTAAATAAAAATTCGGCCAGAGAAGGAATGCTGCAGTGTTATTGATCTGACTGGTTTATTTTATTGGGGGATTACAAATCAGTAAATTTAAGAAGTAATTAATCATAAGTTAATCAGTAAGTTCAGTGTTTTATAAGATGATAAATATTACACAAATAAAATAAAAATAAATTGCTATTCAAAATTTTCCAGTGTGAATTCCAACACTAGTGAGAAGTCAGTCAATTAGCGAATACATCACAATTTGAATCTTCTGGCCTTGAGCATTTCGATGGCAGCGGTTTAACAGTTTTATCTGTTGATTTCTAATTTCTCAAAGTACCAAGCCAAAGGCAGAAAACATTTGTTGTACTGAAGCAGATAAATCTATTGCAGTAAAAAGCTAGTTGATCATTAATTCTTTAAGTTTTTAGTATCAGCCTTTTCGATAACTGTAACAAAAATAACTTCCACTATTCTAAAGGGCTAAAATCAATTATATTAAATTAAAATAAATAAATAAATAAATGACTGATTCAGATTTTGCTCAAATCTTAATATAACATGCCTCACTAAAGTACAGCACATAAAGTCATACAATTTTATTTTACCTTGACTTGCAGAAGTTTTTCTAAATACCAATGAGTAAATATTCAAATATTTAATATATTTCTGCTTAGATTTCTTTACTGTTGCAAGATTATTTTATAATTTGATTCAAATGAAATTTGAAAGAATTTTTTTTTTCTAAACTTTACATTTATTTTACTTTTTTACAAAGCTTAAGCTTTATCTTTCTGTAAGTTGTTTAATTATGTATATTATATAAACCTAAATTATGTTAAAGCACATTATTATGTTTGTTTACATCTTAAATTTATTTAAAAATAACTAAAAAAAAAAAAAAAACTGATTTAAATCAATGATTTTTTTTAAAAAATCAATTGATTTAAATCAACGAACCCTGTTTGTTTCATTTCTATTTATTTGAATTAAAATTGTATGTAGCATATGTTATTCCATTAGTGTCCAAAACATGATTTTTTTTAACACTAAAAATTGTTCTTTTAACACTCTACCGACCGGTCATCGATTAATCGACATTTGCTCCCCAGTGCTTATCGACTGGCCGTCGATTATTCAACGTTTGCTCTCCGGCGCTTACCGACCGGTCGTTGATTAATTGACTTTTGATCTTTCTGTTAGATTTGGTTAGGTTAGATTGACAAGTAGCAAGCAGCAAGCATTTCGCATTCTTTATTCAGATAATCGGTGCTTTTTTATAAGCTTTAGCCCTTAGAAATGAATGGAAAGGATAGTCTCAGCGAGTTTTATCTCGACGACCTGTCAGACTGCCGTTCAGCAAGTAGTACTAATGACGAAAGTGATAGCAGTAGTACTGCAACATCCCGTTACACAAAGGTGACTGTTTCGAGCGCTATCATAGTTTAAAAAAATATTAAACAACTTCTTTCTTCGACAAATATTGTTATATGGATTATGCTATATTTTATGTAAATAATAAACTGAAAACTATTGTAATAGATAAAATAAATATTGTTTAACACTAATATGATTAAAGTAAAAGATTTTATTAAATTTCGTTACCCTAGAATAACACAAAGCGTACAATTTCACCAGAGTTTAAGAAAAGTGCATACATTCCTGCGCGTCAGTCTAGGCCGAAATTAAGCCGGTGTCTCGGACGAAACTGCAGCTGACCGGGCGATGAAAGAACATAATATGTTCGAACCGCTGCAGGTCGGTAAAGTGTTAACTATAGAAATCTTCATTTTTTAATTTTGATGAAAATTACTTTAAAATTATTCAAATAACTAAAATTAAGGTTTATTAAAATTTAACAAATGTAGTTATTTTTTGTACTATTTATGACACTTAGCTGTAGAATAATTTTTTTCAGCAATTAGGAAATGAGATTCTCACTAATCAATTTGAACAACTTGAAAGTTATGAATTTTTATTTTATGATGACTGATGACTTTATTGTTGATGATGAAAAATAGTTAACTCTCATTGGTGCAGACTTCTGAGGGAGATCATTTATTTTTTGCTTTAACCATTTGTTGGCTATGCAGCACTATCACACTGTCATTTCAGTATGAGTCTGCACCTCAGCAAGAGCTGCAAAATATTTGCTCACATGCAGATATAGAGACTCATATTAAAATGATAGCGCAGCATAGCCAACAAATGGTTTAACAATTTCTTCTAATTTAACTAGAATATGATGAGAAAAATGACAATGTTAGTATTTACAGTCAGTATTACGTCTAAAATGGACTCATTAAGGGGAATCCTGAATTTATAAACTTTTTACATTATTAAAACTAATGTATTCTTTGCCGTATAATAGGCATGCTGTACATGAAATGCAGAATTATGAAGTTAAGAAATATACAACTGAAGAAATTTTAATATAGATATCATGTTTAGATTGTGGCAATTTGGAAACTTAAATGTAGTTCATTATTGTCTTCTAACATATCTTTTTAAAACAGAACAAATTAGGGCACTTTTTTTAAAAGAGCGTATGAAGGCTGGATAATGTGAGCATGGCTCATAGGAGACAGTCCTCTATTGTTGTGTAAACTAGTTAATTAATATTAGACATCTTTGATAATATTTAATTGGATTGAAATCTTGACTGCACAAATTGGTGTTTTTCCATTGCAAGTTAACTGAATGTTTTTCTGTTTTTTAGAAATGGACGTGGCTCATCAGCAGATTAGATTGATACACATAAATCATTCAAGTTTGTCATCTTACAAAACACGCCTTCATGTTTGGTGATACACAAGTTGTAATTGTATACATATTTTTAATTTCAATAAACCATTTATCATTTATTTTTGCTCATCTCAATTAACGTTTTTGTTATGTATGTGTATAATAAAATAATTTTGTGTGTTATTTTGTTTCGTATTTATTCCAGACAGTTAGCATTCAGTTGTGTAATTTTATCTTAAAAATTTGATACTAATAAAACCTTACTGATGAAAGTAATTCGTTAATTTGAAATTATGGAAAACCTTGAGTAAGTCAATTGCTACTTTTGCAAAAGATTCTGCAAAAAGTGTTCTTGAATTTTATATAAATGTTAAGTTATTAGGTATAGACCTATCACAGTTCCTCTTTTTCAACACTGCCCCCACCTGTGGCTGAGAAGTTCTGCTCTCAAAACCAATAGATGGGAGGTGCTGGGTTCAAATCCAATCCCACTTGTTGGCTTAACTATTCAGAGTTTTCTTTGAACTTGTGTAACTTTGCATAAACATGGGTTAGGTTCCCTTATAAAGAGCCTGTGGAGGGCAGGCACTCTCCTTAGGGCCTATATCCCTTGTGCAGGTAACTGGCCATCTTATATAACATCATATTTTTCAGCGTTCAATTTCAATCTCTTTGATCAATGCAAATATGCATTAAAATTTGCTAACATTTTTATTGGAAGAGGATAATTGATAAAATACAATAAAAACTCGACTCAAATCAAATTGAATAAATTTCTTCAAAAACAAATTAAAAAAAAAGCAAATTTTTTCAAAAATTATGAAAAAAATTGCAAATTTCTTCAAAGGATAGTGAGAAAAACACAAATTTTGTCAAAGAATCATGTAAAATGTGCAAATTTCATCAAATAAATCTTATGAAAATTATGAGTTTTGTCAAACAATCGGGTAAAAAATGAACTTCAAGAGACCAGTATACATGTTGCATAAGGCACTCAGAATTCCTGGTTATTCTCTCCAAGATATTTTTATTGTACAGGCATGAGATTCTTCTGCGGTTTTCCGCTTTTTTGTCATTTTCCGCTTTTCTGATTTTTTGTCTTCAAAGCACCTCCCTCCCCCTCAAAAAAAAAAAAAAAAAAAAAAATTAAATTTTTGTCAAAATATTGCAGGATTAAAATTTGATTTTCGTCGAAAGATTGCAGAAAAAACACGGTTTTCGCAAAAATACTGCGCAAAAATGCAATTCTCGTCAAAATATAGCGAGAAAAATACGGATTCCGTCAAAATATCGTGAGAAAAACCACGATTTTCGTCAAAAGATCCCGGGAAAAAAAAACTATTTTCGTCAAATAACGCGAGAAAAACACTGATTCCATCAAGACATCTAAAAAAAAAAAAAAAAAGCAGATTCCGACAAAATATTGCAAAAAAACAGAAAAAACCACTGATTCTGACAAAATTTTGCGAAAAAAACTCTGATTCCGACAAAATATCGCAAGAAAAACGCGGAATCCAACAAAACATTGCAAGAAAATCACACATTACTTCTAAAAATCGCTGAAAAAAAAAAAAAAAATGCACTTTTCGTCAAAATATCGCGGAAAAAATTACATTTTCGACAAAAGATCGTAGTAAAATGCAAAATTCGTTAAGGAATCGCAGCTAAGAAACACTAATTGTGTCGATAGATTGGCAAAAAAATACTAATTTCGTAAAAAATTTGCTCTAATATTGTTTTTAGCAACTTTTTTGCAATTGAATGGCAAATTAAACATTAGCTTGACATGTTTGTTAATTGTTGTTTTAAGTGAAAACATGTTAAAATTTAAATTAGACAACTAGCTAAGATTGCTGTGTAAAACATTGCATCAGAAGTATGAACTTGAAATATACTTTAATTTCAGAACTACTTATAATATTTGCATATATGGTTTCATTGTGACCCTGTTCTCCCTCAAAAACAAAATAAA
Source organism: Maratus speculifer (assembly GCA_964019185.1). NCBI lineage: Eukaryota > Metazoa > Arthropoda > Arachnida > Araneae > Salticidae > Maratus > Maratus speculifer. Next base: position 180,831,589 of record OZ025303.1, read on the forward strand.
ACAGGATTTAAGCAAAAGTGTTAACAATTTCATTGTGAATAAAATAAGCTTCTTAATTGTCTTACATGTGCGTTATTTCGAAATAGTTTCTCATTTTCCATGCGCTTTTCCTCTTTTTTTAACTTATTGTAATCTTATGCCTGATTGTAAATCTTGTCTTATACAGGGCTTGAAAATTTTAAGGTACCCTACATGAAAAAATATAGGTTCCTAGATGAAAAGTAAAAGTTCCCAAAAAAAATTATGTATGAGTATTTAAAAAAAATTTTCCGTTTTATCGCGATTTAAAAAAAAATTTGCTGTTTTATCGCAATTTTTAAAAAGAAATTTGCCGTTTTTTCGCGATTCTTTGACGAAACCTGCCGTTTTATCGCGATGTTTTACCGAAATTTGCTGTTTTTAAATTTTTTTTTTACAAGATTTGCTATTTTTGTGATGAAATTTGCGCTATTTCGCACGATTTTTGACGAATTTTGAAGCATTTTCACAATTTTTTGACGAAATGTGTTGTCTTTTCGCTATTTTTGGACAAAATTTGTTGTTTTAAATGATTTTTTAACAAAACTTGCTGATCTCTGTGATTTCTTAATGAAATTTGCCGTTTTTCCCGATTTTTGATGAAATTTGCCGTTTTTTCGCAATTTTTTGAAGAAACTTGCCGTTTTATCGCGATGTTTTAAGGAAACTTGCTGTTTCATCGTACAGTTTTACGAAAACTTGCCGTTTTATCGCGATGTTTTAACGGAGCCTGCTGCTTTTCAAAAGAAAATCTTTACAAAATTTGCCTTTTTGGGGATTTTTTAATGAAATTTGCGTTGCTTCATGCGATTTTTCAATGAAATCTGTTGTCTTTTAGGTATTTTTAGACGAAATTTGCCCTTTTTCCCCGATATTTTTACAAAATTCATTGTTTTCCATGATTTTTTTCACGAAATGTGCCGCTTTTACGCGATTTTTTATCGGAAATTTGTCATTTTTTGCAATCCTTTAATGAAATTTGTGGCTTTTCTGCGATTCTTTTGTTGAAATTTGGGCTTTTCCCATAATATTTCGGCGAAATTATGCATCCCCCGAGCTGCTTAAGAGCTATTTTTTTGCCGATTTTTTGCTTAATTTACGCGTTATAATGTGTCCGCGGCATTGCTAGCAAACACGGCAAAAGGTTAGGTTCCTAGCCGGGAACCTTAGTGATAAAATATGCGTTCCCGGAAAGAATTTCTGGGTTCCCCGGGAACTCTATTTTTCGAGCCCTGTCTTATATAATCTAAGCTTTTCCCTTATTGAATTAGGCAAAAATATTGTTTTGAAAAACAGGTATTAAAAGAAATTCTGTAAAAGATGATCTCTGTCAAATGATTGCAGAAGAGACATGACTTTTGTTAATGGATCGCAAAATCAAAGCAAATTTTTAAAGGATCTCTAGAAAAGTGATTTTTGTCAAGGGAATATCGAAATAGACATAATCTCTGTGAAAGAATTGCAAAAGAGATGATTTTCATTAAACAATCTAAAGAAAAAATCATTTTATCAAAGGATTGCAGAAACATGATTCTTATTAAATGATTGCAGAAAAGTGCTGTTTATGTCAAAGGATTGCAAAAATGATTATTTCTATGAAAAGTTTCTGGGTAAAACGTAATTTTTGTTGATGGATCATAGAAAAAGCTATTTCCATCAAAGGATCGGAAAAAGACATCTCCATCAAGAAGTCACCAAAATGATATGGTCTCCATCAAAGAATCGCAGAATAGACATGACCTCCATAAAGGATTGCAGGGAAAAAATATTGTTGGTGTTGGGTTTTGGCTAAGAGGTGCATTGATGCATTCATATGTGCTCATTCAATAAGAAAGGGAATTATTCTTTAAAAAGAAATAAAAATCTGAACAATTTTCTAACCGAATGCAGAGTTAAAATTTAAATAAATTTTTATATAAAAAAATATAACAATTTAAAACATGTATTGAATATCTATAATTTATAATAGTTTTTTTAAGGCTTTATTTCGATATCACTTAATTAGTCCTATGACTGAGAAGAGTTTCGTTATAGTAAACTTGGTGCAAAGTTACTGTAGGGATGCATTAGTTTTTATGCAATCTGATGGAGCAGGGGTGCACAACCTTTTTCAACCCGCGGGCCAAAAAAAGGAAAATTACCTTACCTGGGGCCAATGTAGCGTTGCATAGATAAACACATTTTTTTTCTTAATTTAATATAAAAAATCAATATACCACTTTGATGAAAACACATTCAATTTTCAATATATATACTTTTATAAATTAATTTTAATAAGCCAAATAAACATACATAATTCACAGACAAGACAATGTGATGGTTGGGATTGTATTTTTGAAGCTATTTTTGTTATGTTTGGTTCTAAAGTTGCAGTAGCAATATGTAAAACGGCTGAAAGGTTTCCATCAATTAGTCTGTTTCTAGTCTTTGATTTGTTGACAGTCATCATAGAAAAAGATTGTTCACATAGGTAGGTGCTTCCAAACATAGTTGCATACATAGATGCATTGTGCTTTAAATAGGAAAATTCATTAGGCAAATTCATATAAAATTCAAACAGTTTTCAATTTTCTTTGAATTCATTTTTATGAAAGCTTGAGCTCTAAATCAATGAATTTTAATTGAGCATTTTCAGATGCCAAATTGACATCCACTGTAAATGGATTTGAAAATAACTCAATTTGAAAATGGCATTTTTCAAAATCCAAACATATCTATCATGGAATGAATCAGTTAAAGTTTTTACCTTATCTTCGTCTTCCAATTTCATCTTTGGAAATTTTTTTCATTTTTTTGCAATATGGGAAATGTTCAAAATTTTTTTCACGTAACTGCTGTTGAAATAACACTAACTTTCTTTTAAAAACATTTATTTACATAGTTAACCAACTGAAATATGAATTGGCTCTTTCCTTGTACTTTGATGTTCAATTCATTTAAATGGCTTGTTGGTTAAAAATCGGCATTTTTAATACTGGTTAAAAATGCTATATCTTACTGAAAACTGGCTTCTTCCAAGTGCCTGGTTTCCTTTCCATGCTCCTTGAAAAATGTAATAATTTTATCAAATAATTCAATAAAATGCTTAAGTGCTTTTCCACGACTGAGCCACCTTACTTCTGTGTAGTATACAACATCACTAGGAATATCCTCAAATTCAGCCAAAAATTTTTTTTTAATTCTCTGTCTTAATGCACTACTGTGAATAAAATTGATTGCTTCACAAACACGCTTCATCAGCTGTTCATAAAATAAATTCTTTGGCACACAAATTTCGTTGGTGTATGATGCAGTGATATTGAAGTAACTCCATTTCACGTTCTCCCAGATATTCTTTTAGCAGAGTTATCATTCCAATAAATCAAACATTGATCGTGATATCATCCATCTGTTGTAATGCTAACAATTTTGTCCATACTCAAAGCAGCTCCATTACATAATTCTAATAAACTCTTGAAAGTTCTTTGCCAGTTGTTTGACCTTTCATAGAGTACATTCCAAGAAGTTCTTCTGTAATGCAGAAATCCTTGTTTATACCTCGAATAAAAATGAGGAGTTGAGGTAATGTCGGTAGATTCGTCAGCAGCAAGTGAAAAATATTCAAAATGTGAAGCCGCAAACTTTACTTGATCTACAATATCTTCACTTAATTGATGAATTCTCTGAACAGTCATTCTATTCAAACTTAAATTTTTAAATTTATTTGTTGTTTCAGGACGAAGTTTCTCTGAAGCAATTAACAAGCAATCTTTCACAAAATCGCCATCAGTAAACGGTTTTCCATGTTTAGAGATCAGCTGGTCAATATTCAGGGTTACCTCTACGCAGGAATTTAATTCAGATGTCTGTTTTTCAAAATAACTGGTCTGGTTTATCAAAGATTTCTTCAGCTGTTTAATTTTTACTGATTGTTCATATCCTTGAATAGATGAGAATGCACTGTGTTTCGTTTCACATTATATTCCTTGGCTACAGCTACAGTAGAATTGCACAAAAGACAAATAATCATGTCATTATGATTAATAAAACAGTACTTATCCGTTTACGAATCAACAAATTTTCGATTTGGAAAATCACCTTTTCTTTTTTTCCCGCTCATTTTTCCATCTACAAGTAATAAACATCAACCGACCACCAACAAGCATTCCATCCAAAGGTAAACATTGAGTTGTGAAGATACATTCCTTCAGCCACAAGACATTTCGCTTGTTACATGCTATCAGCCAATCAGAGCTCAGTTTTAGTCTCATTGTAGCTTCAATGTGCTCACATCGAATTTTTCTCTGTCAATCTTAAAGAAGTGCCGATATATCGCAACTTAACAGTTGAATGCCTGCAAGTTACAAATAGCATGCTTTTATCGCGTTATCCAAAAAGTCAATCAGGATGGCGATTGTTTTTTATTTAAAAAATGCAAGCAGTTCTCAGTTAAAAAATTAAGTAAAAACATGTAAACTTTCAATTGGGGAAAAAAAAAAAAAAAAAAATTGCGATTATAATTTTTGGATTGGCGGGCCAACGAAATAAGCATCGCGGGCCACTTTTGGCCCGCGGGCCGTAGTTTGTGCATCCCTGTGATAGAGTAACATGCTAATGATGTAGTAAATCTCATTTTTAAATTGGATCATATAAGAAAACTTTTTTTTTTTTTAAGGAAAAGTTTTTGGCACTTTCCCATATTAAAAAAAAAAAAAAAAAAAATCCATATCTTAATGTAGAAATTTATAAATTTCAGAATAGGTTCAGATGGCAGCACGATATTTTAAGCAGTGTAAGTGAATTGTGGCACCGTTGAAAACTGTCCTGTTGAGTGCTAGTTGTCACAATTTGCTTGGATTTTCATTTCATACTGCCCTACAATCAGTTGGTAACATTGGTCACTTCGGTAAGTTGCACTGAACAAAATCTTGATCATTACTGTATTTTCTTGAACTATGTGTCAGTAATATTATTTTTCTGAAGGTTTTGGAGATATAATTCTGGATTACAATATAAACGCACATATTGTACAAGCTGGAGAAATAGTGAAATTTAGCATTAAATGGGCATAACAGCATGTGTAAAATTAAAGGTAGAAAGATTTTGGTTTAAGATCAAAGTAGATGGATCAGGTTAGTCTAATGGTCTAGGGTGCTTGTTTTAAAAAGTGTATATCGATTGAGATTGTACAATCCTAACTATGTACTGAATACAGGATTACTAAGAGTCAGGGAATTCAACAGACAAAATATCGGGAATATTTTAAATTCGTCTATTGTGGAAGGTTTTGCAACAATATAACAGGCTGATTTTTTACTGAGAAAAATCAAAAAGGCCAGGCATTTTCTTAGCAGAATTGTGTAGCAACACTGAGAATAATTTCTGTAATTTGCTTGAAAAATTATACAATTTGTAACAGGATTCATATGGTGCTTGAAAGTTCTATTTATAGGAGAGAAAAATGTCTTTGAAAATGCTTGAATTTGTTTAAATTTTAATGACTGTGCTTAATTTTCGTTTCTTTTTACAGGTGCTTAATTTTTTGTATTCAAATGTTCAAACTAAAATGAGAGCTCGAAGAATTATAAAAAAGTTAATCAGGTGAAAATATTCGCTCTGAAATAGTTTTCCTTTCAGGAAGTACAAGCATTTGTGCTTTGCTTTAAATATAAGTTTTGTTAAATATAAATTCCATATACTGAACTTGATCAGTTGATGCATGTGCACATGTACTGGTTTTTGCAATAATCAGTTTATCTGCCTTCTGCACATCTGTAGTAGTAATTACTATTTCCGATATATACTGTAATGATATCAGGTAAGTACTTACAATATTAAGATGAAAAATACAAGCATTGGTTAGAAGGAGTATCGAAAAATGCTTTTATTCAGTAACATACATGTGCAGGGCTCCCAAATGGTCCCCTTTTTCATAGTTGCCAATGTTTTGTTAAATATATAGAAAAATACATGAGGAATTATTCTGAAATTCCAAGTGCGTAAACAGAAAAGTACAGGTTATATAATTCCAAAAATTTTTCTCGAAATTTTATAAAACACTCACTCAACAGATTGAAAAAAAAAAATCTTTTGAATAAATCTGTTCTCTAAAACCATGACAAATAAAATTGTACACAATACCCTGTAAACTGAATTAAAAAATAATAAAAGTTGTAGGACAAATGGGCAGGTTTATTGGATAATGTTTCTATTATATTCAAGATAGTGTTGTTGCGAAAAATGCAGCATAACAGCACCACTTGTTAAGAGAATTGCATCAAAATATAAAAAACATCATTTCATGTAGAGGACTAACTGAATATGAAGTTTCATGAAAATTTGTACACGTGTGAATGCAATCAAAATGTAATTTGTATAATATGTTTACTAAATGTATAGAGCAATTTCGGTGAAAGTTTCAAAAACATAGCTTGAAAATTCTGGAAATAATCGTCCATAGAATAAGCTCAAAATTCGTTATTTCCAAAATAATGCAAAAAAATAAGGGGTTGTATCAAAATGTAGTATGTGCAATATTGTGTACGCTACACTATAATCAATGGATGCAGCCCTTCATCATTTTGTTACATTTTGGAAGTAACTGATTTTCAACTTATTCTATCAACGATAATTTTCAGAAGTTTCAAGCTATGTTTTACAATAGTTACTCTATACATTTAGCTAACAAATTATGCAAGTTGTATTTTGATTGCATTCACACATGTGTAGTGAGACATTTAGTAAACCGGCTAATTTATCATACAGTTAGTTTTATTATTTTTAAAATTCTAATTACAGAATTGTATACAATGTTTGTCATATTTTCTGAATTTTTTTTTTTTTTTTTTTTTTTTATGTTTAGAACTCTGCAAATTTAAAAGCAAAAAACTTGTCAAAATTTGGAACTCTTTATAAAAACCTTAATTTTTCTATGAGTATACATGCTATCCTCATAACAATAATATCAATTAATTGCAATAAGCCACTTAATCATAATTTTATTTTGCAATTTGGAACATTTTTGCTATATTAGTTTTGACAGGGTTATCCAAAAGATATTCGTTCTTTTTTAAGTTATTGATGGTACCCTTTGGGATTTCGGGAAAAACAATCACATTTTTAATTATCTTCAATTTTGTATCACTATTGCAATAATTTGATTATACAACTTGCTTGTTCATAATTTTAAAATCTTACAGAAATAATATAAATGACAGGATTTTTTTAAAAATTATTATTCATTAAAGCAAAATGTACTCCTAGAATGGAACTATAAATGTTTAATAGTAATTTATTGTAGCTTTTATTAGGAATGCAATGGGTATCCGATAAATATTCAATATTGTATATCTGAATCATAATCAACGATTGTGATGACTTTTCTGATAGACTTTCGGCATATCACAACAAAGCAAATATGTATGGATAGCAGAAATTGTCTCCAAAGAATGATGAAAATCTTTAGTTTATAATGGCTACGTTACATATGGAATTTTTACGTATTAGAATCAATTTTTTCTCTTATAATATAGATAACATTGTTTGGAGGAAAAAATTATTTCACTTCCATTGAAGTTTATATAGATAATTTCTTCTTGGTGTAATCATGCCAAGGCAGCTGTTTTTCTATTATATTTAATATCGGCAACATGCTCCTTTTTTCTGTATTTAAATTTCCTGCTTGTTATTCCACTATAGTAATTCGTTGATCTGTCTGCTTTAATTAATGGTATTTCATAAACTCCTGAATAATTCTCAGAATCAATTTATAAATTTTAGTGCAAATGAAATTCTTCAATTTTGGAGCTGTTTGGCTACTACTATAAAATACAGTTAATCCCCCTTTCAAAACGTAACAAAAAATCGTAAAATAATTAAAAGGGATACTTACCAGGGGGCTTTTCTGAATTTTTTTTTTCCATGATTCTTTAACAAAAATCACATATTTCCACAATCCTTTGACGAAATTTACATTTTTGATATTTTTTAATGAAATGTGTATTTTTTTCATGATTTTTTTAAATAAAATTCATGTTTTTTATGATCTGTTGATGAAATTCATGTTCTTTCCATGATCTGATAACGGATATCACGTTTTTTCTGCAATATTTTCACTTAGTTTGCATTTTTATCTCGTCTTTTGATGACATTCACGCTTTTAGCTTTTATTGCAATCTTTAATGATATTTGTGCTTTTTTTTGCAATACTTCCACTTTTTTTTTTTTTTTTTGATTTGTCATATTTGCATTTTTTTTTGCAATCGTTTGACAAAATTTGTAATCTTTTGATTAAAAAATGCATTTTTTTGCAATCCTTTTATGTAATTTGCAGTTTTTCTGTGATCCTTTGTTGCAATTCGTGTTTTTTCAGTGATTTCTTGACATAGTTTGCATTTTTTTAGCGATACTTTGATTATATATATTTTTTAGACCTAACATAATTGATGTTTTTTCCTGCAATCTTTTGACAAAATTTGTGTTTTTTAATTGATCATTTGATAATTTTTTTTTTTTCTACGATTCTTTGACGTAACTTGTGTTTATTCAATGATCATAAAGGAGGCACTTTCTTGAGATTTTTTTGAAAATTTCAAATTTTTTTAACCCATTAGTGCCTGAATTATTTTCTTTGTTAAAATTCAAATTTTGCATTTTTCCACCAGTTTTAAAGCAAGAATACCTTTTATCTTAATTTATCGAAAACTTTGTCCAAAAAAAGAAAGTATTTATTTATTCTCATTTTTACTGGTGTGAAATGCGCTTACTTGAATTTTTTAAAACTGTCCCAAAAATGGGACGCTAGGCACTAATGGGTTAAAAATGGACACACACACATTTGATCTGGAAGGGCAGATTAACGGGATTTTACCGTAAATAGATACTGAAATGTTTAAACACTTCAGACTCGATGTATACTATATGATACACATCTTTACATTTTTTTTTCTTTTACATATATAAATTTTAACAATAAAGAAATTTGTGTGAATGGAACTTAACAGATGATTTTATTAAAATGGCTTATAACAAAAATATATGAAATGTAGAAAAATGAAAACAAATAATTTTTCTGCGTGTTGAGATATTATTATAAAGCCCATCAATGATAAAAAAATATATAAAATACATAATTATTTCATTCTATTTGAAATGCAAAAATTAATAAAGTAAAAAATTTTAAGAAATTACCAAAATATATGCTTTTTGAGTCAAATTTTGTGTGCAAAAAATTAATTTTAATTTGTCTTAGTTATCAGTTTGCTATTATGAATTCATAATTGAAGTTAAAAAATATACAAAAATAAATCCTGGAATCTGAAAAGGTTAAGATTATATTTTTAATTTCTCAAAAAAGCTTGGATAATATTGAATAGATAGTTGGCATTTTTACAGATCAAATTTTATGTTCAGGCTTCCTATTATTGACAATATTCACGATTAATTTATTGATATGTTGAACATTAAAACCATTATTGCCGAAACGTCAGTGAAGGCTTACTTTGGAGACACGAAATTTTTTTGGTTTCTGTCTGTCTGTTTGTCAGTCAGTCTGTCAGTTCCGCGATAACTAACGCAAAAAACATCCAATTGGCTTGAAATTAAGTGGGTATGTTAGTGAGGCACTGGGATTAAGCTGTATAGTTTTTTGTTAGATTTGATTCATTCGTTCGGAAAATATAGAATATTTTATTTTGCGCAATAATGATTTTCTATGGCAAATCCAATGATTTTAAATTTTTTTTCCTTGAGAGAAAATGACACATTTGATTAATGGAATTCAATGATAAATGGGCACTGAAATTTATCGGTTAACTTATTCATATTGTTTTGAAATTTTGCCTACTCATTTGTCGGATTTTTAAAGTTATTACTGTAAATTTTGGAGATTTTTTATAAATGTGTTCCAATAATATAAACTAATTTGTTTTAGAGATTTACTTATTTAAAATGTATTTATTTCATTTTCTTTATTTTCTCTTAATGGTTGCTAAGCAACCATTCATCCTAATCCTTATTATATTTTAATGCTATAAATTTGAAAGCGTGGACGAAAATTTAAATGTACTCAACGTCAAAACTGATAAATTAATTAATGTCTTTGTATCTTTGCGGATAAATATAACATAGCCCAGAAAAGAATATAGGCTACGTTTTATTAATTTTATTCAAATATTTTCCTTAATAATTCAAAATTTCTTTTTCATACAGAATCAAGAGTGATTTTTTAGATAAAATTTAACCAATTTCAAAAAAAAAAAAAAAAAATCTGGAATAATTTTTTAATGGCAATAAGTTTCAATTGAGCAATTTCCATTCGAAAAATTAAACTAAGAAAAACTAAAAATGACGTCAGAATTAAAATAAAAATAGTACTTTGTTAAATATTAAACATGGAAATTTGTTTAAGAATAAGAATTTTTCTGACAAAAATGGGGGCATAATTAGAAGTAAAAGAAATAAAAAATAATTATGTTTTTAACAAATATTTCAATTGGTAAAATTTGATGTCATAATTGAAATAAAACAGGTATTTTATAGTTGTCGTTAAAAATACAAGAAACATGGACAGCAATAACTCATGAATAATGACGTCATTGCCGAAACTTCAGTGAAGGCCTATTTTGGCGATGCAAAATTTGTTTTCCATTTCTCAGTCTGTTCTTCTGTCTATCTGTCAGTCCCCGATAACTGCCACAAAATGCAATCAAAACTTCTTTTTTTCGTAAACAAAATTGTAAAACCCTAGATTACTGAGTTTACACTTTTAAAAGTTCCTGATACATCAGATTTAGGTGCTTTTGGTGGGCAGGTATCTAGAAGTATGAGGATAATGAAAAATGCTTATTAAAACTGTCATTTATCCTTATAAATCAAAATGTAGAAAGAAATACAAGATATACGATAACCATTAGCAGATTGATAGAAAGTTAGAAATTTAAATTTAATGAGACTACGGGGGGTTCAGGGGGACGGAGCGAAGACATCTACTGTGATAAAATAAAAAACAAAAATAATAGATCATGAATTTTTCAGAATATCCTAACATAACTAAATCTTTAATTAAACGGCTTTTGATGGCTTCAAATTTCTTATTTGATTCTTATAAATAATTACATAATTCGAAAATTTTAAATTACAGTTTCCAGGAAGTTGAATATTACGCTAAGTGTGTTTTAAAAAAAAGATGTGAAAAGCTGACGTTGAGGCTCTTGATCTGCAGATTTACTAGCTATAAGCAACTATGATTAGAAAATTGCTTATAATAATGGTTTTAATGTTCAGCATATTAATAAATTATAAATATTGTGAAAAATAATCCTGAATATAAATTGGATTTGCAAAAGCACAAGCTTTATTCTATCCAATATTATCGAATCTTTATTGAGAAAATAAAATACAATCTTAAGCATTTCACAATATCTGCTTAGTAGCCAAACCACCTCCAAAATTGAAGAATATCATTTGCACTAAGATTGATCTAATTTATTTTAAGAATTATTCAGGAGTTTATGAATTCACATTAATTAGAGCAGATTAGATCAAAGAATGACTATATTGGAATAACAAGCAGGAAATTTAAATAAAGGAACATTTTGCTGATATTAAGTATAATAGAAAAATAACAGCTCTTTCAAAATTACTCCAAGAAGAAATTATCCATATAAACTCCAACGAAAGTAAAATTATTTTTCCCTCCTAACAATATTATCCTCTGATATAAAAAAAACAATAGAAATTCTTACATAAAATTCCATATGTAACAATACAAAATCATTAAATTTACCAAAGCTATAGCACGAATTTTTCAATGGTTTTGAAAAACAAATAAAAATTCAAGTAAAATAAAAAAATAACGAAAGTCACATGAAAAACTGAATGATGGCGTCTCAGTTCAATACATAGACCATGCAATTTCAGAATATCGTTTTGTTTTGAAAATGATTCGCTTAAGAATTGAAATACATCAATAGTATAATAAGACTATTTTACTGTTTTTAAAATCTTAAACCTTTTTTAGCAAATAGAATACATTTGCCTTTTCTCTTATTTGTCATAGCAAAAATTTCTTGCTTGGAAAGTAAAATTTTAAATTTTCCCCACCAAAGTACTAAATGCTATTGTGGTGGTTTCTCGAAAACCCCTGCCATATTTCATTTTAATTTATTTGTATTAACTATTTTATTTCCTATCATCTCCTTTTATTAATGTTCTCATTTTAAATATTATTTCGATTTCATTTCTTTTGATGTCTTCTCCTGTAAATATTTCTTCCTTACATAGCTTATCGAATGTTCTAAAACAATAAAATCTTGTTTGAATTCATTCCTTCCGGTTTAAAAAGCTTCTAGAAGCTTCTCCAACGTTCTATGGGTGGTTACTTCCGTTTAATCAGGCCCTCCCCTTGGCCTATGAAATTAAATTCTACAGGTGACGTGATTTAAGCAGTTAAGTGCCTGGCCACCTTTTTGGCTTTCCTTCTTTAAGTGTATTATCATTTTTTCCTATTAAGTTCATATTTCCCTATACATTTGTACATAGCTTGGCTTTTCTCTCTCGCTTCGCACATTCTAACTTTGCCAACTTGGCGTGTTGCGAGATTACAGCAACCCTTTCTCTTTCCTCTCCCCTCGCTGACAGCCGCTTGGGCAGTTGGGTTGAGATTTTGGAGTGAGTAAGGCACCTTTTCCGCGCCGATCTAATCCTGTGGTCGTTTCACTGGCTGTTTTATAATCCAAGTAGGTTAAGAGGTATAGAATGAAATTTTGTGAGGATTTATACAAAAATCGGGTGCACCATCCAATGTCATCTTGTTCTGCTACTCTTCAAAAGTTTCCTCTTCCATCTCATATATCTTTCATGAAGATCATTTTTCCTTGAAAACCTATGAAGAATCAATTAATGTTCTCGCAAAGAGAAGTTTCTGATACTTTATGATCTTGCTTTTCTTAAAAAAATATAATTATATTTGCAATGGCATTCCCAGAAGAGAAAGGAGAAAATTCATCACTTTTGTCGATTTCCCCTTTTATGTTTCTTGAGATGTTATAAGTTTTTTTTTTTTTTTATCTGTAATAATATGATAGATCATTGTTTCTGTCCACTGGCGGATCTAAGGGGGGGGCGATGGGGCGATTGCCCCCCCCTTGAGCCCAGTAAAGGGTCTTAAAAAGATGCCCGCAAAGAAAAAGGATTGGGCTTAAACTCGAGACCGGCGCGGCCCGGGCCGCGCCATTTTTAAGTCACGGGACTGGGTCAGGTCTTTACACTTTCAGAACCGGGGCGGATCGAGTCTTACTTTTTCCTGTAGAGCGGGATCGGATCGAGCCACACTTTTCTTTTCAGGGCGGGCCTGGCGTGGATTTCATTCTTCATTGAGGTAAACGCTCGGTCTAAGATCGAACCAGACCATAAGAGAGGAGAAGCAATGGCGGATCTAAGGGAAGGGGGCGAAAGGGCGATCACCCCCCTTAGACCCGCCATTGGCGGAATCAAGGAAAATGCGGCTTGCATTTTTCAAGGCGAAAGGACGATCTCCCCCCCTTTTGGGCTAATAAAAGTTTGCTAAAAAGACAAGCATCCTCGCAGGAAATGAATTGAAGCCTAACTCGAATCCGGGGCGGGCCGCACCTTTTTAATTTCGCGAGGCTCGGGCTGGGTCAGGTCTTCTCGCTTTCAGAATTGGGCAGTATCGTGATCATTATTTTTCTGCAGATTTGGGTTGGGCCCAATGGCGGGTCTGAGGGGGCGATCGTCTTCGCTTCTTCAGCAATAAACGTTTCCCAAAAATACATGCATCCTTTGCAAGAAATGAGTTAGATCCTAACTAGAATTCAGTGCCCCCTCCCTGGCCGCGCCTTTTTAAGTTCGCAAGACTCAGACTGTGTCTGGTCTTACCGCATTCAGAACTCGGCCGTCATTTATTTGATACTATCATGATCATTATTTTTCTGCTGATTTGGATTGGGTCTGACTTATTTTTCTTCAAGATCGAGCCTGGCCTGGAGTCATTCTTCTTAGATGTCTGCATTAGAGATGACACAGGTTCAGACTTAGCCCGTGTCCGATACGAGATTGTGCTCTGTTTTTATGCTGGTCTACCGATTCGGACTCATTTTTTCTGAAATCTGAAAATTTTATTTATCGATGAATAGAAAAATGTAAAAAACTTTTTTCCTCTTAAAAATTAGTAATTATTCCTTTTCAAATCAATGTCTTGCTATTTTGATAAAAATGAAAAAGAGACACTTTTTTTTTCTTTTTTTTAAACAATTAGTCATATCTACATCTGTAGATTTATGTTCAAGCATTGCCGACGACCGCTGATCTGGCGCCTATGAAAAAAGGCAGGAATAATGAATTTGAGTTTAGTTCGATTTTTGTTTGTGGCAGAGATTATTTTGCAATTGGATCTTTTATTATTATTATTATTTAGACATGTATCGCGAAAAGAATATTTTCTTTTGATTTTATTTTGCGGTTACTGAATAATTTAAATTTCTAGTGTATGCAACGTATACAAGTCGTAATCACTTTTCATATGGAAATAACTGTAGTAATTATCATTTCTTTTGGGATCTCTGCTGATGCCGTAGCGGTAAGTAAATGTATTTACCATATTCTTGCGATCGAGTAGTGTTTCCTCTGTTCCTAAAAAAGTGTTGAACTTTAAAATTTTTTATTTGAGGTTATTTTTTGGGTCATGCTATAACGAAGGCTTCTTATGAAGAATGAAATGGTTATAGTTAAAAATGTGCATTTTTTACAGAAAATTTAAAAATGTTGTTCGATTTGACAGATAATAGGCAGTATTTTCTACAGGTTCCATGCATTTATTCATGAAACACACTTCATTAACATGTCCATTGTCCATAATATTTTTTTACTAAAACAGAGACAACATATGAAAATCCTTTTATGCGTAAAGTATATTTTTATTTTACATCAAACTGTTCTTTTGATAATATTAAATTTAATTTTTCGTTTAACAGCCTTTTTTAATATACAAAATAGCTTTAAAATTATAATTATTTTTGGAACATTTTTTATAAGTATTATGCAATTTTTTCTGCTGTATAATTTCATTATCGGGTTTTGCTCTTGATGCCGCAAATGGTTCTGCCTCAGGCGGGACCGGGCTGTGGAATAATAGCCCAAATTTATCTCTAGTACGCACTGATCAAAATTTCCCTGGTCGGGGTTCGGCTCGGAATGAAAGTTAAATTTCGGTCCGTGTCCGACCCAGCGTAGACGTATGCATGTGCCCGGGCCTGTCCGAGTCGGCGAAATGGTTCCAAATTTTCTAACGGGCCAGCAAAATTAGAATAATTTTTCCAACAGGTCGGGCCAATAAACAAAATAAACGGGACGAGCCGACAAAAAAATTGAAGGGCCATATAAGCCAAGTCCATTAAAAAAAAAAAAAAAAAAAAAATTGCGGGCTCACTGGCTCTTTGTAAGATTTAAGCAGGAACGTTAAATTATGAGCTATTTTCAATTATATGGGTTTAATGAGAATAAGTATAAATGTGCGTCATCAGTCGAAACTAGTTTGGCAACATCAATACAGAAATCTAACTTTTACAGTGTAGCGATCAGCATCGGAGAATTATATTGCGTGTAACCCGGGTTTAATTTTTTTTTTAGCAGGCTCGTACCGGCCTGAGATCAGGCTTGCATTGTTTTTCTACATATAGACGAGCCGGGCTGGAATTAGACTTAATTGTTCTCAAGATGTGTAGGACAGACAATATGCAGTGCCGTGCGAAAGGGGGGGGGGGGGGGGCGAAGGATGCGGTCGGCCCGGGCGTGGAAATTTAGGGAGCGCCAAATTTATGCTACCAGCGTAATTTTTGGCTTGTTACAAGAAAAAGTTGGGTCGGAGGGGATGGGGGGCGCCACATTTTGCTTTGCCCTGAGCTCAGTTTTCTCTTCGCACGTCAAATGATTGCAGATTTTTTTTACCTTCTCATGCTGTCGCTTCCAGAAATTCTATTCAAAACGATAATTTTCACAGTATTTTCTTAAACTGCTTATCAAAAAATGGATTATGCCATAGTTTCTGAATAAAAACACCTGCTAATCCTGCTAATGTGATCCACAACATAAACATTAGTTAACCCGACCAGCAGCAAAAGAAAAGTCAACCGGACCCAAACCCGACCCACAGCAAAAACTAGAAGTCAACTGGACCCAGACCCGACCCACAGCAAAAACTAGAAGTCAACCGGACCCAGACCCGACCCACAGCAAAACTAGAAGTCAATCGGACCCAGACCCGACCCGCAGCAAAAAATAAAAGCAACATGACCCGCGGTGAAAAAATTAGCCCCGACCCACGCATTAAAGTCGAGTCTCCAAATTTCTAAAATCGCCCCTCCCCCTTGAGGACTCTCCAGATCCGCCCTTGTTTCTGTCAAAAGAATATATATAAAGAAAAATTATTGTAAAGTGAATATCGACATCTGTTACCATTCGTGGGAAAATCATTACAAGATAAATAACGATATATATATATTATTCTTCATAAGAAAATATTATAAAATATGATATCATTATTTGTGCTTCAAGAAAAAGTAAATAAAGTTTTGTTCTACAATCTTCAACAAATTCGTCTTAAGGGATTTTTCCCTCATGTTTGTCTCAATTCATCATTCGTCAAGACTCAGGTAATATCTTTTCATTTTATTTTTCTTCTCTCAAGTGTTTGATTTAATTTTATTATCAAAGAATCTTCTTCAAAGAACCTTTCAAGATATGTTTTTGTCATGTCCTTTTTTGGGTATTTTGCTGGCCCTCATTCAGCACATTGTACAAAAATACCACTATCGATCATTTGGCCTATTTGATGGAACTAAAGCTACAGGCGTTCCCATCCACTTTCTATACACAACAGTCAATCTTCTTTAGTACCTTGAAAACACAACAATTTATTTTCTTTGGTGCCGTGACCAGGATTTGAGAGAAACAGCCTTTTTTGAGGGTAAGAAATAGTCTATAAAAGTTTTACGAATGGCCTGGAAATTAGTGTTCTTGAATTGGGACTGTGTTTCAAGGAAAAAAGATAAGGCATTACCTTCAAGCTTTGATTTGAAAAGAACAAAAAGTTCTTTGTCAGAAAAATTATTTAACTCTTGTAGATCAGATAACTGATCAAAGAAGAATTCTACAGTCTGTGGGTTGCCATCAAACGGTTGTATTGCAATGTTTAACTTTGGTTTAGGAGGCATGATGAGATATTTAAAGTAAATGCTCAATAAATGACAGATTAAATTTGGTTATAGACTGGTCATATATAAATTGACACATTATCTACAATAATGAGGAATTTCATTTACGTTATGCACCATTTTTATATGTTAAAAAAAAATGTATGACGAAAAGAAGAAAAATGGGAACATATCTCTCCTAGCATGGGATCAAGAATATAAGACCCAAAATTTTATCATATCTTGCAATACATATGTTCTTATATTTATGAAAAGAAGAGAACAATTTATATTAAAATAATCAATTATTTTGACCAGCACTTTTCGTTAAATATTATATGATATCAATTATAAAATATATCAAGACAAAAAAAATATCACCAAATTATATTATTTATATACTGTGACACACCTGCTTTATTAAATAACATATAGAATCTTCTGTTCTCAAAAAATTATTTTTAGCATAAAATCAAAATATATTATATAATCATTTATTACACCTCTTTCAATAAAGAATCATCATAAATATTGATCACTATGAAGAACACAGATATTGAAAACGAAATTTACTTTACTTTCAAACATATTTAGATAAACAAATCATAATATCATTTAATAATTGTCATGTCTAGAAGAATATTAATTGATTCAAGGAAGTACATGGTGCCAAAAGAAGAATATTGGTTCACAAGGAAACACGGCACCAAAGAAAATAAATTGTTGTGTTTTCAAGGTACTAAAGAAGATTGACTGTTGTGTATAGAAAGTGGATGGGAACGCTTGTAGCTTTAGTTCCATCAAATAGGCCAAATGATCGATAGTGGTATTTTTGTACAATGTGCTGAATGAGGGCCAGCAAAATACCCAAAAAAGGACATGACAAAAACATATCTTGAAAGGTTCTTTGAAGAAGATTCTTTGATAATAAAATTAAATCAAACACTTGAGAGAAGAAAAATAAAATGAAAAGATATTACCTGAGTCTTGACGAATGATGAATTGAGACAAACATGAGAGAAAAATCACTTAAGACGAATTTGTTGAAGATTGTAGAACAAAACTTTATTTACTTTTTCTTGAAGCACAAATAATGATATCATATTTTATAATATTTTCTTATGAAGAATAATATATATATATCGTTATTTATCTTGTAATAATTTTCCCACGAATGGTAACAGATGTCAATATTCACTTTACAATAATTTTTCTTTATATATATTCTCTTGACAGAAACAATGATCTATCATATTATTACAGATAAAAAAAAAAAAAAAAAAATTTATAACATCTCAAGAAACATAAAAGGGGAAATCGACAAAAGTGATGAATTTTCTCCTTTCTCTTCTGGGGATGCCATTGCAAATATAATTATATATTTTTTAAGAAAAGCAAGATCATAAAATATCAGAAACTTCTCTTTGCGAGAACATTAATTGATTCTTCATAGGTTTTCAAGGAAAAATGATCTTCATGAAAGATATATGAGATGGAAGAGGAAACTTTTGAAGAGTAGCAGAACAAGATGACATCGGATGGTGCACCCGATTTTTGCATAAATCCTCACAAAATTTCATTCTATACCTCTTAACCTACTTGGATTATAAAACGGGCGGTGAAACGACCACAGGATTAGATCGGCGCGGAAAAGGTGCCTTACTCACTCCAAAATCTCAACCCAACTGCCCAAGCGGCTGTCAGCGAGGGGAGAGGAAAGAGAAAGGGTTGCTGTAATCTCGCAACACGCCAAGTTGGCAAAGTTAGAATGAGCGAAGCGAGAGAGAAAAGCCAAGCTATGTACAAATGTATAGGAAAATATGAACTTAATAGGAAAAAATGATAATACACTTAAAGAAAAAAAGCCAAAAAGGTGGCCAGGCACTTAACTGCTTAAATCACGTCACCTGTCGAATTTAATTTCATAGGCCAAGGGGAGGGCCTGATTAGACAGAAGTAACCACCCATAGAACGTTTCAGAAGCTTCTAGAAGCTTTTTAAACCGGAAGGAATGAATTCAAACAAGATTTTACCGTTTTAGAACATTCGATAAGCTATGTAAGGAAGAAATATTTACAGGAGAAGACATCAAAAGAAACGAAATCGAAATAATATTTAAAATGAGAACATTAATAAAAGGAGATGATAGGAAATAAAATAGTTAATACAAATAAATTAAAATGAAATATGGCAGGGCTTTTCGAGAAACCACCACAGCTATGCATATGCATTGTGGGATAAGTAAATAAATAACTGAAATAGATGCCCTAGAAAAAGTTTAATTAAAAGAAATGTACATTCTATCAATTGTCTTAAATTATTCTGACAGAGGTATGTTGGGATTGTTTAACGCAGATAAATATTAAAATGTGAAAAAGTTTAAAAAATATTCACACAATCAAAATAATAATTTCAACCAACATTGAGCAAACACAGCAATACATATTTATGTGTACTTTATCATTTTACATTTCATGTCATTTAATATTTTTTTACTTCTAATTCTATACACATTAACTTTTCTTTAGGGACTGTCCAAATATAACGTTATCATTTTAGGAGGGAGGGGGGGGGGATATGGCAAATGACATAAGATATCTTTAGGGGGGGGGGGGGGTCTTTTGATATTCATATCATTTTTAATCCAACTGAAATTTGAATTTTTTATTTTTAACATGGTTTTTCGTTCAAAATAGTATATCGTTTTTAGTCTGTTATCAATTTTTATGAAAATACAAAGTTTTTATTAATTTTTCCAAATTATTATACAAGTATTTAATTCTGAAATATGGAGTAGCTCAATATTTAACATTATTTTTCTTCATATGTGTATACAGTAGAACCCCGATCCATCGTTTTCCAAGGGGATGCAGGAAAAAAATGATGAATGCGGATTAACTTCAAAATACGAAAAAACACAATATTTATACCTTACTACTGCATGCAATGTATACAGTGTACTAATAAATACAAATATGTTGCTTAGTAAACAATAAAAGAAATAAATTGAAGTTATAGAAAATTAATATTTATTTTAAAAAATCATTTTTTTTTCTAAATAAAATTTTAAGATATACAACACTTTTCTGGTCGTTTTCTGTAATTTCATATGCGTATATAAAAGTTTATTCAGTTTCAAAAGCCGTAATTGCATCATATAGAGTTTAGAACTATGATGGTTTAGCTTCATCGGTATGAGCGTTATCTTCTGCTTCTTCGACATTATTTAAATTTTTTGCATCATCACACATCTCTCCTATGTTTAGTACACCACAGATTACAACATCTTGATCAGTGGAATCATAGGTGCATCCTCTGCTATATACAACCACTCTTCATCTGCATTATTTTAGCCATTATCAATACAAAAAACTCAAATGACTTATTTTAGGATAAAAGAAGTAATTCCAGTCTGTGAATCATATGAATTTGCATAACTTTCAATTTCATTTAGGAGAGGAGAAAAAATTTACAACGATAAATGCGGGAAAACGACTTTTTGAAGAACGATGCTTGCGGGTTTCTTTAACATTGTTTAAATATAATTTGTGCAGAGACCGTAGAAATAAAACGATCAATGCAGGGAAACGATGGATGCGGGAACGATAGATTGGGGTTTTTCTGTATATACACCATCAATGTTGGAGAATCCCCATGTGAAGTATATTTGAAATGAAGCTTGTGTGTACAGTAGAGGACCTATTATCCGGAATTCCAAAATCCGGAAGGACCCAAAATCCGGAACTGAAGAAGACTGAGAACGAGATAAATCATAATGAAATGAATGAATCACGAATCTTTGATCAAATGTGCATTTTATCGAGATTTTTTTAGATTTCATGCTTTTTTGGCTTTTTTTACGAAATTCACACTTTTTCTGTGTTTTTTCGACATAATTTACGTTTTTTTTTTTAAAGAACACAATTTTTTTCAAGTATTGCTTCAAGTATCAAAATTTATAATTCATTCAATAATTCATGATTCATTTCATCATGATTCATCCCCATAAAAAAACGCAAATTTTTTCAGGTATCGCGAAAATACTCTGCAAATTCGTCAAATATCGCAATAAAACCCTGCAAATTTCGTCAAATATTGCAATAAAACCCTGCAAATCTCATAAAATATCGCGAAAAAATGCAAATTTCGTGAAACGATCGCTGAAAAATCCCGTGTAAGCGCCCCCCTCTAATTATTTTACGATTTACGTCACCTTTGGGGGAGCGGATTAACGGTATTTAACAGTTATATACATATATATATATATATATATATGTAAAGCCAGTTAGCAAAACGTCCGAATTTTGAAGAGCTCTGAATTTTGGATGTCCGTATATTTGACTTTGTACTATAGTACAAGAGTCAAAGTTGTAGCTTAGTGTTTTTTCCAGACTTCTCATACAACATACTTTTCATTCATATTCTAGATATCAGTGCTATAATTTTGTTGTTATTTTTAAATTTTCATTGTGTTTTTGTTTTTTTAGGGGGGGGGGGGGGGGAATGTGTCGAGTTTCGGACGGACCCGAAATCCGGAAAATTCCAAAATCCAGAAAGCCCTTGGTCCCGACGATTCCGGATAATAGGTCCTCTACTGTACTAATAAATAATAGAGAAAAAATGTTGTCCACTTGTTATGTTGATAAAAATTTCTACATCTCTACCCCCACCCCACCTTTCCATCGTGTGGGGGCATGTGCAACAAGACATTATTATTGTTGATTGCATTATCTAACAAAAAGCCATTATAAAATACTTTTAAATAATAAGAATTTCTTTTAAGTGTTACATGATATAAAGTGATATATTTTTGACTTCTCTTCTTTTGAAACAATAAAGTATTTAACCAGTTTTGTATATCACTACAAATAAAGAACATAAATTCAAAAGATAAAAATATTTTATACATTGATAACAATATCATTACCGGGAAGAGGAGTCAAGGAATGGTAATGTATGATATCGGATGGAAGGGAGGGGGGAGAGGGGGTCCAAAATTACCAAAAAGTTGATAACATTATATATGCACAGTCCCTTAGAATAAAATATGGTTTAAAAAAATATATACTAACCGACTTTAAAAAAAAAAAGAATCTAGCTTGGCGACAATTTGGCACTAATGCATATGAATGCATAGTTTTAATATGCTTGTGATTTGAAAACTATTGCAACAATGAAAGATAATTTGTGATAAATCATTATTATTATTATTATTTTTTACCAAATCATACACATATTAAAACTATGCATTCATATACTATTATTTTCAACACAATCTAACTGATTGGTAATGTAATCATATGAATTGAATATTTCCAACTGAGCAAAAAATTGACCAGACTGGGAATCGAACCCAGATACTTTGCTTACAAGGCCAATGCTTTACCAACCAAAGTTTTTTTCTTTTTTTTTTTTTTCTTTTTCTTTTTTTTTTTTTTGTAAGCCAAGTATCTGGGTTCGATTCCCAGCCTGGTCAATTTTTCGCTCAGTTGGAAATATTCAATTCGTATGCATTCATATGCATTAGTGCCAAACTGCTTTCACTAACTTCGCAAAATCTATCTAGATCCTGACCTTTGTTCAGTCCAGATTTCGTACTGTGAAGAAAAAAAGATCTTGTATCTGTGTAAGAGTAATTGCCTAAAAAACAAACGCTTTTAATTGGATGATTGCTTCAAAAGGGATTTGAATTTTTAAAGTTTTTTTTTTTTAAAGTTCTAATCATCAGAATTTAATGAAATTAAAATGGGACCAGATAATATCTTATACTTTCAAAAAAAAAAAAAAAATATATATATATATAAATCGGTTTATATTTAAAGAAGTTATGAGTTAACAAGCAATACATACAGGTCAAATTCATAACCTCCCCCTTTGCAGTCGGTTAAAAAACTGGTGCTTATGTACTCCATAGAATTCATAATTTTCATAGCCAAATATTATTTGCTAATATATATATATAAAAAATACCTAAAAATAGTAACAGAAAAATAGTTATTTAGGATATTTAATTTTACATTCACAGCCAATAAAAATGGTAAAATGTTACTTGTATCTAATATAAAATAAATCAGTCTTAAATTATTACACATACATATTTACAGTTCATTCTATATTTGGCAATGAAAATTAGCAAGAGTCTATATAGCTTGCAAGATCTGACTATATGAATATTTCTTCTAGGAACTAATTTAAAATTACAGCTTTATTAATTTTGGATTTTTATTTTCTATAGTATAAACGTATCTATAGTGAAATAGATTTCTCTTTCTATATATATAAACTTATGATCACAAGAACTTTTTTTTTATTCAACAATTTTACAAATAGTTGCGAAAACAAATTAAGAGGCATTTTCTTTTCCAACTTCCTTTTTCGTACCTACTGGAGTCCAAACTAAATCTAACAAAGTACCACTAGCTTCTGTTAACGTTAAATCTTCAACAGCACCAAGAAATCTTGCACAAAGTTCCAATTCATTGATACGCAGCTTTACTCTGGCATTACGAACATACAACCTGTATAAGAAAAAAACAAATCAAAATAAGAAATAAATAATATTAACCAAATTAGGAAAAAAAAAAAACCAATACATTTTACAAAAATTCTATTAAATATTCATTTCTAATATTAATAAAAAATTTTACATTTTTTTTTTTTTTTTTTTTTTTTTTAAATTAATGAAGAATTTTAAACCAACAACGATTTTTTGAACTTGACAATAAGTTTGGTAACCTAAGCTAGCACCTTTTTCACTTATGCTGCTGTAACATGTGCATTTTAATTTTTAATGCCAAGTTATAAGAAACAAACTGTCAGGTGCTAGTACTATTCCAGCTCAGAGGATTCTGTAAAATAAATATATTAATTATTAACTATCATATACAGTAGACTCCCTCAAATCCGCACAGGTTGGGACCAGAGGTTGTGCGGATTTTAGAATTTTGCGGATTTCTGGTCATTGCTTTGTGTACATTTTTTAAACAGTAATTTGAGTGCATTTAATAGTGCAATCGGAACTATAATGAATGCTTACAATGTAATAAAATATTATAATAAGTAATAAACTAAAATAAAAATTTAGACAATTTTTAAAATGATTAAAATACTAATAGCAAAGGGTAAGTTAATCAATAGTATATGATTAAATATTCATTATACAGATTAAATGTATTTTTCCAAAATTATTCAGTGCAACTTGCCTCATAAAAGTACATTACTAATTCACATCAAAATCATAATATAAAGATTTTTTTTTCAAGTTTAGCCAGGCTTAATAACCAAAAAATCTTGATTAATGCATAAATATATTTGGTAAGAAGCCTGTGATTACCAGTGATATCAGCAATATCTTGAATTTTTTCCAAAAACATTTATTCTTCCTTCGTGAAAAAAAACAAAACATGGATAGAGTATTATTAAGAAAATTACAAATTAAAAAATATTTGGAATTGATACAAAACTAAAAAAATCAAATTTTGTCCCACTATCCAAAATGAAAGTTTCATTGTTTACATCCATAAAATATGTGCGGATTTGAGGGAGTCTACTGTATATATATATAAGTAATAAGACTATTGCTAAAAGAATAATGAGACTTTGTAAAAGAAAAAGAAAAAAAAACTACACAGAGTATGATTTGAGTATAGCTGTATATGGGAAAGAAGTATGAATGGGTAATACCATAAAAGTTCAAAGACATATGAAATCTAAATTGTTATGAAGATATATGAAATCTAAATTATCAAATATTGCTATTCTTTTTAACCTTTTTCAAATGTTATTCTAATCTGTTTATGATAAACTTAATTCAGTGTTTACAATAAAAATAAAGCATATTTAAAAACTTCATTTGGTATTTTACAAAACAACGTTCAACATATTTTTTTCTGAAATATATTTGTGAATGTTTAATAATCTGTAAATATGTGTGTCAACAGTCTATATTACCACCTCAAATTTGAACTTTCCACTTTCTATAGATTACAAGTAAAATGGCTGTGACAGATACATACAAGAGTGTTCTTATAATAGTTTTGTTTTTACTTTTTAAATACTTAAAAAAATTGCAGAAAATTAAAAAAAAATTTAATTCTGTTACTAATAATTATATAACTAAAATTACTAGTAATTTTGCAAATTTAAATACAAAATTTTTTATCAACAATTTGATAAGTGACAAACTCAGATCACAAATACTCATGCATCATGTGCATTTTGATTTTTAAGTAAAACTTAAAATTTAACTCCTTAAGCACCAGGTTCATTTTAGTGATAGTAGTGTTTTCCCCAGAATAAAAAAAGGCACTTTCACTTAACAAAAAGGGCACTTACACTTAACAAAAATGGCACTTTTATATGATTGGAATTTATAAAATTTCTGTTTTGATTGTGGTTACTAACAAAACAAAGCACATTATATGACTGTTTTGTTAAAATGAGATTTTATAACTTTGAAAAAATTGCATAATAAAACATGTAAGATCAAAATAAGTTGTAATTTCATTTTTTATTAGTCTAATTCAATTTAATAAAATGCAACATAACTTCAAAATAAAATAATCTTTGAGTTTGTTAGGTGCTACATGACCTCAGACACAACTTTTAAAGTAGGGACTGCTCCAGTGTTAACTTATTATTTCTTTACGCAAAATAATGCTATTAGATTAAAATCATGATTTTCTCCAGAAATATCATTTAAGGAAGTTTTGTTAAAGAATAAGAGTTAGGAGTAAAATGTCTTACATTTTGTTAAGCCTAATTTAATTAGAAATTTCCATGGATCACATTAACAAGTAAGTTAATTCCCAGGTAAAGTAAAAAACACATGTAAAGAATAGAAAAAAAGTAATAAATAACAATATAAAAGAACTGTTGTAGAAATAATAGTTGCTGTTAGTTTTTTTAATGTCTCTTTACATCAGAAATTCACATCTGTTTTCAATATCAAACATAACAAACATGCAAAATTATTGTTTTAAAAAGTAAGTCATATAATAAAATGATTTTTTTTAAATCTTGTTTCACTAAATAAAATAAATTTTAAAACATCTTGTTTTATTAAATAAAATTAATTTTATTAATACATTTTACCAATGCAAATGCATACAGGGAAGAAAAGAAAAATTAAGAGAGTAATCCATTTAATATATATTATATTGTTTACATTTTTGATTTTTAATCAGTTTTGGTGACTAGTTACTATGAGTTTCGCTTGCGAAAATATACTTTCAACTTCTGCATTAGACACAGGCAGAGTGTTGGCAATAGAAAGTAATTTCTTTATATGAGATAAATTATTGCTAACACTCTATTCCAAATTTGAAAGTGTTTTTAACAGGTATGGAATTGTTAACCCCTTTTGTTCCTCATCATTTTTGTTTTCAGGTAAAAATAACAATTTAAATTGATCCCACTCTGAAAGTAATTAATCAATATCTATATCGTAAAATTCTGCCAGTTCTAAAATTTCATAAGAGCCGTGGAATGTATTTCCATGTGGGAAATCTGAAAGATTTAAAAAACTAAGTAGTTTTATAACTGGTAAATTATCCAAACTTGTTGTTATATTTTCTATCAGTGTGCCGATAAAAAGTTTGGCATTCGTCTCAAAATTGTCTTATCAGCTGTAGTGACAATTATTCCATTTTCCATCGCTTGTTTTTCCACATTTTTGCAGCAAGCACCTCCAGGTTTTCTTTTTAATTTTTCCAGTGCAGTTACAGTTGCTGCAACTTGGCTTTCAACAGTGGCTAAATAGACATCCCTTCTTTCAAAAATCAAATTTAATTTTGATGTTATTGACAAGTAGGACTGGGTGATATCAGAATTTTAATATCATAATATATCGCTGACCAAATATCAATAATTTCGATAAATCAATAATTCTTGTGTCACTCCATTATAAGGTCTTAAATGTAATTGTCCTCTGTATAAAATACTACAAATGCACACATGCATATGGAGTTTCGTAAACATCATATTATTTTTGAAAATATAAAAAAAATCTGATATTTTGATGTGTATCTGACATTTTCAAAATAGTCAACCTATTGATAATTACCAATATTTTTAGACCAAACATATATGAAATTAAAACATTTTGCATTTAGCATGAAAACTTAATAAAAAAATATTCTAAATGTATTTTTTTCCACTTATGTAACAAAATTGAAAATAAACTAGTTAAAAACATACACAATTTGCTTTTTACACTCACAAAAAACAAATCATAGGATTAATTATCGCATTATACATAACAAAATTATATAAAATATATTTTTTGGGTAAACTGAGCTTTAACCCGCTTCTTGGCGGCGTTTTTTCTGCCACGCAATAACTACGCCACGCCTTGCTTTCCTTTACTTTTCGCTGTCGCTCTTCTCAGCAACCCTCGGGGTGAAGAAGAGATTTCTCCTCCAGTTGCGGGAGCTTGCGGCGCATGCTCTGTTCGTTCTTTCTTTTCTAGCTTTATTATTGGACGAGAGAGGAGAAACTGTAGAATTTTAATTCTGGTGCCTTGAAGTTAATTAAATTTTTTGTGTGTTATTAGACTGTTGGATTATGATGAGAGTTAGTCGAGTGAGCATTTTAATTTTCTTTAATGTTTTTTAAAATTAATAATCCTTTGTTTTGTATTTAAAAGAAAGTATTTTGAACATTTCTATTGTCTTTGGACTGTAGAGACCCAGTTTTGTATTTAACTGTAGTGTTTTAGGCATTTCTTTAGTCGTTTAAATGTTTTGAATCTTAATGTTATGTAATTACATATTAAATATAAATGAAACTCCGGAAGACAAAACGCAAAAGCACGCCAATGTGGCGATATTTTGAAAACGCGCCAAGAAGGGGGTTAAAACTCAGTCGCGCCTATTTTTTTAATTGAAAAATTTGAACATCTCTATCATGTTATGTGGTGCTTAAATTAAAGAAAATCAAAATCATAAAAGATTCTTATGAAATATGAAGCTGTAAATAAAGTTTAAATTAAAGAAAATCAAAATCATGAAATATTCTAATGAAATATGAAGCTGTAAATAATGTCTTAAAATTAGATAGTTTATCTTTAAATAACTATTTTTTTTAAAAGTAAATATTGTCCAAATATTAATTCACACCAACTGATCAGATCTGCAGGAAAAAGATCTAAAGTGGATATTATTGAAAATTTTTGAAAGGTTATGCATTGTAAATTTATCAAATGAAACAAAAAACAAAATATCAGAAGTGTCAAATGATATATCGGAACTTACCGATATATCGTTTGAAACAATATATAAGAAGAGTTGAAAATTCCAATATCGTTACTGCGATCTAAAAGAAATATCGATATATAATGGTATGATATAATGCCCAGCCCTATGACAAGACATCACAAAGAAAATGAATCAAAACAAAAAATTCATATGTGTTCATCATTTTCAATAAGCCTTCAGCTATAGGCCCACTAACACCTGGAATAATTCTAGACTGCTTTGTAGCAACAGCATTTTCCAAGTCTAGAATTACTGCTTTAAAATTTATTCTCATGGAATTCAAAGCATTCTCGTGCAAGAGCCATCTCGATTGTGCTGCTTTTTTAATTGTTGTATCTTTACCCTCAGAAAAAAATGTTTTGAATTTCTCTGAGGCTTGCACATCTTACAGAGCTATTCTGTACTTATATAACTCTGTTAGGATTTCATCCATTTTGGCAAAACACTGGATGGATTTAAAAGTATCTTTTATAGCTAGAGCTAATATGTGGTTGTGGCAGTGTATTGAAATAATTTTTCCATTTTTTCTTTTTAATTTAGCTGCAACTCCATCTTTATTTCTAATTATGACTTGCTCCATCACTGTCAAAGCTATTCATTTTTTCGATGCTGCCACACTTTGACATTTCTGTTTCTAAAGCAGGAAATATTGTGTCTACTTTGTCATCTAAAATTTCAGCATCTTTAATAAATGAGGTATTAATTTCACCATCTTTAACATATCTAGCTTCTATTGTTAGATGTTTTCTGTTATTAATGTCACTTGTTTCATCAATGAACAGAGAATAGCTAGGACTTCTATTAATATCAGATAATCTAGCATTATTTTGTACTGTTGCCATAGCTTCAATAAATTCAGATTGTACTCTATGGCTGGTATATAAAGCATTTTTTGCTTTCTTTAGAGGCGCTAACACTGGTATAGTAGCTCATTTATGCAAAAATCTAAAAAAGGCTTAAATAATGTTGTATGTGGTATATCATGTTGGATCAAAAAATGTAAACATTTCATTGCTGCTTCAACAGCTTGGAATGTTTCAGAATCTTCTTTCATGTTTTCTTCAGCCCTACTTCTCATATTTATCTCTGTAGTTTCAGCTTGTACTGCCTTTTTATGCATTTGACTTTCTAAATGTAATTAACTTTATCTAGTCTTACTGTGGCAAATCCATTCTTTATCCATAGTGAATTTGTATGCAGTGGTATGCTTGAAAGATGTTTTGAGCACAAAAGACAGAACAGAAATTCTTTGTCTTCAATTACATCACATTTCATCAAAGGATATTTTAAAGACCATTTACTCTGAAATTTTGCATTATGCTTGGAATTTCTAGTACTTACTTGTTTACTGATACATTGGGATTCACATACTTCAGCAGTCACTTGAATTTCCTTTTTTTCCCCTTTATCTTCTATGTTATTCAATTCTTTTCATTTATTTAACATTTCAACTTGAATATTTTTATTTTCAAAATTACCGTATTTTCGGGCGTATGCGCCGCACCCACCGTAAGCGCCGCATCTCCGAAAATGCATTAAAATAAAACAAATATTCATCAGAAGCGCCGCACCGCCGTATGCGCCGCATTTACGAAAATACATCAAAATGTTAAAAATTGCGTTATATTCAGTGTTTTTTTCGCGTTTTTTTTTTTTTTTTAACATTTGTAATATAAATCCAATTTCAAATTTAGTATATTTTTTATGATAAAATTGAATTCGTGCAGCCTTTATTTCACGATTTTTTAATACTTTTTTATAGTTTGTAACGAAGTTTCCAGGGTTTTATCGCGATATTTGACTAAATTTGCAGGGTTTTATAGCAATATTTGACGAATTTGCAGAGTTTTTTCGCGATACTTGAAAAAATGTGCGTTTTTTTATGGGGATGAGCAAATGATGAATCATGATGAATTGAATAAATCATGAATATTTGAATGAACAATGAATTTTGATACTTGAAGCAATACTTGAAAAAGAAAAATTGCGTTTTTTTTTAAAAAAAACGTAAATTCTGTCAAAAAAGCGCAGAAAAAAGGAGAAATTTGTAAAAAAAAGCATAAAAAGAATGAAATCCATTAAAAGTCTCGAAAAAAACACACATTTCATCAAAGATCCATGATTCATTCATTTCAACATGATTCATACCGTTCTCTTCACCTTTTTCACGGCTCCCTAATGCCTCACATAGCCGAACCACCTCTAGACTGGACGTACAGTTGATATGCAACTAGGTCATCCAGAACAAACTTACATTGTTCCATTGTTCCTTTGAGAACGGTATGAATCAGTATGAAATGCATGAATCAGTATGAAATGCATGAATCATGAATCTTTGATGAAATGTTTGTTTTTTCGAGATTTTTTAATAGATTTCATGCTTTTTTTTTTCAAATTTCTCCTTTTTTTCTGCATTTTTTTCGCCTTAATTTACGCTTTCTCTCGTTTTTTACGGTTTATTTATAGATACGACATATTTGCGTTTTTTCTAATAATTTTGTTGACAATTCTTTTTGGCATTCTTTATGGCGCTCCTTTGAGAAATTCACGATTTTTCCGCGATCTTTTGACATAATTTGTGTTTTTTTAAAAAATTTGAGATATTTCGCGTGTTTAATGCAATCTTTCTTCGAAATGTGGGTTTTTTAGCGATATTTCAGCGAAATTTATGATTTTTTTGCGATCCTTTCAATAAATTTGCGGTTATTTCTCGTGATTCTTTGACGAAATTAGCGTTTTTTTCAGCGATTTTTTTATAGTGGGGAATAGCGTTTGATTGGGCAGGTCGGATAAACAGGATTTTACGATAATAAAATTGTAGTTTTTCAAGTGATCCTTTCATGAAATACACATTTTTTCTTTTTACATATTCGCGCTTTTCCCGCGAACCTTTGATAAAAGTCGTGTTTTTTTCAGCCGATCCTTTGATAAAATTCTTGCTTTTTCTGCGAATGATTGACCGAAATTAGGTTATCATTTGTCGAAATTCGCGATATTTTTTATGCTTCGCATTTTCTTCCTGATGATTGACTTTTCACAATTTTCAGAAAAATTCCGATCAGAATCACCTCTGTAATGAATATCCCTGCAAGGGGGAAAAAATATATCATATCCGCCGCCCCGGCAGAAGCGCCGCAGTAAGCATAATTTTAACTTTTAAACTCGTATGCGCCGCGGCGCTTACGCCCGAAAATACGGTACTTGAATCACAGCTTGTTTCTTGACTGCTTATTTTAGCATCTTCATTTATAGACTCAACCAAACGGACGTCACAGACCTTGTTGCTTACTTCTTGACTATCATACAGGGTTGGGTTTCTTCCAGGACAGTGGAAGAAACTGAAAAAAAACCAGAAGAAACTGGAAGAAATGGAAAAAAAAATGGAAGAAACCACCAGAAACCAAAACAAATGCTCAAAGTTAAAGTATATTAACTATGTAAAAGAATTAAAGTATAATTACATGAAATCTAAATTGGAAAATTTAATTATTATTAAAAATATTATTTTTGCAAAGATAAGTTATTTTTTTAATAACAAACTTTAGGTGACATTTTCAGATGATGGATTTTTACTATTCTAGAGGTAGGGCAATTAGTATTTTCATTAATTGCTCCATTTATTTTAAAAAAATGTTTATTTTTCATATAAAAATATATTATTTTCATATAAAAGTGCATTATTTTAAACTGTGTAACACAATAAATAAATTTGTAATTTTTTATTTTTTTCATCTAGCATGTTATAAAAATATCTATGGGTATGTCAAAATGCTTTTAAAGTATCCTGAAGTGTAGAACTTTAAAAAAATTCTTCATTTTTTGCTTTCATCCAATTTAAGTTGAGAAATTGATTGCAGCAATCTTACTGCTATAAAACTTTTTTGCTATACTATGTTGCATTGTACTAAGAAAAATAAAGATTTTAATGATTTTTTTTA
Organism: Maratus speculifer; assembly: GCA_964019185.1. NCBI lineage: Eukaryota > Metazoa > Arthropoda > Arachnida > Araneae > Salticidae > Maratus > Maratus speculifer. Next base: position 180,863,986 of record OZ025303.1, read on the forward strand.
TTACTAAGGATAGACCGAAACAGGTTTTTAAGGCCAAAACCGAATTTAGGTGACTTTCCTACTTTTTGGCTGAAAACAATAACATCCAAAAAAGTTTTAAGTAATTAAATTGTATGTTTTAAAGTAATTAATACATACATAAATATACATAATTGTAAATTAATTATATGTATAGTATTTATTAATTATGTACAATTCTTAATAATCCAAAAACTTTAATTTCATATACAATAATACGTAATTAATTCATCCATGACACAGAAAGATTTTCTAATTAAACAAATTTCATTTAATTAAAAATATTTTAGTTTTAGGTATACACACCTTGATTTTTCATCTATAATAACTTTTGTAAATGATCATTTGTTATTCTAGAACTTTCTCAAAGAATATTTGAAATCTAATGCAGTTTAAACTAAAAATTTTCTATGAGATGATTGATAATTATAAACAATGAAGTTCATTGCAGTACATTCATTTGAGCCGATACAGTTCAGATCAATGACTGAAATGGTTGAAAATTTCCGAAGGAACAAACAAGATTTTTGGAATACTGAGTGTTTCAGTCTGGCTGAATTTTTGACCACATTTTTGGCAAAACTCGAATTTTGGGCCGAAAACGAAACTGTACTTTTGGTTGATCTCTGTTTAATACAGTAATTATTATACAGGGTGTCCGAAAAGTCTGGAAACGGTCGAATAACTCGAAAAATACATATGAGATTGAAAAACGTAAATATACATGTTAAATATTTTTAAATAAGCTACTCAGTGATACCAAATTTGACCTTCGTAACCGACCCCCTGGGGGTCAGAGGGGGTCCAACTTTGAAATCTTAAATTATAACCCCCATTTTTTATTGCAGATTCGGATTCTACAGCCAAAAATACATAACTTTTGTATTTGATGTTTATTTCGAATCCTCGTTTATCACGGTGTAATTGAGCATATTAAATCGATACATATTTCGGCTTTTCCAACGGGATTTTCCCTAATCGAAACTAATTGGGGAGAATTTATGACATCGAATTCCTCGTCTTTTGCAATAATAGCGTTTCCTGAAAATCACCCGTGCCGATTATTTCGGTAGTGCTACACAGTTAAAAATTTGATCCATTTGCTGTAGCGTCACTCCACAGCTTTTATAGAATATCTCTTTCATGACCAATGAGAATGTTCCATAACACAGTAAAGTACACTGTAAAAAAATTGACCCTTTTGCTGCATCGTCACTCCACCGCTTTTATAGAAAACGATTACTTTACTGTGTTATGGAGCATTCTCATTGGTCACAAAAGAGATATTCTATAATAGCTGTGGAGTGACGCTGCAGCAAATGGGTCAAATTTTTAACAGTGTAGCACTATTGAAATAATCGCCACGGGTGATTTTCAGGAAACGCTATTCCTACAAAAGACGAGGAATTTGACGTCAAAAATTCCGCCCAATCAGTTTCGATTAGGGAAAATCCCGTTGGAAAAGCGGGAATATGTATCGATTTAATATGCTCGATTACACCGTGATAAATGAAGATTTGAAATAAACATCAAATACAAAAGTTATGCATTTTTGTCCGTAGAATCCGAATCTTCAATAAAAAATGGGGGTTATAATTTAAGATTTCAAAGTTGGACCCCCTCTGATCCCCAGAGGGTCGGTTTCGAAGGTCAAATTTGGTATCACAGAGTAGCTTATTTAAAAATATTTAACACGTATATTTACGTTTTTCAATCTCATATGTATTTCTCGAGTTATTCGGCCGTTTCCAGACTTTTCGGACACCCTGTATATTACTTACATTAATAAAACTGATGTAAATTAAAATCTTTTATTTAAATGGGTTTCATTCTACCATTAGTCAAGAATCTCTACTATTTACTACTAATTTCAGAAATTTAAGTAATAAAAAAAATATGTTGGTTAAATTGAAATGTATAACATTTAATTGATTTTATGTATTTTCAATAAAATTTCTTTTCATTTAGCCAATGGTTGAAGATCTCAAGATAAGTGTTGTGTGTGATCTTGGCTAAAAAGCTGATGTAATTAATATGCCATTAATTTAGCATATATACTAAATTAAATTTGTTTTGGTCCAGTGAAATTAATTTATATAAGATTATAAGAAGAAAATATTTATTATATCTCATTAAATTGAAAATATATGGTAAATTCTTAAAGAAAAACAGTTTTTTCCATTTTTTCCACTTGGAAGAAACCTATTTCTTCCGACCAGTTTTTTCCATGGTTTTTTCCAATGCAGAAGAAACTTGCCAACCCTGCTATCATATTTTTGTATATCATCCAATTCTTTTTCCCCATCATTTAACATTTCAACCTGGTTGTTTTTTTCTTCAAAACTAACCAATCTTTTTTGTTTTGAAACTTCTTCATAATTCATTTTCAATTCTAAGGAGTTGCAGCATGTATCTTGACTTTTATACTCAAAAACTTTATTTGAAGAATCACCCAAATAAACTTCACAGATATTGTTTCTTGCTTCTTGACCACCTTCAGAACCATTTATTTCTGAAATTCTGTTTGGTATTTCACTTACATTTTTATGCTGTGCATCATGAGATTTCTGTGCCTAAAACAAAAAATATTTTATTTAAAATGAAATGTAAAAATATTTGCAAAATTATGCTTTTCATTCTGGCAATATACTGATTTTTTTTGAGATTTTTTTGATGAGTGATTTTTTTTTCTATTTAGAAAATGGATTTATTTGTGTTAAAAAATATCTTGCAAGGGCTTATGAAAATTATCTTTCATAATCAGCATTGAATGAATGAACATTTTTTTCTAATGAACCTCACATAATTGTTGAGGCCTCACTGCCTTCGTCAGCATACACAACTGAATCGGTATAACTTTACATTTTTAAATGACAATCTCGCCAAACATATTTGAGGATTATGTCGAGTTGGGTAACCCGACTCACAGCCCATTTTTTTCTGTTGCAGGTCGGGTTGACCTGATTTTTCAAATTGAAAAAAAACAAACAAATATATATATTTGAATATTAATGCATGTCTATATGTGTGATCTTTTTTTATATAGAAAGATAAAATTAATATTAGAAATAGAACTATCGATTACTTTTTCATGATTATATTAAAATATCTATGATGCTTTGCGAAAAAAAATTTTCTTAAGCTCCAATTTTTATATGCAAACATAGCACATAAATTCCTTTAAAAATCAAAAACAGAATTAAATAAATGCATAAATTTGTGTCGCCAAATTATTATCCTAAAAAACAAAAGTTCTAGCTATGTATCGTTCAAAATATGCAAAACATGCTACTTTCTTATTGATTTTTAAATTTTATGATTTAAAATTACAATTATGATGCATTATCTATAATGAAAAAAGATAAAAAAAAAATACTTTGATACAGCATTTAAGTTTTTTCTAAAACATAGATTGATTTCAAGTCTCATTTATTTATTTAATCTTTAAAAAGTTCTATGTAGAGTTCCTTTCTGTATAGCAAAAAATATCACTACAGAAAGAGTATCTCATTCCAATGTCATACAACATTTCTGATTCAAATACTCTGCTAAAATAAATTGGCGATTATGATCATTGTCATTTTGTAGGAGTTATAATCTTCTGAAAACTTTATATGTATGAACACAAGTAAGCAACCTAATTTATTATTGCAACTTGCTGAAAATTTGAACAAAATATATCCATTAACAATTGATATATCAATTTTTTCATGGTAAAGGAAAGAAGAGTTGTGCTTTTGGTACTTTTTCTTTTAATTATTATTTCAATTATTTTTTTCAGAACTTCAAAGCATAAAACTTCCGAATGCATTCCCAAAGACCTTTTCATATAGGAATAACATTTTTAGGCATAACTACTGAAATGATTTATAATCAAAAAAGATATTCCCCCTTTTTTTTCCTTCAAAATATGCCTTATGTCTTGAATTTAAAGAAAAATCACATAAAAAACTGTGAAAAATTTAAGAATAGCTAAACAAATTCATGAATTCTATTTTAAATAGGATAAAATTTAGTGGATTAAAAGCAAATCACATTTTAGAATGTCAAAAGATCGTATCAAAGGTGAAAAAAACTAAAAAATCTCTCAAAAGCTGTTGTGTGAATACCTAATTAATGTTATTGGAAAAAGCGGAAAAAAAAATACTATTTGTGACTGAAAGATTAAATTTTAATGACTTTTACTAATGTGAAAAAATCGCAGCGAAATAAGAAAAAAGAGGTAAGAATCGCTAAAGATTCAGATATTGCAGAGGATAAAATTTATTTTACTGAATTCAAATTAAATTTTATTAAAAACGTACAAAATTAACTACTGGCCCAGTACATTTATCGTCACAGCCCATTTGAAATTTCAGCTGCATTTTACTGACAGGGTATGGGACTCGGGCCCGTACAGATCTTTACATCAATGTTATTAGTTTCAGACGCATCACTTTCCTGCCTAATCTTGTATCTCAGCAAACAGCATTCTCTTCCATGCACAGTATAAAATGTAATCTTCATTACAGTTGACTCTATCCTTATTACAGTAATTTACATGCTTAATATTTAGATATTTTACATTACTGGCAATTTTAATTAAAAAAATTTAATAAAAACTTTCATTTTTATTAATATAAATTTTTAAGAATCAAATGCACTGGAGTAAGTTGGGTTGGGGGGGATTTCACCATGCACCAGTTGAAATTTAGAAGACTAGCATTTATAGTTATTTCAAAATAAAAAATCTCTGTAGGTTCAATTACAGGCACAGATTTAGATGTTAAGTACTAATTTAAGAAATAAATGAATAAAAATAAAAATCAAGATTAAAGATAAACCCAGTATAAAGCAGAATCCAACTAAATACAGTACTATGGATAAAATCTTAAAGATTAATGATATAGATAATACAGTCAGTATCGGTTATATAGTCACCCATGCGGTCTTGAAAAATATGACCTTATAAGCAGAGTGACTTTATATACGGTGTAAACAGGAATTGTACTTCAGATAATAAAATATTATTAATAAGTTAGTTAAATTCGTAAAATAATGTACAAATAAGCTCTGAAAATATAATTAATAATATGAGCTATAAATAAAAATTGCTTTTCATTTAAATTTTCGAATTGATCAGTGTACTTGAAGTAGTTAATACAATCTTTTTTCAGGTTTGTTTGTTTTTATCGTAATTGTTAAAATTACATTTTTTTTATTTGTCACCACCCCATTCCACAGTAATAAAAATGTCAATTGGTCTTTTTTTACCATATGGAAGTTTTTATTTGTAGTTTTTAATACAAGCACGGAAAATTCAGCAATTGGGAAAAGGACCATCTAAAATGAAAATATTCCTCCTTCAGTACATCCATTCACTTCATTCTAAAGCTATTCAAAATGTAAAGTACCGTGTGGCCAATACGAAGAAGCCAACAATTGAATGATATGTCTATTCGATTCTTTACACTTTAACATGGGAAAGGGAAAAACATAAAATTATAAGACATTTATTAATAAAATGGAAGACAAAATGTGACCATATATCTAATAGAAGCCATTAGAAACTGACCATATAGGCGGTGTATTTTAACACATAATACTTATTCTATCAGTACGGACTTACGAAAAGTGACCTTATAAGCGGGTGACCATATATCCGGTATTGACTGTATATACTAACTTCTTTAATATACAAATTTATGTTACTTAGATGTATTTACTCACTGAGAATTCCTTTTTGGTTTGCGACATACACAGTAAAATTTTCCTCCAAAGTCTATGTACAAATCAGTATTGACAACTTGAAATATTTTTCCGATTACGATTTTACCAGGCGGATCACCCATCTGAACAAATTCAGAATTTCTTAATAAATGAAGGAAACTCTTATCTTCTTCCACAGGTTTAGTCTCTTTAGAATCGGTCTTTTCCAACTCACGAAATTTTCCTAATGCTTTTGCCAAACCACCTACTGTTATTTCATTTTCTGTCGTCGGTTTTTTACAATAGTTTCGTAGTAAATGCAAATGATTATTTCTTATGAATTGGGAAGTTTTTAAGAAAAAAGGTTGAATAAACTTTGTAGGGTAAAACATGATTGAATGCTAATGTTCGTAAAAGGGAATAAAAATAAATTAAAGTTTGTTAAATTTAAAATTGAACAAAATCTACAAATACTCGTCTGATCACAAAACACAGCAAAACAAACACGAAAAATGAATGATTCTTCACTACAATTCTTCAGCATCATGCATATGAATGATTCATCGATGTCCGTTGATTTTTATATTTTTAAAGGTTTATTTAAAAAAATAAAGTGGTTTTGAAAAAGAAGAAAATTTTACTATATTTAAAAAATCAATGAACTTGTCTCACAGAGAGCTTTTCATACAAATATGATTGTTATAGTGGTTAGGAAAATTCCTCAGAAAAGATTGGCAACACTGATTAGCGGTTAATTTGATATTTATGTTTATTTCTCCGTTTTCATAATTTTTGTATCTTATGATTGACTTAAAGAAGTGTAATTTTATTTTCAAAAAGTAATTTTAAGGTATCGTATAATAATTTCGTTAATATTCTTTTATCACTGTTGTCGGATATTTTATTATTTTTATTGACAGTTTTGCATTATTGAATGCGTTGTTAACGTGTTTCCTTTTTCAATTCGATTATTTTCTTAACAACTGCAGTTAAACATTTAAGTTTTTTCAAAAGAAAGAAAGCTTTCCCTGCATTTTTATTCATTTGATGTTATTTAGTTAAAAAAGAGTTGATTTTTTAAATGTAAATTTGGTAGTATATACTAGTAAAAAACACACCCATAACATGCGTTATTCTAGATCAGGAGTCGCCAATTTTTTTCGACCGTCCACCCCTTCTAGAATTTAATAGAAAAATATTTTGAATAAAACTGAACCATCAGCTGTGACAAATGTCTGTTGAATAAACGTTAGGATAAAATACATTTTTTAATATCGATCAGTAGCTGAGTTATGAGACATGAAATCTATCGAAAAATAATAAAAGGCCTAAATATGTAGAATTTTTATCTACAGCAAAGATTACAGGGAAAAGATTTTCTGCATTTCGGCAAATTTCTTCTCTAAGCCCCCCCCCCCCCCCTTATTGCTTTTCCCTCAACAAAATTTGAAATGTTAAATTCTTTATAATTTCTTTTTTAAATTGCTGCATTTAAAAAAGAAATGATTTAACATTTTAAATTTTTCTATAATTGTTTTATTGCTTGTGAATAAAAATAATTCAATTATCTCACTTCCCTAAAAAGCCTTGTACCATTTTTGCCCCCCTCCCCCATCTGTATACTAAGTTTAAAAAAAAGGGGTCTGCCCTATTTTTAATTCTTAATTTTATTTAAATGAAAATCAATCGTCTAAATTACCCCCCCCCCCCCCCCCAATCTCCCTCCTGTAATTTCTTCTATCTCTGTGCTGCTTCTCCCATCCTTCAGCAAGCTTTTTGTTTAAAATCAGTCTTCCACTTAAAAAAATTACATAAAAGTATTGAAATCTAAGCTTGACATAATTTGAAAAATTTCTACAGGTATTTTGCTTTACACTTATATGGTGGTGGTGGGGGGGGGGGGGTAAAGCTTTAAATCATTGTTTCTAAACTTAATTCCCCAGTCCTGTAAAACATTAAGTATAGTAAGCTTGTAAAGGCTTAAAAAAATATTTAAATCTAACATGAGCTGTGATGTCATAATTTTCTTTAAATAATCAAATTATTTATTCTTTTCTTTTATGTAAAATAACATGACAAGTAATAAAGTCTACAAAATAAGAGAATAATGAAGCAGAATCTTATTTTCACATTCTACAGTTGCAATAATAAATGGTGCTTACATATTAACGCCACCGCAGCTACACATATGGAGGTTTTTAAGTACTGCCAATCTACACCTAAAATTTTTGTGACAAAATTCCAATAAAATAAAACACTATTTAAAATTAAAACACTTTCAAAATTCAAAACACTTTATTTAAAAATAAAGTAGTCAGTCAGATTTCGGTTGAAAATGAGTTGATATAGAGTTTAACATACATTCTAAACAGTCTCTTTTTTGGCAAATCCCAAATACACATTTTCGTAGCACTAAAAAATGACACCGAAAATCAGCAAACAACAAGACAAGAAGGAATCTAAAAGATAACTGTGTGCATATGCGAACAACAAAATTTTTCTTTATTGGCACATTAGCACAATTTCTGCTGCGGTGGCATTAATACGTACCTAATAAACTTATACCAAATATTGGAGCTAAAGAAGTATGGAATAATATCTGCTCAACAGCTGTTGTAGAAGAATATGTTAGAGAAAAAGAATTAATTGGTATAAAAATACTAAACACAGCTTAATTAATAGCACAGGAAAATATATCCACCGAGAGATAATAATGTTGCTAATTGATAGTGAGTATTTCAGATATAGCTAGCTATTCATAGGAGGGGGGAGGGATGCGAAGAATGTGGTTCTCAGTTTGGCTGTTTTTTCCCCATTTAATTTAAAAATTCTGAAATTTTTTTATAATTTTATTTCTAAAATTAAGCATGAAGTTTATCATAATTTTGTTTAGATTGGCAGACAAACATGCTGAATCTTACAACATAGTCAGATATTTTTTAAGAAGTATATTTCACAATTTCTGGTAGAATATTTGCTTTTCTTCCCAGAATTTTAGTCTCTGTTTGTAATACTTAAATTTATTTATTTTTTTCTTTTGTTTTTATATGCATAAATATAAATGTAATTTATTTTTTAGACATGAAATTTTTTTCACAAAATGGCTGATATTCAAGATAATAATAAAGAGAAAAAGATACAAGTTGCAATCAGGGTCAGACCGGTGATTGATAGGTGAGATATTATTTTTGAGATTAATTAAAAACTAAAATAAATAACAAGATATAGTTTTGCAATTAAAATTTGTTTTATCAATTTGCCACATTTTTAACTCTTAAAATTTATCTTATCTTGAATTATCCTATATGATCATAAATTATCCCAGGTATTGGTCATAATTTTTCAATTTCTATTTATCCTGACATTGAAAATAATTGAAACTAAAATGCTTATTTACAACGATGTAATTTTTATAATTAAAATATACTAAATTATACTATAAATTAAGGGTGCACAACCTTTTAAAGAGAAGGGTTACTTACAAATATATCTGGGGGGGTCAAGGGCCACATCAATAATACAGAGAGAATTCGATTTCGAGGAAGTTATCTGTTGTCAATAATCGGATAAAAAATATGGTTTCAGAGCAGAAGGGGGGAGGGGTTGCCCTTTAAGTTTGCTTAGACAGGGTCATTCAAAAAAGATGGGGAAAATTTTAAGAGGTAATAGTATACATCAAGACAAACAATATTAAATAGGAAATCAAGGGTCCCAAGCGTTTTCCAAAGGAGATAGCCGCCATTAAAGTTTAGGATCCAAAATTTCAAATAAACATAAAAAACGGAAAAATTGGTCGATTGATTTGCAGTTTTCCCTAAAACTATTCTTTATGTTGGTATTTTCTTGAAAATGAATTATAAAGATAAATTCCGAAAAATGTCGATAGAGGGCGCTTTAGACTTTGGAGTGACGAATAACTGTTTTTTGCCGTTATTTTTTGCATCTCATTAAATGGTTTTGCAAGCTTAGATTTAAACTTACATTTTGAGCTCAAAATCTGATTAGTGGTAGTGGTGAAGTAGCAGAAACTGAACTGTGTTCAGAGATTTTGGAGTTTTTGGAGTAACGAACAACTGTTTTTTGCTGTTATTTTTTGCATCTCATTACTCTCATTTCGCAGGCTTAGACTTAAATTTAAATTTTGAGCTCAAAATCTGATTAGTGGTAGTGGTGAAGTAGCAGAAACTGAACTGTGTTCAGAGATTCAAATTTCAAATGATTATAAAAAGCAGAAAAATTGATCAATTGATTTGCGGTTTTCACTAAATCTATTCTTTATGTCAGTATTTTATTAAAGATAAATTATAAAGCTAAATTTATAAAAAATGACGATAGAGGTCGCTTTAGACTTTAAAAGAAAAACTATTTTTTACCATTATTATTTGTATCTCGTTAAATTTTTTTAGAAGTTTAGACATAAACTTAAATTTTGCGCAAAAAATCTGAATCGTTGGGAGTGGTTAAGCAGAGCAAACTGAACTGTGTTCAATGGTGGTGGGGAGGTTCAAATTTCAAGTTATCATAAAAAATGGAAAAAATGGTAGATTCGTTTACGGTTTTTGTCAAAACTATTCTTCATGCCAGTATTTCCTTGAAAATAAATTTTAAAGATAAATTAAAAAAAATTCCATTAAAGGGTGCCTTAAACTTTAGAGTAACCAACAACTATTTTTAACTGGTATTTTTTGTATCTAATAGATGCTTTTAAAAGCTTATAGTTAAATTTTGAGCTCAAAATCTGAATCGTTGTGAGTAATTATGTAGTGCAAAATTGAACTGTGTTCAAGGGGTGGGGAAAGTAACATTTCAACTCTTGAACATAGTTCAGTTTGCCCTTCTTATCCCCTCCCAACTATTCAGAATTTGAACTCAAAATTTAAGTCTAAGCATTTGCAAGCATTAAATTAGATAGAAAAGATAACGCTTAAAAATAGTTGTTGGTTACTCTAAAGTTAAGGGTACCATCATACGAAATTTTTAAAGAATTATCTTTAAAATTTATTTTCAAGGAAATTGTGACATAAAGAATAGTTTTAGCGAAAACCGGAAACAAATTGATCAATTTTTCAGTTTTTTTATAATCATTTGAAATTTGAACCCTCTGAACGCAGTTCAGTTTGAGCTACTTAACCACTCCCAACTATTCAGATTTTGAGCTCAAAATGTAAGTTTAAATCTAAGCTTGCAAAACCATTTAATGAGATGCAAAAAATAACGGCAAAAAACAGTTATTCGTCACTCCAAAGTCTAAAGCGCCCTCTATCGACATTTTTCGGAATTTATCTTTATAATTCATTTTCAAGAAAATACCAACATAAAGAATAGTTTTAGTGAAAACCGCAAATCAATCGACCAATTTTTCAGTTTATTATGTTTATTTGAAATTTCGGGCCCTAAACTTTAATGGCGGATATCTCCTTTGGAAAATGCTTGGGACCCTTGGTTTCCTATTTAATATTGTTTGTCTTGATGTATACTATTACCCCTTAAAATTTTTCCCATCTTTTTTGAATCACCCTGTATAGTCAAAATATCCAATTCAATTGATAAGAATACATCAGCAATTTTCACATTTGTATATCTAGCAGATATAGCAAGGATTATTTCCAAAATGTTATAATATTCCTTGACTTTATTCAGTAGATTCGGTTTTATTAACAGTGCTAAAAAAAAGCATAAGTGGCTAGTGTCGAAAAAAATGTGGACTTCATGAGCCGATCAAGAAGATTTTTCCGTGCCTGATCAATGAAATTCCTGATATTTCTGTGCCGATCTACGAAATTCATAAATTTTTAAAGCTGATCGACGAAAATCATGATTTTTTCAAAGCCAATCGACAAAATTCGTGATTTTTATAAAGCCGATTGACGAAATTAGCAATTTTTCCTCACATGCTGATAAAGTTTTCGAATTTCCATGCCTGATCGACAAAACATTAGATTTTTTGTGCCTGATAGACAATATTCGTGATTTTTCCGTGGCTGACTGACGAAATTCACGATTTTTTGAACATGAATCGACAAAATTCACGATTTTTACGAAATCGATCCAGATAATTCATAACCTTTTTCCTCATATGATCAACAAAATTAGTGATTTTAAAAAAGCCGAACGGCGAAATTCGGAATTTCTGTGAAACCGATCGACAAAATTCGCAACTTTTTCTTCTCATGGTTGACGAAATTCACTATTATAAGAAGTCGATCAGTGAAATTCATCATTTTTATGAAGCCGATCGACAAAATTCGCCATATTTTCTTGCATTATCTACAAAATTAACGATTTTAACAAAGCCAATCGGCGAAATTTGCTATTTTTATGAAACCAATTAATGAAATTGGCGATTTTTCTTCTCATGGTTGACAAAATTTGCGATTTTTCTGCACTTCCTCATGATTTTTCTGCAGCTGATCGACGAAAATCTTGATTTTTCCTGAACATAATCGACAAAATTCGCAATTTTTTTCAAAGCCGATCGAGAAAATTCACTATTTTTATGAAGCTGATAGAGAAAATTCGCGACTTTTACAAAGCCATTCGACAAAATTCATGAATCTTAAGAAGCTGAAGCTGATCGTCAAAATTCTCAAATTTTAAGAAGCAATTAGGAAATTTGCAAATTTTACAAGGCTGATCGGTGAGGCCGTGATTCTTCTACGCTCAGACGAAATTCCGGATTTCTTCTCCCCTGATTGACGAAATTCTAGATTTTTTGAAGCACATCAACGATATTCGAGATTTTAAAGATCCCTATTGATGTAATTCAGGATTTTTACGAAGCAGATCGACGGAATTCGAGATTTTTACGATCCCTATTGATGAAATTCGCGATTTTTTACTATTCGCGAATTACCACACCTTAAGAATGCATAGCTAGACCTTTGATAGATAACATCAAAGAGTTTGAATAAGAAAGCTTAAAGTATTATTCCGAAAAGCTTTCAGTCAGGCCTTTTTTTTAAGAATACGATAATGAAATAAATTTGTTATGAAAATTTTTCAATTGCTTGTGAAACTTAAAAATGGATCAGACCGATCCGGAATATCGGGGTCCGAATTTGCGGGGTTCTACTGTACGTTTATTTCACAAAATGTTCAGGGTCCCTGAGCTGGGCCCTACGATTCCATAGGGGAACATAGTATCTTGTATGGAATGTCAAAACATTAAAATATCTAAATGAATAAAGAATCCTAAAAATAAAGATCAGATTAAAAGGAAGCAATTTATCAACAATTTATTATTACAAAAAATTCAAGAAAGCCTGTACCGGGCCCCAAAGGGCAGGAATTTATTTCGTATGTAGTTGGGTATAAAAATATTTTTATAGTTATTAAAATAATGGGAAGACGCTATAACTATGTTGAATAAAATTGAAAGCAATTTGGTTTATTTTTAAAGAAGCTGCACCAAGGGCAGGGCTTGAAAATTCTAAAAATTTTAAGGTTCCCAGCTGGGAACCTACATGAAAAATATAGGTTCCCAAATGAAAAGAATAAGTTTCCGAAAAAATTTATGTATGAGTATTTTAATAAAATTTTCTGTTTTATCGCGATTTTTTAAAAGAAATTTGCTGTTTTTTCGCGATTCTTTGACGAAATCTGCCTTTTTATCACAAAGTTTTAACGAAATCTGCCGTTTTTCAATTTCTTTTTACGAGATTTTCCATTTTTGTGATTTTTTAATGAAATTTGTGTTGCTTCGTACGATTTTTTGACGAATTTTGGAGCATTTTCACCATCTTTTGATGAAATGTGTTATCTTTTCGCTATTTTTGGACAAAATTTGCCCTTTTTTCGCAATTTTTTTACGAGATATGTTGTTTTTCATGATTTTTTAACAAAATTTGCTGATTTTTGCAATTTCTTAATGAAATGTGACTTTTTTTGCGGTTTTTTGATGAAATTTGCCGTTTTTTTTTTTTCGCGATTTTTTGGCAAAATCTGCTGTTTTATCGCGATGTTTAAAGAAAACTTGCCGTTTTATCACAATGTTTAAACGAAACCTGTCGTTTTTCAAAAGAAAATCTTTACGAAATTTGCCTTTTTTGCGATTTTTTAATGAAATTTGCGTTGCCTCATGCTATCTTTTAACGAAATCTGTTGTCTTTTACATATTTTTAGTTGAGATTTACCGTTTTTTCACGATATTTTGACAAAATTTGTTGTTTTCCATGATTTTATAACGAAATGTGCCGCTTTTTCGAGATTTCTTAACGAAATTTGCCGTTTTTTTGCGACTTTTTGACGAAATTTGCCGTTTTTGCGATCTTATAAAGAAATTAGCGTTTTTTCTACGATTCTTTTGTTGAAATTCGGGCTTTTCCCATAATATTTCGACGAAATTATGCATCTCCTGGGCCGCTTAAGCAGGGTTGGCATGATTTAAATCAACTGATTTAAATCAAGATTTAAATCTAGATTTAAATCAACTGATTTTTTTAAAAAAATCATTTGATTTAAATCAATTTTTTGCAATTTCACATGAATGCACATATTAAAGGAAAATTTTGGTAAAAAGTTAGAAAATGTATTAGATAACGATAGAATTACAAAATTTAAAGCAAGATATGAACAAACTATTAATGGCTGTTATTTTGCTGGAGTTTTATTAAGGTTCTTTCTTTTAAATCAAAATGAAATGAAACTTAATGTAAGGAAAAATAATGAAGATTTGGCATTCATTAAAGAAGATTGTCTAAATCTTCTCATCACTGTAGCACATTTTCAAGCAAAAAACGGCCCATTTAAAAAATTACCATTGCTTGAGAAAAAAGTTTGATATTATGACAGATTATGATTGGCAGAAATCCTTTTATGTAAAGGGAGGTAAAGAAAGAGTTAGCGAAATTGAAATTGAATTTATTTACCAAATAACAACAACCGTGGCTTCATCTACTAGAGTAAAAAGACAATTTTCTTCTTTTTGAGTAGTTCATTCAAGCCTTCATAATAAATTAGGAGTAGACAAAGCTTCTAAATTAGTGTTTTTGTTCAAACAATTAAATCCCTGATTTTTTCCTATTTGCTTAAGAAATATAGAATTTGTGAATTGTGATTTTTATCCCTTAATAAATAGCTTGCATTAAATGAATACAGTAGACTTCCTCAAATCCGCACAACTTGGGACCAGAGGTTGTGTGGATTTTAGAATTTTGTGAATTTCTGGTCATTTGTTTACATTTTTAAACAGTAATTTGATTGTAATTAATAATGCAATTGAAGTTAATGAATGCTTATAATATAGTAAAACATTAAAACAATTATGTAAGTAGTGTTCACTCTAGAAATAAAAAGGGCATGGTGCTATTCACTACAAAAGGCACTACTGCAGCAGAAAAGGGCACTTTTGGCAGAAAAAAATTATTGCCTTTAGAAGGGGAAAAAAGAAAATAATGAAACACATAATTTTTAAATATGATAAATCAAGCAACATTAATTTCGAATAATTTTATGATATAAAAATTAAAAATACAATTAAATTAAAACATGATTTAGTAATTTTATGTTCTTTTTCTTAAAGAAATGAAAAAAATTTATCATTTTTGGGCACACAAATTTAGAAACACTACGGAATAAAAAAAATATTTATTAAAAATCTCTGGGTAAAACCAGTGGTGCATTTTACTACTTTTAAAAAGGGCAGGGTACATTTTGTAAATTTGAAAAAGGGCAGGGTGCTGCACCCTTCAAAAATGGCCTAGAATGAACACTAATGTAAGTTAATAAACTATAATAATAAAAATTTAGATAATTAAAAGTGATTAAAATATTGAAAGCAACAAAGATGAAGTAAATAATCAATAATGTATAATAGGGATGCACAACCTGTGGCCCGCGATGGGTTAACGTGTAGCCCGCGAACTTCGTCAAATTACAGCTAGAAAAAATAGCAATTTTTGTGGAAAAGTCGCAGATAAAAATCGTAAATTTCGTCAATTTACAGCAAGAAAATACAAAATTTCGTCAGTCATTTAAGAATCGCAAATTTCGTAGATCGGGCACGGAAAGATTGCGAAATTTACTGATCAAGTGCGGAAAAATCGCACTTTTCATTCATCAGGTATGAAAAAATTGCGAATTTTGCCCATGAGGCTCGGAAGAAAAATAGTAAATTTAACCGATCAGACACGGAAAATACGCGATTTTTGTCGATCAGGCGCAGAAAAATCGCAAATTTTTTCAATCAGACGCGGAAAATCCCACATTTCATTGATCAACCAAGAAAAAAATCGTCAAATTTGTTGATGATGCACGAAAAAATTGCAAGTTAAACTCATCGGCTGCGGGAAAGTTCGCATATTTTCTCGGTTTGTCGCGTGAAGAAAATGCGAATTTCGTTGATAAGACACGAAGAAATCGTGAATTTTGTCGATCAAGGGTGAAAAAACTGCAAAGTTCATTGTTAAGGCACGGGAAAATCACGAACTTAGTGATGATGCGCGAAAAAATTGAAAATTTTGTTGATCGGCTGCGAAACAATTGTGTGTTTTGTAAGTTTCCCAAGAAAAAAAAAAATCGAGAATTTCATCTTGCCGCGTAAAAAAATGCAGTTAGAGGCAGAAAATTGCGAATTTCGTCGATTAGACACGGAAAAATCGCGAGTTTTATTGATCGGATTCCGAAAATGGCAAATTTTGTCAGTCAGAAACAGGAATTTTGCGAATTTTGTTGATCTCATGCGGAAAAATTGCGAATTTCGTCGATCAGGCTCACATAAAATCGCAAATTTCGTCGATCGGCGTTGCAAAAATCGCAAATTTCATCGATCAGGTTCGTAAAAATTTCAAATTTCGTCTATCGGCTTTATAAAAATCGCGAATTTTGTCGATAAGGTATGTAAAAATCGCGAATTTTGTCGACCTGGTATGGAAGAATCGCGAATATTATCAATCATGCGATAAAAAATTGCAAATTTCGTCGATCAGCTTCGTAAAAATTGCGAATTTCGGCAATCGGCTTCTTAAAAAAGGATAATTTCGTCGATCAACATCAGTAAAGTCGCAAATTTCGTGGCTCGGCTTTGTAAAAATCGCAAATTTCACCAATCAGCTTTGTAAAAATCGCAAATTTCGTCGATCGGCTTCGAAAAAATCACGAGTTTCGCCGTTCGGCTTCGTGAAAATTGATAATTTTGTCGATCAGCCGCAGAAAAATCGCGAATTTTATCGATCATGCGAAGAAAAATCGCGAATTTTGCCGATCAGCTTTGTAAAAATCGCGAATTTTGCCGATCAGCTTTGTAAAAATCGCGAATTTCGCCGATCAGCTTTGTAAAAATCTCGAATTTCGCCGATCAGCTTTGTAAAAATCGCGAATTTCGCCGATCAGCTTTGTAAAAATCGTAAATTTCGTCGATCAACTTCGTAAAAATCGCAAATTTCGACGATGGGCTTTGTAAAAAATCATGTTTTTGTCGATCCGCCTTGTAAAATTTGCAAATTTTGTCAATCGGTTTCATAAAAAATTGTGATTTTTCTTGATCGGTTTCGTAAGAATCACAAATTTTGTTGATCAGGCACAGAAAGATCGAATTTTCTCAATCAGTTTCGTAAAAATTGCGAATTTTGTTGATCACTTTCATAAAAATCCCAAATTTGGTCGATATGCATGGAAAGCTGCAAATTTTGTTGATCGGGCATTGAAAAATCAGGAAGTTGAGTGATGAGACACGGAAAAATCCTATTGATCGGCTCCTTCCCTCTCCTTCGTTCATAAAGATTACATTTTTTTTCAGCACCAGCTACTTATCTTTGTTTTTTACTTAGCATTTTTAATAAAACAAAATTAACTCTCTGGAATAAAGTCAAGGAATATTACATCTTGAGAATAATCTTTGCTATATCTGTTATATACATAAATGCAAAAACTGCTGCTATATTCTTACCAATTGAAGTGGATATTTTGACTGGTTAAGCAAAACCTAAAGGGGTATTTTCCCACCTCCCTCTGAAAACATATTTTTTATCCGATAATAGGCCACAGATCACCTTCGAATTCGAATTATCTCCATACTATTGATGTGGCCCTCGACTGCCCAGACTTTTTTGTAAGTGGCCCTTCTCTTGAAAAGGTTGTGCACCCCTAATGTATAACTAAATATTTATTATAAAGATGAGATGCATTTTTTCCTAAATTATTCAATGGAACTTGCCCCATAAAGGTGTATTACTAATTCACATCAATATCATAAAATATAGAAGTTCTATTTCAGGTTTAACCAAACTCAACAATAAAAAAAAAAGCTTGATGAATGTATAAATGCATTTTGCAAAAAAGATTGTGATCACCACTGATATTAGCAATACCTTGAATTTTTTTCAGAAATAAATTTATTCTTCCTTCATGAAAAAGCATGAATTTAGCAATATTAATGAAAGTTACAGATTAAAATATACATAGAATTGATATAAAAATAAAAAAGTCAAATTTTGTCCCTATACCTGACCTGAGAGCTTCATTGTTTACATCTGTAAATTATGTGCGGATTTTAAAGAGTTGTGGATATTAGGGCAGCAGATTTGAGGGAGTCTACTGTATTTAATTTGTTTTTTAAATTTTGCCAGTTACTATTTATTTACAACATATTTAAATTTATTTCATATTTAGTATGCACAATTCAATTACAAAATAATAGAATGTCTAGATTAAAGCCTAGATGTTTAATTTTTAGTACCAATACCAATCAGTAACTAGAATATATTTTCTTCTTAACTATATAATTATTTCTTATATTATTTTTATAAATTATAAATATTATTTATTCTTTTTTAGTTATTATAAAAAATTGTTTCATGTATTGTAAAAACATAAAAACACAGTAATTAAATATAGGATTCTAAAAAAATCAAATAAATCCGATTTAAATAAAAAAAAATCTGATTTAAATCAAATAAATCCGATTTTTTATATTTTTTTCCAACCCTGCGCTTAAGAGCTATATTTTTGCCGATTTTTTGCTTAATTTACGCCTTATAATGCGTCCGCGGCATTGTTAGCGGACACGGCAAAAAGTTAGGTTCCCGGACGGGAACCTTAGTGATAAAATATGCGTTCCCGGAAAGGATTTCTGGGTTCCTCGGGATCCCGGAAACGCTATTTTTCGAGCCCTGACCAAGGACCTCAAGAAAGCAATTGATAAACAAAATTAATGGTAGCTGAAGTCTGAGAAATTTTTTTGTCGTTCATGTAATAGCTAGAGGACATAAAAAGGTGTTGGAAAAAATAGCTAGTGAATCGGACCATTTTTAAGGGAGCTATAATATGGGGACTCGTAGGGACCAACTGACAGTTACAACCAGGGCCTTAATATGAAAACATGTTAAAATGTTTTAGTACATAGCGCTTTAGACCTTTAATTAGTCAAAATTAAGCACAGAGTATGAATTATTCGCAGGAATAATATATTTTTTAAATGCACCAATTGTTTGGGTAAGTGCTAAAAAAAAGAGCCCCAGGGCCAGAATAAAAATATCAGGGTATTGGTCCTGACATAAAAGTCCAAGATTCAGCTTTAAAATTTTGCACTGAGAAGGTGAGAAATTTAGGGAGTGAAAACTGTTTAGCGCACAAAAATATCAAGGGGCCCTGGGTCGGCCCTATGATTACCTAGGGGGCCCCAGTGTCTTATATGGAATGTAAAAATTTGAAAATATCTAAATGGAACAGCTATCCCAAAAATGAAGATCGAATTAAATGGAAGCAATTTATTAACAATTTACAATCACAGACATAAAAGGGCCCTGAAACGGGCCCACGGTCATAACTGAAAAGTAAAAAGGTGAGACTATCTAAAAGGAGAAAGATGTCTCAAAACGAAGAAGATTAGATAAAAATGAGTCAAGCTATTAACAATTTGGTGCATAAAAATTGTAAGGGGTCTAGGGTCACTGGCCCTTAAAATATTAAAAATCTGAGCCTCAGGTGCATCATGACCTGTCTTGGACTATCCTTACCTAAAATTACAGACTTCTACGTGCGGTAGATTTTGCTAACCATCGCAGAGACACACTCATAAACACATACGCAGACACACACAAATAGAGCGTTTTGTTATCTTATTAGTATAAATAAGAAGAAAGATTTTCTTAAATTTTTTAGATACTTTTTATATTATTCAACCGATCAGAAGTCCATATTTTCTTCCTTATGCTAAATTTGGTGGGGTCAGAAAACATGCTGGCGCGACATGACACATTCGACTCGACATTCTGCTGTCTACTTTAGAACTGCTTTTGCATGCGAAGCGTAGGGAGTATATTGACACACACGTAAAAACATCTACTCTAGCACTTTGATTTTTTTTAATTACTAACTTTTAGGTATGTGCTGGGCATTTTATAGGAAGTTAGACTAGAAACTAAAATCAATAGTTTTTTTAACCATCAGTTTGGGGCCCCTCAGGCTTGGAGGCCCCGGGGCAGTGTCCCGGTTGCCCCGGCGGTAGTTACGACCCTGTCTATTTCTTTTCTTTTCAGTTTTAAGAGAAAATGGGGTTGTTTTGTTGCCACCGTGACAAAATTATTACTAAAAACTATAAAAAAATTAATATCTCAAAAATAGAGATACAGCTTTCAAATAAATTGCATTTAAAAGTAAATTTTTTTCTTTATACAATGGTGTAAGAATTTAAAATGTTCGATGTTTAGAAAAGGCAAAATTTGTAGTAGCTAAAATTACAAAACCGAGATTGCAGGGGAAAGTGTTGCCATTTGCAAAATGACGTATGTGTTACGCCCAGATACGTTTGGCCTTTATGATATAGATATAGGGATATACAGCGGCACCAACTTTTGAAACATATTGGGTGGCTCAACTAATTTAGAGTAAGACAGGGATGTAAGACCTGTGCCAATTGCGCCAGACTGCGCCGAAACCGCTTTTCTGCGCCAAACTGCTACAAAACAGCTATTTTTTTCAATTTTGCGCCAAACCTGCGCCAAAAGGCACTTACTGCCAAAATGAAGTTTAGCGCGATTTCGTTGATCCAGGAAACAACAACAAATAACTTTTTATAAGCTGTTAATTTCAACAAAAAACAAAGAATCATTGATAAAAACCTCGAAAAATGCGCAAATTTCGCCGAAAAATTTTAAAAAACATGCGAATTCAGTCACTAAAAACACGCGATGTTTTGCGGAGTTTTATCGTGGCTCCGCAAACGACCGCAAGTTGTTTTTTCCTCGAGTCAACCTACATTCATTTTTATCGCAGCCGATCGCAGAGTTCGGAGAGGGACGTCATAAGACGTACAACGCGGGCGTTGGGGTGACGAATGAGAGCTGCCGTAATATGTTTATTCCCAACCAATGGGGGTTGGCCTCTTATGTATTGTACATATTTTCTGTAAATTAAAGTGTGATTATTTCTCTGCTCGGCGAATCCTGCTGATAGACGGCAAAACCGAAAGCAGAATGAAAGCGCGTACGAAGACTAGCTACATGTTTGTCAAACAATTACAAAAAAAAAAAAAAAAAAAAATAGAATTTTGTAAAAAAAATTGCTATTTCGTTAAAAAATGAACAAAACGCAGTCAAAGGGAAACAGTATTGAATTCAGACACTTTTCTCCAAGAGGAACTTCTGTAGCTCCGAGGGGGAGCATAATAGAGGAGGAAATTGCACTTTCTGACCATTGAAAACCCAAAATTTCCTGGGGGAGTATTTCCTTGCTCCGGGGGGATGCCACCACCTGAATTCAACACAAAAGGAAAAAACAGTAAATCTCGGGGAAAATGCTCGAATTTCGGCAAAAAAAAAACACACTAATTTTGTCTAAGCATTTCAAAAAACATACGGGAATTTTGTCAAAGGATCTCGAAAAAATAAAACATGAATTTTGTCAAAGGTTCGCTAATTTCGTCACTCAAATCTCTCCAATAGATCGTGAAAAACACTCGAATTTCATTAATAGATCATGAAAATTTTGTTTATAGATCGCGAAAAGCATGCACATTTTATCGGAAAATCACGAAAAACACTCGAATTTCATCGCAGTTGTGATTCTCATCCAAAATTTCCGAAATTTTAAAATTCGGTTGATCGCCGAAAAAAGCGCACATTTCGTCAATATTTCGTGGAAAAATAAAGATTTCATCAATGTTTTTGTCAACGAACTTTGTTAAAAAAATCGCTGAAAAACGCGAATTACCTCTGCGAATCGCGGAAAAAACGGCAATTTCACCAAACATCTCAGATAAAACGCTGATTTCGTCTGAAGATCGCGGGAAAACGTCGATTTTGTCTGAAGATCGGGGGGGTAACTCACGGTATTCACTGTGCACGGAAAAACGTGAAATTCCTGGGCGAATCGCGGAAAAAACGGCAATTTCACCAAACATCGCAGATAAAACGCTGATTTCGTATGAAGACCGCGGGAAAACGCCGATTTCGTTAAAAGATCGCGGAAAAATTTTGTCAAAAGATCATTGAATTAAAACGTCGATTTTATCATACGGTCATGGAAAAAACGCCGATTTCGTCAAAAGATCACGGGGATAAAAAGCAGTTTTTGAGAAAAAATCACGTAAAATGCAAATTTTGTTTAAAGATCGTCGAAAAAAACGCCGATTTCATAAAAAAACACGGGAAAACGCCGTTTGCGTCATAAGATTGCAATAAATCGCCGATTTTGCTAAAATATTGCAGATAAATCGTTGATTTCGTCTGAAAATCGTGGAAAAAGGCAGATTTCGCCTGACGATCTTGGGTAGGGGGTAAATCGCGAACCGATTTCGTTAAAAGATCGCGGAAAAAAACGTCGTTTTCGATTAAAGATCGCTTTAAAAGATTTGTCAAAAGATCATTGAAAAAAAACGCCGATTTTATCATAAGATCATGGATAAAACGCCGATTTTGTCAAAAGATCGTGGGGATAAAACGCCGTTTTTGATAAAAAAAAAAAATCGCGTAAAAATGTAATTTTTTTTAAAGATCGTCGAAAAAAACGCCGATTTCATAAAAAAAACACGGGAAAACGCCGTTTTTGTCAAAAGATTGCAATAAATCGCCGATTTTGCTAAAATATTGCAGATAAATCTCTGATTTCGTTTGAAAATTGCAGAAAAAGGCAGATTTCGCCTGAAGATCGGGGGTAGGGAGTAACTCGCGAAATTCCCGCCCCCTCCCCGATTTCCGAAAATGCGATGTGAATTTCCAAAAGAAAAATTTTCACCCAGAATTACCCCTGTTTCATCAAAGGATCGCGAGAAAAACGTGAGTTTTGCTAAAAAATCGTTATATCATGAAAAAAAGAGTGAACAAAACATTAATTTCTGGAAAAGATAGCGAAAAAAATGCAAATTTCTTTAAAGGATCCCGAAAAACAAGCTTATTTCATCAAAAGATCACAAAAAAAAAATGCGAATTTGTCAAAAAATCGCGATAAACACGCAAATTTTAATCGAAAAATCCCGAAGAGTACTTGAATTTCGTCAATATATAGCGTAAAATACTCAAATTTCATCAATAGATCGCGAAAAACATGCAAATTTTATCAAAAAATCACGAAAAACACTCGAATTTCATCAAAAGATCGCAAGAAGAACGTGAGTTTTGCTAAAGAATCGTTAATATCATAAAAAAAAGAATAAAACACAGTCAAAAGATAGTGAAAAAACGTTCATTTCTGTAAAAGATGGCGAAAAAAAGCACAAATTTCTGTAAGCGTTACTCGTCCAAAAATCACAAACCTGCGAATTTTGTCAAAGGATATCTAACTTCGTCATAAAAAGAACAAAATACGGTCAAAAGATCGTGAAAAAAAAAGTTACTTTTTTTAAAGATCATGTGGAAAAAAAAAAGTTTTACCTAAGGGATTGTAAATTTCATCAAAAGATCTCAGAAAATGTGCAAATTTCATCAAAAGGTCGTAAAAAAACCCACAAATCTATTTAAAAAACGAACAAACAGGGTCAAAAGATTGTGAAAAAGCGTGAATTATGTTAAAAGAGCGCGAAAAACCGCAAATTTCATCAAAAGGTCTGAATTTAATCTGAGTATTTATTCTTTCGAATATAAAAATATTTTTCAAGATAACAATTATTGTAATTGTTAAGAGTTAGCATTAGAATATTTTTGCTGCTACAAAATCCGATATTTATTGCTACAAAATCTGATTTTTGCTGCTACAAAAATAGATTTTACTGCTCCAAAATTCGATTTTTGTTGCTCCAAAGCTGCTACAAAATGGCTTAAGTGCACTTTCATCCCTGAGTAAGATTGCATGTTAATTTGTTATTTATATTTATTATGTAGTATGAGAATATGTGAAATTTGAAGTTAAATTAAAAAATTTTAAGCAAAATATAAAGTTGCAATTTTATTAAATTGTTATTTCATAGAGTAACACCTCCAGTAATTGGCACATTAAGAATTTGTCTTTAAACTTACTTCAAATTTCATTACCAAGAAATAAATATTTACTTGCAAATATTTTTAAATCAAAGAATGCATATCTGTGCATCTCTTTTGCTCACTAAAAGCAAAAATTTTTGAAGGAGTATTTTTATAAAAATATATTTATAAAAAGTTGCTGTAATCACCAGTAATTGGCACCTAGAGCACCAATGTATGACACCTTGTGATCCAGTAATTGGCACATGTTTATATAAAGAAAAAACTTTATATTTTGCATTGGGTTTAATTGCTTTAAATGAATTTACTGTAGATGAAGATGCCATATTTCAGGTTTTTGAGAGTAAGAAATCAGCATATTAGTCTGAAATGTGAATACTTTAAAACAATACAATATATTTATATTAATACCCAGTAATAGTCATGCTGTCCCCAGTAATTGTCATATGAGGCTTTAATGGATTCCAGTTGCTGATAATATTTCATATTTTCAAATAAAAACAACTGATAAAAAAAAAAAAAAAAAAAAAAAAAAAATTAGTCTATAACTTTAAAAGTACTGCCAAAATAAGTGGTTTAATCTCAAATCTTGTGATTTCCTTGCAATTGGAATAGGTGCCAATTACTTGGAACTAGCAAAATTGAAGCACCATTAATTGGCATCTATCATTAATTCAGAAATCCATATATTTGTGTCAAAAATACTTCTACATAATTAAAGTAACCCTTTTCAACTAAACAAAACTGTTGTCAATTAAAATTTAAAATACATTATAAATCAGATAATAATGAATTGAAAAGCATGCCTTTCTTAAGCAAGAGAAGAAGCATTTGCAACAAAAATGGCTAAATTGATACAAACCATAATTGTTTCTCTTTCCTAGGCACTATTGTCATCTTGTAGCATAAATCAAAGTTATAATCTTTAAAGTAAATGAGCATATAACTGATATATGGTCTTGCATTTTTAAAAGATTGGATATAGATCTTATATTAGGGCATGTTTGTAGGATGTGCCAATCATTGGTGCATGCCAAATACTGGGGATGTTACCCGATATAAGTAATTTTTTTTTCCAGTTGTGATATTTAGTCCACATGGCATATTTTTCAAGAGTGATTATGTTCCGAAAGTTCTTAAATTTAAATGTATTCAATTCCAAAAGTTTTAAAAAATTAGTCATTACTCCAAGCATTTGGACATAAAAAAATGGCTAAGGAAAAAAAAAAGTCTAACCTGTAAAACAAACTTCTTAACACAAAACCTTCTTAATGGATATTACCCATGGTTGAGGGCTAGGTTTTAAATATCGTATGATTCATACTTAGAAAAGTCCCGCACAAAGAAAAATACTGTGCAGTATTTCTCTTTGCAAATTCTTCCACAGGCCTACGATACTTCTGCAAGTATATTTTAAAAGCAAGTTTTTTTTTAAACGTAAATTTTGTAAAAATAACAGAAAAAAAATGCAGATTTCATTAACAAATCGCAAAAAATCTAATTTCACCAAGGCGGTTGCATTAAAAAATTGCAAATTTCGTCAAAAGTTTGGGATAAAAAATGCAGATTTCAAAAAAGAATCCTGATGGAAAAAGGTGAATTATAATTATGGAAAAATTGTTTATATCATTAAATAATCATAAATTTCGTCAAAAATTTCTCCATTTGGCTAAAAAAATTGGAACCGAGCTGCTTTTGCAAATATAATGAAAAAAAAAAAAAAAAAAAAATCTGTGAAAGAAGTTCTAAAAAATATATAAAAATTTGAGAGAAAAAAAAATTATTATTGGATTAAAAGACTGAAATTAAATGTCAAAATGGCTGCGAAACAAAAAAACCCCAATCAACCAAGCTCTAGATTAATTTAAATTTTATGTTCTATGATTTCTCATTTTAAAGAGTTAATAGGTCTGCATTTTTTTTTTTTTTCATTTTTTGTTTTAAAAAAATCGGTAATTTTAATTTTTGTGAAATAGGAAAAGAAAATGTTGGTTACATTATTTTATCAAAAGATACATTTTTAAAGTATCATACTTGATGAAAATTTAAGGGGCAAACAAAATTGATTTCTTTATTGGTATTTCTGCAAGTGAGCTTCCAGAGAAGACAAAGGTGATTTTTGAATTAATTATTTGATTGAATATTTTTTCAGCCACAATCTGTATTTATGAAAAAGAACAAAATCAAATCATCAGTTATATTTCTTAAACATGGAGTTTTTATGCAATTGTATAAAGGCTCATAGTGGTGCACTTGTGGTCTTGGAGCAATTCATTTAAAAGGAAACTCTTGTGATCTTTCTAAAAACATTTTGAACTGTTTTAATTTTTTAAAAATCTGTATAACATTTTGGCTGTTATGAATCAAGGTGGTGGACGAACTCAGCCATGACATTGGAGAGTCATGTACATTATACAAGCTTTGTTAGATCCAAATTGGTTCATAAATATGAGTGTAATCATGTTTTAAGTCATATATAATATTAGTCTACACATTTCAATGGAAAGTAGTTTTGGAGTCTAGTGTTCATAATCGGCAAAAAAAAAAAAAAAAAAAAAAAAAAAAAAAAAAAAAACTTTTTTTTTAGATTTCCTTTTTAGCAAACAGCAGCAATAGATAGCTTACTTTTTGTAATGGAAGCTATCTAAAAGAAACAAAAAGGATGCCAGGCATCTTGTCTTTACCAAGTAGCTTTAGAGTCAGCACTAGTGCATTATGTTGAACTGGCTCATATGACAGATTGAATATTATTACAAAAAGTTTTTTATTATTCAATTGTGTTGATTGTATAGTTCATTCGATAGAAAAATACATAATTTAAGGCAAAAGTTCAATGTTGATCACTGGTCAAGATACTTTTTCATTCAGTTAAAAAATTTTCAATTTGTATAATATAATTTTTCATCATATTTAATATATTAATATATTAAATAACAAAATTTATTAGTAATTTTCTTTAGCGTTAAAAGTTGAAAGAGAAGAATTTTATCTTTGACTTTTGTTTTTAGAATCAGGGTTTGCCCAAATGGGCCCAGCCCGAAAAAACCCGCCTGGGTTTTTTCGGACAGGCCCACTTGAAAAAACCCATGAAAAACCCATTTATGGGTTTTTTCAATTTTTTTTGTCTTTTCACAACTGTACAATTATTTAATCTAAGATATCAGAATGTAAAGAAAAATGCTAATTTAAAAATATTTCAAAAGAACCAGATTTAAAGGAATTTCTAAGCATTGGTAAAATGACCAAAAGAAAACAGAAATTAACTTATAAAGAAGAAAGATTTTCATGCCTGTATTTTAAAATGCATCCAAGTACTTTAAATCTTAATGTATAACCTAAAGGTGGCATTTGAGACTTGAACACCATTTTGATTGCTTGCATTGTTATAGCTTTAAGATTAATCATTCTATTTATTATCCTGTTTCAATGTTTAAGGAAAGTGTTATACAATAAATTTTCAGCAAAATAACAGATTATAACCAAAAAAAGAGTGAAAAACATATGTTTCCTTACGGATTTTGTCAGTTTTTCTTTTCTTTACATTCAGCACAAACTAATTCTATTTCAATCGAACAGTACTTTTCTACATTTGATCTGGTTTGGAGTAAATTACATAATCATTTAGGAATTTATTAAGCAGCAAAGCTAGTAAAAGTGTATTTCCATTTGTGATCTAAATTTACAAATGTCATTGACACTGACATCTATGACAATCTAATTTAACATTTAATACTGTTACAATATATATAGTAAATTTTGCTAAAATTTCCAAAAATATTATTATAAATCGTCTTTAAAAAAATTTACTGATTTTTGAATAAGTGAATGAAAGAAACTATATAAATTTAGCAAGTTTAATTTAAGGCAGAATTTTTGTGATTTTCCCTAACCCAAAAGACTTTTTTTTTATAAAAAAAACCCATTTCGTTTTTTTTTTTTTTTTTTTTTTTTTTTTTTCCAAAATTTCAAATTTAAATTACATGAGGTATTTTGTAATATCAGTACACCACTTGTAAAGTTAACACCCCCTCTAAGAAAGAAAAAAAGTCTTAATTCTCCCAATGGCATTTTTTAAAACAAGTATAGTTGTAACTTAATTTTCTATAAGTATGTGTAGCTATCACAAACACTAAAACTTATTTTTGTCTATTAAAAAAAAAAAAATAAAAATACCATTTTTTTAGCACAAAAATAAATATGTTGTTGTTTTAAACTGATTTCTGATTGAAGGAATTGAAAGGAATAGTATAAATTATTAGTCTGTTTAACTTATGTAAGATTTATATAAAGAAATTCAGTTGTACTTGGCGTAATATATCATTCTTACAGTAATCTAGTCCCAGGAGAGGGACCGTTCAAGTATTACATAAGCAATAAAGGGGGAGGGGGGAGTCCAGAGTCTGCTTATTTTTTCTGACAAGGGGGGGGGGGAGTCACGACAATTCTTACGTAAGCATTAAACAACGAAGCAACTGCAGTTCAAATTCAACAAGCAAACAAGGACCGGAAACCTGCAATACCCCAGGCCACTGTTCCAGTGAAAACCTTATAACAGACAATGTTGAAACATGGGTTCAAGGATTCTGGACATCAGATTAAAATATGAACACCAAATTGAACTCCAACATTTGTATGATTTATGGCAAAAATTTTAGTTATGATGCCTAAGTTAAGACTTCTTGTATATCTTGTTTTATTGTTCAAAGTGATAAATAACAATATATTTAAACCATTTTGTATTCTGTGGTTTGTTTAATGCAATTAGCAACAATATATTAAAATGATTTTATATATTTTGATATCATAATCCCTATATGCCTATATAAATTTGTAGGATTAATAATGTAATTGATTGGTAACTTTTTATAAGTCAAGAAGTATTGATGTATAAACTGTCATAAAATCTTACGTAAGCAAAGGGGGGGGGGGGTCTAGCATTTGCTTATATTTTCTTACAAGGGGGGGGGGAGGGATACGAAATGACGAAAAACATGCTTACGTAATACTTGAACGGTCCCAGATACAAAATAATCTTTTTAAATATACTTTATTTTTTTTTCTTTTTATGTATTTCTTTTTATTGTTAATCCATACTTAATGCAAAATTATATCCTTGTTTCACTGATAAATGAAAAATGTAGGCATTATGCATATGAAAATTAGAAGTTTGAAGAGTTCTCTAAAAATTTTTAATAAAACCCAAAAAAACCCAGGTTTTAGACTACTGGGCCCAGCAGGTTGGGCTTTTTTTAAAAAAAACCCGGGTTTTTTCAAACCCTGTTTAGAATAGATGATTTCCTGAAATCACATTCCTTTTCTTTGTATTCAAAATTAGAAAAAAAAAAGAATTTCTTAAAAATGTAATAATGCTTTTAATGTATTTTAATAATTATATTATTTACATGTATTTCCTTCTTTTTTCAGAGAAAATGGAGATCAAGAACTATGGGAAGTTACAGATTCTAAAACAATTTGTCGAAATTCAACGGATGTTTTTCAATTTGGTAGGTTTTTCATTTATCATTTATTTTTCTGTGTTTAGGCACAATGGTTCCAGAAATCTGTCATGCATAGGCATCTACAAATGCGATTCTGGAAAGAATACAACATGTGTAACTGTACCTGAGATTCAAATTTTAAATTTTTTTTTATTACATTGTTTTATCATTTATTTTCCATTTCACATTTTCTCAGATTTTCAGAGTTCAGTGTTGATTTTTAGCCACTCATAAAAACAGTTCAAATCCAATCTTTTAGATCAATATAGTAAATTTCAAAGATAATGTCTTTTTTTTATATATAAAATTTATTCAGAATCTGTAAAGTAATTTTTAAATTTTTCACAGAAAAGTCCCTATTTCAAAAGAAACAGTTTATTTTTTTTAATCAACCAATATTTTTTTGACATAATACATTAAGGTTTATATGAATTTTTAGTAGAGAAAAAATGTGCTTGAATTTGTTAAAATTTTAATGCAGGTGCTTAATTTTTCTTTTTCAGAATTTCAAAATAAAATAAGAGTTAGTTAATCAGGCAAAAATATTTGTTCTGAAATAATTTTCCTTTCAGGAGGTCAAACAGAGTACAAGCATTTTTACTTTGTTCTGTATACTGACCTCTATCAGTTGACACATGCATATACATTGGTCTTTGCATTAAAAAGTTTTTCATCTGTATTCTGTAGATCTGCAGTAGTAATTATTCTTTGAGATGTATTCTATAATGATAACTGGAAAGTGTACTTTCAATAAACTGCGACTGGAACAAGAAAATACAAGTGTTGGTTAGAAGCAGTATCGAATAATGCATACCAGTCCCAATTGATGCAAAATAGGCTACATTACTTGGAAATTGAAGAATATGTGAGAATCATGATACGTCATCAATAAGTCAAGTATTCCATACCTAAATTTAGTTCTGATGGCACCAATGTAGTGAGTGATTAATTACTGCTATTAGCTGTTTTGCATAGATCTTGATTGAATTTGTATGATTTTATATTTTTAAATGAAAATCCTTCAGAACAAACCTATGATCAAAGGCCCTACGAGCTTCAGCAGCATATTTCATTGCATTCTATTCGACATTGCCTTGACCAGATTTGCATGATTTTAAATTTTTAAAAGAAAATGTTTCCGAATGAATTTTATTGAATTAAAAATATTTTATAGTATTATTATTAAAAATATAAATTATTTTTTTATTTTTAATAATTACATTCTGTTTTAAGCAATTATTTTTATTGCTTACTTAACATGCTGATTAATAATTTCCTCACTTCTAAAAATTTCTATATTTCTTCTATTCTTCTAATTTTTTTCTAACAAAAGGACTTGAAAAATATGTTTTTTCAAAATTATTTCCTTATTTTATATGTTATTGGAACAGTATTTAATTAATCATCAAAAACTCCCTTCCCCACAATATATATTTAGCCTATAAAATATTTTAATTTGAAATTTCTGACCTATTTAAATACTATAGTAACAAATAATACATTACCTAAATTATTTCAACCCCCCCCCCCCAAATCTCTGCTTCTACATCCCTTCCCCCCACTTTCATAGTATGATTATTAGTTCTACACTTTGCATCTTGCACTTTAAAGTCTGTGAAATTCTTTAATTTTTCTTCTGCCTGATTTGTGTGTTTGTTGTAAACATATTTAAATTACCACCAAAATTATTTCTCAATTTCTTCCAAAAAAATTATCTTTTTTTTTTTTTGCCATCTCCCCTCCCCTCCAAAAAAAAAAAAAAAAAAAAAAAAAAAAAAAAAAAAAAAAAAAAAACAGTATATTTATTTCTCTTTCTCTCTATTTAAACATAAAATATACACATGATTTAGGGATAAGAACAGCCAAACTGCAAAAAATATAATCTATTCTCCACCCACATATTTAGCCCCCCCCCTGCCTTTAGAGGGATGAAATGAACAAAAATTTCATAGAGATTTTAGATGAGTGAGACTTAATATGAAATTATGTTGATGGGATTTTAGGTAAACCATCTCACTACAAAATAGGAAATAAGACAATTTTTTAAAGACTAATGAAAAAAAAAAAAAATTAAACTCTGCTTGGTTGGGATTAGAGGAGAAAGAGGAACTTTTGAAGAGAGTAATGTTTAGATAATTAATTTCTTATTGATTGTTACTAGTGAGCATGAACAATAAATAAGACAGAAGAGTTTCGATTTTCAAGATGTCAATATTTTGTGCTGGGGAGGAAGAACAAAGAAAGTAAGCAGATATTTCATGCAGGTGTGTGTGTGTGTGTGGGGGGGGGGGAGATCTCATTAAAATTATGTTAAAACATATGGAAATCCACTAAAAAATCAAAAGATTCAAAATTTCTTCCTTAGATTTTTAAATTACTTTTTTCTACAAAAAGTTGGTGAAATGAGGGATTGGGGGGGGGGGGGTGCAGTGGCGCAGTCAAGGGGGTGGTTTTGGGGTTAAAACCCCTCCCAGAGCTAAGAAAGATCGCTATAATTGCCGCTTATATGAATCAAAACAAAATTTAATATTTAAGCATTTTGGCATATTTTGGATTCTGCCAATTTATTGAATAAGATTCCATTTAATAAAGTTATTCCATTAAATAGAAAAAATTCTACATAAAATTGAAAGTGCATATTACGTGGATTAGTTAAGTAAAAATTGGTTACTTGAATTAAATCACTTTTCTGAAACGTATTATGCTAAAAGAATGATGATTTCCTGCCACGTATGCTCTTTCAGTTTAAATATTATACAGTGAATATTCTAATTAGTACTGATTCTATTAACCGGTGATTCAAATAACCGGCAAATATCTTAATCAGAAACTCAACCCCCCCCCCCTAGAACCGAATTCTGGCTGCACCACTGGGGTGGGGGGGGGCTTATATTTGGGAATAGAAAAAAAAAATAACCTACTTAAAAGTGGGGGTGGGGGGGGGGGTTACAATCAGAATTTTATGGTAATACACACTTTTGCTTGCCTTAAAAGTGTGTATTACCATTATAATAATATAATGTATATATAAAGTAATATATATATATAAAGTAAATGCCATTTTAAAGAAAGTTTTTACTCATGGAATTCATTCAGATTGCTATATTGCCAATAAGCTTCATGATCTATATTTATCAAAAAACACTCATAATTAAACATTGTTTTTGATATCATGAAATGATTGCAAAAATCAATAAAATGATTTTAGTTTTGTATGTTTTATATAACTATTGAGCAAAATTATTACATCCATGATCTATATTTTAATGAATCTCAAAACAATGAATCACATATTGTTTACCATTGCTGAATACTAAGTGATATGATTATCAATTCAAAATATGTGGAAAAATATGCATATATCAATGTAGCTCATCACTCAAGTTGTTTTTCTTTTTCATAATCTTTTTAAAAAAGATTAATGTTATGCAGTTTTATTTAAAAAAAATTTGAAAATTGAAAATTAATAAAATGGTAGATTTTAACGAAAGGTTATCAGAATCCAGAAGTGTTATGTGCTTAGTATGTATAATGAAGGGGAGGAAAAAAAAAGAAAATAGCCATTCTCCATAAAAATTTAATAGGTTGATAAGATATAAGAATAGTGGTTACATTTGTCTAATTTTATTTATTTTTTCTTAGAGCCACACAAACACGTACACACAAAAAAGGCTTGAGACGAGTTTTTTTTTTTTTTTTAATGAATGTGGACAAAAAAAAAGAGTTGTCGCTAAAAACAACTATTGTATGACCCCGTATTCTATCAATTGAGCCAACTAGCAATAAATAAGCAAGCAAATAATTAAATTTTAGTCTATGACAACTTTTTAGATTTTTTTTTCTTTCTTTTAATGATAAGCAATACGAATTGAATATTTCCAACTGAGGGGAAAATTGCCCAGGCCGGGAATCAAACCCATATATTTGGCTTACCAAGCCAATGCTTTACCTGTTAAGCTAACCGGGCGATAACCGGCTAGGATTTTTTGCTCAGATAACCTTATTGGCCGTAACATCTGGTCTGTCATTTAGACAGCTCGGCAGAATAAGCCGCAGGTAATGGAACTCCATAGAACGATGGATACGTGGATATACTATTATTAACAGGTAAAGCATTGGCGTGGTAAGCCAAGTATCCGGGTTCGATTCCCGGCCTGGGCAATTTTTTGCTCAGTTCGAAGTATTCAATTCGTATGATAACTCTACCAGTCAGTTAGATTGTGATAAAATAATAGTATATCTACGTATCCATCGTTCTATGGAGTTCCATTACCTGCGGCTTATTCTGCCGAGCTGTCTAAATGACAAACCAGATGTTACGGCCAATAAGGTTATCTGAGCGAAAAATCCCAGCCGGTTATCGCCCGGTTATCTTAACAGGTAAAGCATTGGCGTGGTAAGCCAAGTATCCGGGTTCGATTCCCAGCCTGGGCAATTTTTTGCTCAGTTGGAAATATTCAATTCGTATGATAACTCTACCAGTCAGTTTGATTGTGATAAAATAATGGAATGATAAGCAAGTTAGTTAATAAATAACCATCATTTGTGATAAAACACAATTAACACAATTGACATTAAAATTGATATTTTTTTATTTTTAAAATTACTTTTTATTGTTTTTCTTTTCCTTAATTTTTCTTTGCTGCATGTAAACAAACTGAAAGCATCTTTATCTGATTTGTATTTTAGATAGAGTGTTCAGTGGTCAAGAAACCAATTTGGATGTATATGATGCAATTTGTAAACCCATTATCGAAGAAGTTATTAAAGGTTTTAATGGTAAGAACTATATGATGAATTTCTTTTCCTCATTACTTTAAAGTTTTAAAGTAATTGATTTAAAATTAAGTTTTATTCTTCAGTTATCAGTTAATAAAGTTTTAAAGTATTGATGATTTTTATACATTTATTTATAAAACTAATTGTTGATTGTTTTTTATATTCTTGTAATTTTTAAAGCAATGGTTCACAGCCTTATTTTTACTCCTATGTATTTCTCAAGTTTTATTTACATTTATGAGTGCCTCTCTTCTCTTATACATCTTCCCTCATATGTACTTCTTTCAAAAAATATTGTTTTTTGTTAGTTAATAATGCTCTTTTGTTTCAACTCAACGCTCTTAATCCTTTCGGGACAAGCATCTGTTACAGAAATTTTTGCCCCATTGAATAATAATAATAAAAAAAAAAATGTCCTGATTAAATCAAGCAAAATGTACAATAAAAAATAACTGGTATGAATAATCAAGGATTCTATGAACCTTATATGGCATGTATATATGACGCTTGTCCCCAAGGAGTTAGAGTTCCAATTTTTAACCATTTTTTAATTTTGAGACATAAAATGATCTTAACAATAACAAACA
This sequence comes from Maratus speculifer, assembly GCA_964019185.1. Taxonomy (NCBI): domain Eukaryota; kingdom Metazoa; phylum Arthropoda; class Arachnida; order Araneae; family Salticidae; genus Maratus; species Maratus speculifer. Next base: position 180,898,906 of record OZ025303.1, read on the forward strand.
GCTAGGCACTTAAATTAGGAATTTTTAAAAAGAGAACAAATCTGCAAAACTATTAATATTTGTTATCTATCATCCAGTGCTTAGTTTCTAAAAAGAAAAAAGTTACAAAAGCCATTCAATTTTGCAGTACTACTCACTATAGTTTATCCTGCTCTCCAATCCACCCACCTCATGCTTGTTTTTCATACATTATTTTCAGAAAACATGCATACTTTCTTATATATATGTATATATATATATATATATATAATAAAACTCTAATGAATATACAAGTGACAAAATGAAGAGGAAAAATATTAAATATTCTCCTTAAACAAAAAAAAAAAAAAAAAAAAAAAAAAAAAAAAAAAAAAAAAAAAAGCAACCTTTGATTTAAAAAATTGGTCTTCTCATAACCTGTCTAAATCTACTAATAGTTTTAAGCCCCAGGGCCAGACTTACCAGTCAATTTCTCATACTGTACTGCAGTATCTTCCAGTCATGGGAAATTTCTGATTGTTTCTGTGTCTAAATTCAAATAAAAAAATATTGGCAACTATTACATAATTTTAACTTCCCTTTTTCACTTCAAGAAGGAATTTTAAAGTTTTATTTCTATAAACATTTGCCTATTTTTTCTCCAAAAATTATGAAATCCATAACATAAAAATTTTGCACATTCTGTTACCTTCTCATTCTAGTTTAATCTTTCTACCACTTGGGACACTCCCTTTTAAAACTTTCATATCTAGCTGATATTAAAACTATGTAATTCTCTTGTTTAAGGAAAGATTCTGTTAGAGATAATTAGTATATTGCAGGGTTGGCATTTTTGCCGGCAAAAAGGTATTTTTGCCAGGACAGTGGCAAAAACTGGAAAAAAACAGGGGAAAAATGGAAAAAGCCAGCAAAAATGGAGAAAAAACTTATTTGTAATGTAATAAAAGCTCTTTAATATGTAATAAAAGCGGCATGCTAATAAGGATAGTAATGATATAAACAATTAAATTTAACAGTGTACTATTAAATATTTTAATTTAATTTGCTAATTAATTAATATTAAATATTTTAAAACTTTAAAAAATAAGTGGGATTCAGTCTTACTTAGGAATTTAAGAACAAAATAAAAAAATTACATACCTATTTTTTTTTTTTACATTTTAAATCAGGGATATGTTTAGGAAAATTTTAGGTCCTTTAATGGGCCCATCATAAAATAATTTATCTTAAAACAGGACCCTTCACAAAATTCTTTAACCTCAAACATGATCTTTCATAAAATTGTTTGTCTCTCAAATGGACATTTCACCTTCAAATTGAACTTTTCACAAATTCCTAAAATTATGTTTAGGAAAATTTTAGGTCCTTTAAAGGACCCTTCATAAAATAATTTATCTTAAAACAGGACCCTTCACAAAATTCTTTAACCTCAAACAGGACCCTTCATAAAATTATTTGTCTCTCAAATGGACATTTACCTTCAAATTGAACTTTTCACAAATTTAATCGTTTAAGCACACCATAGTAGTACACCTTCAAATATGTCCAGCAAGTAGTGCTGCTATTGAAAGATTCTTTTTTTCAAATTTTTCATTTGTGCAAACTAAGATTCGAAATAAGCTATCAACAGATACTCTTTCAAAACTTGTTAACTGTTATGCCATGCAAAGCAGCAAAATTTAGGTTGTGAGGAAGATATTGCTGAAATATTTGAAATTTAATAGTTTTCTGCTTTAAATATAATTTTATATTAAGTTAAATTTAGGTTACTATAACTGTTTCTACGAATTTCTAACATGTATAAACTATAAACATAAATGCTTTACTCAGTCTCAACAGTTCTATTATGTGAATTATTAATAATTGTATAAACATGAATAAATGAAGTTTCTATTTATTTATATAAAACTGGTATTTTTTTCATTTATAATCTTGTTATAAAAATTAGTATTCTTTCATAAAGTGCATAATTATACTTATTTAACTTAAAAGTTAAAATAAATTTAGAATAATATTGATTTTTTAATTAAATATGCAATTTATTTTTTCTTTCATGAAATATTTTTTCTCGTTCTGATGAAAAAAATTAAATGGACAGCCTATTTTTGCCAGGACGGTTTTTTCCACCTTCGGCAAAAACTCGCCAACCCTGGTATTTTGACAGGTTTTACTATTTATATAACATAAGTATATACTATATATATGAATGCACAAAACTTATGAAAATAAAACCTGCCTATAATGGACTTCTTTATTAAACGAAAGTATTGCATAATGCTTTCAAAAAGAATACTATGTAGTGTTTCCCCTAGAATAAAATAAGGGCAAGGTGCTCCTATAAAAAAGGGCACTTCAGTTGAACAAAAAGGGCACATTTTTAACCCTTTTGGGTACAGAAAAATTCTGTTCGTAAAATAATAAGATAAATGATTGACTGACATCAGGATTTACAAACGTCTTTTTTAGAATTTAAAAACTTGTTACTTTTAACTTTCATTGTAACAGAAAAAAATTATTAAAATATTTTTGGTGCTGTTTCTATTTGAAATTAAAATTAGATGGTCCCAACATAGGATCATTGCTAAAAAAGGAGTTTTGAAATTTTTATTTTTATTTTTGTTTAACCATAGAGAAAATGTGTGCTGCTGATGGACATTATACTGTCTGTGTTATGGTGTGCTGTAATTGGTTTATTAAAATATGGTTAAAAACTTTATTTAATAAGACATTTTGTATCAAAATATGTTATATTTTTGTTTCATATTATTCTAATACAACTTAATAAAAAATAAAGTTATTTTAAAATATAGAGTGAATCTGATGCCATGCAATAGAGGATGTATTTTTTAGAGACAAAGACTGCTCAAAGATTAATCAGAGATGATTTTGAGTAGAAAGAAAAAATCTGAAAGGATACAGCAGCAAGAGAAATACACTTCACTCACAAAATTTTTTTTTTATGACCATTTGTCGAAATTTGCTATATTTCTATGCCTGAATTTCTCGACTGACTGATTTTTTCATTTTTGGAGTTAAATGCCTGAAAATTTCAAAATCCAGTCAATCCTATGTTTAAAATATGGTGAGGGAAAGACATAATTAAGATAATAAGCTTTTTTTTTTTTTTTTTTTTTTCCACAGTTCTTGATTTTTTGACGAAATCTGCTTTTTTTTCGATGAAATCTGACATTTTATCCCAATCTTTTGATGAAATCTGTTGTTTTTAGGGATTTTTTGATGAAATCTGCCTTTTTTCAGAAGAGAGTTTTTACATGAATTTTGACAAAAATATCCGTTTTATCGAGATTTTTTTTGTTGAAAGTTGCCTTATTTGCGATCTTTTGAAGAAATCTGTTGTTTTTTCAGGATTTTTTTGACAATGATATTTTTTTTTCTGGGATTGTTTGTCGAAATTTTTCGCTTTTTCGCGAATTTTCTGACAAAGTTTGCTGTTTTATCTCAATCTCTTGACAAAAGTTGCCTTTTTATTGCGACTTTTTGAAATTAGTCGTTTTTTTCACCACCTTTTAACTAACTTTTCTATTTTTTCGGAATCTTTTAACAAACTTTTCCGTTTTTTGCCATGTTTTAAAAAACTTTTCCCTCTTCGCTGTTTTTTTTAACAAACTTTTCCTTTTTTTCACCATTTTCTAACAAACTTTTCTGTTTTTTCGCAATCTTTTGGTGAAATTTGCATCTCTTCTCGTGGTCCTTTGATGAAATTCTGACATCTTCCTTGATACTTTGATGAAATAACGCATTCTATAGGACGCATAAGCGCTATTTTTTTGCATTATGTTTCCGATTTCTTGTGTAATTTATGCACTATAGCGCGTCCGCGGCATCGCTGCTTAAAATAAGCCGATGGCAAAATTTTGCAAACCCAAAATGGGCAGAGCACATTTGTAGCCAGTGACGCCGCCAGAATTTAGTTCTAGGGGAGGTTTTGAGCTTCTGATAAACATGTTTGTCGGTTATTTGAATCGCCGGTTAATAGAATCAGTACTAATTAGAGTATTCACTGTATAATACTTAAGCTGAAAGAGCATTTGTGTGGCAGGAAATCATCATTCTTTTAGCATAATACATCTCAGGAAAGTGATTTAGTTCAAATAATCCATTTTTACTTAACTAATCCATGTAATATGCTCTTTCAGTTTTAAGTAAAATTTTTGCTGTTTAATCTAATCACTTTATTAGATGGACTCTTATTCAATAAAGTGGCGGAATCCGAAATACGTGAAAACGTTTAAACATTAAATTTTGTTTTGATTCTTCATATAAGTGGCAATTATAGCGATCTTTTTTAGCTCTGGGAGAGGTTTTAACCCCGAAACAACACTCTTGACTGCGCCACTGTTTGTAGAGATATAAAAATGGGCAGGGCCCATTTGCAGCTATATAAAAACAAACAGGGCGCTGCGCCCTCCCGAAAATGCCTAGGGGAAACACTACTATTCAATTACACCTGCTAACACAAAGACTTGTGTTAAAATGGAATTTTCTCTCAACTTTTGTGATTTCATCTTGATGAATTTTACTATATGTATACAACCTGGAAGAAAAATTTGGGCCCTTCCTGAAACAAAATCCTGGTAATTCCACTGTCTTTATCGACTAAGGAATTTCAAAATTTTTCACATTGGCCATTTGAAGATTTCATAAATATATCCGAGAATCAACTGACAAACTTTGTGGTAGTTTTCATTACCAAACGTCTAATTTTGCATCTTTTTCTCTTGAGCAATTTGCAAAAATCTTAAATTTTTTTGCAACATTTCTCACTTTTTTTCTGCCAAATATTAACAAATTTAGTGATTTTTTCCCCCTCACTTGGTTGATGAATTTTACTGCTTTTATTCTCCCCAATGATTGATTGGCGAATTTCACATTTTTCCCCCCACAACTAACTGATGAATTTCATGTTTTTTTCTAGGGATAGCCAAATAACTAACTGAAATCTTTTTTTGTCGCCAAAAACATTTAGTTGATTAGTGAAATAGTGACATCCAAAAAAATATATACTATGTTATTCCCATTTTATTGTGCCACATTTTGCACACCATGTCTTGTCTGCATTGGCAACTCTTTTCAAAATTTGTCCCGACCTCTTTGAATGAGTATTTTAAGATTTCTGTTCCTGTCAAAGATACTTGTGAACTAATGCTAAACCTATGGAGAGCTTGTTTGATCATATTTCATTTGTAATTCAACATTTTTTAATATTTTTTTTCTCTTTGGATAGCTAAGGTCCATCCATCTCTGCATTGCCTTATTTAGGATGTCTATCCTCCTAGATAACCTCTAAAAGGCAGGGAAATTTTTCTAGACTCTAAAAGTCTGGGAAATTTGGAATTTCTGGATAAAATTCTGAATTCTGGAAAATGTTTATCTGTTTAGAAAAGAAAAGAATTTGAATTTTAATGCTATAAAAGCTTTAGCTCATCAATGATCTCATCAGTGTACATACACATGTCTAAGCTCTTCATAAACAGCACTGTAAAATGTATTTTCATCTCTCATGCAATACTTTTTATTCACTACTTAATAAATCCTTCCTTTTGTTACTCCAGATTTTCAGTAGATGTTCAACAAATCTTTTTTCTCCCTTTTTTGTTGCTGTGGAAGAGAGTATTCTCAGTGATTTTTCGGCCTTTTGTATTTACTTGACAAATCACTTATTTGATGAACAAGAAATTGGGAGGTAATTAACTTTCCTCCTCAGGGGTAATGTACTCTCACAAAAGATAACTTCAGCTTTTCACATGATAAAAGAGATAAGGAAGGCTAAACTAATAAGTAAAAGTTGTTTCTTTTGTGTTGCAATTCTTGAACTGGTTTTGAAGAGACTAATTTAAATCAATCATAAATATTTTGTAACTTTTAACATATATAGATTGATATATATATGTATATATATATATATAATACATAAAAAGTTCAACTTCTGTAATTTTTTTTTTTATGTTATCGGTATGGAAAAGTCAGGGAAGTTTGTTGTTAAACTGAAATAGACACCCTGCTTTTTTTTTTTTAACTTTTTTAATTTTGGTTATAGAAATTTTTTAAGTTACTTTCTCTTACAAAACTAATTCCAAAAAAGAAAGTGTCATTATTAAAAAATATCTGCAAAATATTTAGCATTAGTTCGCCAGTGTCTTCGCCTAATCGGTACAGGAACCTTAAATACCATCCCCTGAATATTAGGCCTGAGTGCTGACACAAAAATTATGGCTGTTTTATGCATATTTTTTAAGTTTTTATGGTCCCTTTATATTTAGACACCAGTATTTTTCAAAATTTTTCTTTGACTTACGTAATCACAGAAAAACAAAATAGAAAAAAATTATTAAATATTATTGGTATTGAAATTCAGTGGACCATACAAATACTGAAAAAATCCACCTATGACAGCTTCCTTTTTTTGTGTCAGTGCTTTAGTCTAATATTCAGAATGCAGAGGTCTTCAAACAGTTTGATGTTATGCACGTCAGATGCGTGTGATAGCGCTAACTATGAGTTATCAATATATCAGATGCAGGTCGTACATGTTTTACATATTTGAGTATTTGCTTTTAAGTAACATAACAAATGAAAATGATGAAAAGTTTAATTCATAATGGATAAACAGAACATTTTCTACTTTCTCGGCTAAAACTCATTTTATTTGGTTAAAAGTTCTTGGCTGTAATAAGTCAAAAAGTTACAACTCTTTTTTTTTTTCCTAGATTAAAGCCTATTTTTTCCGATGACACAATGACAAAATTTACAAATCTTTTCGGAAGAATTAAACAAAGTAAACATTTTTAGTGACTGAAAATATTCAATATGTTTATCATGAAAATGATTTCTTAAAGTATGTGTTATTTTACTTCATTTTTTTCTGATTCTCCGGATAATCCGGATTGGGTTTGGTCCCAATTAATTCGAATTATCAGAGTTTTACTATAGTAATATTTTTGCAATCGGAACTATTTTTGTAAAGTTTATAGACCTGCCAAAACTCAATAGTGAGAATTTTCCTCACGGTGCCCAATTGCTTTTCTTTTACTTTACATTCACTTAATATCAACATTTTTGTTTGGCTTAGTACTTTTATTCACAAAAGAGGTAAAGTAATCAAAATCACATTTTGAAATCTATATTATGAAGCCCAAACGTATCCGTGCGTAATTCATACGTCATTTTGCAAATGGCAACACTTTCACGTGTAATTTGATTTTGCAATTTTCAAAACTGCAAATTTTATTTTTTCTAAAAATTGCACATTTTCAATTTTTGCACCATCGTATAGAGAAAAGTATGTACTTTTGAATGTAATTTGTTGAAAAGTTGTATCTTAATTTTTTTTTTTTTTTTTTTTTTTTTTTTTTTAGTTTTTAGTACGAATTTTGTAATTGTGACAACACAAATATGCCATTTTTTCTTAAAATTGATTTAAAAAAAAAAAAAAAAAAAAAAAAAAAAAATGAAATGTGCACATGTAAATTTTGAGAAGATGAAAATTATGACGGGTTTAGATTTCACGTGAAATTCTAAGATCTTGGCAATTTGATTTTTTTTTTTCATACACATTTATATCAAACACGAGAGCCTCAATTGATAACTTCATCTTAATACTGATCTTTATTATATTTTACTTTATTATATTTTTACATATGCGATTAAAACTTAGTTTTAATAATTTGGACAACTGAGTTTTATTGAAATAGTATTTTTTCCTTAACTTTAGCTTTAAATAATGTTTGTTTGAAAGTTAGACTGACCATTATAAGATGCATTTTTTACCGTAGCTATAATTTTGTCGGTTTATTATAAATCAATGAAATACTTCCTTCTTAAACATTTACTTTCGCCTAAATTTGACAGGTTTCACCTTGTTTTATTAAAAGGAAAAATGTTTTAAATTAGAATCTTAAAAAGGATACAATGGAGAAAGAAAATCTCATGCAGTAAGTTCTCGCGGGTTAAGAATTCTTTGCTGGATAACAGTAGCCTCGTTTTCAACCATCAAGTCAACTTTTTTAATATTTCATCAAACAAGGTCTCTCAAGTTTACTTCTTTGACATTATTATGGGAGTAGCTGACATACATCAACAACAAAATTTTTTGATGGGTATTATAACACATTTAATATTTTTAAACAGCTTGAAAATTATTCTTTGTTTGAACAAAGAATACAAATTTGCTTTGTATAGGGCTTGAATGTATCTTTTCTGTACATGAATTTTGTAAATTGACTTTTACATTTATATAAATTTAAACACACAGAAAAAGGGGAGAAGGCTATTAATTTTTCCTTTTTTGGAGCTAAATTAGATTAACTGATTTCTTTTATGTTAAACAAACTGAACAAAAAAATTATTTTCAAAATTTAGAATGCTGTTATCATTTTATTGTTTTGTCTTCTATATTTATATGTATATTTTTTTAGCCACCATATTTGCCTATGGTCAGACATCTTCTGGTAAAACCTACACAATGATGGGTGATGATTTCACACAAGGTGTTATTCATTATGCTATAAATGATATCTTTAAAATGATTCAAACTGTAAGTATAGCTTAATATTTAAATTTTTCTTAGTAACATTTATGAATTCATTCATATATCTTACTATATAAAAATATTTAAAAGTAATCCTTCCTCTTTCCAAGCTTCTTTTATAATTTTTTTCTATTAAAAATTTGTAATGCATATGTATATATATAATTAATAATGTTTGTTCTGATTTCTGAGTTATATATCTGAGTTTTGATAATTTTCTATTTTATTACTAGAATGCCATTTAAAGAAAAAAAAAAAAGCCTTCTTTCTTAATTTAGCTTTAATTTTATGTATGTTCCTTTAAAAAAATTAAATTTAATTCTGATAAAATAATAATCAATTATTCTCATTTATAAAAACATATTTTAGTACCTTTAAAAGTGTAAGCTTGTACATGGTAATTTTCAAATGCCATCAGTTGGAGTGATTGTCTCGTTTTGTTTTTAAAAATCCAAAAATTACTTAAATTTTCATTTAAACAAATTCTTTATTTCTAATTTCAAGATATCGGCTATGGATGCATTAAATAGTGATTGGGGCTGGATATGAGTATTTGGCCTACATGTGAACAGAATATTCAGCTAGCCATATAGTGAATCTTAGAATGAATACTGAATATGCAGATAGCCAAATATTTTTTATAATTTAAAGTTTAAAGATATTTAGATGTTGCTTTTTGAAATAATTTTAAATTGTATGTTTAATATAAAAAGAAACTTTCATTTTGATAAACAAGAACTTTTTGCAAATAAACTTTATATTGAAAAAAAAATCTGCCTTGATTTATTTAAAAAGGACAGTTACAGTACTTAAATAATAAAATTTTAAATTTCATGATCTCTTCTATGAATTAAAAGAAACATTTTAAAATCAAAGAGAAATAGTGAAAAAAAACTTAACAGTGTCATATACTGTTTATTTGTCAGAAAGAGACTAAAGTAAAATCAAATGATGGCACCACAATAAGAATAACATTTCTACTTCTTTTGATTTAGCAAAAAAAATTTTTAAATGCTTCCTAGATCAATGCCTAAAGTGGGCGATCATTTCCAGAGATTCCTAAATATTCAGGTTGTTCCTAAAATCTTGCAAAAACTTACAATGGGTGCAATTGGCCAAGATAAACATTTTAACATAAAACAATATTTCATTCCATTTATTCCATCATCATCAAAATTACAGTACGTTCAATCAAATATACTGAGTGCGAAACAAGTTGAAACTGAATTTTTATTCACAGCCTTATCAATAATGAAAATATTTAACAAGATTTGTATCATATTAATTTTGTTTGTATTAAATACAATGATAAGAAAATGACTGAATTTTGGTCAGTGACACAGTATAAATACTATCAACTGGGTTTGGAATAAAGCAATATCTAGTTTATAGTTCTTAAGTTATGAATGGTGAGATTTTACAGCATTCTTATCATATCACATTTCACAGAAATCAAAGCAAGTCAATTGAAAATATAGAGTTATGATATCTTCATTATTGTTAAATTAACAAAGCTCAGCCGCATCTCGAATGTTAAAATCCAAAGTTTGGCTCTAAATAACTTTGGATCCAATCATCGGATCACGACAAAATTGAAAAGGCGAAGTGTCCTACTCTAGACCTCAAAGTTTACAAAAAATAATCCAGATCCACCGATTAGTTATGGAGATCCAGAACCCCTGTTTTGTCACATTTTTCTCATGAAACAAGGAAAAAACACAAACAACTCAATTGTAACCCGAACCAGAAAACATTCAGCGACATCTAATAGATTATTCAAGAGCTTTTAATTTAGGTATGTGCCTTTTGAAAGTCCTGTCAGAAAATATCCAATATTAAGGAAATAACACCCATTTAAAATTTATGTAACGCTATACCTTCCACAATTTAACATTATGTAAATCTCTCCTTTTTAATTGTTAATTCAGCTATTTCTTTCGAGTTGCCACCAACTAAAAAACAGTTCAATAATTTTAAAAGAAATGATAACACATGTTCTTTTTTTTATAGATCAATAAAAATTCTGATTCTCATGATAGATTTTTGAATTTTTGAAATTGACATCATTTGAAACAGAAACTACATATTTTTCATAAGCATATATATAAACTGTAACTAAATATGTGTTAAAACAACATTGCACCTTTGAGTAGTTTCGATGTTAAAACAGTTACTACAATACAGATATTTCAATTAAAAAGGTATAATTGAAAAAAAAAAATCTTCTATATTTAAAAAATAACGATTTGAAAATGAAGCTATGAAAACCTATTGTCATAAGAAAATCTGCATAGATACTTAGAAACTGCAGTGGAACTACCATCTCTGTCACCAAGTTTTTCGCAAACTTGGCGATATATCGCCAAATCTGGTGCCCAAAATTATTCTCCAAAATTGAAGCCAACTTGGCATTATTTCGGCAAGTTTTGAGGACCTGTCATAGTTTTGAAAAAATACTAAATTGTAACTAAAACAAGTGTTTCAACACTTGCTCATTTTACTTGCACATATGAAGCCAACATGATGTTTGGCTTCATTACTGCTGCACTAGTTATGCGCTCGAATTTTCCATAACCCTATTCTTTTCTTAGCATAAAATGAAGTTATTACAACAGTTTAATCAGAAGCATAGTAACTAAACTACAGTGTAAATATGCAGTAATTTATCTTTCTGCGTCACAGCGAGAGAGAGAAAAAAATATAAGTCATCCCACTACATTTTCTTGACACTCCCCCCTCCCCCCCATCCCTAATTATTGACTTTTCGCTAAGGCCCTGGTTTTAATAGTCTATTTGCATTTGTAAAATAAAAGTTCAAAATTTCAATAAATGTAACTTTTACGGATAGATGGCAGCACTAACTAATACGAATTCTAATGATAAACACCGTAATCACAGGCGATAAATTGATAAATAAACTAAAAAACTTTGTAAAATCACCATAAAATGAAAAATTAAGCAGGTCGCGTTTCGAACTACAACAATAACAGCATGGTGATTTTACAAAATTTTTTAGTTTATTTATTAATACGAATTCTTCCAAAGATTACTCTATACGATGTATGCTGTATGCTCGATGCTTGCAAATACCCAGTTTCTGAACAGTAACGACTAACGAAACAAATACTTTTTAACGGGTAGAGAATTCTAAATCAACGTTACCGTACGGGTATTCCTTTTGTCGCTATTTTCACAGCACTAATAAATATAAATAAGAATACTTTTGAATGACATTTATTTATTTACTCTAAAATTTTCCATATTCTTGCAGACAATTTTCATGTTTTTGTGTTGCTTTTTTGTTTTTTCAAGTTTTCAGCTCAAATTTTCTATTTTTAATTTTAATTTTAAAGTGTGTATTTGATTTAAATAAAGTTAAAAATGCATGGATTTTGAGTTTTGTCTCTCCTATTCTTAAATTTTCAATGCATTTTTGGCAAAACATAGTAGCAGAAATTTCTCCAACTATTTCAGAAACTAGAAGATAGCCCGTCAAAATGACATGTTTGCATTTCTAAAGGATGATAAAAAATTACAACTGTGGTCAATCACAACCACTTTAGGCTGAAACAACTTTGATAAATACAGCGATTAAACTTGGAGAGGAAAAAATCTAATAAAAAAAAAAAAATTCAACAGAAATCTGCATTTAAAACTATAGCAAAACTATCTGGTAGGTGGGGATCATAATGAAATTTAAAACGCACCCGCAGTTTGCTTAAATAAAAAGTTTTAATTAAATATTGTTTTTGAAATTGTGAAAAGATTTCAAAGCGAAGTAAAATGTAGTGACGTCATTTATAGCTGCCACTGTGAATCTGATCAATGAGAACTCTCCATTACGACTATGGAACGGTTTCATTGTCAGAAAATAGATTGCCTTTAAAATCGAAGGCAACACACACACAACAAATCACAATGTTTTTTGTAGATTTGAAATTCTCAAGAGTCATTCACGGCTGTAAAGAAAAAAAAAAATTAAAGCAACCCGAATATAAAAATTTTAACAATATTGCATTTAAAACTCATCTTCGCTTTTTTTTGATAAAAAGTTTTAATTAAATATACTTTTTGAAATCATGGAAAGATTTCAAAGCGAAATAAAATGTAGTGACGTCATTTACAGCTTCCATTGTAAATCTGACCAATGAAAACGCTCCATTACGACTATGGAATGGTTTCATTGGTCAGAAAATAGATTGCCTTTAAAATCGGAGGTAACTTTTCCCAATGTTTTTTGTAGATTTGGAATTCTCAAGAGTCATTCACGGCTGTAAAGATAAAAAAAATTAAAGAAACCCGAATGTAAAAATTTTAACAATATTGCATTTAAAATGCACCTACGCTTTCCTTTAACAAAAAGTTTTAATGAAATATACTTTTTGAAATCGTGGAAAGATTTCAAAGCGAAGTAAAATGTAGTGACATCATTTACAGCTCCCACTGTAAATCTTACCAATGAGAACGCTCCATTATGACTATGAAACGTTTTCATTGGTGAATGAGTTTCTTTTTCTCGTGGATAGGTTGACTCCGGAATTGTTATACACGGAGGGGTTTTATATATATATATAATTTCTACAACTATCTGCAAATAGATACTTCAGAGGTAAAACTCAATCTGTATTTAAAATATTTTACAATTGAAGCATTAATTAATGAAACAACCATTTACCTGCAACACCTTTAATAAATTTTATTCATTTTTATTAATAATAATTTTATGTTTTTGTATTAAGTAATAAAGAGCTAAACATAATATCAAACAAAGTAAAGATTCTATGGGAAAAGGGAATCTGCAAAAGAAAATTTGCAAGATCCGTCTCCTGGCTTCAACTTTCTGCTACCGGGGGCAAAACATAACATTTATTACAAAATATCTTGAACCTAAATTTTATTTATTTTTTTTTTCAATTTAAATCATGATTAAAATCAAGCTGTTTAAGTGAATCTTATCTTAAGTCAATCTTTAAGTCAAATCTTATGTAACACTTATAACTAAAATTGCTGTATATATTTTTAAAAAAGTTTTTAATAAAATGACCAAGTTACTTTTTCAAGGATTTAAAACAATTTTAGGCCATCTGAATTTTGTTAAATATGTTAAGTTTTTCAAATATATTAAAATTATCTATCCTTCAATTAAAGTGGGTATGTATATTTTGAACTTCTTCTGTTAATTTATATGTGTGGCAAATTTTAATTTGTTTGTTTATAATTGAATTATTATAAAATTGTTTTCTTTTTCTGTTGTAATTTGTACATATGTTATGCTTTTTACTAGATGAATGATCGAGAGTTCCTTTTACGAGTTTCTGTGCTTGAAATTTATAATGAGAAGGTGTATGACTTGTTATCACAAAAAAATGATGATCTACGATTGAGGGAAGATTCAGTAAGTGTGTTATGTATTTTCAAACTGATTCTTGTTACACTAATATTGATAGATTACAATTATCAGTACATAATTATACCAACTGAATTAAGCAAGACTTTCATACTTGAAAGCAAATTAATATCTTTAATAATTCTTGAAGATTTATATTTTTCATTAACTTTTAATAATTAAAATATTTAATGAAATATGAATATACTGTGTCAAAAGCCTGTTCAAAAATATTGTATGTGGTGCACCGTGCAAGTGCATCTTGCCTGTGCAAAGGGGGGGGGGGATTTTTAACATCAAAAATAATAAAAAATCAAACATACTTCATTCGTTCAGTAGTATTAAAGTGGACCATGCTCAGGCTGACACTTTTTTTTACTTGCTTGAGCTGGGGTCAGGCCTGCATTGTTCTCTATATATTAGAGGTTGCTGGACCTGACTTAACTGTTATTCTCAGAATGTTTCAAGTAAGCTTTTTGTAAAAGTAATAGTACTAATTAATTTTTGTTTACAGTATCCTTAGTAATATAGTTTAATAAATTAGAGAAATATTTTAATTTTTTTTTTTTTTTTTTTTTTTTTTTTTTTTTTTAATTACATAATTTTGAAAGTTTTGTTGTTTTAAACCATTTTTTTTACTTTTATGTTAAACTACATTATTTTTTCTAAACAAGTCTTAATATTGTGTCTTATTACAACAACTAATCATTTACATAATTCTTAAGATATAATGAATTTTCAACTACAGTAAATATTGAATTTAATCTTCAGATCCAATTATTCTTTTCTATTAAATTTTTTTCTCATATAACTGAAATATAAATTTTAATATTAATAAAGAAAAAGTTAGTTATTTAATTACTCATTTATATGATATCATAATATTTAATGAAATTATTTTTCATAATCTACAATTATTTGCAAAGAATAAGAATTATAAGTTTTAAAATTAAGGCTATACAGACTGATGATTTACCATTATCAATTACATTTTTATTAAGTTAGAATTCATTATAAATAGGGCATGAATATTTATTTACATATTTTTTAAAAAGTGTGTTATGTTCAGGACTCTTTTAATTTAAACCAAAGTCCCTTATTATTAAATCCAAACCCAAATGTTTATTTACATAGTAATTGTTAAATAATTATAGTGTGATGAAATTTTTCTTCCTAAAATTTGTTTGATTTTTTGTTTATTTTTCAAAAAATGAAAAATAAAATTTCATTTCTGGTCAATTTCTGTAATTTCTTTTGCAAATATAAAAGTTCAAGCAGTTTCAAATGCCGTAATTGCATCAGACAGAGTTGTCACTGGTGGCTCATCTTCATTAGCATAAACGTTATCCTCTTCTTCGCCATTACTTTAATTTTTTGCAATATCACACATTTCTCTTATGTTTAGGACACCACCTATCACAACATCTTGATTTGATCCATGGAAACATAATCGCATCCTCTGCTATATACACCAACACAAATAGCACAAATGAGTTATTTTTGAATAAAAGAAATAATTTCAGTTTGTATGTCATATGGATTCGCATGACTTTCAATTTCATTTCAGTGAGAAGAAAAATTTCACAACGATGAATGCGGGAAAATGTGTTTTTGAAGAACGATGTTGGCGGGTTTCGTTAACGTTACTTAAATATAATTTGTACAGGGATCATAGAAATAAAACTAGAAAACGATGGATGCAGGAACGATAAATCAGGGTTTCACTGTACTGTATTAAATATTACTGACCAACAGATTGGCAAAGGCGAGCTGTATTAAAGTTTAATAAAGGGAATTTGTAATAAGTTTGAAATCAAACTCCATTGATTGCTTGACAGGTATGAGATTCATACAATTTTCTTACATAGCTATTTTTAGACTATTTATCATATCAATGCTCTTTTATGCTACATCATTACATTTCTTTTTCTATTTAAGCATATTATTATATTTTTAAATGTTAAGAATAACTCAACTAAGGTGTTATAATCAACTTTTGCGAATTATGTCAATTTTTTTTTTTTTTTTTTCTAATATCTAGTTTATTTTTCAGTATGGAGTTCTAAAAGTTTGTGACTTAAAAGAAAAAATTGTTCAGACATCTGAGCAGATTTGGAGTTGTATTCTTGATGGTCAAAGTATGTAATTATTATTATTATTATTTGTTGTCTTTCCTTTTTCATTGTAATTGTTTTCCCCTTCTCCCACCTTTTATTTAGACATGTTTCTGTTTTCACAAGAATCAGTAATAGGTATCCTTTACAAGATTGAGTTGCGATAACAAATTGTGACAATGTTGTCCCTTTTTGTTTAATCTTGTGCATTTTTTTTCCTTTTATTTTATATTATTATAGCTGGTATTTGTTCATAACAAATATTTAATATTATGACAAAAGTTGACAGCTTAAGAAGCATTATGCTTGTAAATCATTTTTATAAAATATCAAAAATATGTAAGTTGCCCATTAAAATTTCATGCAAAGTGGGGTTGTTATGCTTAAAAAATAAAATGTTGTAAGTATGTTTAAATCATGTTTCTAACTTCATAAAGGGCTTAAGAAACTCCACTTGCTGATAAATGTCACATGGAACTTAATGGGCACAATTAAATTTTGTGTGAGCAGTTTGGTACTGATTTTAAAAATTTGCGAAGATAATTACGAAAAAAGTTACTGTGATATATCAAAGAACATGCTTTTTAATTAAAAAGAAACATTAAGGATTATATCTAGATTCGAAACCATTGATATTTCAGTTGGCAAGGCTCAGAAAGACAATTAGCATTTTGGAAAGACATTTTAGCATTAATATAAAAGAGCTAAAATATGGAAAGGGAGAAAGGGTTAAAGATTTGTGCTGCTAGCAATCTTAACATGGCATCATAAAAGAAAAAAATAGAAATGAAATGGCATGATTTCTACACACACACACACACACATATATATATATAATCGACTGATCCATTCTTTAATGAGGATTCTTTTTTCCCTTCGAAATTTACTTTAAAAATCTAGATGTGTGATACATGAATATATGAGATTTGAGTGGCCTCTGTTTAATATAATCATTGGTTGCTGCATAAAATAGTGGGCAATTTTGTATCCAAATTTATGAAACCAGTAAGTAATACATTGTTATTGTGAATGCCTTGTAATTTTAGCACTAACTAATGCATTTTCCAAGAATTAAATATGCTTGAAGCTCTTTTTTCTAATTTTTTTCTGCAAATGAGATATTAGTGTGTGTGTTTGTGTATTACACAAAGGCATGGCTTACATGAAAAAATACAGTAAGTCTTTTAAAATTCTTCCCATCCTTAGAATTTTTCTAGACTTCTTGAATGTTATTTTCTCAAGTTGGTAATGAGAACTGATGGATATTCAGTGCTTTTGGGTTTGTCAGAAGAAAAACTAATAATTAATCAAATATTGATCACATTGCCAATTTTTTTTAAAACAATTTTTTTAATGTTTAATAATAAATTATTAATTTTTGAGATTTCTTCTTTCAAATTTTGTTTGTGTGAGTAATTGGCTTTCTTGTTTTATCTTGCCACAGATTATTTTAGCTTCTATTATATCAGGATTGTTTGATTTAAATCAGCTTGATTTAAATCACAATTTAAATCAAATGATTAAAAAAAATCTTTGATTTAAATCAGTTTTTTTTAACATTGATATTTACAGGCTCAATAAGAATCAAATTCATCATTTATGTTACAAGAAAAGTCTTCATTCATTTCAGATTAAAAGTTGCCTTTTTAATAACTTTAAATAAAATTTTTATAAGTTGATAATGCTATTATTTTATGTAAGTAAAGGGAATGGTATTAAAAGTACTATCAACCCATAGTGCATTCACAAAATATACTGATAAAAGCTCTTTCATTTTAAATTGTTTTCTTTTTTAAATTATCACTTCATTTTTTTTAGTTTGATGCTTAAGCTATAGTTAAATCTATTTAAAATAAAGTATTTAATACAGTAGAACTTTCAGTGCAAAGTTACTTTCTCTGAAGTTGATTGCACACAATTCATGAGATTGTTTCATGCTTAGTTGCTTAGAGCTAAAAATTATTGTATCCTATACATTGACAGTTCATATGTGCAATACTTGAACTATATATAATAAACATTTCTACTGTTTGTCAAACAAAATTATAGAATTCTAATTTCATCTTTCTTCTATAATTGAAAATACTTTAGTAACTCTGAATAATCTTTTTTTCCTTTCTTTTCCTAGAATTCATTGCTTATTACAATTGAAAGTATAAGGAATATCACTGTACCTTATTCATTGGTTTGTCCAGGATTTATGTGTACTGTTTTTGTGAATTTTATTTATTAAATCTAATCCCAATTTCATGAATTAAAATTTATCATTACATCTAAGTTTTTTTTTTTTTTTTTTTTTTGTTAAGTTTATATTTATTTTTTTAAGAATGTAAAAGGTACTTTGTTCAACTCAGCTGCTTAGTGACAGGCTAAATTTTATTTTAAATTAATTAATTTATGAAAATTTCAATTCGGCGATCAAAAAGTTTAGGGAAACATATTTTTTTAAAATAAAGAATTTTGTGAAGGGTTCTGTTTTAAGATCAAAATTTGTGTGAAGGTTCCTGTCTTAATATTTAAAAAATGTCCTTTAAAGGACCTAAATTTTTCAGCTTTGTGAAAATCTCAAATTTCGTCGATCGGCTTAGTAAAAGTCATCAATTTCACTTTTTGGCTTTGTAAAGATCACCAATTTTGTATCAAGTGCAGACAAATTGTGAATTTTCTCGATCGACTTCGTAAAAATAACGAATTTTGTCAATCAGACTCGAAAAATCACAAATTTTGTTGATCAGGCAAAGAAAAATTACAAATTACTTCAATCAGCTTTAAAAATTGCAAATTTCACTGATCAGCTTTTTAAAAATAATGAATTTTGTCAATCGTCTTTGTAAAGATCACAAATTTAATCTAACGACTTCGTAAAAATTGCAAATTTTGTTGATCAAACAAGGAAAAAAATAAAAAATTTTGTCGATCAGTTTTGTGAAAATAACGAATTTCCTATATTGGCTTTGTAAAGATTGCAAATCTCATCAATCAGTTTTGTAAGAATCATAATTTTGTTGATCAGGCTCAGAAAAAATTTGATTGATTTTGTAAGAATCATAAATATTGTTGATCAGGCATGGAAAGATTACGAATTTTCTTGATTGGTTTCATAAAAATTGCAAAATTTTTTGATCGGTTTCCTATAACATGCATATTTGATCAATCAGACATGGAAAAAATTGCAAATTTTGTTGATCAGGTGGTGAAAAATTTGAAATTTCATTGATCAGGTAAGGTCAAATCATTTTAATTGGCCTTTTCTCTCTCCTTTGTTTATAAAGTTCATATTTTTTTCGGCCCCAGCCACTTATGTTTGTGGTAGCACTTTTAATAAAACAAAGTTTACTTTCCGGAAGTCAAGGAATATTATGAAATCTTGAAAATAATCCTTTCTATGTCTGTTGAAATATGCATACGTAAAACTGCTGATATATATCCTTACCAACTGAATTGGATATTTTGAAATATACATACTGTTGAAATATACAAATGTAAAAACTGCTGATATACAGTAGACTCCCTCAAATCCACACAGCTTGGGACCAGAAGCTGTGCGGATTTTAGAATTTTTGAGATTTCTGGTCAATGCTTTGTTTGCATTTTTTAAACAGTAATTTGGATGTAATTAATAATGCAATCAAAACTATAATAAATGGTTGCAATATAATAAAATTTTAAAATAAGTAATAGACTAAAATAATAAAATTTAGATAATTTTTAAAATGTTAAAAGCAATTAATAATCAATAATTATGATTAAATATGCATAATACAAATGAGATACATTTTCCTTGAATTACTCAAAGAAACTTACCTCATAAAGGTGCACTGTTACTAATCTACATCAAAATCATGAAATAAATAAAGAAGTTTTATTTTGAAAAATTAAGTAAAAATTTTTATGGGCAGGAGTATAAAAATCTAAGTGCTAGTAGGCAGTTTTCCACCACTAATTTTTATTCCTTAGTTTTCATCTAAAATTTTTGCAAGAATTCTAATAAAATTTAAATGAAGAAATCAAATAAAATTTAGTTATAAAAAACTGCCTGCCAGTGCCTAGATTTTTACATCCATGAGATATGTTGAAATGCATTTAACTGTCAAAGTTCAGTAGGACTTGAAAGTTTTTTTTAATTTCCCCTTTTGCATTCATCCATTCTAAGTTGAGAAACTGATTGCAGCATTCTACTGCCGAAAGATATTTTTTTTTTTTTTTACATTATACTTTGCTGCAATAAGGAAAATGAGGATTGTAATGAATTTTTTTAAATACAGTATTTATTGTACTACATTACTTGCCTTAATAAGATTTATATAAATTCAAAACACTGTCTTGTATTTAAATGAGATTTATTCTACTGTTGGTAAATGATCTGTACTATTTACCAGGGGTGCAGAATATGTCCGATCCGTTGAAATTTTAACGAGCCAGTGAAATTTTGCAGAAACATATACAATTGATTTTGATTAACGAATTTCATAATTACCTGATATAGAAAATTGACTACAAACAAAAAGGTCCGTATGGCAACCTTCACAAAATTGATGTGTACCATATGACACGGGTGATTCTGTTATGAATTATCTGAAAATTTAAAAATGCCATGAATTTTGCCCATGAAATATGGAAAAAATGCAAAATAACTGCAAATTTTGTCTAAAGAACTGCAAGTTTCGTGAAAAAATCATGAAATGAACACAAATTTTGTCAAAAGATCGCAAAATGAACATCCATTTCTTCAAAAGATTATGAAAAAACTGCAGATTTAGTCAAAAAATCACAAAATTCCATCAAAACATGATGAAACAACCACAAATTTCATTATGAGATTGCTATAAACTGCAAATCTCATTAGTAAATTTAAAAAAGAACACAAATTTCACCTAAAGATCATAAAAAAACTGCTAATTTTGTCAAAAGATCACAAAACAACCACAAATTTCTTTTTAAAAAAAATCTCTAAATGACCACACGTTTCATCAAAGCAAACAAAAAAAAGCCTGCAATTTTCGTTAAAATATCGTCAAAATATCACAAAATAAATGGAAATTTTGTCAAAGGATCACAAAAAAACATCATAAAGTTTGTTAAAATATCATGAAATAACTACAAATTTCATCAAACGATCATTGAAAATAGCAAATTAAGGCCGCAAAAAAAAAAAAAAAAAAAAAAAAAAAAAATTAATGCTGGGAGAGGACACCCCCCCCCCCCCCTTCCCATGCTATAACCTTTTAGAAAATTTGGTGTGAATTTCAGAATTTCTTTTTTTTTTTTTTCACTCAGAATTACACTTGCCATACATACTTGTGCATAAGTTGAGAAACAATGGAAAAAAGGATTTTCGATACATACGGTAATACATCATTTGTCTGTAACGTACCATAAAATTTTGGGGAAATTTTCATATGGGTTGTGGCAAATGTTGAGAGTAGACATTTTCTGTACTCCCGCTATTTACTACTAATTTTAAAAACTGAAAAATATGCTGGTTAAATTAAAATGGTTAACAATAACATTTAATTGATTTTGTAAATTTTAAATAGAATTTATTTTCTTCATTTGTTCAGTAGTTGAAGATCTTTAGACTGGTGTCATATGATTTTGGCTTAAAAACTGATGTAATTATTAAACATATAATTAATTGAATTTGTATAGATCTCATGGAATTAATTTACTTAAGGTTATAGCTAGAAGTTATTTATTGTATCTCAAAAAACTGAGAGTTATTTTGTAAATTTATAAAGAATAACAGTTTCTTCCATTTTTTTCAGGTCATTTTTTCCACTGCGGAAGAAACTTGCCAACCCTGGTTAAATGTGGATGTTTTTTACCGCCTCCCCTCCCCCTTTTTTACATATTGTTGGTTAAAATATCTGCTTTAATATAATTTTTTAGAATTAAAAATGCATTATTGACATAAATCACGCTTTTTGTTTTATGCGAAAGGGAGGAGGGAATTAATTCTTTTGACAAGTAAACTGAAAGTGATCTGCAATCCTGAAAAGTCTGAAATTTCTAATCATTGCGATTTGCAGATTTCTGGATTTTGGATTATGTACTATATAAAAACTAGTCTTTTGTAGCAATCCCAAAAATTTCTTCTAGCTCATACATGTTAATACTTCCTGAAAAAATGCTCCTTATCAATGATGCCTGTTAGGTTATTTACACAAAAATTTAATCATCAATACCTTGTGTCACTTCTAACTGAATCTTAAATTTGAAGAAAATCTATACTTTACTTTTTCAGATAAACTATTGCGGAAATTGTAAAACATTTACATAGCAGCACCACATTTGGGCAATTTACTCCAAAAACTACACTGCTCAAAACAATTAAAGGATATTTGAAGTTTTACTTAAAATAAAGATATAAACAAATTTTTTTTTTTGCCGAAAATAGAAGAAGAAAATCGCAAATGCAAATTTTTCTGGTTTTCAAACTGTGGAGTATGCAAATTTTGAGTTTGACGTCAAAAACGTCGCTTCAGCGACAGCGAATGAAATTTGACTTTCAACTGGATAAATATGAATGAAGACAAGGATGATCGGCATTCAGCGATTGCTTTGTTTCGATGAGTACAATGTCTCAGCGAAGTCATTTGACAGATTCAGAAGCTTGGAGAATTGTTGGTAGGTTAGAAGGGGGCCAAACTCGAGCCGAAGTAGCACAAGCCATTAGATTGTCACAAAGTGTCATTTCCAGGATCTGGAACCGTTTTTTGAAGAGTGGATGTGCAGGCCGAAGACCAGGGCAAGGTCGTAGACGGGCAACAACGCCCAATGAAGATCGGTATTTAGCGTTAACAGCTCGGAGACACCGAAACATGAACGCTACTCTTCTCCAACAACACTTTCGCTCGGCTACAGGCACCACGATTTCAACTCAGACTGTCCGAAACCGGCTCCATGCTGTAGGTCTGTATGCTCGCCGACCGATGGTATGTGTTAGATTAACATCAAGGCATCGTCGCGACAGCAGGGAGTGGGCCACCGAGCATGTCAACTGGAGGAGAAATGAATGGAGCAATATTCTGTTTTCTGTGCATCCAGATAATAGACGTATTTTCATCTGGAGGGATTGTGGCAGTAGAATAATCCTGCGTTCGTGCACGAAAGTGTCAGATTTGGCGGTGGTGGCGTGTTGGTGTATGGTGGCATCTCCATTGACGGACGCACTGACCTCTACATCATTCGAGGTGGAGCTCTGACTGGTCGCCGATATAGGGATGAGATCCTCAGACCTATTGTAGTCCCTTACGCTGCAGCAATCGAAGATAACTTCATTTTAATGGACGATAACTGCAGGCCACATCGTGCAAACCTGGTGGAGGATTTCCTTTTCGAGGAAGGAATCGTTCGAATGGAATGGCCAGCGTGTTCTCCAGACATGAATCCAATCGAGCACGTTTGGGACGCTCTAGGAAGACGAGTTTCTGGCCGCCAACAGCCCCCACAAACTTTCCAAGAACTGGAAAGAGCTCTTCTGGAAGAGTGGGGCAGAATATCCCAACTCGTCATTAATAGCCTCATTGAGTCCATGCCTCAAAGGTGTTCAACATTGCTGGCTGCCCGTGGAAACCATACCCCCTACTGAAAATGATTTTCTTTGAAGAAAACACCTTTTCTTATTCTTTTTTTCTCGTATGCACAAATTGTGTTTTTTTCCTTTTGTACACAAATGCGCAATAAAATGCATTTTTTTCTGCCAAACATGTGTAATTTATTCTCATATAACCTACTATGTCTGTCGACCATGTATCAATCAGCTAAAAAGTTTCCCAGATACAAAATCCACCTAAAACTGCAATATCCTTTAATTGTTTTGAGCAGTGTATTATGCCAGGGACTAACTGAATGTGAACTTGGATGAACATTCATGCTTTAGTTTTTGAGATACAGTTGTTGCAGGAATCATGAAAAATGCAGCATAGCAGCACCATCTGTAGAGTGACTTATACCAAAACTCAAATAGCACCAAATTATCAGGGTCTTACTGAATATAAATTTCTATTACATTCTGTGCCATATTTCTTAAGATAAAGTTTTTGTGGAAATTAAAGAAAAATGCAGCATAAGCACACCTGTTGGACAATTTACATGATAAAGTAATCAGCACCAGTTTAAATTAAGGTCTAGCCGAATCTATGTTTTTGTGAAATTCCGTGCATTAATTCTTGAGACAATGCACACAAAACTTTTGTCATATATAGATTCAGATAAACATTTCCAAAAAAGCATTAAATCCTGTTCAGGACCTTCTAAAACATACAAATCCATCGAAAACTGGCAGTCTAAACTTTCTAAAAAATCCAATACTTCCTTCTTGTAAAGATTGAAGAAAGTAATAAATGTATTAATTGTAGTAATTATTTGTTTAACAATTGATAATTAAAAATTGCTTTTTATCATTTTAGCTAAAAGACGTACTGCAGAGACTCAGATGAATAGAACTAGTTCAAGATCTCATTTTATTTTTCGAATGGTATGTATTTTTACAAAAAGATAATTGCGTTATTTTTCTGCTTTATTGAAAAATAGAAAACTCATTTTGGTTTCAAATTATTTCAATCTGTTTGTGCTTTGATATGTTGACAAAAATCTGCCTTAATTATTTAATATATATATATATATTTTTTTTTTTTTTTTTTTTTTTTTTTTTTTTTTTTTACAAAGTAGCCTTTGTGATAACTCCATACTTCATTGCATATCCCCCCCCCTTTTTTTTTGTAACCTTTCTGCAGTTTTATGTCTATTGATAATAAAATCAAGCATTGCCTTAACTAATAAATTATTTCTTTTTCTAGCAATACATGTTCATTTTCTCATCATTAGATCTTCATATACTGAATTTCTTCTACAATTTTGTTATTTACAGGTTTATTATGATAGAATAAATTGATAATGAATTGCTTGAATCAGCATATAACGAGTAATAGGACAATATTTTATACTCTCACAAAAAGCATTTTCTTGTATGCAATCTTTTTTTTTTTTTTTTTTTTAAACCCATTCAGTTTTATCACATTTATTTCATTATATCCCAGTAGAAGTGATACAACTAATGCTGTTGCATTACTTAATCTGTGTCCTCAATTTTGAGTGTAGATCTATTTTTTTAACAAAATCTGAAAATGGTTATGTAATACTTTTGAAAAGTACTTTGTACAGGGTTCCCAGCATCATGGTAAATCGAGGAATTTCAAAGTAATCAAGGAAATTTCAAAATACATTGAGAAAATTAGGGAATTTACAATATCTTCTAAAAAGTTATAGAAAAATCTTGAAGAAAAAATGGAAAATGATGCAAAATTCATCAAATTATCTTGAGGAAAAAATTAAGAAATTCATCAAACAATTGCAAAAGAAAATATTAGAAATTTGAAGAACAATCCCAGAAAAAAAAAATAGCTAGTTTTTACAGAGAATTGTGAAAATAAGTAGCAAATTTCATTGTATTCCCATTTCCACAGGGATATGATCAGGAATAGTCAGAGAATTTCTTAAGATTTGGTCTAAAAATTTGCTAGTCATGTTTTTCTGGTAACTCTGTTTAGTCCCCCCCCCCTTTTTAAGTGTTTTTTACTACTTGTACTAGTGTTTAATTTTTCATTAATCTATTTGTGCTTTGATATGTTGATAAATCTATTTTTCTGCTAAGTTTTCAGATATTCATACATTTAATCTGCGAAATTATGAATGACATAATGTAAAATCTGTTTTTTTCAATTCATCAAATTTATCTTTTAAACTAAATCAAATGTGTAAAGTTATTTAAAATTAAATTATTTATGGAATGAAAAATGTGAAATTAAAATATTTAAATATGTTTTCTCATTATGTAATTTTCAGATAATTGAAAGCAGCTTAAAAGGTGAAGAAGATCCTATCGTCAATGTATCTCAGTTAGTAAGTATTGCTTTAAAGTAAATTTTTTTCATGCAGAAATACATTTGTGTTAGTTCTGTGAGTGCTATATATAGTGTAACATTTTTAATCCCACAAAACTCTGTTACGAAAAATTCTCTACTTTTTTGTATGCTTGATATAAAGAACAAGTAACTGAATTTATTAAAACATATATATTTTTTACTCTGTTTTAAACATAAAGCAATACAAAAGGAAATAAACATTATTTAAACTATCTTTTTTCAAGTTCTGAATTGATTTCTCAAAATATAATCATAGATTATATTTTGAATATTGTAATATATTAAATTATTAATTAATAAAATTCTTAAAAAAGAAAATACATTTATTTATGTTCTACTCTTTTAGCCTTTAAAATGTTCAGTTGCTGTAGTTTCACAATCATTATGCATATTCTGGAATGCTTTTATTATTGCATAATTTAAAACCATTATTATTTCAACAAGATAATGGTTTTAAATTATGTTTTTTATTAATATATTTTTTATAATAAATATTTAATTATGAGCAATTTTAAGAATATTTTTTATGAATGTTTCAAGCATGCTACTTTTCTGCAGAAACGTGAAATTCTACTTTTTCACCAATTACTTTTATTATCCCTGGGATTGACATAAATATGCATCAAAATTTAATGCCATTTTTATGAGGGAGAGTGTAGCACTACCTAACAAAATACAACAAAAACGCAAGTACAAACAGTGCCAAATTAATGAAATTTCTTATAAGGATCATGGAAAAAATACAAATTTCGTCAAAGAAATCATGGGAAAATTGAAATTCACTTTAAAGGATCATAGATTTGGGTTGGGGGAGGGGAGCACAGATTATGTTAAAGGATCAAGGAAAAAACATGATTTACATCAAAAGATGGTGAAAAAAATACATTTTACACCATAAGATGGTGAATAAAATGCAATTTATGTCAAAGGTTTGTAGAGAAAATGCAATTTACATCAAAAACTTGTGAAACAAAAGCGATTTTCTCGAAAAATCACAGAAAAAAATAAGAATTTCGCCAAAAATTCAAAAAGATGTGAAAGCTCTTGTTTAGAATGTAGCATGTCTGATGTTTCTGTCATTGGTATATGTAAAAGTCTTTGTATGTTTTTTTAATGCTTTAATAACAATAATTTTTTTTTTTTTTTTTTTTTTTTTTTAGAATCTTGTTGATCTTGCTGGTTCAGAAAAGACAAGCTTGAATATAGGTAAAAGATTCAAAGAAGGGGCTTTTATCAATCTGTCACTTTCAACATTAACTCAAGTTATCAATAAATTAAGTGAAAAATCAGGGTAAGTTGCAGTGGTGTGCAGTAGAATCTCTGTAATACAAACATGCCTATGTTGAAGTAGATTTGTTGTAGTTCTGTGAGTGCTATATATAGTGTAACATTTTTAATCCCACAAAACTCTGTTACGAAAAATTCTCTGCTTTTTTGTATGCTTGATAGAAAGAACAAGTAACTGAATTTATTAAAAAATATTTTTTTTACTCTGTTTTAAAGATAAAGCAATACAAAAGGAAATAAACATTATTTAAACCATCTTTTTACATGTTCTGAATTGATTTCTCAAAATATAATCATAGATTATATTTTGAATATTGTAATATATTAAATTATTAGTAGCCTAGAAAAGAATTTTTTTTTAATAGCTTGCAAATTTATGAGAGTTAAAGAACTGCCAAATGGCCAGACGAACAGACTTTTCAATATTGTTGGAAAGTGTTAAAAATGTAATAGTATAACAATACAGAATTTCCAAGTTCTAAATATATAAAATCAAGTAATTTTCTGTAATAAATCTGCCATTATTTTTATGATTTTTTTTTTTCCCTTCAACCAATCCAATCTCTTCCTTGATCACTTTGGAGACAACTTAAAAAGTTTGTAATGATCATATGTAGTCATAAGAGAACAATTCTTATTGTAATCCTGAGAGCAAGTTCTTGAATAAATTATGAAAATGCACTTATAATCATATGTATTTGGAAAAATTTTCCATTTTCGGGTGATACCATGTAAGTAATAGTTTTTCATTAATAGTAATGAAAAAGTCCTTACTTTACTTGGAAACTTAGTATAATATTCCCTGATATTTTATTCCTTGCCAGCCTGAGAGCATATAAATTTGTTCTGTTGGCCTCTGATTGACAATAATTTTGAATGTGTTTGTCTGAATGGAAATCTTAAATATTACATACCAGCGTTCGAAGTCCTTGGTGGTCCGCTGGTCTGAGACCACCAATAATTCAATCGGACCACTAAATTGAAAAATTTAGTGGTCCGCAGGACCAATGCCTTTTTTCAGGCCCTGAGAGAGCCGCAACCGATCGCACATAAGATTTTTTTTATTAATCAGCGATGCATACGCTATAAGGCATAAATTACGCAAAAAATCGGCGATAAGGACGCAAAAAAATAGCTCTTACGCGTCCCACAAGACGCGTAATTTCGTTCAAGGATCGCGAAAAAACGGCAAAATTCGTTAAAAAATCGCGAAATAACGACTAATTTCCGGCAAATTTTGTCAAACAATTCTCAAAAAATTGGCTAATTTCATTCCAAAAACCAAAAAAAAGGTAGATTTCTTCAAAAGATCGCAAATTTCGCCCAAAATTGCGATAATTTGGCAAATTTTGTCAAAAAAATCATGAAAAAAGGCAGATTTTTTCAAAAAATTGAGAAAAAAAGACAGATTTCTTCAAAAAAATCGTGAATAAACGAAAAATTTTGTCCGAAAATCGAGATAAAATGGCAAAATTTGTCAAAAAACGACAAATTTTGTTAAAAAAATCGCTAAATAACGGCTGATTCCAGGCAAATATCGTCAAAAAATTCGCGAAAAAATGGATAATTTCATCCTGAAACCCTAAAAAGCGACAGATTTCTTCAAAAAATCGTGAAAAAACGGCAAATTTCGTCCAAAAATCGCGATAAAATGGAAAATTTTGTCAAAAAATATCGCGAAAAACGGCGTATTTCGTCAATAAATCCCCAAAAAACAAACAAAAGATTTCATCAAAATAACGCGAAAAACAGAAATTTCGACAAAAAAAGCATGAAAAAAAATAAATAAATAAATAAATAAATAAAAATAAATAAGTGAAGCCGGGAGAGAATTTTTCTGTTTTAAAAACTAATTTTCCCGCTTCAAAATTGTTGTTGCTGCTCCAAAAACTGATTTTCCTGCTTCCCAATCTTTTTTTTTTTTTTTTTTTTTTTTTTTTTTTTTTTTTTTTTTTTTTTTGTGGGGGGGGGGGGGGGGGCTTCAAATCTTTCTGAGTGAATGCAACTGCTTAATGAAAGCACCATTTCATTAAGCATCATTTGAGTATGTACCATTTACTCAACAAAAATATCCCTTTTTTCAGCAAAAATGTCTTTTTCAGTAAACCTGTCTTGTCCCATTTTAAAATGAGGCAGACAATAGTGATACTTGTTATCTTCTACACTCAAATACGCATTATTTTATAATTAAATTTGTATCTTGAACATTTATTCTTTAAAAAGTACAGAAAATTTCTCTTAAATAAATATTGGTTTTAATTATTTATTATTATTAAAACAATTATTGCATTTTATTTTTCTTGTGGAAATGAACAAGTTCAATTTTTGTGTCGAAAAATATTAGTGGGTACCCGCTTCTGTAGAAAAGGGACCCAGAATTTTTCAAGTCCAGCTGCATCACTGACACTAGCTACAATTCCACCACTCTGGCTAAAATCTGGAGAAAAATCGAAAAAAATGTGAATTAAACCTTAGTCAGTTGAAATAAGTAATGGCAAAAAAATATCTAATTAATAATTTGATAGTTTTACTTTACGTACTGTTTATTCAATTTTTAGCTAATTATAATTTTACATTTTATTATGCTGAAAATTTTGGATGAATGCAAAGTAAGATTGGTTTATTTTCCAAGGGGGGGGGGGGGGAGAATCCACTCTAAGTATTAAAATTATTTAATAGAATTTTATGTAGCGGACCAGTGATGAAGTCTGCGGACCAGTAAATTCTCATGCTTACTAGTCCTTAGGACCAGTGACTTTTTTTTAGGAATTCTAACGCTGCATACTAATTAAACTATGAAAAATCATGCGTCAAGCATAGATTATGAAGCATTTACAGAATACTGTAACAAAACTCTGTTTAACAAAGTGAAAGATGATTATTATTTAAGTATAAATTTAGGGAAAACTCATAACACATTTGAAAAACTAATTTAATCAATAATTGAAAAAATATCTAAATTTTTTTTATTCAACCCTGTGTATCACAATGAGCTATAGGTTTGTATATAGGTACTGTTCTAATATTTAGTTCATTTTGGAAATGTATAGCGCAGTTAAAAATTGCACTTCAACAATTTTCATTAATAAATGAAAAATTATCCTATGTTTCATGCAGCTTTTCGTGTGATCTATAGAATTTATGCAAAACATGCATTGTACTTAAAATGCGATACACACTGTCGGCAATTATTTTTAATACACAGTGCTGTTACCGAAATTTTAGTGGTTGCTGTAAATAATAAATATCATGCACACTACTTATATTCACAATATAGTATCAATAAAGGAGAATAGTCATGAATAAAAATAAAAGTTTCAGTTTATGTTTTAACTTTGCTTTCACATTTATTTTATATGCTTTATACCTAATTCAATTAATTTTTGTAATTTTCATTGATAATATTTCTTTTCACAAGTCCATGTCAAATATATTGCAATAATTTTGCATCACATGCAGATCATCATCTTTTTTGGATGAGCTTCATTTTTCATACTTGATAGTAAGCATCATGTAGTTCACTTCAGTGTTGTGTATTAATTTCAGTATGTTTGTTTTCAAATAATGTAACATCATTAAAATACATTTCAAACAATTTTCCCTTATTGTTCCTAGTGTAAAAAAATTCTTTTAAATGTCCCTATAAATGAACTATAAATGCTATATGCTTCTTTTTTAATGTCGCATATACCATAATAGAGCTTAATAGCATATGTGAATTTTATGTCAGTCCAAGTACATTTATGCTGTGCTTTAACACAGACTAATAGAATCCACAAACACTTTCAATTGTGTTGGAAAGTGTTACAGAGATTAGTAAGTGGGTAAGTGCTCTACCTCTTCATTGTTGTTTGTTGCATTACTTTGTTTGATACAAGTTATATATGAAAGTTTAAGCTTTTAGTTAATAGTTGACGACTTGTAGACCTTTTTAAACTTAGTAGTTACTCTAATTCAATCTTAATTTTTATTCAGTTAAATTAACTATATTAAAATTACTTATACAAATTGCAACAATTTACTGAGCATTTGCTAAAATTGATAATTTAAAATGTGGATTCCTGAGACCGGCATGAATATAAAATAGTCAGATGTGCCAATCCCAAAACTTCTTCTATCTTATACATGGTAATGCTTCAAAATTTGTTATCACAATGCAAAATATATATGTCAATTTATGCCTATCATGAGGTTTTTAAGTTATGGAGCTCCGTACATTAGTTTTTGAAATATCAATATTGTTAAAATCTTCTAAATTTTGCAAAATGCTGCATGGCAGCGACACAGATGAATTACGATAAAGCCCAATCAGACATAACTTATGTCAACATGAATATGAAGTTTGGGAAAAATCCGTGCATTAGTTTTTGAAATGGAGTTATTGCAAAAATCATGAAAATTCAGCACAGATGCATCACATCTTGGGTGGTTTATATTAAAATCTTATCAGCAATTACCTGTGTCAATATTTAAGTGAATCTAAAGCTAAATGAAAATTCATGGATTAGTTCTTGAGATATGAGCAGAAATCATGAAAAATGCTGCATGATATGTTTTGTGTAACAATTCATGAACGTCAGCAGCTCAGCTACAACATTAGAAGTGCATCAGTATAATGTCATTAATCTTTCAGTTGACTCATGCTGGTACATTCAAGTGCTAAAATCCAAATCATAGAAATTTATTTTCATGCTAGAAGTACCTGTCTTCTTATTTTTTTATTAGATCTCCATTTTTTAATACTGCATTTTTTTTTCTTTTCTTTTCTTTTTTTTTTTTAATTGCTTTCTTTATAAATTTTTTATTATGACAGAAAAAATGATATTGAAATAATTTAGGTAACATATAATAAGCAATATGTGCTTAAAGTAAATATTAGAGACTAGAACCTTTTCTTGTCTGTTATCCTTCTTAATTTTTTATTCATCTTAGTTTTATCACATATATTAATGTTAGACCTTAGACTTATCCTTTGAATTTGCATCTTTGCCATTTATATGTAACAATAAAAGTTTTTCGTCATTATTTCCATATTCTTATAATATCTAAATTTTCTCCTGTCTTTTAATAATATTTTAACATATTATTATATTTTAATTATATACCTGTATTCTATGCATTCTTTATTTTTTTATTCTAGAAAACTCTAATCTGTTAAAAGCAACTCTTTCCCTAAAAGCACATTATTTATTTTATTCTTTCATTGTTTCTAATATCTTTAATTTACGTTTTAAAAAAATCATTCAATCACCCACAGTTCCTTGCGAAGCTGCACTCGGGTTTGATTATGTAAGATATCCATTGAATCAACTGAGAAAACTGTTTTCTTTTTTTGAACATTTAATTTCTGTATTGGTCAGTTTCCTGCTTTCTAAAAAGTTAATTGGCAATACCAAACTTTGCTGTAAAATCCTGTATTCGTATGCACTTAGATATATAACAGCATTACTTTGACTTGAGAAGCAAAATTTTACATTTTTTCAAGTGTTAAACAGAACTCTGTCATTTAGTGGGGATCAAAATCTTTAATAGGTGAAGTTCTATTCTTGTAATATCATCTTTTTGTTATATTATGGTGGCATATGATATTGGTATGTAGTTTAAACCAAAGTATTCGTGGAATTGTTTACTGTAATGCGGAGCATGAATAAATTTGTTTAATTTTTTTTTTTTTTTTTTTGTCTATGTTTGGTTTGAATGGAAAATTTTCTAAAGAATTAATTTTTTGTCATTCCACCATGTGCCACCCATGACTGCTAATTAGACATTCAATAATTGAATGCTGTTGGTAAATGGTATATCAACCATCAGCTTTTACCTATTGCATTTTTATTGTGCAACATTTTACATATATGTGCGTAATTTTACCGTTCTTTGCATTGATAATAGTATTTTAAATGCTACCGAAATTAGTGTGTTAAGTAGACAAGTTTTGACATTAGTAATGGGATTTTATCATCTCAATTGTATTGCACTAAGTATCGTCTTAGTTGTCATTTATCTGCTCTTTTATTTTTTTTCCTAAAAGAATAAAAATCACTTAAATGTATTTATTATTATTTTTATTATTTTAGCCAATTCATAAATTACCGAAATTCAAAACTGACAAGAATCCTCCAAAATTCTTTGGGTGGTAATGCTCATACTGCAATAATATGTACAGTAACTCCAGTTTCAGACAAAGAAACTTATTCCACATTATCAGTAAGTTATGTTTAATTAATAATTGGTTTAAATTGTAAAAATTGCATATTTGAATAAATTAATGAAACTGATTGTGCATGTATGATATGAGTTTTTTGAGAATGTTATATCTACTAGCATTCTTCTTCTTATTATTTTTTAAGTAGATGCTTAATTTTATCTTGTGAATACTGCGTTTACACTCTTAAAATCAATTTATCAAAGTAATGTTTAAAAATAATTGTATATTTGGCACATCATGTTTCACTAAATTATTTTTGCACCTGTTTTATTCTTTTCAATATTTGCATTCCTAATTTTTAAAAAGAAATTTCTCCTACTTTCCCCTATTTATATGATCATTTTTTTTTTCTTATTTTTTCATGCTTTTTAGCTTTAAGAACTGCTTGTATGATCTAATAGTTCATATTGATACGTTATAGATGTGGCTGTTTTTGAATAGAAATTTTCATTCTCATAATTCTGCAATTCAATAAAATAGAAATAACTGTTAAGGAATAGTACATAGATGCCAACTTCTCCGGAAATTCTGGAGTTTCTCTGGAAAAGTACATTAAAATACGGTAATAAGGTAGAAAATACGGAAATTTGCGGCAGAAAAAAAAAAAAAAATCTAGATTATTTTTGATAATTCGGGACAAAAAAATAACGGTCTTTTATGATCAGTCGTTGCAAAAAATCACAAAATTCTACAATAGATCATTGAAATACATCGGAAAAATTGTCCATTATTCCATATAACTGTGATTTTTGGGAATCGCTTGTGACAGAAAATTCTGAATTTTGTCACTAGTCACTGCAAATAATCGTTAAATTCATCAATCGGTCATGAATAAATATCACATTTTTTCACTGTCTGCAAAAACATGAATTTAAGATCATGTAATTTTGCCATGATCCTAAATTCATTATGTAATTTCCATGATCTAATTTTCCATGGTGTGATTTGCCTGATTAATGAAATTCGTGATCTTATGCCATGGCAGATCCATGGCAAAAGATCGTGAATTTTATTAAGCAGTTGAGGAAAAATATCCAAGAATTTGGCAATCACACTTGATAAAATCACGAGTTTTGTCAATCATTGACTTTGTTGCCAAAAACACAAAATCGTCATGGGTAAAGATCTCGATATTCACAGTCAGTCGTGGCAAAAGATCGCGTTTTTCATCAGTCAGTTACAGCAAAAGACCGCTATTTTCGTCAGCCAGCCAAGGCAAAAGATTGCAATTTTATCCAGTAATTCATGACAAACGATCTCGATTTTCGTCTGTGAGTCACGACAAAACACCGCAATTCTTGGCTGTCATTCATGACAAAAGTTTGCGATTTCCGTCTGTCATACACAACAAAAGATTGCAATTTTCGTTAGTCATTTGCGATAAGAAATAGTGATTTCTGTCAGTTATCTGCAACAGAAGATCACGATTTTCGTCAGTAATTCCTGATAAAAGATTTTGATTTTCGTCAGTAAGTAATGGCAAAACACTGCAATTTTCCTCAGTTGCAGTAAAAGATCGCAATTTCCTCAGTTGATTTAAAAGATTGCTATTTTTATCAGTAAGTCATGGCAAACCATCGCAATTTTCATCAGTTAGTCTTCGGGAAAAAAAAAAAAAAAAAAAAAAAAGAGAGATTTTTGTCAGTAAGTCTTGGCAAAAGATTGCGATTTCTGTCACTCAGTCTCGGTAAAAGTTCGCCATTTTCGTCTGTCAGTTTCAGAAAAAAAAAAAAATTCACGATTTTTGTCAGTCAGTCTTAAAAAAAGATTGCAATGTTCGTAAGTCTCTGGAAATGATTCCGATTTTTGTCAGTCAATCACGGAAAAGATCAAGACTTTTGTTCATTAGTTTCAGGAAAAGATCATGATTTTCATCAGTAATTCATGACAAAAGATCTCTATTTTCGTCAGTCATTCGCGATAAAGGACTGTAGTTTTCGTCAGTCATTCGCAATAAAATACCGTGATTTTCGTCAATCATTCTCTTAAAAAGATCACAATTTATGCCAAATATTCGTGTCAAAAGGTCGTGATTTTCGTTAATTATTCTTGGGAAATGATTGCAAATTTTGTCTCAGCAAAAGATCAGGAATTTCGTCAGGCTCAGGAAAAGATAGCAAATTTCATCAGTCATTCTAGGGAAAAGATTGCAATTTTCGATAGTCAGTCTCAGAAAATATCGGGATTTTTGTCAATCGGTCTCGGCAAAAGTTCGCCAATTTTGTCAGTCATTCACAATAAAAGATCACAGGTTTTGTCAGTCTGTTTCAAAAAAATATGTATATTGTCAGTCAGTCTTGGGAAAATATCTCTCTTTCGTCAGTCAGCCTTTGGAAATGATCGCAATTTTCGTCAGTCAGTCTCTGAAAATGATCGTGATTCTCGTCAGTCAGTCTCTGGAAATGATTATGATTATCGTCAGTCAGTCTTTCAGAATGATTGTGATTCTCATCAGTCAGTCTCTGAAAATTATTGCAAATTTCGTCAGCTTGACAAAAAAATCCTATTTTTGTCTGATAGTTGAGGGAGGAAATGACTTTGCTAGCAAATCTGTTGCGAAGAAAAAAATATTTCATATAGTTTCACAACTAGTAAATAAATCATCTATTTTTTGCGATTTTCTTCTGTCATTCTTAGGTAAAGATAGCAAATTTTGTCAGTCATTCTTGGGAAAAGATCGTGATTTTCGATAGTCAGTCTCAGAAAATATTGTGATTTTTGTCAATCGGTCTCGGCAAAAGTTCACAAATTTCGTCAGTCATTCACAATAAAAGATCATGGGTTTCACCCGTCTGTTTCGATAAAAATATGAATTTTGTCAGTCAGTCTTGGGAAAAGATCTCGTTTTTCGTCAGTCAGTCTCTGGAAATGATCACAATTTTCGTCAGTCTCTGAAAATGATCGCGATTATCGTCAGTCAGTCTTTCAGAATGATTGCGATTCTCATCAGTCAGTCTCTGTAAATTATTGCAAATTTTGTCAGCTTGACAAAAAATCCTATTTTCATCTGTTAGTTGCAGAAGGAAATGATTTTGCTAGCAAATCTGTTACAAAGAAAAAAATATTTCATGTAATTTCACAACTAGTAAAGAAATCATCTATTTCTTGCTTTGTAACAATAAAAAATATTCCATTTGTATAATTTTATTGCAATTTTCTTTAATTACATAAAAAAAGTAATGACATTTATTTTAATTTTGTTTGTATGAATAAACACAAAATCTGTCAGGGGTGAGGATTGAGAAAATATGTGTAAAAAAATTTTAAAAATACCTCAAAAAAAAAAAAAATCTGTGTATTTTTTGAAAGGTGATTATTTTATTCCTGAAGAGTGTCCAAAACTCCTGTAATTTAACTAGTTCACTCCTGATACGGTATTTACAATGTTGGCATCTATGAATAGTAGTATAAATAACCTCTCCTCTTGTTACTGAAGTTAAAAAGTTGTCAAACAGACCCATATTTTTATTGGCCTCTTCCCATAACAGCCAAAATCGATTATTTTTAATTTGAGGTGATGACATCTTCAGCAGGTTAACAAATTAGGGGCGGGACACAGTGATTAATCTTCTGCTGTTTTTGATAAAATTAAAACTAACGCCATTTTGTTGCCTTTGATTTTCCCTTTTTATCAGCGGGAATGATTTTTTTCCGGGTGATTGATTACGTCTTCAAAAGTGATGCATTTTCCCCTTGGTGTTTACTTTATATATTAAATGGTCAGTCCCTTAAGAAAGATGATCTTATCTGGGCTCAAGAACATCTGGGAAACCAGTGGTCCAGATGTGTAATCTCTTCTTTACTTTTGAATGCGGTTCTCAAACAAATATTTCTACCCACCCAATAACACAAATATTCGGTTTTTTAAATTTGTATGTAGAAATGTCACTCTCAGTTTATAACATGAAATGCTGTGTATACATTGTGCATTTTATCAACTAACGTTACAATGTTTTTTTAAATCTGCTATGCAACAATACAAGGAAAAAAAAAAAAACTTTTAATTATACAACATCATTATTTGAAGTTAGTTCACACTTTAACTAAAAAGGATTTTTGCATAGAATGTAAAAATGAAATAGTGTTGGGAAAATATTTCATATACTGAATTATTATTCTGCAATATTTTGATTGAAATTTATTTAAAGCTGTTTTTGAAAAAAAAAAAAAAAAAAAAAAGCAATAATGCTGAATAGTGCGAAAGTTCTTCCCACGTTAACATAGCCATTTTTATATATGCGCAAAATTTGTAGACATGTTCGCAATAGTGTTTGAGCTCTTTAATATTGATGTAAGGAACTACTAGCTTAATCCCATCGCTCTGCTTTAGATTTTTTTTTTTTTTTAACCAAACTGTTTTTAGAGAAAAGGATTTCAAAAATAAAAAAAGAAAAGAGATTCAGTTTTTGCTGATGTGGCTTTCGAAAAAAAATTCTTTAATCCCCCCCCCCCCCCCCCCCGGTTGAAAACCAAAAATTATGAGATCTAATAAATATTTTTTATTTCTCTTTAACAAATATTAAAAATTACGAGTAAGGTTTTAATATAGATATTGATACACGTTTTTATTTTTAAAAAATTGATGATTTTTGTTATTTCCTCGCTAATTTCCTCCTTATTTACCAATGAGGGAACATCTCCAGTAGCAGAAAGAGCACGACGTGCGACATGTGTCGTATAGTCATTTTTGTCCTTGCATAATTTTGCCGACATAATTTATATTTCGAAAAAAAAATTATCATATAATTAACTTTCTTTTAAAGAATACTGCATACTTACTGCATGCATTTATGGAATGATTTTACTGTATATATTCATTACAGAAAATGCACAATAGCAATATTAATGATTATTTATATTCTTAGACTTTCGACATTTAAATAAAGATTCATTAAAAAAATAAGGCTTAGAATAAAAGAAAAAGAGAAAGTTAAAAACATCAAAACTTTTGAAGCTTCAAAATAAAAAGAAGATTTATGAATATGTTTCTATATCATTATTTTTAACACAATCAAACTGATTGGTAAAGTTATCATACGAATTGAATATTTCCATCTGAGCAAAAAATTGCCCAGGCCGGGGATCGAACCCGGATACTTGGCTTACAAGCCGGGTATCGCTCAGATAGCTTAACAGGTAAAGCATTGGCCTTGTAAGCCAAGTATCCGGGTTTGATCCCCGGCCTGGGCAATTTTTCGCTCAGCTGGAAATATTCAATTCGTATGTTTCTATATCATTTTATTTATGATTTTCTCAAATCCAAAAGCAATCTGATACATTTCTGAATTTTTTTTTTTTTTTTTTTTTTTTTTTTTTTCGGAAACGCATAAGAATAGCATATGTTTTTATTTAGAAACTATGTAGTCGAATGGTTTTATCCATTTTTTTATACAAGCAGTTTAAGAAAATGCTATCAAAGTATATCGTTTTGAATCTAATTTCCGGAAGCGACAGCATGGGAAGGGAAAAAAAATCTCCAACCACATGACAAGAATCTCTTATATCTCAACAAGTGTATACAAGTATCTTATTTATCAAAAATAGAAAACGCTATTCGACTCTAAATCTTTTCAACAGTCAAGCTTGTTGATTTTATATCTTTACAATTAAAAATTAGTCAGAAAAAGTGTCAGACTTTCGCGCTGTTGTGAAATGAATTTAAGAACCACTAAGAAGTATATTTCCAAAGATTACGTTAACGTATAAATTCTTTATTGCTATTCAAATTTTTACAAATCTTGTTGTCTGCCCTACACATCGTAAGCGCAATTAAGTCTGGTTCCGACCCGGCTCGACTATATGTAGAAAAGCAATGCAAGCCTGATCTCGGCCAGGAACGAGTCTGCTAAAAAAATATTAAGCCCGGATTAGATAGAATGTAACTGTCCGATGCCGATCTGTAAAACGTACATCTCTATATTGATGTTGTCAAATAAGAATCGGCTCGTGACGCACATTTATATTTATTCTCGTTAAAGCCATATTCATTAAAAATAGTTCACATTTTATCGTTTTTGCACAAATCTTTCTAGCGGGCCGGACGCCCCGCTAGAAAGATATGTCCCGTCCTGAAAGTCCGGCCCGCTAAATATTTTATTTGCTCGGCCTGGCCCGTAAGGCCAGTTTAATTTCTTTTTTTTCTTTTTTCTTATAATTTATTTATTTATTGTCGGTCCAGCCCGTTAGAAAATTCAGAACTGCCTCTACCTGTCAACCTGGAAGGAAATATCAAATAAGCATCTTAGAAATTAACATTTCATTTCAGTTATGTCGAAAAGTGTTAAAATCATAAGTTAATTTAATTAGTGTTAACTTATTTTATAATTGCCAATTTCCATCTTTTCCATTTCACAATTCAATAATGCGGAACGTTCTGACAGTGCTATTACGAAATTTCCTTTATTCTTACATGTGTGCTTTTTCGGTATTCTCTATCAGTTTTCAAAGAATTGATCAGAAATTTCAGATATCATGAAAGATTTTCAGTTACAACAGATTACATCTGTGATGTAATTATTTTCATGACTGTTAAAGTGATCCTTTCTCTCCCCTAAAAAAGTGAAAAAATATTTGCTCTATACAACACAAGAGTTACTGGCACATTAACGGATTCATTTAAAGACATAAAAGCACAATACTTGGAGACATAACTATTCAATGATTTGTTATGCAAAGATTTTTCGTTTTCCGATAAATCACTTATATCATGACTTATAAACAGCTGTTTTCTCATGATGGCAGTTTTTTCTTTTTCCGTATTCAAAAGCGGTTCTTTGACAACGTTCTTTAAAATATTTTCTTCCTTTATCCAAGAATAGAACACTGTTCGATTGCACAGTTTTCGAATAAGAGTATCTGCCCCTTTCTTTCGTTTAAGAACAAAAATTAACTAAAAATGTGTCAAAGTAGTCAGTTTCTATTTGAGAAATGCCATACGGCTGAATTTCCGTGTTGATGGCATAATCTGAAACATGCTTTACTAGAAAGAAAATTAAACACATTATATCATTATCAAGAACCGACTGAAAATTTCATGCATGTATTAATAGAACACATTAAATGTTTCATATGTCAAAAGATATAATACGTCACGATGTGAGAACACTCTAAACTGTGTCATTTATTTAAAAAAAAAAAAAAAAAGGGGGGGGGGAAATACTGATGTGAAAAGTTCAGTTACTGATGAATTTATTCATGATATTGTAATCACAAGGGGGAAAAATCATTTATAACTTAAGATGTAATTCATTTATCAAAAATAAATAAATAAATAATAAAATAAATTTTAAAATAATCTTTAGATAATGAAAAAGTCAATAGTTTTGCCAAAGGCGGATTAATGACCACACGAGCCTGTAGGCTTGACATATTTGCAGACTTCTTTATCATTTATTCAAAGAGATATATTTCGGGTGATTCAAAATATACATCTTTTAGATCATATCATAAATCAGATTATAAAATTTAAGTGCAGATTTTATGTATGGTATATTTGTTTTACAAGAAGCTGTATGCATATTAAAACATGAAATTTAATTTGTATACTGTTTCTGTATTTTATAAGTTATATTGATTTTCATAATAGATCTAGATAATCTAGAAAATTGAATTTTCATAAAATTTAAATAAAATTCAATAAGTTTTGGTCGCAAAACAGTATAATATTTTTAAACGTCCTTTGTAGAGGGAAGAGAATAGTTCAGAAATCAGGGACCATATTAAAAAACTGAATTTCTTATGTTAATATGTATATATAGCATCTTTTAAAACAAATCTGATTCGGTACTTGATTTGCATACTTTGTGCAATTAAGTGGTCTATTCACTCACTTGAAACACCTGCTTACTGATTTTAAACCTATGCGCAGGTTATTTTCGAATTTCTGAATTAAATTTAAATATTTTCAAACATTTCTTTTTTCTATAGGATAACTTATGTTAATATCTAATATGGCTTGTTTCACTTATCCGATTTGCAGATTTTTTAATAACATACTTCCACTTTCAGAACTAGTTTCGAAAGTGAAGTATCTTTATTATAAAAAAAGTCCGAAACCAGTATAAACATAGTTGAAAGTGCTTAAAAAATTGGTTTATCTGTCCGACTATATGTCTAAACTCTAACTTGCGTATATACAGTTGGATTGCTCTGTAATTGATATGTGTTATTGAGATTTTCTGCTTCATGTTCGGCAGTGAAAATAAAGTATGTAACGTTCATAGTTCATTTACACAGAGACATTCAAAAGTATTCCAATACATTACGGTCTATGGGGAAATGTATTTTTGTAAATATGTTGCACCTATAATCGTCATCTGGTCTGTCTGTCATTCCGCATATAACAGTCCAAATTTATACAACTGAATGGTTTGAAATTTAATTTATATAATTGTTGGAGAATTTTGTCGAGTCATTTCAATTGACTTACAGACTCAGAACTTAAAAGAGAAATAAAAGTATTCTTTATTCTACTAAATCATAGTGTAATTGATTCAGTGATATCCCATGATAGATTATGGTTCTGGCTTTATAATGTTGATAATGTCCTACTTAAGATGGAGTCTTATTAGTTTCGTATTACTGAATTTAATATGTATAATCGTATAAAAAATGTTCATGCATTTTTGCATGATTGAACCAAGATCTGAATATTTATAAAACTACAGTACGAACACACTTCATTTCCCACGTTTAACGTGCAATTTTCAACTTGTACATCTTCCTCCCTGGCAGAAGTTATTTTCTTCATTATTACCACCGAAATCTAATAAGTATTAGTGCATAATCAATAATCATCAGACTGGGTTACACTAAATATAAAATTTCTTTGAATTTTGTGTAGTAATTTTGCATTATAGTAGTACTCATAAATTTTTAATAAACAGACAGAAATCGTTTGAAGAAAAAAAATCATATTTAAGATATCCAGAAACGTAAAATACAGGGCTTTCTTTAAAGAAGTGTTGGAGGGGGGAAGGGAAAGGTTTAATAAAAAGAATATTGCCCAGTTAAACTAATGATATTGAGATCACAGGCTATGCACACTGATTGTACTATTACAGCCTTATATAATAATGCCCTTCGAAAAACAAATTAAGGGAGGAAATAGCCTCCCACAATTTTTTTTATACTTAATGATTGAATTCAAAAACTTATTACTAATATGTCCTATCATATAATAAACCTGTATCCAAAATTTGTAGCAAGTCGGATATTTTTACATGAAAACCCATTTATGTAATTTAAGAAGAAGTTCCCCCTTTACCTCTTTTATACTAAACCATTAAACCTCCAAAACTATTGAGACATTCAACTTAACAAAAAGAACCTACATGCAAAAATTTAAAGCAAATCGAATAATTCTGCATAAAACTCTATTTAGCTAACTTAAGGGGGGTAATCGTCCTTAACTTCTTTTATAATTAATAAAAGAAGCCCACAATTAATCAGGGAAGCTTATCACTATGAACCTGTATCCAAAAATGGAAGCAAATCGGTTAATTCTGCATGAAGAACCGTTTACTTAAATTAAGAGGCGTAGTCCCCCCCCCCTATCCCCCCTTTATATTTATCCTATGAATTCCAAAAACAAATCAGGGAAGCATCTTATCAGAATGAACCTATATCAAAAATTTGAAGCTAATAGGTAAATTTTGCGTGAAAAACACATTAACCTAAATTATGGGGTGGTTACGCTCCATTCCCCCTTTATATTTATCCAATGAGCACCCAATACTAATCTCGGAGACACCTCATCAGAATGATCCAATATCTAAAATTTGAATGAAATTTGAAAATTCTGTATTAAAAACCCATTTTTCTGAAAAAAGGGTGGGGGGGTAGCTTTCGTCCCCAATACTTATCCATTGAGCTTCAAAAATTAATCATGGAGGTGCCCTCTTCAGAATGATCCTATGTCTAAAATTTGAATGAAATCTCATAATTCTATATGAAGAACCCATTTATCTAAATTAACGGGGGGGGAGGGGGGGGGGATTAGTCTCCGTTCTTTGCTCCTTATATTTATCCGATGAACTTCCAAAAGTAATCATGGAAAAACCTTATCAGAATGATCCTGTGTCTAAAATTTGAATGAAATCTGATAATTCTGCATGAAAAACACATTTATATAAAGTAAGGGGAGAGGCATTAGGCCCCGTTCTCCTTCTTATACTTATAAAATGCGCTCCCAAAATCTAATCAAGGTAACGCCTTATCAGAATAAACCTATATTCAAAATTTTAAGTAAGTCGGACATTTTTATCATGAGTTATCGCGTTACACACATACATACAGAACGGGCGGGTGCATAAGGTCTCAGGCTTAGATAGCCTGCGAGCTAAAAACTGAAGGGTGAAAATAGACAAACCGTTTGATACAAATTTTAAAAAGTCTTTAAAATACATTATTCGTAGAGTTGCTTAAAAAATCATGGCTTGACTGCTGCAGTTCTATGTAAAATCATCATAAATGCATAAAAAAAAAAAAAAAAAAAAAAAAAAAAAATGGGGGGGGGGAATAGAAGAAATTAAAAATGGATGGTATTCAGAATGCAATCTATGTTTTAATATCTTTCAAAAATTCATAAACGTGTACAACAAAGAATATTGCAATTCATTCCTCTTTTGCACTAAATATTAGTTCAATATGAAGAGAGAACCCGAAAGAAAATCTTAGTACTGAGGCCACTTTTCATCCGGGCCCTAGGCTATAGCCTGCTCAGTTTAATGAATAACCCACCTCTGGTTATGCCTGCAAGTATCATGATTTATGTTTTAAAATGAATCAGAACATACTTTTAAATCTCGTCTAATGTAAAATTTGCATGCTACAATTTTACATAAAAAAAGTTATGAACAATAAATTTTACGATGGAATCGTGTCATTTGATCTGAATGTTTTATTTGACTAGCTTTTAAAGTATGTTCAAGTAGATATTTTGAAGAGCTTAATATTTAACCATTCGAATTATCGCTGAAGAAAACAATTTTCAACAAACCTCATTAATAAACTTATCTATGAATTCTGTTTTCATAAAAATATCAAGGATGTAAACCATAAAGGAATGACATATAAAAGTTTTAATTGTTTTCCTGGTTTGTACCAGAAGTTACGATATGCTCTATTGCATAGGTTCCCAACCTTTTCTGGACCACCGCCCCCTTTCACAAAATAAAATATTCCAACGCCCCCCCCCCCCCTCCGCTTCCATAATAATAAATTATAAAAATATGAAATTATTCTAATTATCTATACCGAATCTTATCTTTTTACATTAAGAATCACAACGTAAAAATTGATTGAATTGACAATCAAATGTAATAATTTTTTTTCTTAAGTGCTTACAAACAAACGCAAAATGAGTAAGAAATAAAATGAGATGGGTGAGGCTGGTAGACTTT
The DNA here is from genome assembly GCA_964019185.1 of Maratus speculifer. Lineage (NCBI taxonomy): Eukaryota > Metazoa > Arthropoda > Arachnida > Araneae > Salticidae > Maratus > Maratus speculifer. The sequence continues at coordinate 180,943,753 of OZ025303.1, forward strand.
TAACAATTTGTTAATATTGGGTTCCGATTTTGTTAAAATCGGTCGCAAATTGCCATGTTTAGTCATGTGTTTTCTATTCATTTTCTTAGTTATAGGGATGAGAATTTTCCGTGTTTTTTAACACCAGTGTAATCTTAGAGAAAATGTTATTTTACTCAATCGAAAATGCTGCAATTTAACAGAACAATATTTTCTCTAATATTGTACTGGTATGTAAAAACGCGGAAAAATCTCATCCGTATAGTTAGCAGGACCGTAACTAGAAGTGGATAACAATGGGGGTTCTATATTTTCTCTCTCTCTGACCTTGAAAGATAATTAGTGCATCTTCCCACTGTAGGTACTCCGTTCCTTATTAAAGTGTTGTAATAACTTCATTTTATGCTAAGTAAAGAATATGATGATGATGAAAAATTTGAGTGCATAACCAGTGCAATATTGAACACCATGTTAGCCTCATATGTACAAATAGAATGGGCGAGTGTAGAAACATTTAGTAACAATTTAGTCTTTCTGCAAAAGTGTGAAAAGGCCGCAAAAATAAATTAGATTTTTGAGCAGAACTTCATTTGGATTTTCGGAACAGATATTCATTTAGTGACCTTGGAATTTTTTCCAGAAAATTCTCAAAATGTTTTGGGGAGCCTGAGCGCCCCCCTAACACTCCTTTAGCTACGGCCTTGTTAGACAGTAAACTAGCTACCTCAATGAACTCATGTTCAGCCAAATATGAAAAATTTTCTAGCAATTAAAAATGACTGCACTCTTTCCAAAATTTAGAGTAGAGAGCTTGAAAGTGTTGATATTTGTAGCCAAAACTCTTGATAACCATTTCGTTACTTGTGAGCTCTATGAGTTTCTCCACTAAATTTAATGATTTTGCGGTACCTGCATTTGAGAAAGTATCTAAAAACAAACTCGGAATAACATGTTTGAAATATCCTGGAATCACTCTGGAAATTCACCATGAAAACGTCCAAATGTTAGCAGCATACAAATAAATATTCATGTTTTGCAGAAACTGCTAAAAATGTAGAAAGGTGCTTGTATTTACCTCTACTTACATTTTGCCTGAAGAGATGTTTTCTCAGAAAAGCAGCTATGACTTTTTTTGTTTTTATTAAATTGACTTCATTAAATATTCTTATTAGAGGAAAGTGGGGATAAAGGGGACATTTTGTCTTTATAAGCTGATAAACTAATGAAATTAAAAAAAATCATTTATCAATCTCATCTTTGTGCCTAATTCTCGTCTAAAATCTTGCTTTGATACTAGTAAAACCTCTTATCCCTGAGTGGAGCAATTAAAAATCTGTATGCATTTATAAAAAATGGGAGAAATGTCCATTTTAACCTCATTGTAGGGAATGAAAGGGAATCCTTGTGGGATTGAAAGGAACACACATAAATAAAATGCTTTTATGAACATTTTGTCTTTCTATTTGGAATTACATTATTTAAAAATAAAATATAATAACATAAAAATAACAAATAAAAATAAAATATATTGCAACATATGATAAAACAAAAAGAAGTATCTCCCCACCAGTTATGGATTTGGGTAACTTCATCAAAATATATTAACAGGATTGGGAGTGGCCAAGGAAAAACACAGTCAAAAAAAGGAAGCTAACAGTATATTCATATAGAAAATACTTCCAATAATATAAAGGGATTAAAGAACGCGAATTTCTCTTTAACAATATGCAGGTATTTCACACATTTTTTATGGTGTTTTTCCATGTTCTTTTTACTCCCCTCAATTATCGTCCCTTTCAGCCCCATACCCACCTGGCGAAATTAAAAATGTCTTCAGGCATGACAATATTTTAGCTAACAAAATACACTTTTATTCACATAAAGTGTATACTTTGCACTGTCAAATAACATAAATATTATAATGTTAAACTCAATATTAATTTTTTAGCGATAAAAAATAAAAGCAAGATCAAAATTAACTTTTTTATATCAAGAACAGGTTTTTCTTTCAGCACTTACAACGCTATAATTCCGAACTTTAGTTGCAAGGACTGACGTTATTTGTAAGACAACAAGTATCGCCATCAATTGAGCCAATGTTGAAACTTTGTAAATTTTAGTTTCTTCCTAAACTTTTGAGTGTCCCTTTCATCCCCATTCTCCCCGAGAGCATGATCCCAGGGCCCCCAGACGTTACTTATTTTCTCACAAGTAAAATGTATTGGATAAAGTAGTGTTAGTACGTGCTATGAGCGTAGTGATACCAGCTAGCTTGGACCGACGGCCAATTTACGGGCACCAGGTACCAAAGGTGGGTAAAAACACTGAGAACTTTTCTTATATTCTCAGACTTGATTTTTATATATGATGCTCAGGGAACTATTTCAATACTTTATGTAAGCTCCCAGACCAATTGCATGGGCCAAACATCTTCCCAGACATACAAAAGAAGCACGTTCAGCTCAACTTACCGAAGTAATCCATTTTAAGATGATAAAGCAAATAAACTGAAAAAAGAATACTGATTTTAAGTAAAAATCTGAATTTAATTAATGTTTTTTGTTGAATGTCAGTTATGAATTGGTAATACTTAAAGGGGAATTAATTTGAAATATTCCAATATTTTGAATTACTTGAATAAATAATCTAATATTTTTACTTTTCAAAATAATTTTTTTTATTAATCTTTTAAAAATGATATTAATTTTAAGATAACAAATAAGTTTAATCGATAATAAGGGTTAAAATATTACTTAATTATTACTGAAGACTTCCATTAGACCATTAATAACATAAGTTTTATTAAGCTATGTTATAAAACTACCTAATTATCACGCTCGTGCTCATACTCATAGCGACACTTTATGTATGTCTGGCTGGATGTTTGGCCTTTGCAATCGGTCTGACTGCTTACATAAAGTCTATGAAATAGTTCCCTGAGCATCATATATGAAAATCAAGACTGAGAAGATAAGAAAAGTTCGTAGTGTTTTTACCTACCTCTGGTACCTGTAAATTGGCCGTCACTCCAAGCTAACAGGTATCACTACGCTCATAGCACGTACTAACGCTACTTTATCCTATACATTTTACTTGTGAGAAAATAAGTAACGTCTGGGGGCCCTGGGATCTTGGACTATTTTGGATATAATCAGGTTTTTGCTCTATTTTTCAAGTACGTTTTGAAGGAAGTCAAGTATTGATTCCAAATGGATTTAAACACAATTCAAACAAATACCTACTATGAACAAATGAAATTCTGCATGCTGCAGCAAGCGATTGCAATCTTCATCATTTTCACTACAAAGCTAAAGAAATAATATGTCATGCAATGCAATACCTTTAATTTTATCGACTGCCTTAGTAATGTAATGAAGTGACATTTGCAGTCGTTCATTAGATTATTTTGTAACCAATGGCTGATGATTAATAATGTACGTTGAGTACAAATGACATTGCTTGTTCCAAATGCACTCCTTATGACGCTCTGTAATTGCAGCAGAATCAGTGGACAAATTTTTTGGTATTCTTAAAAGAAATTAGATTTTTGGGACCCAGCTTTAGGTTAGATTGAATAGACTTTCATTTAAAGGCATATTTTAAGTTTTTATCACTGTCCCAAAAACACTAGTTTTGGTAAGCTAGTATTACAACATATATATTGAATTGCTAAATACACCACGCCAACGCCCCCTTTGACAGTCTTAACGCCCCCCATTTGCCTCTGGACCTGCCACCGCCCCCTGGAAGGCTCCAGCGCCCACTGGGGGGCGGTACCGCCCCCATTGGGAACCTATGCTCTATTGAACCACTTAGACATAATATAAATGTAGTAGTCTGGTTATCAAAGAAATTTAAAAAGTTGATTTGCACTAAAATAGATCGGACACCGAAATGTGAATTAGCTGGTCTTTATGAGATTCCTTTTAGAACTGATAGCAATAGAATTCAAATGTCCAAATACGCATTTGAAGGTTAAAGTGATGCAGGGGAACAAAGTAATGTAATAAAAGTCCTTCCGATCAGTGCCGGGAGGAAGAGGTAGCTTTCATATTCCTTGCTTAGAAAAAAAAAATCACCGAGGTTATGTTATTAAAACATACGAAGCACAAATTAGTGGAAAACGATTATAGAAGATTCAGTACTTGTTTTTGTCAATCCTAAAAATGAATGGGAATTTCGAGAAATTAATTAACTTTATACAAGATGGTTTTATTTAACACGATTTACATTTAATGGACTTTAAAAAAAAATTAATATTTGAAAATAACTTAAGATGTCGCTAAGTTGAGAGTCATTTTTCAAATGACTTTTATCCTAAAGTTAATTTTATTACTGTTTTATCATGTGACTACTGAAATTATACAGTACTTAGATTTAGAAGTAATGTAAATACGATAAAATGAAGGCAATAGCACTGTTCACTGTCACTACCGTTACACATTTCTAATAATTGAATTGCTGCCACTCAAAAGTATACTGCTATTTTTTCAAGACAAAAGAGAATTCCCTAATGAAAGAAATAAGACTCTGTCAATAATAAGGAAATGTTAAAGGAATTTACAATAAACCAACAAAAATTATTCCTATAGAATTACATGCCTTACAAAACGCTTTTTTTTTTGGCACAACCATTTTTTATTAATTTTTCTGAAATTCTTTACTTTTCTGAATTCTTTATTAAAAAACTAATATATCGTACTAAAATAAATATATATATATAAATTTTTAAACCAGACAAAAGATGTAATAAAGATGAAATAATCAATAAAGTCTCCGATCATAATCTTTCCAATACAGAAATAAAAAATCAATCTAAATTACGTCATTTTGACACCATCACATCATTTTTTTCTTTTTTGTTACATTTGTCAAAGTAAAAATAAATTTTAAACTAAACATGTAGCTACGACGGCTAAAATTTCACACGTACTTTTTATACGTATTTTTATGCTTCACCAGCATGTGTTAAAATGTACTCTATTAACATAGTTTCTATTTCATTGTAATAAAAAGTGGCATCAATAAAATAAAAAATACATAGATTAAAAAAAATCCCCTGCCGGCTTGGTCTATAAGCAGAGGTAGATTTCCTTAAGTGCTCATTTAAATAACAAAAATGAAATATAATTAGAGAAAAACTCAATTTTAACTCAACTTAGTTTCACAATTTTATTTGGCCGCTTTTGAAGAAGTTTTAATTTCATTTTTCTGTAAGAGAATCTTTTATGAGAATCATCTTAAGTGAAATTCGGTTCAAAATGCTCACTTTGACAGCATTTTTTGAAATATGCAGTCAAACCTCGTTAACATAAACCTGGGGGGGGGGAGTCAAAATTGTGTTCATGTTAACAGTAATTCATGTTATCAGCATCAAATCTTTGTATTCGTCTTTATAGGAGATTGTGAAAACAATTTATGTTAAAAGTAATTCATGCTAAGCGTGTTCATTTTAACGAGGTTTGACTATATTATGAGCATTTTGTTATTTGAATACATTGTCAATTTTTTTACCACGTTCGCTTCGGGAAATTCTCTTCAAAACACCCACCTTGGCTTTTTTTTTTTTTTTAAAGTACATTCTGCCTTTATATTTAAAAAAAAAAAAAAAACTGACCAATACGGCACAATGTACAGTTCCTAAATAAGAAACTTGTCAATTGGATGCCTTTGAGAGCAAAAATGAATTTAAAAATGAGTGAAAAAAAAAACAATTTGTTATTTCAATACCTCAATTTTTTAATCACTTTGAGAAATTCTGTTCAAAACGACATTTTGACAGCATATTTTGAAATATATTCTGCTTTTATCAAAAAATTGGCTAACAGGTCACATTATGTAGTTCCCAAATAAAAGAACCTGTCATTTGGATGCGTTTAAATTAAAAAATGAATTTAAAAATGAGTCAGAATGTAAGCAGTTTGGATTTAAGATTTTTTCTTCGACTCCTATTATTGTTGATTTTTTTTTTGGGGGGGGGGGTATATATAAAATATTTTTTTAATCTTTTATGTCGTCAGATTTCACATCATTTTTAATAAAGTTTCAATTTTTGGTAAAGTCTAAATATTTTTTAAACTAAGAAAAAAAAAGAAAAGAAAAAAAAGAAAAGAAACAAAAAAGAAAAGAAAAGAAAAAAAAATGAAAAATAAAAAATCTCTCTACAAATTTGACGTATTTTTAGACACAAAGAGCATAACAGTGAAAGTCATGGGGCAAATGAAGTATCTGTAATGAAATAGGATTTCTCCTCTTTGGATAAATGAATTATATCTAGAGGGATATTCGGCTTTTATCTAATTGCGACGTTAACTAGGTTGTCGCACCCTGAAATTCCATTCAAAACATAAGCTCTGTTCGGTAAACGGAAAAAAAGTGACTGGGAAAAAGTTATCGGAAAAAAAGTGACATAAACTACAAAAGCGGAAAAAAAGTGACACGGAAAAAAAGTTACCGGAAAAAAATGACAAGGAATTGATTTTGGGGATTTATTATTGATTTTGGGGATTCATTCGTTAAGTATGAAAGAGGGGTTCGGGGGGAGGGGGGCTCATAATTTAGGTAAATGAGTTTTTCATGCTGACTTAACTGTTTTGGTTCAATTTTTCGATATACGTATATACTGAAAATATGCTTGCCTGATTAGTTTTGGGTAGGGACGATTACCCCCCATCCGTCCTCAATTAGATAAATGGGTTTTTATGCAGAATTAGCCAACGTGTGTCAAATTTGCATATAGGTTCTTTCGGTAAAATTATGTATAGTATAAAATGTCTGAAGAGATTTAGGAGTTTAATGGTTAAGTATAGAGGGGAAACAGGGAATAACTTTTCTTAAATTAAATTAATAACTTTTTACGCATAATTATCCGATTTGCTTAGAATTTTGGACATAGGTTCATTATGATAAAGCGTATCTCTGATTAGTTATGGGTTCTTCTGCTTATTATAAAGGGGGGGACGAGCAATTATCTCCCCCTCAAACTAGATAAATAGGTTTTTATGCAGAATTATCCCATGTATTTCAATTTTATATATAGTTTTTTTCTGATATGGTGAATTCCGGAATAGTTTTAAGGGTTTAATGGCTAAGTATAAAGGGAAGACGGGTGAAAACCCCTCTTAAATTAAGTAAATGGCTTTTTACGAAGAATTATCCGATTTGCTTCGAATTTTGGACATGGGTTCATTATGATAGGACGTATCTCTTATTAGTTATGAGGTTCTTTTGCTCATTATAAAGGGGGGACGAGCAATTATCTCCCCCTCAAACCAGATAAATAGATTTTTATGCAGAATTATCTGATGCATTTCAATTTTTAAATATAGGTTCTTTCGGATATGGTGAATTCCGGAATAGTTTTAAGGGTTTAATGGCTAAGTATAAAGGGAAGATGGGTGAAAACCCCTCTTAAATTAAATAAATGGCTTTTTACGAAGAATTATCCAATTTGCTTCTAATTTCGGACATGGGTTCATTATTATAAGACGTATTTCTGACTAATTACGGGGTTCTTTTGCTAATTAAAAAGGGGGGGATGATTACTACCCCTGCCTTAAATTAGATTTTAAAAAATTATGCACACTTATCCAATGTATTTCAAATTTCGGATATAGGATCTGTCTCATAAAGTGAATTCCTGAATAGTTTTAAGGGCTTAATGTCTATGTATTGGGGGAACGGGGGATAAACCCCCTTAAATTAAATAAATGGCTTAAACAGAATTATCAGATTTTCTTCAAATTTTGGATGTATATTCATTTTAAGAAGGCGTATCTCTGATTAGTTGTGGGTTAACCCCACAACTAATCAGATGCTAATTAAATAGGGGCATTTTGCTAATTAAATAGGGGAAGCGGGCGATTTACCCCCTACTCTTTAAATAAGATAAATTGTTTGGGGTTTTTTTTGGCACAACTATCCAACGTATTTCAAATTTTGGATACAGTTTCTTCCTGATAAAGTGGATCCCTGAATAGTTTTAAGGGTTTAATGGCTAAGTATAGAGGGATGAACGGGGAATAACCCATAATTAATCAGGGATTCACCTTATCATAATGAACGCACATTCAAAATTTGAATCAAATCAGATAATTCTGCATAAAAAGTCATTTATTAATTTAAGGGGGGTATCCTCCGTTCCCCCACTGTATACTTAGCCATTAAACCCTTAAAATTATTCTGGGATTCTTTTTATGCGAAAGAACATACATCCAAAATATGAAACATATCGAATAAGTGAGCATAAAAAAACAATTTTTCTAATTTAGGGGGGGGGGGGGGGAATAATCACCCGCCCCAATTTTTAATTGGCAAAATAACCCCATATGTGATCAGGGATACGCTTTATCATAAAGAATCTATAATCCAAAATTTGAAGCAAATCCGATAATTCTGCGTAAAAAGTAATTTAATTTAAGATGGGTTATATTCTATTCCTCTTCTATACTTAGATATTACATCCTTAAAACTATTCAGGGATCCACCTTATCAGAGTGAACCTATATTTAAAAGTTGAAATACATGGGATAATTCTGCATAAAAACCTATTTATCTAGTTTAAGGGGGAGATAATTGCTCTTTCCCCCTTTATAATAAGCTGAAAAACCCCATAACTAATCAGAGATACCTCTTATCATAATGAACCTATGTTCAAAATTCTAAGCAAATTGGATAATTATGCGTAAAAAGTTATTAATTTAATTTAAGAAAGGTTATCCCCCGTTCCCCCTCTATACTTAACCATGAAACTCCTCTAAGTAGGATAAATCTCTTCAGGTATTATATAATATATATAAGTCTTATCGAAAAGAACCTATATGCAAATTTGATGCATGTTGATAATTCTGCATAAAAACCCATTCATCTAATTGAGGACGAATTGTGCCCTTCCCAAAACTAATCAGGCAAGTGTCTTTTCAGTATGAACGTATATCCAAAAATTGGACCAAAACAGTTAATTCAGCCTGAAAAGCCCATTTACCTAAATTATGAGCCCCCCCCTCCCGATCCCCCTTTCATACTTAACGAATGAATCCCCAAAATCAATTCCTTGTCACTTTTTTTCCGGTAACTTTTTTCCGTGTCACCTTTTTTTCGCTTTTGTAGTTTATGCCACTTTTTTTACCTAGATTCGCTTTGTTCCCTTTTCCTGAAAAATCTCAAACCTTTATCGAAAAACTAAAAACATTCGATTTAGTAGCTTCTGATGAGTAAAAGTACTTACTATTCTCATGCGTTGACAAACAGAAATGAATTTAAGAATATGTCGGAAATTAGATAGTTTTGATTAGGATAACAACGATTAAATCATGATTTTACAGAAAAACACAGATTGTGTTTGCAATTTGAGATTTAGTTGTTTTGGGAACTCAAAACTATTGGTGACTATTCGGTATTTGAACGCTGAGGGAAAAAATTGTAAAAATCCGATTCAAATAAATAAAAAAAAAAATCAGAGCTAAATAAAGAAAAAGTTTAATTAAAAAAAAAAAAATCAGGATTTTTACATTCTAGTTTAGAATAGAAAACAAACGTAAATGTTACCTGAAATCGCTACTTATTACTGATGCATTCGTGATTTAAAACTATACTGAATACTGTCATAAATATTGTTGGCCGAACCAGTGGCCAAGAGGTTCTGACCTCTAGATGGCAGATGCTGGGTTCGAACCCAATCGCGACCGTCGGCCTAACCGTTCGGAGTTTTCCGTAGTTTTTCTTCGAACTTTGGATTTCCTTGCGTAAATACGGGTTATGTTTCCTTAGAAAGACCCCCACGAAGGGTATCCCACCCCTTTAGAGACCATATCCCACGTGTAGATAGTAAAATAAACCAAAGCATAAGTACTATATCTGATGCAAACACATTGTTAAAAAATCGTAATTTTTGCTGCGCCCGTACTCCACCGCTTTTATAGAATATCTGAATTTTGACCTATAATAATGCTCCATAAGTGAAGTCATTGTTTTGTATAAAAGCGGTGGATTGACAATGCAGCAAAAGTTTCAAAATTTAAGCAGTGCAACGGAAATATACATAAAACTGGATTTCCTGCCTATAAAAACGAATCGGAATCTATCTGTATCTCCATTTACAAATTATTTTTTTCGTGGATTTTTTCGTTTTTTCTTATGTATATACATAAAACCTGAAGGCCCGACTATGGAAGTGAATCGTAATCGACCTGTATCTCCATTTTTTTTTTTTTTTTTAATGAATAAATGACTTTTTAAGTTGCAAGCTATTTTGATCACGTGACAAATACGTTTCCCAACCCTGTTTGAGTGAACATTCTCCTTTGTTACAGAAATTCGGTTAAAACGCCCATTTTGACACTATTTTCTGAAATATCTATTGCGTTTGCAAATAAACCAGAAATTTTTTTTTTTTTTTAATTAAAAATTATTAATCTAAAAATTTTTTAAATTAATAAATAATAAAATTTATTTTAAGTTAATAAAATTTATTTTAAATTAATAAAATTTATTTTAAATTAATAAAATTTAAAATTAAAACTTATTAATTTAAAAAATAATTAATTAAAAATTTTTTAAGATTTTAATATTTTTTTTCTATTTTTTGTTAATCATATAGCACTTTATAGAAAATTTGATGATTTTTGAAGCTTGAAAACAGCTTAAAACTTGTATTAATGTAGCAATCAATTATAAAAACACACAGCTTTACAACAATGTTAATATGCTGTTCGACTCTTTATTTATCTTATGAAAATATTTGGACAATTCAGGAGTAGGTCAGAAACTAATTGCGCAATTGTGTTTTAAATATTTATGTAACAGAGGAAAACGAAAATATATTTATCTAAATAAGAAAGCAAAAGGTACATCTGTACAGTAAAATGTAAATCTTTACAATTAAAAATTTTAAATAAAGTGAATCCTACTTGATCTATAATTGATTTAAATAGAAAAAATAATATTTAAAATGAAATATGAGAGAAATGTGATATTATTAAAGTTCTTTTACAATTATTAAAGGATTTTGTTTCATAGGAATATGCAGGGTCATCGCTGAGACTTTTTATTGGTTAGGGGTGGGGGGATTTAAATTGTCAAATCAAATTATATTTGGAAATTTTGTCAGCTCTATCGGAAATTGAATGTGTGTTATAGCTTTTATTAAAGTTTAAAAGATATTTGGCAATTTTTTTTTTTTTTTTTTTGGGGGGGGGGGGGAGGCATGAGTGAGGGTCTTGATAATTCATATTGAATTTCTTCATAATTTCTTACATATTTAGTTCTTAAGTTGGCTTGTTTTATTTATCTAAACTTTAACTTTTGATTTTAAATAGAATAAACTTTGCCTAAGGCAAAATCAATCAAAATCGGAATTCTTTTTACAGTAGACAATATTTTACTTTAGACAATTTTTACTCTTATGTCTATAAATTCAGAGTGCATGGAAACCTTTTGAGAATGAATTTCATTTCTGACGCAGAGTTCACATCACAGAAAGTTATTGTATTTGCATATGCAATTTCTAAAAACATAAGTGATTTTTTTTCTTTCTTTGAATTTTGGATAAAAGTTTGGAGAGCTTGACATTATTATCAAATTGATGCTTGTATATTTCACGTTTAAGGATTTTCTCCAATTCAAATTGGCTACTTTCTGACCCATTTTTAAATTACTTTTTTGTTCATAAACGTATCAAATTAGCAGATGACCTTATTCAGAAATGATGCAATCAAACTGTTTTTTCCTTTTTGGGGAACAAACACTCAGTCAAATTCGGCGTTTTGAACATAATTTCCAGAGACGAAAGCGCAAGAAAGGAGAAAAAATTCATCTTCCTGAGAGAATTATACTTTTAATTTCAGATGTCATCACTTGTCATCATGATAAGAATCACTTATTGGAAAAAAATTTTAGATTACAAAAATACCTTGAATATAGTTGTATCTGCAGTTAACACGCTTATATTTAAAAGTAAATTAGAAAATGTCTTAGAAGAAAAATAGCTTTCGAGTGCTGCCTTAATCAAATTCGACCATACGATTGTCGTCATGGTCTATAGTTGGCTCACCTGCTTTTGGTTAAAAACTACTGTTCAAAAACTTTAATATATGTCTTGTACACATGCTCAATCCATGTTTAAAATTTCAAGTTATTTACATGGCATGATATTTCCAGTTCTACATTTACTTGCATTTTAAACGAATTCAGAAGATATTATTTCATACAGATTAATAATATGGAAATATATCACCTTTTGGATAAAACTTTTTGTAAATGTCGAACTAAATCATATTATCCTGCTTCGGATTACACATTTTTCGGAAAGTGTAAATTAAAAACCGTTAAATCGACATATTTAAACAAAAAATAATGATATTTATTCATAATTTCGAGTAGTATTATTTATTTTTTCTTTTCTTTTCTCTCCGTAGAATTTAATATATTTTAGTAGTATTTTTGAGAAATGCAGTTAAAAATTACAATGGTAAAATAAATTTTAAAAACTTTAAGAATTTTAAATTTTAATATTGTTGCAATTTTATTGCTTAGCTCTCCAATAATAAGAAAAATAAAAATACTTAGAAAATCCCTTTCATCTACCTTAAAATAATCAATATTTTTTTTTTACTAAGCATTAATTTACATAAAAATAATATATTCCATTCCATTTCATTATTCTACAGATGTGTGCAACTAATATAATAGGGTGATGTACTAAAAAACATACAGTCGACTCTCATTAATTTGAAATCGGATAATTCGAATCTTCACTTATCTCAAACTAAATTTGAAGTCCCGAAATTTTTAATGGCAGAATAACATTAAAAATTTTTATTAATTCGAACACATTTTCTCTCGACTTCGTTTAGTTCGAACTAACGGGAATTCCTTTTTTTTATTTTTAATTTCTTTCTCACGGATTTCAAATCATTTGAATAACTTTCTTTCTTTGATTTTTGTGAAAATTGTTCCGAACGAGTATATATATAATCCAATGCATTTGGTATCCACTTTCTTAGTGTCCCGCATGTCCATCAGTTACGCTTGAAAATTTTCTTTCATTGCGCTTGTTTCTAATCTTTTAATTAGTTCATGTATTTATACTATCTAATTTAATATTAAATCATATTCTATAAAGTCCAAAATAAATTTAAAAACACTATAACATTAATTCCTTTGTAATAGTACCCTATTAAGCATGTTTTTATTACAAATTTTACATAATTCGAGCATTTTTTGTGGTCCCGACGAGTTTGAATTAACGAAAGCCAACTGTACATGTATTTATTCTGTGTTCTAAACAACCTTTAAAACAAGATAAGAAAAATCCTCACATAGCATGCACTATGGGATCGTACCAAGGTCAGGGGTCGTATATCATGTTATTTTCCATCGTGTAGAAATGCTCTATCGGTGGAACCCTTAATCGATTTTTCAATGTATAAAATGACATGTGTTTGGAGGGTGAAAATCTTTAAACACAGTCCGAAAATGGAGTATATAATGGTCTGTTTTTTTCGGATTTCACACTTCCGTTTTCATCGGTACATATCATTACTCATTCCTAATTACTCTTATTTTCTCACACTCTGACACATAAGTCACACTGATGATTGAGTATTTTTGGTTATGGAGGGAATGAATCATTTTTATTGAACCTGTGTGTGATTGTTTGGCAATGTAGATAAATCTATATTTTGAGTAGTACAATGTAAAGTTATCTTTTAAGATTTAAGCATTAAGTAGGTTGTATTTAGTCTTTTTTTTTTTTTTTTTCTTTTTTTAAATGTGTGTAGATTACAGTCCGAATTTGTCTAGATTAATGAGAATTTACTGTATTTTGACCTATACAGCAGAGTTATACTATAGAATTCAGTCTTAAATGTTGTGGGAAATAATACAAAATTTATCACCCCCTGCTTCCCCCCCCCCCCCCCCCCCCTGAATAGAATCCTGTGTTTGAAATACTTCCTTTATGTCCACTAAATTGATCAAAATAAAGGTATATTTTACCTTTAAAAATATGTGAAATTTACATACTAATTTTATTACTGTTAGTGTTGGTAGGTATGTGTTGTTAGGCAACATTTATTAATTTTCAGATTTAAATAATTATTAATTTTAATTCTCAAATTTTAATATTTAATTCTAAACTGTTTTATTTTAATATTCGTAGTTTAATATTTAATTTATGTAACAAAAAATAGCTTAACTATATAAAAAGTAATTTTATTTCATTTTCCTAAAAAGATCATTAATATAAATTCAAATAAATTAAATATCTTAATTTTAATATTTACTTAATTACTTAATACTTTTAAATACAATTTATAATTATAATTTTCAGATTTAATTTTACTCTAACGATCTTTTCACTTTAAAATTCAAACATTTCTGCCACATGGCAACTTTTGCTCTTGGCCAATGTAAGGCTTTGGCGACCATACGTTTTTAGCCAATCAGCGCATCTTATTTTGCTACCTCTTGGAGGGGACACTTGAGTAAAGTACGGGTCTCGGGCTCTTGCCTTTTTGTCTTGATTGGGAACGGACATGTGGACTCCATCCGGAATACTGTGCTTATGATAACCGGTACTCCGGCGGAGTCCATAGTATTTCCATTAAGTTTGAAGTGTTTTTTTAAAGTAATACCTTTTGAATACATATAATTTTTAATGAAAAAACAAGAAATCTGTAAATTACATAAATGCCGTGAATTGCCATGAAACATCTGAGCCAGGAGTAAGAATAATCTGAGGGAGTTATTTAGTGAGAGATCCTTTTGTATTACTCTAATAAAAGAAATCCTGCTGTTCTTGCATTGGGCAATCACTTCACTACCACAATGAAGAATTTGGTAAAGTACAATTTCCTCTTTCCTTATCAAGCCGGCCGAAAAGAATGGCATCTTGATTTTTTAAGACTGTTTATTATAATACTAGAGATGCCAGATTATCCGATAATCAACTTTTGAAACAAAAAAAGAACAAAAGAAAAAAAACTGGAATGTTGTGTTATTCATATACAAGCAAAAAAAAAGGATCTTTAGTTCATGAACTGGATCGTTAATGTATGGTTCTTAAGGCACAATCACATTCAGTTTTTAAGCTCAACTTTAGACACAACTTGCAACATTTTCTGATGCAAAAGAGGTGGAGTCAGCCACGAAGGGTTGCTGGATGATGCGTAGAAAGTTTCTCCCAGTTTGGGAAGCAGGATTACCACAATAAATAGTCGAGTCGACCGCTTTTCAGTTGGCGCATTTTGCTAGCTGTCGTTGTTAGCTACTAATCTGATACCATTTTCGTTAATTTTTCGATTCGTTTCATATCTATTTTAATCTTTGAACTTTTAAAAAGGTATGGCAAAAACGAAATACCTGAGCAAAAGTAATGTGATAGTATGGAAAATATGACATACTTTTCTGAAGATTTACTTAATTTATGAATAAGTGTAAAACAAAAAGTTGAGTTTCCTTAATAGCAGCAATATTTATTTATTTATTTTTTAGCTAAAAGAAAACCTGTGGTGTTACCACACTTTGCAAGAATTAAAAACTGATGTATTGTTTTATTTATACTTCGTCATTAAGAATCTAGTTCAATCAAGAGAAAAGTCCCATTCGCTAGTGCTGATTCCATGGGAAAAAAATATGAAGATATCTCATTGGATAGCTGAGATCGTACATAGGCCATTTAATTTTTTTTTTTTTTTAAAGATTCTTTTTAATAGGCGCATTGTTATTTTTGGAACCGGTTTCAAAAGTAAAAATGTCCTTAAAACAATCAAAAAAATAAATAAATAAATAAATAAATAAAATAAATGGCCTATGTACAGATCTGAGCTATTGATTAAAATAAATAATCATTAAAAATATTGAAATGCAACCGATATCTTAATTTTTTCCATAGGATTAGCATTAGAAAGCGAGATTATTCGCGTGATAAGTAACCCCTAAATAATATATTTACTAACCTTCACAGTAACTTCTCATCCAGTTTTTAGCACGATCCCCGCCCCCCCCCCTTATATAGTTGGGCATTCTATTTTTTATTTAAAATTCAAAAGATAGTAAAAGAAAAAAATTCAGAAAAAGAAGAAAACATGGCAAAAAAGGATTAAAACTTGCGTATTTAAAGATAAAATGAGTGCTTCAATTAGTTTTTAAAAAATGCTAATGCATATGCTGATTTTAAGTCAATAGATAATTTTTGAGTATTTTACTTTAAATGTAATAAATATTGGATAGATTTTACTACAGTTAATATATGTGTTTATATATATATATATATACTTCTTATATTTATATATATTGTTAATATATATATATGTTTAAATATATAGAGGATATATAGGGGAGAGTGGGGTTAAGTGGGACAATGGAGGGGAATGGGGCAGTAGGTTTTTTTTTTTTTTTTTTTTTTTTTTGCTTGCATCATTCTAAATATTTCATCAATTACACACAAGATGAAGCTATGGTACCCCAATCTTCAGTTCAAAAATTGACAGTTGTTCTATATAAGTTTGCATTTGTATGAAGAAAAAGATTATTTCAAGAATCAAAAGTAAATTTGATTCATATACTTTTTATGTTTAATATAAATTGTGTAAATAATTTTTTTTTATAAAATTAAAAAGTTTTATAATAATTAATCTTATATTTTTATTTAACAATAATATTAATTGCAATGTCAAGGGATTTTTGATAATTTTTACTTTTTTATGAGCTTTGATAGTGTTTTGTCAATTTTCATATCTCTGAAAATATGTTAAAATTAGCAAATTTGTTATTTGTATCTAACCATTGGCAGAAATTTGAAAAACAATTATTATTCTTATAAAATATTACTGTACAACTAGGCAGAAATACACCAGTCATATTTCCACTTATTCTGAAAAAGGACTTTAAATAGAAAAAAAGGAAAGATAAGGGATATCCCACGACTTCTTCATTTTACTAAAACACATTAATTAAAGACCTCTGAATTAGATGAAAATTATATGATTCATCTTGTACCCATCAGAAATAAATTCTTTTTCAAATAATTGTAATTCAAAAAATTATTTTTAAAAATAAGATATAATAGTCATATTTTAAAGACGCCTTTTTTTTTTCTTTTTTTTTTTTTTTTAAGAAAAATGATTTTGAAAATATATAGCATGAAAGTGCAATAAACAGCATTATATATTTCACGTCTGCCTCACACAGAAAAAAAGTATCTTTGATAAATAATTTAGAATAGCTGAATTATTTCTCAGAAATTTTCGATATACTGCATGAATAAAACTGATTGGAAAATATAATTGCTGCTTAAATGATTAAAGAGCTTTCACTATTTAATTTTTAATACAGTATTTAACTATTATATTATTTACACTATTTAATTTTTTATACAATATGTAAATGTTATATTATTTACAATATTTATTTTTTAATATTTACAATATGTAATATTAATATTATACAATAATCCATAAGAAAAATACCGAATAATAAAGAAATTAAGTCAATGTTTACATTAATAATTCGTCTAATAAAATCCCAAAACACTTTTAGAAAGAGATTTAAGCAGTATAACTGATGGATGTTTTCCAGTTACTAATTCGTTTGTTAAAAATACGATTAGTAAATTAATATAATTTAACAGGATACGTGCATAAAAGATAAAAAGGATAAATGTGCAATGTTCTTAAAAATTGGGAACAGTAAAAATATTGTAATCGGATGTATTGTAAGATATATATAACAAGAAATAACATTCATCTAATATTTTTGTGTAATATTACATTCAATATGAAAAAAAAAATACTTTGTTTACTAACATTGGCAAATTTGGCGACAAATATAAACAAAACACTATCAAATTTCCACAAACAGTAAAATATACATTCAAAACTCATTAACACTGCAATTAATCACATTGTTAAACAAAATGTAAGATTAATAATTAAAAAAACTTTAAAATTTTATGAATGTTTACTTACTACTTAGAACATTTGTACCTTACTCTCGACTAAAATGAACGGCGTTTGCTATTTGTAATATCCGAACGATCCTTTTTTGTGTGTGTGCGGGTGTGTGACATCATAAATTCAATTAAAATATTTCTTAATTTGAACTCCTTATCCCTTATAAAAAGCCATTTTTTACGTCTAATTTCTTAAATGCTTTATTTATTTTCAATACAAACGAGCGTGCATATACACTAACAGTCGCCATCTTAATTTCGACCGACATTTTGAGGAGTGACGTAGACAATCTGCTTCTACGCTATTGGTCAGATTACGTGCAGCACAGAGCTAAGCGCAACTTTTTCTACTTCGAGTGGAAAGAGTTGCACGAAATGTTTCACGTACTAAGTCTCAATCACACGCCACTTTCCGAGAAATTGTTGCAGTTAATGCTGCATGATGAGTTTAAAGTTTCACTTAGACAGTGTGTGTGATCGCGCTTTTAGAGATTGTGTTTCTCAAAATTCCCTTACACTTAAGGGGACTTACTCGAAGAGAAGCTACGTTGTCGATTCCCATGTTAGTCTATGGGAGAAAATAGATCGCTGTTCTTTCATTCAAATATCAAAATTTCAGAATTTTCTTTTTTTCAGCATATAAATTCGAAAGCTCTTCACAACATTATAATCTTAAAATATTTTTAAAACAGTTTTAAGTATTTTTAAATTCATGTTAAAGTTTCAAAAAACCCCAAAAAGTGAGATGTGTTGTCTTTATTCGTTTATAACTTTAGATTGAAGAAAGATATACAAATTTAGAGCTTATGCATACAAAATTTGATTTGTTTTCTTTTACGTAATTAAGCAACTTTTCAATTTTATTCTAATTAAAACGTTGTAATTCTTAAATTAAAATTAGTTACATCAAAAATCCTTTACAAAACTGTCAAGCTGTCAGCATTATCAAATATATTAGTTTAGCTCCCGATGTAAGAGGATTCGCACCGGGGGGGTGTAGGGTTGCTAAAAGTAGAAAGACGCCAGATTTTTGCAAAAGAATTCATTCTTGGCATATACAAATATGAAAAACAAAATATTGATTTAAAAAAAAAAAAATCTTTTTTTAAAAACAGGGTTGGAAAACAATCATGATTTAAAAAAAAAAAAAAATAAAAAAATCGGATTTGTTTGATTTAAATCAGATTTTTTTTATTTAAATCGGATTTATTTGATTTTTTTAGAATCCTATATTTAATTACTGTGTTTTTATGTTTTTACAACACATGAAGCAGTTTTTTATAATAAATAACTAAAAAAGAATAAATAATATTTATAATTTATAAAAATAATATAAGAAATAATTATATAGTTAAGAAAACATTATATTCTAGTTACTGATTGGTACTAAAAATTAAACATCTAGTCTTTAATCTAAACCCATTCTATTATTTTGTAATTGAATTGTGCATACTAAATAACAAATAAGAAATAAATTTAAATATGTTGTAAATGAATAGAAACTGGCAAAATTTAAAAAACAAATTAAATACAGTAGACTCCCTCAAATCCGCTGCCCTAATATCCACAATTCTCTAAAATCCGCACATAATTTACAGATGTAAACAATGAAGCTCTTAGGTCAGGTATAGGGACAAAATTTGACTTTTTTATTTTTATATCGATTCTATGTATATTTTAATCTGTAACTTTCACTAATATTGCTAAATTCATGCTTTTTCATAACGGAAGAATAAATTTATTTCTGAAAAAAATTCAAGGTATTGCTAATATCAGTGGTGATCACAATCTTTTTGCAAAATGCATTTATACATTCATCAACCTTTTTTTTATTGTTGAGTTTGGTTAAACCTGAAATAAAACTTCTATATTTTATGATATTGATGTGAATTAGTTGTGCACCTTTATGGGGCAAGTTTGTTGAATAATTTAGGAAAAAATGCATCTCATCTTTATAATAAATATTTATTTATACATTATTGATTATTTACTTCATCTTTGTTGCTTTCAATATTTTAATCATTTTTAATTATCTAAATTTTTATTATTATAGTTTATTAACTTACATAATTGTTTTAATGTTTTACTATATTGTAAGCATTCATTAACTTCAGTTGCATTGTTAATTACAATCAAATTACTGTTTAAAAATGTAAACAAACCCATAACCAGAAATCCACAAAATTCTAAAATCCACACAACCTCTGGTCCCAAGCTGTGCAGATTTGAGGAAATCTATTGTATTCATTTAATGCAAGCTATTTTATTAAGGGATAAAAATCACAATTAATTCTATATTTCTTAAGCAAATAGGAAAAAATCAGGGATTTAATTGTTTGAACAAAAACACTAATTTAGAAGCTTTGTCTACTCCTAATTTATTATGAAGGCTTGAATGAACTACTCCAAAAGAAGAAAATTGTCTTTTTACTCCAGTAGATGAAGCCACGGTTGTTGTTATTTGGTAAATAAATTCAATTTCAATTTCGCTGATTCTCTCTTTACCTCCCATTACATAAAAGGATTTCCGCCAATCATAATATCAGAAACTTTTTTCTCAAGCAATGGTAATTTTTGGAATGGGCCGTTTTTTGCTTGAAAATGTGCTACAGTGGTGAGAAGATTTAGACAATCTTCTTTAATGAATGCCAAATCTTCATTATTTTCCTTACATTAAGTTTCATTTCATTTTGATTTAAAAGAAAGAACCTTAATAAAACTCCAGCAAAATGACAGCCATTAATAGTTTGTTCATATCTTGCTTTAAATTTTGTAATTCTATCGTTATCTAATACATTTTCTAACTTTTTACCCAAATTTTCCTTTGATATGTGCATTCATGTGAAATTACAAAAAATTGATTTAAATCAAATGATTTTTTTAAAAAAATCAGTTGATTTAAATCATGCCAACCCTGAATAAAAATCTTCAAATTTATTCATGGGAACGTTCAAATATTACGCAAGCATATTTTTAGACATTTTGTATACCTCGCTTCCTCTTCTAAGGAAAAATAAGCAAATGCTACCCCCCCCCCCCCTTGCTTGCGTAATGTTTTATGACGTTTTAACATTAACACTGTTTGTCAATAAAAAAAAAAAAAAAAATACCATAGGCGATAAATTACATTATTAATCCAGCAAATTTTCATAAATAAACATATAAGGGTTGTGTTATCGAAGGAAAGCAATATCGGTTTGACATAAATATATGATATGAACTCTAAAATATTCAGATTTATTTAAAAGACTTTTTAAAAAATCAAATTAAAGATGTTAATTTTATTTAAAAACGGTATTGAATGATTTTATGTTTTTAAATGAAAATATGTCCAAACAAGTCTACTGTTTCTGGGAAGAGGCGATTACCTTCAGCAATATGCACACTTTGGCCTTTTTTCAGCAAACGAATCTTGAATTCATATGATTATATATATTTTTAAACAAAATTTATTTAATAGAACTAAGAAGCCTCCTTTTAATAATTGTTGATTTAATTTCGGATATTTAGATGTATTAACTTTTCAACACTGACCAAAATTTCCTCAGAAAATATAAATAATATTACCCTCCCCTTGCACCCATTTATTTATATTTTTTTTCTATTGCAGATAGAAGAAAGTATTGTAATCAATTTTTTTTTTTTGTTTTTCTACGGATTTACACGTTTTTGGGGTCAGATATTCCAAAAGACATGCTTATACAAAATGTGTATCTGTCCGTGCGTCGCTATAATACTATCATAAAGTGTGAAGTTATGCATAGAATCAAACCAAATATTTTGTGCATGTTTTTGGCTATGGCAAACAAGTTCTCCTTCAATTTAGTAATATTTCGCCGGAATTGGGTGTTACGATAGCGATGTCTGTGCCATTTTTAGCTCACAGGCTATCATAGCTTGAGAGCTTATGTGCCCGCCCGTTCTGTATGTACGTGCGTAACGCGATAACCCATGATAAAAATATCCGATCCACATGAAATTTTGTATATAGGTACATCCTGACAAGGTGCTTCCCTGATTAGTTTTTGGAGTTCTTTCGATATGTATAAGAGAACGGGGGGCTCATGCCCCTCCCCTTAATAGATATAAATGGATTTTTCATGCTAAATTAAGTTTTCGTTCAAAATTTAGATATAGGATCATTCTGATGAGGCGATTCCGTGACTGATATTAGGGGTTCATTGAATAAGTATAAAAAGGACGAACGGGGGTTCTAATGCCCCTCCCCTTAATTTATATAAATGGGTTTTTCAAGTAGAATTGTCAGATTTCGTTCAAATCTCTGAATAGTTTTGGAAGTTTAATGGTTAAGTATAAAAGAGGGGGATAACTCCCCTTAAATTATATAAATGCTAAATGGATTTTTATTAAGAATTATCCGATTTGCTCTGAATTTTGGATATAGATTTTTTTATATGATAAAGCATGTCCTTGATAGTTTAGGAGGTTCAATGATTAAGTATAAAAAAAGGGAAATGGAAGAGCTGTTTGCCCTTCTTATTATTTTTTTTTTTTCGAACGGAATTAACCCTTGAAAATATAAGGCTGTAATGTACAATTAGTATGTGTAGCCTGTGAGCTCAATGCCATCAGTTTAACTAGACAATATTCTTTTTATTATTATTGTACCATCGAAAAAAAGCATGAAACTATGCATAGAATTGAGCTAAAATTTTCCCTGCGTGTTTATGGCTATAGCCAGCAGATCCTTCTTTAATTTAAAAATAATCCTCAGGAAAGGGGCGCTGCGATAGCGATTTTTGAGTAATTTTCCCGATTTTTTGTAGTATTTTTTTATTTTTTTATTTTTATTTATTTATTTATTTATTTATTTTTTTTTTTTTTTTGTCTATTGGTGACTCGTGCAGCGACGGAAACTTGCATTCTACTAAGCCGGCTATTCACAAATAGTTGAAGGCAGGGGTGCAGATTATGTCCGATCCGGCGATCTAGGATCGGGGGAAACTTTAGCCATCTGGGGAAATTTTGCAGAAAAACACAGAATTTTAATAAAGAATTACATATTTCTCTGATCATGATTCTCTCTTTTTATCCTGACAAATAATTAGATCTATCTGCTTAGCGACTTTCACAAAATCAATCTAGGAATAATACGTATTGTGTATATACTTGTGTATAAGTTGAGAAATTTTTAGAAAAAAAAAGTCTATATCTAAACGGATGTAGAATTCTAAAACATAAAATTTTGGGGAAATTTTCATAAGGATTGAGGGAAATGTGGAGAGTAAAAACATTTTCTGCACCCCTGGTTGAAGGCAACAGCAGAGTTTTTTATAAGTTCTTTTTAAGAGGCGCTGAAAAAGATCTAAAGAAGGACGCCATGATTACATAAAACATAATGTTTTTTTTTTTTTTTTTAATTTAACAGAGGTGTTGATAAAGTCTGACCAAGGGCGCCATGTTTCCCAAAACACGATATTAGTTTTTTGAAAGTTATTTTTACAAGAGGCGCTAAAAAAAATCTGACTAAAGGCGCCACGATTCCATAAACTCGAATTTTTTTCTAAAGTTATTTTTTAAAAAGCCGCTTAAAAAAAATCTGAACAAGGGCGCCATTATCACAAAAACACGATATTAGTTTTATATAGTTATTTTTACAAACACGCTAAAAGAAAATCTGAACATGGGCGCTTCTGGCAATGGGACCAATACCAATTACAATGAAAATCTCTTCTTTTAAATTGGCATTCCAGTTCTTTTCTCCGTCGTTTGTATTTCCACTAAAAGTAGAATAAATATAAAACTACAACCTATGCACTAAATGTTTGACAGAAGATATGCTAAATACGTCATTACTTTTAATTTGCCAAATGAAAATATTTGAAATTTTATGCCTTTGAGAACGCACAACTTAAAATACTTAAAAAAAAAAAAAAAAAAGATGACGAGGGGCGTACCGGGCATTTGCCTTGCTGCCCGGTGGGCCAGTACGACCCTGGTGAAAAGCGTAATTAGCCAAAATAAATAAAGTACATGTTTTCTAGTTCATGTGTCCCAGGCTATTTTTTCCCTCTCCTGCGCTGTCGCTTCCGGTAATTCGGTTCATATCGTCAAGTTTGACATAGTTTACTGAACGATTTTATGCTTTTATTGAAAAGTGGAAAAAAAAAACTTTTCGATTATGTAGTTTCTGAATAAGAAAAAGCATTATTAATAATTCTGTAAAAATGATATACGTAATAAAATGACATGCATTATAATATTCTACTAATTTAAAGAAGTGCTATTTTTACGCTACATATATACAATATAACGAACTTTTCAGTTTGTTGGTTTTGAATGCATTTCGAAATCTAATGATAAATATGTGAAAAATGGTAAAAGAAGAATATTACAAATATAGCTTTTTTGTAACCACTCTGAGAAGGTAAATGATAAATGTTAATGATTATACTAATTATAGTGTATGGATTTCTTGATATTTTTTTCTTTCCAATTTCAGTTATTTTCTGATGCTAGTTTGAATTCCTAATGCAATTTACATTCGTTATACAATTTTCTGAATAGGTAATTTTTTTAAACTCTATTAATAATTAATTGTGTAAAAGCAGTAAAAAATAAAATTATTTATTATAATATTATAATAGTTTACAATTTTAATAATTAAGATTTTAAAACTACACAAGTACAACATACTGGAGTTTTTACATAAATTTTGCTACTAGAAAACAAATTTTGAAAAAAAAAAAAAAAAAAAAAAATCGATGAACAATTTATACAATTTTTAGATAATTAATTAGACGATCTGTCCTTTTTTAACTCTTCAGGAACTTCATTTTTGCTATCGTTATTTGTTTGGCCTGTTTTTTTCCCTCTTCTTTTCCTATGCATTTAAAATGCCTTCAGGAATCAATATTTTGGTTTTGTGAGAACTGGTGAAATGGGAGATAACGTGCCAAAACTGTCATCCATGTACCAGTCAGCTGACTGTTTGATCACCCCGCTAAAAAGAGGGGAGATTTCCCAAAGTCATAAATTATATCCGCCCACAAAGAGTTACCCAATTTGAGATGCAGGTGGCGCTTGCTACAATTTTAACTTGTACCCCTGTAAATAAGTCGCCTTAAGGGATGTATCACTGTCAGATGAAAAGAATATTCAGTTGTAAAAACATTATCAGAATTAATGGCAATGGAATATTTCCACCTAAATTACAATATCTATTTTTGTTTCAATTATTTTACAATATTAATAATTATTGTGAGATATTGTGCACTTACCATTCCCCCTCCTCTTATTAAGATTTAAGTCATAATAAATCAATTTGTTTGAGATTTATATTAGTATTTATTCAAGGTAGTCATATTTGTGTGAATTTTATTCATTACTTTCAACTAGATTGAAAAATTTATACTTTGGCAGTTTGAATTTTATAGTTCTGGTTCAGATGAGTGAATGTTTATTTTTCCACTATGGAGTACCTTTATTACTTATCATTTATTCAATTAGTCATGTATCACATCACATTGGTTACTATCCACTATACGAGGCTTAAAGGGGTTGTTCTTCCTTATTTTACATAAAAAGTTTTGAATATCTTTAAAAGTAATCTTCTCTAATATTTTTTTTATATATATTTTAATGTATCTCGTGTAACCTCTTCTCTGGTTGCTAATAGTTAAAAAAGTTATCAAAGAGGCCAATATTTTTATTGAATCAGTGTGTGAATGTGAATCTAAATTTTGAGTCGTACAATGTAAAATTATATTTTAAGATTTAAGCATTTTTCTTTCTTTTTATATCTGTGCGGATTACAAGTGCTCAATTAAATTGTTTGACTGCAAATGAATTTAATTTCTGCATTTGGGCTATTTTAAAATTCATAAAAACTCAACTAAATAAGATACAGTTTTCAAACAAATTGTATCTGAAAATACCCCTTTTCTCTGTTCAATGATGTAAAGTTCTTCAATGTTTAATAATTAATAGTTTTGTGATAAAAATAAAGCTGATTACCTAGATTGTTGCCACTAACGATTTTCAAGATCACTCACAGGCATGTTTTTATTTTTTAATATATATACTAATTTTTAGCAGCTATATTTGAATGTGACTCATTCTTTACTCCTTTAGTTTGCATCTAGTGCCATAAAGATTAAAAATAAGCCACAGAAAAATGAAATACTTACAGATGAAGCAATGTTGAAACGATATGCAAATGAGATCAAGAAACTTTCTCAAGAATTAAAAGTAAAATTTTAGTTAATAGTGTTTTTTTTATGTAAGTGTAATTTATAATTTGATTTGAAGAATATTTTTTTAGTAACTGTTTAATTCTTTTTCCAATTGTAGACTATTAAAGAACAAGGTGAACTTGAACTAGAAGAAAAAACTAGACAAAATGAAAACCTTAAAAAGCAAATTGAAAAACTGAAAGCAAATTTTGTCGGCCAGTCACCACAGAATGTATGTGTATTTTCATATTTTTTCACTATTTCCCCAATTTTCTTTTAAAAGATCATTGTGCATAGACAATGTAAACATATCAGTTTTTGTATTTGTCAGAATTTTGAGACACACTGACTGTCCATCAGAAATCCATGAACAGTTGCCCTGCTAGAGTATCCTCCCTCCATTCTAAAAAGAAAATCACACATACACAAAAAAGTTAAATGATATAATTAGAAAGTTTACAAAATTTAATAATTGTTCTTCTGAATGGTATTCATTCAAACAATATTAACTCTTAAGAGAACTGTTAATAACTGGTATTTTAAAACTATTGCTTTTGCAGCATCATTAACTATTATATTATTAAAAGTGTCCAGAACATATACATTTGGCAAAAAGAAATTAAAAATCTTATTATCAATATTTTAATTTGTTCTTTTTGCATCTACCAGATAAAAGAATGACACTACAATTTGTAACATTTGAATTATCACAAAGCATGAGAATTTAGCATCTAAGAAGACAATCTGGATCGTACAGCTATGTGTTTTATTTAAGGTTTTAGCTTATCTTCACAACAATAATTTCTGTGTCTTTCCTCCTCCCCCTTAAAAAAAATTCTATTTTTATCAAATATTAATGTTTGTCTTTTATAGCTTCATAGATCGGGTTTATTTTTGTTTTTGTCTTGTTTAAAAGTTGAATAACAGACATTTGAATATTAATAATTTAAATAATAGAATTAATTATTGGAGGTAGTGAAAAAAGGAGAGTCTTGGTTCAGACAGTCGCACTGTGGCATGATGCTGCTGAGGCCCACACCTCGCCCTTCTGTAAAGCATTCAGTCCCTCTGCTGCCAACAACACTGTCTCCTACCAAGAAAAATTATGTTTTTAGACTTAATTTTATGCTGTAACATGAGGGGTGAACGTTAGTTTGACCAGATTAACATACTATAAGATGAAAATTAAATTTATATTTGAACTTTTATAAATTATTTAAAAATAAATTTTCAAGCTTTTTTTTTTCTTTCAACCCTTTTATGGTTTTTAAATTTTTGCTATATTCATATACAATTTCAAGTTTTCAAATGAATTATTTAATTTTACCACATTTTAAATGTAGATTTTTTAGTAAAATAACTAATTTTAGCTTGCACATACTAATTTTTACACAAACCTAACTGATAACAGTCAAGCCTCGTTAACATAAACAATCTTAACATGATTTGTTTTTACAGTCCCCTATAAAAACAAATACAAAGAATTGATACTAATAACTAGAGATGTAAATTTTCCGGAAAAATATAAGTGACCGGAAAAAAAACTTTTTTTTTTTCGGGGGGAAAAAAAAAAAGGAAAATTGATTTTTCATGACTGTTTCTCCCAAATAAATTATATTTTCTTAGAGAATATTAAATAATTAACATTTTTTCCCCTTTATTTGTATTAAATGAAAATTATTTTCACTTTATATTACAAAATAAAAAGAAAGTAGCAAAGCCTGCTTTTAAAAGTTTAGTTTTTTTTCCACATCCTAAGAATTTTTAAAACATTATTGTTTGTTATATCACATCTCTGTTGAAATGATTTTTCAGTTGCATGTTTAACTACCAATTGACCTAATGTAAGAACCAGAGCCAATATGTCTGCAGTTTGGAATGAAATAAATTATGCATTCCATTTACATAAGTACAGTTTTTAAGTAAATAATACTAGTTTAAAGAAATTGTTGCAGTTTTGTCATTATTATCAATATCAGTATTCAAAAAATTCCATTGTTTGTTTTAAAAAATGCATATTTTTTCATTATTACACTTTTTTCTTACAATTATAATTTTATTTCCTTTAAAAGAAATGTTTAGTTTTGGTATAGCTTTCCAATCTCAACTCTAAGTTTTGATTTAGTTTTATAATCTAAATTCAAACAAAACTAAGTTTTAGTTTGGCTCACTCATGTCTACAACTAAAAAATAGCATAGGATTTATTGACTGCTAGATTTTTAGTTACTGAAACAAAATATATATATATGTATATTTAATTTAATTAAATGTAATTTTTTTTCTTTTTTATCCTGAAATCTGGTATTCTATTCTTGAGTAAGAAACCATATTCAATAATGTTTTCATATGGTAATTTCATATTTCTAAGAATGGAACCCAAAAGTTATGAAAACAGAACACTACAAATAGATAATGCTTGCTATTTGAGGAATTAACAAAAGCAGTTACATACAGAGATAAACTTCTAGTGTGCTTTAAAAAAACTACAAAAATTCAAAGTTTAATCAAGAGGGAATGTATAATTTGGAACATAGTTACTTGTAATAAAATATGTTTTTTTTTTCATCGCAGTTGTACTTTTCTAATGCAAACTGCCCATGTTTTTGCAACATTACTGTACATTATGGAGATAAAATGGAGGTCAATTTTAGATTCAATACCTTGAAAAAACATTCAATTAATCAGCTATAACGAAATCTTGAAAAATGCAGCATAGTAGTGCCACCTATAGGGCAATTTACACCAAAAACTTAACAACATTAATAAATATAAGGAACTGTCTGAATCTGTTGTTTGATAAAAAATCGTCCTTTAGTCCTTGAGATATAGCTATTGCGATAATCATGAATAATGCAGCATAGCAGCGTCATCTGTTGAGCGATTTACACCAAAAAGTAATTTGCACAAAGTTATATCAAAGATTAACTTAATCTGAAGTTTTATGAAATACATACATTAATTCTTGAGATAGAACTATTGTGGAAATTATGAATAATGCAGCATAGCAGCACCATCAGTTGGGCGATATACACTAATAACTAAACATCTCGAGTTTATATCAAGGTGTAACTGAATTTAAAGATATTTTCCAAAAACCATCAAATCATGTTCAGGACCTTCTAAAACATTTAAATACACCAAAAACTGGAAGTCAAATTTTTCACGAATTCAATACTTCTTGAAAAGATAGAGAAAAGTAATAAATGCATGCTTCAAATGTTACGTTAAAGTTTTAATTTTACCATTTCTATTAATTGGCATATTATTGAAATAATTTTGCACATGAATTAATTTTTAAAAAGAGAAGTTGCATTTAATTATACATCTAGATTTTTTTCATGTAATCCTGTTTTTGTGAAATTGTGAATTTCTTATATATATACTTATACAAAATATATTCAGAATTTGTGAATAAGAAATTATTACTATTTTTTGAGTCCTATTTAGACATTTTTAATAAGGTTATTTATGCATATATACAACTTGATAAGATTCAGCTGCTATATATTTTTTTTTCTTCAATCACTGCATTTGCGAAAGATTCAATTTGTAGATTAAACTTTTTTCTGAAATGTCTATTTTCAAGAGAAATTTTGCCAAGGGTCTTGTGTTTCAAACAAGAAAAAAATGTGAAGGATCCTTTCAAGTCTTCTCAAACAGATTTCTGCTCAGAGATCAGATTACCCACATTAAAGTTTTCATGTGCGACACTCAACATAAAAAATAAATAAAATAAAAAGTATGG
Source organism: Maratus speculifer (assembly GCA_964019185.1). Taxonomy (NCBI): domain Eukaryota; kingdom Metazoa; phylum Arthropoda; class Arachnida; order Araneae; family Salticidae; genus Maratus; species Maratus speculifer. The sequence goes on from OZ025303.1 coordinate 180,973,623, forward strand.
GAATGTAGCTATTACAAAATTTTCACTATATTACTTCATAAATGAAATTTCAATTTTTCCAGTTCGGAAAAATTGAAAAATAAGCCTTCGGGGGAAAAAAACTGAAAAAAACGGGGGTTTTCCCAATTTTTCCAAGTTTTTTCTGAGCATTCCCATCTCTACTAATAACATGAATTACTGTTAACATGAACAAAATTTTGATTCTCCTTGAGGTTCATGTTAACGAAGTTCGACTGCAGTTTGAACTTTTTTCAAAACTTATAAAGAAAAATGGCTCAAAGTATCAAAATTTTTACATTATTACAAGTATCCTGAATATTTATTTATTATTAATTACCTAATTTTATTAGCAGATTTATTAACTATACTTATGCTTAACACTTTATATTTCATATATTTAGATACATTTTACAGGGGTGATTCTCGTCCGAAAATTCCGAAATTTCCGAAAATTTAAGACATCTTCTTCCGAAAATTTGAAATTGGGTTATCAGTTCCGCATAGTTGCCAACTTGTACGGTTTTGCACGCGGAAAAAACAATTGCGTAGAAATGCAAATTTCGTGATAGGATCGCCGAAAAAGCATACATATTGTCAATATTTCGTGGAAAAAACGACGATTTCGTCAACGTTTTTTGAACGAACTTTGTCAAAAGATCGATGAAAAACACGAATTTCCCATGCGGATCGCGAAAAAAATGGCAATTTCACCAAATATCGCAGACAAAACGCTGATTTCTTCTGAAGACGGCGGGAAAACGCAGATTTCGTCTAAAGGTTGCGGATATAACGCCGATTTTGTTAAAAGATCGCGGGGAAAAACGCCGTTTTCGATAAAAGATCGCTTAAAAATATTTTGTCAAAAGAATATTTGAAAAAATACGCCCATTTCATCAAAAGATCTTGGAAAAAACGCCGATGTCGTCAAAAGATCGAGGGAATAAAATGCCGTTTTCGAGAAAAAATCGCGTTAAAAAGCAAATTTTGCCTAAAGATCGTCGAAAAAACGCCGATTTCGTTTTTAAAAAAAACATGGGAAAACGCCGATTTTGGCAAAAGATCGCAATACATCGCCGATTTCGCTAAAATATTGCTGATTTCGTCTGAAGATAGCGGGAAAACGCCGATTTTGTCCGAAGATCGCTAAAGGGGGGAGGGACTCATGACCCCCCCCCCCCCCCCCCCCCGCCGATTTCCGAAAATGCGATGCGAATTTCCGAAAAAAAAATTTCATTCAGAATCACCCCTGACATTTTAAGAATTTACTGTTCAATAAGTAAATATTAGCTTTATTTTTGTTGGAAAGCAGGAACGGTGATAGATCAAGTTATGAATATTCCCCAGTTTATCTTCTTACAACGAAATATAATAATGAAAAGGTCCTACCTTGTTTTTCAGCACAAAAAACAAAATGAAGCGACTGCGATTATTGATGTTGAGGACAGATGAAGAAATAATCTGATGGAGAATCCCTTTGATATTAAAATACAGACTTTATTCGATAATTTTTGATTAATATGATAACTGAAACAACAACAAAAAAAACATTAGTCAAATGAGTACACATTAGTTTCGTTTGATATTAAGGCAGATCCTCCACAGAAGACTGATATTTGGAAGCTACATTTGCTTTCCTTTTTAAACAAAGGGTTGACGAGAGGGAAGTCATATAACTTTCCCTTCGAGGATCTGTGGTAAAACTAAAGGGTCTGTAAAAGTGTCTGGAAAATTCTTGATTTGGAACACAAAGCTGAAATGCTGTGTTTGCATTTTTATTCCTTTTTTACAGAGATTTTAATGTTTCATTGTTCTATGCTGCCATCTGGTGTTAGAGTTCAGAATGATAGTCTCTTGCTTAAATGTTCTTTTACAGTCGTAGTGATCAGCTGTGGTGCTGCCATCTAGCGAAACAATTATGAAGGCAAGGTTAAAGCATATCTCACAATGCATGCCTCACAATGAATAGTTCGTGAATTTGCTGAGAAACTGTTTATACACTGTCCTACATTCCTACATTTTTTAACATAATCCACATTTTTGTAACACTAGTTCATACATAATAATTTTCATTATTAAATAGTATCTATTCATTTTTAAGAATTTCCAGCTCAATATATTTTTATGCTAGTTCACATATGCAAATTTTGTCTGATAAATAGTATGTATTCACTTTCAAATTGCTTTCACTTGAATCATTTGAATATTTTTAACAGAAATTTTTTATAATCACAGAACAGATTGTATTTGAATATTTTTAACACCATTTTTCTGAGATTTTTTACATTTTCTGTTTATACTTCCTCAGAAGCATATATTCTAACTGCTTCAAACATTTGACATACTAAAACTTGTTTGACTTATTTTGCTCATATTATTAATCAAATTATCATATATTTCACCCTACTCTTTTGAGATTTCTGAATTATCAACCACCAAGTTGTTTAAAATATAAATACTATCTTTAATATATTGACACATAGTATACATGATTAGTCTTATTCTGTACGTATTATTAATCAAACTATCGCGTGTTTCATCTTACACTTTAAAGATTTCTAACCTATAGCAATACTTATCTACATCAAACTCTATTATTACACCTATATATTTTAAAAATACATTATTTTACCAACAGTTTTTATCCATTTATTAGAAAATTATTAAATCACAAGATCACGCATCAATGGGTTTCAAATATGAATACTATCTTTATAGTTTTTAAATGATACAGAGTATACACGAACACAAACTTTTATTTTTTCTAAACATTTCATATTTCAAACCAATTTATTTGAAATTTTCACCACATAAGAACAAATATTAGACTACATTTTTTCCCCATTAATATTGCTAGTATCTTTTTGACATTGCCTTTTAAAAATAGCAAATATCAACTTTTGAGCTAATTTTCCAAGAACTACAACTGAAATCTGAAATTATGTCAACTCCTTATAAAAAGTCCTGTTTTCAAACAATTTCTTGAAATTCAACAAAGAATTGGTCATTACCGCAATACTCCTCAAACTCAAATTTTGCTAGTATATATAAATCAGAAAATTATTAAATCACTGAACGACTTATGCTTCAGTTTTTCACCTCTCTTGCTTTATTCTAATAAATGTCAAATCTATTCCTTAAAAATATTGCTATACTATGAAACAGAATTTAGTTGTATAAATGTGCCTTTTGATCAATAAAGAAATTATTCTCACTAACTAGTAACTGTCTGCCTAGTCAAACTACCAGCCAGTGTCTACTAAGCTAAACTCCTTATTTTTATCTTTATGTTAAATACTTTTGAAGCAATTAAAAACTTTATTTTTATTATTTCATATTATATACCAAATAATTGGTATCAGCTTTGTAAATTAGTTATTTTTAAGGGAATGTAAGTTCAATTGAAATTCTGCTTCAGTTTTTCATATTCATTTTTGAAAATAATAAATCTCAGAAAAAAAAAAAAAAAAAAAAAAAAAAGTAAAAATATCAAGTATTAGTTTATTTAAAGAGTTATTTGCATCTGGAATTGAATTTCAAGTTGGCATTTTATATCAGCAATATTGAAATAGATTGGGATTCATTAAATTGCAGTTCAGTTTTTTCATTCTACATAACAATGACAAACAAATCAAACCAGTCAAATTCAGGCAAACTCAGTTAATCTAAATTAATACATTTTGAGCAATTTTTCTATACTTTGATTTAGAACCTGAATCTCACTATGCCAAAAGTAATTTTCTATGTGCCATAAGTGGGTAGTCAGACATACAGAATAATTCTTTATTTTACTTTCTAGAATTTAGTTAATCCTCGAGCTGCTCGCCGGGAAACTTTGTGTTGTGTTTCAGAAACAAAAAAATTGTTGAACTTCAGAAATGCAGCTGTCAGGTTTCCATCTAATTTTCCATTGTCGAATATATCTGAAGAAGAATGTGAAACTGAATCAGAATTACCAGGTAACTTGTTTGTTATAGTTTAAAACTGTTATATCCTTTTTATTTATTAATAGTTTACAGATAGACATTGTTATCAGAGGAAAACATAACTTAAAAATTAATTTCTATTCATATTGTAATTTGAAGCTCTACAACAACAAAAAAATGTTTTGATTTTGTGTGACAGAAGTTGCATTTGAGTTTCAAAAGAAGTAATGTACAGAAAATGAGGAAAATAATCATTTTGTTACTTTGCACAGTACTCAACTTATTCATGTATTCGTTATACTCATAAGATTGAAAAATGGTCATAGCTTCTTTAATTTCATTGATGTTCTTAAGAAGTTTTTTTAAAAGAACTAAGAATATAAGAAATGCGCTTGCAGTATATCATTAGTGTCTTATTGTTCCTTACTGGAAACATTATAAAACAGTTGTCTGTGAATGCAATTGTGATCTATATCAAAGCATAATTGTTTTAGTTAACTATATAATATAAATGTAAACCTATGTTATTTTATTCTTTGTTTTATAACTATTTGAAGTTTGTGTGTGTCTGTATTTATGCCATGTTCTAAAGAAACCATTGTGTGCAAAAAAAGGTAAAGAGGTGCACTTTTTATAAATTTTGATTATAAACACATTGGTCAAAATTTGTTTGATAGTTAGTTAAAATGCTATATTAGAACTTCATTTAGTATCAACATCTGCCTAATTTTGTCAAATTTTAATTTTCCAAGGAATTGAAAAAAAAAAAAAAAAAAAAAAAAAACTTTCTGTATGTCTTGCTCCATTGATTGAGGTAAAAACCCACAATGAAAGCAAGAATCCTTGCTTTCTTTAACAGGTCGGATGAAAGTTTGCAAAAATACGATCAAGGTAAATCACATAATATTTAAAAGCTAAAGAGTTTGTTTTTCACTAAATTTTTGGATTTGTAGTGTTATCTCAACAACCATGTGACTTTTTGTTTCATTAGAAATGAAAAATGAAAATTTACCTAATTATCACTGCAAAGAAAGTATATTTCTTTACATGTTATCACTATCAGCATGCAACTGGTACGACTGAAACTTAATTGTTGACTACTTTTTAATGTTGAAAAAATGTATTCATATTAAATCAACTTAGGTATGTCCTTGTTCTTGCCTACTTTATATCATAAAATTAATCCACTAAAAATACTCCTATTTTCACATTTAATGTGTGTAATAGTTTTTATTTTCGTGAAATTTTCTGTACATTTAAGACATTTTTATCAAGACTAAATGTTAGAAATAAAATTAATATTCACTTTTTTCTCATATTTAAAAACAAATTTAAAGCAAGACTGTTATTTTACACAGAGAAAACTTTTCCAAATTATTTAGTAAAACATGGGACACCAGCCCAGTTTGCCTTATGGTACCTTATGGTTGCACCATAAGGCAGTTTGAGAGACAACTAGCTATTTATAAACCAAACTTCTAAGATTGTCATCTTTTTCTGATATTAAGGCAATTTTTTTTCCTATAAAAAGATACAATATAAATTGAATTTTCTTTTAGTTTTAAATATAACAAAATGGCAAACTTTCTAAAACACAAAACAAGACATTTGTCTGATTGCTTGAAATTCAGAACTTAACTGGTTTAACCATATTAATATTGCTATAAGAGAATCTGTTAAGCCCATTAGAATTATAAATTCATTGCATGTTTGCACATTTAATTTTAAAGCATCTGTTTTATAAATTAAAATTGTAGAAGTAGTAGTATTAAAATTATGAAGTATTTCTTTTCTTTCATTATACATAAATAGTGCTTTGAAATGAGAATATTTTTCAAATATCAATGATATATCAAATTGTTCTTTATAAAAATGGATTTTTATTTATTTTTTATTTTTCCAGACTTAATGACTTATATGAAACACAGAAACTCAAGAGGAACAAGTAGATTATCCTCTAGTTCATTGTCATCGACTTCTTCATCAAGAAATAACCAGAAGGATATTGGAGTCCAAACAAGTGTAAGCATTTAATACAACTAGCAGGGGAGACCGAGCTTAGCTCGGTCAAAATTAACTTTGTGTTCAACTCGATATAGTATTTTCACTGTATCATTAACTCTGTATTATTACTGTAAAACATCTTTATAATAGTATTATTTAGAAAAACAACCAATAAGAAAACTATGTTTTTATGCGCATGTTTATAAATTTTACTTTATTTTAAAATTTACAACGAAAGGATATCGATCTAAATCACTTTTTTAGCTCGACTCTGATTGGATTAACCATGCATCTCGAATCCTCTTAAGAATGTATAAAAAAATTCTTTAAATTCTGAAAGACAATATTTTTTGCTAGATATAGCCAAATTTGGAGGCATTCTTTCATTTGGCTCCAGATACGTGTTTTGGTTTTCGTAATTTTTATAGTCGATTTTTTGGCCATATGTCGCCAATATTTTGTGAAATATCACCAAGTTATTGGCTTTTGCCATATTCTCGTGACCCTGACCCGTATTACCCAAAATGAGCCACTAATCAAATTTGATCAAGCATGTGACATAGCTCAATCGTCTTCAGGTAATCAAAAACAGTAGAATATAAAATTGAATCAAAATCGTTTAAGCCATTTTCGAGGTAAAATTAGCTTGGCAGCATTCAGCAATGAAGCGAAATGACCCACTAATATAATTTTGTTTAACATGCGACTCAGCCCAATAGTCTTCTCGTGACAAAAAACGTTTTGTTTCAAAATTTAGGTAAAATTGATTGAGTCGTTGTTATATATAATTAGAATGACCCTAGCTCATTAAGACCCAAAATGACCCACTAATAGAATTTTCACGAGCATGTGTCCAAGCCAAATGGTTTTCTCTTGTTCAAAAACGATATAATAAAAAGTATAGTCAAAATGGTGAGTACCATTTTCTATATAAAATTAGCATGACCCATCATGACCAACAAATGACACTTATAATCGAAATCTCTCGAACGTGTGGCCTAGCTCTTTAGTTTTGGCATGCCGAAAAACGTTAGATACAAAATTTAGATAAAATCGATTGAGCCGTTTTTTAGATATAGTTAGTTTGACCCTGACCCCTTATAATCCAAAATGACCCATTGATCGAATTTTCTCAAAAATCTGTCCTAACCCAATGATTTTCTTGTGACCGAAAACGATAAAATAGAAAATGTAATCAAAATTGCGCGAAACGTTGTCTAGATAAAATTAGAATGACCCAAAAGTGGCCCACTAATCGAAATTTCTCGAACATGTGACCTACCCCCAATGATTTTCTCATGCCAAAAATATATTGTATACAAAATTTTGTTAAAATCGACCCACCCATTCTTTAGATATAGCTTGACCTTGACCCATTAAGACCCACAAATGACCCTTAAAATCGAAAGCTCTCGAATATGTGACTTAGTCCATTAGTTTTCTCGTTTCTAAAAATTGTTACATACAGAATTTCGTTAAAATTGATCCTGCCGTTCTTTAATTATACATAGCTTGACCCAGACCCTTTATGATCCAAAATGGCCCATTAATCGAAATTTTTCGAACATGATATAGTTTGACCATGACCCATTATGACCCATCATGACCCTCATAGTCGAAATCTCTCAAACATGTGATTTAGCCCATTAGTTTTCTCATGTCAAAAAACTGTCACATACAAAATTTCGTTATAATCCATCACGCCGTTCTTTAAATATAAATAGCTTGACCCAGACTCTTAATGACCCCAAATGACCCATTAATCGAAATTTTTCGAACATGTAACCTAATCCAATGATTTTATCGTGCCAAAAAAATGTTGCATACAAAATTTTGTTAAAATCGATCCTCCTGTTCTTTAGATATAGGTTGACCATGACCCATTATGACCCATCATGACCTACAAATGACCCTCATAGTCGAAATCTCTCAAACATATGGTTTAGCCTATTAGTTTTCTCATGTCAAAAAACTGTTACATACAAAATTTCGTTATAATCCATCACGCCGTTCTTTAAATATAAATAGCTTGGCCCAGACTCTTAATGACCCAATATGACCCATTGAAATTTTTTCTCGAACATGTAACCTAGCCCAATGTTTTTCTCGTGCCCAAAATATGTTGTATACAAAATTTCGTTAAAATCGACCCACCCATTCTTTAGATATAGCTTGACCTTGACCCATTAAGACCCACAAATGACCCTTAAAATTGAAAGCTCTCGAATATGTGACTTAGTCCATTAGTTTTCTCGTTTCTAAAAATTGTTACATACAGAGTTTCGTTAAAATTGATCCTGCCGTTTTTTAATTATACATAGCTTGACCCAGACCCTTTATGATCCAAAATGACCCATTAATCGAAATTTTTCGAACATGTAACCTAGTCCAATGATTTTATCGTGCCAAAAAAATGTTACATACAAAATTTCATTAAAATCGATCCACCTGTTCTTTGGATATAGTTTGACCATGACCCATTATGACCCATCATGACCCTCATAGTCGAAATCTCTCAAACATGTGATTTAGCCCATTAGTTTTCTCATGTCAAAAAACTGTCACATACAAAATTTCGTTATAATCCATCACGCCGTTCTTTAAATATAAATAGCTTGACCCAGACTCTTAATGACCCCAAATGACCCATTAATCGAAATTTTTCGAACATGTAACCTAGTTCAATGATTTTATCGTGCCAAAGAAATGTTGCATACAAAATTTCGTTAAAATCGATCCACCTGTTCTTTAGATATAGGTTGACCATGACCCATTATGACCCATCATGACCTACAAATGACCCTCATAGTCGAAATCTCTCAAACATATGGTTTAGCCTATTAGTTTTCTCATGTCAAAAAACTGTTACATACAAAATTTCGTTATAATCCATCACGCCGTTCTTTAAATATAAATAGCTTGACCCAGACACTTAATGACCCAATATGACCCATTGAAATTTTTTCTCTTACATGTAACCTAGCCCAATGTTTTTCTCGTGCCCGAAAACCATCGAACGCAATTTTTAGTCAAAATTGCGTGAGAAAATCGCTAGATAAAAATAGCATGACCCACAATGACCCCAAAAATGACCCACTTACCGAATTTTCTCGAACATGTTACCTAACCGAATGGTCTTCTTGTAATCCAAAACGATACAATATAAAATTTGGTCAAAATCGTTAGAGCCGTTTTTTAGATAAAAATGTTTTGACCCATAATGACCCAAAAATGACCCACTAATTGAAAGTTTTCGAACATGTGACCCAGCCCAATAGTTTTCTCGTACAAAAAAACGATTCCGTACAAAATTTCCTTAAAATCGATCCAGCCGTTCTATAGATATAAATAGCTTGATCCTGACCCATTATGACCCAAAATGACCCAATAATCGAATTTTCTTGAACATGTGACCTAGCCCAATGGTCTTCTCGTGCCCGAAAATGGTAAAATCCAAATTTTTACGAAAATCGTTCGAGCCGTTTTTGAGATAAAATTTACCCACACACACACACACACACACACACAATTTTTGCTCGCATAATAGTATAAGATTTGTATGTTATGTAGTTTATTTTTATTGGATAATAAGCCTCTTCTTTTTGTTTTGTGCTATGTTATGTGCTATGTAATTTGCATAATGTAAGTTCTCTATAATCAACAAATCTAAATCCAATATAAATATAAAATAGGGGGGAGAGTAGGAGGGATGGGACACGCTTTACAAAAAATATTTATACTAGGACTTCCCTCAGAGGGATTAGTCTGAGCGATATTGCTGAGAATACACATTTAATAACTTGCGATTTACACATGTGGAAAAAAGCTGCTTTTGGCCAAAAAACGTTGTCTTTACTAAATTTGAATCTGATTAAAAAAAGTACCGTGATTAATTAAAATGTTATAGGCAGAGCTGCCAAGTCTCTGGCATTTTGGATACCGATATTTTAATACAGAAAATGTTTTATTAAATTGGAACATTCTGCGGATTTAAAAAATAACTTTTCCTATAAGAAAATTCTGCTGTGCAATAAGCGGGGGCTTGGCATCTCTGTATAGGAATATTTCGCAATCTACTTTTTAATCTTAAAAAAAGCAACGACCATTTTTAGGTTACAAAACGTATTGCTAATTGTTCCATTTTGTATACAAAGTACTGATTGTAATATTGATACATCTATGGTGATAAATTTTCAATAATTTTTCAAATCCCATTTATTTCATTAAAAATATATATCTTTTATTTATTTAGCTTAAAATAAATGGTTTTTAACTAATTTCATAATACTTTTGAAATATCACTTTTCATTGCCCATTTTTTTAAAGTATTCAGAAAATGGTTATTGTTTTCATACTTAATTCATATTCATACTTAATCCATAACGTACATAATATATGACTCTGTTATTACATAAGTCACCTTTTTACTATCGTAAAAATTATGTTTTTACTGATTTTTATTAACTCAATTGGAAAAATTTTGTACTTTGAGCAATAGATGTCTGCATTTCATTTATTTATTTGTTTTAACAAAATTCTTTGTATTTAGAAGAATTTTTATTTAAATAGGAATTCCAAATGTCGCTGTTAATAAAGAAGAAAGTTACAAAAAAAGTTGCAAAACGAGTAGACGCATACTATGAAATATGGAAAAACGACGAATCCAAAAAAGACGTCGGATGAAATATCATCTTTTAAAGCAAAAAAACGAGATCTGATTATCGAGAACGATTACGAAATGTGCATCACATTAAAAAAAAAAAATACTTCAAATATTGATTTTTTTTCTTTTGTGCAGTTTTGGCTTAGAAAGGTGCGTTATGTTGCAAAAAGATATAAGCGACTATGAAAACACACTTGGTAAACGTTCATGCTCAGTTTTACAAATAAACATGGCACATATATGCCCTATACACACCGAGGTACCTAATTGGTGCCAAAATGGCGTTCAGTTGCCTAACATGCTGGTTATCATATAAATGTTATAATAAATTGTTTGTTCTAAAAATATTATCATTTATTGATTTTTTTTTTTTTTTTTTTAATAACAGAAAATGTTTTGTTTATTCCTTTATTTTTCATTTTGAAGTAAATAAATAACATGTTATTATAGCATGCTATGTGAATCTGGTAATCAAAACGATGCTTTCGCCTAATTTGCATAAAAAATCTCGCCAAACCCGGTGCTTATATCTCTAGTATATTATCTCAAGTATTTTATTTATGTATACTATAATTGTTTTTACATACCACTTACTTCTTCTTGTATATTAAAATGGGTAAGTGGCTCCTTTATGCAGTATAAATTGTATAAATCTTTAAAAAATAGCCCTCGTTGCCCCTTTTTGGATCGAATTTAAAAAAAATCAATGTCTAATTCCAGTATTGCTCCCAGGTATGCATACATATTCCAAATTTCAAAATTGTATGCCAGCAGGAAATGGATGAAAAATGGGAAAAGATGTCACATATGCACCAGGGTACATAATTGACGTCAAAATGGCATTATTTTACCTGAGATGGTTTTATTTATTTATTATTTGTTTTTTCACTCATAAAATGTTTATTTACTTTCATTTCCTTTTTTTAAATTATATAAAATATTTATTTTTATTATTTTATTTACTGTAAGTTCTTTTTGAAAATAGAAAATAATTTTAAAATGTGCATGTAAGCTTTATTTGAAAACGGAGTTTTCGCGAATGGGCTTTGAAAAAAATTGTGCCAAATTTGATGCGCTTGTGGTATCCGTGCCGAAAAATTAGTGACCAGAATTGACTTCCACACACAAACAAAATATAAGTTAAAAGAAAACATGCAATAAAAATAAATATAAAAGGAAAATGATGTCATAAAATAAACTTTTTTTTTAAAAACGTAATTGTTTCTAATTTTCACACGCGAAATATATAAAACATTCTTTTAGCGATCAAAAAATGCTATTAAGAGATTATCACAAAATCTCAAAATCAAAATTTTTATGACTTTTTTTTAATATAAAAAAGTAACAGTTTTATTTTCCTGCATGATTAAATTTTAAAATGTTTTATTGCATTCAATATTTCTGAGTGCGTAAATGATTACTATTTATTCCATGTACTGATTCGGTTATCTACGAAAATATCCAGCCGCTGAAAATCACGCACACCAAATTTCTGTGACGTATGCAAATAAATTGTGCTTTTTTATCAGTTTTTCTAATATAACTTTTAAACTTTTTAGAATTAATTTTCATAAGTAGGTGCATTCACCAGATTACCTTCATAGGTACCTTCTGGTACAAACAGAATCAAAATCCGACAAGTGCTTTTTGAGATTTGCTTGACGAAAGAATTTTTTTACTTTTAATATCGTTACATACTCTGAGTATAAGACTTCGCTACGCTCAGACAATTAATTATGTTTCACTAGTACAAAATGGAAATTTTCAGAATAACATCTTGAAACATTATAACATACTTAAAAATTGTCACTTTGATTATACAAAAAAAATTATTGTAAATCACAACATCTATTTTATTATGGTTTGTAAAATCCAAAATTATGTCTTGTTCATCTATCATAGAATAGTCAACTTCTTGGGAAGAAAAAAAAGGAAAAAAAAAAGTTTTTTTTTTAAACACAAATTTACACCGATATTTCCATGTAAAAATAAAAGTTTGCAATTTGAGTTCAGTAATTATTACATGTTTCATATATGTCAAAACCGTACTTTTTTATTTAAAAACTAAAGAAATTGGTATTATAAAAATAAATATAAATATTTAATCCTAAAAATTGATACTGCAAAAGAATGCATGAGTAAGAATTTAAAAATTTTCAGTATGCTTTAATTTTTTAATTTTTGAACTTAAAAAATAATATGTTTTATTTGTTACACTATTCAATCTCAAAACAAAATAGTCTTATAAATATAAAATACCAAAAAATTGTATGTTATTAAGCATAATTATTTGGATAGAGATGTCATTTAGGAAGAATGGGACATGTCCCATCCCTCTCTAAGTCACTGTGTCCCATGCCTTCATTAGAGTAAAAAAAAAAAAAGAAAAAAAAGGTTTTTGCAACAAGCATAGAATTTTTAGATTTAGCTTAACTGTTTACTTATAAAAGGCATATTGTTCAGTTTACAAAATATTAAAAACAATTAAGAGGGTTCTTAAATCAAAAAGGACAACTTTGTGACATAAGTTTTAATTTATTTTTGTTTGGAAATGCATGAAAGTAGCAGGTGTTGTTATTCAGAAACTGTCTAATTGCACCCAATTTTCTGCATCTTTACAAACGCAATAGATCTTTCATAAAAAGCCTTCAAAGTTGACGTTTTTGAACATATTTCCCGATGAAAGCAGAAAAACCGGTCGAAAAGCAGGAGAAAAACGGATCGAAATAGCTTAGAACTGGATAGGTAATTTATCATAAAATGGGAAACTAAGTTCGATTTGAACTCTCTTTCATTGTCAGGCTTTCCAATTTTATATCTTTCTGTAAAAAAATGAATTTGTAAATGTGTCAAAGCGTTTTGCACTTGTTGAGCGTAGCAGTTGAGAGCAACCTGAAGTTTGCCACAAAAAATTAGATTGAAAATGTACTTAAAAAATCGGAGTAATTCTATAATTTTGATATTGTAAAATAGCCTTTTTAAGTCACAAACTAATAGTTGCTTGCAACTAAAAATATTTATAGCAGCAAGTATAAGGCAATAATTATTTCATCTGGTGGAAAAGTCATAAATTAAAAAGAAAACTTATTTTTAGAATTATTACAGATCTCTCATCTCTATCTACTCTCCTTAGCAAAACCTGTCGCTTTTTCAAGTAATAGTTGAAATATGTCAAGTGATATTTGTATGTCTATTAAAAGAAATAACACTTTTGGAAATAATTTAAAAATTACTAATTAAACCAGTTTGACTAAATTTCATTATTACTCTGCATTAGGCAGAAATGAGACTTAATAATAACTGTTAAAACTAATTCTAAATAAATGATAATTTAGAAAATATTTTGAGATTTTATGATCATTTCAGTATTATTTTGAAGTTTTTGAAACCATCTTCTTAGTAGTACACATTTAGATCTTAAAATTAAACATCATGTAAAATCCAAAGCCTCTTGTCTGTCTACCACCTCTCTGGTGGTAGTGGCACTAACATAAAATGCCGATTTTGAAACAGCGACTGTCTCCATTAATTTGCCAACATTAATTTTGAAACTGATTTGGTATTTCTTAATCATATATTTAATGAAAACCTAAGTCTTGTCGCTGTCATTAACAGTTCCAGATTGATCATATCATTTTTTATATGCCAAGGCTGCCATTTTGCTACTGTAATGTTAGCCGAGTGTAGGTGATAAATCACCAAATAATATTCTACTATCTTCATTTCCATTTAAATAAAAATCTATCAACCATTTAATTTGAAATACATTTTTAAAATACATTTAAAATACACATCTTTCAGTTTTTCCATTTTAAATATGATAAATAAATAAATAAGTGTTTTGGTTGATTCTTAGAATAACCCCCTTCGTCGAGGCAACTTTTTTTGGCGTGATACACACATATACATATATTTTTATACATGTGTGTCTAAGTGTAATATGTAAACGTACATGCAGATATATATGTTTATAATATGTGTATATATAATACTGGCTTATATATGTATACATGCTGTACATGTGTATATATATGTGTATATATAAAATCAAACCAAATTGGCGAATTTGGAAAATTATGCATCGGCGAAGGGGATTGCTCTAAGATTGCACCAGTATTTTTTCAGTATAGTCTTATTGAGAAAAGAACTTGGCAGTATATTTTCTTTTAGCAGAATGCTTTTATATATATGTCTATATGTATATATGTACATATATATTATATATATATATGTATATGTATAAATAAATTGTTTACATATATAAGCAAAAATAACAATTTTGGAACATATGTAAATATATGCACTGGGTTTGGCAAAATCTTTTTTGATGCCAATTTTACGAAAACATCGTTTTCAAATACCAGTTACACATATTTTTAAATTATTTTCTATTATTTTAAAAAAGAAATAACAATAAACTTTTAAAAAAGTTCATTAATAATTAAAGAACAAAAAAAGTATGTAATTCTAAAAAAAAGAAAGGTAAATAATTAACAAAAAGTAATCAAACAAATTATTAAAAATAAACAGCAGCAATAGGCAAATGTCAGACAAAATAACACTACTTTGGCAGCAATTAGGTACTATGATGCGTATATGACGTGTGTGCCAAACTTTTCACAGTTGTTTGTATATTTTAAAAATTAAAATTATTTAATCTCATTTTCTAGCACCAAACTACTTTTAAAAAAAAAATACCAAGTCCCCCTATAGTAGAAATATATCTAAATAGATAATGAATAATTAAATAATAACATAAATCTAAACATTTTATTTCAGTATCAAAGCATTATTTTTAGTTAAACCCCCCGAAAAATAAAAGCTAGGTAGTGAAAAAAACGCTGGTGGCAAAATTTGCATCCGCACAGTATTAAAGAACTGGCTTTTTTACTTAAAATCATTATTTGTCTTTATAAAACTACTTAAAAGTTGAATTTTTAAAAAAGATTGTTAAAAAAATTATATTTGAAAAATGATTTACAATTCAAGTAAGTATATGTTTTTAGATAACTTTAGTGAGATTGACATTTGACAGCCCAATATTTCTTTCCACCGAAGAAAATATAAAATATTCATTCTTTAGTGAGTTTTTAAAAAATATATTAATTTATGGAGTTAATTATTTACAAAGCAAAAATGAATGATCATGACATTACATTCATTTGATGTCAGATTCATTATTAATAAAAGAATATATAAAAGATAAGAAATTAAAGCATAGCACGGTAGTGCTATGCTTTATTTATTTCCAGTGTGACTCCGTAATGTTATTTTAATACGGAATTTAACATTGAACGAGTTATTTACTAGACATTTTCCCACATTTTGTACGCGCTGCCACAAACTTTCTTCAAAGGATCTAATTGTTTAAAAAATAATTTCCTCCAATCAAAAAGAATATATATACAGAGGTCAATAGACATATTTCCTGTAGCAATTAAGCATTTTTACGTGATAAGTAAAAAATAAAATTGTTTTTTTTTTTTTTTTCTTTTTCTTTTTGTAAGAATTAAAAATGGTACATTTACGACGTCGTATTAGAAATGAAACGGAGATTTGCAAACATTTGGTACAAAGACGAGAATCATCAAGAGAAAGCAATATGAAGCATGATTTTTATAATAAAAGGACAAACATTGATCAAGAATCTTCTAACTGAAGAAATATAGAAAATAAGTAAATTAAACTTTTTTCTACCTATTGTCTCTACAAAATAATAGAAAATAACTTAAAAATATATATGTAACTGGTATTCGGAAGCGAATTTTTTGACACGTTGGCATCAGAAAATAATCGCACCAAACCCGTGTGGGTATATGATATTTGCGCCGGGATTTTATACATATACCACATTTTTAAAAAATTCTTCGCCTGATATCTTCGAAGAAAATCAAAATAAATTTAAGTGAATAAAAGTTTTCAAAAGTAATAGTACTTGAGAATAATAGTATTTCATCCTTTATATGTAATGAAACTGGTAAATTTGCAGAACTAGGACTTCAAACATAGCAATTTTTTAAGGCTAAACCGCAGAATTATCAACTACTTGGTGTAAGACTTTTTGGCACTGCAGTAAATTCGCCAATAAATTCGCCATTTCTATCAATCTAAATATTCAAATCCAATGTAAATAAATATAAACAATAATGTTTACAAATATATTTTTTTCCCGATTTGGTGATTTTTCTTTAATTGTGCCTAAATTTGTAAATTTACAAATAATTAATAATCGGAAAAAATCAATTTTGAATCATTGGTACTACTTGGTTATCCCGTCGACTAAATACTATCGCCAAACTATAAGATTAAATGCCAATAATGGATGATCATGAATGTCACATTCAATGACATTAAATGCGTAAACGTATTTAGAGATGTAATCAAATGATTTTATTTCCAATTTTTATTCGTATTTTTATTACTATTTTACTCATTTATTTGTTCTTTTATTATTAAAAAAATGCCAATATGTATAATTTGGCTATTAGTTTGGCGACTTATATAATTTGGCAAAATTGGTTGACGAGATATCCAAGTAGTACCGTAGTTGTATTAAATTCATCATTCCGATGATTTTAATATGATAAAACACTACACGATTTAATTTTTTAAATATCGCAAAGAGTTTCTGTTGGAAAATAGCTGGTTTTTTATACTTTAAATTAATATTTTTATAAAACTCTTTTTATTCACTATCTCTATATATTAATAAAATTTAAGCACATTTGGAATATTGATAATGCGTCACCTTTTTGCATAGATGTCTAATACTTAACATGTTGGCGCAATTTTTTTCTCATGCCAATTTGGCGAAAATTTCATTTTCAAATACCAATCACATATATATTTTTAAATTATTTTCTAATATTTAAAAAAGGAAATAGTGATAAATAAAAAAAGTTTATTAATAACTACAGAACAAAACGATCTACATCATTTTTTTAAAAAAGTAATAGAAAATAAACAATTTATTAGTGAATAAACAACAAGAGCCAGGTTAGCATGTGAGGCATATAATCTCCATTTTGTTCCAATCGCGCCAACGTGTTGCATATATGACATCTATTCCCAACTTTTCTACGCTGAACCCTGCCCAGAGTTCCGATAGCGGTTTGAAGTTCTGTCGAAGTTAAATTTCAATTTTGGGCAGAATTTCAATTCAAACATTAATTAATTTATCAAGAAACTTTTAAATGAAGAAATACAGAAAATAAATAAATATGACGCAATACACAAAAAAGAAATAAAAAATACATTTTATTGATACTATGTCTTGAGGTATTGTTTGAGGAATATTATATTGTCTAGAGGTGAAATTCTAAAACTATACTTCTACACAATGTATCAATAGTGATTGTTAAGTATAAATATCAGTTACATGCAGAAGAGATTTTTCTGATTCATAAGAAATTAATTCGCCGAAGAAAAAAGTGACAACTATTTTTTGCGTGATTCCATCGTAAAAAGTGAAATTGATTTTAAGAATTAAAAAGCGCACATTTATGACGTCATATTGGAAATGAAACAGAGATTTTGAAATATTTGGTATCAGGACAGGAAGCATGTACGGAATACAGTTCTAGATGTCAAAAAAATAATAACAATTTTGAAATGAGGCAAATGATTTGGAAATGGATCAATGAAAATCTATGAAAAACCCAATGGAGAAATGAAAATCTACGCAGATACTGCGGAGATAGATAAATAGAGTTTTTAATTTGGGGTGGTTTTGGAGTCTAGATATAATGATCGGTATAGATCTGAAAAAAAAATTATCAGAAATTTCTACGTAGGGGCGAACATAATAGTATTTCATCAAATGAAATTTTGTTCAAAAATCTAATTTAATTTTGAGGCCCTTTCATAGTTTTTCAGAATTGCTAAATTGTAACTAAATTAAGTGTTTCAACACTCGCTCATCTTCCTTGCACATATGAAGCCAACAAGATGTTCAATCTTGAACTAGTTATACACTCAAATTTTTCATCACCATATTCTTTTTGGCATAAAAGGGAGTCATTACAACAATTTAATAAGAAACATGGTACTTACAATGTGAATATGCACTAGTTAATTTTTCTGCGTCAGAGAAAGAGAGAGAGAAATATGAGGCCCTCAGACGTTCTTTTGAGCTCACCACCCTGCTCATATCCTCATAGCCCCTTCTAGCTATGGCCCTGGGTAAATTACATCAGTAATTGTGATACGATACCACATAAAGGAAGTGCTGATGATGATACCCTTAGTTAATTTTGAAATGAGCTCATCTGAATGCAGTAGTTATTAAAAAATTTCAGATATTAAACAAAAACATAAGTTGCAGAACAAATTAAAAAAACAAAATTTATTTCCTGCACCATTTAAGCCCAAGAAGGGACAGATATTAAGATATTTGATTTACTTATTTCTAGATTTAGTTTTAAATTTTTGTATCAAATAATTTAAATTATGTGAACATTAAAAAAATAAAAATGAAATTCATACAATATGATACTTAAAACCCTTAAATGTTAGATTCCGTTCAAACGAAATCGAAATAAATCTTAGACTTTTTTCCAAACTTAACTTGCAAATATTTGTTTTGCAGATTTTGTATAATGTTTACGGTAGGTATAAATAAAAAGAATAGACACATCTAAAAAGCAAATGTTCAGAAAAAGTCTAAGATTTATTTCGATTTCGTTCGAACGGAATCTAAGATTTAGGGGTTTTAAGCATCATATTGTTTGAATTTCATTTTTATTCTTTTAATGTTCACATAATTTAAATTATTTGATACAAAAATTTAAAACTAAATGTAGAAATAAGTAAATCAAATATCTTAATATCTGTCCCTTCTTGGGCTTAAATGGTGCAGGAAATAAATTTTGTTTTTTTAATTTGTTCTGCAAATTATGTTTTTGTTTAATATAAGAATATATAAAAGAGTATATTAATGAAAGAAAATAAGTTTTGTGATGGCTACAGTTTACTAATTTTTATTGCACATTATTTTTTCCTTTATGCATATTGATAGAAATTTAATTGTATTTTTTGCTGAATTTCAGAGTGAAATGTTTGAAGATAATAATGCTGATATTGATGAACTGATGACAATGTGAGTTTAATGTCTTTGTTCATTTCTACGTATATCATTATGCATATGTTAGTTTTTCAGAATTATTGGATGTGTAATTATCTATATTGAAATAAACATTTTAATCAGTGCATTCATATAGGATTCATGTGTCTCAGGGAATACTGAATGCAGGAGAGTCTGGATAATTTGTTTTAAAACAGAACAAAATCAGTTGTTTTAAGAAAGGCATCAAAGTTAGTGTCTATGATTTAAATATATATAAAAAAACAAGGTTAAAAAAAAAAAAATGAAGTATTATAATTGCTTTTTTGATTAAATAAGATTGGATTAAATGAAACCACACAGTTCAAATAAGTTGTAGTATTATTTTACAATTTACAAACAACAATTTCTTTTTTTTTTTTTTTTTTTTTTTTTTTTTTTTTTTTTTCATATAAAATACAGATTGTATATAAAAGAATGTTTTAGTTTCAATGTTTTAAATGAATGTTAGTTTCAAACAGTTTAATTTAAACTATTTACGACAAATTATGCATTTAATTGGGGGTAAGCTAACCTAGTTATTCCTACAAGTTTTCAATATGCACACTTTTAATTATTTGGTACATATCCAGTCTAAAATCAAATTCTTTCGACACTTTGATTAACAAGTCCAGAATAATGGAAGATGTGGTAGTGCCAGATAACATTTTTTTTTTTTTTTTTTTTTTTTTCGTATGTTTTAAAATTATCTAACTCGTCTTTCTGGGGTACAGAATATACTGCTCAGTGCTCAAAAATAAAATAAAAAAACATAAAAAAAACTTTTAGTTTTTAAAGGTTTTTCACAAATAAAACCAAAAAGCACTTTATGAAAAATATCAATTATGCATTCAAATAAAATATTTGAATTAAATTAAAAGCAATATTTTTCATATTAGCAGGGAAGCAAAGGTTGTTAGTTGAAGAAGTTGCTACTTACAATACCTTTTTTCTATTTATTTCATTGCATAAACATCTAGTTTGACTGCATGTTTGATGAATTGGGATGTTATTTACTTATTGATTAAGGGATAATTTTATTTTAGAATGGTGCCAGAGACAAATGCTGAGCTGTTTATATTTTTCAAGTTCAAATGGGTTAATTTTCTGTAATCAAAGCTGAATGCAATGAAAATAGATTTAAAAAAAGTAAAAAATTATAAAACATTTAAATTGAGGTACACAACTGCTTAAAAATAAAAATAAGATATTTAGAGATAGTTAAATTTACCAAAAAAAAAAAAAAAAAAAAAAACCTGCTAAATTATTGCCACTTGCCAATGTGATGCCATATACATCAACATAATCACAAATTATTTTATATACTTACAGTTTACATAGCCTATGTATAAATTCTGTGTGTGTAAGTGAGTGTGTGCATGTGTCTGTTTGTTCAACTACTGCAATCTTAAAATCATTCAATGAATTTAATTATTGTCTATGAATATAGTGATTTTGATAATATGACCTGTTTATATAGATTTATGTATTTTAAATTTTTCTGTTGAATATTTTCAGGATATCAGATTTGAAAAGCCAACTAACAACACTACAAAATGAATATACCGAGCAAACAGAATACGACACTTTAGAAAAACAGATCTTAAAAGCAGAACATGAACTACAGGTAGAAAATCAAGTATGTAGAATAAGAATGCGTGTTGTTTAATCTATACTAATATTATAAAGAGGAAAGATTTGATTGTTTGTTTGTTTGAATTGGATAGGCTCCGAAACTACTTGACTGATTTGAAAAATTCTTTCACCGTTGGAAAGCTACACAATTTCCGGTGAACATAGGCTTATTTTTAATTGATTTATTCAAATATTTTCCTTAATAGTTCAAAATTTCATTATTTTTCATACAGAATCAATTAAAATTTTTCCGATAAAAAATAGCCATTTTTCTTTCCCGTTGCCAATAAAATCAATATCTGGGATAATAATATCTCCTCGGCAATTAATTTTCAATTGAACAGTATCCATGTGAAAAATTAAAATAAAAATAATTCAAAGGAAAATAAATATGACGTCATACATAAAAAAAACTATTTTATTATATAAGACGCACAAATATCCGTTACGTTAATAAGAGGTTCTCTGCGAAAAATGGCGGCATAATTAGAAGTAAAGTGAACGAGAAAGAATTAAATTATTATTAAAATATTTGATTTGGAAAAATATGATGACATAATTTAAATAATATAGGAATTTTGAAATATTTGTTAAAAGAACAAGAGGCATGGATATATGTAACTAATAAAAATCAGTAAATAATGACGTCACATCTATACCCAATATTATAAAGAGGAAAGATTTGATTGTTTGTTTGAATTGAATGAACTCCGAAACTACCTGACGGATTTGAAAAATTCTTTCACTGTTGGAAAGCTACACTATTTCCGGTAAACATAGGCTATATTATATTTAAAAAAAAGGGAGGGGGATCCTTACTAAAATGCCAATAATGTAACCCAAGGTGTAGAAAAATTACCTTAAAAAATCCGGTACTTCTCTATTATCCCGCCGACCAATTTTGCCAAATTATACAAATCGCCAAACTAATATCCAAATTTTACATATTGACATAATTTTTATTTTAAGTAACGGAAAAACAAATAATTAGTGGAATATTAATAAAAATTCAAATAAAAAAACGAAATTAATATCACTTAATGACATTTTAAACACGTGAATCTTATTTAATGTCATTGAATGTGACATTCACGATTATCCATTATTGGCATTTAATCTTATAGTTTGGCGATAATTTTTTGGTCGATGGGATAACCTAGAAGTACCAAAAATCCTTACATCACGTGCGCTGCGAATACTGTTGATTATAAAACAAATTAATGTACTACGACTTTGCAGAACATATAATTATCTAAAAAAATGTCGCGACAGCATATGTCTAATTGTTATAGTTATGTCACAATAAGTGTTTTTGGCACAGATGTCATATACGCAACACATTGACATATGCTTCCCCCCCCCCCCCCCCCCCCCCCCGCCAATTTGGCATTGCACATGTGTGCCAAGGAGAAAGATCCGTTTAATAAGTTTATAACAGTTGTTAGGGGAATAAAATGAAAAAAGTTAAAAGATTTCAGTGAAATGGGCTGATTAAATAATATAAATGCATGCATTCAATCTATATATATAAAAGAAAGTCTGGATTTCGTATTAATCATAGCACAAAAAAATCTACCGGACCCATAATCTTGAAAATTGGTGAAAAAATACTTCTTATAGCACCGAGCGCCGCTAAGAAGGGATTTTCGAAAATTCCACCCCTAAGAGGGGTAAAAAAAAAGAACGAACTTTAAAAAAATTCCTTAAAAATCGGCTTATGTAGTTATTTTTCAACTGATAACATATTTTAATGTATTTTTCCATGCTGAATCGAATGGTACCAAGCACATTCTTTTAAATCCAGTAGTTCGTAGATACTTCCCATTTTCCTAATTTGGCGATGTCTTCGGCGCAAAAACCTGAAATTTTCAATCCTTATCTATATATATAAAAGAAAGTCTGGATTTCGTATTAATCACAGCACAAAAAAATCTACCGGGCCCATAATCTTGAAAATTGGGGAAAAAATACTTCTTATAGCACCGAGCACCGCTAAGAAGGGATTTTCGAAAATTCCACCCCTAAGGGGGGTAAAAAAAGAACGAACTTTAAAAAAATTCCTTAAAAATCGGCTTATGTAGTTATTTTTCAACTGATAACATATTTTAATGTATTTTTCCATGCTGAATCGAATAGTACCAAGCACATTCTTTTAAATCCGGTAGTTCGTGAGATACTTCCCATTTTCCTAATTTGGCGATGTCTTCGGCGCAAAAACCTGAAATTTTCAATCCTTATCTATCCTTCTATAGTAAAAAAAAACTAGCCTTAAAAGGAATGACTCCTGGAATGATGCTGATGTGGAAGATTTCCGGAACTAACGAATCTGGTTTGTCCACTCCTTCCATGAGTCGAATAGACCAATCAGGAAAGGACTCCGTCTGTGCATCGCTGTATGGGTTACCATAAAGAGAGGAAAGGTTACCATCGCCAACAATCGCCAAGTTTGTCGCCAACTTGGCGATATATCGCCAAATTTGGCGACCAAAATTAGTTGTCAAAAGTGACGCCAACTTGGCGATAACTGTAATATTTCGCCAAATTTTTAATTTCTTTACAACACCAGTCGTTTGATACCTCATTTGAGAGGTTTGCAACTGCTTATTCATATAATGGATGTCTTGTGTGTTATCCCCCACTCTGCTCACCAGGGGGGACACATTTTTAATTTCTTTACAACACCAGTCGTGTTACACAAGATTTGAAAGGTCTGCAACTGCTTATTCATATTATGGGTGTCTTGTGTGTCACCCCCACACTCTGCTCTCCCCAGGGTGGGGTCACATTTTTAATTTCTTTACAACACCAGTTGTGTGACACATCATTTGAAAGGTCTGCAACTGCTTATTCATTTATGGATGTGTTGTGTGTCATCCCCCACTCTGCCCCCAGGGGGCACATTTTTAATTTCTTTACAACACCAATTGTGTGACACATCATTTGAGAGGTCTGCAACTGCTTTTTCATATTATGGATATCTTGTGTGTAACCCCCCCCCCCTCTGCCCTCAGAGGGGTCTCATTTTGTAATTTCTTTACAACACCAATTGTGTGACACATCATTTGAAAGGTCTGCAACTGTTTATTCATTTTATGGATGTCTTGTGTGTCACACCCCACTCTGCCCCCCCAGGGGGGCACATTTTTAATTTCTTTACAACACCAGTCGTGTGATATATCATTTGAGAAGTCTGCAGCTGCTTATTCATATTATGGATGTCTTTTGTGTCGCTTCCCACTCTGCCCCCCAGGGGGGCACATTTTTAATTTCTTTACAACACCAGTCGTGTGACACATCATTTGAAAGGTCTGCAACTGCTTATTCATACCATGGGGTATTGGCGAGCGCAGCAAGCAGGAGTTGCCAATAATTTGGAATCGCGAAGCAATTACGCGGGGGGTTGGCGAGCATAGCGAGCAGGGGGGCGGGCCCCCCCTAGTATATATAAAAGAAAGTCTGGATTTCGTATTAATCACAGCACAAAAAAATCTACCGGGCCCATAATCTTGAAAATTGGGGGAAAAATACTTCTTATAGCACCGAGCGCCGCTAAGAAGGGATTTTCGAAAATTCCACTCCTAAGGGGGGTAAAAAAAGAACGAACTTTAAAAAAATTCCTTAAAAATCGGCTTATGTAGTTATTTTTCAACTGATAACATATTTTAATGTATTTTTCCATGCTGAATCGAATGGTACCAAGCAAATTCTTTTAAATCCATTATTTCGTGAGATACTTCACATTTTCCTAATTTGGCGATGTCTTCCGTGCAAAAACCTGAAATTTTCAATCCTTCTAGATAGATCAGATTTTGTAGTCAATTCAATTGATACCATTTTGTAGACGATTCAATTGGTACCATATTTTAGTGTATTTTGCCATGCTGAATCGAATGGTACCAAGCAAATTCTTTTAAATCCAGTAGTTTGAGAGATACTTCACATTTTTCTAATTTGGCGATGTCTTCGGCGCAAAAAGCTGAAATTTTCAATCTTTATATATAAAAGAAAGTCTGGGTTTTTTTATTAATAATCGTACAAAAAAAATCTATTGAATCTGCACTTTGGAAGTGAGTTCTATAATCAGGTTAACATGATTATGTAGGCTATATTTAATTCTCAATATATATAAAACGCAAAGTAAAATTTCATTCCGGCCTCTTATAAATTAAGTTCTACTAGATAGATTTTAATAGAACTTACATTGTTAGTTGGATAATTTTTCAGAAATTTTGTAACAATTGTAATATAGCATTCTACGTTGTTTAAATGAATACTTATGGAGATATTTTAAATCAGATGAACCCAATTACAAAAGGTTGGCTTTATTTTAAAGGTTCCACTGAATGAATTTTTATGTGATTAAAACTGTTAATATGTTGAGCGCTACGTCATTCGTTGGTGACTAACTTTGAACTTTCTGTTTAGATGACTGCCTTTTCTCCGATGACATATAGACTAAAATACAATATAAAACTAAAAATTACTATGATATAAAAATTTCGTTTGATTTAAAGTTTCTTAAAAAAAACTGACCAGCGTAGCGGGCGAAGGCTGCTAGTTTAGACATATCTATATATCGACATACATAAGACTTGTTTCTATATAATTTAATATAGGCATTGATTAATGCGAGCTTGGTAATGTTTTGTTTTATTTTATCTTCTTGAAGAAGAATTAAGTATCACAGAAACAAAACTATAGATTGATAAATGTATTGATTATATACATTCGCTCAAAACTACTTAAAAGCACATTTCAGAATTTAAGTGGATGTATGTCATTAGTGTTACTGCTAGAGCATTTTCAAAATATACAGTGCCATGCCTTTTAAAAACTGGCAAAATACTCTTTGCTTTTTCTTTAAAAATTGTGAAAAGCATCCTTCTTTGTACTCAGAAATCTCATATGTTTCTAAATTCATTCACCCAAAATCTTACAAAAATTATACAACTTTCTCAATTTTTTAGGAAAAATATTGGTTATTATTTGCTTATGTTTTAAGTTAATTCTATTTTTTTATTTGAAATTTATAAAGTCATTCAAAATTACTTTTATTTATCATATGTAGCAATTACTTTTTAATAAACATTTGATTAATATCTTCTGTGAAATATTTGTTCTTTTATAACACTTGTATTTCTCAGATTATTTGTGGGATGCATTCACTCCATTTTTACATGAATAGCTTTATTATTTATAATAACATCTTATACAGCTGCATAGATATTATTTTTCTTTTCACTTGTTTAAATACAATACAATTAAATACAGCATTGCTGCTTGGCATTCAAAGTTTAAAAACTTTATAATTCTTCTGTTATATTCTTCTGTTATTATCTTTTTCTGCTCTATTTGTTACTTTGTAATGAATTATCACACATCTAAGCTATCTCCTCCTTCCAAAATTTTATCCCTGCCCTCCAACTCACAAATTTTAAAATAGATAAAAATCCATTTTATTTAATTTTTCTGCATTTTTTGGTTTTTTATTATAACATGTACCTAATAGTCAACCTCGCTAAGAAGTCTTTCAACATTATTATTATTATTATCTTTTCTAGTAAAAATAAAAATATGGAATTTGGTTTGAATACCAAAGTGTTCATTTAAATATGTAAAAATTTTAAAGTTAAGCAGAAAATTTGGGTTGTTATTTATAAAAATAAAGGTTTTTTTTTTTTTTTTTTTTTTTTTTTTTTCATTAATAAATTTATTTCAGGTACATCCTGAGTGCTAGTCTCAATTTTTTATAAAAATGATGATTTTTCATCAGTTGTTGTCCAAGTTGGCAAACATAAGAAGAGATCGTCTGAAAATTTGATTTCATTTTTAATTTCCAGCCCAAAAAGTTTTGGTGAAAATGCTGTTGAAAATTTGACTGGACTGAAACTCTAAAGAATCTATCTATATTCTAAAAATCTCATATCTTCTTTTTAAAGTTATAATTTGATTCAGTGATTTGGGCTGTATAAGCTCTAATTGGGCATTTTTTATTTATTGATGTGAACTTCACCAATTTCATTGTTCAAGTAACTGTTGAATTTGAATCTTTCAGCAATTTCTGAGATCACTAAATCATCGTATTCATTTAGAATTCCTATTTTTATTAAAGTTGAAATGATTGTATGCATGTCTTCCATTTAGAAATTATTATTCAAACAGATACTCACTTTCAAATATCCAAAAGAGATTAAATTTTACATAATGATGTAGATCCAATGAAAATCTATCATTATTATGATTTTCGGTGGTTACTATTTATACTTATTTTTCAGGATAACACAAAAAATTTCAGATAGATTAAAGGCAAGAAGTTTAAGAAAAAGTTTTACATTTGATAACACAAGACGGTGATGTTTCTATTTTTTTACTTTTATGTATTTTTTACAGAAACTGATAGTTACCTTAAATTTAAACCATTGTCAGAATTTTTCATAAATCATAAATTGTCATAGTTAAAATAGAACAAAATTCGGATACTGTAAAGTAGAGGAGATAACTTTGATATTTAATTTTTGTATACTTTTTAGCACTAAATATGAAAATGTCCTTCATTTTTAGGTCATCATGTCAAAAGTTTTTTATAAATCGTAAATGTTTAAAAAAGGTGTACACATTTTATAATATCAAATTTTCACAATTTTTTCTTTTTTTTTTAACTTTATAATTTATGATTTGCAAAAAATCTTTACATGGTGGTAAAAAAATGACAGTTGATGTTGGATTCAACAGTACAGACATAAGATTCAATTATTCAAAAAAAAAAAAAAAAAAAAAAAAAAAAAAAAAGACGTAACCCAGCTTTTCCAGGCTAGTGCAAACTAATAGCATTATTTAAAAATATGTATCATTTTGTAAGCAGTTAATTTTTATTATTTTATTTAACAAAACTTCTGTTTTTTTTTCTTCCTTTTATATGCTTATTACAAATCACATATTTTGCTTTGCAATGTTAATTTTACTCTCAAACATTTTTTAAGTAAATCTGATGAAAATATATTTCTACTAAATTTGTGAATGGTGCCTAATTAGCTGCAAAAAATATGCTCCAACTTTAAACAAATATTACTGTCAATTTTAATAATAAAATAACAGGACTTCTTTTTTGTCTGTCTTGTTCGTCTAACAAGAAAATTTTATTAAATATAACTTATAGTACCAGGGGAAATTCAATAAGTATTTCTTAACAAATTAATGATTTAATAAATTCCTGATTTATATTTTGATTGAACAAAACAGCATAATTACATTGTGTACAAAAATTTAGCATGAGGTCATCTATCTAAATCATACTCAAGTGCATTCTGGTTTGAAATTAAAAATTTTCTGTCTTGAACTCCTAAAAAACTATATCTCAGGATATCTGTTTGGATTAGGTCTTTTACCACAAAGCTTTCTCATAAGAAGATGGTGTATCATCTTGTTGCTATGGTATATGTCATGGGAGTCTCTAAGTATATATATTAACATAATAATCAATTCTATGTATTTGTAGCTTTTCAGATGTGAAAAATATTGCTTTATTGTCATAATTATTGCTGTTAAAATTTTCAAAATATTCCTACTTGCCCCGCATATTTTTTTTTTTTTAATTTTAAGTTTTATTTAACCCCACTGTACAGTGGCACTTTAATTCTTGAATATCTTAGCTGTTGAACATTTTAGTTCAACCAGAAAAAATTCGAGCAAAAAGTTCACTATAAAAATGTCATTGTCAAATAAAGCCCCCCCCCCCAAAAAAAAAGCAAATCTATTATATATATGTGCACAAGTGAATAAACTGGTGAGTAAGTAAGTATAGTTTATATATAAAGGATAATGAAGTACATTAAATGGACCATCAGTGAAATTCATACATTTAAAAATTATTCTATTGCAAAGTTGATGAATCTGCTGATTTTTTAACTGTTTTTTTTTTCTTTCTTGCAAAAATATGGGTATTAAGTGCATATATGTGGTACAATAATTTCAATGCTTAAAAATTTCACGCATTTTGAGGTTTTTTAATTAATAGTTCTAATGATAAATGAAACTCTTCTCCTCTTGTTCTCCTCTGTCTCAAGTTATCACCAATAATGGTTTTGGATTAAATTTTTAAATGTTTATTAAAAATGTTTTAAAAATATTGGCGTTTCATGTAACTCACATAACAGTTTTATATTCTACTTGTTTAAAACAATACACTGTAGTATACTGAACAGTATATTGTTAAAATAGGTAAATACAGGAGTAATGTGGTAGGTGAAATCCAATTAATTGTACTTTCATTAAATGTTTCTGTAAATGTTTATTTGGTTCTTATTCAGAATGAAACTCATTCAAGAACTTAAGTACCACTCTATACAGAGATCTACTTTGTTGCCAAATGGCAGATTTCTGCTTTTTTTTCTTTTTAAGAATCTGCAATTTTTGTGAAACAATCACAAAATAAAAAAAGGATTTTCATCAAACGGTCGCGCATAA
The DNA here is from genome assembly GCA_964019185.1 of Maratus speculifer. NCBI lineage: Eukaryota > Metazoa > Arthropoda > Arachnida > Araneae > Salticidae > Maratus > Maratus speculifer. The sequence continues at coordinate 181,003,411 of OZ025303.1, forward strand.
AGCAGCGATTTTCGTCAAAAGATGGCGAAATATAAAAGCAATTTTCATCCAAAGATTGCGAAATATAACCATAATTTTCATCAGAAGATCGTAAAATAAAAATCCATTTTCATTAAGCGGTCGCAAAACATAATTGCAATTTTCGTCCATAGATTGCAAAGTATAACTGTGGTTTTTGTCAGAAATTTTTGCTTCTTTCTTGTGGAATACTTATCGAATCTATTGCTGGATTACTTAAATCGATTTTAATTGATGCGATGCATAAAGTTCCTCACTCAACTTGTTGTTCGGCTACCTTAATTAATATATTATACTGTCAACTAAAGAAAAATCGTTTTCATTTACTCTATAAGTTTCTAAAGGTTTACCCCCCCCCCCCCCCCCCTAAAAAAAAAAAGTTTAATTTTTTTATTTAGTTTATTATAAAAAATATAGTCTACAAATTTCATGCATAAATCTAAATGTTGTGAAAAATATCATATTTTATTTTACATGTAATTTCTTCTTTTTTGTTATTTTCTGAGTGCCACCCCTGACTGTATAGTGAATGTTAAGTAATGCAGAATTTTATTACAGTCAGTATTTTTAATTTCTAATGTCTTGTTTCATCTTCTTGTACCTTCTAACCTTTTTCTTTTTTCCTTTGGCAGGAACTTCGAGCTGAAAATGTCATTTTAAAAAGAAAACTTGAATCAAAATCACTACTTGAAAAATCACATCTCTCTCTTAATGAGTGTAAAGAACTGGAAAGTAATTTATCTAAACATGACTTTTTAGAAAGCAATAACAATAAATTTAATACTGGAAAGCTTATAAATAATATATCTTTTAACAATTCTCTCATGAGTGAGAAATGCTATTCAAATAGATCTATGAAAGAAACAAGTAGGATGACTGTTAACAATTCTACTTTCTTAGATGATAGCCATGAAAAATCAAATTTTCTGGCATTGTATGATGAAATAGAAAGTGACACGATTTCAAAACTCAAATCTGAAATTGAAGCACTGAAACATGATATTGAAATAAAAAACAAACAAGTAACTTTGTTAAATGACAAGATCCTTATTAAAGATCAAATTATTGCATCTTTACAGGATGAAATTGCATTAAATAAAAACACAGATTCTCAATTTTATATTAACGATAAAACAGCACAGCTAGATAAAGTTTGTCAAACAGATTCTATCCATATATCACCTACAAAATCATTAAATAGTAATATTTCCATTACCCATATTACAGAAGATAAATTTACCGAAGTAACACCTAGAAAGTCAAGAGAATTCAGTACACAGTACTGTAGAAATGAAATTGTTGATGAACATTTTGTTCAGACATCACCAATAAGAAATTTGAATTTTCTTTCTGAATGTATGTACAAAGAGGATTTAAAAGTTGATACGCATTCTGAAATTTCAGACTCATTTTTTGAAAGAACATTCGATGCTAAAGAACTTAAATCAAGAAAGTTTTTTCATCAATCATCTCAAACATCCCCGGTATCTCTTAGAGAAATTGACAAAGAGAGCAATTCAGATATTAATAATGAAGTTTTTATTCCTAATCTTAATACACCAAAAGAATCAGACATTTGTAGATGTGGTTATTTTTCTGATGAAATAAAAATTTTAATTAAAAAAATTAGTGATCTCAAGCATTCTGTTTGCAACATTTTGAAAAAATGCATAAAAACAGAATATTTAAAAGATGCCGATAAATATCTTTCAGATAATGATTGCTATTCAAAATCAGCTCTTGAGACAGCCACTGATCTTGAAACACTTTTATCGATCTTGGAATATTACATTAGTAATAGAGATCAAGACTGTGAAATTATCAATAATGAGCTTGAATCGAAATTTCAAGAAGCTAACATGTTAGATTCAGAACTTTCTGAAGTAAAACAAACTTTAAATATAAAAGAATCTGAACTTTCTAGTCTACGTGATTTGTTTTTTGATTTAAAGCAGAGTTTTTCTCAATTAACTTCTATATGCCAGGTATTGAACAATGTAGATTCTCCAGAAAAACTTGATGAAATAAAACAAAGATCCAATGTAATTCCTTCACAGTCTTTCAGATTGGAATTTGAAATGACTATGTTTAAAAATCATTTTGTAAAACTTAATTCATATATTGAGGAAAATGCCTCAAAAATTATTACTTTATCAGAAGAACTCAAGAAAGTTAAGTCTGAGTTAGCAGCTGCTCAAAAAGAAGGCTTTAAGCTACTGGAAAATAATTATCTTTCTAAAAATACTGTAACAAAAAGTATTCAAACATCACAGGATCTAAATGCTACTGATACAATTGAGAAAGATAGTCTAATATTGGAATTAAAAAAAGAAATAAATACTCTACGTGAACAAATAAATTATTTAGAAGAGGAAAAAAAAGCTTTAAAAAAAGATATAGATGATTTATATAATTCTGATTCTGAAACAATTGAAAATATGGAAAAAGAAAGGGAAAAGAGATGGAAAATAAAGACAGAAATGCTGATAAAAGATTTAGAACAAAAATATGAACAAGAGTTAGTTGATCAAGAAAAAAGAAATGCAGAAGAGTTAATTTATCGAGAAAAAAATTTTGCCGAAGAGTTAAATATAAAAATTCAAGAAATAATGCAAGAAAATTTGAAGCAGATGCAAGATCTTAAAGTAGAAATAGAGCGAATGAAATCATCCCACAGCAAAGAAATGTCTGCTATCAAAAACCAGCATGAAGATCAGTTAGCATCAGTGAATTCTGAAAAACAGGCATTAGAAACAAAACACGAGGAAAAAATAAGTGCTTTAAAAGAAAAATATATTGCTAAACAAAACAAGTTCATAAAAGCTTACTCTGAGCTTAATGTTCGTGTGCAGCATTATATGAAAGAGATAGAAAAGTTAAAGAAAGAAAATACTCCATCTAATCAACTTCAAGTCATGGAAAAATTGAAAGAAAAAATAAGTGAGTTGTCTGATGAAAAAGACATGCTGCAGAAAAAATGCACAAGAACCGATCTACAAATTTCTGAATTAAAAGCACATAATAATTATCTCAAGAATGAACTGAAAAAAATAACTGATGAAGAACCAAATCAAAACACCCTGAATAAATTAAGCAAACTTGAAGAAATGAATAAACAGTTGTTGTATGATTTAGATCAGAAAAAAGCAAAAATAATGACTTTACAATCCAACAATGCAAGTATGCTTCAAGAACTCAAGAAACTTAAAGAAATGCAGTTATCAAAAGCCTCTGTATCCTGTAAATGTAAAAACATTTCAAAGGAATCGAATTTAGATATACCAGAAAAAAATGAACACAAGAAAGATCGAAAAAGTGTATGTAGTTTTTTTTAGATACTTTATTTCATTTTTGTATTGCAGTAGATTTCCTCAAATCCACACAGCTTGGGACAGCGGTTGTGCAGATTTTAGAATTTTGCGGATTTCTGGTCATTGTTTCGCTTACTTTTTTTAAACAGTGATTTGAATGTAATTAATAATACAACCGAAACTGTAACAAATGCTTATAATATAATAAAATATTAAAATAAGTAATAAACTAAAATTATAAAAATCAAGATAATTTTTAAAATGACAAAAATGTTAAAAGAAAGGTTCAAGTTAAAAATCAATAATGTATGATTAAATATTCATTATAAAGATGAAATGTATTTTTCCTAAATTACTCGATGAAACTTGCTTCATATAGGTAACTAATTCACATCAAAATAATAAAATAAGGAGTTTTATTTCAGGTTTAACCAGACTTAATAACCAAAAAAGCTTGATTAATGCATAAATATATTTGGTAAGATTATTGTGATTACCAGCTATATCTTGAATTTCTTTAGAAATAAATTTATTCTTCCTCCATGAAGAAACATGAATTTAGTGATACTAAAAAAAAATACAAATTAAAATATGTATGGATTTGATATAGAACTAAAAAAGTCAAATTTTGTCCCTATATCTAAACCGAATGTTTCATTGTTTATATATGTTAATTATGAGCAGATTTTGGAGGGTTGTGGATTTGAACGAATTTACTGTGTATTGATATTAGATTATTATTTTTTAATGTGTCTCTGGGCAACTAAAAAATTGTTTTGTTTTACACCTAATAAACTTTCAATGTGGTGTGCAGAAGAGTTACAATAATTCGACTGTCCTTGTAACTTAACATGTATTATTAAAATAAGGTTGGTATAATCATAAATTTTAATGAATTGCTATTCTACCACAATTAGTCTTTTGATGTTGTTCTTTCATTGATCAGTACTTCCTAATTGAAATTCTTATATGTTTTTGTGAGGAAATATAACTTAATGCTTTATTTAAAAATAACATCTTTTTATATTCAAGAAAGTCTTTTCCAATTATTCTTTATCAGTATTGTAACTCACTGACTTTTAAGTCAGTGAGTTACAATACTGATAGTTACAATACAGTTAGTTCATTTTTAAATGAATGGAATTTCGCTTATTACAGGGTTCACAGCATCATGGAAAGTTAGGGAATTTTAAAGTGGTAATGGAAAGTCAGGGAAATCTCAAAATATGCAGGAAAAGTCATGGAATTTACAAATAGTTTCTAAAAAAGTCTTGGGGAAAAATAAAAAATGACACAAAATTCATCAAAATAGTAGTGTGAAAAAAAAATCATAAAATTCATCAAATAATTAAGAAAAAAAATCACAAAATTTTAAGCATGATTGCAGAAAAAATTGCTAATTTTGACAAAAGATTGCAAAAATAAGTAGCAAATTTTGCTGTATGCCCGTTTGATCAGAGAATTTTTTGAGATTTGGTCATGGAAAGTCAGGGAATTTGCCAGTCATATTTTGCTGAGAACCCTGTATTAAATGGTGTCATTCAAGTATTTGAAAATTCAAATAATTAATGCATATTTAATAATACATTCTTAATTATTACATATGTTACATAATTTAAAAAAACCTTTTCCCTAAAGGATCGCAAAAAAGATGCGATTTTTTTAGAAGGTTTGCAGAAAAATCACAAATTTAGTTAAAAGATCGTGTAAAACATGCAAATTTAGTCAAAAATTGTGGAAAAATACAAATTTCGGTGGGAGTGAATTTTGTCAATGAATTGTGAAAAAATGTGGTCTTTGCAAACATGATCATGGAAAAAAATATGAATTTTGTTTAAAACTCATGAAAAGTACATGAATTTTGTCGCAAGATTCTGAAACATTTGTATTTTGTCGAAAAGTCATAAAAAATACTTGAATTTTGTTGAAAAATCACAGAAAATATGCGAATTTAGTCAAAAAATCATGGAAAATACATGATTTTGTCAATAGATCATAAAAAAAAAAAACCAAATTTTAATAAACAAACTGCAGAAAAAAGTACAAATTTCGTCAAAAAATTGCAGATAATACACAAATTTCCTCAAAACACTGTAGAAAAAGGCAAATTTCGGCAATAGTCTGTAAAGCCGTAAAAATTCAGTCTTTTTTTTTTTGCTGATCTTGTACCATGTCTATTTAAATTGCATTTAATGTTACAACAGGATAATCAAACTGAAAAAGAAGTTTTATAAGCATCTGAAAAAATTTATTTTAAGCATTCTTTTTTCTTTTCTAAAAATTCTTGTAGTGTGTGAACTATATAATATAACCAGTTTTAAAATTTATTTTTCAGAAAACTAATCCCAAAGATGAATTAGAAGACCAAATGAAAATTGCCAAGTAAGTTTTAATTTCATGATGTAGAAATTATGGAATTTTGTTAGTTCACTTTTCAAATACTTTTAACATGTTTTAGAAAATTGCTTAGTTATAATCATAGAAATTTCTGACTGAGAAATCTCTACACATTCTTAAAACAACTCTCTTTGTAAGAAATGGTTTTTGAAATAAATAATTTATTATACGTTAAGAGTTCACCTTTCAGTAGTTATAAAAAGTAATGCTAGTCAAATTTCTTTTGAAACAAAACCATTAAAAATGAGAGTTTTGTAACAATAAAATATTTAATTAATATGACAGTAAATCCTTCTCTGTACACACATCTTAAATAAAATATCAATACAGTATCTTTGTATTATCATCGCATTCACTTCAGTTGTCACCTCATACACTGGTAGATCCTAATGAGGGAGTCTGGGACTCAGGGCACGAAATTTCCACTCGCCAGCTCGCCATTGGTGAGTAAATATTTACTGTTGGCGAGTAAGTTTCGTCTTTTAAGGATGTATTCCAATCCAAATTGTTTATTTTCTGATTTATTTTTAAATTTGCTTTTGCTGTTTAACGCACCAAATTGGAAAATTCTTTTATTTAGAAGCTACTCAAGGTACCATGTTTGTCGATTTTTTGGTAAATGCAGAAAATATTGTAAAAAAGGCTGTCAAAATGGTGTTTTTAACCGATTTTTCCGAAGCGGAACACCTGTGAACGAAAAATAAGCTGATACTGAGAAAATAATTGTTTATAAATCAAATTCTAATGAATTGAGCGAAAAAGGAAATTTCACAGCATCTTATATACGTCTCTTCAAAAATCATCTCAGCAAGTTTAATGTCTTTACCTTTAAAAATGAGTGTCAAAATGTATCGGAAAATTTCGAGCTGTTGAGAATGAAAAAGTATGTTTTCGAATACACCGTTAAAATGCTGCGCTTCAAATCAAACTTTGCACAGCGATACACGGAAGTAGTTCAAAATGAAGCGATGATATTTATTTTCCAAAAGAAGTAAAAATGCTTGTCCCCTATTTCTTCGTCTTTTCTTAATCGTTGCTCTCTCTAACAATCGCCAATGTAAATTAAATTTGTCATAAATATTTCACTTTCTGTGCAGGTGTGCGGGCTGATGTTGTTGTCTGAATGAATGTTAAACAGTGGCGAGTAAAAATTTTAGTCTGGCGAGAACCTTTTAAGCTGAAATTTCGTGCCCTGCTGGGACTCTTTTCCATCTCTGTTTGACTTTTAATTTCTAAGAATTAAACATTAGCTTTCATCTAAAAACTATCTTTTTTAAAGATTCTGCATACTAGAAGAAATCTAGATAGCTGTATATTAAGCGTCATCAATCACCTTTCAGAGGCTCTGACTGATTGCATACCCTCCTCGGATGAAGAAACCTAAGGGAAGCTAAAACAAAGTGCCCATATCACAAATTGAGCAGTACATGTCTGCAATTTGTTTACCAGATAGCTATTTGTTGCCAAACATTACAGATATCTTTAGTTTTTTATGATGAGAGGGCAAGCTTTGCTGTTCCTATGCACCACATCTGTTTTGAAAGATTCTGCTTACTCTTTGTATCCTGAAGGATTAACAAATTTTACTCATCAGAACCAAAGTTTTTCTTAAATCACATACAATTTTATTTGCAGTAGCGCTAAAAATTTTGGTTTATTTTGTTGTCAGTCTAATTACTTTAAGACTTTTGAATCACTAGAAAGTTAATAATTCTTTTTTTTTTTTTTTTTTTTTTTTTTTTTTATTATTAATAAAGACAATTTTTGTTTGTTTGTTTGAGTAATAATTTTGTTTTCTTTTGCTGATTTATGACAAAGACACAATGTGAATTATATATATGAAATTAAATAATTAGTTTTGATCCAATTGTTAGAACCTGTAGAGCTTTTCTAACAAAAAATAATTATGATCTAATTTGAAAAATATTAAAAGACTTAAATAATTAAAATTAATTTAAATACAGAGCTGTTAGCCACTATACATTATGTGTAGAAACCATACATTAATTTGTTTCTATTACATACTATAATAATATATACTAGAAATTAAGCTTTTTGTTTTTTTGGTGAAGCTATCTTTTTTTGAAGAAACAAATTTTGTCTTGTAATGTATTTGATTTTTATTATGTTTTTCATTTTTAAGCATGTCTAACTTCTCTACTAAACGTTGCCATGATTTAAAATGTGCATTGTGCAGGCAGAGCTTTGTATACTGCTTGGAATATTTTAAATAAAATATATAATTGGTAATTTGACCAAATATATTCGCTTTTGATGTAGCCCTTTCAAATAAAAATCCATTCTAGTCAACCTACAAAATAATTTTAAAATTTAAAAAACTTATCAGACTTTGGATATTTATGTAAGAGTTTTACATTTTTATTAGTAAAGTTTTTCTTTATGCTGTGTGATATTTTAATTTTTGATATTCTAATGTGCTTCATAAATGAAGCTTTATTTTACAACAATTATCTTTTAGATTTTTATTTAATTTTTAATGTGTTCATGATTATAGTGGCTACATTTGACATCTTAAAATTATCATTTTTCTGAGTTTGCACATTAGTACTCACTCACAAAGATTAACAGTTTTGTATGTATATTTTAAAACCATGTGAATTTTCCTTCTAAGTCAAAAACATTTTTTAAATGGTTTTATAATGAAGAACTTGTTACTAAACAATTTACAAACTATGGATGCCATAAATGTAGATTTGGACAATAAAATTTATTTTTTCTCCAATTAAACTATGGGTATTTGAATTAAATTTTAATTTATAATGAAAATTTAACTAAATTAATTATAGTAATTGCTTTATATTAAGGATGAAATTACTTTTCATTATTTCTTTTCACATTATAATTCATATTGCATTTTTAAAACTATTTTTCATAATTCAATATGCTTGAAAAACTTACAAAAATTTTTTACTTTTTTATGACATATTTTTTTATATTCATACAATTCAGATATTTTCCCCTGTGTTTTTATACTCTTAAAAATTTTAATTGCTAATAATTTAAAATGTAAAATTAATGCTTCCAGTAATTTTTAATGTAACAAAAAATAAATCTAAAAACATATATTTTTGGTGCAATTTATGTTTTTTTTTTTTTTTTTAATTCAATACATATATTCCCACATTAGATTAAAAACGATAGTGTATGTAATAATCCAGGAGTCATCGACATTGAAAGCTATGTCATTGCAGAATTGAAAAATAAGTAAATCAATAGTAAAAATATCACATGAATGAAATGAGTTAGATTTGAGAAACTGAAAATATGTTTAATTAAATTAACTATTATTAAATTGTAATGATATACAGTTTTTGCAGAAAGCCGACACTTGGCCAGTGATCAGACCTGAAATAAAGTATCCACAGATAAAATTCAAATCAAAATAAATATGAAATTTGATCCCCATTTTCTTACTTTAAATAGTTTCCATGTTTTTACAGCAGAAGAAAACTGGTTACTAAGTATTTTGTTAGTACAAAATTTTCTATAAAATGCTCTAAGAGTGCTTTTTGAGTTTTATCTGCAGTGATGGTAAAACATAGCCTTTTATGTGCATTCATAATTATGTAAATATGTAGCATCTATAGTCGCCATTCAATTTACAGCGGTCAGTAGTTGGCAGCATCCTTGAGAATGTCTGAACAGCACCAATGTATTCCTCTATTAAACTTGTTTGATGGCAGAAGACACAGGGTGCATTTTCAACTGCTGCTCATTCTTTCACAAATTTTCTGTGCTAGTTATACACTTAGGTTTTCTTCATGTGCAAAGGCCTAAATCCCGGGGGGAGGGGGAATGCAACCCCCCCCCCCCCCCCTAGAAAAAATCTATCAGAAAATTCCCAGATCGATCGGAAAAAGTATGTTTAGTCAGAAAAAATGGTATTGCGTATTAACCCATAAAAAATTATAAATTGGAAAAATTGAAAAGTCAGTCGGAAAAATTCTTGTTCGATCGGAAGAAATAGTATTAACCTATAAAAACTTATAAATTGGAAAAACGAAAATATCATTCAGAAAATTTCCCGTTCCATCGGAAAGGATATTTAGTCGTAAAAAATAGTATTACGTATTAACCTATAAAAATTTACAAATTGGAAAAACGAAAAAGTCAGTCGGAAAAATTCTTGTTCGATTGGAAAAAATGGTATTAACCTATAAAAAATTATATTTTGGAAAAATGAAAATATCATTCAGAAAATTTCCCGTTCCATTGGAAAGGGTATTTAGTCGGAAAAAATAGTATTACGTATTAACCTATAAAAATTTATAAATTGGAAAAACGGAAATGTCAGTCGGAAAAATTCTTGTTCGATCTAAAAAAAATGGTATTAAGCTATAAAAATTTATAAATTGGAAAAACGGAAATATCATTTTGAAAATTTCCTGTTTCATTGGGAAAGGATATTTAGTCGGAAAAAATAGTATTACGTATTAACCTATAAAAATTTATAAATTGGAAAAACGGAAAAGTCAGTCAAAAAAATTCTTGTTCGATCGGAAAAAATGGTATTAACCTATAAAAACTTATAAATTGGAAAAACGAAAATATCATTCGGAAAATTTCCCGTTCCATGGGAAAAGGCATGTATAGTCAAAAAAAAATAATATTACGTATTAACCTATAAAAATTTATAAATTGGAAAAACGGAAAAATCAGTCGGAAAATCTCTTGTCCGATCGGAAAAAAGTAAGTTTAGCCGAAAAAAAAAATGGTATTAACCTATAAATATTTATGAAATGGAGAAATATTTTGTAGTTTTTAAATAAATAAGGAAAACAAATTAGATCGAAGAAAACATAAAATTTTATTCTTAGTCTGATTTATTTCCCCTTGCAGTTTCTAACTTGAAAAATAAGAAGAAACAATTTAGAACGAAGAAAACAAGCTCATTTTTAGCCGGAACTATTATTAATCCTTCTTTGCATAAAAGTGATGTCAATTTACATCACCTTTTATTTAACTTTTAAAAAATAAATTAAGCTCTTAGCAACCACTATATTTATATAGAAATATTAATCCTGTAAAAATAACAAACCTATATAACCTCAGTATAGGTTAAAATTCTATCTTAAAAAATTTTGGTGTATAATCCTTAATATAAAAATAAAAAACATAATTATAAAAGAACAATTCATACAGTCAAGGGTTAATTAATTTAACTAATTGATAATTTACTAATTACTTTAATTTATTAATTAATAAATGTAACTTATTAATATATAGTATTTTATTTTTCTGATAAAACTATTCAGTAAAATTTTGATTTGTCAAATATTGTGGACTCGGAAACCTCGATATGATAATAAAAAAAATGTTTAAGTACATGTTGTAGAAATGTTAATATTATTTGTAACTTTGATATTTTGGGTGAAACCTTGATATTCCGAAATTTTTTTTGTGTGTGTGTGCCTTTTGACGAAAGAATCCATTAGATATCGAAATCCACCTGTATTTATTTACTATCGGAAAGTTTTTAGTTTAGTCTCAAAATTTTAAGATATACTAATTGAATTAAAGAAACTTCTATTTTAAAAAAAAATCTAAACTTTAAATTTAGTTAGAAATATTTATCAAGGAATTTAAGTGGTATCCGACGAAAATTTAAAACTGAATTGCAAATATTTGGTATTTTTCCATATCAAAATCTGGTTATTTTCCACTCTACACAAATTTTGCTTTTAATTGAAAATAATTATGGTTTTATTTTTTTCTACTAATTTTATGTTTTCTTTTTATTTTATTTAAAAAAAAAAAAAAAAAAAAAAAAAAAATTGTGAAATTTGTTTATTTACTTTTTACGTAATTTTTGATTGATTTTAAAAAGTGCTTAAGAAATTTATATGATACAGGATGAAAATTGAAAGTACTCAAATACTTTGAATTTTTATCTCGAAATAATCTGGATATTTTGCAGTCTATACGAGTTTACTTCTATCAGAAATATGTTCGTTTTATTTTTCTTGAATCAAGTTGTATTCAATATTTTAAAGGTTTTTATTATTACTACTACATTTTGTTTAGTTGGAAAAATGAAAGATAACACCAAATTGTTGCGCTGCTTTAAAGTATGTCGTTAGAAATAAATTAAAACTTATATTAAGAAATCCCCGTATTTTGACAATTTTTTGTCCCTGAAATATTCCCCAAGCAAACAGATTTCAATTTTAATTATAAAAAATATATATATATATATATATTTTAATTGATTGCTAAAAAATAAAGAGATGGGACATTGTTTTCTCTTCAATGAAAAAGCTTGGGCACCTAGACGACTGGGCACTGGACCTCCCGCCCTATGTGTCAGTTACAAAACAAACTGCGTCTGCATTAACTCTTTTTTTGTTTAAACCGTTAGTATTCTGGCTCATAGTATGAAATCGTTCGATTAAAAAGTGTTGATACGAGAATATTTTGGTATATAGTTAATAATTCAATATTTTTGTATCAGTTATGCCCCCACCTAAATGTAAGAGACAAAAAGTGCAATGTGAGTTATATAATTCCATTTTCGACAGTGATTACGAGAACACACATAATAAACAAAAGCATGCTGATAAAATTTCAGCCCAATGTACATATACCATTTTGCATTGCAGGAGCTCCAAAAAATCCTTTCGAAGTAAGCTAATTTATTACAGAATATTTTAGATATATATAAAATGTGTAAATAACTGAATTGTTTTCATATGTTCATGAAATTCTTTCATGTATTCAATGTAATTCAGAATTTAAAAAATTCACAGCAATTTTTCTTTAAAGGTTACAGCAAACGAGGAGGGGAGATTCTCTCTAGGCGCTAATTATTTTTTGTTGCAAGTCTAGTAAACAGTGTTTGGTCCAGGTCAATTTTAAACTAGATGTAGTTAGCAAATTAGTTCGGTTTATCATTTTACATTAAAAATTATACTTATCGTAATGAACATAAATATTTCTGTTTGTGCCTATCATTGTTCTTCCAGTCTTTGACGAAATTCACGTTTTTACTACGTTCCTTTAATGAATGTGGCGTTTTTTTCGCAATCCTTTAGAGCAATTCCATCTAAGCTCAGGCAGGGCATGTCAAATCACCATCACAGATTTTTTTCAAAAAAATTCAGTAGTTAGAACTAAGTGATTTATAAAATTTCCTAAAAGGATTTTTCCCTAAAAAATTTCTCTGATTATAGCACTTTAAAGTTCATGATAAAATTGGCAGTTTTCAGAAAAACTGAAAAACGCTTCATTTTGAAATGAACACAATACTAAACATATTCAACATATTCAATCAATTTATTTTTTATAAGCAGTTATTAAACTGAATTTTACTTTGGCATAGTTTAAAAAAATATAGTGACTTTTTACTTAATTAAAAAAATTAGATTTTAAGTACAAAAAATATAATTATTAGTGAATTTAAGATTTTTTTTCAGAATGAAAAAAAATATTTTAAAGCTAAACATTGATGGCAATCCAAAGACCTTTAATGGGAGTTTTACAGCAAATTTTATTTTAACTCTAAGGTGCTTACAACTTTTGTAATTCAATTTTTAATTATGCAAAATTTTGTAAAATCACTACTTTTGAAATGCAATTTCTCAAAAACACCATTTTTTAAAAATCTGATAATATGCTCAATTCATACCTTATTAGTCTCTAATAAATACTTTACAAGCAAATCGTGTGTTTTTGCTTAGAAAATTTTATATGATTTTTTGAAAATAACATGTTGTGTGTATTTTTCAACAGACCACAAAGTCAAGCTCTTCCTTATTTAACCGAACTTGTAATGTAATTAATATTTCAAACTAAAAAATACATCACTAGTAAATAATTATTACTGTTAAATTATAGCTAATCATTTGCTTAAATTTAAAATTGCGTAAAATACAGTCAATAATAAAATTAGTATTGATCATATGTCATTTCATTCCATACTCATAAATGTGCTAAATTCATCTACAGTTTGTTAAATATTTTGTTATATAGTATGGATATAATATATTAAAATGCAAATACATACATTACAATTGAATTAGATTTTTTTTTCAAGTTTAGGTTTTTTCCAATTAGTTTTTTTTCTCTCAGAAACCCAGAAGATCAAGCTTTTTCTTATTTCTCTGTATTTATAATATTATTTTTTAATGAAAAAATAATAATATGCACATTATTATGGCAGATAAATATAAGCTAATCTTCAAAAATTCCTATTCATAAAATTAAATAAGACAAACCCCTTAAAAAAATCTGCGCTTGTGCTGCATTTTGACTTTGCTGAAAATTACTCACTAATACTGCCAAATGAAGTACAAAGCTACCACTGGCAGAATACTCAGATATCGTTAGTTACCTGCACAGCATACTTTAGAGAAGAAATAAAGAGTTTTATCATAGTTTCTGATGATTAACTCATGATACAGCTCATGCTGTTTGTGACATAGAAAAAGTAAAAAAAGAATTATTTAAGTTGTACCAATTACAAACACTGGAATCACTCTGTGTATATATCGGATGGAGCTGGAGCACATTTTAAAAACAAGTATCAGTTTTATGAATTGCACAAAAATAAAATTGTACTGAAGTAGAGGATATTTTCAGGTACTGGCCATGTTAAAAGTGCATGTGATGCTATTGGGGACTGAGACAAGCACTATGCAACAAAATTTAATCTCCAAAAGGAGCCAATATAAGCTATTCAAAATTCTGTCTCATTTGTTGCTGAACTATCTTCTCTGTTAAAAAATAACATTCTAGTCCATCCAGACAGAAATATTATTCAATCCTATAGAACTAATAATGAGAAAGAATATGCTAATGCAAAATCTATTGTTGGTATTAGATATAAACATTATAGGGTGATTGTAAATAATGAAAATTATATGGAACGAGCAAGTAAAAATGAATTGACAAAAGTCGAAACCTTCAGAAAATGAAAAGACAATATTCAATACTTAGTTACCAAATCGGTGATTTCATTGGATGCATGTATGAAAATAATTGGTGGATAGGACAAATCAATGGTATATCAATATGGAACTAAATGACATTAAAGTATCATTCATGTACCCAACATGGTCCATAGATAAAGCATTCCAGTGGCCAAAAGAATCTGGAAAGAAAAAATAAGAATGTGCATTACCATTGGAAAACAAACACTCTAAAACAGAAACACCAGTTACAATAGGACAATCTGAGTGATTTCATACCTCCAACGATAAGGAGTTGAAGTTAATTTAAGAAACCTTCACTACCTAATTCTTCTGTTATGTATGTATTTGCACATTAATATATTATATCCATATTATATAACAAAATATTTTACACACTGTAGATGGATTTAACACATTTATGAGTATGGAAGGAAATGACATATGATCAATACTAATTTTATTATTGGCTGTATTTTACGCAATTTTAAATTTAAGCAAATGATTAGCTATAATTTAACAGTAATAATTATGTACTAGTGATGTATTTTTTAGTTTGAAATATTAATTACATTACAAGTTCGGTTAAATAAAGAAGAGCTTGACTTTGTGGTCTGTTGAAAAATACACACAACATGTTATTTTCAAAAAATCATATAAAATTATCAGATTTTTAAAAAATGGTGTTTTTGAGAAATTGCATTTCAAAAGTAGTGATTTTACAAAATTTTGCATAATTAAAAATTGAATTACAAAAGTTGTAAGCACCTTAGAGTTAAAATAAAATTTGCTGTAAAACTCCCATTAAAGGTCTTTGGATTGCCATCAATGTTTAGCTTTAAAATATTTTTTTTCATTCTGAAAAAAAATCACTAATAATTATATTTTTTGTGCTTAAAATCTAATTTTTTTAATTAAGTAAAAATGTCACTATATTTTGCAAAACTATGCCAAAGTAAAATTCAGTTTAATAACTGTTTATAAAAAATAAATCGACTGTATATATTGAATATGTTTGGTATTGTGTTCATTTCAAAATGAAGTGTTTTTCAGTTTTTCTGAAAACTGCCAATTTTATCATGAACTTTAAAGTGCTATAATCAGACAAATAAATTTTTTAGGGAAAAATCCTTTTAGGAAATTTTATAAATCATATAGTTCTAACTACTGAATTTTTTTGAAAAAAATCTGTGATGGTGAATTGACGCACATCAGTACTGTCTGCCTAAATTGAGATGGAATAGCTCTTTAATAAAATTCTCACTTCAATACGAAATTTTGACAAAACTAGATGTCTAACTAGACAAACTAGATGACAAAACTAGATGTTTTGACAACATTTTTGTCAAAATGCTAATTTTGACAAAACTAGCATTTTCCCGCCATCCTTTGAAGAAATTTGTGTTTTATTTGAAATTATTTTACAAAATTTGTGTTTTTTCCGTGATTCTTTGACGAAATTTGCGTTTTATTTGCGATCAATTGACGAAATTTGAATTTTATCCGCGATCCTTTGCCAAAATTTGCATTTTATTCGCGATCCTTCGACGAAATTTGCATTCATTCCGAGGTCATTCGTGATGAAATTGATTTTTTCAGCATCTGTTAATCGGAATTTGCGATACTTTTCTATATCCAAATTTCCGGACTGAGGACCGATGGTTCATGATTTTTAGAAGTGAATGCTTTAAAGTTTTGGAACAAAATCGCCCCTGAATATAGCAGTCAGTTGCAGAAAAAACGGTCAGTTTGAGATTTTTTTGTTACATTCCAAACATTTCAATTTGTTCCAAACTGTTTTGTTACATAGTGATATATCTTGTTACTAAACGTACAAAATTTTATTTAAGTACTAAGAAATATATGAATATAAGTTTTGTTCATTCAAAAATTTTCAGTCTTTAAAATTTTGGCTACTTTTTATGTTGCAGATGTACAGGAGTAGCAAGATTCCTTATGCTCAAAATTTGCATGACTATCTATAGTGAAATCTATGTGAATAAGCATGGTATACACAGAAAAAGTAAAATTCATTAAACAGCAGGGATGTAGTGGAGGGTATACGGGGGTATACACCATATACCTTCTGGATACGGTAGGAACACAGTATATCCTCTGTTTTTCAAAAACCTATTAGTATTCAAGCTCTTGGGTATATTCTCTGCCTTGAGTACATACACTGTGCTTTGAGTGTATATCCTCTGATTTTTTTACGACTATACCACTGATTAAACCCTTAATTGGTAAAAAACAGACAATGAATCTCCAGCTCTTCAATCCAGTTTCATCAGTTTTTGAATATTTAGAAACAAAACTGCTATCAAACAAAGCAATTTGGAGTTCCAAACCGTATTTTTCTACGCATATTAATCATAGTATACTTCACCACTGATTTTTAAATACATTAAAAAAAAAAAAAAAAAAAAAATCAACATCAATGTTTTAAAACTTATTTGATTATCTCGATATACTAAGCGATAAGAGTATTATGATATATATATGAATATAAATCGTATATACATAAATATATATATGTATATACTAGCGGACCCGACAGACGTTGTCCTTTCACCGACAAACATTGTCCTTCCTGGCATTGACTCCAGAAAATCAAATAAATGTACGTAAATATAGTAATACGTGCGATAAACACTACGCTCTTGATTTAATTTCTTTTTAAAATTATGTAAGGAAATTATTTTTCACTCTTCAGTATTTTTTGAAGTCGGTTCAATTTTTGACAGAAAAGTTTATTTTTCTCTTTTTAGTTAAAAGTTAACGATTTTCTGAAGTCTGTTAATAAAAATTATAATATAGGAAATATTATTGTAAAGCATACCCGTTTGGCAGGAGCGGGATTCGAACACGCGATCTCTTTCTTCAAGAAGCAGAGCTTAAATCTGCTGCCATAGACCGCTTGGCCATTCCGCCTGCACTCTATTCGTCGAACTTATTCAGCACATTTAATTAGCAAAAAATCACTAACTATTGGTTTTTGCCTAATTACTAAAAAAGTACTGAATCAATTTTGATGAAATGTGAATCTAAACCTTTCTCGAGTCCACTGGAACACACACAAAAAATTTCATTAAAATCGGTCTAGTCGTTTAGGAGGAGTTCAGTGACATACACACACACAGAAGATTTGTATATATAAAGATATGTCCTCATGTTAGTCATAGTACTCGGAAATTGTCCTTCTTGGAGTCGGAAATTTATGAGCCTACACCCCCTCTACGCGACTAGGGTGGTTTACGCCCCTGTTCAGGTGTGTCTTCCTGAACTGACTTGAAGTCTTCATAAAATTTCAGCTGGTCCTATGACTTCATTTGAGAGAAATTTAATGATAATGTATTGTGTAACCTTGGGATGAACCTCTTGCTCACTCATCTTGATGGGGGACTCGCTCACTCACTGAAGGGAGAGAATAGCACATATTGTCTCATATGTATCATGTGTCATCCCTACCTGCTATACACAGAGGTTTAAGCACTCTCACAATGCCCTTCAGGCCTCCCAGCAGAAATTCTGGTTAATATTTGCTTCATCTTTGTAATATAGGGGATATACTAATGAAATATTGCACAAGCTGCTGTATATCCTGGTGTATAACACGCACCACTAATTTGAGAGTACATAATTTTATTTCAAGCATATACTGGCATATAACATGCATCAATTTTTTCCTAGGAAAAGAAATAAAAACAAAAAAAACTTATTTGTCTCCAGTTTGCTCAATTCCTACTTTTCGGAATCTAAATATCCCCCACCCCGTCCAAATATCATTTGAGAAAAACCAATCACTACTCCCTTTCCCTCCCATCTGTACTGATCCTACCAATAAAAATTTCCCATTTCATGTAACATTCGCCATTTGTTCGAAACCATAACTTTTCGATGTGTTGATCGTAAAGTTTATGAAAACTGTTCTTCATCATAAACTATGACTCTAGTAAAGCAAAATAAATACAATTCCGTATTTAAATATAAAGTAATAGCGTTTTCAAAAGAAAATGGTTGATTGCATTGCAGCTAGAATGTTTGGAGTTAAGGAATGTTCTGTTCGTGAATAGAAGAAGAATGAAGCTGTGATTCTAAATATGCCAAAACAAAAATGTGTACAGGCATTACAAATTGGCCTATTTTTAGAGGACAATGTTGCCCAGTGGATACTAGAAAATCACCAAAATGGACTAATAATAACAAGGAGTAGTGTTCCTTTAATTGCCTTACAATGGGCAAAAACGAATCCCAAAGAAAGTGAAACCTTTAAGGCAGCAGCGAGTTGGTGCGATAGATTTATGAATCGCAGGAATTTTGTTCTTCATGAAAAGATGAAAGTTGCCAAAAGACTTGGAACAAAAACTATTAAGTTTCCAGAAGTTTGTCATTGATAAACAAAAGCAAAAAAACTGTGATTTGTCTCAATTTGGAAATATGGGCGAAATGCCCATAAAGTTTGGTAGGAAACAGAAGTGTAGAAATAAAATAAGTAAAAACTGTTCCATTTAAAACTACGGGACACGAAAAGTTCCATTTCTCAGTGGTTCTTTCTTGCTTAGCAGACGGTACTAAATTAAAACCAATGGTAATTTTCAAGTGAAAAACAAAAACAATTGGTAATTTTCCAAATGGAGTTTTTCTGCATGTCCATGAGAAAGGCTGGATGGACGAAAATGGGTTAAAGTTATGGATATGTAGTGTTTGGGTAAATCATGCAAGACCTTTAAAAAAGCCAGCAAGCCTTTTAGTTTGGGATATGTTTAGACCCCATAGAACACCCAGAATTAAAAAAAGAATCCAATACAGATTAAGGAGGAAATATGCTACTTTATCGCAAATATGTGAGTGGATTATAACATCATGGATGAAATCAAACCAGAAATAATTGTCAAATCATTTTTAAAATGTTGAATTTCCAATGCACTTGGTGGTACCGAGAATGACTATTTATGGCTAGATGAAAACGACACTGGTGATAAAATACATGAAAGTGACAGTGGGAAAAATGATGATATTCCTGAAAGTATAAATGAGGATGAGTACAATGAACTTTTCATGTGATCTGATAAGTAAGATTAAGTTTTTTAGAAAATATATACTGTAAGTTTCTTTATCTAAATATATAAATGCATTTATAAAATTCTAAAAATTAGGAATGTTTTATTCTTATTTTACTTGAAACATTTTATATTCAGTGTATAACATGCACATGGGAAAATGAAGTGATTTTTCAGAGTTAAAAATGTGTGTTATACGCCAGGTTAGACGATATCACTGATCTCATAATCTAATGTCAATTTTTTAAAATCCTGGCCAAAGAAGTGAGGAAATAGTGTGAGAAAATCCTAATAAACTTCTATATTAAAAATATGAGTTTGTTATCACAATATCAAGGTCATTAGAAAAATTAATGTAACCAAGTTAATGATTTATTAATGATCATTTTAAAATAAACCTATTGCACTATAATCCGTTAACCCTTTAGTGAGAGGAATTCTCAAAACAGGTCACCTAATTTTAAGTGTACTGACATCAAGAATATTTAAATAAAATTTTTATTTCATAAAGTATAGAAAAATAAGCACATTTTTATTTTCAATTAAATACATTTGTTAATCTGGTGTCACTCCATTATTTCATCATTTTGCAAAAAGTATTACTCTACACCAAAAATGGTTAAGGATTCTAGTCTACAGAATCCAGCTTATTTTTCTTGGGATTCGAGGTGCTATAAAGCATATATGCCTCAGGTGACACTGGTGGTCAATATAAGACCTTTACTATTTAGTTCACAAGCAAGTTTGCTTTTCATTTTATTAAGCTCAAAGGAATGAAAGTTTGAGTGAACCTATTCTGGTCTGCAGTGTGGTAGACATGTGTGTTTAATACTATGCTACTGGGCTTGTTTTTATAGTAATTTGTTGGTATCATTACTTCACTTAATGATTTGCTATCATTGAGTCTTGAAGGGCAAAAGCTTCAGTAAAATCAGTAAAACAAAGTTTTACTAATAAGTAATGTTATATCAACATCTACAAGTAATCCTTTAAACATACTGCTTTCAGAAATATTAAAATTTTATTAATTACTACATTCAAAAATGTGAATGAATGCAATTAATGAATTTTAAATTTAGTATACAATCTAGTGGCTTTAACCTTTTTAATTCCCCCCCCCCCCCCCCCCAATCCACACACACTGTCATATAACATTTTTAGTCAAACTTCCATTTCTCCTACTGTCTGCTTTCAAATAAAACAAGGCAACTTTGTGACATAAGTTTTAGTTTATTTTATTGAGAAATGCATGATACTAACAAGTGTTGATGTTCAGAAACTATCAAAATAAAGTCACTTTCCCGTTTCTTCCCAAATGCAATAGATTTTTCAGAGAATAGTGTCAAAGTGGGCATTTTGAACAGACTTTCTGTACAAAAGAAGAAAAGATACTCAAACAAGGGTGAAAAAGTCTTTGTCATATGACCAAAATCAGTTATAACTCAATAGATAATTTATTATAAAAAAAATGAAAAATTAATTTAGATTTCAAATTGCTTCCATGGTCAGGCTTTGCAATTTTATATCATTCCATTAAAAATTTACTTGTAAATGTGTCAAAATGTTTTGCACTTGCTGAGCAGAGCACTTGAAAGCAGCCTTAAAAATCTATTCTTTCAAATTTGTAATTAAGAAATGTAAATTCTTGCTATTGGGTGATTAGTAATTTAGTAAATCTTTAAGCAGTTTATTTAGTTGATGCATATTTTTATTATGTTCATTATAGATTATTTGTATTTCTTCTGGCAGTACATTAAATTTTTTTTTAAATTTATTTTATGCACTTTTATTTAACTTCCTAAATATAAAATAAAATTTTTATAACCTTTTTTTTTTTTAAATACATATTCTTTCCTAATGTGTTACGATTCTGAAATTATGTATGTTTGTTTAATTTTGATATTGTATAGCTTATATTGTACTTTTAACTTTTTGATTAAATATAATGAAAAAATTATTCTTGCAAACTAAAATTTTACTAAGATCTTTAAAAAGAGCAACCGGTATTCGTGCTGGCACCGTTGGCATTCACATCCTGCACAACTGGTATTCGTGCCGACAATTTTAAACATTTTATTTATGAGAATATAATGTATAAAAAATTATTTTAATCATGTTTGACTTTATATTAAGAAAGAACACACTTTCTTTTAACTAGGAAAGCAAATGGAATCAATTAATGTTATACACTTGTTACACAATGTTAAGAACACTTTACAAGACGTCACTTGAGAATAATAAAGTTCTGAGTTTTTGAAAAAAAGACTTATCGATATAGATAGGTTCTATTTGTATCTCTAAAGGTATTTTTACATCAAAATGATGCTATATATAATTTACATATGACCTTAATATGACATTATTGTAATCCAGAAATGCCTTCATAGATACAAATAAAACCTTTCTATATCAGTAAGTCAATTTTTTCTAAAACACTGATAGAACCTTATTATTCCCAGGCGACAAAAAGTTAGACTTAGTTTTGCAAAAATCCTTCGGTCCTGAAGAGAAAATCAAAAGTTTCCCACTACGTACTCAGGTGCACACTTCTAAATGTGTGTGCTGTCACGAATGGGTTAAAGGCAAAAAATAAATAAATAAATAAATAAAATAAAATAAATAAATAATGATAAAAAAAATTTCTTAATGCTATTAAAAAAAATAATATAAAAAAATAGAAAATGTGCTGATATGTGGAATTAAGAAGTTATATGAATGTTTTTAAGAAATTATATTGTCTTTATTGCTTCATAACAGTTTAATCAATAACTTAATACAATTTTATTATTACCTTTTTAATGCTTTATGCAATCATTTAATTCATTGTTGACAATTTGTTTTTAGACAAAGACCGGCTGATGAAAATGCTACTTCAGTGCATAATGATTGTAAGTATTATTCTTTTTTTATATCTTTTGCATAAAAATGAGGTTCAAGGGGGGGGGGGGGGAGAATCATACCGTTTTTAAATTTTATAAGGCAGTTTGTTTTTAAAGTATTTTAATACAGTCTTTGGAAAGCATAGCATGTGATTTGGCAAGATTTATTTTAAAAATGCTATTCAATATCCATGCCAAATTTTCTTCTAAAGAAAAAGAAAAAATAGGCATTGATTGTGGTGCAAATCAGAGAAGAGTACTTACTCTCTGAAAACACATACTTGATACTTCCAGCTTCCAGCCAGCAAGCGGTAAATATGGGGAAGTATTTCTTTTTCTATTCATAATTTTATTGTTCTTGGTTAATATAATGATCTTCATTTTTTGGAAAAACATTTTTTTTCCCGTTTCTCACTTTATGCAAGTTATTTTATTTCCATTTCTATTCCATTTTTTAGCCAGCAAACATAGTTTAGGCTTAATGTAGCTTAAACGATTTTTTTTTCGACAGTTTTCGATGAAATTGAAACATTCAATAGTTAATGATTACAGTTTTTATTTATTTTCTTGCCGATTAAGCATTTTCCAAATTGTAATTTTCAAATTTGTATTAAGTATGTGTAAAAAAACCAGGTTAGATATCACGTTTTTTTTTTTTTTTTTTTTTTTTTTTTGTTTGTTTGTTTTGTTTTTTGTAGGGAGAAAAAAGCAGGGATTTTTGACCGATGTTATTGACTTTATGGATATAAACATATTCGCAAATCATTATTTATTTTGTGCTTCATTTTCTTATAATACTCATGTCTAATGCGATATCTGTATAACATCTGTGATTTTTTTTTCCCCCTTAAAATTTCATTTTTGAGCTAACTCATAATGTTTAGGAAGTATTTACATTACATTATTTTCGCCGAAGAATAGTGAATTGCATATGAAATGAAAAAAAGCCCAGTTTTAAACAGCTTTTGTAAATCATTAATATTTATTTAATGTTTAACTTTTTTTGTCTTGAGTTGACTCGAAGTTCCCTTTAAAAACAAAAACAAAAAAAAATATCCTTTTTTTTAATAGTGTTCCTGTGATGAAATTTGCTGAGGTTTTTTTTTTTTGGGGGGGGGGGGACAGAGAGGAGAATATTTTGATGAAATTTGCTATATATATATATATATATATATATATATATATATATATATATTACAATATATAAATTTAAATTTTTTTTTCGTCAAAACTAACCTCTATACTATCTTAATTTTCTTATAATAATATTCCGTACTTACTTCAAATTATTAAATTAAAATCTTATTTCTAGATCTAATCTGTTAATCTGTGTGCAGACGATATAAATTCTTAATTTGCCTTAAAAAACATTATTCCAGTATGCGTAAATTTAAAAAGATGGCTCTAAATTAAAAATATTCTTAATTAAAACTTTATTTCTTAATATTCCAAATAAAACTGATTTCTTCTATGTTTTTATCAACCCTTTTTAAGAAATTCTTATTAAATTTATTCCAAAACCATACCTTTCAAAAAATATCATTATTTTATTTTATCTATTTATTTATTTTTCCGCCGTCAACGATAATGTGCATATTAATAAATTCATTTCTTTTCTTTTTCTCTTAAAATTAATCATGTATAAAAATCGTCTGCCTAAGATATTTAAAATTCGGAGTCAATTATAAATTGGTTAAATAATATTTTTTTAAAAATAAATTTATCGTCTGTTTAAAATAGCCTCGTAACTGGACAAGAATTCTTTTTACATAAAAGAATGATGGTTTGAGGTTACCGAATGTTCCAGAACTTTCTTTTCAGTTTAAAAGGGGGAAGTCTCGAGATGAAAGGAAGATTCTGAAGATTTCTTGGGTTGCTTCTTCGATGAGGACAGCTCGCTGAAATAATGATGGAATTTTTGCAACAAGGAGCTTTTCCTTCCTCATTATCACGAATTTAATAAATGAATTTACAGCAGCCCATGACTAATTATTGGATCTTCTACATTTATTTATTATTTTTGTTTTTTCCCTCGCTTGCCATGACTGCGTGTTTCTGTTTAACCAGTGGAAATAATTCGAGTTCTCCTGAAATCGTCACATATATATATATATATATATATATTTTCAATCTCTTGATATCTCAACAATGTTTTTCCAAAAATATGAAGATCATTATTGTTATATCTGTTATGATGTGCACTAGATGGCGCCATCAGCGCCAGTCAAAAGGCAGTTCAGCCGCGAACGATGTTCGGCAGTTCGTTCGTTGTCAGCCACGATGTAAGACGGTCGGATTTTGGATCCAGGAATAAATTCTTATATCTTAATGCATCCAGCTCTAGTGATCATTTAGTATTTCCATACACCTTTAGCAATGTTTCAGTGGCGACGAGGATAAACTCTATCGATGTTTTTTCAATAAAAAAAAATGTTTTTTGACGCGATTTTGAAGAAAGAGCGTCAGCGGTGGATGACCGCGTGTTCCTACTAGGCCTAAGCGCCGATCGGCGGACGGTCATTACGGCGTTAGCGAGGCAGGCTTAATCGGCGACCGGCGACCCCAGAGTTGTTTATTCAAGTTCCGGCATGGCTTCTTTTGGCTGTATTGCAGAATTCAATCAATCGGTCGAATCCTGGAGCGAATACTCCGAAAGACTGGAACAGTTCTTCATCGCCAACGCCATAGTCGAAGACAATAGAAAACGTGCTGTTTTCTTAACGGTGGTAGGACCTGCCACTTACGGATTGCTTCGGAATCTGCTATCGCCGGCTGCACCCACATCTAAGACATTAGCGGAACTCATCGGCATCCTCAACGGACATTATGATCCAGTGCCTTCAGAGATCGTGGAGCGATTCAAGTTCAACAGCCGCGTACGGCGCGCGGACGAATCAGTGGCCGATTATATCGCAGAGCTTCGGAAATTAGCGAAGTATTGCAATTACGGCGAATCTCTGGATATGATGCTCCGTGATCGGATAGTTTGTGGTATACAAGACGAAGGAATACAACGAAAATTGTTATCAGAAAGCAATTTAACCCTTTTGCGAGCGTCGGAAATTGCCGTTTCAATGGAAGCAGCTGCGAGGGATGCTGTTGATCTGAAGATATCTGCCGTTCCTGAAGTAAAAAAAATTACAAGTTACGGCGCAACGGCCGCGAAAAAACGAGATCGTTAAATCGGCGTCCAATTCAAATAACGGCCGTACAGGGAAGAAGTGTTATCGTTGTGGCGACTCCAAACACCATCCTTCTGATTGCAAACACAAAAATAGCACGTGCTATAGTTGTAAAAAATTGGGGCACCTGTCAAAAGTGTGTTTATCAAAGAATAAACAAGGTTACAAACCTAAAGTTAACTTAGTTGCTGAATCTAAAGAAGATTTAGGCAGTAAGGAGTATACAATTTTTAATTTAAGAGATAACAAGAGAGATTACCCTCCGGTGAAAATTACTTGTGAGATCCAAGGCCAGCCTGTTATTTTTGAAATTGACTCAGGGGCTCCATTTTCCATAATGCCTGTAAAACTGTTTGATAAAATTAGAAGATTCTGCCCTCCTTTGGAAAAAACGAACATTAAGCTTCAGTCTTACACCAACAATACCATTGATATTTTGGGAGTTACAAATGTGAATGTGGTGTTCCAAGCAAGAACAGAGACTTTACCTCTACTAGTGGTTTCTCAGGGAAGCACTAATTTAGCTGGGCGAAACTGGATTGTTCCATTAAGCCTAATGAATGCATTTGATGCCAACATGAACCACACATTACATTGTGTAAGGACTGAGCAGCTCAAGCTAGATGGACTTTTAAAAGAATTCCAGAATATTTTCTCACCAGGCTTGGGATTAGTGAAAGGAATTAAAGTTCATCTTACCTGTAAAACTGGTGAACCTCCGAAATTTTTCAAGGCTCGTCCTGTACCATATGCATACAAGGAAAAAATCAACAAGGAAATAGACCGCCTTCTTGCAGATGGCATTTTAGAGCCAGTTAAAACTTCTGATTGGGCAGCTCCTATTGTTCCTGTGCTGAAGCAAGACGGCAGAATTAGAATATGTGGTGACTTTAAGCTAACAGTCAATAAAGTAACAGAATTAGAGCAGTACCCTCTGCCAAATATCGAAGATTTGTTTGCTGAAATGTCTGGGGGTACAGCATTCACTAAATTAGATCTGCGGGATGCATACTGTCAACTAGAGCTCGATGAAGAGTCAAGACGCCTGGTAGTGATAAATACGCACAGAGGTCTCTTCCGGTACACACGCCTGGCTTTTGGCATTGCTTCCGCCCCGGCTATTTTTCAACGTGAAATTGACAAGATTTTACAAGGGGTAAAAGGAGCCTCTAAATACTTGGATGACCTTCTAGTAACTGGTAAAACCGAAGCAGAACATCTACAGAACTTACAAGAAGTTCTCTCTCGTCTGCAAGCAGCAGGTGTAAAGTTACATCCAGAAAAATGTGAATTTCTCAGACCATCTGTGGAATATCTTGGTCATCGTCTGGACAAAGATGGATTGCATCCAGTTCAATCGAAGGTCAAAGCGATTACAGATGCTCCGGAACCAACAAATGTAGACGAGCTACGTTCTTTTATTGGCCTAATCACATACTATGCGAAATTTTTACCTAACATGTCAACACTGTTAGCACCCTTATACCAGTTGTTGGAAAACAAACGGCTATGGAGATGGGGTTCATCACAACGAGAAGCTTTTAAAAAAGCTAAAGATGTCCTGCAGACCTCATCATTACTAGTGCATTTTGACCAAGACAAGGAAGTGATCCTGGCTTGTGATGCAAGTCCTTATGGGCTTGGTGCTGTTCTGTCACATAAAACTCCAGATGGTGATAGACCAATCGCTTTTGCTTCTCGCTCCCTGACGAAAGCAGAAAAAAATTACAGTCACATTGAGAAGGAGACTTTAGCCTTAGTATTTGGAGTGACTCGATTCCGGAACTATCTCTTGGGACGTAAATTTACGTTACTTACAGACCATCGTCCTTTGGTAACTTTATTATCAGAAGAAAAACCAGTTCCATCAGTTGCTGCAGCCCGTATCCAGCGATGGGCATTGACTTTATCTGCCTACGTTTACAAGATAGAGTACCGAAAAGGGAAGTTGCACGGAAATGCTGATGCTTGCAGCAGACTTCCACTGAAATCTGAAATGGCGGAGCCTCCAGTACCTGTCGAGTCGGTTTTGCTTATCCGACAGTTAAATGATAGTCCACTGACAGCACATCTAATCCAAAGGGAGATAGACAAGTGTCCTGCACTGAGCCGTCTACGATCTCATATTCAAAATGGGTGGCCAAAGAAAGTGACAGAAAATTTACAAGCCTTTTGGCATATCCGACATGAACTGTCAGTTGAGGAAAACATCATTCTCAGAGGTTCCCGTGTTTTTGTTCCAGGAAAGTTTCGTCAATTTGTTTTGGATGAACTGCACAGTGCTCATCAAGGGATTTCTGCTATTAAATCTCTGGCTCGTTCCCATGTCTGGTGGCCTGGTATTGATCGGGACTTAGAAACAAAAGTTCGAAACTGCATCGACTGTCAAGAAAATGCTGCAGCTCCTCCTTCGACACAAATCCCTTGGCTCACACCTGAAAAACCTTGGGACAGAATCCATATCGACCATGCAGGTCCTGTAGAAGGCCATTGGCTATTAATTGTAGTTGATGCCAAAACAAAATGGCTTGAAGTGATTCCAGTGCCCAACACCACAGCAACTTCAACGATAATAGCTCTGCGTAACCTGTTTGCACGCTTTGGCTTACCAGAGAGCTTAGTCAGTGATAACGGACCTGGCTTCCGTAGTGACGAATTCACAAATTTCTTGAAAAGAAATGGCATTACACCAATTAAAACCGCACCATACCATCCGAATTCAAATGGTTTAGCGGAAAGAGCAGTGCGTACAGTAAAAACTGCATTGAAGAAAGCTAAAGAAGGCACTTTCACTGAAAGACTGACCAGATTTCTTCTGAATTTTCGAAATACCCCATCAAAGGCAACGGGTATATCTCCAGCTGTGGCAATGTTCGGACGACCTCTTCGCATGCGTTTGGATCTTATCCGCAGTGCTAAAGTTAAAACATCTGAGAGGGGAGATACCCATAATAGCAAGTTTACAGAAGGCACTCCTGTCTGGGTGCGCTCTTTTACCCGGGGCCCATCTTGGGTTGCTGGAAAGGTTACAGGAACAATGGGAAT
Source organism: Maratus speculifer (assembly GCA_964019185.1). Lineage (NCBI taxonomy): Eukaryota > Metazoa > Arthropoda > Arachnida > Araneae > Salticidae > Maratus > Maratus speculifer. The sequence goes on from OZ025303.1 coordinate 181,032,230, forward strand.
ACAATGTGCAAAGTCAAGACAACTTGGGGTATTTGGACACGACACATTGATCAAATTCGTTACAGGCAAGAGGACACTCTACAGGAAATTCCTCCAGCTCCAGAACTACCAGATTCTGTTTCTTCAGGATCAGATGTGTCAGTGCCTACAGTGCAACCGAGAGATGTAGTAGAGTTACCAGCTGATCAGGTGACAGACACCCTTCTACCTCCTACGCTGTCTCCGCAGGTAAGTGTCCAAGAACACAGTTCTCAGGCAGATCCTCCAGCACTCTCGCCGCAAGCAGTTTTGCAGAATCCAGGAGCGCCACTTCCTAGACGTTCCACTCGTCCAAAAGCAAAACCTGAACGTTTGCAATATTAGACTTTTTAAATTGGACTGTTAAATTTTGAACTGTGTCAAGGACTTTATTTTTTTTATTGTATTGTGCATGTCTAACAACTTGAATATTTCCTTTAAGAAGGAAGAGAATGTTATATCTGTTATGATGTGCACTAGATGGCGCCATCAGCGCCAGTCAAAAGGCAGTTCAGCCGCGAACGATGTTCGGCAGTTCGTTCGTTGTCAGCCACGATGTAAGACGGTCGGATTTTGGATCCAGGAATAAATTCTTATATCTTAATGCATCCAGCTCTAGTGATCATTTAGTATTTCCATACACCTTTAGAAATGTTTCAATTATAATCAACAAAGAAAAATAAAATTATCACAAGAGATCCCTCTTTTTGCATAGCATTCATTCGTGATAATGCAGACCTTATGTACCATATTTACTGCTAGCTCTTTTTTATTATTATTATTATTTGGCAAAATTTGCATTTTTTGTAGTACCTAGACAAATTTTATGTATTTTCATGATCTTTTGACAAAATTCATGTCTTTTATGAAACTAGGAAAACAATATTTGTTTTCTCAGGGATTTTTGGTGAAATTTGGCGTTTTTTCTCGCTGTGTTTGGATGTAACTTGCTGTTTTATTGAATTTATCCTTCTTCGTGACTTTTTTTTTGTTTAATTTTTCGTTTTTTTTTGTTATTTTCAGAAATTTGTCATTTTTTTCACTTCTCTTTTGCAAAATTTACCTTTTTTGTGATCTTTTGATGAAATGTGCCTCTTTTTTTCATCTTTTGACAAAATGTGTTTTTTTCTCACAATCTGTTTACCAGTATTTGCGTTTTTTGAAGTACCTAGACAAATTTTATGTATTTTCACGATCTTTTGATGAAATTCATGTCTTTTATGATACTAGGAAAACAATATTTGTTTTCTCAGGGATTTTTGGTGAAATTTGGCGTTTTTTCTCGCTGTCTTTCGATGTAACTTGCTGTTTTATTGAATTTATCCTTCTTCGTGACTTTTTTTTTGTTTAATTTTTCGTTTTTTTTGTTATTTTCAGAAATTTGTCATTTTTTTCATTTCTCTTTTGCAAAATTTACCTTTTTTGTGATCTTTTGATGAAATGTGCCTCTTTTTTTCATCTTTTGACAAAATGTGTTTTTTTCTCACAATCTGTTTACCAGTATTTGCGTTTTTTGAAGTACCTAGACAAATTTTATATATTTTCACGATCTTTTGATGAAATTCATGTCTTTTATGATACCAGGAAAAAAATAATTGTTTTCTCAGGGATTTTCTGTGAAATTTGTCGTTTTTTCTTGCTGTCTTTCGATGTAATTTGCCGTTTTATTGAATTTATTCTTTTTTGTGAAATATTTCGTTTTTTTTTTTGTTATTTTCAGAAATTTGTCATTTTTTTTCACTTCTCTTTTGCAAAATTTACCTTTTTTGTGATCTTTTGATGAAATGTGCCTCTTTTTTTCATCTTTTGACAAAATGTGTTTTTTTCTCACAATCTGTTTTCCAGTATTTGCGTTTTTTGAAGTACCTAGACAAATTTTATGTATTTTCACGATCTTTTGATGAAATTCATGTCTTTTATGATACCAGGAAAAAAATATTTGTTTTCTCAGGGATTTTTGGTGAAATTTGGCGTTTTTTCTCGCTGTCTTTCGATGTAATTTGCCGTTTTATTGAATTTATCCTTTTTCGTGACTTTTTTTTGTGAAATTTTTCGTTTTTTTTTTTGTTATTGTCAGAAATTTGTCATTTTTTTCACTTCTCTTTTGCAAAATTTACCTTTTTTGTGATCTTTTTATGAAATGTGCCTCTTTTTTTCATCTTTTGACAAAATGTGTTTTTTTCTCACAATCTGTTTACCAGTATTTGCGTTTTTTGAAGTACCTAGACAAATTTTATGTATTTTCACGATCTTTTGATGAAATTCATGTCTTTTATGATACCAGGAAAAAAATAATTGTTTTCTCAGGGATTTACTGTGAAATTTGTCGTTTTTTCTCGCTGTCTTTCGATGTAATTTGCCGTTTTATTGAATTTCTTTTTTGTGAAATATTTCGTTTTTTTTTTGTTATTTTCAGAAATTTGTCATTTTTTTCAGGTTTTTTTTTTTTTGCAAAATTTACCTTTTTTGTGATTTTTTGATGAAATGTGCCTCTTTTTTTCATCTTTTGACAAAATGTGTTGTTTTCTCACAATCTGTTTACCAATATTTGCGTTTTTTTTTTTTTTTTTTTTTTGAAGTACCTAGACAAATTTAAAGTATTTTCAAGATCTTTTGATGAAATTCACATGTTTTATGGTACCAGGACAAAATTATTTGTTTTCTCAGGGATTTTTGGTGAAATTTGTCATTTTTTTCTCGCTATCTTTTGATGTAATTTGCGGTTTATCGAATTTATGCTTTTTAGTTAAATTTGTCATTTTTTTCGTTATTTTCAGAAATTTGTCATATTTTCGCTTTTTTTCTTTGCAAAAATTACCTGTTTTGCGATCTTTTGATAAAATGTGCCTCTTTTTTCATCTTTTGACAAAATGTGCTGTTTTCTCACAATCTGTTTACCAATATTTGCATTTTTTTGAAGTACCTAAACAAATTTAAAGTATTTTCAAGATCTTTTGATGAAATTCACATGTTTTATGGTACTAGGACAAAATTATTTGTTTTCTCAGGGATTTTTGGTGAAATTTGTTGCTTTTTTCTCGCTATCTATCGATGTAATTTGCCGTTTTATCAAATTTATGCTTTTTTCGTGATTTTTTTTTTGTGAGATTTGTCGTTTTTTTCGTTATTTTCAGAAATGTCATATTTTCGCTTTTTTTCTTTCCAAAAATTACCTGTTTTGCGATCTTCTGATAAAATGTGCCTCTTTTTTTCATCTTTTGACAAAATGTGTTGTTTTCTCACAATCTGTTTACCAATATTTGTGTTTTTTTGAAGTACCTAGACAAATTTAAAGTATTTTCAAGATCTTTTGATGAAATTCACATGTTTTATGGTACCAGGACAAAATTTTTTGTTTTCTTGGGGATTTTCGATGAAATTTTTCATTCTTTCTCGCGATCTTTCGATGTAATTTGCTTTTTTATCGAATTTATCCTTTTTTTGTGATTTTTGTTTGCAAAATTGTTGTTCTTTGTTATTTTTTTAAGAAATTTGTCGTTTTTTTCACTATTTTTAGCTAAATTTACCTTTTTTTGTGATTACCTGGATAAATTTTATGTGCTTTTTGAGATCTTTGGGTGAAATTTACATCTTTTATGATAACTGGATGAAATTCATCATCTTGAGGTCTTTCGGTAAAGTTTATCGTTTTTCTCGAGCTCTTTCGATGAAAGTTGTCGTGTTATGATTTTTCGATGTAATTTGCCGTTTATTGAAGATCTTTTTGCAAAATTTATCTTTTTTGTGATTATTTGATAAAATTTGCTTTTTTTCAATCTTTTGACGAAAATTGTTGTTTACTCACAATTATTTGTCGAAATTTGTTTTTTTTCTCAGTTTTTTTTCATAATATGTTTGCAAATTTGCCATTTTTTAGACGTTTTGGCAAAATTTTGATTTTTGTGCAATACTTTTGCGAAATTTGTTTTATTTGGGATAGACAATTTTTTTTTCAGTTTTTTGACAAATTTTTTAGCAATCTTTTGAAGAAATTTGTTGTTTTTTGCAATCTGTTGACGAAATTTGCTGTTTTATTTTTCCACACCTATTTATAAAATTTCCGGACGATGTTTTTTTTTTTTTTGGGGGGGGGGGGAGGTATTTTGATGAAATTTGCTATTTTTTGTAATTATTTGCCAAAATTTGCATTTTTTATGGTACCTAGACAAACTTTGGTTCATAGCAAATGATTTCTAGCATTTTTTTAAGTGTTTTTTGTTTTTTTTGGGGGGGGGGGGTATTTTGACGAAATATGCTATTTTTTGTGATTATTTGCCAAAATTTGGGTTTTTTATGGTACCTAGACAAACTTTGGTACATAGCAAATGATTTCTAGCATTTTCTTAAGTGTTTTTTTTTGGGGGGGGGGGATTTTGACAAAATTTTCAATTTTTTGTGACTATTTGCCAAAATTTGCATTTTTTATGGCACCTAGACAAACTTTGGTACATAGCAAAAGATTTCTAGCTTTTTTTTTTTTTTTAAGACTTTAACAGTTGAAAAATCTTCAAACATTTTCAAGAGTCTATAACGTGTGTCGCAGCATTGCACCAATTCTGCGCCAGGGATCATGTCATGTTGGTGTTAAGTTGGTAAATGGAAAAGCATATTGAAATTTTTAATAAATATTAATCTTAAAAAAAAAATTTCTTTAAAATTTTTTTTATAGTGGCAAAATACTTTTTTTTCTTTGATTCTTTCATATTGTTGCCGTCAAGTTTTGACGGTTTTCACCTAGCCAGAATAAATATTATCATTAATTTTTTTAATATGTGAAATTTACATGTATTTTTGATTTATGAAAAGGTAATAGAAAAGTAGTTGAAAATGCAAATGTTTATTTGTTGAATGGGGTGGGTAATGTAACAACAAATTAACCACTGAGAGGATCATTGTTATAGTTGTTGCTAAATGGCAAACTATAAATTCCGTCTTATTTTGCTGCGAAGTAAGTGAAGTATGTATATTTTGTATGAAATGAGAGATGACAGTAATTTATGATTTATTCATGTCATGTACAATTTATTGGTGTTGTATTTGTAAATGGAAAATTATCAAATGAGAGAGATTCTAATTCTATGACAGCATGTTTGAATGTAACTCGGCCAATTGCGGGTCATTTGCCTAGATGTAAAATGCAGGTTTTTCTTTTATTTATTGAAATTTTTGCTGAAGATTAGTCGTTAAAAAATCCTTTAATAGCTGGAAAATACCTTTTTTCTTTCTTCGGTGCCTATGGTGGCATGATAGGAAAATAGGGCACATTTCATATGTGTGGCCGAGATCGATGCAAAAGATGAAATAAAAGACACGTTTTTTTGCTCGGCCGGAATCGTAGTACTGTGTTGTGATGAACACCAGGTCCAGATTTTTACATTTGTTTCTGAAGTCAAAAGTGAAAACATTTTCATCAAGGAAAATCAGTTCTCAGATCTTCTTAACTATTTCTTTATTTTTTAAAGCACAAGAAATAAAATACCTATAAACGTTGAGTATGCAGAACGGTAATATAAAATACCTTTGAACATCATACAGTAAACATTAGTCAGTAAGCAGCACGGTAATATGAAAGATCTTCAAACATAATATAGAAAACATTAGTCATCACTGACAACAGCGAGCGAGCAGCCTTACTTAGCCGTGACAAACGTAAAACTGACAAAAATTTCAGATTTCACAAACGCCAAAAAAAGTCTTTTGGCATAGAATAGATTCCCAATCTGAGCAAAACAATGTACAGGTAAAAAGGACCGTTACATGATAAACAAAGGGGAAAATTTAAAAAATGAGTGTTGCCAAGAATATAGTCTTTATCGCTCGTGGCGAGAACGCGCAGCAGCCGGCAACCCTAAACGGAATTTCACAACAGGTAACAAATTAAGTTCTTTATACAAGACAAAATGAAATGATTGGGAAATAAAAAATAGCAGTTACATAAAACAGTCGTTTGATATTTAATCAACTGAAGAACAAGAAAGAAAAATCTAGAAATGGAATGATATTTTAAAACTAATTTATTATTTGTTCTTTTTATTTATTAATATTATTTTATATGCACTTGGAGACGAACACACAATAAAAATACGTATTAAAAATGCTTTTCTTTTAAAAAATAAATTTTAAAAGAGGGAGGGGGGACTCACAATTGAAGAAAATAATAGAAATATATGTAATAGAATATGTGTTACATCACATATTATCACTCGAAGGACCACCAAAAAATATTTTTTTTGGCGAAGGAAAAAAAAAATATTTTTTCTTATAAAAAAAATGTAAAGTGTTGGGAATCTATGTACAAAGCACAAGCAAAAATATACACTTATAAAATAAGAATAATTATATGTTTATAAAAATTACAAATTATATATGATATATATAAAACACAATACGATATACAAAATGTTACCAAAAAAAATAAATAAACTTCAACTTATGCCTAGGCCTTTATATTCATGCATATATGCTAGTCATTGCTTTTAATATCCAGCAATTTGATGTGTATACACAACTTATTTTTTATATTCTTCGTTTCATTATTCAAGTGTAAGCGTGCCTTCGTCATCATTCAAGTGTAAGCATGTCTTCGTCATCATTCAAGTGTAAGCGCTTACAAAAAAAACAGTTCTGCTGTAAAAGCAAATCTTTAGATGACATATTTTTTATTTATAGAAATTGTCTTATGTTGCTGTTGCTTGAAAATACTTGCAACTTGTTAAATCAAATTATCATAACAGTTTACATACACTGTTTAAACACACATTTAAATAAATGCTGAAAAAAGTTTTTTTTTATATATATAAAAAATTCTAAATACTGACTTAATACAATGTTTATAGTTGAATTAAATTTACACAAATATAATACCTTTATTAAAATGTAAGAATCAAAATATGCATAATATGTAAATAAAAAAAATCAGCACAAATCAGTATTAAAAAAAATTTTGGAAATGTAAAATGCCATTCCAATAGAGTGTAGAGCAAATTTACTTAAGCACCTTATGAAATAAACTTGTCAAAATATTAAAGTACACAAATATCAAAATAGTAGTATGAAAACAAAATATAAAACCAAATTGTACACTGCATAGAGAATCTTATACACAATGAACTGAACCAGCAGTAGACCAGTAAAAGATTCAGTACATAGTACACAACTAAACATAATTCTGTGTCCTGGCCAGTTAACACAAAATATGTGGCATTACATTTATTTTCTTGGTCTAAGATTATATCCTGAAATAATGTTTTGAGGAGAGCTATTTCTATTGTACTGCTGATAATTATTATTGTTGTTATTAATATTAGAGCTTGTATTTTTATTAAAGTTAGAATTAAGGTATGCATTTCTAGGTGGAGCAAGTAAAAGTCTATCTATATGCACTCTAAAAGAAGGAGCATGTGAATACTGATATTTCCTTATAGTAAATGAAACAGGTGAATGTTTCATAATAATTTCATAAGGACCAGTATATTTTGGTTTATATTTATCTCGAGATTTTAGATAAACAATATCATGGACAGTTAATGGACGTAGTTTTGCAAATTGTGAAAATTTTAAGTTTCTTTGATGTTGAGCAGACACAATGTTTTCATAAGCTTTTTGGTACATTGCATCCAGTTCTTTTAATAATTTAAAAGTGTCAACATTATCAAGAAATGGTTGATTTGCATGAGTGTCATATGTATCAAATATTAATGATAACTCACGCCCAAAATGTAAAAGATTTGGTGAGAATTTTGTAGATGAGTGTGTGGAGCCATTGTATAAGCATTTGTGAATCAACAATGCATGTTCAAAAGAGTGTCCTTCAAGTAATAAAGTATTAACTGAGGTTTTAATTGAAGAATTGATTCTTTCAGCAATCGAGTTCGATTGGGGATGTGAGACTGAAGAATGAGATATTTTTATACCTAATGTTTCATTAAAAATGTTGTAAACACTGGAAATAAATTGGGAACCTAGATCAGACAAAATTACGCAAGGTCTCCCAAAGCATGTGAAATATTTAAACAGTGATTCAACAACATTATTAGCAGAAGTCTCCTTTAAAGGAAATAATTCCATGTGTCTAGAAAAGTGATCTGTTACTGTTAATACTGAATAACCATTACTAAAAGGACCTACAATGTCAATTGCTACAGTATGACCAGCTTGTTTTGGAGTGTACGTTGCTTGCAAAGGTGCAGGCTGTGTTTTGTGATGTTTATGTTGCAAACATTTAATACATGACGCAACATAATTTAATGTGTCTGTGTAAATACCTTTCCAAAAATACCTTTTACTTACAAATTCATAGGTTTTCTTTAGACCGAAATGTGAAAGATGTGAAATAGCTAAAACCTTAGCTTTTAATGAGTGTGGTACCACAATATGATAAGAAAATGTTGAGTCATGTGGCATGTTTTTTTTAAACATTAACACTTTAGTATCAGGATGAATAAAATACATGTCATATTTATCTGAACTACCATTGTTTAATATTTCATTATATATAACAGATAATTCTGTATCTTTTAACTGTTCATTAACAAATGTTTGGTTTGATATTTCAAGCAAAGGATCTTTATGATTTTCTGAATTACCAACAGTCAAATAATTAATTGAATGTGACTCAGAGATAGTCTTTTCATGCTCATCATTCTCAATGATAGGGAGAATATGAGTAGTATCATATATTAATTCAGGATTTGTGTCTAGTGTTTGTTGATTATTTTTGAAATTATTTCTAGAAAGATAGTCAGCAAGTACATTTGAAGAACCTGGAATGTGTTGAAAATTGAATGAATATTCGGATAACTCGGTGAGCCATCTAGTTATAATATCCGCAGGGTTACTAACCTTCTTATAGTGTTTTAATGGAGCACTGTCAGACAAAATAGTAAAATTTCTGTTATAAAGATAATATTTAAAAGCAACAACTGCTTTGTAAATAGCCATTAATTCTAGCTTAATAGCAGGGTATTTTTTTTCAGAAGGGGATAATGCTTTAGAAAAATATGCAACTGGTAGTAAGTTATTATCAAATTCTTGAAGTAAGACAGCTGAGATAGCAATTTTTGACGCATCTGTATTTAAGAAAAATGGTTTGTCCCAATCTGGTAAATGAACAATTGGTTCAGAAAAAAACATTTTTTGAATATTATTAAAAATTTTGTCATGTTCAGGAGTCCAGCGAAATTTTTCTTTAGGCCTGGTAAGCTGAATTAATGGATGTATGATTTCAGAAAATTTGGGTATTAAACTTCTATAAAATGTCGCTAAACCAATAAAACCTTTTAGTTGGCGTTTAGTTGTTGGTACCGGAAAAGATGTTATTCGCAAAATATTACTTTGAATGGGACTTATTGCATGATTTTCAATGTGAAAACCTAGATAGTTTGTGGAAGTCTGATGAAAAGTACATTTGTTGGGGGCAAGAGTCAAATTATACTTTGATAAAACCTGTAAAATTTTCTCAAGTTTTTGTAATGTCTCTTGAAATGTGTTTGAACCAAATATAAAATCATCTTGATATGTAAATATACCTTCCAAATTTATTTCATCTAAAATCATGTCCATTAGTGCTTGAAACACTGAGGCAGAATTTTTTTAAGCCAAAAACTAAACGTTTATACTTATAAGAGCCATACTCAGATGTAAATGTCAATTTATCTTGCAATTCTGGTGGTAAGTCAATTTGATGGTAAGCTTGTTTTAAATCTAAGCTAGTGAAATATTTATAAGAGGATAAATTAGCAATAATATTTTGAATTTTGGGAAGAGGATAAGAAGATCCCTGAATAACTGAATTAAGCATTCTCAAATCTAACGCTAAACGATATTTCTGTTTACCTGAACCGTCAGACTTTTTCTTTACAATTAAGATAGGGCAAGACCATTCAGAGCAATACCTCTCTATTATTCCTGCTTCAACAAGATTATCTATTTGCTCTTTAGCATCTGCCTGAAGTGCTTGGGGAATACTAAATGGTAAAGTTTTTATTGGGAAGTCATTAATAAATTTAATATTAGGTACAATGCGATCAGTATGACCAAGTGTCTTAAGAGATTTTGAAAAAGCAGAATAATATTTTAAGAGAAGATCAGAGATTTCCTTCTTTTCATTTGCTTCTAAATGATCCAATTTAAAATCATTTATAGAAAGATCTTTTTTTCTTTGAGCCAGTATCTGATCAGATGCAGTAATAAAATTACAATAATTTTCATTTATTGAAGAATTTAAATTACTTTCCAGTTCATTTTGATCAACAATTTCATCTGGTATACACAGATAACCTATTTCCATATTTTTATTCAAATGAACAACATGATCAGATAAATTTTCAATGTAAACATGCATGATTTTGGGATATGAAATATTTTGAACTTTAGAATCTAATTTTATAAGTGCATCATGACATAACACATTATTAGAGGAAATATTACTACAAAATAGCATCTCATCTTGATCTGGTGAGATGTCAGTTTTAATTTTTACAAATTTGTGTTCATATGGATTTAAGTTAACTTTGTGTGCAAGATATGCACAGATCTGATCATGCGATTCATTACTGTTAACTTTATGCACAATATCACTTGAACTACTGTCATTATTATTTACCTCACTTTCAGAACTTTCATCAATACACATTGCATTTATTTGACTTTTTCTACATTTATTTTTTAATGGTACTTCAACACCATTTATTGAGGCAGTATTATCACTGGGATTAATAACAATATTATTTTTCACAATAAAATCATAGCCTAAAATTCCAACAAATTCTGAAGAATTTGCAATTTCAACAATATAAAAGGTATGCCGAAAGAATATTTTACCAATTTTGATAGACACAGAAATGCAAGAAGAGAATTTAACAGCAGAATTAACAGTTGAAATAGTTACTGAAGAAGCTAAATGTTTGTAACAAACATCCTTTTTTATTTCATTAAAGAAATTAAGTGATAAAATTGAAATTGAACTTCCTGTATCCAGTAATAAAAATGCCTCAAATTTGCCAAACTTACTGGAAATAATAGGTAAAAACGAACACTTATCATATACATTATAAATGACTACTTTTTCATCAGTCTGTGTTGACTGATTGTTGCAAATCTGAATTTCCTTAGAAGTTTGTGAATAAGTGGATTTAACTTGTCTTTCATCCGACAGTTTACATTTATTTGCTGATGACCCAAGACAGTTTTGAGACAACAGCTCATCAGCTGTACTGCGTCTCACTGGTCGTTTAAAGGCTGAAATTGGTTATAACCAGAATTATCAAAATTAGTATTTCTATATTGTCCATAATAATTCTGATCATAAGATTTCCTTCTCTTACACAAATTCTTATACTTAAAACATTGGAGGGCCAAATGACCTCGCTTAGAACAAATTTGACAAATATTTACCTTTCTGTTATTTTTATTTTGAAACTTAAAGTCAAAATTTCTAGAGTTTTTTGATTTGTACAACTCACGAGTGTCCTTCTTAAAACTAGGACGTGTTTGGGTTTGTTTAGTGTCATCTTTCTGTGTATTGTTTACAAATGACAAAGCATTTATTTTCTCTGATAATTCAGATATCTGTTTAGAAAAATCAATATGATTAGAATATTCATTATGAATATTAATTAATTTTTCATTCGACAAAATACTTTGCAAAAACTCTGCTCGTTCTACTGCTTTGTCATAGTCATCAATTTTTTCCTCCTTAATTTTGATTCGAATATCAGTTGATAAACACTGCAAAAGTTTCTTATATTTTATTTCGTTAAGAAATTCAGGATCTTTCGTTTTAAAAGCCTTATTGGCCAAAGTATTCAATCTATGGGAAAAATTACTGATACTTTCATTAGGTAAGAGTTTTATGTTATCAAATTCGATATCTATAACTGTTTGAGATTCTTTAGAGAAAAATCGTGAAAGTTCCTGTTTAATTAGTTTCACACTATTTGAATTTCTAATTTTGTCATTCTCAAGAAAAAATTTTAGGGCAGGTCCTGCTAATTTTGTTTTGAGAAACAAGACCTCCTGATCATCTGTCCATTTCTGTATTTTTGCATAATTACTAACTATATCAAAGAAAAAATCCAAAGTGGTTGGATCACCTTCATAGCAAGGTACAGAAATATTAAAGTTATTTTTTGATGAAGTCATTTTCAAAAAATATATATATACTTATAAATACTTAAGCTTGTTCAAATATATCATAATTAATTACAAATAATAATAACATAAAACCAAATATATAATATGAAACATACAATGAAATAAAGAAAAAGAAAGCGTACATTACCTTTCTTCATAGCTGAAAACAACATGAGAAAAAAAAAATACATTCCCCCCTTTTTTTTTATGGAAAAAAAATAACGAGAAACAACAAAGATATGTTCTTTCTGAAACTATTATTTAAATAAGTTGATGCAGTTACTAAGCATTTGTGTTCAGCGTTCCTAATTTTTTTTATTATGAAGGGGGGGGGGGTCCACATCAAGCACGATTTGAATTAGATGCTCCCACACAGAACAGAAAAACCACGATACATCCCTTTAGAACGGCTCTGCAGACAACAACTTTGTAGAACTGAAACTCCGTCTGAAACATTCCAGGATTGTACGTCGTATTTTCGTGCAGCATATCTCACATGTCTTGTATTCGAACACCACTAGCACCAGTAGAAACTATAAATGTCGTAATCACTATTCTTTCGAAAACACTTTTTTTTTACCGTACCATCCGGAATTCGAAGCAAAATACGGTGCACATACAAATCACATTTTCGTCTCATCACATTGTTTACACTTGGACGACTTCTCCAGAAACAAAAAACCCTTTTTCACGCGGCACCATAGTTCTATGGTGGCATAATATGAAAATAGGGCACATTTCATATGTGTGGCCGAGTTCGATGCAAAAGATGAAATAAAAGACACGTTTTTTTGCTAGGCCGGAATCGTAGTACTGTGTTGTGATGAACACCAGGTCCAGATTTTTACATTTGTTTCTGAAGTCAAAAGTGAAAACATTTTCATCAAGGAAAATCAGTTCTCAGATCTTCTTAACTATTTCTTTATTTTTTAAAGCACAAGAAATAAAATACCTATAAACGTTGAGTATGCAGAACGGTAATATAAAATACCTTTGAACATCATACAGTAAACATTAGTCAGTAAGCAGCACGGTAATATGAAAGATCTTCAAACATAATATAGAAAACATTAGTCATCACTGACAACAGCGAGCGAGCAGCCTTACTTAGCCGTGACAAACGTAAAACTGACAAAAATTTCAGATTTCACAAACGCCAAAAAAAGTCTTTTGGCATAGAATAGATTCCCAATCTGAGCAAAACAATGTACAGGTAAAAAGGACCGTTACATGATAAACAAAGGGGAAAATTTAAAAAATGAGTGTTGCCAAGAATATAGTCTTTATCGCTCGTGGCGAGAACGCGCAGCAGCCGGCAACCCTAAACGGAATTTCACAACAGGTAACAAATTAAGTTCTTTATACAAGACAAAATGAAATGATTGGGAAATAAAAAATAGCAGTTACATAAAACAGTCGTTTGATATTTAATCAACTGAAGAACAAGAAAGAAAAATCTAGAAATGGAATGATATTTTAAAACTAATTTATTATTTGTTCTTTTTATTTATTAATATTATTTTATATGCACTTGGAGACGAACACACAATAAAAATACGTATTAAAAATGCTTTTCTTTTAAAAAATAAATTTTAAAAGAGGGAGGGGGGACTCACAATTGAAGAAAATAATAGAAATATATGTAATAGAATATGTGTTACATCACAGTGCCGTCAAGTTTTGACGGGTTCCATCTAGTTACATTTTAATGTGGATTATTAGTATTTAGTGTCTCCTTCCCTTGGAGGGGAAAAAAATGGTTTGCTTCTTTTTTAATCCCTAACTGGATTTTTTTATTTGTTGTGTATAAATTACCAAATTACCCAATCTCTGTTAAAGAATCTCTTACTGTTTAATTTTTTACATCAATTAGTTGTTTAGTACATGATATCTTTCTTTCATTACTGTTTAGCTCCAATGTACTGTAATTTATGGCGAATTATCCGCAGATCAAACAATCAATTTTTGACCCAGAATGTTTTTAAAAAGAAATGTAACTTTTTAGATCGCTGTAAATATTTGTCTTCAATCACTAGATAAAATTTCTGGGTCCAAAAAGAATTGTTTGATCCGCCGATTAGATGCTGGAAATTATGGTTCTTTATATTTGTTTGCAGAGCATAATGGAGAAATTAAGAGACTGGCTACTTATTTTTTTTACTTGCAGAAATTTATTATACTATGCTGGTTTTATATATTAAATATATATTTACTTATTTTATATAATCATTAAACCAAATACTTCTAAAAACTTTAAAACTATGTTAACTTCACTCAGATTTTAATACTTTTTAAAATTATTTTGTAAATTTAGAAAATCTATTACTTTAATGATAAAATTATAGGTCTAAAATGATCTGATTAAATCATAGGTCTGAAGTCGTTAACATCTCAAATGAATGATGAAGGAAAAATTAAAATGTGCGAAACAGTGCCTACTGTGAGTTTATGTAAAAAAGAGTTAGTCTGAGGCTGAGATATTGTATTCTAAAATTGTTATTAACTGTATATTATAATATTAATCAGTAATATTTAAACTGAGTGTTTTCTTTACAGTTTCAAATAATAGAACTCCAGATCAGAATGCCCTATTATGTGTGGGTGGAGGAAGTGGTCCAGCAAACATGGTAAAAAGTTATTGGCTTGAAGGAATTGTTCATCAGAAGGATAAGGAAATACAGAAATTAAAAGAAGAATTAAGAGATTTGAAATCTCAGCTCAAAAGCAAAAGATTACAACCTATGTAAGTTTTTTCCCTTTCCCTGCACTTTTTTTTTAGATGAAAAAAGGAAATGCTATAAAATGATTATCCAACAACTAGTGGTATAGTACACTCTCTCTAGTCTGCACTGGTCAGGGCCAAGAATTTGTGGATTATAGGTCTTTTTATATAATTTAATTGTTGGAATTTATCAACAAATATAGTAATCACATTGTAAAAAGTGACATAGAAATGAAAGATTTTTTTTTATATATTAAAAAAAACTGTATTCAGTATTAGAAATATATTTAAATAATATAATAATACAAAATTAACATGCATGCTTCTGCTTATTTTTAAATCTCAAACATCACAGTGATAATGGTTTCCTTTATAGCTTTTAACTTTTGCTTTACAATTTAATTTTGAATGCTTTTAAGAGTGAGGATTTCTTGATCAACAAAAGTTTGTTTTTCAAAAACTGTTTATCTAAAAGAGATAACCTCACTTTGAAAGCAATTTTACCTTTTATATAGCCAACAAATGTGTTCTGAATATAGCATTCTAATAGTTATTTCTAAGACACACAGAATATTTCCTTCTAATAAATGTAGAACTGCATTAAATTTTCTTAATGAATTTAAAATTTATTAAAATTTTTATTAAATTCACCAAATTAGTAAACTTTTATTATGACCAAACCAAATATACATTATTTTGCTTAAAACTTTTGCTATTGTGTTTAGAACTGAAACATAGTACCCTATTACAGGCATTTGCATATTATTGAACAATAGTTTAGAGGGAGTGGACTGCATTTACACTGGTGTAAAAAAATATATTAATTAATGAAATTCTTAAGTTTTTATGATTTTGTCACTGGTAAGTCTGTGAAAATATGGAATATTTCTCCCAATCTTTAATCACACTAGGGAAAATTAACCCGGGCAACCCAGGTTAATGAACAACTGCACCCCCCCTTTTTTTTTTCCCTTCTAAATCAAGAAATTTTTTTTCTTTTGGCATGTGTATATTTTTTTAAATGACCCATTAAGAGTGCAAAAAAAGAATTTTTATTTAAAAAAAATATCAATAATATATTTAAAGAAAATTAAGATTTATAAAAAGTTTTTGTATTAGCTGCATGTCAGGGGATAATAGCTGAAGAATTCTGAGAAGATTTCCTTACTTATTGCAGGTTTTTTATTCTAATAATTTCATGTTTTGTATATTATTATTCATATTTATGTTTAATGAAGTTTTACACTTGATTTTCTTATTAAAATTGTCTCTAGTTTACACGTATTATTTATTTTTATTAATAAATGTATTTTTTGATGCCGCAGTTCTGTGTTACAGCATTTCTAAATAAGTAGTTTAATGTTAAAAAACCTACATTTCAGGCCTTTTAATAAAATTATCTATGCCTGTGAAATAAGATTTTAATCTATCAAGACGATAGTATGTTTTTGATAATTGAGTATATTTGTTATCTTTTATATTTTTCAAGGTACTGCTGCTAATTTTAAAATTTTGCCACTAGAATACATCATTCACTCTTATAAAGAGTGGATAATCATTTTACTATAGCAGGGTTCTGTCCATATTTTTCTTACAGGATCTTGTTTTTGTGAAATTGTAAAAAGTTTTATTAAATAAAACTTGTAAAAATAATAATAATAATAATAATAATAAAAACTCTAAGTCATAATTTTGTGAAATTGAAATTATTATTATATGCAAGTTTTCTCTTCATCTATTTTTAACAAGATCTTGTATGTTTAAAAAAAAGTAAATTAGTTATTTGCAACTTAATCTGTTTTGTAAAGATTAGATGTTAATTTTAAAGAATTGAGAGAAAAATTAGTTTGGAGATGGAAAAGTGCATATAGCTTTCTTTTAAAATGAAAATATTTGTGAAAGATGCTTTAAAGGATTGATATTTTTCCTAACTATCCTAAACACTTTTTCCTGAACTCTAGCTTTGCCTCTTCAAAAGTTTTTTTTAATATAATGTACAGAGTTTTCCCCAGGCATTTTCAGGAGGGCACTGTGCCCCCTTGCCCTTCGATAGGAAAAATAGCACCCTCCTTCCCTTAAAAGAAACCCCCCCCCCCTTGTTGCCCTTAGTTGAGCCAACGATGAACACCAGCGGACGTATGTGCGACGCCCGCCCGCAAAAAAATCGGTGATGGAACGCAAAAATTAGCTTTTAAGCGTCTCACAGGACGCACAATTTCATCAAAGGATCGCGAAAAAACGACTAATTTCGTTAAAGAATCACTAAATAACGACTAATTTCCGGTAAGATTCGCGCAAAAACGGCAACTGTCGTCAAAAAATAGTGATAAAACGGCAGATTTCGGAGGTGGGAGAAAAGGGGAAGCAATTCCACTCCTGTTACGAACTATGTGCTATTTTTTTTCGCACCTCTTTTTCGAAATTTGCGTTTTTTCATGTTTAAACGTGACAAAATTGGCGGTTTTTCTCTATCTTTTGATGAAATTAGCCATTTTTTGTGATCTATTAACAAAATGTGCCGTTTTTTCGCGATCTTTTTACGAAATTTGTCGTTTTTTCGCGATTTTTTTTTTTTTGCAAAATCTGCCGTTTTTGTGATGTTTTAACAAAATAGGCCATTATTTTGCGATCATTTAACAATATTTGCCGTTTTCTCACCATCTTTTAACAAAATTTGTTATTTTTTCTTTTTTATAATTTTTTGACAAAATTTTTGGATTTTTTTCTCGATTATTTGATGAAATTTCTGTTTTTCCACTTTTTTTTTTTTTTTTTGAATCTCTAGATTGTAAATTCAACTCTATAAAAGTATCCTTAAAAATCAAAAAAGTGCTCTGAAGAATGTAAAAAGTGCCCTTTTCAGTACAGTAGTGCCCTGCCCCTTTTTAAACCTGGGGGAAACTCTGAATGTAGATTATAGTTTATACCTTGTATATCTCACAGGCCAAACCCAATTTTAGGCCAAACTAGTTTATCCTAACGCCCATCAGATAAACTAGTTTTTCCTAGGCCAAACCGGTTTATCCTAATGCTCATCGGATAAATTAGTTTTTCCTAGGCAAAACTAGTCTATGTTAAGGCCCATAGGACAAACTGGTTTTTCCTAGGCCAAACTAGTTTGGCCTATCTCTTATAGGATAGACTAGTTTAGCCTGCTGTTTATTGGTCTGAAATAGTTTATCCTAGGCCAATTCAATTAGGTGTGAATTTATTGAATTCAATGACTGCCTCAGCGCCAACATTCGAGTTTGTCCTAGGCTGATCTAGTTTATCCTAGGCCAATGTAATTTTACGTGTTTTTAGCTCACAGGCGTCAAAGCCTGAGATATAGTGGACTCGCAGGTTCTGTATGTATTAGAGATGGGCAATATCGATCCTTTTAAGGAATCGTTCCAGCCAGATTTGTTCACCAAAAGGAACGAGTTCTTCAAATTTGTTCCGATTGAAATCGTACCGAAAAAAAGGAACGAAACTGAAAAAAAAAAAGGTACAAAACTGTAAAAAAAAAAGGGAATGAATCCGAGAAAAAAAGGAACAAATCCAATAAAAAAAAAGATTTTGAAAAAAAAAAAAAAGATTCCAAGGAAAAAAACACGTGAGAACGATTTTAAGAAAAAGAGAATTAATTCGGAGACAGGGATGACCTCCGGATTAGGTCCTTTTCAATTTCAATGAATGACATGCAGTCCCTAAAGCTTATTACTAATTTATTTACTTACATATCCATCTTTCTTCATAGCACTTCTTACAGTTCTCCTTTTTTTTTAATATTTTAAACAAATGATTTAAAAAAAAAAAAAAAAAAAAAAAAAAAAAAAAGTCAAAATTTTGTAAAATTTCAGTAAACAACAAAAAAAGCCACTTATAGCTAATCTCTTATTTCACACCCCGATCCCCCTCACCCCACTCTCCATTTATATCATTACTATTGCACCTCTTGTCGGTGTGGGTGAATTTAGCATGCAGCGCAGAGTATCGCAGATGCCCAATATATTTGTTTATGTTTGGACTTTAAGTTTGTAAAATGCAATAACTCACGAAGTCATTGAACTTTTGTGCTATAGTTTTAAGCGAAATGGTCAACGCTCCTTCAAATGATTCGAAAATAGAGTCATTAGAGCTTGGCTATTGATATATAAGATATTATTATATATATAAAATAATTATTATATACTAGAAACAAAACCGCTATTAAAGTTAAAACTTTTAACAGGTGTTCATAAAAAGTCAATCTTACCTCCTATGTATTAAAATCACCACTTTTCCAAATAGATAAAAATAGTGGTGCACTACAAAATTATTTGGCACTACAAAAACCAGTTTAAAATTATTATAAAACATCTCCAAACATGCATCAGTCTATATATCTATGCATCTAACATGCACACATCTATTAAAAAGTATCGATGTGATTTTAAAAATTCTAGAAGCATTTAAATTAATTCAAAGGGTGTTTTTTAGTGTCACCTAAAAAATTCTGTATCAGAAGACAGATTAAATGGCCTAGCACTAATGTACATCCATAAAGATATACAAATATCAGAAGAAGATGTTTTAGATAATCTTGCAAAAAAAAAAAAAAAAAAAACAAGAAAAATTGAAATAAAATTAAAATAAATGTTTTTGTACTAAAGCATGAAATATCATTTTTCATTTTTATTACTTTTCTTGTTTTAATTTTCATTCTTTTTTTCTTGTTTGGTACATTTAAAAAAAAAATAATTTTAAGCTAATTTCATAAATTAATTATTATTAATTAATATTAACAATATAATTAAATATAATTAATAATATGTTTAAAATGAAAGACATTTTTTAAAAAAGGCTAAAATTTTTTATTTTGAACCCCCCCCCCTTCCCCCTCCAGAAAAAAAAACAGTTTTCCTGGCTGGGCCACTGGATAAAAATAATAATTAAAATGTTGAAAATGAACAAAATGATCATATTTACCCTCCTAACCATATAATTCATTTTATAAGACTGATAGATAAAATCACACAGGTATTAACGTTTAATGTATGTATGACTTTTATTTCATATGTAAGATTATTATAAGACATATATAAATATAAAAATACATATAACATATGTGATATTATATATATAGTAAATATTATATCCGTCAAAAAAAAAAAAAAAAAAATAGTGATTCACTAAATTTCAAAGTTCTATTTCTTTAAATTTGAAATTTTTTAAGCTTTCAACTGAAAACCGATCGATTGGTTTAATTAAACTAAACAAATTAAAAGAATATCCATTATTATTACAGATTGTAGTAATATTATTTAAAAAAAATTCCTCCTTTTTGTTAATTTTGTGGACGATGTTTGGCGATTGAATGAAACACATCTGCTTTAAGCCTTTTATAGATAGTACCAACCTTATTGTTTGAGAATTTGACTTTTTTTTTTTAGTTTTAAGCTTTTTATTTTCAAAACTATTGAAAATAAATTAAAAATTTTATTAAATTCAAACTTTTTAAAAAACTTTGCGTAGTTTAAAAAAAGAAGAAGAAAAGAAATAAATAAATGTTCTAGTTGAAAAAGAATAATAATACACAATGAAAATACATAAAAATTTAGTGTTGTATTTCCAGTAAGTTTTAGTTTAATAAAAACATAAGTTTGATATTAGGCTTGAAACACCATATTTAGTTTGAGATGAAGGGAGCCTCACTTTGATCGAAATTCAAACTCAGATATATATTATCCAACCTCAGAGTAACAGACATTAATCCGGGTATGATTTGGGGATTTTCAAGTATCAATCTTGATAGACGAATTGAAATTTTCATAATAAATTATTACGAGAAACGATTTTTTTTTCTCTCTCATTGTACACTGAGTTAAAGCAAACTCATAGTTAATTAACTTATTATTATTTTGAAAGAAATTGAACTAAAATGACAAAGGGAAAAAAATACATAATCAATCTGAACTTTCATTCTTTGATGTCACATATCTTTTTTGTTGCAAATTTTGCCTACTTTCTGAATTTCCCTTTTTTTCCAAAAAATATTAATTAAAAATATAGATATATGTTACAGGCGAAACCCGATTTTAGGCCAAACTAGATTGGCCTAGGCCAAACCAGTCTGTCCTAACGCCCATCGGATAAACTAGTTTTTCCTAGGCCAAACTGGTCTATCCTAACACCCATCGGATAAACTAGTTTTTCCTAGTTCAAACTGGTTTATCCTAATGCCCATCAGATAAACTAGTTTTTCCTAGGCCAAACTAGTCTATCCTAAGGCCCATAGGACAAACTAGATTTTCCTGGGCCAAACTAGTTTGGCCTAACTCTTATAGGATAAACTAGTTTAGACTGCTGTTTATTGGTCTGAACTAGTTTATCCTAGGCAAATCTAGTCCATCCTAGGCCACTTCAATTTGGCGTGATTTTACTGAATTCGATGACCACCTAAACGCAACATTCTTGTTTGTCCTATGCCGATCTAGTTTATCCTAGGCCAATGTAGTTTTACATGTTTTTAGCTCATGGGCTTCAAAGCCAGAGAAATAATGGGCTCACAGGTTCTGTATGTACAGGGTTGGGGAAATACATCATTTTGCTCGCCATTAGCGAGTGGATTTTCTCACAAAACGAGTGCATTTTTAGTTTTTGAAAAACTGTAGTCAATAGGCACATTATCAGAAACACTTTTTTAATCTAGATATTTTAACTTTTCAAATTATTACAGTGTAAATATGGCATTAAGTTCTATCTAATATTAATCTTATCTCTGTTATATATAATTCCTAATATTATAGAAAAAAGAATTATGAAAGTGCATTGTATTAATAGTAATTTTGTCTGTAATCACGTGCAATTTTGTCATAACTATTTTCAACTGCATGTGTGTTGCATCTTGCGGGCTGGTGAAATAATTCCTTGGCTGGTAAGAATATGGAAAAATTCCCCACCCCTGTGTATGTATGTATGTATGTATGTACACATGTATGTACGCATGTATAAGTACGTATGTGCGTAACGAGGTAACTCTTGATAGAAATAATGTAATTTTAGGTGTTTTTATTCCATCAGGCTATTAAAGCCTGAGAACTAATATGCTCGTAGGTTCTGTATCCATGTATGTACGTAACACAATAGTTCTTGATAGAAATACTCGATATGCATCAAACCTTCAATATAGGTTTATTCTTATGAGGAGCTTTTCTGATTAATTTTGGGAGGTCATTGGAAGAGAATAGGGGGAGGGGGGCTGATTCGCCCCTTTCTTTAATTTAAATAAATGTGTTTCTATGCATTATTAGTATATTTTATTGAAATTTTAGAAATAGGAGCATTCTATTGAGGTGCCTCCATGATTAGTTGTGGGTGTAGTATAAACATTTGATCAGGCCCTTCTTTAATTAATTTGGGTTTTTTCTTTTGGTTAAGTATAACAGGGTAGTGGACGTTTTATCGCCATCTTAAATTAGATAAAAGGATTTTTATGCAGATTTATCCGATTTGCCGTAAATTTTGAATATAGTTTTTTTTCTTTATAAGGCGAATCCCTGAATTGTTTTGATGATTTAATGTTCAATTCTAAAGGGAAGGGTGATGGGTAATGCCCCATAATTTATGTAAATGCTTTTTTCACACAGAATTTACTGTTTGCTTCAAATTTGAGAAATAAATTCATTCTGGTAAAGCGCTTTCATAATTAGTTTTGGTGGTTAATTGACTAAGAACAACGGGAAGAACGGGAGAATGCCGCCTAATTTTGGCAAATGGGTTTTTCAAGCATTATTAACCGATTTGATGAAGAGCTTCACTGGTTAATTTTGGTGGTTCTTTGGTTAAATATAAGGGGGAAACTTACAATTTATTTCCTTCCTTAAATTATATGAATAGGTTATTACAGGTTATAGGTTACATACAGAATTATCCAATTTGCTTAAAATTTTGGACATGAATTCATTTGATCAGGCACTTCTTTAATTTGGGTTTTTTCTTTTGGTTAAGTATAACGGGGTAGTGGACGTTTTATCGCCTTCCTTAAATTAGATAAAAGGATTTTTATGCAGATTTATCCGATTTGCCATAAATTTTGAATATAGTTTTTTTCCTTTATAAGGCGAATCCCTGAATTGTATTGATGATTTAATGATTAGGTATAAAGGGGGGAATGGGGGGATTACCCTTCTTAAATCAGATGAATGTTTTTTGAGCAGAATTATCTGATTTGCTTCAAATTTTGGATAATTGTTTAATTTTATAAAACGTATCTGTGATTAGTTTTGGAGGTTCTATAGTTAAGTATAATTGGGGGAATGGGAAAAAGTAATCCAACTTACTTTATTTTTCGAGGGTGTTAGTCTTTAAAAAAATAAGGCTGTAATACACAATTAGTGTAAACAGCTTGTGAATGCAAAGCCATCAGTTTAATTTGGCACTATTCTTTTTAATACTGATCCTGACTACTGCTCTATAGCTAACCTTGTGCAAAGTGGTTTTGTCATCATCCTTATATAATGTATTTTATTCGAAGGGTTGTAGAATACTGTCAGAAGTTTGCATGGGCCAGAATTTCGAGACCCGGATCCTGCCCTCCCCGAAGGAAAGTTATTTTGCTGTGACCCGGTGTAAAAATTAAAAGTTCATCCCGAGCCCTGCCTGTACAAAAATCAGTGAAAAGAGACTCAGTCCGGCTCAATCTGGCCCTACTCAATTTCTGCAAAAAATTCAGATTTTACTTAACATACAATTAGGATTCTTTTAAAAAATACTGCATACATATTTATTGGATAAATTTACAATGTATTTTTAAATTACGATGTGTTCACAGAATGGTAAATAAACAATGTATTATTGATTATTTAGATTCTTAAACCTTTCAATATTCAAATAGGGATTCATTAAATAATTAATCTAGTTTAGAACAAAAGAAAAAAAAGCAGAGTTTGTGAATATGTTTCTCTATCATTCCTTAAGGTTTTTCTCAAATCAAAAAGAGCTACTTATGAACACATTTAAGAACTAATTCATTTTCGGAAATGCATAAGATTAACAGGCATTCTCACTCAGAAAATATATAATCGAATGGCATTAGCCATTTTTTCATAAAAGCGATGTATCTTTGAGAAAACACTATTAAATTATGTTTTGAATCGAATTTCCGCTTATGACTTTACAAAAAAGAAAAACTTGATGCCGTGACAAGAATAGCTTATAAGACAGGTAATTAATTTCTCAAAAATGGAAACGCTGTTAGATTCCAAATTATGTTCAGCTCCGATCTGGCTTGAACATGCAATAATAATAATAATAAATGCTAGTTCGATCTCAGTTGGCACGAGTCTGCAGAAAAAAAAAAGCAAACACCAGGTCCAATGCATCATGCCTCTACGGTGGACATGTTAAATTTCTGTATTCATGCTATAAGCAATGACTCTTTACACACATTTATACTTATTCATGTAAAAGACATGTTTTGTTACTGGCCAAACCTGATTTCGAGCCAAATTAGATTAGCCTAGGCCAAACTTTTTTATCCTAACGCCAATTGGATAAACTAGTTTTTCCTACGCAAAATTGTTTATCTAAATGTGTATAGGATAAACTAGTTTTTCCTAGGTAAGAGGGTAATCCTTCATTTTTCCCTTCATACTTAACCATTAAACCCCCAAAACTAATCAGGGATTCGCCTTAATAGAAAGAACCTATTTCCAAAATTAGAAGCAAATTCGTCGATTCTGCGCCAAAAAACATTTATCTAAATTATGTTGTGTTAACTACATTGCACTTTCTTTTAGACTTAAACAATAAACATCCATAACTAATCACGGAGGTGCCTTGTCACAATGATCCTATGTCTAAAATTTTAAATGAAAACTGATAATTCTGCAGAAAAAATCCATTTCTCTAAATTAACGGTGGGGGATTAGCCCGTTCGCCCCCCTTTATTCTTATCCAATGAATTCCCAAAATTAGTCAGAAAAGTACCTTATCAGAATGAACCTACATCCGAAATTTGAAGCAAATCGAATATCTCTATCAAGAGTTATCACGTTATGTACATACATGCATACATATATGCCTAAATGCATATACAGAACCTCTGAGCCCATTATTTCTGTCTTTCACGCCCGTGAGCTAAAAACATGTAAAGTTACATTGGCGTAGGATAAACTAGATCAGCCTAGGACAAACAAGAATGTTGGCGTTGAGGCGGTCATTGAATTCAATAAAATCACGCCAAGTTGAATAGGCCTAGGACAAATTAGTTCAGACTAATAAACAGCAGTCTAAACTAGTTTGTCCTATAAGAGTTAGGCGAAACTAGTTTGTCCTATGGGTCTTAGGATAGAGTAGTTTGGCCTAGGAAAAACTAGTTTATCCGATGAGTGTTAGGATAAACCGGTTTGGCCTAGGAAAAACTAGTTTATCCAATAGCCGTTAGGATAGACCGGTTTGGCCTAGGAAAAACTAGTTTATCCGATGGGCGTTAGGATAGACCGGTTTGGCCTAAGCCAATCTAGTTTAGCCTAAAATCGGGTTTGGCCTGTAACATATATATATTCAAATTAATAATTTTTTATTATAATACCTAAAATTAAACGTATTTTGGGCATCATTTTACCTTTTTTTTTTTTTTTTTTTTCTTGTGAGAGGCTTTTAGTGCAAAGTTAAAACTTCAGATTCAGCGATCCCAAAACATAAAGTAAGTCTTACAGGAAAAATTCAGAGGGGTAACTGGAGAGCGAAGACAAATGATGCGATCAGGACCTCCTCAGTCCTAATGTCATCCACAGATGACACTAGAAAACATCTATTAAATTCATTTGATGTAATCTAATTTAATAAATCTTTTAATTAAATCTAAAATTGTTAAAATTACTTACTTTTAGAACTTTTTATTAAAAGCGTGCATATTAGAAGCATCCATACATACTGATACATCTTTGAATATGTTTTACAGTAATTTAAAACTAGTTTGTGTAGTCTTTTTTAATATTTGTCTCAGATTTAAGGAATTTAAGTGGAATTGCATAACTTAGTGCATGTAGCGCTGCGGTGCATGTTGAGAAGTAGGCTCCTCTAAGGCTTCTATAATTTTTTTCTTTTTAATATCACTTTTGAAACCTATTTCAGATTTAAAGAGTAAGTAGTGAGACTTTTCTATTGCACATATTCATCGGCTATCTACTTGCAATATAGAAAATGCATCATAACATATCATATTAAAAAATCTGTTACAATCTCACCTCAAGTTTCAAGACGAACTATCAAAGAAATGTCATTTTGAATTCTCGCGGGAAGTTGGCACGAAAAAGTTTACTACAAGAAGAAAAACAAAAGTAGAGAATTGGAGGACCCAGTTGGCGGATGCCTATGATTGGATCTTCCCTTTGAATGTGTTTCCTAGAAAAAATGTTTGCATTGTTTCGATTAGTTACGGTTTCCAGAGTCTTCAAATTCGACAACCCCAAACCCCAGTTCCAGCCCCCATAGATTAATGCTGAACTGGGTACCAATAATCCGAAACAAAATGGATTTGCGTCAGCCTCTATTATAGGAGTTCTAGGCTCCCCTCTTCCCGTTCATCTTACGTCACAGTCATGCATTGTATTTGTTGCAAAATTAGTCTACTTTTAAAATTTCTACATACTTTTTAACTAAAACGATAAAATAATTGAATTTTTTCTTAAACAACATTCTGGGGGGAGGAAGGGGGCATTTTACCAAATTTTGGGGGAGTTGCCGAGGAAAATTTTGGTGGGAAATTGAAAATTCAGATTCAGCAAATCAAAAAACATAAAGAAAGCCTTTTTCCAGAGCTACCATGAATTTTGCTAGGTAGAGACCCAATGAGGTCTCTATTGCATGGACTATTGTTCAAACAGATTGTCCTCTACGTAATAAACCTCAATGTAAGTTGATTAAAACAATCTTCGAGAGTTTCAAGATTTAGTTTAGAGAGTTTCAAGATTTTTTTTAATCATGTTCTTCAGGAGAGAAAAACTAGGCGCTAAACTAGGATATTAAGTGGTACATGAGCGGTATTAGCTGGTCTTATTTTTCTTTTGACAAAGATTTCTCAAATACAAATTATGCTTGGGGAAAAATAACATGAAACTGAAATATATATAAAAGCAGGGCTGCCAACTACTACACCTACAGCGTAGTTACTCCGCTTTAGCTTCTAAATTACGCATTACGCTACGCGAACTTCAAATTACACTTTTCCGCTTTTGTTTACTATCAGCGCGCTGCAGTTGCCCAATCCTTAAACGCCGCTGCCGGTTACGAAGGAAGCAGGTTTGAAAAGCCTTTTCCTCCTCGATAATGAAAAGCAGTCATATCCCCTGAATCGTAACATCTGACGCAAAGTGCGTGCGCACATTAATACGGCGCTGTGATTGGGTTACGTGTGTGAAGATCTTTCCTGTCTCTAGCGGTAGCCGTACTTTTCTTGTGTTTTGATTCTGTATGGGATTGTTCGGGCTAAAGTCAAGTTACATTTTCAGAAGTTATATTATATGGTATATGACATCATATATTATATGGTATATGACATCATTTTGAATAATTAATCCTGTTCACGTCTTTTATTTCTCTGTCAAAATGAGTGACTGAGATATTGAACAAAGAAAAGTACTTCGGATCAAAAGTTCCGATCCGAGTTGGCTAATGTCCGATTCGGTGAAGTAGCTTTTTTTTTTGCATGCTTCAGATAAATCTTGATATGAAGCATTCTGCATTACTTGCAAAAGTACTTTTCACTTTAATCACGGGGAAAATTTTATTGCTCGCGTCATATAAAGTCAAAGAGACATATCAAGAACAAAGAACGAAAACAAAAGTTGAAAAAATGCCGGACACTTTCTTTGTCAAAAGCGACTTGTCGATAAGTATTACCACAGCAGAGATGCTTTTTTCGTTATTTCTTATTGAACATAACGTGCAATTAAGTGCAACTGACCATGCAGGTTATCTCTTTAAAGCAATGTTCCCAGATTCCAAAATCGCCAAGCACAATGCTAGCGCGTGAACCAAAACGACAGCCATTTTAAAATGTATGGCAAATAAAACCTGCTCTGATATAATTACTATTTTAAAAAGTATGCCATTTTCACTTTTAACTGGTGGTAGCACTGACCAAAATGCTGTTAAACTAATTTTCATGATGAATACCCATGAAATAAAATGTAAGTTTTATATTTTGATTTGTAAAATTTCTTAATTTTTAATATGTATGATAGTTAAATCAATGTATTTTTTAAAAAGTGTTTTTTATAATATATTTCAAACTTTTTTTTTAAAAACCTTTCGGGGTCCAATGCGGTAACACAACTTGACTACACTTGATTTCTTAAAACTACACATTTTCGATGTTCAAACTACACATTTTTACTCGTAGAGGTTGGCAGCCCTGTAAAAGTGTGCAACTATTAAAATAATCGAAAATCAGTTATTATCCCATTAAAGTGCAATTTTTATGACATGGTGATGTATTTCCTATATTATTCAAAACCGTTTAAAATCCGTTTTTGAAAATTTATTCAGAAAAAAATATTATTTCGTATGATATATTTACCAGTTAGAAAAAGTATTTGTGCATGTATCTAAGTCTATACAGTGCTCCATTACCTTCAGATCCTGGTACTCAATCGATAAAGCACGTCAAGTTTCTCTATTCGAATCCCAGCTGGGGCATTTTTTCACTCAAATAGAAAAAATCAACTTCATAAATTATTTCTTTTAGATTAATTTTGCTCAAAAAGGTTAAATAGTATTGTAATTAAGTCACAGATGACAGTAAATAATTTCTAACAGACAATATCTTAAATGAAGTAAAATAATATACTTCTATTCTTCTAAACATTAAGTTTAAGATAATATAATGCACAGTTGTAGTTTATTAAATATTTACCCCCTCCTACAACTTAAATTTCTTTTGTTTTTCTTTGCCCCCCCCCCCTCCCCCTGCATTTTTTAACTCTTAATACTCTGCTTTAATAAAATCAAAATCTCTTATTTTAAAATAAAATAGCATATTTTAATTTTTTTAAACTTGCTAATCTACAAGAACAAGAACCGATTTCTTCGGAATCTATCCATTTTGGACCTAATCTGAGAAATCAGTCCTTTTTGGACCGAATCTGAGAAATCGTTCCGGGAACCTTTTTAGAATCGTTCCGAAAAGGAATGAATCCTTTTTACAGACAGGAATCGTTCCTCAACAAATGACACATCTCTAGTATGTATGTATTTATACATGTATGTAAATAACGCAATAATTCTTGATAGAAATATCCGATTTGCTTCGAATTTTGGATGTAGGTTCATTCACATAACATAATTTTATGATTAGTTTTGGGAATTCATTGGATATGAATAAGGGGGAGGCAAACGCGGGGCTAAAATCCCACCGTTAATTTAGAGAAATGGATTTTTCATGCAGAATTATCAGTTTTCCTTTAAAATTTTAGATATAGGATCATTCTGACAAGGCGCCTCCATGATTAGTTGTGGATGTTTATTGGTTTATTGGATGTTTATTGTGGATGTTCAATGTTTAAAAATAATTGGGGAAAACGGGAAAAGGTAATCCCCCTTACTTTATTTTTCGAGGGTGTTATTCTTTAAAAAAAATGAGGCTGTAATACACAATTAGTGTAAACAGCCTGTGAATGCAAAGCCATCAGTTTAGCTGGGCAGTATTCTTTTTAATATTGATCCCGACTACTGCTTCATTGCTAACCTTGTGCAAAGTGGTTTTGCTATCAACCCTGTATAATGTATTTTATTTGAAGGGTAGTAGACTACTGTTAGAGGTTTGCATGGGCCGAAATTTCGAGGCCCGGGCCCCATTCATCCCGAATGAAAGATATTTTGCCTTGACCCGGTGTAAAAATTAAAAGTTCATCCCGAGCCCTACTTGTACAATAATCAGTGGAAAGAGATTCAGTCCGGCTCGATCTAGCTCTATTCAATTTCTGCAAAAAAAATCAGATTTTACTTCACATACAATTAAGATTCCTTTAAAAAAATACTGCATGCATATTTATTGGATAAATTTACAATGTATTTTTAAATAACGATGTGTTCGCAGAATGAAAAGTATAGAATATATTACTGATTATTTAGATTCTTTGACCTTTCAATATTCAAATAGGAATTTATTAAATAATTGATGTACTTTAGAACAAAAGAAAAAAAAGGAGAGTTGTAAACATAACTTTTGAATCTGTTTAGCAAATTGTGGATTTGTGAATATATTTCTCTGCCATTCCTTAAGACATTTCTTAAATCTAACAGAGCTACATCCTAACACATTTATGAACTAATTGCTTTTCGGAAATGCATAAGATTAACAGGCATTCTCACTCAGACAATATGTAATCGAATGACGTTAACCATTTTTCCAAAAAAGCTTTTTTTTTTTTTTTTTTTTTTTTTTGAGAAAATACTGTTGAATCTACGTTTTGAATCGAATTTCCGGTTAGGGCTTCACAGAAAAGAAAAACTTGACGCCGTGACAAGAATAGCTTTTATATCGACAGGTGAATTAATTCGATTCCAAATTGTGTTCAACTCCGATTTGGCTCGAATATCCAAATAATAATAATAATAATAATAAATGCAAGTCTGATCTCAGCATGGCATGAGTCTACAGAGAAAAAAAATAAGCAAACACCATGCCCAATGTATCGTGTCTCTACAGTGGACATATTAAATTTATGTATAGATGTTATAAGCAATGACTCTTGACACACATATATATTTATACTAGTGAAAAATATGTTTTTTACCAGCCAAATCCGATTTTGAGCCAAATTAGATGGCCTGGGCCAAACTATTTTATCCTAATGCCAATTGGATAAATTAATTTTTTCTACGCCAAACTTGTTTATCTAAATACCTAAGGATAAATTAGTTTCTCCTAGATAAGAGGACAATCCTTCATTTTTCCCGTCATACTTAACCATTAAACCCCCAAAACTATTCAGAGAATCCCCCTATTTGAAAGAACCTATATCCAAAATTTGAAGTAAATTCTGTGTCAAAAACCATTTATCTAAATAATGGGGTTATCTACATTGCCCTTTCTTTTACACTTAAATAATAAAGATCCACAACTAATCACGGAGGCACCTTGTCAGAATGATCCCATATTTAAAATTTTAAATGAAAATTGATAATTCTGCATGACTTATCTCTAAATTAACGGTAGGGGATTAGCCTCTCGTCCCCCCCCCCCCCTCTTATTCTTATCCAATGAATTTCCAAAATTATTCAGAAAAGTACCTTATTAGAATGAACCTACATTCAAAATTTGAAGCAAATCGGGTATTTCTATCAAGAATTATTGCGTTACGTACATACATGCGTACATACATGCATACAGAACCTGCGAGCCCATTGTTTCTCAGGCTTTGGCACCTGTGAGCTTAAAACACGTAAAATTACATTGGCCTAGGATAAACTAGATAAGACTAGGACAAACTAGAATGTTGGCATTCAGGCGGTCATTGAATTCAATAAAATCACACAAAATTGAATTGGCCTAGGATAAACTAGTTCAGACCAATAAACAGCAGGCTAAACTAATCTATCCTATAAGAGTTAGGTCAAACTAGTTTGGCCTATGAAAAACTAGTTTGTCCTATGGGCCTTAGGATAGACTAGTTTGGCCTAGGAAAAACTAGTTTATCCGATGGGCATTAGGATAAACCAGTTTGGCCTAGGAAAAACTAGTTTATCCGATGGGCGTTAGGATACACCGGTTTGGCCTAGGAAAAACTAGTTTATATTCGATGGGTGTTAGGATAAACTAGTTTGGCCTAAAATCGGGTTTGGCCTGTAAGATATACATATAGACAAAGATGCCCTGTATGGGTAAAGATAACAAATTTTTTTGGGTTTTCAGTGATCGCTGCAATTTTTTAACAGAAATACAAACTTCTGAAAGTCTCTTTCAATAAGAATTGCGATTTTCAATAATTACTATCAAAATACTAGAATCCTTAAAAAAATTCTAACATTTATTTGAAATCTATAATTGTTGAGATCTCTCCTTTTACTTTTAGAAAACATATATTTAGAAGATATAATCTTATGTTCAAAATTATCTCCAGTCATTTTCCGGCATTGATTTTACATTAGAGTGTTTTTCTCAACTTTTGTGTAGCTATGTTTTTATGTATCCAATAATATTTATGTTTTATTGCATACATTACTATTGTTAAATTTTATATTTATAATAGAATCAGTTTCTAGAAATTAATTGGTATGAATCTTTTTTTAAATTTATTTTTATATTTTTAAATCAATTAATGTAAAACTTAAAAAATGAATTGCTATAAAGGTTTATTATCTTTTAATAGTAATGATTAAAAAAATTCTTATTTACTTATATTCTTATTACTTGGTATAAACTGAGTACATATTCATAATTTGTCTGATTAACAAAATCTCTTCAAATTGGTCATATAGCACATATGTACCCTGTACTTGGTATTCTTCTCAAAATTTAATTTCATATAGGGTAACATCCCCAGTAATTGGCATGCACCAATGATTGGCACATCCTACAAACATGTCCTAAAATAAAATTTATATCCAGTCTCTTAAAAATGTAAGACCATATACCAGTTATATACTCATTAACTTTAAAGATATAACTTTGATTTATGCTACTAGCCTATTAAAGAGAAACAATTATGGTTTGCTCAAATTAGCCATTTTTATTGCAAATGCTTCTTTTCTGGCTTAAGAAAGGCATGCTTTTCAATTCATTATTATCCAATTTATAATGTATTTTAAATTTTAATCAACAACAGTTTTGTTTAGATGATAAGGGTTGCTTTAATTGTATAAAAGTATTTTTGACACAAATATTTGGATTTCTTAATTAATGGTAGATGCCAATTAATGGTGCTTCAATTTTGCTAGTTCCAAGTAATTGGCACCTATTTCAATTACTAGGAAATCGCAAGATTTGAGATTAAATCACTCATTTTGGATGTACTTTTAAAGTTTTAGACTAAATTTATTTATCAGTTTTTTTAATGAAATATTATCAGTACCGTATTTTCGGGTGTATTGCCCGCACCCCTAAATCGAGCAGTGCAGTAAAAAAAGTTAATGTATAACCCTTGGAGATGCATCGGTGTATAGTCCGCAGGCTATACACCATTTACGAACGTATATTTCGATCAGTGTTCAAAATTAGAAGCCATTAGTCATAATTTTTAATACAAATTTACCAAATTTTTCCGTGATGCATAATAGATACTGTAATTCGGCTAAAAAATTAAGATTATCAGTACCGTAACTTTCGAAAGGAACGCTGCGGCGTTTTACGTGTTTTAAGATAAAATTTCAAGCAATGTGCCGTTTATGCACATTTTTTTTTTCAAATAGCGTGATATTTTTTCTAAATTTTTTCGAAAATTAAAAAAAAAAAAAAAAATCGGTGAAAAATTCAAAATTTTGGACTTAAAAGGTATATGTATCTTAGGTCATTGGTTCCCAAAAGGAATGAATCCTCGGAATCGGTCCGAAATGCGCCTACTCCGAAAAGGAACGAATCCTCGGACTCTATCCGAAAGGAAACAACTCCGAAAAAGTTCGAATCCTTGGAATCGGTGCAAAATGCACCAGCTTCGAAAAGGAACGACTCCTCAGACTCTATCCGAAATGAAACGACTCTGGAAAAGCTCGATTCCTTGAACTCCTTCCGAAATTAAAAGATTCTGTAAAGGAACTTCCTCGGAATCGTTTCGAAAAAGAACGACTTCTCTGAATCGTTCCGAAATGAAAAAAATCATGCACTTTTTTTTGTTCTTTGTAACAGGGTAGGGTAGATTATTTTTTTGAAAAATAAACTAAAAATGATCTTACATTCAGAATTGTCGAGGTTGGAAGAGTTCCGGATTTTGGATTTTTTCTCTACAAACACAATGGCTATTATAGATCTCTCAGTGCAATACTTGGCGACAGTTCTTCCAAACCCAGAAATAACTGTATTTAAGCAGTAAGAAAAAGCCTTTACAAACATGGGAGAACTCTCTAAATTTCGTGGCATAGCGAAAAAAAATTACAAATTTCGATGTTTTTTTCAAATTTTTTGAGGTTTAAAAACTGTAGAAAAAATATCATGATTTCCAAATTTAAAAAAAAATCTTTGTATAACCCGCACCGTGTATAAGCCGCAGTGGCTTTTTGGAAGGTTTTTTTCTTGTATAAGCCGCGGACTTACACCCGAAAATACAGTAATTGGAATCCATTAAATCTTTGTATGTCAATCACTGGGGACAACATGACAATTACTGGGTATTAATATAAATATATTGTATTGCATTAAAATGTTCACATTTCAGACTAATATGCTGATTTCTTTCTCTCAAAAACCTGAAATATGGCATCTTCATCTACAGTAAATTCATTTAAAGCAATTAAACCCAATGCAAAATATTAAGTTTATTTTTTATATAAACGTGTGCCAATTACTGGATCACAAGGTATCATACATTGGTGCTCTAGGTGTCAATTACTGGTGATTACAGCTACTTTTTATAAATGAATTTTTTTTAAAATACTTTTTTGAAAATTTTTGGTTTTAGTGGGCAAAATATATGCACAGATATGCATTCTTTGATTTAAAAATATTTGCAAGTAAATATTTTATTTCTTAGTAATGAAAATTGAAGTAAGTTTAAAGAAAAGTTCTCAATGTGCCAATTACTGTTGATGTTATCCTATATATATATATATATATATATATACAGGGTGATTCAAAAAAGATGGGCAAAATTTTAAGAGGTGATAGTACACATCAAGACAAACAATATTTAAATAGGAAACCAAGGGTCCCAAAATCTTCCAAAGGAGATAGGCGCCATTAAAATTTAGGGTCCAAAAATTCAAATGATTATGAAAAACAGAAAAATTGGTTGATTCGTTTGCGGTATTCACTAAAATTATTCTTTGTCAGTATTGTCTTGAAAATAAATTATAAAGATAAATTTCAAAAAATGCCGATAGAGGGCGCTTTAGACTTTGGAGCAACGAACAACTATTTTTTACCATTATTTTTTGCATTTCACTAATTTTTTTTGAAGCTTTGACCTGATAATAAATAATAATTGAAGCTGATGAGCTCAATTCATCTTTTGAGATCAAGATGAATTTTGATCTCAAAATCTGTGGTTAAGTAGCACAAACTGAACTGTGTTCAATGGGAGTCGGTAGGTTCAAATTTCAAATGATTATAAAAAACAGAAAAAATTGGTCAATTCGTTTGCGGTTTTCTCTAAAACCATTCTTGCTCCAAAGTCTAAAGCGCCCTCTATCGGCATTTTTCGAAATTCATCTTTATAATTTATTTTCAAGACAATACTGACATAAAGAATAGTTTTCGTGAAAACTGCAAACGAATCGACCGATTTTTCCGTTTTTTATAATCATTTGAAATTTTGGACCCTAAACTTTGATGGCGCCTATCTTCTTCGGAAGACTTTGGGACCCTTGGTTTCCTATTTAAATATTGTTTGTCTTGATGTGTACTATCACCTCTTAAAATTTTGCCCATCTTTTTTAAATCACCCTGTATATATATATATTTCCCCCCCCCCCCCTTAATAAGTGTTTTTTTAGTTATATCTTTTGAAGAAATTCAGAATTTTTGTTATTGTTTTTTTATTAGGATCAATGAAGAACAATCAGAAATAAAAGAGAAAGAAGTTAAAAAAGAAACTAAAAAGGTACCTGGAAGAACTCCAGTTTCTCCTCTTCAAGAAATAGATGAAAATGTCACAGTCCAACTAAAGACTTCGCATCCATATCCTGGAGGAGCTGTACCAAAAATTCCTAAAAAGCATGCATGTATGAATTAATTTTAATTCTTCTATAACCTTATAACTCCCATTCGTAAGGTGATTATAAGGTCTTAAAATAAGGGTACTGTATTGTGAAAAGTATTTTTAACTGTATGTAGATTTGGTGTGTTATAATTATCTCAGCCAGATTTTTTTTAAGGGGCTACTTCAGCCAAACGAAAAGACCCATTCGTAAATGTTAATCCTATAGAAAAAATTTAATAAAGATCTCATTTGAATTTTAAAATTTTAAATGATTTTAATGGATAGCTAAGATTGATCTGTACAAAGGCTGTTTTTTACTTTTTCGATTTTGATTATGGGTTTTTTTTTATGAGGATGCTTTCAACTTTGAAAATAGTTCAACAAATGAAAGTGCCCTGAAAATAATCTATAAACAAAATCAAAAATGTAAAAAACAGCCTTTGTACAGATAGATCTAAATTATCTAATGAAAAAAAAAAACTTTAAAAAAATTGAAATGCAATTGAGAGATATCTTTGTCTTTCATAGGATTAGCATTAGTGAACGGGTCTGGTCTTTTCGCTTGACTGAAGTAGTGTCTTAAGGCTTTTCAGTACTTGTGTCATATATGTATGGGGCATCTATTATACATATATGTAGAGTAGACTCCTTCAAATTTGCACAGCTTGGAGCCAGAGGTTGTGCAGATTTTAGAATTTGCAAATTTTTGGTCATTGCTTTGTTAACATTTTTCAAACAACAATTTGAATGTAATAATGCAATCAAAATTATAATGAATGCTTTCAATAATATATAAAAATAATTAAGTAAAGTAAGAAATTAAAATGATAAAAAGAATTATAAATTAAAAAAATTATTAAATTATTTAAAGGATATATGCATGATAAAGATTTGATTTATTTTCCTGAATTATATATATAAAACCCCTCCGTGTATGACGATTCTGGGGACAACCCATCCACGAGAAAAAGAAACTTATTGCAACTGCGTCCACATTAGGCTTAACTATTCCGAGCTGTTCACAAATATTCTAATTGTTCAACTTATGAAAATATACATGTGGAAGATTTATTCATTACTAACTTTCTTTAAAACCTACAAAAACTTTTTAATTATAATGTTTAAGTTCTAAATAAAACAACCAGCAATTACGGAAAAAGCAAACCAAACAATGTAAGCAAATCAATACTGTTGCTATTCAAGAATGACAAATTCTGTGATTGAATCTTTAGAATGACTCCTTTGTAACATCACCACTCAGGAATGATCAGGTGCGTTTGGGATTGTCAGATATATTAGGACCTTTTTCTTATCACCCTTGCACTAATTTATAATACTTTTCAAATTAAATATCTTTATTAATTCATTTCTTAAGTACCTATATTAATTACCTCCATATGTTAGTTATTTCTATTTAATTTACAATAGCTGTCATAATCTTTTAAAAATAAAAGTCATTTCAATAATATATTTAAAATAACTTTATTAAAGTAACTAAATAGATTTAACTTACCTTTTTCTAAACATAGTCATTTTCTTATAAAGTATAATTCTATAGTCAATAAATTTAAAAGAAACTTGTTTCTAAAAACACCTGTCTGTTTTTTTATAAACACCGGCAACATATTAAACTTCCGTACGTAATTCCTGACCTAATCCCAGTTGTTTAACTGAGTAATTCATGAAAGCAATAACAGGTGGCGTCGCGATCGTAGGTCGTATCGCAATTCACGTCATCTTTAGTTTTGCATATGACGTTCTGGAAACTGGTAGAAGGATGGACTGTCATGCGTAGAGGTTCGTTTTAGACTGCCGGCAAGATATAAATAGAATAGCGGGCAAGTTCTTATCAGTTCATTCACGCTTTCTGTCCACCGCTGTTAGTTCGACTGTTCTAATGATTTAGTTAAAGTTTTGTCAGATGTCTGGTCAGTATGGAAAAACATTTAAAATGATTGTGGTTCAGCTGAGTTCGTCTGCCTAATTAAAAGACCTTTTAATGCGAGTCATCTTGATGTTATAAAGAACTTTGGATGTTGTCTCCTGATGTGAATTGATGAGCCATGTTGTCTGATTTTTTTTAAATACCTTTGAAGGTGATTTAAAGAGTTTATCGGGAAGATTGAAAGTCGTAGTTCGTGTAAATTTCTTTCCCTGTTATGAACTGGTAATCGTCAGATGTTCAAGTAGAGACTTACTGCTGTTTAAGTATGTTGATGATGGAAACAAGCGTATTTTTATTGTGTTAGATCATCCCTGTGATGAAGCATTTCACTTAATGAAATAGCAGGTTCTTTATGGGAATAGGTCAATGCCTCTGCATCAATGTCCTGGTACATGGCTGTTAATATGCATAAAAAGCAATCATGTCGTGAGTCTGATTTTTCTTTTTATATATTCTCCTCTATAAATAAATTAATCTTATGGGTAGATGTTATGTGATTTAAAGATTTTTTTAATGGATTTAATTGTTTTTATTATGATATAGATTAAATATGTTTCTGTTGAATATATATATTGAAATTTAATAAATGGATATTTATTTTTAAATATGTTATCTTTATTTTTGTTTAAAGTATTTACATTTAATTTAAATATTAATTTGAATTAACAATATCTTTATTTACCATAGTTAACATAATTTAATTTTTGGGGGGGTTTGATAAAAACAGCAATAACGCTTTCCACTGTACTTTAGCACTCTGCTATATATATTTAAACCCCAATACATTACGTCTTCGTAATGTTAAACTAACAGGGATCTATGCGCGCTGAGCGCGCACGCTCAGGAGTCAGGTACATGGAGTAGACCTTACAGCGGAATAGTACTCGGTAAAAACTCTTGAGCTTGTGCGCGA
Source organism: Maratus speculifer (assembly GCA_964019185.1). Lineage (NCBI taxonomy): Eukaryota > Metazoa > Arthropoda > Arachnida > Araneae > Salticidae > Maratus > Maratus speculifer. The sequence goes on from OZ025303.1 coordinate 181,070,779, forward strand.
AGCGCGTGTATCACCCGAACACGTTCATTGTTTACTCTTTATTGTTGACATTTGCTTTCGATCTTATAGAGTGTTTTCTTTTAAGTATTAGGTAAAAAATGGGCCACAATAGGAAATTTTTTTATACATTTTAGATACTTTTATTATTTTCTCTCAGTATTTCTCGATATTTTTTGGCTACAGTTTCAGAATATAATCTTTTATAATTGATTTTTTTTGCCTTACTTTATTCTTTTAAAATTTATGTATTTACGATTTGTTCATTACAAACGCCACCATCCACCAGACAGTTTTGTTATAGTTTTAAATGCAAGTTTCTGTTAAAATTTTCTTTTTTTTTAAATAGATTTTTTTCTCCATGTTTAATCGCTGTATTTTTAAAAATCGTTTAAGCCTAAAGTGGCTGATTGACCACAGTTGTAATTTTTTATCATCCTTTTAAAAATGCAAACACGTCATTTTGACGGGCTGTCTTCTAGTTATTCAATAAAACTTTCCATACTTTCCAGGGTTGCCACACCACCTGGAGAACCTGGAAAACCGGGAAAACACAGGGAATTTTAAAATCCCCTCCCAAAACAGGGAAAATCCAGGGAATTTTTAAAAAATCCTAAAAAAATCTGGAAAACACAGGGAATTTTTTTTTTTTTTTGCTACTACATCCAAATAAATTCGCCCTTTCGGGTAAACTGAGTTTTAACCCAATGCTTGGCGGCATCGCGCTTATTTTTGCGCACTCAACATAGAATAAACGCGTTGCAGTACAGGGAAAACACATGGAATTTTTTTTCAAGATTAGAGTGGCAACCCTGCTTTCCCATTAATTCATATAAAAATCATGAAGTAAGGAAGTTTTATTTCAGGTTTAGCCTGTCTTAATAACTACAGTCTTAGACTTAAGGATATTACTAAAAGTTACATTGTCAGTAAAGTTATTATATCTTCTCATTGCATTTTCTTTGTAATGCAAATTTTGTTTATTTTATGTGTTAATAAATTTTTGATAGTACCTTGGTTCAACATTGTTGAATCACAAATAAATTTTGGTTTGTTGCAGATTGACACAGCTACTGGGTTTACCACTGAATAAGATGCTCTTTTGTATAAGATTGTATACTGAAATCTAACACTTTTAAAGGGAAAAAATCATGTATGTCCTTAAAAAAAAATTGAATGTAAAAAAACCCTTAAAAAATCACTAAAAATTCCAAAATTGCATAGATAAAATATACTATGTTAAGCTAAAAATTTGAATCAGAAGATCAAAATACAAAAAAATTCAAAAGTTGCATATGAAATTAAAAAAAAAAAAAAAAAAAATCTAAATCAAAGGCTTGATGAGTTCAAAAGGGAAAATGATCGGTTCTGAGCCAGAACCGTTCTAAAAATTATATAAAACTAAAGCAGAGATAGAAAAATTAAAATTGGTGACCTGAAATAAGTATTGGCAATCTGTGGTAGTGTAATAAAGTCAGTAAAGAAGCATTTAATTAAAAGATAAACTAACGTTTATTTTTCAAGAAAAAAACATATTCAAAATAAAAATATATGTATATATGAAATAATAAACAAAGAGAAATTATATCTGGTAAAATCAACCAAAAAAAGTAATTTCTGAAATTATATTATCTAAAAAATTAAAGTCATACTTTAACACAATAAGAATACTTAATTAAACCAACAGCATGACGTAAGGTAAAGAAAAATTGACATGTACAGGTTGCAAAACGAACTACTCACCACAGCATAACTTGAAGAAAACAAATTTTTCAAATCGGATGGTGACGAAAAAATAAAGTCCAGCAAATGTCCAAAAGAAATAGAAACCTTGGATATCATAGCAACTCATCACAACAGATGTTCAGCAAAGATATTTTCACTATCTATAGACTGGATTCATCCTTAAAACAACATCATCAAGAACATAAACAAACTACAAATATAAACTTCCATAGCTAGAATTTAAAATAATGTACGGCCTTTACTAGACCAAAACATCGTCAGACTACCAGCAGTCAAAACAAACCGACTGTTTTAAATACCCCTCGCGATTCCAGACATTGCCAGAGTGCAACGCCCCCTTTGCGTCTGCCGAGTTGAGCGAATGCGTTCCTGCTTTGCGAAAGGGAGATACGGCTACTCGTAAGTTGCGATTTGCGAAGATCGCAAATCGCGATCAGACGGAAGAAAACGATCATGAACGCACATGTAAGTGTTCAAATCGAAAGTAAACAAATAAGTAACCGATTAAAAAATGGAATATGCCATGGAACCAGGAAAACAAAATAAAGAGATTGGAAATAAGATAAGATTGGAATAAAATAAAAACCTGTAAGTCATGCTATATTATCCTATTACAATATGTATATATATGCTTATAGAGTGTTAAGGGTAGTGAGTATGCTGACAATCGCCCCCCCCCCCCTTAACACTCGTACTACAAAGAAACTAATTACCAAGTATTACTAAATAATATAAATAATATCAAAGGTCATATTGAACAACATAAGATATAAGTATACCTACTATCATACTTTGACAGTTACTAGTGAAGAATAAATCAACATTATCGTGCGTAAATGTAACAATTCACAATATCTTATAACAAGATTAATTTCCAAAAATGAACAACTTTTTAACAATGTTAATAACCACACAATATGAATAACAATTTGATAACTATACAACAACAAGATTAACTATTCTTCTCATAGCACAAAAGTCTTTAGTTACCATAGTAACTTAAAAATTTGAAAGTCTTTCAGGTACACAAACATTTCAAAGAAAAGTTCATGAAAATTTGTTACCGTTTTACCTCGTCACGTGCAAGTGACTACGATTACCAGTACATACCGTAACATTCTTTAGTATGTCGATTCTTGATCCTTGCCTTGACAATACACGATTACATTTACAAACATTTGCATAATTACACTAGAGTAAATGATTATCATACGACAGATTCATAAACATTACAAATATAAAGAATAGCAAAACATGAATTACTATGCAAAAACACTTTGATAATGTATGGGAAATTCATGATATGCAAAATAGACACATTTAATGATAATTACACTAACGATCATGATCATGATAATGACTGTGAATATGATAATGATAAGGACGGTGAGCGCTTACGCGGTTATGCGGTGACGGTTATGCGGTGAGCGCATAAAAACAAACAACAACAATAACAACAACATGCATGCTTAAGCTTTTGAAATAATACACATTTGCAAATGTTTCAACAAAGATTTAAAATGTGAAGGACACTTGTTATGCAATTTCTTAAAAGTAAAACAACCCTTTTTCATATTTATATATGCAAAAAAAATACAGCTCAATTTTCAACACCACGGACGGGACCTATGTGACATTTCCATTTTCAAAAATAGGTACTTACAAACTTAAAAGAAACGATGCCCGCGACAGGCCTTCCTGTGATCAGAACACTCAAGAAGGCCACTACCCCCTGCAGGCACTCTGGCTATTTACAATTGCACCCCTGCGAGCCGCTTCCTGGGGCTGCTCGGGCCCCGGAGGATGAACCATCCTGAGGTCTGATCACATTCCAGCAGGAGTTAAATTGTCTGCAATGTTGGAAATGAGGGTATTGAAAAACTTATTTATGACATTAGAACATATGCATATGAGACAAAAATATGAAATAAGAAGAAAACAAGTGCATAATCACATATTCAAACATTATAAAAAAACACTGAAATATACAAAAATTTCAGATTTGAAAAATGAAACGTGTTAAACTTCAGGGTTTAACTTAAAAAAAAAACTAAACAAGTATTTTAATACTTGACCCAAGTCCAAAGGAGGAGGAGATTTTTTTTTTTTTTTAAATACCTTTTACTTTTAAATAAAACATAACATTATATATTACTTATAACTAAAGATCACATCAATGAACCTTTTAAGATCAAACTTCGTTAAGGGTTTTGTAAAGATGTCTGAGAGATTAGCTTTACTAGTTACGTGTTTTACATTAAATATCTCTTGGTTTAAAAGGTCTCTAACAAAAAATAATTTAAAGTCAATGTGTTTTGTTCTGTAGTTTTCTATGGGAGACTTGAGGAAATCAATGGAGGCCATATTGTCTACTAACAAGGTTGGCTTAGTTTGTGGGCCTGTAAAAATGTGTTTATCATAACATTCATTTATGATTCTACTGAACCAAAGAAGCTCTTTAGTTGCCTCTGTTAAAGCCACAAACTCTGATTCCATGGTAGACAGGCAGACAGATTTTTGTTTGAAAGCCCTCCACATGATAGGATATTTGTCCAACATTAAAAGTTGTCCCCCCCATTGACGTCCTGTCATCGCAATTGGCGGCGAAATCAGCATCAGTGTATGTTATTAGATTTATGTGATGACAAGGTAGCCTCAGTTTGTAGTGTTTGGTGCTTTGTACATATCCTAGTAATTTTAAGAGACCATTCCAGTGGATGATATCTGGATTACTCTGGAATTGACTGAAGATGTTTACAGTATAGGATATGTCGGGGCGAGTCCTGCTTGTAAGAAAAGATAAGCATCCCAAAACACTTCTGTACGGATATTTTGACATCTCCTGGGTTTCAGTATCTGTTTGAGGGCACTGTGCTTTGGAGTACACTACGCCTTTACTTATGGGAAGTGATGTGATGGGAAAGTTAAATTCCTTAAAATGTGTGCAGATATCATCAATATATTGCATTTGATGAATTGACACTACCCCTTCCCTATCCTCCTCAAACTCAACCCCAAGAAGTTTACGTGTTTTCCCCAGGATTTTGATGTCAAAATGTTCAGCTAGTAATTTTAAAATTTCATTTATGTGTTTCTGATGGTTACTTAAAACAACAAAGTCATCAACATATAATAATAAAACAACATAGTTAGAAAATGTATAGACGCAATTACACCAATCCAATTTGTTAAAACCAAGAGAAATTAAAACTTTATGTAACTCATAAAACCACACCCGGCCACTCTGATGGAGGCCATACAGTGCCCTCTGGAGTTTACAGACCAAATGCTCTTTCCCTTTTATTTCAAAACCTGGAGGCTGTTTCATGTATATGTTATCTGAGAGAGGGGCGTACAGATAGGCTCCTTTCACATCGCATTGCGTGTGAATCCATCCGAGACATGAGACAAGGGCGGCAAAGAAAAAGCGGATTAGACTAAATTTACGACTGGTGAAAATGTCTCGTCATAAGTTTCACCCCTGACCTGTTTGTAGCCTTGGGCTACTAGTCTCGCTTTGTATCTTGCCACATGCCCTTTATCGTCTCGTTTGATGGTGAAGACCCATCTGCAGCCTAGAGGTTCAGTGTTGGGTGGTAGTGATGTTAATTCCCATACATGTCTTTTATTTATTAAGTCTATTTCCTCCTGCATTGCCTGTCTCCAGAGTTCCCACTGAGGGGATTTTAAGGCTTGCTTATATGTGTTTGGTATGGAGTCTTCTAGTCATATATTGTTTTTACGTGTTTCTGATAAAGATGTGTGTGGAGGTGTGTAACTAGGACTTGAACTAGCACTGGAAGTAGATTTTACAATACCCTGGTATTTATTTTCCCCTTTGAAACTGAACATGGTTGGATCAAATTTTATACCATTAGACTGACAGTATTCCCGCACTTCTCTGAGTGATCTTAAACGTTGCGTTTCACCCATCTCATAATAATAGATGTCGGTCCTCGACTTATCAGGCCTAGTTATGGCCTTACGGAACCATACAGCATTCCTCAGTGTTCTCGAGAGTTCCTCGCCCTCCTCGTCACTTTCATCCTCAGATGAGTGAACGGAGGCGGGTTCAACGGATTCTGAGGTGCCTGGCTTAGGTGATGGAGATCTTGCCAAAGGAAATCTGTCAGGTTGAAGGTCGGTCAAAGGGTCAATTTCTGGTTGTTCTGAACTTAAAATGTATGTGGGTCCCAGGTCGCTTCCGTTGTGCTGCTCTGAAGTTGTAAAAGGGTTTGTGCCTATTGAATAACTTGGGCCTTGCTCACTATGTCTATGAACATTTCTTGGTACGGATTCATCCCCAAATCTAACATTTATGGTTTCTATTATTTTATTTGTATCGGGGATCCATACCCTGTAGCCTTTAGTTGACATCGCGTAACCCACTAAAACCCCCTTTTTGGCTTTAGGATCAAACTTTGAGTTTCTTAACTGTTTGGGCACCCCTACGTAAGCCACAGTACCAAAAGGTCGTAAATGTCTTATTGAGGGTTTGTTACCACAGTAATACTCGAAAGGTGTCTTTTTCTGTGTTTTATGACATATCCTGTTTAGTGTGTACGCGATGTATAGAACTGCTTCTGGCCAGAATTTTAAACTGAGTTTGCTTTCGTTAAGTATTGAGCGTGCCCCGTCCATTATAGTCTGATTTAAACGTTCCGAGATCCCATTCTGTTCCGGAGAGTACACGTTGGTAAACTCATGGTGTATCCCGTTCTCTTCAAAGTATCTTGTAAAGGCTTCATTGTCAAACTCCCGCCCATTGTCACTACGGACCTCTTTTACCTTAGTGCCTAAAAATCTTTCAGCTCTTTTTACATGATTAGTAAATACCTTGAATACTTGGGATTTGTTACATAAGGGGTAGACAGATACTTTACGTGAGAAGTCGTCAGTTATGGTTAAAAAGTACTTCTCGCCGTTTCTACCTGTTATTTGTGTTGGTCCCCACAAGTCAGTATGAAGTAATTCAAGGGGTCGTTTGGATCTTATTTGATTTATAGGACGGAAGGAAGTTCGCCTGTGTTTAATTTTACATGTCTCACATTCAAAGTCTTTACTTTTAATAGGTGGTAAGCCCCTTACACCATTACATTTTGCGGTATGTTCGATTAAAGTGGAACTAATGTGTCCGAAACGTCTATGCCATAACTTAAAGTCGTCTTTCTGGACAGTAGAGGCTTGAAAACGCACCTTTTTAGGACTTTGACTATTTTGAGTTTTATTTTTATTTTTAGGGCTAGGATCTGGGTACAGGCAGTAAATGCCATCTTTAAGAAAAGCTCGAAATAGGGTACCACTGTCACGATATGCTCTAACCCTACCCTCACCTCCTCTGAACTTGGCACCAGTTTTATCAAGCCTAGGGCCAGATATCAAATTGTGCCTTAAACTTGGGCAATACATAACATCGCCGAAGCGAACTATCTCCCCATTTATTTTTAAGTCCACTAATCCAGTTCCTTCAATAGGAAAAGTTGCTCCGTCAACGGCAACAGCCAACTCCTCATTTTGCAAAGGTTTAAATTTTACATATAGGTTTTTATCTTTGCAAAAGTGGTGGGAGGCACCTGTGTCAAAGACCCAGGCGTCTCCACCACATTTAATATTACTAAGATTAGATTGAATGAGGTAATTTACCTGGCTTGTTGGCTTACGTTGACGTTGGTTTCTGGTTCTATTGCGAGGCACATCTCTGCTAGGTCTGGAATTACTGGGTTGGACTCGAACTGGACTGGACACCGATGATCCTCTGGATACCGAGGAGTTCTGGAATGAGGAGTCTGAGGAGTCTCTCAAAGTAGTATGGAGGCAGGATTCGGGACTGGAAGCTTGTTGAGGCAATTTACACTGACGAAGCACATAGCCGGCTTGACCACACCTGTGGCATCTTCCCTTGAACTTAGGCTTATATGCGGACCTCTTGGGTGTGCGAGCTCGGGAAAAATGGGATTGGACCAGATTACCTCTGTCCTCTTCTCGTAATTTAATGCGGGATTCTTCTGCTACCAACTCGGTCAGGACATCTTTAAACTTGAACTGCTGTTCGGGCCATCGCAAAATTCCCTGGACGAGATTATCAAATTTCTTAGGGAGCCATCTCAGCAACTGGAATGTCAGATAGATTTCCTTTATCGGCTCATTCATGGCAGCCAGTTGATCAGCTAGTCTCTGTAGGCGTGCAGCAAACATGTCGACCGGCTCATCAGGCTGTATTCTGCAGGATAGGATCTCGCCGAACAACTGCATATGGCGTGCACGGTTATCAGGTTGAAAGTGGGTCTTAAGCTTTGTCCATGCTTCATGAGGGTCGTCGATATTTTCTATGATTCTCCGGAACTCAGTTTCGACGTTTAAGTATACTATGGACAGTGCTGACCTGAGCCGTGCCTGATATTTTTTTGTTGCTACTGCATCACTGGTATTCGGAGCCTCTTCAGTACCATTCACGATGCCCCAAGCATTTTTATCGAGCAGCAGGTATTTTACGTCCGCTGCCCAGGTTGCATAGTTGTGAGAATTTAGTTTGTTTATGCTAACCTGTACATTGGTCATTGCCATGCTCTTAACTAGACTTTATTAAATTTAAACAGAAAGGAAAAGAATTTTTTTTTTTTTTCAAAAAAAAACGTACTCTAAAACAGTCAGATAGTACGACAAAAAAAAAAAAAAAAAATTACAAAAAAAAAACCTTCCTATTTCATACCAGAATAATTAAAAGTTTAGCAAAAATAAAAAATGCTATTGCGGCCCCCCCCCCACTAGAAATCACTTGGAGGTCTAATGGCCGCATGCTACCACCAGTTTACGATATTGCCAACGAAGGTTATGGCCACCATAACAGGTTAAAAAGCGTAGTAGCTTTGGCCCATAACCCGTGATCGGTTCTGAGCCAGTACCGTTCTAAAAATTATATAAAACTAAAGCAGAGATAGAAAAATTAAAATTGGTGACCAGAAATAAGTATTGGCAATCTGTGGTAGTGTAATAAAGTCAGTAAAGAAGCATTTAATTAAAAGATAAACTAACGTTTATTTTTCAAGAAAAAAACATATTCAAAATAAAAATATATGTATATATGAAATAATAAACAAAGAGAAATTATATCTGGTAAAATCAACCAAAAAAAGTAATTTCTGAAATTATATTATCTAAAAAATTAAAGTCATACTTTAACACAATAAGAATACTTAATTAAACCAACAGCATGACGTAAGGTAAAGAAAAATTGACATGTACAGGTTGCAAAACGAACTACTCACCACAGCATAACTTGAAGAAAACAAATTTTTCAAATCGGATGGTGACGAAAAAATAAAGTCCAGCAAATGTCCAAAAGAAATAGAAACCTTGGATATCATAGCAACTCATCACAACAGATGTTCAGCAAAGATATTTTCACTATCTATAGACTGGATTCATCCTTAAAACAACATCATCAAGAACATAAACAAACTACAAATATAAACTTCCATAGCTGGAATTTAAAATAATGTACGGCCTTTACTAAACCAAAACATCGTCAGACTACCCGCAGTCAAAACAAACCGACTGTTTTAAATACCCCTCGCGATTCCAGACATTGCCAGAGTGCAACGCCCCCTTTGCGTCTGCCGAGTTGAGCGAATGCGTTCCTGCTTTGCGAAAGGGAGATACGGCTATTCGTAAGTTGCGATTTGCGAAGATCGCAAATCACGATCAGACCGAAGAAAACGATCATGAACGCACATGTAAGTGTTCAAATCGAAAGTAAACAAATAAGTAACCGATTAAAAAATGGAATATGCCATGGAACCAAGAAAACAAAATAAAGAGATTGGAAATAAGATAAGATTGGAATAAAATAAAAACCTGTAAGTCATGCTATATTATCCTATTACAATATGTATATATATGCTTATAGAGTGTTAAGGGTAGTGAGTATGCTGACAGAAAATACATGTATTAAAAAAATCAACAGCCAAAATCAAAGTACAAATTTAAATGAGACTTTCAAAAACAACCTGTGTATAGGTTTAACGTTATTGAACAGTTGTTTTCAATTGAGTGAAAAATCTTCTTAAGGGGGGGGGGGGATAGAAAATTGTAATGCAAAGGCAATTTTTGATATCAGAAGCCAAAACTAAAAAGCAGTTTCTGACAATGAATGCCAAGAAACAGAAAATACAACATGAAACAGCCATACCAACTGGCACATGTGCATTTCAAAATGGTGTGAAATTTCATTTTATGAAGTTTTTTTGTAAAATTGCTGAGGTGAGATAGGGTTAGCGATGTATAGGTGGATGCTAGGTTAAAGATGAAAATTGTAAAGTAGGTTGAGAATAGAAAAGAAGCCGTGCTGACAATGATTAATGTGAGAATTTTCTCACACCTCTCAACTGAATTAATTTTGTATTTTCTGATTTTCAGTAAAGGCATTCAAGAAAAGTTTAAATTCACAAGAGTATTTATTTTGGATATGTTGTATTACTATGTATTGCAATTTCTATTTGATTAAACTTACTTTTATTATTTGTCTCATTTTTTATAGCACGAGAAAAAAACGGACTGACTACCAGTAAACCTTATGATAAACATAAGAATATGGAGCACATAAAGAAAGAAAATGTTGCAGTTGATTGGCATAATCCTGTGAGGTCTAATGTAAATAATGGTATGTTTCTTATTTTTATTTATTTACATTTTATTATTATTATATGGGGAAGGGTGCAGTATTTCTATAAATCGGGACAGAAAATAAAATGTTCCTTCATTATACTAATCACAGGGCTCGTACAGACTCGTTGGACTCCTTAGAAACTACTTAGAAATGAAAATGTTCCCAAGTAGTACTTAGAACTACTTAGATAAACAAAATGCTCCTTAGAAACTCCTTAAATTGTATTGTGGTTTTGCATGCAAGCAATATTGCTCAAAAAAAAAAAAAAAAAAAAAAAAATCGTGATTGTAAAGCACACAGTAAACTTTATGCACATCATTCATCAGAAGTACAGCAGTGATTGTTTGGGATCATACTAATAGCCACCAAAGTGATTTACTTTTCATGGCCATAAGAGAAAGAAAAGTGAAAAGAATAATCCAGACACACCTCTAAGCTTCTCATTTCAAAAAGTGATTATTCTGTTTAATTCCTTCACAGCTAGATATACAACTTTGATTTCTTCTTCATAATACAATTCATCATGCTCAATTTTGGTGATAACGGTGGATTCAGGGAGTGATTCTCGTCCGAAAATTTAAGGCATCCTCTTCCGAAAATTTGCAATTGGGTTATCAGTTTGCATAGTTGCCAATTTGTACGGTTTTGTGCGCAGAAAAAACAGTTGCGGAGAAATGAAAATTTCATAAAAGGATCACCGAAAAAGCACACATTTCGTCAATATTTCATGGAAAAATGATGATTTCGTCAATGTTTTTGTCAACTTTGTCAAAACATCGCTGAAAAACATGAATTTCCTGTGCGGATTGTGGTTAAAACGGCAATTTCACAAAACATTGCAGATAAAATGCTAACTTTGTTAAAAGATCACGAGAAAAAATGCCGTTTTCGATAAAAGATCACTTACAAATATTTTGTCAAAAGATCATTGAAAAAAAAAAAAAAAACGCTGATTTTATCAAAAGATCATGGAAAAAAATGCCGATTTCGTCAAAAGATCGTGGAGATAAAATGCCATTTTCGAGAAAAAATCGTGTAACAATGCAAATTTTGTCTAAAAATCATCGATTTCGTTTAAAAAAAACTCAGAAAAACGCTGATTTCGACAAAAGATCTCAATAAATTGCCGATTTTGCTAAAATATCGCAGATAAATCGCAGATTTTGTCTAAAGATCGCGGATACCCTTCCCTCTCCAAGGGGGGGTGGGGGGTAACTCACGGAATCCCTGCGGAATTGGAGCTGTGCAAGTGCATGCCACATAGATAACAACAACAACTAAAGTGGCAAGTCCTTAAAATTTTTTGGACTCCTTGGATTTTTTCTTCCGAACTCTGAATGAACCCTGTAATCAGTGCTGAAATCCCAGTGTCTACCTTTAAAAAAAAAAAAAAAGATTTTTCAAAATTGTTAGAAAAATATTGAATAATAAAATAATAGGAATCTCTTTAAATCTCTACATGCAGTAGAGTGCTGATTATCCTAAATGGTTGGGATTGAATCTAATCTGGTTAATGAAAAATCCAGATAACTGGACAACTTTTAAAAAAGGCTATGGCAAATGTTTTTTATGTAATTTCCCTTCTTGCTTTTTCCAGGCTTAAGATGCAATTAAAGTAGTGCACATTTTAGCATATTACAAAATGGCATGTTTAGAATTTATTTTTTATTTTTTTTAATTGGTACAAAGTTATACTTAGAAGTGCACCAAGAATGTATATATTCATTCATTGTACAGTATATACATTTAAAAAGAAAATCATTGTGATGGAGGGGGGGGGAATTCTTCATTGTCTTCTGCTGTTTTACAGAAGATATTTATTTTTCTGCAGCCATATGGGGGGTCTTTCTCTCCGAGGACACCAAGGGATAAAAGAAGCAATTTTTCGACCCTCTTCAGAGAGTCTGAAGATACAGATTTCTGTGGAAAACAAATATGTGCAAGATTGTTGCGCATTAGAAGTTCTTAAGTTGTAGAAACAGTTGATTTTATGCATTGATCTTTTTTCATTTGCCATGATTTATTATTTCAGTATAAGGAAACATTTATTTAATGGTTAACTTTCGTAGCATTCAACCAAATTTGCCCTTCTGTATCCAAAGAAGTATTATTTTAGAAGGCTAGGGGGGAAAAAAGTATAGTCCTTTATTGATCTAGTGTCTGGATAATCAGCACTCTAATGTATCTGTAATAACAGAAAAATATCAAATAGAAAACAGTAAGACATGCTCTACTTTCACATGGCATAAATGAGTTGTAATTAATTGTAGAACAGTTAGCAGAGAGAAAAAAAAAAAAAAAAAAAAAAAAAAAACGAAGTTTATCTTTTAAAATTTAATATTTTTTATAATCATTTAAATCTTGGAATTTCAAAATTTCAATTTATGATTTTTTTTTTTTTTTTTTTTTTTTTTTTTTTTTTATGAAATCAGTTTGAAATGCATAAGTATCATACTGAATAATGATTGACTGCAAAGGAATTGTAGTCATTTTTTTAAATATATATATATATAAAATGAAATTAAAAATATAAAAAAGAAATATTTTATGTCATTTTATCAGTGTAGTATTTTTGAAAATTAAAAGTGCTGAATCTGTATTTTATTCCAAAAATATTAAGAAACTTTCTGTGAAAATTTCCACATAATTAAGCTTGGATTTAAATTAAATAAATAAATAAATAAAATCAATATTCAGCTGTGTGATCAATAAAAAGATCAAGAAATAATGCATCCTTTAAATATTCCTGACATTTTCATCAAAGTTAATTTTTTCAGTTTGACAACATCCTCCCCCCCCCCTTACACACACACACACATACGCACACAACATTGAAAAAAACCTTGACTTGAAACTTTTATTCACTGGAAAAAAAAAAAAAAAAAAACTTGCCTCAGAGTTGGGCAAATTTGTAGTTGTTATAATCTGCAATATAATTAAAATCTAATTGCATGTAATTAATTATAGTTAAAATGACATGCCATAAAAAATTCTTGCAGCAATGTAGCCGGAACCACTTCTATCTCATTATTTGTTTAAACTTCTGCATTGGGATGTGTGTAACTTTAATTCTCTACATGGAACACAGTTTTATTGGGCTGGTGTCGTATACAATTTTGACACCGGGGTACTCAGGGTGTCACCTTCTGCATCGATCATGTATTAGAGTCTTAGTACACTCTCAGGCAGCATGTGGATTGCAGTAACTTTCTTAGCAGTCTGACAGACTATTATTACTGTAATATGTGCACTTTACTACCAGTCAGAAAGATGTTCTGTGCAGAGAATTAATCAGTTACGTACAATTTACTTGTAATTAAATTGCTGATAATTGAGAATACAAATTTTTTCAACTCTGCCTTGGCTCAACTGCCAAAGAAAAAAACTTTAAATTATAGCAAACAGAAATACAGTGTTGGCAAAGAATTCTTAAGGAAAATCAATTTGGCAAAGCATTATGAGTATTGTGCTTGATGTAGTGATGCTCTGGACACTTGCAGAGCATGAGTGATTATGGAACCAACTGCTGCCAATGAAAGAAACAGGAAATAGTACATTACTGATCTCTGCTGATTTTCAGACTATTTTGATTATATAGCAGCTCAACAATTAGTGGAAATCAGTCTGTTTCTTTCATTAACTGCAAATCAACCTTAAACATATCCTTACAGTCTAATATTCAAGTTTTAATTTTTTTATTTTAAATATATTGAAGTATACTTAAGTAAAAATATTTTACTTATACTATTCTTTTATTTACAGAACCAAAAACCAAATATGATGTTGTTAACCAGTTGACTGATCCAGAGTGCAAACAGCAATAAATAATCAAGTTTGGCAGCTATATTGAATCAAGTTTGTAAAATGTATAAATCCATGGGTTGTGGTGGAAATGTATAAATGAACTATTTTACTTAATTCTACATTATTATTCTTTTGTTTTTAATTTTGTATAACTTAAATATTGATACATGACTAATGTTTGTATAATAAATTATAATGATAATGTTTGTATATTTAAATGTATAAATTTTATCAATATCATTAATATATGAAAAATAAAATATTTTTATCTAAAGCTATCATACAATTCATTTGTAAAGCTAACTGTTTGCAAGGCTGTTTAAAAATTGGTATCTGTTGCTTGCCATCAGTATGCTTTTTCAGATTATGATGGGGCAGCTTAAAGCATAAATAAAACACTGACACAAACAGTGTGTTGTCTAAATATCTAAAATTTCGTATTAAAAAATTCTTACTTTTTCTTCTTTTCAACGAGTGTATTTAAAAAACAGTACTTGAATCATATTTCCAATCAGATGAACATTTGAAATTAAGAATAGAAATTGCAGTAGTTTAATCTTTTTTAGTTTGATATAGAAACTAATTCTTTTAGTTTGATATAGAAACTAAAATTGAACAAATGTAATGTAATTTAAATTAATGAATAAAATTTGGTGCATTCTATAAAATAGAAACATATACTGGTAGAATATTCAAACAGAATTATATAGGATGATTAGTGCCCCCACCAGGGTTGTTTGGTTTAAACCAAGTGGTTTAAAAAAAAAACCATGCTGGTTTTTTTTTCACCTGGTTTTTTTTATTCTTTTACCCAAATGTTTTATTTTACACATTATTGAAAAATGCAAAATCCAAATTATGAAGAAGCTACAAGCAAAGCTGTAGAAAAATGAATTAATAAGTTTCTAAAAGGACAAAAAATTTTAATCAACTCAACTTTTCTTGTAAGCTGTAAATCAATATGGCAGAATAACTATTTTTTCTAAAATTACTGCTAATCAGTTTTCTTTCTTCTTTTTTAAGGCCTATATGTATATATATGTATAAATAGCCATTATTTGTAAAACATATATATATAGCCAGAAGGGCAGACTCAAGTTAAAAATGCACTTTTATTATTTAAATTGCTTGATTAGTTAAGATTTACTAAGGATTTCGTCATTTCAGAAATTCTTTTTGTTATGTATGCTATTGAATAATTGGCAATGAGCTTTTTATTTGCTCTGTTATTAGTGATTTTAACAAGCCTTTGTTTTTCTTGCATTCTTAGATTGGGATTGGGTTTTTTTGCATTATAATTTTATTCTTTTGCCAGCTAGGTTGGCACAGTTCAAACCAATTGGTTTTTTAGAACAAATCTAATATAATATTTTCTCATTTTTGTAATTTAAGTGTTTCAAATTATTGGATGAAAGTAATTTCTATTTTTAAGTCTTAAGACAAGGTTTGCTTGAGACGTAATAGAAAAAAAGTCTCATAAAAATGCCTAAAAAATGCAATTTTTAGTTTAGATGTTTAAAAATAGTAAGTGTTATAATAGAGCATGCAGTCCGATGGCTGTTTAAATTCTTTGGTAGATGACAGCATTTATAAAGCTACTGTATATTTTAACATCAATGTTTTTCAATAGTCTAAAAAGCTGTTAAATAGATATTTTTGTTTATTTAACAGTCATCTTTTAACTGGTAGTTTTAGAAAACACAATGCTTGAAGTGTGTAAAGACTCTACTGTTAAATTCAAATCCTTCCAAAAATTCTTTATAAAAAGCTTTATTTTTCAATAAAAGATAATTAACTCATGCAGTCTTCTAACAAAAAAAATCAGACATCACATATAACAAGTATTTCAAATTAATTATTTTGAATAACCATTTAAAAATAATATATATGAAGTTATATATATGAATCTATATCATATATTTATTTATAGTGCTAGTAATCAAAAGATTGTTCATTAAGATATTCAGGGTATCAATGTTTCATTATGTAGCACATTTTATTTATGAAATATAAGACACAGCTTTTTCTAAAAATGTTTAAATTTTAAAGAATTTCAATTTTCTACATAATTGATTGTATATTAAATAATTATATTGATTAGAATTGCCTTTAAATCAAATTATTACTTATATATTCAAAAATGTTTACTTTTATTCATAAATTTGCATGTATATGTAACAGGAAAACATATTTTAAAAAAAACCTGGTTTAAACAAAAAAAAAACCATGGTTTTTGGGTTTTTTCAAAAAAAACCCGGTTTTTTACCAACCCTGGCCCCCACCCCTTTTTGTGTTATCAAAGCCAAAATTGAATCAGCTATGTATATATATATTAATAGATATCTCCTATACATTTTAAGCTTGATGCAATTCCATCCATTTTGTATTATTATACAAAGATAATAAAAAAGTACATAATATCACTGCTTCTTGCATGGCAATTTACGAAGATCTTAATCAGCAACAATGTACATCAACATCTATTTTAAATATCAAAGTTTTTTAATTAATCAAATTGTGAATTACTGTGAATCAAAAACATATGAAACACTGTGAAACTGTGAATCAAAACATATAAATCCATTATACAGTCACCGCAAAACAAATCTTGACATTTACGATTTTAGACATTTTGTTAAGTATCTAAAAATATGCATAAAAAATTATTCTGAAACTCTAGGCGTGTAAACAAAATAGTATGCCTCATATATTTTCATGTATAGATTTCCCTGAAATCCAACAGGGGACCGTCAATAAATTGAAAAAGAACGGAGATCTTCTGGATAATCCTGTCAAAACTAATATAGCAAAAGCGTTCAAACTGCACATTATGATTAAGTGGCTTATTGTAATATACTGTGTTTATTTTTATAAGGATAGCATGTATACTCGTAGAGAAATTAAGGTTTTTATAAAAGCAGTCCTAAATTTTCCCAAGTTTTTTGCTTATAATTTGCAGAGTTCTTAATATAAAAAAATGATCTTTTCTGAATATATTACAAACAACATTGTACACAATACCCTGTCATAAAAATTTTAAAATAATAAAAAATTTATGAAAAATGAGTAGGTTTAGTAAATAATTTTTCATTGTGCATGCGTCAACGATATCGAAATTTCATTTGTATATTGTGTTAGCTAAATGTATAGAGCAACTTCTATAAAAGTTTCAAAAACATAGCTTGACAATTCTGAAAATGATCGTTTATAGAATCAACTCAAAATTCATTATTTCCAAAATGAAGCAGAAAAATCAGGGTTTTTATCCAAATATAGCTGTACGTACAGTATTATGTAGGCACTAATCAATGGAATATGGATACAGCCCCTCATCTTTTTGCTTCATTTAGGGAATAACGGATTTTGATCTCATTCTATCGACGATAATTTTCAGAATTTTTAAGCTATGTTTTTGAGACTTTCACAAAATTTGCTCTATACATTTAACTAACATAATATGCAAATGGAATTTTAATAGCGTTGACGCATGCACAGTAAAAAAAATATTTAGTAAACCTATTCATTTGTCATACAATTATTCTTATTTTTTAATTCTGATTACAGGATGTTATTTACATGTTATTGTCATATTTTCTGAAAAGAACATTGTTTTATGAAGAACTGCAAGTTATAAGCAAAAAACTTGGAAGAATTTGGGACTGTTTTTATAAAAACCTTAATTTCTCTGCGAGTTTACATGGTATATTCATAAAAATGAATGCAGTTTATTACAATAAGCCACTTAATAATAATATGCAGTTTGAACTCTTTTGCTTCATTAGTTTTGACAGGGTGTTCCAAAAATCTTCTTTCTTTTTCAATATGTTGACGGTCCCCTATTAGATTTCGGGGAAAACTTTTCGCGAAAATGTATGAGGTGTACTATTTTGTTTACACACCTGGAGTTTCAGAATAATTCCTTATGTATATTTCTAGATAGTTAACAAAACGTCTAAAATCATAAGTGTCAAGATTTTTTTTTCAGTGACTGTAAATCAGAAGTTGAAAAATTTCATGAATCCATTGAAATAAAAAAAGGAAAAAGTTTTGAAAGTAAAAAAAAAAAGGCATTATATTCATTTTAATAATTAAATGTGAATATAATTTAAATGAATATACAGTTTGATCAACTGATTTAGATTTCATTCCTGTAAGTATTATTGTGTAACATAGAATATGTGATTGTGTTAGGCCTGTGTATTAGATGTTTACCCTCTATAATTGATAATAGGAATTATTTCTTTCTAAAAAGTAAAATATAGAAAAGTTAGAGTGTAGAATCATTAAACTTATAAAGAAAATCTTTTTGCTCCATCAAAGTAAAATTTGTTTATTTATAATTTTTATAATCAATTTGCTGTTTTATAAACTTTATTTAGCTACACCTGATTAAAATGCCTGAATATGTAATTTTTGAATTAATTAAAACCATTTAAGACATGTGCAATTTGAACCTCGGAGGGATTTCATTTGGAAATGGCATTTAAAGTCTACAGAGAACTGCAAAAAAATAATCTTAATATATTTCAATATAATTGTACAATAAATTGTTTTGCTAAACAGAACATGGCAAGTGAACTTTTTTTAATCACTGGCTAAGCTATGGAAAATTAATGCCAAAACAAAACAGAATCTTCACAATCATCTTTCTGTTAGACTTCTCCGAAGTTTATTTAGCTTTGTTCATTTTGAAATATTTGTGGAGTGTTTTAAACAAAAACTTTTGCTGAGCAATACATTCAATGAACAAATTTGTTTATATGAATGACATTTGATTAAATGAGTATAACTCGTCTTTTCATATTGTGAAGAAAAAATTTTCCTTTGGAAATAATGATGTGTTGAGAACTATAAAGAAAAAAATAATTTTGCAGATATTTGTATTGCTATAAAGAAATTTAGGAATTGAGTGGTAGATTATAAAAAGGTGTTTTATTTATCAATTGACTGTATAGTAGCTTATTCGGTTTAAAGTTGCTTTTTTATCTTTGTGTTAGAAATTTTTCTCAATCATATTTAGCAAATTTTCACATTTTTCTTAATGCGAGTTTAAAAAAAAAAAAAAGACCATTCTGAAGCAATATTATAAAGTAAAAAAAATCATTATAAAGAAGATTTGTTTGATTTTTATCATAGTTTTATTTTTTGGATTACTATAAACAATAATAATAATAATAAAAATAATAGTAATAATGAAAAGGGTCATTCTACAACTTATTGCTTTTAATAACTGTCATCACTCATAACTTAAAACAAAAATTGTTTTAATGCAAATCATTTTTATTGGTATAAAATATTTCTAACAAATATCATCTGAAAATCATATTCAAAATGGAAATTGAAAATATTGATAGTGTACTGAATGAGTTGAATCTGCAGTTGCCTGTTCTATTAAGTGCCTTAGTACTTATTGCACTAGCGAATGTATTTAACTTAATGAAAATTGCTTTTGAATTTTTGAGGGATGATATTCCGTGTCTGTCCTGACAGTCTTGTTTTGAAGGGGAGTGCAATTCCACAAGTAGCTGTTGAGAGGTTATTTCACTCACACAAAAACACCTTTTTGCTAATGTTAATTCTATTGGAGAAATTTTTAAAATATCGCATTTGCATTTCCATGTTTAAGGATTTTCATTGGACAGTAGAGGTTGATCTTTTCAAGGAACTTTTTTTACCTTTTTGATTATGGTTGTAGCTTTTATCATCATTATTATTATTACACTTTTTTACTTTCGAAACCAGTTTTAAAAATAAAAGTATTCACATTAAAAAAAAAAAAAAAAAAAAAAAAAAAAAAAATTGCAGACAAAACTGGGAAAGTGAAAAAGGATTTTTGCAGAGCTTTTGCTTAGACTTCAGCCATCCAAGACTTAAAAGCAACCAAATGTAAATGACATATTACGAAAAAATTCTTTCATAGATTAACATTAGCAAACAGATGTTTTAACATGTTTGAAGTAGCCCTTTAATGAATTGAGCTCATTTATTGTTATTGCATGAGAACTCCAAAATAGTTTGAATTGCACTGAGTTGTAAAAACAACTGTGAAAAAACTCTACACATTTAATTTTTAATCCCGAATCCCATGAAACCTCATAGGAAATTCTAAAATGCTCTTGAAATACAGCAATAGGTAGCAGAGTGATTTTAATTTTTGAATATTAAGTTGCAAAATCAACTTTCTTGCAATGCTAACTCCGCAACCTATTCTGCACAAGAGAAGATTTTCTCAACAAATTTCTGCTCGTGGATTTAAGCAGAAACCTTTTTGTTACTGTATCCAAATAATCTTCATAATGTATCCAAATTAAAAAAAAAAAAAAAAAAAAAAAAAAAAAAAAAAAAAACAATATTTTATTGTTTATAAACTTTATACCAAAGTCATTTTCTATGCTTTTATTCTGTTTAAAAATAATTCATGCATAAGAAGGGGAAAAATATTAGAATTATACTTGTTTCGATGACATGATAGATATTAAGTAACTTTTCATTTTATAATTACACTAGCAGCCTTCGCCTGCTACGCTGGTCAGTTTTTTTTTTTCTTTTTTAGAAACTTTGAATCAAACGAAATTTTTATATCATACTTTAGACTGTCTGTCATCGGTGAAAAATCAGTCATCTAAACGGAAAGTTCAATGTTAGTCACCAATGAATGGCGTAGCGCTCAACATATTAACAATTTTAATCACATAAAAATTCATTCAGCGAAACATTTAAAATAAAGCCAAACTTTTGTAATTGGGTTCATCTGATAAAAAAACATTTCCTAAGTATTCAATTAAACAACGTAGAATGCTATATTTCATTTTTTACAAAATTTCTGAAAAATTATCTAACTAACAATGTAAAATCCATTAAAATCTATCTTGTAGAACTTAAGTTATAAGCGGCCGCAATGAAATTTCACTTTGCGTTTTATATATATTGAGATAGATAAATATAGCTTACATAATCATGTTAACCTGATTATAGAACTCTCTTTCAAAATTATAGGTTCAATAGATTTTTTTTGTGCTGTGATTAATACGAAATCTAGACTTTCTTTTATATATATAGATAAGGATGGAAAATTTCAGGTTTTTGCGCCAAAGACACCGCCAAATCAGGAAAATGTGAAGTATCTCGCGAATTACTGATCTTAAAAGAATTTCTTGGTAAATTCGATTCAGCAGGAAAAAATGCACTAAAATATGTTATCAGTTGAAAAATAACTTCAAGAGCCAATTTTTTAGGAATTTTTTTTAATTCGTTCCTTTTTTTAACCCCCTTAGGGGTGGAACTTTTGAAAATCCCTTCTTAGCGGCAAGTATTTTTACCAGATTTTTACCTCGATGTTATCAGAAGTATTTTTACCCCAATTTTCAAGATTTTAGGTTCGGCAGATTTCTTTGTGCTGTGATTAATACAAAATCCAGACTTTCTTCTATATATATAGATAAGGAATGAAATTTTCAAGTTTCTGCGCCAAAGACATCGCCAAATTAGGAAAATGTAAAGTATCTCACGAACTATTGGATTTAAAAGAATTTGCTTAGTACCATTCGATTCAGCATGAAAAAGTACACTAAAATATGTTATCAGTTGAAAAATAACTTCAAAAGCCGATTTTTTAGGAATTTTTTTAAGTTCGTTCTTTTTCTTACCCCCCTTAGGGGTGGAATTTTTGAAAATCCCTTCTTAGCAGCACTTGTCGTTATAAGAAGTATTTTTACCCAATTTTCAAGATTTTTGGTTCGGTAGATTTTTTTGTGCTGTGATTAATACGAAATCGAGACCTTCTTTTATATATATAGATAAGGATTGAAATTTTCAAGTTTCTACGCCAAAGACATCGCCAAATTAGGAAAATATAAAGTATCTCACAAACTACTGGATTTAAAAGAATTTGCTTGGTGCCATTCGATTCAGCATGAAAAAATGCACTAAAATATGTTATCAGTTGAAAAATAACTTCAAAAGCCGATTTTTTAGGAATTTTTTTAAAGTTCGTTCCTTTTTTTAACCCCCTTAGGGGTGGAATTTTTTTAAATCCCTTCTTAGCGGCACTCAATGTTATCAGAAGTATTTTTACCCCAATTTTCAAGATTTTAGGTTCGGTAGATTTTTTTTGTGCTGTGATTAATATGAAATCCAGACTTTCTTTTATATATATAGATAAGGATAAGGATTGAAAATTTCAGGTTTTTGCACCGAAGACACCGCCAAATCAGGAAAATGTGAAGTATCTTGTGAAATACTGAACTTAAAAGAATTTGCTTGGTACCATTCGATTCAGCATGAAAAAATGCACTAAAATATGTTATCAGTTGAAAAATAACTTCAAAAGCCGATTTTTTAGGAATTTTTTTAAAGTTCGCTCCTTTTTTTAACCCCCTTAGGGGTGGAATTTTTTTAAATCCCTTCTTAGCGGCACTTGATGTTATCAGAAGTATTTTTACCCCAATTTTTAAGATTTTAGGTTCGGCAGATTTTTTTGTGTTGTGATTAATACGAAATCCAGACTTTCTTTTATATATATAGATTTTAAAAAATGGCTAATTAGTAACTAGCATTTGCCAGGCTGAAATGTCGAAGCCTGGAATGCATAAACATAAAATATATTATTTCAATAAATTTATTTATTACCTGTTTAATACATTAATTATACCTTTATTTTTATGTTTACTGTTTAGTATAAAATTTAGATTGTAATAACAATTGTTAAATCTTCATATTCATGTGTTTATTCAATGGTCATTTATCTCAGGTAATTCTCAAAAGAACAAATATATTAGCAAGCTTTTTATTATTATTATTTGATCCATCCTTTGTAAAAGATGTTTCAATTAGAACTTCCTCTAAGTGACAACTTTTTTGGACCATTATTTACATCAGTTTTTCACAAAATTAAACCTTGGAATTTGTGTAGTGAAGGCTCATGTTTCTGATTATTTTAATTTGCGAATATTCTTGCCATTGGCAATTTTGATTTATGAACTATACCTTGATAATGTTTTTCACCTTGCTTGTGAAAAAAAAGCTAATGGTGTTTAAAAAACATTGAAATTCAGCCAGAAGCAGTATAAATTTGCACTTTTACATTAAAAGACTGAATACTGTCTACTGTACTTTCTAACATCTTTAAGATTTTTCATCATCATCAGACGACATTCGATGATTAAAATTCTCAATAATGAGAAATGATACTGGATTCTTAGCTAAGATGTAACTTCTGAGACTGCCTAACTTCCTAAATAAAAAAAAGATTTAAAACACAATGGTAATTTTAACGTAGAGTGAATTTCGTTACTCTCAACATTAACTGCAATAGTACCTGTTGGTGCTAAAATATTGACAGCTTCTTATCCTAATTGCAAAGTGAATCTTTCACAAATTACTTTGATTTACATACTTTTTTCAGATCCTACTTTTCCAATAATAAAAGTTCATTTAGAAAATTTTGTAATTGTAGTTTATAAAGATGAAAGTTGTTCTGCGTATATCTGAAGTTGCTTCTGCTGCTCATATCTAAATCTGATGCCTGAATTATCATAATTTTGATGCACGGTAATTTGTTGTTCTTTACAATAATTCAGAAATGTTGAAAGTAAAAATAAACAATTGAATAAAAAAGAATGTGATTAAAAAAATATATATATATATTTGGCAATTACTATTTGTTTATAGCTCACATGCTAGCCTGAGAACTTATGTGCCCACACGTTCTTTATGCAAATACATTCGTTACGTGTGTACGTTCGATAACTCATGATAAAAGTATCTGATCAACTTGAAATTTTGTATATAGGTATATTCTGATAAGGCGCTTCCCTGATTAGTTTTTGGAGTTCATTCAATATACGTAAGAGAAGGGAATAGGGGGTTCATGCCCCTTGTGTTTTCCATGCAGAATTATCAGATTTCATTCAAATCTCTGAATAGTTTTGGAAGTTTAATAGTTAAGTATAAAAGAGGGGGATAACTCCTCTTAAATTATATAAATAAGTTTTTATTAAGAATTTTCTAATTTGCTCTGAATTTTGGATATAGATTTTTTATATGATAAAAAATGTCCCTGATTAGTTTAGGGGATTCATTGATTAAGTATAAAAAGGAGAAATGGGGAGAGCTGTTTTCCCTACTTAATTTGTTTTTCGAACAGAATTAACCCTTGAAAGAATAAAGCTGTAATGTACAATTAGTATGCATAGCTTGTGAGCTCAATGTAATTAGTTTAACTGGGCAATTTTCTTTTTATTTATAGCTCAGATCTTTGAGAAAATCAAAAACTGGAACTGAATCCATCAAGTCAGTAACTTCAAAGCCTTTTCAAAGATTTGTATGTCTGGCAGAGCCCAGAATTGTTTAATATGGCACAGGGGGAAAGTTTCGTAACTCAAAATTTAGTATACATTGATGGTATGGAATATCACTCTATCAAATTTGACAGCTTTATTTATCTGATATGTTTTTAGATCAATATTCTCCAAATAATTGGAAGGTAACTGAGTTCTTATGCAACTTTTTCACATAGAATTATGCTGAATGACTCTTTATCTATTCATTTTATTTAACAGCATTTTTGTAGTTTTTGTAAGTATTATTATACATATAAAATATTTACATTTTGAAATGTACATATAAATTTAGGAAACAGTAAAAAATAGATATATATATACTTCCTCTCACAATAAAGTTCAGTGAATAGTCCTGTAACATTAATATAGATGAAATATTAACGAAAGTTACCATACCATCCTTCAAAATAGTCATTTGCTATAACTTTGCACCACTGAGATCTGCTATACATGTCCTGGGAAATTCGCAAGAAGTCTTCTTTTGGGATGAAGTTCAAAAGCTTTGTCACGTTTTGTTGGATGTCAGCAATATGGTCAAATCCCTTTCAAAGAGAGTTTGAGTCATGAAAATATGAAAAATGATTCTGTCTGAAGTCTATGAAGTCTAGAGGATTGAGATCTGGCGAGTATGATAGGTATTTAGTTCGCACCATCCCTCATGAATTTCTTTCGGTGTCTTGCAAAGATTAAAACCAAACTTTAAATTGATCATTTATTCGTCCATTTTCCTGTTCTCAGTTAAGAACCAACACACTGAACAAGCATTTAGTAAAGCCAGGGTTCGTACAGACTACTTAGAAATGAAAACGTTCCCAAGTAGTACTTAGAACTACTTAGATAAACAAAACACTCCTTAGAAACTCTTTAAATTGTATTACAGTTTTGCAACCGAGCAATATTGCTCCCTCCCCCTCCCCCCCCCCCCAAAAAAAAAGCGATTGTAAAACGCACGGTAAGCCTTTTATCACGTCATTCATCAGAAGCACAGGTTGATTCGGATCATACTAATAGCCACCAATGTGATTTACTTTTCACGACCATAAGGGAAAGAAAAGTGAAAAGAATAATCCAGACACACCTCAAAGCTTCTAATTTCAAAAAGTGATTACACTGTTTAATTCCTTCACAGCTAGATATACAACTTTGATTTCTTCTTCATAATACTATTCATCATCCTCAATTTTGCTGATAACGGGGGTTTCAGGGGTGATTCTCGTCCGAAAATTTAAGGCATCTTCTGAAAATTTGAAATTGTGTTATCAGTTCTGCATAGTTGCCAACTTGTACGGATTTGCGCGAAGAAAAAACAATTGCAGAGAAATGCAAATTTCGGAAAGGATTGCCGAAAAAGCACACATTTCGTCAATGTTTTTGTCAACGAACTTAGTCAAAAGATCACTGAAAAACACGAATTTCCTGTGCAGATCGAGGTTTAAACGGCAATTTCACCAAATTTCGCAGATAAAACGCTAATTTCATCTGAAGACCGCGGGAAAACTTCAATCTTGTCTAAAGATTTCAGATATAACGCCGATTTCGTTAAAAGATCGCGGGAAAAAACGCTGTTTTCGATAAAAGATCGCTTTCAAATATTTTGTCAAAAGATGATTGAAAATAAAACACCGATTTTATCAAAAGATCACGGAAAAAACGCCGATTTCGTCAAAAGATCGCGGGGATAAAACGTTTTCGAGAAAAGATCGTGTAAAAATGCAAATTTTGTCTAAAAATCATCGAAAAAACGTCGATTTTATTAAAAAACACGGGGAAAATGCCGATTTAGTCAAAAGATCGCAATAAATCGCCAATTTTGCTAAAATATAGCAGATAAATCGCTGATTTCATCTGAAGATCGCGGGAAAGCGCAGATTTCGTCTGAAGATCGCGGAGCCCCCTCCCCCTTTTTGCGGGGGATAACTTGCAGATTCCCTGCAGAATTTTGATTGTGCAAGTGCATGCCACATAAATAACAACAAAAGTGTTAAGTCCTTAAAATTTTTTGGAGTCCTTGGATTTTTTATATACTCCTTGGATTTTTTCTTCCCAACTCTGTATGAACCCTGGTAAAGCACGTTTTACGCAGAACATGATGCTCAACTGAACAACGGCGAGGGAAGATAGTCTACACTTGCCTCTATGCAGATGCAGCGTTTCCTCAGTGTTGCCAGATCGGTCGTTCTGAATTCATTCACCGAACTTTATTGTCAGGGGTAGTAGTATATATTAGACATTTGGAGAAGATTTACCAAATTTGTTCACTAAAAATAAGTCTATAAACGAAGCCAATTTGACTGTGACTGATTAATTTGTTGAAATTCCCATTCAAATTCACCATTGATGAATCTTCTCTAATCGGATTCTTCGCTTGTTTAGTTTCATGTTTTCAACTAAAATTAGCTAAAATCTAAAAACTGAGAAATAGGGAAGCTAGATTTTCCACCCGGTGCAGGATGTTTTTATTTTGCATTATGCATATTTCTGTTTTCAAGTGTACATCATGACAAAAAGTATTTATCTCATTCATATCCGAATGTTCACTTACATTTTATTGTCATATATTCATTGATGGGAAATTTAAAAAGTTTTAAGTAACCTTCTGAAATTTGTGCAGCTATTAAATAGTTAAATTTACACGAAACTTGCATCAAACAAAGTTCACAAAAGTATGCCAATTGTTTGAGAACCTTACTACAGAAGTTTCATAATAAAAACATACATACATGAAAATACAATCATACTTGAATATATACATACATAAGAACACATGGCTTTATATTTCTCTTGATTTCTTCAGTTACTATCATTTGCCATGCGGCTAATATGGAACTACTCAAAATTGTATTTTCCACATCCGTATCTGATTTCTTTTATTTTATTTTAATTCAAATTTCAAACTAAATTGCATCAATTTGGAAAGTTATGGAGAATTTCAGGTTTGATTTGGCTATCTATCAGTCCGCACAAAGCAAAAAAAAATTTAGTTACGCAGCTGCTACAACTTGGCATGTAAAGATTCACATTATTGTGGCTCTAATCTCAGTACCTGTGAGTTAAAATTTCATACATTCCTGTCTTTTACACATTCGAGTTAATATTTAATTCTATTAAAGAAAATGATAGTTTTTTTTTTTTTTAAATATGACGTAATTCTTGCTTAATGGTGCATTACGCCTATGGTGTCCCGAACAGAATATTGGCCGAATAAAAAAGTATTGAAGCGTAACAACTTTATAAAGAAAATTGTTTGTTTCTTAAAACATGACGACACTTTTTGTTCACATTTTTTTAAAGTTATTTTTAATTGCAATGGGGAAATGGCAACATAAAAGAATAAATCAATAAAGAGAATTAAACCCAATTATTTCTTTGAATAAATGGAAATTCCACTATTTTTCCACTATTATGAAGAAATTTCAAAAAAGTCTTTTAAAATTAAATATAAAAACTAGTCGTTGGGGGCCACCGTAATACTTACCCATCATGGATGTACATGAAAATAAAACATGTGAAAACTATTTATACAATGCATTGCAATTCATAAACAAAATTTAAATATTGTTAATATACATAGTAATGCTATATTAAAGAACTGCTGATTACCAATTTCGACAAATTATATAAAACGCCAAACTACTCAAGTAGTACCGAACTGCGTAAAAGAAACATCCTTATAATTCCAAAAATAATAATTCTATTAACTGCGTCGGATTAAGCTTCTCATTTCCAATTAAAATATACCTCTGAATTGAAATTCGAATGAAATACAGGGTCATGAAAAATCGAAGAATGCGGAAAACAGGATTACAAATATCGCGGCAACTAATAATCCGATCGACTTCGTTCTATATGCAAAATGTGTGTTATTTTATTGCCTTTTAGGTCCATTCCTTAGAACAAAAAATTCGAAAATTTTTATATACCTTTCATCAGAACGAATTTTTCGGGAGTCCGAAAAAAATAGTTTCGGATAATCGAGGTTACTGATATTAAATAGGCTTCGTCCCATTCCTACATACTAACTACAAACAAAATTTCAAGTCTCTATCTCAATTTGTTCGGGAGATAGAGCGTTTACAGACAGACGGACGGACGGCAAAAATTTTTTTCTAAAAATATATTTTTCGGAATCTTCACTATCTAAAACGTGTAAATCCGTCAAAAAAAATTTTCGATTTTCAAAACGATTGCAAGACTTACCCTATACTACGTATGATGGGTAAGTAATAGGAAATTTCTTTAAAAAAGCTAGTGTGGGTGACAATTACTATAGATGAACTGACAGTATTTAAAAACATTATTAATAAAATTGATCCAGTAGGAAGCTCACGGCAAATGATTAAAACGACTTTTTAAAAATATATATAAATTTAAAAACTCGCAATGTTATCTCTATGGGAATATTGAAACCGATATTTTAGGGTCTTAGAGTTGATGAATACCTTTGATTTTCAATACTCCTTGAGATTTTGGCACTATGAATGTCCAGATTATTTTTTGTGTCGATGCGACTAACATTTTACACGCTATCGTGTTCACAAGAGTGTGATTTTTGTAAGGAAGCTGGAGCTATGCTCTGACAATTATTAGAGTTTAAAAATGTCATGAC
The DNA here is from genome assembly GCA_964019185.1 of Maratus speculifer. NCBI lineage: Eukaryota > Metazoa > Arthropoda > Arachnida > Araneae > Salticidae > Maratus > Maratus speculifer. The sequence continues at coordinate 181,099,937 of OZ025303.1, forward strand.
TAATTCTTAACATGCAGTTTGAAGGGGAGTGTATGCAATATGAACATTTTTATGGCATTTCAATATTTTGCTTTAAAATAATAATAAGAAGAAGAAAAATCAAAGAAATTGTGCATTTAGCGTATTCCCTGGGTAGAAATGTGTAGCATAAAACGCAGGGCCGTAGCCAAGGGGGTGTTATGGGCGGCTCAGCCCCCCCCCCCCCTAAAATATTTTGAGTCCCTCTTGGAAAAAATTCCAAAGTCACTAAATGAATTTCTGTTCCGAAAATTCAAATGAAATTCTGTCCAAAAATCTAATTTAGTTTTGAGACCTTTTCACAATTTTCCAGAAATACTAAGCTGTATCTAAAATAAGTAATTCAATACTCTCTCATCATTATTAGTACATATGAAGGTAACATGATGTTTAATTTTGCACCAGTTATACACTCAAAATTTCCATCATCCTATACTTTTCTTAGCATAAAGAGAAGTTACTACAACAATTTAATAAGAAACATAGTACCTACAATGGAATATGCACTAATTTATCTTTCTTCGTAAGAAAGAGAGAAAAAAGTTATGACCCCCCCCCCCCCCCCCTATTGATCATTTCTAGCTACGGCCCTGATAAAACGGCTGTACTGATGCGTGTAAAAATTTTGAGGTATTTAGTGGTTTAGAGCTAAAACAACTCTTTACATCTTTCTCTTTAATACAGTCAGCCCCACTTAATTACAGACATTTTGTCCACTGAATTGCATGCAATTAAGCGGGGTATTCATTTAAGTGAGGGTAGAAATTAATGTTATTAGTATGGTTTATCATTTGATTCTATACCACAGATATAAAAAATATTAATGAACAATAACAAATAACACAATAATTAAAAAATTATTGTAACAATTTTCATCAATAATTTATTATTAATTTATACATAATGATATATACACTAAACTACCATGTATTATAACATTATATAAGTTAGATGGTTTAATTTTTCATTATAATTTCTATGATGTAAGTGAAAATTAAAAATAAAGTAAAGTAAAACTAGTTGTTGGGGGCCACCGTAATACTTACTCATCATGGATATGCATAATATAATATATGAAAATAAAATGTGTAAACTATTTATAAAAGGCATTGCTATTCCAAAACAAAATTTAAATGTATATTTAAATGTTTTTAATATACATAGTAATACTCTATTAATGAATTGCTGATGAATAAATTTCGACAAATTATATAAAACGCCAAACTACTCAAGTAAATTCGAATCAAGCAAAAGAAACATCCTTATAACTCCAAAAATAAGAATCATATTAACTATTAGTTTACTGCGTCGGATTGAGCATCTCATTTCCAATTGAAATGTATCTTTTAATTGAAATTTGAATGAAATACAGGGTCATGAAAAATCGAAGAATGTGGAAAACAGAATTACAAATATCTCGACAACTAATAATCCGATCGACTTCGTTTTTTATGCAAAATTTGTGTTATTTTATTGCTTTTTACGTCCATTCCTTAAAAAAAAAAAAAAAAAAAAAATTGAAAACTTTTATGTATCTGACGAATTTTTCCGAGTCCGAAAAACATAGTTCCGGATAATCGAGCCTATTGATATTAAATAGTCTACGTTCTATTCTTACATGCTAAGTACACACAAACTTTCCAGTCCGTATCTCAATTTGTTCGGGATATAGAGCTTTTACAGACAGACATACGGACGGCATTTTTTTTTCTAAAAATAGGTTTTTCGGAATCTCCACCCGTAAGACATGGTGACGTCACTGCAACGTCGTTGTGAAGTCACATTGTGACTTTGTGACCATCGATTGTCGATGTGAAGTCACAGTGACTAAAATGTGAAGTCGTTATGGCCGTTTTAGCGCTTTTTTGTGACGTCACAATGTGACCAATTTGTGAAAAGTGTGTCATTTGTGACTACTTTGACATTAACATTGTGACGAACTGTGAAAATTTTTTTAGAAAGTCACACCTTAGTCACAATGTGACGTCACTGAGTGGTGGCATTTTCGTCACAGATGTGATGTGACCAAAGTGACTCACAGTGACGTCACTGTGACCATGCATGCTATGAGGGCAGTATCTAAAACTTGTAAATCTGTCAAATTTTTTTTTGCCAAAACGATTGCAAGACTTACCCTATACTACGTACGATGGGTAAGTAAAAAATTTGTTTTCAAAATGCAACCTTTGAAAATGTTAATAAATTTCTGCATAAATTCATTTAATTTTTCATTGTCAACTTAGTCCTTATTCGTTGCCTACAAAATAAATAAATAAAAACTATGATTTTTCCTACTTTAGACACTGCATTTCTTCACTTCCAGTGCTAAATATTGTTATTTAATTCTCTTGACCATCTTTATTGTGTTTCAATTCCAAATACAGGATTTTCAAAGAAGTCACTGGCATCTTGAATCGCTATATGCATGACCTGCTTTAAAAGTCAATTACGCCTTTTTAAAATCAGCATTCCCAGGCGCTGCCAAGAATCAAGAGAATAAAGTCTATTCTATCACAACGATTTCTGCACTTTGATTTCAGAGGTAAGAAACCTTTATTACAGAAGAAAATATTTCGGTTCTTAAATTTTTTTCTACTCACAGGAATTTACAAAATCCAGATTACTAGATTGAGGATATTTTATTCAATTAACCGAGGATTGTTATGTGAGAAAATGAATCTTATTAACATTATGGGGAGCATTTCTGTTCCACGGCATTCTATGCATATAAGCATTTTATGCAATTATCGGCTCTCCGATAAACTGGGGCTGGAGCCAACTATACCTTTTTTAATTTCTTTTAATTAAATCACCATTTTTTTTTTTTAAGAATCAGATTTAAAATTTAAGCCTCATCCCTTACATGGAATGTTAATTTCCTCAGTAAAACTAATGGGTACATGTACAAGCAAGATTTTCATTATTAGTGAGAGGGATGAGAATATAATAAAATTGTAATCATGCAGTAATTTATATAACAATCACAGACAGCTTTTTATATTTTTATTTATTAGTAGTTAAAAACAAAAAAGAAAAATACCTATGTTATATTTAAATGTAGGTGCAATATATATACATTACTATTACTAAATTCAATTGTAATTATCAATACTGGATAAAACTTTATTTTGCACGATTAAGTGCATTTTTATTTTATTTTTTAATTTCTAACTACAGTCGAACCCTGTTATAACGAACTTCAAGGGACCGAAGTTTTTGTTCGCTAAATCCGAACCGTTAAAAATATTAGAGTTTACAAAATATATATATACTATTACCTGATACTTATATGTTCAATAATGATGTATTAAGAAAAAATACGTAAAATCTATTAGATATGGTTATTAATGAATTAAATTGATTACATTAAACTGGCACAATACTAAATAAATTAACTAAAAATGAAGACAAATAGAAATACAATAAAGAGCCAATTATCTAAACATTTGAGAGCAACCCTAGTTCTGATAAATGTTAGGATAAATTAGTAAATAATTTAAGGAAGGATCCTATCTATACTAAAATCTTTACACTTTATCCAAGCTTAGGATGACTAACACTAATTATTAGCGCGTTCAAAATCTTTTTTTTTTTTTTTTTTATTATTATTATTATTATTATTATTATTATTATTATTATTTTATCATCTTGTGAACTCTAGAGAGTATAATTTAAGGAAAAAAAAACTTTTGATTATTGCTTGCTTCTAAGACGTTTTTCAATGCTGCCATATCTCGAATTACTCTTAAATTCATTAGTTATACCGGGTGTCCCAAAAATGACTGATGGATTTTAAAATTTAATAACTTGCAAACGGTGACAGCTATTTAAAAATTTTTTGCAGGAGGGTTATGTATAATGTCAGGAGTTTTTTTACCGTAATTTTTATTTTAGTTCGCATCTCAAACAATAGGTGGCGCTGACGGCGATAGAAGGCCAGGTCGACGCTTCACTCAGCACTGATCACCTGGCCTTCAATCGCCGTCAGCGCCACCTATTGTTTGAGATGTGAACTAAAATAAAAAATTACGGTAAAAAAACTCCTGACATTATACATAACCATCCTGCAAAAAATTTTTAAATAGCTGTCAGTTTTTAAATAGCGCTATTCATTGCAAGTTATTGAATTTTAAAATTCATCAGTCATTTTTGAGACACCCGGTATAAGTTAGCTTAAATGCGTTACTGAATAGCTATGACAGGAAAATAATTTACGGGTGAGCGTGATCGCATCTTCAGAATGGCTACTATAAAACAGAAATAATGCAGGTCTTACTATTCTTTAATAAAAAGACTTATTGTTAATTTGCACCATGTTTTACCAGCCGGCATGCATTTTCTTATAAAATTAGAGTCGAAACTCTTTTTTTCACATCAGCGGAAAAGCAAAAAGAGAAAAAAAAATCATAGTCGATTTGAAAAAAAAGTTTGTTATAACCGATTTTTAAGATTCCAGAGGTTCGCTATAAAAGGATAAAATAGCATTAAACATAATAGGAAAACGGCGGGACCACAAATTTCGTTCGTTATAAACCGGGTTCGACTGTATAACAATAATTAATGCTTTTCATCAGTTTTACAGTTTCTTTGATTATTATAATTTTGGCGATTAAGAACTTTAATAATTTTAAATAAAAATAAGTATTTCTGATTTTTTAAAATAAATATAGTTAAAAAAAACTAAAAAACACGCTTTTTAAGTATATCAAACTAAAAAGTGAAAAATAATCCGTACTATAAACTGAAAACGAAAATAGATGAAAAATACTATATTACTATAAAATCACTGTTATTATAGAAATCAATTAATAAGCAATAAATAAAATTATCGTGGAAAAAAAAGCGTGGGGTGCTCCATCTACCATGCTCCATCTATCAGTTCTTAAGAAGCACCCCACGCTTTTTTTCCACGATAATTTTATTTATTGCTTATTAATTGATTTCTATAATAACAATGATTTTATAGTAATATAGTATTTTTCATCTATTTTCGTTTTCAGCTTATAGTACGAATTATTTTTCACTTTTTCGTTTGATATACTTAAAAAGCGTGTTTTTAGTTTTTTTAAACTATATTTATTTTTCACTTTTTAGTTTGATTACTTTAAAAGCGTGGTTTTTAGTTTTTTAAACTATATTTATATTTAATACAAAAACCAAATTAATCGGTTGGATAGTTTCAGAGTAATTGGTAAACATACATAGAAAAAAAAATACATGCGCGTCGAATTGATAACTTTCTATTCTTTTCTGAAGCCGGTTAAAAATAAAAATTGTAATATGTTAATTTTTTTTTTAATTTTTACATAGATGTAAATAATGTCAGGAGTGGGGGTTCGAACCCACAAAGTAAAAGTCATGGAATTTTTTAAGATGTGGTTATGGAAAGTCGGGAATTTGCCAGTCATATCTTGCTGAGAACCCTGAATTTTTCTACAAATTAAAGGCTCATTCCCTATTTTACGCATAGGGGAAGAAAATGATCGGAAGATTAAAAAAAAAAAAAAAAAAAAAAAAAAAAAAATGTTAGTTAATTTATGGATGCTGGTCATTCAGCTTTCGAATTCCCTTTCTTAATGGCAAATCACCATCCATTTTGAATACTGATCGCCTTCTTGGGATCTTTGTTGCAGCTTCTTTAAAAATGATCCGAATCGCTTGTAAGTTTCATTAACATAGTTTTAGCGTCTACCGATTATTTGAAATCTACTTATAATATTTTTTATAGCCAAGTACATTCCAATTAAGACCCTGGCTATTTTAAGGTGTTTTCAAGTCAGGGCCTGTTCTCAACTATCTCTTGGCCCCTTTCTAGGCCTTTTATTATAGCTCCCTTAAAAATGATTCGATTGACTAGCTTTTTTTTTATAACAACTTCTTTAGTCTTCTAGCTACTATATGAACGATAAAACAATTTTCAAAATTGAGCTACTATTAATTTTATATATTAATTTCCTTCTTGGGGCCTTTGTTGCAGCTTCTTTAAAAATGATTCGATTTTATTACTGTTTCCTTTAACTTAGTTTTAGGTCCTCCAACTAAACTATTAAAAAGATTAAAAAAAAAAAAAAAAAAAAAAATACTGAACTATATTTGAGTTAAGAGCCTTTCCCCTGGGGCCAGTGCTGTTTAATATCTCAGCTGTCACATTTTACCAATATTAATCTTCTTTTTCAGTAACAACTTACGTTTATTCACTACAACCATAAATTAAAAATCGTGTAACTTTAGATAAGAGATTTTACTAATTGAATATCGTGTTAATATTAATAGTAAATTCGTGAAATTTACCGGAGAGGTGCATCTTCCACCGTTTGGCTGTACAACCTCGGTTTCCCCGTTTCTAAGAGACCAATTTCAACGTAATTCCGTTCATTCAATTTAGATCACATTTCAGTTTTTTTTTTTTTTTTTGGTATTATGAAAGTACATCTTAGACTCCAATTACCAATTTACAGTTTCCAACATTAGCGGTGCTTCTTTTCTCGGATTCTATGAGCTTGATTACTACGAAGTTTTGATCATTCAACTTTTATTTTCGATTGTCTTTGGGACGTATGGAGCACTTCCAGTATATGCTGCCTCAGGTAGCGGGAACCCAGGTCGCAGTTTGTTGCGAAAAAACTTGTTGTGGAAGGCAGTGTGCCCCCCTCCATAACTGAGTCCATTTAAAAGTTTTTCAAAATATATAAAATCATTTTGTACTTCAGTTTTATTTAAAGTTATTGTAAAGGATCCCGGGCAACACCGAGTGACTAAGCTAGTGATTTAAATATTATTTCTCTATGGGTCAATCCAGATCAAACCAACCAATGGACAAAATTTCAGGTCTTTGGATTTTGTTAATTTTTGGCTCAGATGTTGTACATAAATAGTAGATAAAAAATGCAAATTTGCAGATTTTTTTAAGCATCTGTTTTTGAGTTATTAATTTTTCAAATTAAAAAAAATTAATGAAATTTGTATTTTTTGGTGTTTTTTAATTTCCTGTAACTTGGGAACTATTTGACCTTAAAGAGTTGAAATTTAAGTCATTGTTTTCAGTTTTTTATGCTGTTTCATAGGATATATAACATGACCAAATTATTTTTAAAAAAATATTTTTTATGTAAAAAATTTATTAAAAAATTTATTTTTAAAGTTGAATTCGGATTTGTGTTATAAAATATTAAAAGGGAAGTGGCTTTAAACTGAAAATGGATAAAAAATGAAATAAATTTTGTTGTCATCCATTCAAAAAGTAAGAACACTAGGTCAGTAAAAATTTAAGAAATGTTACATTGTGGATGACAACATTAAAATATGGCATTGAAAAAGGCGTGAAAATCTGCACTCATTGCTGCTTACAATTAGGTAAGGAAAAGTATCCCTCAAATTGTGGAAATGACATTGATACTAATTTTTCAGACATTCCAAATGATGACAATCCAAAACCAGGTTGTAGTAAGGATGACCCTGAATTCATGGATGTGGAATCTGGTTTTGATAATTTGAATGCATCATTAACATCTATTGGAGAGTCACATATTATTAAAAGTAAATGTAAAAGTAGTAAAAGGTACTTCTTTGAAGAAATTGTGGGGTATGTTGCTTGTGCCTGTGAGAATGAGTGGTGGGTGGCATGTGTTTTCACAAAAGATCAGGTCGAAGAAGATGTTAAAGTTTCTTTCCTTCATCCAAGCGGACCATCCCTGTCATTCACTTATCCTAGAAAATCAGACATTTTGACAATACCAAAATACTTTATTTTATGCAAACTACATCCAATCACTGCAACAGGCAGAACATCACAGTACCCAAAGAAATTGAGCTCCACTGTGCCAAACTGAGTACGTAATTTGTTAAGAAAAAAGATTTATTTATTAAATATCTAAAATTTATTATTTGTCTTTTAATAAAACAAACTATTCTTAAAGTTTTCCAATTTTTATTTGCTTCCATGTAAGTAACACTTCGGGCTAAACTGTGCAGCATACCTTAAAGTATTTTTTATTACAGATTTACATGAACATTGATACAGAAAATATTATTTTTCTGTATGATACCATAGGAGTTCCATCATAAAATTTGTCATAAAAGTTGCTAAAAGGGTATTAAACATAATTTTTTCAAAAAAATCAAAAATTTCGATTTTGAATTTTTAAAAAATTTATATAATTTTTTTATAAAAAAAATAAAAAAATTAAGTAATTTGGTCATGTTATATATCTTATAAAACACCATAAAAAATTGAAAAAAAATGATGCAAATTTTAATTCTCTAGATCAAATAGTTTGGAAGTTATAGCCGATTAAAGATTGCAAGACTATACAAATTTTGTAAAATTTTCAAAATTTCAAAAATTTATAACTTTAAAACAAATTGTCGAAAAAAAATTTAACTTCACAATTTTAATCTCATAAGTAAGTACAATAAACTGGTAAAAAACCAGAACAATCTAAAACATTAACATAAAAAAATATTTTTTTATTGGTTGATTTCACATGGAATTACTCCTATCTGATAAAAGTAGTAAATGGTTCTTGAAAATATTATGTCAATGAATTACGATTTACGTTCTCTTCTTCAGCCGTTTTTAATGCACATCTTCGTATCTTTTCACGAATTCTTTTGATGCGCTCTTTTTGTGCGAACTGAGCGTGGACGACCAGGACCTGGCATAGGTCGATATTTACAGCTTTGAGTATCCAATAATCGATTTATAGTTCTAAATAAATATAGGAATTTTCAATTAACTCAAAAGCATTTTGATTGATTAGATATTAATTTTTAACTGCATAAAATCTACGAGCAAAGAGCTGTTTAATAATGATATTCTTTTACATAAAAAAATATTAATATATATATATATATATATATATATATACTTTTATAAATACATCCAAAGTTATTCAGACAATACCATTAAATAAACCAATGAAACCAGTATTTTTACAATCATATTATTAAAAACAGTTGAAGTTTGAAGAGAAATAGAAGGCAGATTACCAAATTACTAAGAAATATATAGATAAATGGACATTATATAACCAGAGTAATTCATATATTACCATACAATAAACCAATGAAACCAGTATTTTTACAATCATCTTATTGAAAACAGTTGAAGTTTGAAGTGAAATAGAAGGCAGATTACTAAAATAATGAAAGATAAATGGATAAAAAGACAGTAGAAGGCTTTTCTATTAAACTACTTCTTCAGGGGTGTATAGTTTAACAAAAAAGCAAAAACATCCAACCAGTTTCTGTCATGAGTCGTGCTGAAAGCTAAGAATTCGACTCACAATACACCCGACTGGCTGGAAGCTATTCACATGACAAATTACTAGAAAGATACTCATTGAAGAAAATAAAATCAATATGACAAAATAACAATAATATAATATTCCTTAAAAAAAAGGATATATATATATACTAAAATATTTACCATTACCCAAATCCTAGCAAGATTTGTAGTGCAATCAGATACAAACTACATGCGACTTACTAACAGTCAAGGTTATGGCCAAAGTATAAATCACATAGATAATAAAATAAAGTTGTAACAGTAATTATAAAAATTAGTAGAACATATATTATACTATTTAATTCATAATATATTTAGAAAAAAAGAAATGCTACTGTTAGAAGTATTATATTTTTATTTTTAATCAATTATTAATGTTACTATATTAATTATTTAATTAGAATATATTACTACAACTTCTAGTAGAAAATTATTTTAGTGCTGCCATCTATAGGATTAATATATTAATTCAATTATATGCTTATGGTGCTGCCCTCTGTTATAGGAAAAAAATAAATAAATTATTTAATAGCTAAGAATTTCCAAGAATAATTTCTATTCTAATATTTTACAAATAATTTCTTTAAGACAAATACAATAGACAACCATATCTTATCTCAATAACTTGATCATTTTTAAGTTATGCATATTAGTTTTTAGGTAAACATAAACTTTAATACTGTGTGTAAAGTTAATTTTTTTTTGTTTAAATGTATAATAATTAACCATTGCGTATTATCCAGACAACACCGGCCTCCTCCGTAATCTAACATCTAACCCACCCAACCATCCTATTATTCATATTTTTTAATTTTTTTGTATTTTTTTATTTTTTTGTATTATTTTTATTTTTTATAATTTTTTTAAAACATTTTTTTTACGCAATGTGTTAATTATTTTTAAGATCGTGTAATAACTTATAATATATTAAAGACTATATGAGTTCTTATCAATAACATCATATGGTGCTGCATAAATTAGCTTGTTAATGTTTGCAATATTGGTTGAAGAGAAAATAGACAGTTAATACTAAATAAATGTTTATACAGATAATATTTTTTTAACCAAATGTAAAGGATAACCATATCTTATAGCAGTTTCTTGTACAGTTTTTAAATTATGCATTTTAAAATTATGTGAACAAATATTTTTAATTCTATGGACAAAATTAAGTAATATATTGACATAGACAGATTTATGTAGGCAAGAATTATAATGAGTAAAGAGGTTTACTTTAAAAGGAAAGTCATTACGTTTATCAAAAATATCAAATAGAATTTTATTATCAGAAAGAGTAATATTAAGATCAAGAAAGTTAATTTTATTATTACGCATATCATTATAACTGTATTTTAAATTTTTGTGGTATTTCATTGGTAGCGAATAGTTAGATGACTTTTTAGAATATAAAATTATTATATCATCAAGATACCTGTATAAAAAACTATTAACAATAGAAGTATTACGTTCATAATAATGTAAGTAGAGATCAGCACAGATGGATGATACAATCCCACCTTGTGGAAGACCGACTATTTGTTTAAATATTGTATTATATTAAATAATATATAATTATGATAAAGAATAAATTTGGTTAAAGATTTGAAGTAAGATAAAAATACTTGTACGTTAAGAGAATTCCTATATTCCTTGAATAATAAATTTATGATCCTGAACATATCTGAAATATCAATTGTATTAAATAAATCATTAAAGTCATATGTTTTGATGTTCTTAATGTTTTGTAAATTTTTGATATTATTTACAAGATGTAAACTATTTTTTATACTACTAGGGGGGCCCCGCCCCCCTGCTCGCTATGCTCGCCAACCCCCCGCGTAATCGCTTCGTGATTCCAAATTATTGGCTACCCCTGCTTGCTGCGCTCGCCAATATCCCATAATATGAATAAGCAGTTGCAGACCTTTCAAATGATGTGTCACACGACTGGTGTTGTAAAGAAATTAAAAATGTGCCCCCCTGGGGGGCAGAGGGGTAGGCGACACAAAAGACATCCATAATATGAATAAGAAGCTGCAGACCTCTCAAATGATGTCACATGACTGATGTTGTAAAGAAATTAAAAATGTGCCCCCCCTGGAGGGCAGAGTGGGGGTGACGCACAAGACATCCATAAAATGAATAAACAGTTGCAGACCTTTCAAATGATGTGTCACACAATTGGTGTTGTAAAGAAATTGCGAAATGCGCCCCCTCTGAGGGCAGAGGGGGGGTTACACACAAGATATCCATAATATGAATAAGCAGTTGCAGACCTCTCAAATGATGTGTCACACAATTGGTGTTGTAAAGAAATTAAAAATGTGCCCCCTTGGGGGGCAGAGTGGGGGATGACACACAACACATCCATAATATGAATAAGCAGTTGCAGACCTTTCAAATGATGTGTCACACAACTGGTGTTGTAAAGAAATTAAAAATGTGCCCCCCCCCCCTGGGGAGAGCAGATGTGGGGGTGACACACAAGACACCCATAATATGAATAAGCAGTTGCAGACCTTTCATATCTTGTGTAACACGACTGGTGTTGTAAAGAAATTAAAAATGATTGGTCTATTCGATGTGTCCCCCCTGGGGAGCAGAATAGGGGATAACACACAAGACATCCATTATATGAATAAGCAGTTGCAAACCTCTCAAATGATGTATCAAACGACTGGTGTTGTAAAGAAATTAAAAATTTGGCGAAATATTACAGTTATCGCCAAGTTGGCGACAAACGTGGCGATTGTTGGCGATGGTAACCTTTGCTCTCTTTATGGTAACCCATATGGCGATGCATAGACGGAGCCCTTTCCTGATTGGTCTATTCGACTCATGGAAGGAGTGGACAACCCGGATTCGTTAGTTCCGGAAATCTTCCACATCAGCATCATTCCAGGAGTCATTCCTTTTAAGGCTAGTTTTTTTTACTATAGAATGATAGAATTTATTATTAGTTTTTGCAATATCTAGTATTTTTGTAAGCATTGTTTATAATTCTTTACCTGCATTATTGTTATAAGTATTACACCCTATAGTTATAGTACGAAACTTTATAGGAATTTTATGGAATTTTGGAATAACCACAATGTAAGGATAGTTATAATTATGATTTTTTAATTTTAGTAATTTATAATATTGAGCTATATGTCTATTTTTAATAATAGTATCAATATCTGTTTTAATGAAATTTGAATTAGAATTTATTGCTTGATTTAATAATGTTTACATATGAAAGCATAGTTGTTAGGAGATTTATCGACATATGTTATAATAAATTCATTTTGTAAGTTTTTTATTTCATCATTTAATTGTTTAAAATTTAAATTAAAGGTATCGATATTCCTATAAAGTTCAATATTTAATTTATCTAAAACATTAAGTTTCCATTCAGTGAAGTATTTCAGAGGCTTATTGTAGTCTATCGAAATTTTATAAATAAAAAGATCTAAATCTAAATTAAACTGTTTTATGATTGATTTGATATTAGTACATGAAGGAATACGATATTTAGTGCCATTAGCCATTAAATTGCGTAAAGAATCATTTTCAACGATATTTATATATATATATATATATATATATATATATATATATATATATATATATATATATATATATATATATATATATATATATATATATATATATATGTATGTATGTATGTATGTATATATATATATATATATATATATATATATATATATATATATATATATATATATATATATATATATATATATAAGTATTTCTGAATGAACTTTGAATAATCACCAATCGCATTTTGCATGTTAAACTGTTACTTAAAAGTATGTTATTGACGTCCGTAATTTCTTTAGCAGTTCGCCTTACATTCAGTTAGAAAATTATGCACTGAAAAAGAAAAAAATAATAACAATTTGTTACATATTTTTCTTTTATAAATTGACTTGGCGAGAAATTCTGGCTATGTAATCTTATATTGTCCAAAGAATTTTTTTCCAAATTGTGGTACACATACTTTTCGGGAGTACGCAACGAGCCTGTAATGACAAATAGCATAAGACAAAAAGCTTTCTTATTTCATTTACAGACCAAAATGTAATAACACAACACACTTAGATAACGATACCTTGATGAAGAAAGGGGCTCTCTCGATCAACAATAGAATACCGAACTTCAATTTGGGTACAGTCCCTAAAATATGCTCGTTTTAAAATACAGGGTGTTTATAAAATCCCAAACCCATTTTGATGTTTAATAACTCATAAAGTAATAAAGATAGATTAAAATTAATAATATAAATGGTTTGATAGACTCAAAAAGTTTCATGACCCTTGTCAATGAACTTCCACGAGTGCCCCTTTCGTCGCACAGAGAATATCACTTCGATAGTCAATTTCACGCCAGATAGCGGCAAGCATGTCGGCATCATCAGTCGACCTTAGACATGTTGGAAAACTTCTTATTTCCACAACTAGAATAGCTTCAGTCACATGTCTTTTTGCAACAAGATGATGCACCACCTCATTGGGATACCATCGTTCGTACTTCTTTGAATGACCATTTTCCAGGAAGATGGATTGGGCGAGGAGGTCCAATTCCTTGGCCACCCGGATCACCTGATATAACACCGCTGGACTTTTTTCCTTTGGGGATTTGTAAAAGACAGTGTTTACAGGAGGAGAGTGTCGAACATTGATGACTTAAAAGCCAGAATTACAACCACAATAGCATCTGTGGATGCCGACATGTTTGCCGCTACCTGGCGTGAAATTGACGATCGATTTGATATTCTCCGTGCGATGAAGGGGACACATGTGGAAGTTTAATGACAAGGATCAGGTAACTTTTTGAGTCTATCTAACCATTTATGTTATTAATTTTAACCTATCTTTATTATTTTATGAGTTATTAAACAACAAAATAAGTCTGGGGCTTTATAAACACCCTGTAATTTATTTTTTTCGGAAACTTATAGCACGAAATGCATGAACATTTATTTTTAGGTTAATTGAAGGATATAGAGTCGAGTTCATTTATGCTGCCAGAATTAGGTACTGCTGTTGAAATAAATATAGTTTAAAAAACAACAAAAAAAAAAAAAAAAAAAAAAAAAAAAACACGCTTTTTAAGTATATCAAACTAAAAAGTGAAAAATAATTCGTACTGTAAGCTGAAAACGAAAATCGATGAAAAATACTATATTACTATAAAATCATTGTTATTATAGAAATCAATTAATAAGCAATAAATAAAATTATCGTGGAAAAAAGCGTGGGGTGCTCCATCTACCATGCTCCATCTATCAGTTCTTAAGAAGCACCCCACCCTTTTTTTCCCCGATAATTTTATTTATTGCTTATTAATTGATTTCTATAATAACAATGATTTTATAGTAATATAGTATTTTTCATCTATTTTCGTTTTCAGCTTAAAGTACGAATTTTTTTTTACTTTTTAGTTTGATATACTTAAAAAGCGTGTTTTTTAGTTTTTTTAAGCTATATTTATTTTTCACTTTTTAGTTTGATTACTTTAAAAACGTGGTTTTTAGTTTTTTTAAACTATATTTATATTTAATACAAAAAACCAAATTAATCGGTTGGATAGTTTCAGAGTAATTGGTGAACATACATAGAAAAAAAAATACATACGCGTCGAATTGATAACTTCCTCTTCCTTTTCTGAAGCCGGTTAAAAATAAAAATTGTAATATGGAATTTTTTTTTTTTAAATTTTACATAGATGTAAATAATGTCAGGAATGGGGTTCGAACCCACAATCTCTTTCGAAATACAGAGCTTCAATCCGGCGCCTTAGACCGCTCGGCCATGCTGTCTACAATCCATCCAGTGAACGTATTCAACACTTTTAATTAGCCAAAAATCACTAATTTTATTAGTTTTTGCCTAATTACTAAATAAGTACTGAACCAATTTCGATGAAACTGAAGTGGTACCAATTCGAGAGCATCGTCTTTCATTTAACACCAAAACCAAGTTAATCGGTTGCATGGTTTCGGAGTAATCGGTGAACATATATAGAATAAGGAGAGTTACAAACTCACAAACTCACAAACATACAGGTGAAGTTAATAAAAGCGTGGTAAAAAAACAAAGTTAGGGTTCGTTTTAATATGTAGATGGCCTCCTAGACAAATTTTATATGCACCATTTAAAAGTAGACTTTATTTCCATTCGTTTGGTACCAATGACATTCTCCTACAATATTTTTTTGCATAATTAGTTGAAAATGTTTACTTTTTTTTTCTTTCTTTTACGGCTGTATTTCGGATATTCTTCGTCAAATTTTAATTCATAAAAAAGTGATAATTATGTAATTATGAGACATAAAAACTAAAAAAAAAAAAAAAAAAAGCATACTTTAATTGAAATTTTCTACGTTATTAGAAAATAAAAATCTAATAACAATTGATTTTTTTTTCCTTTTATGACTCTTTTTCATAAATAAAAAGTATGATGCCCAGTTAAACTGATGGCATAGAGCTCACAGGCTATGCAGACTAATTGTATATTACAGCCTTATATAATAATGAACAAAAAAAACAAACTTCGACAAAAAATAAGAAGGAAATACTCCCTCCCAATTTTCTTTCTTTATACTTATCATTGAAGCCCCAAAATTAATCAGGGATACGCCTTATCATATGATAAACCTGTATCCAAAATTCGAAGCAAGTCGAGTAATTCTGCATAAAAACCCATTTATGTAATTTAAGAAACGTTTACCCCCGTTCCCTCCTTTATAATTAATCATTAAACCTCCAAAACTGTTCAGAAATTCAACTTATCAAAAAAAAAAAATTTACATAAAATTTAAAGAAAATCGGATAACTCTGCATAAAACTCTATTTAGCTAACTTAATGGGGAGGTAATCGTCTGTACCCTCCTTTATAATTAACAAAAGAAAAATACCACAACAAATGAGCCAAGCTTCTTACTACTATGAACCTGTATACAAAAATTGAAACAAATCGGTTAATTCTGTATGAAAAACCATTTACAGAAATTATGAGGGGTAGTTTCCTTTATTTTCCCTATACTTATCCAGTGAATTCCTAAAACAAATCAGGCAAGCGTCATTTCAGAATAAACCTTTATACAAAATTTGAAGCAAAGAGATAAATTTTGCGTGAAAAACCAAAATTAAGACGGGGGGATTACCCCCCTTCCCCCTCTTTAAACTTATCCAATGAACACCCAATACTAATTATGAAGGCACCTCATTAGAATGACCCTACATCTAAGATTTGAACGAAATCTACTAATTCTGCAGAAAAACCCATTTATATAAATTAAGGGAAGGGGGCCCCCGTTCCCCTTCTTATACTAATAACATATAATTCTTCAAGATATACGCGAGGCACAAAAGTTTGTGAACCACCGACCTAGACCATTCGGTATTTATCTTTTCCTAATTGAACTGCACTTTAAATCTCTCAAATTTCTTTATAGCAAGTGCAAAGAAAAACATATATATGTGACATTTTAAAGTTAGGAGCCAGAAACATCATCGCCAGGGTCCCCGTTCTTTGCACAGAAGTCATGGCCAGCGAGGGAAAAAATAAAAAATAAATAAATGTAGAATATCCAATAAATCACTCATTGGTGGCTGTAAGTTTATTTATTCAACTGTAGTCATTATAGAGGGAAAAACTCCTTTTTGCAAACGATCTTTTACCGAAATGTCCAAAAAATATTCCATCATTTACTTCAACCAGCCGTGCTCATCGACGAAAGAACTCCAGAATCTCTCCCCTTCTCATCTCGATACTTCCACCTTTTAAAACTAAAAAGAAAATTCTAGAACTTTCTGTAATCTCAAACCATCATCCTTTTATGTAAACAGAATTCTTGTCCAGATACGAGACTAGACACAGACGATAAATTTATTTAAAAAAAAAATATTATTTAACCAATTTATAATCGACTCATAATTTCTTAGGCAGACGATTTTTATAAATGATTAATTTTAAGAGAAAAAGAAAAGAAATGAATTTATTAATGCACACATCAAAGGTTGACGGCGGAAAAATAAATAAATAGATAAAATAAAAAAATAATTGTAATTTAAGAAATTACCCCAACCATTTGAAAAATGTTTCACTCGATACATTCATCTATCATTTTAAGCTAAATACCAGTTGTTTTATTGTGTATTATCCGTGCCACTGCTATAAATGACTTTATACATGCTGCAATTTGAAGGTACGGTTCGTTTAAGTTATATCACTCTATTGTCGCCAAGCATAAAAGTTGGCGACGAAAGAAACATTTCAAACTATTTAACATTGTTGGTGCAAAAGTAATCATTATTAAAATACAGCTTTGGCATATACTGTTATACTTGTAAGACTTTGGCATATATTGTTTGATTTTACAGAGCAGAATTTTGGTGATGGAGGTTTTAAACCAAAATCGATCGCAGCACATGCATCTGTGAATGGGTCCATCAGACATCGAATCAAAAAAGTTTTTTCCCAGTTTTTCCCAAGCCGATTGCTTTTTAGTTTTCTTTTTAGGTGGTGGAAAATCAAGAGTAATAGCTATAACATTTTCCGGCTTGTTAGAATCACTATTGGCACTCAAATTTTCCTGGTTAGAACCGACCGATAGTAAAACGTCATGGCTAGTGGATTGGTCGCCCTGGCGACATGATGTTTTACAATTAATCGGTTCGGCATTAAATTGCTTCCTTTTTCGTGATCGCCTTTCAACACGTAATTGGTTTTCAGCGGCTCAATAATCTTTTGATTTTATCATTTTCTGCATTGAAAGACGTTTTTGCGCCAAACCAAATACAGTATTACTCAGTTATCCCGTCGACCAATTTCGCCAAATGATACGAATCGCCAAACTAATAAGCAACTTATACATGTTGACTGTGTTTAATATCATTGAATGCGATATTCACGTTCATTCATTTCTTTGGCTTCGGCTTTTTCCGTATCTGTTAATTTCCGTCTACCCATTTTTAAATTTGTTAGTTTTCTCCTTTATTACAATGATTTTAACCATTTTAATTTACTATTCAAATAAAAATTCTTCTAAAAGTAAAGAATTTAATTTAAATTCAAATAAAAATTCTTCTAAAAATAAAGAATTTAATTTAAATTCAAAAGTGGTAACATCATTCAAAAGTGGTAACATCATTCAAAAGTGGTAACATCATCGGGTCCATTCTCCCGAAAACAACAACCATTTTTCAAATGGTTAATAATGATATTTTTTGAAAGGTATGGTTTTGGACTAAATTTAATAAGATTTTCTTAAAAAGGTTGATAAAAACATAGAAGAAATCAGTTTTATTTGGAATATTAAGAAATAAAGTTTTAATTAAGAATATTTTTAATTTAGAGCCATCTTTTTAAATTTACGCATACTGGAATAATGTTTTTTAAGGCAAATTAAGAATTTATATCGTCTGCATACAGATTAACAGATTAGATCTAGAAACAAGATTTGAATTTAATAATTTGAAGTAAGTACGGAACATTATTATAAGAAAATTAAGGTAGTATAAAGGTTAGTTTTGGCGAAAAAAATTTTAAATTTGTAATATATATATTATTTTTTTATTGAAAAAAGGATTTATAAAACTAAACCGGACGTTTGTATATATGGGACTATGTAAATACAACATATTAAAAAAAAAAAAAAAATCTGCATATTATTTTTAAAAAGTGCTTAAGAATATTTCAAATAATAATAAGAGGAAAAAGAAAATTATTCATATAGTAAGCTTTTAAAATAAAAGTAATTTAAAATTTTCAGCGATAAACACCTTATCCCATTTTTACCATACCGATGCATATGATTTTGAATCGTAAATATTTCCATTTATTATTCCTTTGTTCGAAATGTTTCAATAGATTGAATATGGTTTAAACCTCATGACTTTCAGAATCCTACCATTCTCAAAAACCATTAATTCTGTTTAATGCGAAACCAAACTATTTGTACCAGAAAACCATTAATTTCTCTCCAGAACCAAACTCAAAAGTGACGATTATGTAGAGACAACATATTGAAAAAAATCAGCACATTATTTTTAAAAAGTGTTAAAGAAACTTTCAAATAATACGAAGAAGGACAAGAAAATTAATCATAATTATAATAACCTTTTAAAATAAAAATAATTAAAATTTTTAGCGGTAAATGCCTTATCCCATTTTTAGCATACCGATACAAATGATTTTGAATCGTAAATATTTCCATTTATTATCCCTTTCTCGAAATGTTTTGATAGACTGAGTATTGTTCAAACCTCACGCCTTTCAAAATCCTACCATTCTCAAAACCATTAATTCTGTTTAATGCGAAACCAAACGATTTGTACCAGAAAACCATTAATTTCTCGCCAGAACCAAATTCAAAAGTGACGACTATGTGGGTACAACATATTGAAAACAGTCAGCATTTTTTTTTAAACATTTTACGAAAAAAAATCTAGTGTTCATATACTCATTCAGTGATTTCATTGGTTGGTCCCCAGCGTTTCATACCCCATTTTTCGCATCTGTTCTGAATATTCGCAGCCAAGGATTCGTTTGGATTGCGCAAAAATTCTATAGACGGCTGTCCGCCATGACAGGTCGTGATAGATGATCCAATCTATCAATATCTTGATAGAGACATCAGTCACTGGCTTTGCGCATTGCTTGGTGAGACGTCGTTTGCAATTTGTGGCCTATTCATGGGATGGAAGGAATCGCCAGGTTCACGCGCTATATCTGGAGTTTGTAAGGTGTCTTTTTGACATGACCTTTTTTTTTTCTCCAATTTTTATCAATTTGATTGAATACGTTTAATACTAGAGTTAATGAAAGTTGAAATACACTTATTTCTACCAAAGAATTTTGATCCCTGCTTATGAGGCTACTTCATTCAAATGAAAAGGTACCTCGTATACCCATAAGGAATAAAATATTCAATTATATTTTTCTGCAAAGGTTTAAATTAACATCTACTACTACTTTTTTTTGTCATAATTTTAGTTTTAATGAATTCGGAAATAGATGGAGGGGTACATACAGGGTGAGTCATAAATATCGAAACAATAGGCTATCTCCTTAAATATTGCCCCTAGACCCATACTTCCAATTGCAAAATTTCACCAAAAAAGGTAAATTTTTTGATAAGGTAAGTTGCAACTCCATGAGGGGTCTATTTTAAAAAATACAAAAATTAAATTTTTATACGGCCCCCAGAGGATAAAACTTCCAATTAGAAAATTTTTCCTTATCCATTCCTGAATAGAACAAAAAAAATTCCATCTTGATATCTCCAAAACTCAGAGAGTTATGACAATTTTAATAAATCGTGAGGTTTCAAGGGATCAGGCACAAATTGAAATGCGTGTAATTGAAGAAACAATGTTGCTGTATGTTGTCCAGGAAACATTTATTTTATTTATTTATTTATAGTGTTTGAATTTTGAATGTTTTGTGATGGTTAACCACATAATTTGTAAGCACTATCACATCATAAGCTTTCTTAATATTTTTTTTTTCAAAAAATTTAGAGTAAATTAAAATTGTCATAACTCAAAATATTATTTGTCGCATTGAATTTTTTTCTTTTAATTAAATGAAAATGTTTAATTTTCAATTTTGATTCAGCATTTTAAATAATATTTTTTAAAAATAAAAGTATTTAAAATAGCAATTTAAAAAAAGATGCAATTTTTTGTGAACAAATCATATTTTTAAAAGTAAATTTTCTGAGGTAAAAACGTCTTTCGGCATTTTTTTTTTTTTTTTTTTTTTTTTTTTTTTTTATTGAGGTGTTAAAAACTATTGAATTGTTACCGTAACCAACGGGTACTGACTTATGATGTAAGTTTAAAAATGAGAAATACTGAAATAAAAACATCTGATGAAGAAAAGTGCATTTAGTTTTAAACAAAGATTGGCTCTTAACGTTTAAATGCTTTTTTAAAAGCGTCTAGGTGATTAACTCCTTCTTGTGTAGTTTCGATTTCAGATTTTGTTTAAGTTTTGCCATTTTCGCTTTCTTTAATTACTATTTAAATGAGTCAGCTTATTTTAACTTAATTTTTTTATCACGCCGACTTCAATTTTTTTTCATTGTTTTATCCCTGTCAACTTCATATTTTTCTTGTTAAAATTGCCACTACACGATGCGTAAAAGATGCCTCTAATTACGGACCTCCAAACTGGTAGACGGTAGGTACTGGGTTCGAACCCAATCGCAACCATCGGCCTAACCGTTCGAAGTTTTCCGTGGTTTTTTTCGAACCCTGGATTTTCTATTGCAGATAATTGGCCGGAATAATAATAATAAAAGAGAACAATCCCCAACGTGTTAACCGCTGTAAGTGGACTCAAAGGCCGCTGCGCTTTTTTTTTTTTCATTTTTTAGAGTTTAACATACAGTTTTCAGTTCAAATACAAATACATTTTAATTTTTGTTCAACTTGCGAATCAGTTATCTTTTTAAAACAAGAACAGGTGTTTAATGAATCTTCGGCATATTTCATTCAAACGTTTTAAGTTGAAATTATTCAATTGAATTTCTTAAATGATGTTTGGTTCGAACGCATTAAACCTTCATCAATTAAATACACTTAGAATGAAATATTAGTGGGAGCTTAGCATAAAAAAATACGCAACAGAAACGTTATACTTTTGGACTTTAACATTCGAATAAATATTTTTTTTAATGCCGTTTGGAATAAATAAACTACTCGGATGTAGCAATCGGAGGACTCTAAAGATACGAAATTCCGTGGATTAGTACAAGATATCACTGAAATCGTGTAAACTATACAAAATTCATTATGAAAACGCCATTCGAAAGATGATTGATACAAAAACGTAAACAAAACCAATTCATGTCAAGAAGTAACTGCATCTGTCTTTTTATGGAAATTCCTGCATTAGTTCTTAAAGTAGAGCTATTGCAGAAATCGTAACAAATTCAGTGTTGCAGCGCCTCTCGTGGAGCCATACACAACAAAATATAAATAACATCAATTCATGTCAAGGAATAACTGAATCTGAAGACTCATGATATTCCTTGCATTCTGGAGATACAGCGATCGCGGAAATAACACAAAAGCCTTTACAGTAGGGTCACCTGTTAAGCGATTCACACCAAAAACTAATCAGCATCAATGTATATCAAGAACTAAGTAAATATAATTTTTTATTAAATTTTGTGTATTAGTTCTTGAGATAGCGCGCTCACAAAATGTATATCATATACAGAGATACAGAAGCAGTGACTCACAGACAGACATTTTGTAAAAACATGTCTTTCGGTATCTCTGAGCCCTAAAACGTGTGAATCCGTCGAAAACGGGAATTCAAAATTTTCATGAATCCAATACTTTTCTCTTGTAAAGATAGAAAAAAGTAAAAATATGTTTAAAACCACATAAATTTTGAAGCTGAATAGTACAAACTAGATTTTTGAAAAAAATTCTAAGTAATTTATTAAAATATATTTCCATTAACATTGAAATGTACAATAACATTAAAATATATTCCATATGATCCAGTTAATAGAAGGGTCATTATCGCTATTACTATTTTTACTAAACTTATTGCCTGCGGCAATAAGTTTTAAAGACACGGTTAATGAGAGTTTAATTAATATCACTTAATTTAATAACACTTTTAATAAGTGTTTAATAAGACGGTCCGGCCAATGAGTCGTGCCAATTACGAGCCTGGCGCCAAGCTCGAGATATTGCAGACATCTAGCATATGTCAAGAAAGTTTAAAGCAAAAAACTATACGCTTTTATTTTATATTTAAAAGTTAAAGTATTGTCTTGGGTCTACATTTAACAATGCGTAAATTAATGGTCGATCCCTAAATTGTATTTTAAATGAACCGATATCGCTGCACTCAGATGTATGCTAAAGTAGAGTAAGTCACGAATTTTGAAAAATTTTGGATTTTAATATCATCCAGGGATTTGCAGATATCGGGATGATTTTTTTTTTTTTTTTTTTTTTTTTTTTTTGTTCGATTCAGAAGAGGATAAGGAAAAATTTTCTAATTGGAAGTTTTATTCTCTGGGGGTAGTATAAAAATTTAATTTTCGTATTTTTTAAAATAGACCCCCCATGGAGTTGCAACTTATCTTATCAAAAAATTTACCTTTTTTGATGAAACTTTGCAATTGGAAGTACGGGTCTAGGGGCAATATTTAAGGAGATAGCCTATTGTTTCGATATTTATGACTCACCCTGTATATTTGCATTACATTTTCTCCGATATACAGTCGTCCCCGCATAAACGAATATCGACGGTTCCAGAAAAAATATTCGATTAAGCGGGGTATTTGATTAAACGGGGAGGTATATAAATGTAATATTTAAGGTGCAATAAAATGACAAAATTATTAAATATAGTATATTTAGTTACAAGAGTAAGAAAATCGTTAAAAACTTTAATAGAATAATACAAACTGAAATAAAAACAAAATGACAAATAAATACTCAATAGTTCAATGACAGTAAACACATGCATTTTGTTTACTTTGCATTTAATGCAGATCATGTGAATTGGATCCAAATTTTGTTATTAGAATTTAATTTACGTAATTTATACAGGTTTAAAAAAAATAGATGAAAACGGTTTAAGTGAAATTTTAGAGTAAAAAATGGACGAGATTTTTTTCGAATGGTATCATAATTACCATCTTGAACTTCTAAGTGACAACACATTATTATTGCAGGGTTACTTCGAGGATTTGATAATGCTATAGAAAAATTTATAAAGATATCTCTTTCGCATTTCAATATTTCTAAATGATCTTTTTTGCAATGGATAGCTGAGATCGATCTGTACAAAAGGCGTCGTTGTTTTTAACTTTTTCCATTTTTATCGCGGATATTTTTAATGAGGATGATTTCTGTTTCGGGACCGGTTTTGAAAATGAAAGGGTATCCATTAAAAATAATTGTAAAAAAATCGAAAAAGTGAAAAAGAAGTCTTTTGACAAACGAAAGTAAACAAAATACAAATTGATCAAAATTCCTGTCCAACTTATGTCACCATTTTTTAAATTAATTCGAAAAAATGAACAAGGAAGGGAACTTCCTTGACCAGTACTTATACACCTGCCAGGCGAAATCGATGCTGGGAGTTCTGGAAATTTGTTTTCTATGTAACAACCGAAAATGACAAAAAGTGTGGCGGAAATTCCAATTGAAACGTGTTTTTCACACCCATTTTTCAAATTGTCTCACTCATTTGTTATTCGATTAAGCGAGGACATTTCGTGAAAAGTATTCGGTTAAGCGGGGAAAAATAACATTAGCCCAATGGGATTAAATTCGGTTCCGGAGGATTTTATTCGAATAAGCGGGGTATTCGATTATCCGTTATCCGATTAAGTGGGGAGGACTGTACTACAATATCTCTGAAAATATAATGCCTATAATAAAAAGAAATATTTTTTTAATTCAGCGCTACGAAAACTTTTAACTCAATAAGCTCCTCTACATTTTTTCTTAAATATACTTGTGAATGCTTAGTAATCTGTAAACTTTTGGATCAACAATATTTAAATTCAATAGTATCTTTATTACTTCCCCCGATTTGAACTTTCCACGGTCCATAGTTTACGAGTAAAATGGCTGTGACAGACAGACACAGGAGGGATCTTATAATGGATCCGTTTTTATGTGCGTTCGTAATTATGTAAATACGTAGCACCTATAGTGATCGTTCAGTCCGTCCGTCTGTTCGTCTGTCTGTCCGTCTGTTCGCATATAACAACGCAAAACTACCCAACCGAATCGTTTGAAATTTAAAATACATAATTATTACATAATTTTGTCGAGTCATTTCAAATTTTATGAAAATCGGATGCATAGATCAATTACAGGGGCAATCAAAAGTATTCAATTACATTATGGTCAATGAGGAAAAAGTTTCAAATGTATTTTATACGTTTGAAATTTAAAATACATAATTATTACATAATTTTGTCGAGTTATTTCGAATTTTATGAATATCGGATGCATAGATCAATTACAGGGACAATCAAAAGTATTCCGTTACTTTACGGTCAATGGGGAAAAAAGTTTCAAATGCATTTTAATGGTGTTATTAATATGGTATGGTATATATTATTAATGGTATAATATTTTATACGTTTGAAATTTAAAATACATAATTATTACATAATTTTGTCGAGTTATTTCGAATTTTATGAATATCGGATGCATAGATCAATTACAGGGACAATCAAAAGTATTCCGTTACTTTACGGTCAATGGGGAAAAATGTTTCAAATGCATTTTAATGGTGTTACACTCATTCGAACTTAATAAAATTTATATGCAACTATAAAGTACATATTATAATATACATTTTACATAATTTGTGGTGTAAAGAACATTTGTTATTGATTTACAAGGCCACACAAAAGTATTCCATTACATAATGGGATAGGGAGAACATTGTTTGATGAGCGTTTTAATTCTAATTCATGATTTACAATTTTATGAGATTGATATATGAGAGTAATATTTTTAAAACTTCGTTATCGTACGAACGCACCTCATTTGCTACGCTTCACGTGCAATTTCCAACTTGTTACTTTTTAAGGTTCCGCTGCAGTGAAACTCCCCGATCGCGAAATCCCATGTTAGCCTATGGGAAAACTTTGAAGCGCGATGACTCATTACCTAATAGGGTGGGCCGAAAAAAACTTTTTTTCGATTTTCGATTACGGCGGGTGCGGAAAAGTGGTCACTGGTGGCACTCAGTTCGTACAAAAAATTTGAGATTTTTTGGACATTTCCTTACCCTGCCGCAAACGGCTTGAAATTTTGCAAAAATGTTCATTTTTGAACTTTTTTCGAAAAAAATTTAAAAATGTTAAATTAAATTTATTTTGGTTGTATTTACTTGAAAAGGCATATTTAATGTACCAAATGTTTAAATAATATCTGATCATGCATTATTTAATATCTATGTGTATTATAACTTAGGCTATTTTTAAAGCTTTTTCGCGTATAACAGGCAAAAGTTGTATTTCTTTGAATCGATTGTTAGTTTCTATATTATTTATGTACTTTGGTCTTCTTTATATTTTTCCTACGTATCAAACGTCATATATTTGGGGAAAAGACAGCAGTATACTTCAAAAACAAATCTGGAAGGTGAGAAAGTGGTGAAGCAGGACTCTAAGCTAGCGCAATGACTCGTCATAATACTCAGGGAGTGAAGGACGAAATAGCTGAGAGCCAAAATGTGATAAAGGATTCTTATTATTTATCCTTGCTCAGTAACCTGCGACATTTATTCAGTGTTAACGTGAAACCTTTTTGTAGTGATTATACAGTGCTTTTTGGTTCGTTTAATGAGCTATTATAGTGTTTTGTGTGTTTTATTACAACGAGCTTAGAAATGACTAATATAAAAGGCCATGACAATGCAAAGACACGGAATAGCGTGAAAAGTTACTTTTTGGGGGCGTCATGCATATTGAAAGAATTGCAATTGCGAGCTTATGCTGATAATCATGCGCCACTACTACTGGTTGCTTCACCATGTAGAAGTTGTGACAGCAGAGGATACGAATCTCGTCATCTATAAAAACAGTCAGAAGAGAGAAATAGAAACTTGGAAAGAAGATACAGGCAGAAGAAGTTATTGAAAGAAGGAAAAATTAAAGCATATTTTTTGATGGTAGAAAGGATAAAAGTATATTAAGAGGAAGAAAAATAACAAGCGGCACCGTCGAGAGAAAGGCGAGGAACACACCACCGCGTTCCGGTCACGGAAAAGAAATAGCAAAATCATTATACAATCTTCCAAGTCACCACATGTTAGACTTTTCTGAACTGACGAGGTATCAAGGTAACGGAACGAGGTGTCAAGTGACCCGAGTATTCCTAACCAGGTTCAAACAACACGATGATGTGTTCCTCGCCTTTCTCTCGAGGGTGCTGCTTGTTATTTTTCTTCCTCTTAATATACTTTTATCATTTCTATCATCAAAAAGTATGCTTTTAATTTTCCTTCTTTCAATAACATCTGCCTGTATCTTCTTTCCAAGTTTCTATTTCTCTCTTCTGACTTTGTTTTTATTGATGACGAGATTCGTATCCTCTGCTGTCACAACTTCTACATGGTGCAGCAACCAGTTGTAGGGGCGCATGATTATCAGCATAAGTTGTCAATTGCAATTCTTTCAATATGCATGATGCCCCCAAAAAGTTACTTTTCACGGTATCGCGTGTGTTTGCATTGTCATGGTCCTATATACTAGCCATTTCTAAGCTCGTCGTAATAAAACGCACAAAACACTATAATGGCACATTAAACGACCCAAAAAGCACTGTATAATCACTACAAAAGGGTTTCACGTTAACACTGAACAAATGTCGCAGGTAACTCAGCAAGGATAAATAATAAGAATCCTTTATCGCATTTTGGCTCTCAACTATTTCGTCCTTCACTCCCTGAGTATTACGCCGAGTTATTGCGCTCGCTTAGACTCCTGCTTCACCACTTTCTCACCTTCCAGATTTGTTTTTGAAGTATACTGCTGTTTTTTCGCCAAATATATGACGTTTGACACATAGAAAAAATATAAAGAAGACCAAGGGACATAAATAATATAGAAACTAACGATCGATTCAAACAAATACAACTTTTGCCTGTTATACGCGAAAAAGCTATAAAAATAGCCTAAGTTATAATACACATAGATATTAAATAATGCATGATCAGATCTTATTTAAACATTTGGTACATTAAATATGCCTTTTCAAGTAAATACAACCAAAATTAATTTAATTTAACATTTTTAAATTTTTTTCGAAGATAGTTAAAAAATGAACATTTTTGCAAAATTTCAAGCCGTTTGCGGCAGGGTAAGGAAATGTCAAAAAAATCTCAAATTTTTTGTATGAACTGAGTGCCACCAGTGGCCACTTTTCCGCACCCGCCATAATCGAAAATCGAAAAAAAGTTTTTTTCGGCCCACCCTATTACCTAATATAATGATTAAAAGGCCGTTTTCACCATCAGAAAATAGACGCCAGATGCCGAAGATAAGCATTTTTAAAAACTATCTCCGTAAATTTTAAATATATAAGCAATCCTTATAAACTTTGACATTCCTTTGACATTGAGTTTGATTAAATTTTATCATCTTCTTAAAAACACTAAAAATTTGCCTATAAACGATGTTTAAAAACGCACTTCGTCGGCATTTGTTCGGTATTTTAATAATTATATTAAGTAATGAATCATCGCACTTAAAGTTTTCCCATAGGTTAACATGGGATTTCTCTATCGAGGAGTTGCACTGCAGCGGCCCCTTAACCCTTTCCGGCACACTGTGCCCGGTCTGGGATACCTAATTTTAATTCCAAACTTGCAAACGGCACCAGTAATATTTTAGTAAAATCTTGCTTTTATAATAAAAGCTTAAATTAAGGAATTCAAAATATCTAAAAAATTCGATTGTGAATTCCGGTGTCAGTCGATAATTTCTCATTTTACTACAGATTTTGCCCGTGCCGGAAAGGGTTAAGTAAGGAACACTAAAATTATTTAAAAATGTGTCTCGGACTCCCTTATAATAGAAGAATTTTCTGTGAGTGGCTTATAATTTTTGCTAACAATGTTTTTTTAATGAACAATATAACAGAGGATAGAAAAAAGGAGGAGGGGGGGGGGAGAAAGAGAAAAACATTATGGTTTCTTTGCAATATCAGAGACGATTTTAATCGTAACTATAACACCACTTTTCTTATGATTAAAAATAATACTTATTCTGTCATTTAAAAAATTTGGAAAAAGAAGAAAAAAGCAAACAGCATAGTCGTTGGGGGACCACCGTAATACTTACCCATCATGGATATGCATAATATAAAATATGAAAATAAAACGCATGTAAACTATTTATAAAATGCATCGCAATTCCAAAATTAAATTTGAAAGCATATTTAAATAGTTTTAATATACATAGTAATGCTCTATCAATGAACTGCTGATGAGCCGATTTAGACAAATTATATAAAACGCCAAAATACTCAAGTACTACCGGATTGCGTTGAAGAAACATCTTTATGACTCCAAAAATAATATTCATATTAACTAAAAATTTACTGCGTCGAATTAAGCGCCTCATTTCCAATTAAAATATATCTTTGAATTGAAATTTGAATGAAATACAGGATCATGAAAAAACGAAGAATGTGGAAAACAGAGTTATATATACCTCAGCAACTAATAATCCAATTGACTTCGTTCTTTATGCAAAATTTGTATTATTTTATTGCCTTTTACGTTCACTCCTTAAAATAAAACAGTTCGAAAATTTTTGTATACCTTTCATTAGAACGAATTTTTTGAGAGTCCGAAAAAAATAATTCCGGATTATCGAGGTTCTTGACATGAAATAGGCTTCGACCCATTCTTACATACAAAGTTTCAAGTCTTTATTTCAATTTGTTCGGGAGATAGAACGGTTACAGACAGACATACACACAGACGGATGGACGGCAAATTTTTTTTTCTTAAAATATGTTTTTCGGAATCTTCAGTATCTGAAACTTGTAAATCCGTCAAATAAATTTTTTTTTTCGATTTTCAAAACGACTGCAATACTTACTCTATACTACGTATGATGGGTAAGTAATAACGGAACAGTCTCAGAAATTCTATTACCGCAACATTTTTTTCAGCAAAAATCAAACTCCCATATAAAATTTAAATATTTCACCTATAGCTGAGCGTGAGCAATCTAAATTGGCCATATATATTATTCTTGGCAGCATTCGAATGGGACAATCCAATAAGCATTTCCACAAATTACTCGTCCCGCCCTCCCAAACGAGTCCGTAAAAGCAAAATCAAAATTGAGTTATGGACATCTATCTTCAACACCGTGCCACGCACAGGACGTTTCTCATTGTCGAGTTAGGACCGCTGTTTCAATTGCTGTTTTCTCTGTGCCGAATGTACTGTGAAGATCACCGAATATTTCTGAAAGGAGGGAGGAGATCCAGTCGTAGATCAACTGTGACATTTGGGGATGTTGGGAGAGTGCTGCTGTGTGTGCAATTCTTTTTATTTTCTATTGAGGGAAAAAAAATTGTATTTGCCATTCATTTCTGTGAAATGTGAAATTAACTAGTTTACTTGTTAGTAGTAATTCGCATAAAAACAGAAAGTACTGGGGAGGTAATAGACGTCCGCAAGGGAGTAGGGGAAAGAAATTGCACCTCTCCTTTTCCTTTTAAGGGTGTGTTTCGATTCAAACTGCTTATTTTCCGATTTATTTTTGAATTCATTTTTGCTCTCAAATGCACCAAACTTTCAAAATCTCTTATTTGGAAAGTACACAAGGTGCCGTGATTATCGATTCTTTGATAAATGCAGAAAATATTGTAAAAAAAGCAATCAAAAACGGCATTTCGAACCGATTTTTCCGAAACGAGAGATCTGTGGTCGAAAAAAAGGGTCATACTGATAAGGTAATTGTTTATAACTCAAATTCTAATGAATTGAGCACAAAAAGACATCACACGGCATCTAATACATCCCTTCAAGAATCACCCCACCAAGTTTCATGTTTCTAATTTTAAAAAA
Organism: Maratus speculifer; assembly: GCA_964019185.1. NCBI lineage: Eukaryota > Metazoa > Arthropoda > Arachnida > Araneae > Salticidae > Maratus > Maratus speculifer. The sequence goes on from OZ025303.1 coordinate 181,130,843, forward strand.
TGTGCCTGAAATTGTATCGGAAATTTTCGAGCTGTTGAAGGTGGAAAAGCGTTTTTTCGAATACACCCTTAAGTGGTGTATTCGAAAAAATAAATTTCCACCCTCAACAGTTCAAAATTTTGTAAGACATTTTCGGTTCATTTTTAAAATTAAACATGAAACTAGTTGAGGTGATTTTTAAAGAGATGTATAAGAGGCTATGTGATTCCATTTTCCGCTCGATTCATTAGAATTTGATTTATAAACAACTATTTTTTCAGAGTGACACTTTTTTCGTTTCCTGACCTCCCTCTTCAAAAAATTTGGTTCAACATGCCCACTTTGACAGCATTTTTTGCAATATTTTCTGCCTTTATCAAAAACTTGACAAGTACGGCGCATTATGTAGTTTCTGGATAAGAGAACTTGCCAGTTTGATCGGTTTGAGAGATAAAATGAATTCAAAAATAAATCAGAAAATAAGTAATTTGGATTGAAATACACCCACCCTTAAGGCCCCACACTAGGCATAGAAAAAGACCCGGATGACAATGTAAAGTGTATGGGGGCGTTCTTTTCAAATATCTTGCTCAAACGTTAAAATTTTTACATGATTTTTTTTTTTTTTTTTTTTTTTTTTTTTTGCATAGGATAGCTGAACTACAACCGGTCTAGTTTTTACTTTTTCGATTTTGCTTATATATTTTTTATATTATGATAGTTTAAATTTTAGACCCCGTTTAAACCGGTTTTAAAATTTAAAGTAATTCTTAAAAAAAAAAAAAAAAAAAAAAAAAAAAAAAAAAATTGAAACCAAAATTGAAAAAGTAAAAACTAGGCCGGCTGTGGAACGTCCTCAGCTATCCTTAGGAAAGAAAAAAAAAGTAAAAATATTAAAATTTGAGCGAAAATTTTGAAAAGAACGTCCCCATAGACTTTACATTATTATCCAGGTCTTTTTCTATGCCTAGTGTGGGGCCTTAAGGGAGCTAAACACTCGGCTTCAGAATTCCCTTGAGTAAAATCAATGAACGTTTGATGGGCATTCGTATATTTCAAATATCACCTCAGGAAAATAACATTTTTAACTTCTTCTTTCGGTGTTCTCTTCTTACAGGATGTCTCTTTTTTAGGTGTGTTCGCATCGTAATTATGTAAATGCGTAGCACCTATTGTTGTCGCTCACTCCGTCCGTCCGTCTGTCTGTCTGTCCGTCTGTCTGTCCGCATATAACAACGCAAAAACTACCTAACCGAATCGTTTGAATTTTAAAATACATAATTATAACATAATTTTGTCAAGTCATTTCAAATTTTATGAAAATCGGATGGATAGATCAATTACAGGGACAATCAAAAGGATTCCGCTACATTACGGTCAATGGGGAAAAAAGTTTCAAATGCATTTTAATCGTTTGAAATTTAAAACATATAATTATTACGTAATTTTGTCGAGTCATTTCAAATGTTATAAAAGTCGGATGCATAGATCATTTACACGGACAATCAAAAGTGTTCCATTACATTACGGTCAATGGGAAAAAAGTTTCAAATGCATTTTAATGATGTTACACTCATTCGAACATAATAGAATTGGCATGAATCTTTGAAGTATATACTAAAATATGCATTCTGAACAATCTGTGATGCAAAGAATTTTTATTATTAAATTACAGGGCCACACAAAAGTATTCCACTACATAATGCTACACGGGGAAACATTGTTTGGGACGTGTTTTATTTATATTCAACTATTTCACATTTTATGAATAAGATATACGTTACCGAGGTGTAATAAAAATTACTTCCTGCATATTTACAGAAACACAAAAAATATTTGACTATACTATACTGTATCCGAAGTACGCTCTACTATATCACCAAGATCCGAATATTTTAAAAACTTCGTTATCGTACAAACGCACCTCATTTGCTACGCTTCACGTGCAATTTCCAACTTGTTTTTAGGTACGTTCGTAATTATGAAAATACGTAGCACCTATAGTTGTCCTTCAGTCCATCTGTTTGTTCGTCCGTCCGTCTGTCTGTCCGCATATAACAACTCAAAAACTACGCAACCGAATCTTTTGAAACTTGAAATATATAATTATTAGATAATTTTGTCTAGTCATTTCAAATTTTATGAAAATTGGATGCATAGTTCAATTACAAGGGCAATCAAAATGATTCCGATACATTACGGTCAATGTATAAAAAATCTCAAGAGCATTTTAATGGTCTTACACTCTTTCGAACATAATAAAGTTGATATGCATCTATGAAGTATATACTATAATATATATTCTGTACAATCTGTGGTGCAAATAATAGTTCTTATTGATTTACAGGCCACACAAAAGTATTTCATTGCATAGTTATATATTGAGACATTGTTTGGTACGCATTTTAATAGTATTAAACTATTTAATATTTTATGAAATTGATATACGTTGCACAGGATTACACCAAGTTATTGTCATCGTTCAGTCCGTCCGTCCATTATGGTCAATAGGAAAATATAATTTCAAGTACATTTTAATGATGTTACACTCTTTCGAATATAATGGAATTGACATGAATCTATGAAGTAGATACTAAAATATACATTCTGAGCAATTTACGATACAAAGAATACTCATCATTATTTTACAGGCCTACTCAAAAGTATAACACTGCATTATGGTATATGAGGAAATATTGTTTGGGTCGTATTTTAATTATATTAAACTATTTCATATTTTATGAAATTGATATTACGTTGCTGCGGTTTAATACAAGTTACTTCCTTTATAATAAAAAGCAGATAGTGTTTAACAGAACACACAAAAAATTTCGACTACTATGCTGTATCCGAAATACTGTCTATTATAACATCAGGATCTGAATATTTTTAAAACTTCGTTATCGTACGAACGCACCTCATTTTCTACGCTTCAAGTGCAATTTCCAATTTGTTTTCTTAGTTCTCAAAATATTTCTAAAACATAATACTTAATTTTATGTGCAGGGTTAAAATCATACTTTCAGATCGTCCGCTTTTAGAAATATTTTGAGAACTAAGAAAGTAAAAAGGGCCAGGGCTTTGCCCGTGCCCGGCCCGGCAGAATTAGAATAATTTTTTCAACGTGCCGGGCCGGGCCAATAAAAAAATTTTCAGGCCTACCAGCCCGTTCTAAAGATTAAGGTAGAGACGATAAAATATGAGCTACTTTCATTCAAAATGGTTTTAGCGAGAATAAGTATAAATGTGCACTCTCAGAAAAAACTGTAAATTTATGAGCATTTGCCCTTCAATTTTCACGGGCAATAGCCTTATTTGAAGAAAAACGGTCTGATCCACTAAATAAACGGTCTTATCCCTTAAATACTCAAAAAGTTAAGGGTAATCCAAATGTTTTTACAGCCCTGTTTCATCATTAGCAAAAACACGGTACGTCGCCGTTAATTTTCCTCCGCTAGGATGCGCCCCGTAATTTAGTCATATTTCGACCGCAACCGTAACATGTTTTTCAACCCGCCAAAAAGGAAAAAGCATGGAAGATTGTTCCATGGGAAAAAGCGATTCTATGATCGTGTGGTGTTATGAACGAGTAAGTAAAATATGTTATTATTATTGTTTTTAAAAGTGTATTATATCTTTTTTTTAAGATAAAGGACGCATATAAACGCATAGTTTTATGTAATTTATGTTTTGCATTCGCAGTTGTAACAAAACAATCATTAATCGCGGAATATATACCGCGAGTGCAACTTCAAATATTATGTTTTAAAATATCCTTTTAATAAGAGTAAATTTTACAAAAACGGTAAGATTTAATCATTTTGTAATTATTATGTGTCAGTTTTCTGAGATTATATATAATCACAGATAACGTTAGTTGCAAAAACATTAATTATGCCATTTATTCCCAGTATATATATTAGTTATCAAAGATTTACGTTGAAAGAATAGATATTACAATAATGCTTAAAAAAAATAAATGCACTATAACGATATCACTCTTATAATATGCAGAATAACTTTTTATTTATATTTTGTTACCTTCTTAATGATTGATTACATTAATTTTGTTTTGTTTTCTCATTTAAACATGAAAAATACAAGGTTTATGCTGGCACAAAAAATTCCTGCAGCAAAATGACAAAAAATGTTAATTTTTTTAATTCATTAATAAATCTAAAATTTTTTAATTGTTTATTTTCGAATGTTTTCTATTTAACATATACGTGCAAGTTAAGAGTATTTAAATAGGGTAGATGTGCCAGTTGCCACTAATACACACTCTTAAGGGACTTTTTTTATTCATTTTTTTAAAATTATTTTTAATAGTTAAGCTATTCTATTTCAATTTTTTGCAATATTATGTTAATCTATCAACAATATTTAACCATTCCCATTCTTAGTTTTTTTTTTTTTCTCAATATGAATAGAATTTAATTTTAACTAATATTTAAATATATCAAAACCCTCCTGAGTCCAGTAATGGACATCATATTTATGATTGCATTAAGAACCAGAATTTAATGAAACAAGTAAATTTAACAACTAGGATACTAATAATTAATAAAATATTTGTGATAATCGTGTACTGTTTGCATCACTTATAATTAATAGAAGATCGATATTTTAATTTGTTTAGATGGATGGTTTAAAATATTAAACACTTAGGTAATTGAATTGAAACAATCAAACTATTAAACACTAGGTAATTGAATTGAAACAATCAAACTATTAAGACAGTGAGGGATTTTTTGAATATAAGTGTACAGTTTAGACAACTAATCTTCCAGAGGCTGTTTGATATATCATTTATAATAGTTAGTATTACAAATATGAAATAAATGATATTGCAAGTTGAATATTTTAATTTTATTTTAAATCCAAATAAAATTGCAGAACTTATGTTTGAGGCCACCAATTTGCAGATTTACTAGATTCATATTTACTAACTTTGGTACTACAGTAAAACCCCGATAATTCGAATTAATTGGGACCGGACCCAATCCGGATTATCGAAAATCTGGATTATCCGGAGAATTAGAAAAAAAGAAAATATAACGTACTAACAGAAAATCACCTTTATGTTAAACTTATTGAATATTTGCAGACAGTAATAATGTTTACTTTGCTTAATTATTCCGAAAACATGTCAGAAAAACTTTTTTTTTTTAAGAATACCCGAATTATCCGGAGATCCGGATTATCGGAGTCCGAATTAGCGGGGTTCAACTGTACTAGGTTATCCCGTCGACAAAAAATTATCGCCAAACTGTAAGATTAAATGCCAATAATGGTTGATCGTGAATGTCATATTCAATGACATTAAAAACGATTCACGTGTTTAAAATGTCATTAAGTGATTTTTATTTCGACTTTTATTTGTATTTTTATTAATATTCTACTAATTATTTGTTTTTTCGTTTTTCAAAATAAAAATTATGTCAATTTGTATCATTTGGCTATTAGTTTGGTGATTTGTATAATTTGGCGAAACTGGTCGACGGGATAACAGAGTAGTACCCTAACTTTAATATATGGAGAATGTGTGCATTTCCTGATCAGCGTTTTTTCAGGGTAATTGGTGGCCCCCACCTTATATCATAATTAAGGATGCATTGACTAGTGATTTTGGCTGAATATTTGGCCGACAGGTGAATTTTGTCGAAAAAGATTGAGAAAAATAATTAATTTCGCTAATAGATCATGGATAAATGCAAATTTCAATGAAAAGACTGGAAAAAGTGCACTTTTTGTCAAATGATCGAGGGAAAATGTTAATTTCTTTAAAAAATTGCAGAAAAACGTGAATTTTCTCAAAATGCTGCAAGAAGATACAAATTTCATCAAAAGTCCGTGAGGCTGTGAAAGTTCAGTTTTTTTCTTGCTGAGCCTGTAGCAAGTCTGAATAATGACTTTTCTTTAATAAGAAAGGGCTCAAAAAAGACCTGTCAGATTTACCTGAGAAGGTTGCTGTAGCTTTGTTTTATTTCTCTAAAAGCATGGAGGATTGTTTGAGACTATCGGGACCGTTCAAGTATTACGTAAGCACTAAAGGGGGAGGGGGGAGTCCAGAGTCTGTTTATTTTTTCTGACAAGGGGGAGGGGAGAGTCACGACAATTCTTACGTAAGCATTAAACAACGAAGCAACTGCAGTTCAAATTCAACAAGCAAACAAGGACCGGAAACCTGCAATACCCCAGGCCACTGTTCCAGTGAAAACCTTATAACAGACAATGTTGAAACATGGGTTCAAGGATTCTGGACATCAGATTAAAATATGAACACCAAATTGAACTCCAACATTTGTATGGTTTATGGCAAAAATTTTAGTTATGATGCCTAAGTAAGTTAAGACTTCTTGTATATCTTGCTTTATTGTTCAAAGTGATAAATAACAATATATTTAAACCATTTTGTATTCTGTGGTTTGTTTAATGCAATTAGCAACAATATATTAAAATGATTTTATATATTTTGATATCATAATCCCTATATGCCTATATAAATTTGTAGGATTAATAATGTAATTGATTGGTAACTTTTTATAAGTCAAGAAGTATTGATGTATAAACTGTCATAAAATCTTACGTAAGCAAAGGGGGGGGCGTCTAGCATTAGCTTATATTTTCTTACAAGGGGGGGGGGGGGTACAAAATGACGAAAAATATGCTTACGTAATACTTGAACGGTCCCATTCAAGGTAAAATGTATTAACTTTTTTCTAAATTTGCATAATTAGTTTTTATATTTTATGTATTAATCAATTCCTAATATTCACAATTTCGACAAGAAAATGTGTTGATTATAGGTTATTTGATTATATTTTTCTTTTTCACGTATAAATTGAGTTACTATGTTAATTTATTAATGAATACAGGAATGTTAAAAATTAAATAAGCTTCTTTTTACAATAAAATATTTATAAACTTATCCATTTTATAAAGTAAATAATGTAAGTAAAATCATCAGGGTTGGCATTTTTATGACAGTGTGACGGTTTTATCCAATTTTAACAGTCATGTCGAAAACCTAAAATTGAGTCAAAACTGTTTAAAATTATTTTTAAGACAATATTAAATTAAAAAATTTTTATTTTTAAAAACTTGCATAATTTTTTTGACAATTTTAGACTTTATAAACCATTAATCCCGATTGAACTCAAAACATATTTTTGTTCAACACGTTACTTTATATTTATTCTATATTTTCTATTTTTAAATATAGATATGGTAAGCTGTAAATATGGAATAAACAATAATTAAAAGTATCTTTATATTAAAAATATTTTTAAAAAATCAAATGAAATATTTTAATTTTTAAAAATGAAAGTTCATGGTGAAAATACTTGTATAATTTAATGTGTAAAATTACATATGAATGATATACATATATTTATAATTTTTAAATGTTAGTCTCATTCTAAGATTTTATCACATAAAATGATTAAGCTAAACTTACAGCTAAAAACTTGAAATAGCATGCTTAAATAAGGGGAAAAAAAGACTATTTTATAATTTACAAAAATAAAATTTAACGTAAACAAATTTTTCTTAATAATAAAACTAAAACCAACATAATAAAATGAAGATATATATGAATGAATATTGAATTTAACAAACTATCTTCTTTTAAATTATTGATTTAAAAAACATTTAATTATATTCATTTCATATTATAATTCATTTAAATACTCAGAGAGCATTTTGTATTCAAAGTATGAGCATTGAGCATCATCATCAGATGCAAGCAATCTTTCTTTTTTTAATATTTTATTACAAAAAATTTTGTTTTATACTATTTTACAATTTTCTGCTTTTTAAACCTCATGTTTTTGCAATTTCATTTTTACAGGAGGAAGTAAGTTTGGAAGAAGTTCTGGGAGATGAAAATATACCTTTATCGCCATGTATTGCTTCTTTTGGTGAGTGTGGGGTTTCATTTCTGTTACCTAATGTTTAAATTTGAATATTACGTTGCTTACATAATTTTTTTATAGTCATATGTAATCGCTATTTTTACTTTCTTTGATAGAGGAAAATATTGTAATCAAAAGTGGTTAGATATTTTGGGTGTTTTTTTTTTTTTTTTTTTTTTTTTTGCTTTGTTTTTTAAGTCATGAAGACAGCGGAAATTCTTTATTTCTAGAAAGCATGTATTAAATACAAAAATCTTATACTTTTATTAATTAATTTAAGATGCAAGTAATTTTCATTGACATTTATGTCAATGAATCAATGCAAAAATCTGTATTTTTACTTCTGAGATCATATTATGTAAACCATGTATCCCATATTTAAAAGTAACTTTAATAAATTGTTTTTTATCTATATTCCCCACTAAGAACACATTTTTTTAAACAAATCTTTTACTAATCAAAGGATGCTTGATAACATTTTCAAGATAGCTATGAATCACTGTATAGAACATTTTATTCTTTGAACACTATACTACTACTGTTACTAAAAATATTTAGCAAATGATTTCAGTTATCTACATAACCAATTGTAATTATTTAATTTGAATATTTTGAAATGATGAAGTTAGAATACAAATATGATATCCAATAACGTTTATTTTTATACACAAACATGCATAGTAAATATGTAATAGAATATGATAATTAAGGAAAAAAAGAAAAAAAAAACCTGGTTTAAAGAAAGAAAAATAAATGTTTTATTTGTGTATTTTGGAAAAAGGGCTCCCCCCCCCCTTTTTTTTTTCTTTTTTAATCAACTCTGGCAAAAATACATATTTGCATCATGTTAGGAACTTACATTTAGCATTTTATATTGTTAAACCTTGGTATAAAAGCAGGGTTGGAAAAAAACCAGGTTTTAAAAAAAAAAAAACCCAAAAAAACTGTTTTTTTGGTTTAAACCGGGTTTTTTTAAAGCATCCTTTTTTATTACAAATGCATGCATATTTATTGATAAAAATAGACATTGTTGAATTATAAGTAGTATAAAATCATTTAAAAATAATTTAAATTAAATAATTATAGTTAATTATGTAGAAAATTTTAAAAAATCATATTTTAATTTAAATAGATATTAGTAAAGTTCAAACAATAAGCTACTTTACATAGTGAAACATTGATGTTTTGAAAATGTTTATATATAATCTTTTTATTACTTATAATAAACATTTGATGTAGTTTGATGAATATAATTCTTTTCTACAATTAAAAAAAATAATAAATTTGAGATTGTTCTTGGGGGTTTTGTGTTTTGAGAGACAATTTGAAATCAGCATTTATGGTCATTGGATTTAGCAGATAACTGAGGGGAAAAAATAATTTGGTATTATTAAAATACTATAACTAGCCCCCAATTTTTGAATACTCATTCAACTTCATATTTTAATTTTAATTCTTAAAGATAATCTGCCCGATAGAAAAGAAAAAAAATTCTTTTATACTTTCACCAAAATCTTAAAGATTATCCAGTTATGTAGCTCCATACTCAAAAGCATTGTGCATGTTATGATAGATTGCTTTAAATAATCTGCATTTTTAATGAAAATATTTTATACTAAATATGGAATATTTTTAATCCATTTTATCTTTGATCAGTTCACATATTCTAAGATTTTTCTTTAGAGCAATGGAATATGTTCACCAATGCATACTGAATTTCATCCTATACATAAAAAATAACCTAGAATCACTATATTTAATACTTTTTACTGAAATAAAGTGTTAAACGCAGAAAATATTTATATCCAATAATTTGTAAGTCTTAAATTGCAAAGAAAAACGAGAAAATATCATTAGATTTTTTTGAAAAAAACCAAACCGTGGTTTAAACCATGGTTAAAACCAATTGGTTTAAACCGTGCCAACCCTGTAAGGTCTTGTCATTCTTCATGTATTTGAAAATGCTACAATTAGCAACATCAGATTATTCTGCATTTTTTACATTCTTTTTTATATTTGCTTGAATGATTTTTTTTTTTATGTTCATTTCTTTCAACAGTTTCAATGATTAAAACCTCATCATTTTGACTCTGTAGTTATTTCATTATGTCATTGTCATTTATTATAAAGTATAGAACATCTGTCATTTATCAAGTTAACACAGAGAATAAACAAGGTAAATTGTAAACATGAAACTTGTTGCTAGTTTCTAAAAATACAGTAAAAATGTTTACGACAATCTGTACATATGTCACTAAAAAGAAATTGACTAAATATCTTAATTTAAAAAGAAAAAATGTGTTTTTCAATGTAACATCACTTTACCTCATAGGCCCACTTTCCCACATCTCACCTTATTAACCAGATGTAAATTATGTATGTGTATATCAGGGATGGCTTTTAGCCGGCAGAAAATGGTTTCTGCCATGCCAGTGGCAAAAAGTGGTTGTAACCGGCAGAAACTGGCAACAACTGGCATAAACTCATTTTATGACATAATCTGAGATTTTTTTAGTGATATTAAAATGCTAATATATAATTTATTCGGGATAAATAATAAATAAAATATTGGGAAAAGTTTTAATTTTAAAAATATATTAATTAGTATTAGAATTTAATAGTTCTGAATCTTTCAAGAAGAATGATCCATGTTATTTGCAGATAATTGAAAATCATGAAAATGATATTAAGGATATAGCAGTTGTTAAAATTATAAATAAATATCATGATTTATAAAGAGTTAAATACTTGTTGCAACTGTTAAAATCTATTGTTGTTGCTTTAAATAAAACTAAAAAACATGAGTGTTCTGTTGCAGCTGCTCATAAAATTTACTCAATGATGGAAATATTATAGAAACACACAAATGCAAGATTCAAATCTCATTTAATTAGCTTAATCAATTCATCTTAAGTATATGGGATCAAAATTGACATTTGAGCATAAAGAAAGAGAAAGAAAATTGCTTTTTGATATTCATCTAAATTTTGTGCTGTATACAATAACCCCTTAGAAAAATAAGCTCCTTTCTCAGAATTATATATATTTTATGATGTTATGTACTTATATGATCCTTTTGAAACTTTTTGCTACTTTAAATAACATTCATAATCTTTATTTTAACTAAATTCTTTATACATTAAATACATGTGTGAATTATGAATCACTGCAGGTTAAAGTTCTTAGTTTCTGCCATGCCAGTTTTTACCGGTTATAACCGCTGGTTTAAACCATCCCGGCAGAAACTTGCCAGCCCTGGTGTATATACACACATGTGGCAGTTAACCTAAGCTAACTTCATGTGCAAATTTGTTATTCTTTCTTACACACAAGTATTTGGTATCCGTACTTGACCAAAGTAGTACGACTCGGTGCAAAATCAGTATATTTTACTTGTTTAACAACTTTGTCTCACATATAATTCATGTTTAAAATTTAATTTTTTTGTTTCAGGTGACCCTTATCAAAATAAAAGAAATTGTATAAAATAGTGTTGCTATACCAGAATTTACGAATGTGAAAAGAGTCAACACTTTTTGTATTTGGATTGGAGTACTCAAGTGGTTGTCCTGCCACATTAGAATTTACGCAAAGGTAACTTATGTTTAAATTTTATTTATAAAGTCCATTATTTTAAAATTGTATTATGTATCATGTGTATGCATGTGTATACATACATAAACATACATTGTAGGATTGCACAACCTTTTTAAGAGAAAGGCCTCTTTCAAAAATTTCTGGGTGTTCGAAGGCCACATCAGTAACAACCTGAAAATTCTATCTCTGGGAGGTAATCTTTAACCTATAATTATATTTTTTATAATGTGCTTTCAGATTGGTGTGTGTGTGGGGGGGGGGGTGCCCTTGGTTCTCCTATCCAATCAACAAATTCAATTCAGTTGGAAAGATATATCAACAGTTTACACTTGTACATATAGCAGTGATACAGCAAGATTTATTTAGAAGGAATGATAATATTGTGACTTTGTTTACTAAAACAAAATAAGCATGAAAGTGGCTAGTGTAAAAAAAAAAAAAAAGTTTTATGAATAGAAGGAGGAGCTGATCAACAAAATTTGAGATTTTTCAAAGAGTTTTAACAAAGTTCAAGAGCCACAGCACCATTCCTAATACATAGTATACATTTTTATTTATAGGCTACACGCTTTAAATATCCGATTAGCATTTTTTGTTAATTTCCATTCTCTAAAGAACAAAATTAAATGGAGTATCAAAAATGTGCATAGCTTGGGGCCAAAGGTTGTGTAGATTTTAGAATTTTGCAAGTTTTAGAGTTTTGTAAATTTTGATTGTTTTTTTTTTCCAACTTCTTTTTAACACTTTCGAACAAAATTGTAAATTGTTTGCGATTTTGGTTTGTCTGTCCAATTTTCCTCGCTCTAACTCTCATAAATATGTTCATATTATCCTAAAGTTTTTAAAAATTTATTAATGTTTACCCTAGCACTAAGACTAACCCTATTTTTAGGGATGCACAACATGTGGCCTGCAGGCCAAAATTGGCCCTCGATGGGTTAACGTGTGACCCGCGAACTTCATCAATTTACAACTGGAAAAAATTGCAATTTTTGTGCATAGGTCGCAGAAATAAATCCTAAATTTCGTTAAATTGCCGCGGTAAAATACAAAATTTCGTCAGTCACTCAAGAATCTCAAGTTTTGGTGATTGAGCACAGAAAAATCATCAATTTCATTGATCAATTGCAGAAAAATAGCGAATTTCGTTGGTGAGGCTCGTAAAAATTGCTGATTTTGTCCATAAGGCTCGGAAAAAATAGCATATTTCGTCGTCAGGCACGAAAAAAAATTGCAAGTTTTGTCGATCAGGCACTGAAAAAACACGAATTTTGCCGATCGCGGATCGAATGCGAAAAGTCGCACATTCAATTGATCGAGTAAGAAAAAATCGTCAGCATAGGTAATAACCTGCATTAAATTTATCGGCTGCGGAAAAATCTCATGTTTTCTTTTCTCGGATTATCGCGTGAAAAATACACAAATTTCGTTGAACCGGCTCAAAAAAAAGTCATGAATTTTATCGATCGGGAACAAAAATATTGCAAATTTAGTTGATAAGGCATGGGGAAAATGCAATGCGATGATGTAAAGAAAAATTAAAAATTTCTACATCGGCTACGAAACAATCGTGAGTTTCGATTTATCAAGAGAAAAAATTCATGACTTCCATCTTGTTGCATAAAAAAGGGGCAGAATTCATCAAAATTAGTTCAAGGTTGCGAATTTAGTTGCTTGGGCGCGGAAAAATACTTATTTCGTCAATTATCGCCGAAAAAACGTAAATGTCGACGATCGGACATGGAAAAATCACTATTTTTAGTCAACGGGGTCACGAAAAATTGCAAATTTCGTTGGTCAGACAGAGGAATATCGAAAATTTTGTCAATCAGGCTCAAATAAAATCGCGAATTTCCCCAATCGACTTTGTAGAAACTGAGAATTTCATCGATGACTTTCGTAAAATTCTCAAATTTTGTCAATCAGATTTATAATAATCATAAATTTAGTCGATAAGGCTCATAAAAATAGCGAATTTTGTTGATAAAGTACAGAAAAATCATGCATTTCATCAATCTGGTCCTGAAGGAATGTGAATTTTATCGGTCTTGCGAGGAAGAATCGTGAATTTCGTCGATCAGTTATACAAAAATCACAAATTTCAGCGATCGGCTCAGTAAAAATCGCAAATTTTGTTGATCGGGGGCAGAAAAATCGTAAATTTTCTCAATGTTTTTCATAAAAATCATGATTTTTCTCTATTAGCTTCATAAAAATCTAAAATTTTTTTTGATTGGATTCAGAAAATGGTGAATTACGTCCATCAATGTCGGAAAAATCGCGAGTTTCGTCCATCAGAGTCAGAAAAATCGCAAGTTTTTTCGACCAGACTCAGAAAATCGTCAATTTTGTTGACAAGCTCGAAAAAAGCGTGCATTTCGTCAATCAGGCAATTAGAAATCATGAATTTTGTCAATCAGATTTCTAAACTTCGTGAATTTCATTGATTGGCTTTGTAAAAATCGAGAATTTTGTTGATCAGGCAAGGAAAAAAATCTCAAATTACGTCGATCAAGAGTGAGAAGATTGCAAATTTTATTGAGCATGTGAGGAAAATTTGCAAACAATTTCATCGATCAGGTTTGTAAAAATCGAGATTTTCATCGATCGGCTTTGTAAAATTTGTGAATATCGTCGATGAGTTTCGTAAAAGTTTGATTGATTGATTTCGTAAAAAGTGCAAATTTGGTCAATCAAGCGTCAATAAATTGCAAATTTCGTTGATCAGGTGCAGAAAAATGGGAACTTCGTTGATCATCTACTTCCTTCTCCTTCATTGATAAAATTCACATTTTTTTCGGCACCAACCACTTTTGTTTTTTTTTTAGCAATTTTAATAAAGCAAAATTTACTCTCCTGAATAAAACCAAAGAATACCAGTACATCTAGAAAATAATCCTTGCTATATGTGTTATATATACAAACATAAAAACTGCTGATACATCCTTACAGATTGAATTGGATTTTTTGATTGGGGTAATGAACTTAAAGGAATAACTTCCCCACTTTCCTCTGAAACCATATTTATCAGATTATAGGCCACAGATAACCTCATCAAAATATCTCCATGTTATTGCTGTGGCCCTCGACGACCTTTCATATTTGTAAGTGGCCCGTCTCTTGAGAAGGTTGTGCACCCCTACTATTTTTAAATGAAGTTTCTAGCATGATTTGTTTATTTACATCCACAGTGAAAAGTTTTCCTCTACATTATGTCTGATGGGGAAAAAATGTTTCAAACAAATTTTAAGTATGTTACACCCTGTCAAACATTAAAATTTATCATTTACGAAGTGCACTAAAATATGCATTATGTTAAATGTGTGGTGAAAATAGTTATTCATTTACAGGGCCGCCCAAAACAATTCCATTACATAATGGGTAAAGGGGAGAGGAATTGTATGTGACATATTTTTATTATATTGAACTATTTCAAATATAATAAAATTTATATATCTTACTGAGGCTTAATATAAGTTATTTCATGCATAATACAAAGTGCATGGCATTTAGAAAGACATACATAACATTTTAAAATAGAATATTCTATCTGAAGTATTCTGTATCTTATTTAAATGGCTGATGGATGGATGAAATGCATTTATCTTTTATGATATGCGCTTTTAAGTTAAACTAAATTTATCCATATTATATGGTGTATAAATGCTATATTTGATATACAGGGCTATACAAAATAGCTCATAAAGCTTACTGAATGTGAGCGTGAATTATTTAAAGGTGTTTTTAAAATAAGTTATGCATTTTTACATTAAAAATAATCAATTTACCAAGAAATTTTTTCTAGAAAATAGGTAAATATATACAAGGTCATGCAAATAATTTGATACATGGTTGCCTATGGATAATAATTTCTGAAAAGGGTTATTTTAGTACTTTTAGGAGTGTTTTAGTTTGGATTAAATTTTAGCTAAATATGGTGTGTAATAAAGGTACTAAGTAAACTACATGGTTGAACAAAAGTATTAAAGTATCTTTTCCATCTATTAGCATAAATTGCTGAAAGAGAAATTTTAACCTGTTAGACAATTTCTTGCTAAATTAAATTTCCTCATTATATAGTATGCATATCAACAGAGATCAAATACAGGGCTGTTCAAAAATATTGGAATTCATATTTGGTTATGGGCAGTAAATTATTTGTCTAAATAATGAAGTTTTGCTCTGTTTTCCTATCAGTTTGTGTTAAAAATGATCTTATTTTCAATAACTACTTTTTGGAAGAATACTTTTTAATTGCCGATTTCATTGTTTACATTTTGAAATGCACGCAGATTTCCTAAGATACTGAATTTTTGAAGTGTCGAATTTAAAGACTACTGTAATATGCATTCAACTGGACCCCTTTTTTTAGAATTAAATATATTTTTATGTCATAATTTTTTATCAAGCTATTTATCTTTTTAAGCTCTATAAAAAAAATAAAATTTTATTTTGCAACTATGACCAAGTGCATGATAGAAAATTATTTGAATTTGGCATGAAAATATGTATATATACAGCTTATTCATATATTTTATTTTGGAATAATTAGCTGTTCCATTTAGAGAGAAAGTAGATTTTACACATATTTACATTGAATAAATTTAAAAATGTGTGAACTAGAGCTTCTTTAAGAATAGTCTTAATTTATAAAAGGAAGCTTGTGAAGAAACTTTGAACATGCTTTTTTAAGATGCATGAGACTACATTTGATTATATACACTGGATTTTAATTTTTTTGTATTTTAATTGTTTTGGCCTTTTCAAATCTGTGATTTTTAAAAAATTGTAAATATTGTTTGATGTTTTACAAAGAGAAGGTACAGATTTTTTTTTTTTTTTAAATTTTTGGTACCTTTTATTTGTAAACATCAGAAAATATTTACAAAGTGGAATTTTTTTAATTTATGCATATTTGAAATCCCCAGAACACTAAATTTTTTTAATATTTTTTGAATTATACATAAAAAATTTTCCCCATAAACAATTTATAGTTTCACAAAAAGTTAAAGAATAAAATTTTATTTATAAGTTTTTTGTGTTCTTGAAAATATATAAATGAGTTTCCATTATCAATAAAGAAACAAGCTTGTGAAAACAGTAAAGTATTAATTTTTGAACACGTGGTTATTAATAGTGAAAAAAATTAACAGATGTTGATGAAAATGCAAGGTACTACCGTTCATCATTTCTTTAATTATTTAAAAATTTATAAAGGGATGATTAAGTCAGACTATGAAAAAATATTTTTCAAATACACATTAAGAATGGATTAATAATGAGAAATGTTCATGTGAAACATTTCACAATATTAAGGCTCGACATTAGGCACAGAAAAAGACCCGGATGATAATGTAAAGTCTATGGGGGTGTTTTTTTTTTTTTTTTCAAATATTTCGCTCAAATTTTAATATTTTTACATGATTTTTTTGCACAAGATAGCTGAGGGCAATCCACAACTGACCTAGTTTTTACTTTTTCAGTTTTAGTTTGATTTTTTTTTAAAAATTACTTTAACTTTCGAAACTGGTTCTGAAATTGAAACTATCGTAATATAAAAAATATAAAAGCAAAATCGAAAAAGTTAAAACTAGGGCAGTTTTGGATCGTACTCAGCTATCTCATGCAAAAAAATCATGTATAAATATTAAAATTTGAGCGAGATATTTGAAAAGAACGCTCCCATAGACTTTACATTATCATCCGGGTCTTTTTCTGTGCCTAATGTGGGGCCTTAAGCCATTCCAATATATAATAAAATATATTGAAACATTAAACAGGGAAGAAATCTAATTCAAGATGTCATATTAATAGAAAATGTTTAAATCTTACTGATTTAATTATGTGTTAGAACAAAATTACTTTTTTGTACTTGCATAATTATTTTTAATATGTATGTTTTGTATTTTTAATAGGGCTTTCTTTGGAATCAATCCAGAAAATGGATCGAAAAGCCAGATCTCATGAAAATGTTATATGTGTGATGATTTTTAAGTGACTTGTTTTTATATTCTTTATGTATTCAGTTGTTAATTGTAAATTCATAAAAATAAAATTTATGTTTATTGATAAATTTTTGTAGTTATTGTAAGCAGATTATTCATTTAATCTTAAGTTCCAATTTCAGTTCCTAAAGTCAGAGAATTCAGCATAAATTTAAAAAAATGGGCAATTAATATGAAAGGTACTAAAAGTTATAGAATTTGTAATAAGGTAGGAAAATGTCAGAGAAAATGCAACTGTCTAATTTTTACTGGTCAAATGGCCAGTTAATCTACTCAAAAAATGCATTATGATAGTATAATATTAACAAAATGATGTGATGCAAGGTAAGGGAATTCATTTAGGAAAAGAAATGGGGATTTTTAACTGCAGTATTGGCTTCCCAAATATGAATTGGTAATTGTTGTCTAATTTTACTAAATGACACATAGACACCAATATATATATATATATTATAAGCACGCATTGATAACTTATTGCAAATAACTGACTGTATTAAAGTATATTTTAATTGAAGCATTTATGTCTAATGATTTTGATAATAGTATAATAATTTGTCACTTTTATTGATGGTGAACATTTTTTGTCCCTTAAAAAAACTATTGTACTTTTTTTAATGAATTGTTTAAAATACTTTGCAATATCTTACTTGCATAGTATAGCCAGCATCACATTAAGGTTACAATTGAACAAAAGAAATATTTAATATCATTTGTATTATTATAAAATGTAGCACATTGCATTTTATTTTAATCATGTTAGAAGTATGTAGATGCTTAATTTTTTTTAATGAAATTTCAGGAAATTTGCTAACATTTGGTTAAAAAAAATCTGAATTTAAATTGAATGCTACATTATTTATTTTCAAGTGAGCTTGGTCAATTTTGAAATTTAAAATTGACTCACAACAAACAGTATTATTTACTGTTGAATTAACAGTAATTACAAAATCCCTAAAACACCCATAAAACAAGAATAAATTTATATTTTAGAAATATCTCAGATTTATGCTATATAGAACTGCAAACTATTATAAAGATTTGTTTTATTATTTCAAATTTCTTTAAGTTTTCTAAATAGCTTGAAATACATTTGAAATTGTTTTGATTCTAAAAATTAGGCATACTTTTCTCAGAATCAATATTCACAGTATTAATGAAAATATTCTAATCAATGTGTAAAATTAAGTTTTTGCAATGAAGCTTTTTCCACAACACTAATGTATTGAAAGGGCTGTTTTTTAGATTTTTATTATGTTCAAAATAAAATACAAAGTAACATTTGACTACATGTCTGTTGATTATGGAAAATAACTCATTTTGAAAACACTAAGTGAATCATTTCTGATTTTGATATGCTTATTTTCTATTTATTATTGTTATATTGGGTTAATTGAATGACTCTTTGCTTAATAACCGGAAAATGTTTTCAACAACTCTTGTGTATTTTATAGTCCAAGAGCCGACAGCAGTAAAACCTATGTTATCGAGCACAAGAAAAAAAACCTTTATTTTATGGAAGAATGGTAATAGGGGAATGAAATGATCCATGCCTGCTGGAAATAGGAGGTGCATAAGCCAAAAATTAATGCCACTAGTGGCTCATTCGTAGATTTATTATTGTGTTTTATTGCTCCCAGTTTTCCATGTTTTCATATGGCAAACCCAATGTTAAACCTTTGAGTAACTCTAATATTAATTTTTGGCTTATGCACCTTTTCAATTCTGGCAGACATGGATCATTCCATTCCCCTATTAAACTGCTAAAAATTTGACCTTTTTTGCTGCATCGTCACTCCCCCACTTTTATAGAATATATTTTGATCCATGAGAATGCGCCATAATATGGTTAAGTAATAGTTTTCTATAAAAGTGGTGGAGTGACGATGCATTAAAAGGGTCATATTTTCAACAGTACTTCTCTTCGATAAAATAAAGGATTTTTTTCTTGTGCTCGATAATATGTTTTTGAACTGTCAGCTCTTGGATTATTAGAAGTGTGTGCTTCTTATGAACTTTTGATACGAACATTTTAGCTGGATGCCTGAAATACAAAACATCCATGAATAAATGTTCACTTGTGTTGAGAACACAGTATATTTTGAACAGTAGTGTGCAGTATTTTAAAATTATGCACCTTTAAGTTGTTACAAAAATGTAAGTTATCCCTTGCTTCTTTTTCATAATAACCATGTCTGACAAGTTTATCAAATTACATTGCTTTAAATTTAAAATTAAATCTATAAATTCACAATGAATGACTTTTATATTTTACTGTTAAACTGCCCAATTATATATGGTTTAAAAAAGAAAAATGCTCGAAGGCTTTTATAAAGTGTAAATGAACTTCTATTATAACATTCCTCCAATATTTTAAAATATTTGGTTGAACTCTTATTATGTAAGCTCATTTTCATGTGAAATTTCCTGCTGTAAAGTCATGCTGCTTTTACCAAGAATATTTTTTTTGTAAATATATGGCCAGTCCATTAAATGCATGCTAACATATCATCAAATTATGTGCCAAGACCGTAAGATTATGGTTAAACATATACGATCACTCACTGTTAAATTGGTCTTTTTTACGCCCTAACCGTAATAGCACAGACCATAAAATTACATTCATGGACCGTAAGATTATGGTTAAACATATACGATCACGCACTGTTAATTTACAGTATTTTTTACGCCTTGACCGTAAAAAGGCAAACCATAAAATAACATTTAAGGACCGTAATTATACAGTTAATGCCGTATTACTTAGCCCCGTAAAATTACGGGCTGCATAAAATGATGGGCATGGAATTTTTTTTTACGGTGTATGGCTGGAATCTCTGCTGCCGGTCTCTGCCCGTAATTTTACAGGGATATTTTTAACAGTGTGCGTCACTAACCATACTAGTTTGACAACATCAATATAAAAATATAACTTGAACTTGTGTAGAGATCAGCATCGGATAGTTACATTGTGTGTAATTCGGGCTTAATATTTTTTTTAGTAGACTCGTGCTGGGCCGAGATCAAGCTTGCATTATTTTTGTACATATAGACGAGCCGGCCCAGAACTAGACTTAATTGTTCTCAAGATCTGTAGGGCAAACAAAATGATTTGTAAAATTATTAGTTACGATAAAGAACTTATGTTAGCTTAATCTTTCGATATATACTTCTTGATGGTTTTTAAATTAAGTTTGACATATTTTCTGATTAATTTTTAATTGTAAAGGTATAAAAGTGATAAGCCTGACTATTAAAGGGATTTGGAATTGAATGTCGTTTTTCAATTCTCTATTTATAGAGATAAGTTTCCTGAAAATCTGTTTAAAATATCAAATTTGTTACTTATAATCAGGCTTTGGCAAAAATCTGCATTATCTGGTGTATTCTATAGTAATTATACTCTATGGACCCTCCATAATGTTTATAAATTTCATTATGTTTAAAATAGTATAACAACATTAAAATACGCCACAAATAACTTTTCTCCGTAGATTATAATGTAACATAACACTTGTAATACTGTACATACTGTAAATGCTACACATAATATATTCTATTGTAATTATCTTCTAGGGAATCTTTGTTAATGTACATAAATTTCATTATGTTTAAGATAGTATCACAACATTAAAATACACCACAAACGATTTCTTCCCCTGTATTATAATGTAACAGACTAACTTTCGAGTTCCCCTGTATGCGTATTGTAAGTGCTACACATAAAATATTCTATAGTAATCATTATCAAGTGCTCTTTGATAATGTATATTAATTTCATTATGTTTAAAATAGTATAACATAATTAAAATACGCAGCAAGGGATTTTCCCCCGTAGTCTATAACATAACGGAATATTTTTGAGTGTCCTTGTAATTGCTACACATTTTATTTTCAATACCGAATTTGTTAGGGTTAACTTAAATAGCGTTATGTCAACTAAATGGCAATTCAAGTGGCAAACATGATTACAAATATCTCGGCAACTAATAATCCGATCAACTTCATTCTTTATACAAAATTTGGTTTTGTTTTTATTGTCTTTTACATTCACTCCTTAAAAAAAAAAAAAAAAAAAAAAAAAAATGAAAAATTTAATATAATTTTCATCAGAACGAATATTTCGAGAATCCGAAAAAAATAATTCCGCATAATTGAGGTGACAGATATTCAATAGGCTTCTTTCCATTCTTACATACTAAGTCTTTCTCTCAATTTGTTCGGGAAATGGAGCGTTTACAGTACCACGCTTAGACAGACAGATGGACACACACACAAATAGACGGAAGGCAATTTTTTTTTTCTAAAACTATGTTTTTCGGAATCTCTAGAGTCTAAAACGTGTAAATTCGTCTTTATTATTATTACTAGCGGCCCGCCCTCGCTTTGCTTCGGATAGAGTAAGTCGCCCAGTCCTGTGTGACTACTGACACCGCAAATTGTTACTACCACTTCATCCCATTAAATTCAACTACTAAAAGCGTTATCCTCCTTTTAGGTAGCCGTGTAAAAAGTAGCTTATATCTTAATCTAAAGTGTCAGATACCTCCATACAAAATTTTATAAAAATCGATCCATCCGTTCTTGAGTTATAAATGGTGTAACTAACACGACTTTGTTTTATGGATATAGATTATAGCAGCCCGCCCCGGCTTTGCATGGGTATTAAAGAAAAATTTCAAGTTATAAATTTTTACACATACACTCATACTCTCGCTTTTGTGCGTGGAGTTACTAAAAAAGTGTAAAATTATAAAAGAAAATTCGGATATTAGTATTATTTTTTATTTATTTGTAACAAATACTTCAAAATTCCTATGTTATTTAAAGTATGACGTCACAGTTTTCCAAATCAAATATTTTATTAATAATTTAATTATTTCGCGTTCACTTTACTTCTAATTATGTCGCCACTTTTCACAGCGAACCTCTTATTAGCGTAACCGATATTCGTGCGTCTTATATAATAAAATACTTTTTTTTTATCCAAGTATGACGTCATATTTATTTTCCTTTGAATTTTTTTTTATTTTAATTTTTCATGTGAATACTGTTCAACGTAAAATTAATTGCCGAGAAGAAATTATTCCAGATTTTGATTTTCTTGGCAACGGGAAAGAAAAATGGTTATTTTTTATCAGAAAATTTTTAATTGATTCCGTATGAAAAAGAATGAAATTTTGAATTATTAAGTAAAATATTTGAATAAATCAATAAAAAATTAGCCTATGTTCACCGGAAATAGTGTAGCTTTCCAACGGTGAAAGAATTTTTCAAATCTGTTAAGTAGTTTCGGAGCCTATTCAATTCAAACAAACAAACAATCAAATCTTTCCTCTTTATAATATTAGTATAGATTATTATTTTTCGATTTTCAAATGATTGTAAAATTTACCCTATACTTCTTAAGAATGGATAAAATAAGTTTCAAATCTAATGCCAAGTTTTATTTTTGTGGATATTTCTCTCATTTACATGCAACACCGATTAGAAAAATAAACAGAACCATTTTGAATTCATGCAATCGTTTTCATTTCCTGTTCTGATACTTTGGAATATTATTCATAATACAAGACCGTCGCCTGACTTTTAATGAACATTATAAAATATGAGAAGCGTGCCACACACGTGGCCCTGTCGAAGCAAACAGGTATTGTCGATCAAGTCAGACAGAGCAGCAAATAAAAATCCCATTACCAGCCAATAGCAGTACACCATTGACCATCTCTGTCAAATAGAGAGCGCCCGCAGTTATGACGCAGACATCGATGGAGCAAATAACGAGGTTCCAAAATAACAACCCCCAACACCCCGCTAATTTTTCTCTAGAGAATGTTTTCAGTACCTTCTTTTGATGGTTTGATTTTGGAAGCTGTGTTGAAAGACAAAGGTAAAGATAGTATTTCTCAAAATTTACGAGAATTACATGTGTGAATATACTACACACAAAAAGTGTGAAAGCATAGACAATAAAGAAATTTTTTCATTGACTATAAAATTGATCCTCTTAACATTTGTAACATTGATTTTAAAAACATAGTAAAATGGGATAAAAGGAATAATGGAAATTTGTAGAACCAAGACAGATTCATCAGGTCTTAAATACCTTGATTACTACACATAAAGTGCATCGTTTCATCTTTATATTAGCTATAAAAAAGTTAAATAATAAGAATTTAAGACTACCACATCAATAAATCCGGAAATAAAATTAATTAAAAATAAATTATGTTTAAAATGGATTAAAAAGAGAAAAACATTTGAAAAGAGCCCTTTTTATCTTGAATGATGCAGCAAGGAAAAAAAAAGCGTAAGAAATTATTTACACATGATGCCCAAAAAGTTTTTTAAATTATGATGGACAAAGGAATTATAATGTCCAGTACAGTCAGGTACAAAACTCAATATAGGGTGCCAACTCCCTCTATTGAACATTTAAAAGAAATGATCTCTCTATACATATATACATACATGTGTGTGTGTGTGTCGACAGGGCTACCTGTAATGGGGCAGTAATGCGGCGGATTCAGTGGCACCCGCGCTTATGGGGCCCCCAAATATGAGAATAAATAGCCCTTTTTAACGCTTTCCAACTAAGTTCAAAAGTGTTTATGAATTCGGTTTGTCTGCCTGTGCTCTAACTTGCGTAAATATAATCAAATTGCCATGCATTTGATATATGTTATCAAAGTTTAATATGCAATGTTTGCTATTGAAAATGAAATGTGCATCATTGTCTGAGCGAAGCGAAGTCTTTATACTCAGAGATACGTAACGATATTAAAAGTCAAAAAAATTCTTTCGTCAAGCAAATCTCAAAAAGTACTTGTCGGATTTTGATTCTGTTTGTACCAATAGGTACCTATGAAGGTAATCTGGTGAATGCACTACATACGAAAAATTAGTTCCAAATAGTTTAAAAGTTATATTAAAAAAACTGATAAAAAAGCACAATTTATTTGCATACGTCACAGAAATTTGGTGTGCGTGATTTTCAACAGCTGGATATTTTCGTAGATAACCGAATCAGTACATGGAGTAAATAGTAATCATTAACGCACTCAAAAATATTGAATGCAATAAAACATTTTAAAATTTAATCATGCAGGAAAATAAAACTGTTATTTTTTTATATTAAAAAAAATGTCATAAAAACTTTGATTTTGAGATTTTCTAATAATCTCTTAATAGCATTTTTTGATCGCTAAAAGAATGTTTTATATATTTCGCGTGTGAAAATTAGAAACAATTACGTTTTTAAATAAAAAGTTTCTTTTATGACATCATTTTCCCTTTATATTTATTCTTATTGCATGTTTTCTTTTAACTTATATTTTGTTTGTGTGTGGAAGTCAATTCTGGTCACTAATTTTTCGGCACGCATACCACAAGCGCATCAGATTTGGCGCAATTTTTTTCAAAGCCCATTTGGCGAAAACTCCGTTTTCAAATAACGCTTACATACACATTTTTAAATAATTTTCTATTTTCAAAAAGAACTTACAGTAAATAAAATAATAATAATAATTAATAACTATAAAAAGAAATATTTTATATAATTAAAAAAAGGAAATGAAAGTAAATAAACAAATAATAAATAAATAAAGCCGGGTTACCATCTGAGGTAAAATAATGCCATTTTAACTCCAATTATGTACCCTGGTGCATATGTGACATCTTTTCCCATTTTTCATCCATTTCCTGTTGGCATACAACTTTGAAATTTGGAATAGGTATGCATACCTGGGAGCAATACTGGAATAAGACATTGATTTTTTTAAAATTCGATCCAAAAAGGGGTAACGGGAGCTATTTTTTAAAGATTTATACTGCATAAAGGAGCCACTTACCTATTTTTATATACAAGAAGAAGTAAGTGGTATGTAAAAACAATTATAGTATACATAAATAAAATACTTGAGATAATATACCAGAGATATAAGCACCGGGTTTGGCGAGATATTTTATGCCAATTAGGCGAAAACATCGTTTTGATTACCAGACACATATAGCATGCTATAATAGCACGTTATTTATTTATTTCAAAATGAAAAAAAGGAATAAACAAAACATTTTCTGTTATCAAAAAAAAAAAAAATAATAATAATAATAATAATAACAGTTAATAAATGATAATATTTTTAGAACAAACAATTTATTATAACATTTATATCATAACCAGCATGTTAGGCAACTGAACGCCATTTTGGCACCAATTAGGTACCTCGGTGTGTATAGGGCATATACACTACTCAAAACAATTAAAGGATATTGCAGTTTTAGGTGGATTTTGTATCTGGGAAACTTTTTAGCTGATTGATTCATGGTCGACAGACATAGTAGGTTATATGAGAATAAATTACACATGTTTGGCAGAAAAAAATGCATTTTATTGCGCATTTGTGTACAAAAGGAAAAAAACACAATTTGTGCATATGAGAAAAAAAGAATAAGAAGAGGTGTTTTCTTCAAAGAAAATCAGTTTCAGTAGGGGGTATGGTTTCCACGGGCGGCCAGCAACGTTGAACACCTTTGAGGAATGGACTCAATGAGGCTATTAATGATGAGTTGGTGTATTCTGCTCCACTCTTCCAGAAGAGCTCTTTCCAGTTCTTGGAAAGTTTGTGGGGGTTGTTGGCGGTCAGAAACTCGTCTTCCTAGAGCGTCCCAAACGAGCTCGATTGGATTCATGTCTGGGGAACACGCTGGCCATTCCATTCGAACGATTCCTTCCTCGAAAAGGAAATCCTCCACCAGGTTTGCACGATGTGGCCTGCAGTTATCGTCCATTAAAATGAAGTTATCTCCGATTGCTGACGCGTAAGGGACTAAAATAGGTCTGAGGATCTCATCCCTATATCGGCGACCAGTCAGAGCTCCATCCCGAATGATGTAGAGGTCAGTGCGCCCGTCAAAGGAGATGCCACCATACACCAACACTCCTCCACCGCCAAATCTGACACTTTCGTGCACGAACGCAGGATTATTCCTACTGCCACGGTCCCTCCAGATGAAAATACGCCTATTATCCGGATGCACAGAAAAACGGGACTCGTCAGAAAACAGAATATTGCTCCATTCATTTCTCCTCCAGTTGACATGCTCGGTTGCCCACTCCCTGCGGTCGCCGATGCCTTGATGTTAATCTAACACATACCATAGGTCGGCGAGCATACAGACTTACAGCATGGAGCCAGTTTCGAACTGTCTGAGTTAAAATCATGGTGCCTGTAGCCGTGCGAAGGTGTTGTTGGAGAAGAGCAGCGTTCATGTTTCGGTGTCTCCGAGCTGTTAAAGCTAAATACTGATCTTCATTGGGCGTTGTTGCATGTTTACGACCTTGCCCTGGTCTTCGGCCTGCACATCCACTCACCAAAAAACGGTTCCAGTTCCTGGAAATGACACTTTGTGACACTCCAATGGCTTGCGCTACTTCGGCTTGAGTTTGGCCCCCTTCTAACCTACCAACAATTCTCCAAGCTTCTGAATGTGTCAAATGACTTCGCTGAGACATCATATAGACATCAATAGGCGCTCACCGAAACAAAGCAATCACTGAATGCCGATCATCCTTGTCTTCATTCTCTTTTATCCAGTTGAAAGTCAAATTTCATTTGCTGCCACTGAAGCGACGTTTTTGACGTCGAACTCAAAATCTGCACACTCCACAGTTTGAAAACCAGAAAAATTTACATTTGGTATTCTCTTCTTCTATTTTCGGCAAAAAAATTTCGTTTATATCTTTATTTTATATAAAACTTCAAATATCCTTTAATTGTTTTGAGCAGTGTATGTGCCATATTTATTTGTAAAACTGGGCATGAACGTTTACCAAGTGTGTTTTCATAGTCGCTTATATCTTTTTGCAACATAGCGCACCTTCCGAAGCCAAAACTGCACAAAAGAAAAGAAAAAAATCAATATTTGCAGTTTTTTTTTTTTTTTTTTTAATGTAATGCACATTTTGTAATCAGTAGGCTCGATAATCAGACCTCGTTTTTTTGCTTTCAAAGATTATATTTCATACGACGTCTTTTTTGGATTCGTCGTTTTTCCATATTTGATAGTATGCGTCTACTCGTTTTGTAACTTTTTTTGTAACTTTCTTCTTTATTAACAGCGACATTTGGATTTCCTATTTAAATAAAAATTCTTCTCAATACAAAGAAT
Source organism: Maratus speculifer (assembly GCA_964019185.1). Classification (NCBI taxonomy): domain Eukaryota; kingdom Metazoa; phylum Arthropoda; class Arachnida; order Araneae; family Salticidae; genus Maratus; species Maratus speculifer. The sequence continues at coordinate 181,158,504 of OZ025303.1, forward strand.
TTTGTTAAAATAAATAAATAAATGAAATGCGGACATCTATTGCTCAAAGCACAAAATTTTCCCTATTGAGTTAATAAAAATCAGTAAAAACATAATTTTTATGATAATAAAAAGGTGACTTATGTAATAACAGAGTCATATATTATGTACGTTATGGATTAAGTATGAATATTTCTCCACCATTTATAAATAATAATAATAATTAATAAAATAAAATGCGGACAGACCAAAGTCTATATTTGACTGAAAACAACAGCCATTTTTTAAATGCTTTAAAAAGATGGCCAATGAAAAGGGATATTTCAAAAGTATTATGAAATTAGTTAAAAACCATTTATTTTAAACTAAATGAATAAAAGATTTATATTTTTAATGAAATAAATGGGATTTGAAAAATTATTGGAAATTTATCACCATAGATGTATTAATATTACAATCAGTACTTTGTATGCAAAATGGAACAATTAGAAATACTTTTTGAACCCGAAAAATGGTCGTTGCTTTTTTTAAGGTTAAAAAGGAGGTTACGAAATATTCCTATACAGAGATGCCAAGCCCCCGCTTATTCCACAGCAGAATTTTCTTATAGGAAAAGTTATTTTTTAAATCCGCAGAATGTTCCTATTTAATAAAAGATTTTCGGTATTAAAATACCGGTATCCAAAATGCCGGAGACTTGGCAGCTCTGCCTATAACATTTTAATTAATCACGGTACTTTTTTTAATCGGATTCAAATTTAGTGAAGACAACGTTTCTTGGCCAAAAGCAGCTTTTTTCCACATGTGTAACTACGATACAATTCCTTGATGCTGAAATAAAATGTTTTGACTTATGCTATTATTGCTTCCTCTTATTTATTTATTTGAATTTTAAATAAGATGACTCAAAATCGTGTTTTTTAAATGTACGGAAAAAATGCATTTCGAGAGAGGGCGAAAAGAACAATATTTGGCGATTTATTACCTGCGTTTGGCTAAGTTTCTTATTACCTTGTATTTAATACTCTTCACAATACTTCGCTGTTATATGGACTTAGGCGCTTTTATAAAAAGTTTGACGTAGTTCGGGCTTACGAAAGTGAGTATTTTACTGAATAATACAAATAAATGAAAAATGAATACTAAGAAATTCTAATAAAAGAAAAATGAAGCGTTATATTGATCTATGTATATTTAAAAATGCATCTGCTAGCACTATTTAGATAATTTATGTGTATATAATAGGAGATAAATAGCTTTTGATTCTGTATTTCTATGCTTTAAAGCATTAACGTTTGTGTGTTTTTCGTTATCATTGGGAGTACCTAGCCGATTTAAAAAATAATGTGGGCAAAAAATGTTGGTAACTATTTTTGCTGCAAAATATACTATATTTTGCGTAGGAACAATAATCACCATCAATGCACGAGCAAAAAAAGTTCTAAAATTGAGAATTCTTCGATGTCGATATGACTAAAAATTTAAAATCGTTTTTTTTTTTTTTTTTTTTTTTTTTTTTTTTTTTGGTGGCAACTTTTAGGATATAATATTCTCGTTATGAACGATTTCTGAAACATTGGACAATTTTATTTCACAAATTAAATATTTTTTTTTCTAGAAAAAGTTTTAAACCCAATTTATTGAGAATATTGCAATTTCTAGGATACTGTTGGGGTCAGAAACTATAACTTTGGCATCACAGTAACTTATAAAATGTAAGTGCTCGTTTAGGACAAATTTTTAAAAAAGGATTCCTTAACTCTTATCGACAACCTCATTGCATCCGTGGAAAACAGATATTCAACATTATAAACTATTCGGACGGATTTCACACCGTATAAAATACACTCCATTCTCTTCCATCATAATAGTTTGTTATTTATAGTTTCTCAAATCGGTGCGAAGCTTCTGTTTATGCTCATGACATCATTTTAAAGAGTTATATTTCCAATATAGGAAAATTTGGTGTTTTATTTTCTGTATTACTTTTAACATTTTGCATATTTCCAATTTTATATACATGCATGGTTTGCTTTTCTTTTATAAAAATAGTATATGCAACTTTATATATAAGATTTTGTAATTCTATGATTCAATATGCTTATTTTCATCATATTTTATCACAATGAATGACCAATTAAAGGTAACATCTCATTTTTTTTACTTATCGCAAGTTATTAAATGTTTATTCTCAGCAATATCGCTCAGACTAATCCTTCTGAGGGAAGTCCTAGTTTATAGTTCATTCACAGGGTACTAAAAAGAATTTTGACCCATTGTGATCGATTAGCAAAAAGCTTTTGCTACGCATTTAATAATATTACACTATTTCAAACACATTGAAATCGATATCACTGAGTTATCGGAGAGGTGTGCTTATAGAACGTACTATATAATAGAGGAGTAATGTACAAATGGCTTATTACAGAATATGGTGTAGCATTAATCTCTCATCTATAGGAACACACAAAAAAATTCAGTTACAGAATTGACCATTAACAATTATTGCTAAAAGTGTGTTTTAAGCATGTTGTGGTACATGTTTTGAAATTTAGCTAAACTTTTGCTTTTAGTGAGCATAAAATCTATGGACCAAATACAAGGTAACAGATTAGACTTCAAGCATATTTTCCGTTTATTGATGGAAATTGCTGAAGGGAAATTTTTAATTATGCTATGCGTTTTCTAATTGAACACATATTTTAGCGTACTATGTAGTATGTATAAAAATATAAGGTCACATACACAGGACTTCAAAAAACAATTTGGATATTTTCACGATTATTGATGATAGTTGCTGAAATTGGATTTTCGGGTATGATATGCGCTTTTCAAATCGTTTAATTTAACATTATCTTTCACCTTATTAAAAGGTGGAATTAAAGTATTCTGAAAGTGTTATTAATTCTATGCTTAACGCGCAGTTTTTTGTTATTTTTTATTATTATTATTTTAAGTAAAGAAAAAAAGTTTTTTTAAATATATTTTAACCTTACTGATTCAAATTTTTTTAAAGTCAAAATGATTTTATTTTCAACCTGCGTAAAAAAAATGAACAAGTCGAGTCCTCTTTTCTTAATCTATGCTAACATTTGTAGCATTTTAAAATCTATTTTCATTAAATTTTATTAGTTTCTAGGCAACTATTTTATATATTTGTTAATATGTACTTTCCATGATAAAAGACATTATTAACGAAAAAAAAAAAAAAAAAAAAAAAAAAAGTTCATATTTTAAATAATATTCACATGCATTAAAAAATAAAATAAATCCTCATTTTCATTATTCCATTTTACTTGAAAAATTTGTTTAAAAGCTGGAAATATTTCAAGTACGAATTCTATTTTTAATAATTTCGCATCTGTAAAAAAGAAAAAAAAAAATATTGCGATTTTTCTTGCATTTTATGTTGTAATTTTTCAGGCATCTATGTTGTGAAAGCGAATTCAAGCAACAAGTGAAGCATTCGAATTCTTTCTGCCGCGTGCCCCACGCAGGCCATAACAACGCAAATTTTAATGCAGTTAGGCACATTACATGCTAAGACGACACGGGTCATAAATGCTAGAAAATCGATTCTATTTCTATATCTTTTCACAAATTAACTAATAGGGCAAATTCAATAAAATATTTTGGACTGTTAAGTATATCATTACTTGTTACAATAAGCTAAAAAGATTGATGAAAAACATTTAAATTAATTAGGAAAACTTAATTATGTTACCTACTTTTTGTTGTTGTTTGTTTTCGCAATTACAATATGTCACTGCGCGCATGATATAGCATGATATTATTTCACGAATCAGGACATTGTTTCCGGTTTGCTCCAGTACATTTAAAGCCCCAGTGACAATCAATTATTGTACAGAAATGTATGGGCACAAGTGACCCATTGTAGCACAAACACAGGATGGGCAATTTGGCCCTTTATTATTTCCAATTTTCTCATTCATACTAGAAAATTCCCATACTTCACAATTACGTAAAGAAAATAATTTTCTTTGAAAATTTCCGGTATGAAATCGACACTTTTGAACTTAAAGGATCCTTGCGAAACAGGCAAATCTGTCAAATACAGGAAACACATGAAAAGTAATAAAAATGGAGATTTTTGTTAATTCTGTCGGGTTTTTTTTCTTTTTAATTCGAAAATTTCGATTTTATGCTGGAAATTTTCTAAGAAAATGTTTTTTATTTATATAATCACTAGTATGTAACCCCCATAAAAAATGACGGAATGTTGATCTGCGTTTCATTTTCATTAGACTTCACACAAATGAAAATTTTGTTATTGAAGAGTTTGTATTGTAGAAAAGTACATTTTAAAAATGACAAATGAGTTCTATAAATACAGATGATGAAAATAATTTTTTTAAATCACTGAATTAGGTCAACAAAGAGTTTATGTTTATTTGAATGATTGCATTGTGAATAAAATTTATATTTCTTACAAAATGGAACTAAAATGTAAGGAATATACATAACACAATGTACTATACATATTAATTATATCAATGTAGATAAAATTTTGATTTTTAACAATCGAACATAACTTTGTAGTGAAATTAAAATTGTAATTTAATAAAAGAATGTGAAAAATAATTTCCAGTCATATAAAAGTAATCTCATTATTAAATTACATCTAAAAAAACAAAAACTTTATTTATAATGCAAACAAAATTAAAAAAAATTAAACGGATAAATGTTAAGCTCTTAAAAATTAATAAAACTAAATTAAAATTCTAATATTTATTTTATTTATATTGAATGAAATTATAAAAATATTAACCAAGCTCTAGCTACATAACTTTAAAATCTCATTTGGATACAAATAAAATCAAAATTATTATTTTTATTATTTCTTTCCCATAAAAGTTTAAATCAATTTTATCAATTCTTGAGAGATTGATATACTTGAAATTTAATAACATTGTAAATAAAATTTATGTTTCTTATAAAGTATAATTATAATATAACGGCTATATAACACTATATACTACATATATTAATTATATCAATACAGAAAAAAATTCGATTTTTAACGTCGTGACATTTGAATAGAACTTTGGAGTGAAAACAAGATTGTAATTTAAAAAGTGAAAAAATAACTTTCAGTCATACAAATTAAATTTATAATATTATAATATATGAGATATATAACACTATATACTATATATATATTAATTACATCAATACAGATAAAAATTAGGTTTTTAGCGTCGGAACATTTGAACATAACTTTGGAGTGAAAATAAAATTGTAATTTAAAAAGTGAAAAAAGAACTTTCATACAATTGCAATTTCATAATTCAATTACATCTGGAACCTTTTTTTACTTATAATGCAAACAATAAATAAATAAGGGGTAAATGTTAAAATTTCTTAAAAATTAATAAGATTAAATTTGAATTATAATATTAGTTTTATTTATATTGAACAAAATTCTAAAATTATATACCGAAGTTTAAAAATAGATATCGAATAGCACCTTAAATAGTGTTCGTTTATTTATATCTGGTTCAACGTTATTTTTTACTTAAAATTTAAAATATCATATTTGGATAGTTTTTGAAGATTTTGGAGAAAAAGAATGTAGGAAATTAGATGATTTTCCGAGAGAAAAAGCTCCGGACAGTACAAAACTTAAGAAAAATCCCATACAAAGGTCGGAAAAGTAGAAAGAAATAATGTATATCAATTCATCTTAGCAAGAGACAGTTTTTCAGAGAAGCAGAAAATAGGCGAGACAGAACGTCGCCCTTTTGAAATTGCCGCTTCGGTAAGAATCCCACGGTAGTATCCCACGGTTCGGAAAACATTGCAAGGCAAAAATGAAACTGGGATCGGCGAATAAGAAAATAGCTTGTTAATGACATAAGGTAGATAAGTTTTAAATGGACAAAAAAAGTAACGGAGGTTTTTTGATGGGGGGTCGAAAAGATATGAGAAGGAGAAAGAGTGCAGTTCTGAAAGGGAGAGAAAAGAGGACACCTGCTTGGAGCAGAGAAGTTTTTCTCTCGAGGGAGTGACTTAAAATCAGCGGACCTGGCTGATCTTAAAAGAAAATTACTCCGGATATGGGAGCAAGAATAGTGTGACTGAGTGGACACTCGTCATGAAAATGTGAAAACGGATTATTTTAATCAAAGGAACTATTTGATAGCATTTCTCCATCTGAGCAAACTAAATGCTGGTAGTGAAATTTCAATGGACTAATTGAATATAATCAGAGATTCAATAACTTTATCTCAATGACTTTTATGGAAATCAGAACCCTCCCAGCAAAGAGAAAATTGCTGGCCAGCAGCAAGATAGGTGCTGGCAATGATGGAGAAGTGCTGGCTAAAGGCGTACCGCTGCATGACCACTGCTGGACAACCGCAGTCAATTTTGCTGTTTGAAACCATAGATAAAAATCTGATTGACCTCCGTTTGATCTCATGCGCTGGTCTACCGGACGGTGGAAGTGCGCGATCTTTCACAGTGTTACTGCTGGTTCCCCATAACCTAGGTGGCGTTGCGAATATCGAAGATATTGTGTATCTTTTGTAATATTTTCATTGTAATAATTTATTTAATATTACTTTAATTCTTTTTCAACTAATTTCAAATTATTATAATTTATTAAATGTTGAAATGAACTGTATAGGATAATTAAAAATCAAAAAACACGAACATCTAAATCTCTTTTTAATTATTTCAATTGTTGTAATCAAATTTAGTGTGGTTAAAGCTTTATGTGTTTATTCAATAAAATATAGACTTTGATTAAAATGTGTTGAATTTTAAATTTTCAAAGATCGTTAATTACCCTGGCAACATAGTATTTATCGATCAGGATATTTTTTGTTCTAACGAGAGCTATATTGATTAATTTAGACTACAAATTAATCATTCTGGCACAAATGTCATATACGCACCATATATGCACGTGTTTTTTACCGCGTTATTTGCCATTGCACATCTGTGCCAATTTTATTTTTATATTGCAATAAATAATCATGTGCTGTTTTTGCATGCAATAACTTATGTTTAAAAAGAAAATCACCAAATTGGCGCGGTAAAAAATACGTGCAAATGTGGTGCGTATATGACCTGTGCCACAGTTTTAATATTAGCCTGATTTAATTATGTTGTACACATTATCAAAAAAGAATAAACGTATAATTAATAATTTACTTTTTTTAAAAAATTATATTTACATTTCTTATCAGAATTTTTTACAATTTTTAAAAACACAATATACAGTGTTACTGTTCACAGCAAAAAGATTTCAACATTGTAGTTTTGTTTAAGAAAATATATACACCACAAAGAAATATTTTCTGCTATGTTTTCAACTATGTCTCATTTTGACTAGCAAAAGTTTCCAGCTCGTTTATCAAGGAACTTCAGCTACTCATTTTCATTGTCTACTACTTTTGTAACCTTTTTTATTTTATTTCAACCCTTTATTTTTATTTAATACTGTAGACTCGCGATTTAACAATCTTCTTGGGACCTCGACAAATAGGGCGTTAAATCAAATGTTGATAATATTTGTTGTTCTTGATGGTCTTAAAAAATACCTACCATTCTAATGTGGTTAAAACTATTGACTTATGGCTAGTTCCATGGGTTTTGTAGTGTAAGTCACATTGCCTTATAATTGTTATGCTTGTTTGCCACCGTTATTTTCGAAAAGTCTGCTTGGCCTTATTCAATTAATGAGAATGTGCCGATAACATAAATCACATTTTTACGTACTAAAATACTGGTAGCCAAAAATCGTAGCCCGTGACTTACACTACAAGTACTCATGGAAATAGCCTTATGCAATAAAAAGTAAATTTGTAGAATTTAGTCTAATTTTTTTAATGTAAAAAATGTGTAAAAATTGTGAAATAAATTTACAAAATAAAAGAATGACTTAGATTTGTTAATTAACTTTTTTTAAATATTCGAGTTATGTGTTTTTGCTACTAACAGCAGTTGGAAACTTCTTAAAAATGTTGTTACAATTTCCTCTCCTTCCGGACAATTTGATGTAAATGCTTCATACAACTTGATGACATCTTTTTAAATGTTGAAAGTACATATGAAACATTGTCATTTTCCTTGCAAAAAAATTATTTGGAATGTCTAATCAGGATTGTGAAGGCTGCAGATTAAATCTTTTTTTGAAACTGTTTTCTCAGCTTTAAATTTTTTGGGAATGTCAAATTAATCGTCAAATGTAAGATTTTGCAGTCAAACAAGAGGCTTTCATAATGTTTACATATCAGATGATTGGAATCTTCAAATGTCATGCTCTGTTTTTTCAGCCCCTGGACAGCAGATTCAAGTTCCAAAGCTTGGTTCTTTAAATATCTTGCGGAATGGAAGCAAAACTATGTCCTGAGAAACCACCTGCGGAAAATCATTTGCTGTACGAATAGCCACTAAGAATTTGTTTTGTGAATTTTCCTTACTTCTAGATTGATTAGAATATCATTGACTAGTTTCTTCGATGTATTTTTTAAACATTGTGCAACATCTTGAGTCATGCGCTGTAAAACGCATGTAAGATTTGTTAGAAAGAAAAATTGTCTTTACTGCTTCTAGATTTTTAATTTTTGGAGGATATGAAAAGGTCGCTAAATCAAGTTTCGGATTAATTGCGGGTCGTAAAAACGAACAAGCAAAAAACATTGTAAGTATTGGAAAATGGTCCGGATCTCATCCAGTGGTCATTAAATGGCGAAGGGTCGCTAAATTGGGGATTCTAAAATCGCGAGTGTACTGTATATCCTTAATAAATAGAGCCATTTATTGTTATTAGGTAAACAGTTTACTTTTCACTGTGAAATAAATATAAATCAGTTGGTTTTCATTTGAACTTTAATTTATAACTAACAATTACAGTTAACAATTAAAAGTACATAGCTCTCTGTATTATATGCTTGATTTCAATTACAAGTGTGTACAATACAATTTATTACCATTGTTTACAATATATAATAAATATAATCTCCATTATTCATGTTTAATACAAAATTTAGAAAAGCTTAAAAGTTTGTTTTGATTTTGATATGAAGTCCATAACTAGTTTTGATTTTAAGCAAAATACATAATTGATGAATTTTTGATGACAATTTAAACAATATTTAATTAGTTGGCTGTGTATGTAAGGTTTTAGTTAAAATATTTGAAAATTTCTCCAGGTATTATTTTAATTGGTAATAATAATAATAAATGTAAATGTTGTAAGCACATGTATATTTATTACATATGTCATATGTGTACGTTCATAAATAATGTCCAAAATAATTTTAAACATATCTAATTAATATCTGTTGTGTATTTATTCCTCCATTAAGTTTAAAACTTAAATTTAATGAAATATTATTGATCAGGAATTACTTCAGCAAATTTTGATATAAAGTAGTAGTTTTTAAAACCAGTATACAAAATTATAAAAACATATTATTGATATAATTTAAAATCTTATACTATGTATAGTTGTAAAAAAAAATATCAAAATAATAATAATAAAGTACCACTAGGGATCTTGGTAAAATGTGTGATTTTCAGAAACAATCTTTTTTCAGGATGCTTTTATAGCAGTTTGCAATCTATATATTTTTAATTAATTTCCAGCAAAGATGAAGAGTTTATTTTGCACACCTATTCTACATATATAAAATCGTAATGAAACAATTTTATGAAACAACCGATTAAATGACTGTGTTTCATAGCTATTCTGCCTAAAATAGTTAAATTAATATCAGTTAAATATACATAATATATATGTCAGTTAAATTAATATATATATATATTTTTTTTTTTTCTAAATTTAATGACATTCTCTAATGATGGCAACAAAGTAAATTCAGTTTTGTGGCAAAAACTATAAGGATTAATTTCTTTCCCCATCATTTTTAATCAGAATGAAAATGATCTTTTATTTCAAACATGACGAATCCTCATGATTGAAATATAAAATACTAAATAAAATCATTGTCATTTTTAATCTTTGTCATAAATTCACTTAAAATAATAATTCCACTGCAGTTTTTTTAGAATTTTTTCTTTTTTAAATTTACAAAGACATATACAGCTAAAATGATATTTTCTAAGTATTTATTTTAATTCATATATTGAAAGTATTTTGAATAAATTCTTTCACATGGCATAATCCAAATAAACACGAAAAGGAAATTAATAAGGAGTATTTAATATCATGTCACTTATTGAAAATATAAATGAAATAAATTTATGTACACTAATTAAAATGTTTCAATAATAAATGTTTAATTGAATGTAAGGAATATAAAATTTCCCTTTTTGTTTTCTTTTGAATTTAAAGAGAAAATAACATCAGTAATACAAATGTGACAATTTTCTCAATCCAAAGAGATTTTCCACTATTAACATGGCAAGATAAACCAATCTAAAGCCTGCATTTGAAGTAAATAACAAAAAGCCTCCAAAAATATAGGCTTCTGATTAGTCAACCTGATTTCACTAACTGCAAAAAAAAAAAAAAAAAAAAAAAAAAAAAAAAAAAAAATCTATCTGGATCCTGACCATTATTATAGTATAAAAAAGTTAATTGGAGCTATTAGAGAAATTCCATTAAAATTTAAAGCAAATTAATATTGTTGTAATACTTCTACCTTTTTAACATTTTCTATTTAAAAATTTTAAGAGTTTTTAAATTTTCTTTGGGGCTATCCAGATATCCCAAATAAATATATAAAATATAAATTGGCTAACCGAATGCAAAGGAAAAAAATCATCCCATTCTTTCTTGAATTATAATTCAAAAATGAAATAAATAAAGCAAAATTGACGACAATTGCTCTTTTCTCTTTTCAATTTGTAGCTAGAAAAAAATATTGTTGCTATGAGGGAAGTGCTATTAAAATTTACAAAGAATTAATATTTCAATAACTTTACTAAGATATAGATTTGGTCGTAAATATCAAAGATATATTTTTTAAGCAATTAAATTATTACACACAGAAAGAAAATAGGTTAAAACTATATATTTAATATGATATATTTAACCACTTCACCGTCTGACTTGATATAAGTCGGGGGTAAAAGCATTGTTTTCCCATACCCATCAGCAGTAAAATGATTAAGGACAGTAATGAATTGATGTCACACTGGGAATCACATGGTGAAAAAGTTGCAAGACTAAAATAAATATTTAAATATTTCATCATTTGATGCAACATAATGTAGATTGCCTGCAACAAAATATTTTTGATTTGTTCTGTACAAATTATTATTTGATAAATATATAACAGTAAATTCATGTATAAATAAATAAAGCAAATTAAAGTTTAAAAATTGATGAGAATATGCATGATAGTACATTGAAATAGAAAAAAAGAATAAAATATTACTGAAAATGTGTAAAATTCGACTAAAACATTAAATATAAACTTTAAATTTCGATATAATGTGCATTTCTATTTCTTCTGAATAATACCTTCCCCCCCCCCCCCCTCAAAAAAAATACATACACACTCACACGCATGGGTGCAAGTTCTTCCATCCTAAGACGGAATTCCGTCTTTTAAAAATTTCCGAGGACTGAAACGAGACGGAAGCGGATCACAGAAAAACACACGCTTTTCGTCAAAGGATCGCTGGAAAAAAACATGATTTTCGTGAAGTGATCGTGGGATAAAAGTGCTATTTCTGTCAAAGGATTGCAAAAAAAGTCACGTTTGTCGTCAAAAGCTTGTAGAAAAAAACGCAATTCCTGTCGAAGGATCATGAAAAACACGCTATTTTTGTCGAAAGATCGTGAAAAACTCTAATATCATCAAAGAATTGCGGGAAAAAAGGCGAGATTTTTGTCAAAAGCTTGTGAAGAAAACGCGATTCCTGTTAAAAGATTGCGGAAAAGACGTCATCTTGGTCAGAGAATGCAAAATAGATGCAGTTTCTGTCAAAGGATCGCAAAAAAGATGTGTTTTCTGTCAAAAGGTTGCAGTAAAAACGCTATTTCCAGTCGAAGAATCGCAAAAAAGATGCTATTTCCAGTCGAAGAATTGCAAAAAAGATGCTATTTCCAGTCGAAGAATTGCACAAAAGATGCTATTTCCAGTCAAAGAATTGCAAAAAAGATGCTATTTCCAGTCGAAGAATCGCGAAAAAGATGCTATTTCCAGTCGAAGAATCGCGAAAAAAGATGCTATTTCCAGTCGAAGAATTGTGAAAAAGGTGCTATTTCCGGTCGAAGAATTGCGAAAAAGGTGCTATTTCCGGTCGAAGAATTGCGAAAAAGGTGCTATTTCCGGTCGAAGAATTGCGAAAAAGATGCAATGTTTGTCAAAGGATCGCAAAAAAGATGTGAATTTTGTCAAAGGATCGTGGTAAAGACGTGAATTTTGTCAAAAGATCGTGGTAAAGACGTGAATTTTGTCAAAGGATCGTGGAAAAGATGCGAATTTTGCCAAAGGATCAAGAAAAAGACGCGATTTCCGTCAAAGGATCGCAAAAAATTCCATGGTTTTCATCAAAAGATTGCAGGAAAAACGCGATTTTTATCAAAGGATAGTGAAAAATATGCGAATTTTGGCAAAGCATCGTGAAAAGATGCGATTTCTGTTAAAGGATCGCGGAAAAGACTATTTCTGTCGAATAATTGCAAAAAAGACACTATTTCCGGTCAAAGAATACAAAATAGGTACAATTTTTGTCAAAGGATCGCAATAAAGATGTGAATAAGCGAAGGATCGTAGAAAAGACGCAAATTTTACCAAAAGATCAAGAAAAAACCGCGATTTCCGTGAAATGATCGCAAAAAAAAACGCGATTTCCATGAAATGATCGCAAAAAAAAAAAAAAAAAAAAAAACCCTCGATTTTCATCAAATGATAGCAGGGAAAACACAATTTTTGTCAAAGGATTGCGAAAAAAAATGAGATTTCTGTCCAAGAATCGCGAAAAAGACGTGATTTTTGTCAAAGAATCGTGAAAAGGACACGAATTGCGTCAAAAGATCGTATAAAATACTTGGATTTCATCGAAAGATTGCAAATTTCGGCTAAAAACCGTAGAAAAATCACAAGTTTCGGTTTAAAATCGTAGAAAACTCACAAATTTTGGCAAAATATCATAGAAAACTTGCAAATTTTGTCAAAAGATCGGGGGGGGGGAAACACGAGTTACGTGCTTATGTTCTCACTCAGTGGGGGGGGGGGGGCAAAATATTTTCAGTCTTGGCAAAATTTCAAACTTGCACCCATGCTCACACATACTATGGGAGATTGCTGATTAAAAATTTGTGGATGAGATGTATTTTACTTATTAGCTTAATTAAATAATACTTATTAGCTTAATTAAATTTCAGCTGTGAAAAGATAGAGCATTCAATTTTATATGATTAAACAAAAATCTTAAAATTGAAATGATGTATGGTAGGGATGCACAACCTGTGGCCCGCAAACTTCGTCAATTTACAACAAGAAAAAATTGCAATTTTTGTGCAAAAGTTGCAGAAAAATATCGTCAATTTACTGCGGGAAAAAATAAAATTTCTTCAATCACTTAATCATTTCATCGATCGGGCAAGAAAAAATAGTCAGATTTGTTGACGATGCACGAAAAAATTGCAAATTAAACTCATCAACTGCGGAAAAATCACATGTTTTCTTGGTTTATTGCATGAAAAAAAAAAAAAAAAGCTAATTTTGTTGATCGAGCTTGAAAAAATAGCGAATTTGCGATGATGCACGGAAAATTTGAAAATTCCGTTGATCAGCTGCGAAAGAATTGCGTTTATCAGGAGAGAAAAAATGCGCCTTTAATCTTACTGCGTAAAAAAATGCAGATTTCACCAGTTAAAGGTGGAAAAATTGCAAATTTCGTCGAACGGACACAGGAATATCGCAAATTTTATTGATCTCTCGCGGAAAAAATTTCGTTGTTCAGGTGCAAATAAAATCGCGAATTACAGCTATCCAGTACGAAAAGATCAGGAATTTTGTCGATCAGGCCAAGAAAAATCGCGAATTTCGTCGATCAGGTTCGTAAAAATTGCGAATTTTGTTAATGGACTTCGAAAAACCATGAGTTTGCCGATCGGCTTCGTAAAAAATGCTAATTTTCTTGATCAGGCTTGGAAAATTTTTTAGTTTTCACAATTGGCTTTGCAAATATCGTCGGTCATGCGAAGAAAAATCGCAAATTTCATTGATCAGCTCTGCAAAAATTGCAAATTTTGTCCACCAGCTTCCTAAAAATCGATAATTTCGCCGATCAGGCGCAGAAAAATCTTTAATTTTACTGATCATGTGAAGAAAATTTGCAAATTTCGTCGATCGGTTTCGTAAAAATCATGAATTTCGTCGATGTGCTTAAAAAAATAGTGAGTCTTGCCGATCGGCTTCGTAAAAAATCGCGAGTTTTACTGATCAGGCGAAGAAATATAACTAATTTCATGATAAGTTTTCTAAAAATTGCAAATTTCGTTAATCAGCTTCGGAAAAATCGTGAATTTCGTCAATCAGCTTTGTAAAATTTGTGCATTTTGTCAATTGGTTTTGTAAAAATCACGAATTTTCTCGATTGGTGTCAAGAATCATAAATTGTGTTGATCAGGTACGGAAAGATCAAAATTTTCTTGATCAGTTTCATAAAAATTGCTAATTTTGTCCAACACTTTCGTAAAAAGCCCAAATTTGGTCGATCATGCATGGATAGCTGCATATTTTGTTGATTAGGCGTTGAAAAATCAGGAATTTCAGTGATGAGGCACAGTAAAATCTTGTTGATCGGCTCCTTCCCTCTCCTTCCTTCATAAAGTTCACATTTTTTTTGGCACAGCCACTTACCTTTGTTTTTCAGCACTTGTAATGAAGCAAAATTTTCTCTCCTGAATAAAGTCAAGGAATATTTTTACATCTTGAGAATAATCCTTGCTATATCTGTTATGTATACAAACATAAAAACTGCTGAGATATCCTTATCAAGTGAATTGGATATTTTGACTGGTTAAGCGAACCTAAGAGTATCCCCCACATCCTTTGAAAATATATTTTTTATCCGATTATAGACCACAGGCCTTAGAAAATGAATTCTCTCCATGTTATTGATGTGGCCCTCAGCCATCCAGACGTATTTGTAAGCGACCCTTCTCTTGAAAAGGTTGTGCACCCCTAATGTACGGCTTCAAAATAGAATTTCCCACTTTCAGTATAAGACAACCTTAATTATAATTAAAGAGATTATTAGGGATAGATTTTCCAATCTTTGAATAAAGCATAATTTAATATTTAAATGATAGACAAGGTTGTTTAAAAAAGAAAAAAAAACCCCTATCGTTATGAGTATATTTTTACTTTTAGGCTGGTAAAGGCAGATGATAGAGACAATAGCAGAAAAAAAGATGCAAGCAAAAAGAGAAAAAGACGACATGCAGCTACGTCTGTGAAAAAACAGTTGCAGGAAATTGCACTTGATGTTGCATGCAGTGAATTGCTACCATCAACAAGTAGTGGTGTGTGTAGAAATGCAGATATTTTTTTGCCTCTACATTCATCGAATTCCTCTATGAATTTGGCATCTGATTCGAGCAATTTCTCTCAAAGCCATTTGTCAGATGCATCTATAGCAGTGGAAACCGAGAATAATTTAGAATCTTCTGATAGTGTTTCAAATGAACCTGCATTTGAAGCAAAATATGATGATTTTGATTATGGGCTTACCAGTGATGAAAGTTCAGAATCAAGTTCTTTATCTGATGAAGATGAATCGATCAATGATGTTTTACTGAGGTGGTATTTGGAAAATAATGTTTCTCTTACTGCACTCACAAATTTACTTAAAAGTTTGAATAAATTCCACCCAACTTTGCCAAAGACAGCTGAAACACTCATGAAAACAAAAAGAAATTTTGAAATTCAAAGTATGGGTAGCGGAAAATTTCACCATTTTGGATTAGAGAATAACATTTTTAATGTTATGAAAAGTGATACTTTTGACATCTCTTCTGGGACAGTTTGTTTAAATTTAAATGTCGATGGCTTGCCTCTTTATCATAGTTCAAGGACCCAGTTTTGGCCAAATTTATGCTACCTGGAAGAAGATTCTTCAAAAATGCCTTTCATCATTTCTTTATATTGCGGCTCATCTAAGCCTCCAATTGAAGATTTTTTATCCTATTTTATTTCTGACTTGCAAATTTTATTAAGGGATGGAATTAACTTTGAAAACAAAACATTCATAGTGTATGTACGAGCAATTTGCTCTGATGCACCAGCACGGGCTTTTGTAAAATGTATTAAAGGGCACAATGCATATTATGGTTGTGACAGGTGCATCCAAAGGGGAAGCCAAGTTAAACACAGAACTGTATTTCTAGATACAGAGGCTGAAAAAATAACGGACGACTCTTTTGCACAAATGAACCACCCTGGCCATAAAACAGTCACTCCTTTGATGCAGCTAAATATTGGCATGATAACTACTTTTCCTCAAGAACCTATGCATTTAATATATCTTGGGATTATGAGGAAATTATTATTTACATGGTGTGGAAAAGGGTCGACTCATCTTGGAAAAATTTCTTTAAAACAACGGCAATTTTTGAGCGAATTTTTATTAGAAATAAATAAGTGCTGGCCATCAGACTTTAACCGCAAACCTCGTTCTCTAACTGACCTAGAGTATTGGAAAGCGACTGAATATCATCAGTTTCTTTTATATATTGGCCCGTTTATTTTAAAAAACATTCTCCCTAAAGTTTATTATTGCCACTTTATGCTACTTTTTGTGGCTATATATATTCTGAATTCAGAAGAATTATGCAGAGGAGAGATGAATAAATATGCTGATGATCTTTTAAAGTTATTTGTGAAGGAATCTGGAAAATTGTATGGTAGAGAGTTTTTAGTGTATAATGTGCATTCATTAGTACACATTGCTGATGATGCTGCACGTTTAGGACCTCTGCATACTTTTTCTTCCTTTCCATTCGAAAATTTCCTCCATGTTATTAAAAAAAAACTAAAAAAATCCAATCAACCATTGCAACAAATTTGTCGAAGGATTAAGGAAAAAGAACAATGTCAATCGATAAAATCTAGCTCAAAAATCCTTACCAAACAATTTCAACCACATCATAAAAATTCATCTGATTCAAATAGACCGAACATGGGAAAATCAGGCATCAGCTATAAAGAAATTACTTGTTCAAAATTTACACTTTCATTAAATGGAAGAGACTCTACAGTATTTTTAAGAAATAATTCAATTATGAAAATATTTAATTTTGAATTTTGAAACTGAAAAGAAACTTCTAATTATTGAAAAAGTATTTACACGCAAAGAAAGTTTTGGCCATTATCCATGTGATTCAAAACATATATCTTTATATAAAGTAAGCAATCTTAGTAGGGAGTATGAGGTGTACTCTTCTAATGCAATTGTAGCAAAAGCTGTTCTTTTGCCTTATCGTGATGATTTTGCATGCATCCCTATTATTCATACTCAACTGCAATAAATCTTTAAAATAGAATCAATTTGCCTGAACAAAAACATTTTATTTGCTGCATATATATCACTGTGATTACAAATCCAGTTTAATTTTCTTTTCTCATTTTATCAAGCCAAATACAGAGGTAATCCATTAGTTTAAAATCTTAATTGAGCAAAATATGTTGTTACACTTTTATAATTACTTCTTTCAATAAATGGCCCACTGGAACTCTCATTCAGAGAACATTCAGCCTTTGGTCTAATAAAGCAATTCTTTATCCATTTGAAGTTTCGAGACTGCTTAGATTCCAAAGATTCTAATTCTATTTGCTGTACTGAATCGAACAAGCTCCAGATAGTCTAAAGCAGGACTGTCCAACCTTTCATTAAGTGCAGTTGCATTTCACCAAATTACAAAAATTGAAGGGTCTGAAAGGGGGAAGGGTTGTCTGAAAATATATTAAGTCACTATAGATTGCAGGGTTGCCAATTTAGATTCCCCTATTTATATAGAAATTCCAAATTCATACAGAAATTTCCGAAAGAATTTTTAATTTAAGAATCCTCATTAAAGATAAAAATTATTTTTTGGAATCTGTTAAGAATTTGATTTTCCAAATTAAAAATAAGGCAATATTGGCAACTGCCGTAGATAATAACAATATGCATGCATCTTATACGATGCACAAACAGCTCCATAACATAAGCAACAATACCTGTTGAAATGTAAGCAGAGCTCGATGTAGAAATAATTTCAGAAGAAAGCCTAAATCATAGTAAAGTTAGATTACATTTTACAAAAAGAGGGCCTATCAAAATATTTTGTAGAGAAAGAAGGCTAAAATTTAATGTCACTTATAATAGTAAAATCATGTGGAACTCTAAACATTTTAAAGAAGCCTATTTTAACATGGATTTTTATTTAAATAAATTTTAGTAACATGAATAATTAGAAAGGGCGCCGTTTTGGACAGCCCTGGTCTAAAGGTAATGTTGGGCAGAATCCTCTATTGAAACATACAATTAGTCTTTCGTCTCTAAGATAAGTTGTTCATCAATGTGAATTACCTGCATTATAGATTTAAATAGATTTTCAAGATAATTTTATTCCATGCATAAATCTCACTATATATATAAAGCACTTCTTGATCAAGAATATTTTATTTTTCGCATTAAAATGCTTCTGTATAAAGCCTTTCATAATCTAGTTTAATTTTCCTCTTATCTTTTTAAGTTGAGTCAAGAAATCTATTACAAAATCTGCTTATGAATTATCCTGCTTATTATGTTGAGGTTTTGTCTCAAAGGCCTTTAATAATTTGCTTTACTAGATCAGACATGCAAAAATGCAGCATCTATCCTGAAAACTTCAAGGATAAGTGGACATTACTAGTCTCTCACATCTAAGATTCGATTGATTATTTATCCTGATGAATTGCTTCCATAATAGATTTGATTGTTATGGGATTTACAAGATTTTATTTCCTGCATAAATCTCACTGTTTATAAAATATTTTTTGTTCAAGGACATTTTATTTGCAGCATAAGTGAAAAAGTGAATCTAGTGGAAAAAAAACATCCATGATAAAGTTTAATTTTCTTTATTCTTTCATTTTTTCAAGTAGAAAATGGAAATATTCCTTTCTTTTTTCCCTCCATTTGGTTGAATAACTAAATATTCAAAATTTGTTACTCAAAGAAAAACATCTCTTTAAATCAGATGGTCTGCAATTGTTGCTCTTTTAGCAGGTGAGTGATCTAATAATTATATTAAAACTGCATTTGAGCTTTCAATTTCCTGAGTATGATTCCTGTTGTTTATTTTAATAAATTACTTTAGTTTAAAATTTAAGTATGTTGTTTAATTTTTTTAGACTATTTCAAACTTTTATCTCATGTTTAAAACAAAATCTAATCAAGGATATTTCATTTATTTCCTGCATAAATGTCTCTAAGTATTTTCCTTAATGTTGCTTTCAGCAATGAAATAGATAAAATTAGAACTGAATTTAAAGATAAATGTACAAACTTGTTAATTTAAAATATACCCATAATTGTTTTCTATAAATCTTAATCTCATAAAGAGCTTCAATATAAAAATATTCAAATTTGGGGAAATTTAGCAGCAAAAAAAAAAAAAAAAAAAAAAAAAAAAGTTTTGATATTTTTAATTTACACTAGAACTATCACAGTTATAGCATTGATGTATAGTATAAGCAGAGTTTCCCTCAGAAGGTTTCAGGGGGGGGGGGCGGCGCTCTGCCCCTCCTGCCCTTTAGTTTAAAAAATAGCACCCCTCTTGCCTCTCATCCAAAAACTAGCGCCCTTCTGGTCGCTCATTTTAAAAAATAGCACCCTTCTTGCCCCATATTTGTAAAAACACAGCCCTTCAGCGATGATGCAAATGTGCTATAGTGTGTAAATTACGCAAAAAATAGCTTTTACGCGTCTCACGGAATGCATAATCTTCTCAACAAATCTCGAAAAAACGGCACATTTTGTTAAAAAGTTGCGAAATAACATCTAATTCTGGCAAGATTCATGAAAAATGGCTAATTTTGTCACAAAATCCCGAAAATTTCCTCAAAAAATCGTGAAAAAAACGACAAATTTTGTCAAAAAATCGTGATCAACAGAAACTTTTTTCAAATGATTCGCGAAAAACAGATCATTTTGCCAAAAGATCCCGAAAAAGGCAACTTTCATTAAAATTTGGGATAAAATGACAGATTTCGTCAAAAGATTTGCAAAAAAACCCGGCAAATTTCGTCCAAAAATCGCAATAAAACTGAAAATTCTGCCAAAAAATTCGCTACAAACTGCCGATTTCGTCAAAAGATCACAAAAAATGCAACTTTGTTAAAGTAGCACAAAAAAAAAAAAAAAAAAAAAAAAAGTTAATGCCAGAAGTGAAATTTTCTGTTCTATAAACTAATTTTCCTGTTTCAAAATGTTTTTATTGCTCCAAAAGTGAATTTTTCTGATTCACAATCATTTTCGTGCAAAGAGAAAATTGTACCAGGAGCATAATTAGAATTTGATGCCACCCTCTCCCAACTTTTTCTTATGACAGCCCAAAAATTACGTTTGTAGTATAAATTTGGCACATCCTAAATTTCTGTGCCCAGGGCGATTCCCCCCCCCCCCCCCCACCTAATGTTCTGCTTTCAATCCGTCACAAATTTGCTGCTTTTTTCGCATTCTTTTCACGAAATTTTTTTTTTTTTGCCTTTTTTAAATCAAAATTTGCTGTTTTTTCGTGATCTTACAACAAAACCTGCTGTTTTTTTTTGCGATCTTTTAACAAAATCGGCTATTTTTACGCAATCTTTTAACAAAATTTACCTTTTTTTTATTTTTTGGATTTTATTCTGGATTTTTTGACAAAATTTCTGTATTTCCATTTTTTGAACCGCTAAATTCTAGATTCAATCCTATAAAATCCTATATATCCAGGGTGCCCTTTTCAGAACAGTAGCACCCTGCCCCTTTTTAAATCTGGGGGAAACTCTGGTATAAGTAATTATATTTGTATAATTATTGAAGTGTCAATATTTGTTTTGAATATGCATTTTTTCAAAATGTGTTTTTACTTTTTAACAATATGAAACTATTTTTTAGCTCAATATATGAATTCGCTGTTGTGGAATTCACAAACAAAATAGGCAAGATAGCTGTAATTCCATGTTCATGGATTATAAAAGAAAACGACAAGGAAGAATCATGCTACTGGCCACGTATTCATAATCAAACTAATCTTGAAAAAGCTGTTATGTCCAAAATGGATCCAGATTATGACTGGGATATACATGGCATAAAAGTAGTTCGAAAGTCACGTATGTTTGTTTTAATTTTTTGATTACATTTTAATATCTAGATTTTTGTAAGTTATGAAATGGTAAGCATCTATAATTGTAAAAATAATTATTAAAATTGATATCCAATAACCATATTTAAAAGTGACATGATTTCTATGCACTAGAGAACAACAGCAGGGTTGGTATATAACAAGGGAAATATGTGAAATTAAAAAGTCTACAAAAGAAGTAAGAAAAAAGTTGTGATATAGATTATGAAACATTGAAATCTTTAACAAAACTTCTTTACTAGGAGAAATAAGTTAACTTAGGTAAGTAAGTAAACATTTTAGAAAACAGATAAAGCATTTGAAAATCTAATTTCAGCAGTTACCATCCATAGTCAAATATGCATGCTACAGGCCTGCTAATTGCTATGAAAAGATTATAATTACTACAATTTGGACCTATAAGCTATGGTGCTACTAAACTCAGTCTTAAACTAAGATTTTTTTTGCAGAAAATACATTTTTTTTTCTTTCTTTCCAGTTGTAATTTTTAGTCCTTCCTGCATATTTCTTAGGAATCGTTAGTTTCTGAAATTAGTATTTGGTACTGAAAGTTTAAAAAGAATCTGTGCAGTATTTCTTCCAGGAAATTCTTCCACTGATCTGTTTCTTCTGCGAGTATATTTTAAAATTTATATTTTAAAGTCCATAAGTTTTTTTTTGTCCTGAGAAATTTCCCTTATTTAAATAGTGAATTAGACAAGGAAAGGATTGATAATTTCTTCAAACTTAAAAATATAAGATATTTCATCATAAGTCTTAGAAATGAAAAGCGATTATCTTCAATTAGTCGCTGAATAAAATAGTTAATTTAATTAAAAGTTCAGAACGAAATTGTGAATTTTGTCAAAAGATTGTGCATAAAAAATAATGAATTTCGGTAAACTATCATGGAAGAAACATCGCTAATTAATTCGGATTAATTGGGACCAGACCCAATCCGGATTCTTCGGAGAATGAGAAAAAAAGTGAAACAAAACATACTTACAGAAAATTGCTTTTATCATATTGAATATTTACAGATAGTAAAAAATATTTATTTTGTAATTATAAAATCTTCTACTGAGTCAGTTTTGTATGACTTATGCGGGCCGCACAATCACACATCCATTTAAGCATAGTTAGTTTGTTGGGTGTAGTCTCCACCTGATGTTAAACAATTGTTGTAAATGATTTGTTGCTTCATTATGGCTAATAACTTTTGGTTGATGATCATTGATAATAGTATTTTCGTCTGAATCACCTTCATTTTCAACTTCTTCGGTTGCACATTACATGATTATTTCATCATCTGTAACTAAAGCGTAAACTTTTTTTTTTAATGCTATACACATTAGATACATAATATCCAGTAGGTTAATTTGAATATAATGCATATTATTTATTATATGTATGATTATTATACATCATTATAAACCATTTGTATCTATAATCCCCCCCCCCCCTCAAAAAAAAAAAAAAAAACTAATAGTATTAAAAATACAAATAATGCATATTTTGGAAGCAAGGTAAGACAAGAAGTAATAATTTAACAACTGAATACTTAAAATATTTAACAAAATTCAGCAAAGAAAAAAAAAAGGAGATTCATAAGTATTTATATAAGCTAATTTTTCAGCATAGTAAATAAATAGGCTGGATATTGTAAATAGATACTCAGATATTTATAGAAAGGAGTTAATTTTTTATTATCTTTATGTTAGTTATAAATTCAAAAAATGACTGACGATTTAAAATTCAGAATTCATGATTTTTCTGAAAAACAAGCTAACAATTGTAAATATCAAAACAGAAAAAATATTGCACTGATCTAAGAAATACTTCTAAAACTCAAAATATTATGTAGTTTTTTAAATTATCTAATTGAATAGTATAATTTTTTTAATTAAGCATTCATTAGTTAAATATTTCCAATTAATTTGATTGCATGATCAAAATCACGTTTCCAGGTTGATTCGTCACTTAATAATTATAATGTAATTGTTCAATTATAAGTGCATTTAATTTTAAAGAAGCATTTTATTACATAGCCATCAGAAGAGGCTTATTCCGTAAAAAAAATTGGAAACATTACCTTTAATAGTTTTTATAATAATTGAACATTGATTTTTTTTTTTTTACCAAGAATTACCCCGAGTGACCCTGCAAGATATTTTGAAATATTTTTCTTTTAATCTGTTTTCTTATTAAAAATTATGCATGTTACAAAAGAGAAATTAAAAAAAATTAAGCTTGTTTTTCTCTAAAATAAGAAGTATAATTTATTTCAGGTACATATAAAAGAGCTAATGCCGCTGCTGACTATTATGAGAATAATAGTGACATAGAGCGTATTCAACTGATGACGGTCATCGTACGAAAAAGAAGAAAAAATACAACTTATCAGATTCTGAATCAGAGCAGATTCCTTCAAAGAAAAAAAAAACTTTAAAGAATAATGAAAACTTAATTCGCGTAACCTCTCCTCGAGCATTTCCATCTACTTCACATTGTGCAGCCTCTCCTCCAGCATTTCCATCTTCTTCACGTCGCGCAGCCTCTCCTCCAGCATTTCCATCTTCTTCACGTCACGTAGCCTCTCCTCCAGCATTTCCATCTTCCTCACGTTCACAAGGATTGTTTCTTGAAACTCCTCGCCAGTAGTCAGGTAAACCAGAAATGCTCCTGCAACACTAAGCTACGTGGTAAGTGTTTTTTTTTTTTTTTTGCACAATTCTTAAAATTTCAATAGAGCAAAAACTCATTAATTACCAAAAATATTATTGTACCAAAAAATACCGAAATTATATATGTAATTCCATTTGTATACATTTATGTTATTTTATTTTTCTCCCTTGTGTCAAGGTAGTAATTTTGTATTAAATTGAATGGTTCATGCATTAAGGGTTTATATGTATATATATACGTATAAAAATGAGAGAATTACATAAATTTAAAAGTTTTGTCTCTTTTTATCGATTTACATCACAAATAAAATCTCTGGAAGTGTGTGATGGGGGAGGGGGGGGTCAACAGCTTTCCTTTTATCATCTTAAATTTTCCTTAGAATTTTATTCTTGTTTCTGTTCATTGCAACAAGATATAGGGAAATAAAACTACATTTTTAGAAAGTTGAAAAATAAGCCTAATATGCAAGTATATTAGAGCATCCTTCATTTGAGATTGAAATATATTTTTAGTGAAACTTTTATAAATACCTTTCCAAAATGACCATGATAATGTAAATCAGGGATTCTCAAACTATGGTATTGGTATGCGAGCCTCTTGTGACTGGTATGCAAACATTCAATACTTATGCATGAAATGAAATACAACATGTTATCAGATCAAATGCTGCTTGTGTTAATAGCTTGAAATTTCTAGAAAATTATCAAATGTGATTTAGGTTTTTGAAAATGCTTCTATTTTTTTTTTCTTTATTTGTTAGTAAAACTATTTTTTAAAACAAACTCGATGGAATTTGTAGATTATGCTTAACAAAAAAAAAAAGGGGGGGGGGTCTTTTATTTATGATGTTGTTTTACAGTCACTCCGTCTGCCTATTCTCCTATACACAGCTGTTGCTTTTAATCTTAATCTGCAATCTGCATTCATTAACCCATTAAAATCTTTAACCCCTAGAGGGGCAAAAAACTTGTATTATCAAAATTCTAAAATGATTGACATCAGAATTAAAAACATATTTATTTGAAAGTACAGTAGACTCCCTCAAATCCGCACAGCTTGGACCAGAGGTTTTGCAGATTTCTGGTCATTGCTTTGTTTACATTTTTTTAAAATAATTTGAATGTAATTAATAATGAAATCAAAAGTATAATGAATGCATACAATATACTAAAATATTAAAAAAATAATAAACTAAGATAATAAAAATTTAGATATATTTTTTAACTGATTAAAATACTAAAAGAAAAGGTCAAGTTAATAATCAATAATGTATAATTACAAAAGAGGAAATGTGTTTCTCCTAAATTATTCAATGAAACTTGCTTCATAAAGGTACATTACTAATTCACATCAGGATCATAAAATAATGAAACTTTATTTCAGGTTTAGCCAGACTTAATAACTAAAAAAGCTTGATTAATATATTTGGTAAGATTGTGATTACCAGTAATATTAGCAAATTCTTTTTTTTTTTTTTTTTTTTTTTTTTTTTTTTTTCAGAAATAAATTATTCTTTCTTCTTGAAAAAACATGAATTCAATAACCTTAACAAAAATTATAAATTAAAAAATGTATGGAATTGATATAAAACTGAAAAAATCAATTTTTGCACCTACATCTGAACTGAATGTTTCATTGTTTACATCCGTAAAATATGTGCGGATTTTAGAGATTTGTGGATTTTAGGAGTGCAGATTTGAGGGAGTCTAGTATATGAAAACTTTTCTTCATGGACTTAATAAAATTAAATTTTCATTTCAAAATTCCGTTACCAATATGGCATATAGCAATTAAAAATAAGAGAATATATTTTATTCTACCACCGTTTAAGGGATTAATTTTATAACTATTTCAATTATATAGCAGACCTAGATAATATAATAGACGAACGCACAAATGTTATTCACAGAAAATTTTTAAAGTTGGCAGACAATTTTGATATATATTTTTACAATTTTTTTTTCCCCATTTATTCATAGTTGAGTTATTTTTAAAATGAATAAAATCAGTTTTGTTTATTATCATCAATTGGTGTTTTATATAAGTTAATAACAAAAATTACTTATTTTAATAAATGTTTTTTAAAACTTTTATTACTTTTTATTTCATCCATCAGTTATTTGTAATACGCATATAATTGATTCTACTACTTTTCTTGGTTGAATTTTAACAATGCTTTTTATGTGTCATAGTGACACTTACATTTGCATATAACTTGATTCTTTTACTATTCTGTACAATAAAGTTTTTTTTTTTTTTTTTTTTTTTTTTTCCCTAGCTGGAAATTTTTATGATTTCATTTTAGATAATTTTACATTTTACCTAGCCTGCTGTATTGTAAAATTTACTGCCCTAAACATAAAGCTGTATTTTTATGTTTTAAAAATGTGACATTATTTTTCCTCAAAGAAAAGACCCTCTTAAAAGAAACTGTTGGCTTGTGTGAGTTAATAATGACATGATGTAGTCACAGCATTAAATGTCATTTAAGGTTTATTCTATAACCACTAATGCACAATTCAGTTGATCCATCCTCGATAATGATATTTCTTTATCATAATAGAGTATTTGACTTTATCTGTCGTGTCCCAGTCTATAATAACCTCACGGGTTTATTTTTTACAAGTTATCCCTTCACAGAATAGTGCACACATTTTTTTTTATGTTATTTATGTTAAGATTTTTCTCAGCACCAGTATGTTATTTTGCAGATTTTGAAAATGTTTATATGTTTTGTATTTTACAGGACTTATGGAAAAAACTTAAAAAGATATTCAGCTACTAAAAAATGAGATGGTTGAAATGCGCCAAAAAATATGCTTTGACACTACCTTTGAGGAAATCGAAGGATTTCCTCTGACATCCATTCAAGAACTTTTGGTGTTGAATACAACATTAGAAGACCATGAAGAGTTTTCAAAATATGTAAGAAACTAAGAATGTAACACAGTATAGAACCATTTATCCGGAAACCAGTTAACCGGAAAGCCAGTTATCCAGAATGATATTTCTAATAGACTGATGTTAGAATCTTTATAGTAAAAAGTGTCATACACAATCAGTTTGACATATACATTGCTTGAAACAATTGCATAGTTTGATAACAGCATCTAGTATTTGAAATAGAAGCATATAATCATATTGTAGATTAATAAATATTATAATATTACAGATGTTTTCATTTTTATGCCTAGAAAACAGAAGAATTTTCGTTTAAGGAATTCCCATAAATTATCTTCTTTCAAACTCTAACAATTGATCTTATTTGTGTCAGATTCTTGGTTCAAGTATTCTAATAATAAATTTAAAATTAGAAGTAATACCACAACTACATATGTTTCACAAAACTTATCAAATGGATGCTGCTTTAATGCCCAACCAGTTAACCGGAAAAACCAGTTATCCAGAATACATCTGACTCCAACCATTCCAGATAAATGGTTCTGTACTGTGTTTAATGTAATGTAATATATTATGTCATAAAGACGATGGAAACTAGAGCTGTTGCAAAATGCACATATTTGTTACTAAGAAATGGGTATTTTCTAAGGAACGAAGTACTAAATTATTACTTAGAAATACAACTCGTTAGTCGTTACCAGGGTGTGTGAAGAGAAAACTGTGCCTGGGGCAAAGTTTGAATTTGGTGCTCCCTCTTCCTCCAACTTCATGCTAAACCTCCCAAAATGACATTAATTTTATAAATTTAGGGCCCCCCTAAATTTCTGCACCTGGGGCAATCGCCCTTTTCGATTCCCCCCCCCCCCCCCCCTCTTTCGCACGCTGCCCTTACCACCATCCTCCATATCGCTTCTGTTGGTTGTTACTGTGACAATGCACAACTGAACAAACTGAAACTACCTTGAAATGCTGTTTACGCAATCCTCCCTTTCGCACGGCGCCCTGTTGGTCGTTACCTGTGTCAATTCAATACACAACCGAACAAAATGAAACTAATTTCAAATGCTACTAACATTTGTTAGCATTTGTAATTGTATGACTGTGGCCAGACACTCGAATGCGGTAAAGATGCGAAATTGTGTTCAGACTCTGACATTAAGCGCTAGTTTCAGTTATTTCCGTATCCAGTGTATGCGTATCATTTTGTTTGTATCAGTTTCTCAAATCTCAAATGATTTGGATTCTGCATGAAATTTTTGATACATTTATTTTATTATGAAAAGAAATAAAAAGTGGATATACTCTTCTTAAGCATCAAATGATGAAGCAAAATATGATTCATATTTATGCAAAGTGAAGTATTCAGTTAAAGGTAGTTCAACAACAAATTGGGGGAGAAAAAACATTTATTGGTAAAGCATTTCACAGCTTGCGTATTTAGCAAAAAGTATTTATCAGTATTGTATATTAGTACCATCTGAAAGATTTTTTTTTCAAAATCGGGTTATTTATTATCTGAAAGACCTCCTCCCCTCCTAGGGCCGAAAAAAAACCAGGGGGCCATGGTCGGCACCGTGCAAAAGGGAGGGCTATCGCCCCGGGCACAGAACTATAAGGGGCACCAGATTTATACTACCAATTAAGTTTTGGCCTGTTACAAGAAAAAGTTGGGTGAGGGGGCGTCAAATTGAAACTTTACCCCAGATGTAGTTTTCTCTTTGCACGCCCGTGGACAGGGTGGGTGCATGAACCCAGGGCACCAAAACGGCAGGGTGCCAAATGACCTTTTTTTTTCTAATGTCTATATTTAGCGTGGTATATTTAAAATCATCCTCTCTGGGGTATACCAAAGCATAACAGAATCTAAGAATGATATAACATAAAAAAGCCTGTATAAAACAGAATTTTTTTTTACTCTGTATTCAAGGTTTTAATGAAAAGATATATGTATGACAAACCAAATTACATAGTTCAGTATCATATATTTTATGATTACATATTTTAAATTTTAAAAATAAGTCGGTCATTAGAAAATTAGTGAAATTCTCTTTGTAAATATACTTCATGGAGGTGTGGCCAGGGGAGAGGGCATGCCAAAATACATATTTGACCCAGTTCCAAAAAATGTTAGTTTCGGCCCTGAGACTCTCTTCATTAAAACCAAAAATAGTGGAAAAAATATTTTTTAAATCACAAATCAAAGAATTTAGAAATAGAATATTTCTGCTGGTCAGGGCAGCATCGTGCGAAAGGGGGAGGATGAAGGGGGCGGTCACCTTGAGCATGGAAATTTAGAGGGCACCAAGTTTATACTACGAAAGTAATTTTTGGCCTATCAGAATAAAAAATTGGTGGAGGGTGGCGCCAAATTGAAACAGTTTTCTCTTTGCATGCCCCTGGTTCAAGGGGGAGGGAGAATCATGCAGTGGCATAGCTAGCGGGGGGGGGGGGGGGGGCAGTCCACCCCGGGTGACACCCAATCTTTATTTGCAAATAAAAAATATAATCTTATAAGACTATGGAAATGAATTCTGAAATAAGATGAAATTTTTAGCGCATGACTCAATATAGTTAATTTTCTTTCATTTGGGAATGTGAAATTTTATAGAGAATGGTGTATCTAAATTAGACATGCACCAGAGAACAATAACCTACCTATCCAACGAGTGGGTTGCAAAAGCAAATTTTAAAAGAATTTTCTTCTGCATTATAGACGCCACGTTGTCTTATGCAGACTTTGGGTTGAGTAAAAACGCACTTCCGTGATTTTTTTTTTTTTTTTTTTTTTTTTTTTTTTTTTTAATAGCAATTCTGTGAAATGCATGTGAATTCAGTTAGAAAATGTTTAATTAAATGCAGTTGCTCCACTTTGTGTTTGAAGTTCTTTTTCTATTTTTAGATTATAAGCATTACTTCAATGTGTACAGGAATGACTGTTTTCCTGTTTAAATATTTTGAATTTTTTTTTTCATTAGTTTTGAATATTCATGTTTAAGAATTCAATTTGGCAAAATTGAAATCAATCACTTAGAAAATTAAGAACACAGTCAACATAACAATAGATTTTGTAGTTTCTAATTTGTTTGTCTGTTTAACCTTCTACATTACATATATTGTTTTTTTGGTTAATCAGATCTGAGTTCAAAATTGAAGCCTACCTCATTTTCAATTCTAATTAGTTATTTAAAAAAATCTATTTGTAAAATTGACCTTTTTCCATAATTAAAGTATTAAGCATTTTATTTTAACATAGTGCTCTTTGTTCAAATATTTTTATTGTTGTTTTAGGTTCACTTTTTTGGTAGAATCGGGGGTAAAGACATCAGTGAAGTGACTAGAAATGTCTTAAAATCATTAATGACGAACAGTCTTGCCCTATCCATCAACTGGGTTGGTGGTTATGGTAAACAATCCATGAAAGAGTTAAAACGAGTATTTTACTCATTGCTGGTTTGTATTCATAACATTGTAAAACATCTGCACTAAAAAAAAAAAAAAAATAAATAAAAAAATAAATAAATAAATAAAAAATAAAAAAATTTCAATCTTTATATTTATTTATTTTTTTTCTTCCAGCATCTGTTCGTCAAGTACCAACTACACGAGGAGTTTCACAAGCAAACGTCGAGGACGTTGTAAAGCGTTGGCTGCGTTCTGCAATTGATAGAGATGGTGAGCGAATGAAAAGAAAATCAAAAAGTCAGAATGAGATTCATGACGATGTTAATTGTGATGAATAACTTTAATGTATCATTAATTATGTAAATAAAAAAGTTAATTCAAAATGTTTTTTTCATTATAATGTAGTAATGTTTCAAAGCACCATATTGAAATTGATACAAATTTAAAAAAGAAAAACTTGCAAAACTGATTGTCAAGTACGAATCAATGAGGATAGGGAGGAAAGAAAAAAAAAGTCATTTATATTTAAGGGGAAGATAATATTTATTGCCAGTGTTACAGATTAATGCATTCTTGTTCATAGTATTCTCTATTTTATTCAAAAAATGTTGTGTCCTAAGACTATTAATGTCCAGTCTCTGATATACATTTTTTAGAGATAGTTGACGTGTTTTTGTACTCATTGATTCTTATAGAGACATATATTTTTTCATAACCTAAAACTTTCCAAAGAGAATATATAAAGCATTGATAATATGAAAAGTTTTGTAATTTTATATGAAACATAGATAAATATATCTATATCCAGTTATTCAAAGGCCATTGGATACAGTTAATTTATGTGTATAAATAATTGTGCACTACTTTGATTTAATTAATTATAGTTTATCTAGCTTTTAGGCTACAAAAACATTTATAACAAATTTTTTGAGATAAATAGGCTGTTTGTTTCAAATTTAACATTTTTCATATTTATTACTTGTGATTCTATGCAACAATCTAACATAATTTGCCAACAATTAATGATATTTGAAATATTTAAGAACACTGTGTTAAGTGTCACAAATTCTGGGATTATTTGCATTAGTAATTACATAAAATTCCTTTTTTATGAAAACAGATGCATAAAAGACATCTCATTGATTGTTTTGTATTCTCAATAAAATTATGGGTTTCAGCTTTTTTTTTAGATGTTTTGGCAACAATCTTGCAAAAAGAATAACTGAATAAGTGAGTCTTGTAGGACTGGTGTTTCACTGTATTAAAAAAAATATTTAAATGAAGGCAAGATTAATGCTGCCCTTAAAAATGCCTTGCAGAGAAAATATAAGTATTAACATATTTGGTTAAACAGTTTTTCTACTCAACTAGAAAACAGTGGAAATGACAAAAATGCAAATAGTCCAAAAAAATGGAGATTTTTTTTTTAAACCTGAAAAAATCTGATTTTTATGTGCTACCATGCATCAAGATTGTCCTTAAATTTTGAGGCCTTTCTGTAAAAAAAAATTTCACAAAAAAATTTCAAAATTTTTCACAAAAATCCACATGTTTATAACATAGATATTTTAGCTATGCATATTTGTCACCATATATGTCAGAGTGGAACCTTTTTGATGTGTGCCCATTGCTGGAATTTTTCCATTTAATTTAAAAAAAAAAAAATATGTGGAACATACATGTAGGTATTTACTATAATTATGAGGAAAAAATAGTTAATGCAATGCAATTATATTTCTATTTTGAAACTTAATATCAGGTTAACTATATTGCGAACTTGTTTGAAAAAAATTGAAATCATCAATAGATTAGAATATTATGTGCCACAATTAATTTTTTTCTGAATTTCGAAAAGATTAACAGTGATTTTGTGTGATCTCACTTAATTTCGATTTAGAGTAATGTCCTGCCTTAGGTTCAAAGACCCTTATATATGCAGTATCTCTACAAAAGAACGTGATGAAATGTGAATGATTAAAAATGACTAAACAAGCTGAAAAAAAAAAAAAAATCTAAAATTGTATTTCTAAAAGATACAAAATTGAAAACTGCACAACAAATTGCTTTTGTAACAGCATAAATAAATGATATAGCAACACTAACTAAAAATAAATTAATGTTTAATTTATATAAATCCGTATGTAAATATAAGCCTATGTAACTTTTATTAATATATTATTAAAACTTAGCTTAATTACATATCTTACATGAGTAAAAGTTCCTTTCAATTCATTTTAATTGTATTTTAGTTTTAATTATTTAAAAATGTTGTGAATTGTAGTCGGGAAATTTTGTTCTTCAAATAGAGTATGAACTCTGTTAACTGATTTACGACTTATTTTTACAAGTAATATAAAATAAAAATAACTTTTTGGATGGATTTAATTTCTTTTTATATTTATGCCAGTGGTAATTATATCAACATAATATATATCGAAGCAAAACTATTGTTCAGAGATTGATTTGCATCCTAGAGGGCTCTAGGCATTAGCATAAAAAATATTGTTAATGAAGCCGAACAAAAATTCCAAGGGAATTATTTGGAAAAAATAAAGAATTTATTAAATGAGTGTTAATTTAGGTTTCCACAGAACTTTAGTAATGAATGTTATAAGTCAAATACTGGATCTCAGAAGTTTTAAAATGCAAATATTATTTCGGGGCTCCCAAAATCGTTGGCCCTAGTCTGTGTCCTATAGATGCTCTGCTGCAAATCAAACTCTGAATAAATATGCTGTTCCAGAGAGCAGTAATTGCTGGTCATGGAAATAATAATGGTAGTAATGTGCTGGTCCAGCAAAGTTTAAAATCATTATAGAGGATATTACTGATTGAAAACTGCTGGTACAGCAAAAGTCCAGCAGCATAAACATTGGATGATGGCCTGCTGCTTTATCAACACTGCTGGGTGGATAGTAAAAACAAATCTGACTGATGGTTTATCCCTGTATAAACACTGCAGGATAAGTGATGGGGGTCGATTAAAAGTGCTGACCCAGCAGAGAACTAGCAGCAGGTTAGAAGCTAATACAGATTAAAAACCGCTGGTACAACAAAGGTCCAGCAGCACATACACTATCTGATAATCTACCGTTTTATAAACACTGTAGGGTAGTTGTCGGCCCATAGTAAAAAAAAGCAGTCTGTCGGTGTACCACTGTATAAAAACTGTAGGATAAGTGATGGTGCTGGATTAAAAGTGCTGGCCCAGCAAAGTAATTGCTGTAGGATAGCTGCTAGCACTGCAGGAAAACTGATGGATTGAAGTAATGTGATG
This sequence comes from Maratus speculifer, assembly GCA_964019185.1. Taxonomy (NCBI): domain Eukaryota; kingdom Metazoa; phylum Arthropoda; class Arachnida; order Araneae; family Salticidae; genus Maratus; species Maratus speculifer. Next base: position 181,192,055 of record OZ025303.1, read on the forward strand.
GCATACCAATGCTGGTCTGCTGTTGGCCATCACTGATGGGTCAGCTGCATTTCGCACGGACACTTTAGTACAGGTTTAAGTAATGGCACCATTGCACTTTACCGCTGATGGCACAGTTGGCTGCCATCATTTTTCTAGCTGATGGCCCACCGTTTCTTTTTTTGCTGGGCTTTCATGGACTAATAATTTATTTGTTTGTGATAATGATTTGTGTATTCAAGAATCATCTATAACATTTAATAAACTGTTTTATTAATTCATACATGAGTCACCGCCTCACCGAAGTACACGCACCACGCTACCCGGTCTTCATATGAAGGCATCACAAGAAGAATAGATGTGGAAATCACCTTCAAACCCGATTTTATTGTGTATGACTCGTAGGTTTATCATTGTGTTGTTCTGTACTGAAAGATATAAAAACATGGAGGGCTGGGAGCAAGAAAAAAAAGCAGTAAATCTATGAGTCAACCACTAAAATCAGACCTGAAGTTGACTTCCACCAAGATATGATTTGGCTAACTAGTTGCATTTTCGTATGTTAACCGAGTTTTAACTAAGTCTGGAATTTTAGCGTCCAACTCAATGAGATGATTGTTTGTGCTACCGCCAACCGGTCTAGTAGGTAGTAAGATGATAGATGACTGGTTGGTGCTACACACGTATTTCGACCTCTGTATTTATCTGGATCATTATAAGACGTCGTCAATTAATGGTGTGATAGCAGAAGATAGATTTCACTGTTACAGAGAACTACTAGCAAAAATCAGCCTTCCTAAATATTTGCACCCTTCATTAAAACTTGCAAAATAAGCATGATTACTGCGCGGATACTAAGCCTAAACTTTTTCTGAATAGTAATTTCGCCTTGTTTGTAACATAAATCCTGCGTTTTAATGAGGCGACGATTACTATTCTGAAATAGAGGTGATTGGCGGTAATCAGGCTCTGCTTACAATTATTCTTATTGGAAGCAGTTTTCCTTAAATTCAAAGGAGATGAGCAGAGCAAATATCCATATTGAAATTGAATAATGAAAACTGGCATTCCACTATTTCATGCATGATCACACTTTGCAAATATTCAATTTACAAACCTTATCCAAATCTGAAATGAAAATCAGCAATCGACACTTAAATCTTTCTTCGATATCGAAACTGCTTCGAGTATTTTTAAATAAAGCCTGTTCAACCTCAGCAATTCCAGGTCCCAAATGCTACTTGAATCTTTTGAATACATCCCCTGTTTATTGAGGGTTATTATAATCTAAAAGCTATTCGAAACAAAAAGTCGCTTTTAGCGAGTGCGTGTTGCCAAAACTACAGACCAATTTATGTTCCCGCATCTCTTTGTCACCTGACGATACCTATATTAAGTATAGCTGCAAACTTGTCGGCCTGAGAGGCAGTTTTCACTCATAACATGCAGATATCTGATTTCGAAATTACTGGATTAATACTGCTAGTTGTAATATGCGTCACACCCTTCTGACCAACAAATCACGATTTGTGCATTGCATGCAAAGGCAAAAATACTGGAGTATCCTCAGGACCCTTTCCCCTTCACCTTTTTTCCTCCCTGGGACATTTCCCTTCCCCTAAATCGGATTAAATTGGGCCCTCTAATAATGGCGACGGACAAGTGCCTGTAAGGCCACGTGCCGACACTGGGCGCTGCCATTGTTTAGCCACGTGACCGGACGGAGGGACGTTTCGCGTTTCTCATTGGTCGGCATCGTGGACGTGCGCGACATCTAATGTTCCACTGTCTACAATGCGGGTCGCAAAGACCTGGGGCAAAAATAGCAGCGTTTATTCACTGATTTTGGAATATTTTTGTTTTCGGAGATGAAAAAGAGATAAAAAGCACCGAAATGGGAGAGGGGTGAGGTAATGGATGCCTCTTTACTCTCGAAAATGAGAGGAAGGAGATTAGGTTTCAAATACCGGTTTCATTAATTTTTTCATTACATATTATTTAATTTGGATACTCAGGAAAAACAAACAACATTATTGAAAGAGAAAAGTGCTTTTTTTTACCAGAGAAATTACCAAATAAATTATCTCTTATTGAGAATTTACTAGTGAATTTACTAGAGAAATTATTTTTTACTGAGAAATTACCAGCTAAATGATTTATAATTGAGGAATTTCCAATCTATTATGATGCACATTAATCATGCAGCTACATTCTAAAAACGTAATAATAATAATGATAAAAACTATTAATTTTTTAAAACTAATTTATTTTATTATACTGTGCATTAGCTTTATTCCTTTTCTTTACAAGCAGGCAGCAGAAGTATTGGCCGAAGAAAGTGCCTATCATCGTTTAGTTTTTAAACTCCGAGTCTAGAATGGTTGGCAGTTTTACCTCCAATTTTATTCTTAAATTTCAAATTTATATCGGAAGTTCCGAAAGAATTTTTGCTTTATATAATAACGAAATGTCTGTAATTAAAAAAGCAAAAAATGGATATTCAAGGAAAACAAACAACATTGTTGAAAGAGAAAAATGCTTTTTTAGCAGATAAATTATCTCTTATTGAGAAATTACCAGTGAAATTACTAGAGAAATTATCATTTATTGTGAAATTACCAGATAAATGTTTTATTATTGAGGAATTACCAAACGATTATGATGCACATTAATCATGAAGTTACATTCTAGATGCATAATAATAATAATAATAATAATAATAATAAAAACTCTTAATTCTTTTTAAACTAATTTATCTTATTATGTTGCGCACTCGCTTCATTCCTTTTTTTACAAGCAGGCAGCAGAAGTATTGGCCGAAGAAAGTGTGTATCATCTTTCAGAGTTTAAATTCCGAGTCTAGAGTGGTTGACAGTTTTACCGCCAATTTTATTCCTAAATTTCAATTTCATACCGGTAATTCTGAAAAAATATTTACTTTATGTATTCACGAATATCTGTGCTTAAAAAAGAAAAAAATGGATACTCAAGGAAAGCAAACAGCATTATTGAAAGAGAAAAGTTCTTTCTTACTAGATAAATTAATTTTCTATTATTTTGTTGCTTGCAATAAAGAAAATTGCATAATATCTTATCAAAATTACATAATATTTTTTTTTATAAAAAATTATTGGCGGGTATATCAAACTAAATTTCTGGACAACCTCGAAATTTTACAATGCAGAAGAAGAAGCGCACATAAGACAAAGTGACGTTATCAGAAAAATGCTCAAAAACTATGAAAAAAATAGTTCTGTTCGATCTAAAAACTTGATTACATTCTCCACAGATTTCAAAAAAAAAAAAAAAAAAAAAAAAAAAAGAAAATGAGATACTTAAGTACTTAACCCCTTGGGGACGAGCGACACGTATACGTGCCTCAAAAAGGCTTAAGAATCCTTGTTTATCCACACCGGTAAAATTTTACTGTAAAATTTGCCTTATTTATTCGGAACATTTTATCGATTTAATAAGGCACTGATTTCTGTTTTTTAAATCCGGTGACAAAACATTAAAAATTTCGTAAAAGGATCCCCTCAAAAGGGTTAAATACTCGTTTGTTCATAGATTTATCTTATGTATTTTTTTCTCCAAAATACCCATGTAACTTTTATACTTATTACCTACACTAAAGTACATAAGTACTTACTTAATTCTTACGTTTTCTGTATAAATAAATCTAACGATTTCACATTTGCTGATTCTTTAGACGTCTTGACAGTAAAGGTCTTTTTTACAACGTTTTTTAGTTGATATATGGTTTACATGATCTGCCTGATTTAAAATTTTTAAGTTATTTATACTTTTTCAAATGGCCCAATTCCTCCGCATAACCTTACCCTGTAAAGACATGTTATATTATTAAATTGCTATTTTTTTTTAATTAGAAGGGAGTTTATTTACAAGTTTTGAAATCTTAAATCTAACACTTGGCTTGTAAGAGACGTAAATTTTCCATGTGGGTGAAAAAAGTCCGGGCCAGGATTCGAACCAGGGATGTACTGGCTGAAGCCGCCAATGTTCTTCCAACTGAATCATTCCGGGCACGAACACCGGCCAAATAATCTCAACGATCATAAAATCTGGTCTGATACTAGGGGTGGGACGAATAGTGATTTGGCCGAATAGCCGAATACCGAATATTCGGCTGGCCGAATAGTAAAAGTTTTTTTCCAATAAAGAAAATAAATTTTGATTACATATAATTTAAAAAATAAGAGCTCATTAATAATTATTACTCTTAAATGTGCTTTTAAATGTATTTTTGAATTTAAAACACTTATTTTAACACAAAAAAATTAGGAAATTGCACTATATTCTTTTATCTTAATGTAAATCAAATTGATTTTCTGTAAGTCAGAATGGTAAGATATTTCCATTAAAATATGAAGAATGTACTTCACTTTTACTATCAAATGATACTTTTATCCTTTCTTCTATCCAAAATTAATAATATTCTTAATCTCTATCTCTCGGAACTCACAAGGAGATATTTTCTGAAATAACGAAGTAAATTTAATCATTTAGAGTTTGTGTCCCTAATAATAAGCAAATTCGTAAGAATGAGATTGCTCTGAAATCAGTTGCCAAGCTTTACATTACAAATTCCGTTATAGCTAAAGGTTATGCTTAAAGTAGAATGCATATGGTAACAAAATCTTTGATTTTTGAATTGGCACGTACTATATTCAACATCAATATTCCACTTATTCAACAAGCATTAAAAGGATAAACAGAAATTGACAACAACATGAATGAAGAAATATGTAAATTAAAAATATAGACATAGTAATGTTGCATATTTAAATCAGTAATTATGCAAATTATTTAAAAGTGAAAACTATAGAATAAAAAAATTATTTTGTTCAGCATTTAGAATTTATGTGTAGATACTTATTAAATCATCTTCATAAAGCAAGTTGTGTCATCTAATGCATATCTAGTTTGCCACCAGTTCTGTCTTCAGATGTACCGTTATATTTGGAATAGTGATATTTGATATCTAATTTTGAAAATGAATCTTCGTTAATACACACTGTGAATGAATTCTTTCATTTCTTACTTTACAGAAAATAAGTTACAAATTTCATAAGAACTTTTTTTAGTTGTGCATGGAATTTGCAGACATTGATAAATATTCATGTGTTAGAATAAGGCAGTGGTTTTTTTTTTTTTTTTTTTTTTTTTTTTTTTTTTCTATAAGTGTTTTTGTATCTTGAATTGTAATATATCATTCTCTAATGAAGTACATTAAATCTCCAACTTGGGCAGCATTTTCTAAAATATCACTAACTTTTAAAGGAAATACAGAAAGGCTGTGTATTTTTTAGCAATCGAGTAACTGTATATTTTGTAAGTAAGAATGAGAATGACTTCATGAATGAAGTAGCAATTTGGATTAGAGAAAAAAAATGCAAGAAATGAAATTCTTTAAATCTTAAATTTATTTGCCAAAATATCTTTCACTATTCGGCGAGATTTTAGCAATATTCGGCCAGATATCTCTAAATATTCGGCTACAGGTATTCGGCCGAAGTATTCGGTCAACAAGCCTTCAATATTCGGCCAACCGAATATTCGGCAAAAGGGCCGAATAGGCCGAATACCGAATAGTGGCCGAATATTCGTCCCATCCCTATCTGATACTATGGATCAGCTCTACAGAATAAATCGAAGGTCAATATATGGAAACTGCAGAAAACGCTGCATAGGAAATTGTATTAGATTAATTTATGTCACGATTTTTCAATCGGTAAATCCTTATATCCTTATATACATTATAAATGTGAAAGTGTGTCCGAAAAATTGGAATGAAATTGGCTTCAAAACGGATGGATTAATGTCTTTGAATTTTTGTTAGATAGATGATTGGCCTGAAATGAACATAGGCTAATTTTTATTTATTTTATTCGAATATTTTTCTTAATAATTCAAAATTTCACTATTTTTCATACAGAATAAATTGAAAAATTTTCCATAATATTTAATCATCTTTCTTTTTTCGTTGCCAAAAAATAAAAAACCGGAATAATTATTTCTCTTCTCTTCTGTAATTAATTTTCAATTGAAAGATTTTCACGTGATAAAACAAAATGAAATAAATAAATGGACCCTATTCTGTTTTTCGGTTCGAGGTTAAAAACCGCAATTTTACCAATTGTGACGTCAGAGGAATACCGTTTTTCTTCTTATATCAATCAGACTATTATATAAAATTTCTTTTACACTTAGAAGACTTTACAAGAATATTACTTTACATTTTACAAGAATATAAATATTTTAGAAGTTTTTCCAGATATTAAACTAAATTTGTAACTAAATCCTAATATCCGTAATAAAAATGAACCTTTTTCTTTCTTTCGGTTCGAGGCTATAAAATTCACCTTTTTACCAATTGTGACGTCACAGGAATACTTTCCATTAAGAATTTTAAAAATATCAATGTAACATCATATTTGAAACAAAGTATAAGTTTTCAAGTTTCCATTTTTAATAACACAATGTAATTTTGAGTAAGTGTTAAAAAGAGACGACTGTGACGCCACATATTAAAAATAAAATAAATATGCTCTGATGTTGCAATGAAAGGAGATTGAATTATGATATCAAAAGTTATTATTCAAAGAAAATTAAGTTTATCATCTGAGCGTGGTTAATAGTATAAATATTTAATTTTAATATGAAATAAGTTTTTTTTAAAGGTTAAATATTAAATGACTAGAAAATGTTAATAATTTATAACGCAAATTTATCCATATCGTAAATGACGTAATGATCAATGAAAAATACTTTTTATCATTCTTAGAAAGTAAGAAAAGCTCAACTAATAATAATAAAAAAAAATGTTTGTGTGTTAATTCTTAAAATTGTTCAATTCTAAAAATATAAATAAAAATTACTTTAAAAATGCACTTTCGGGCTTAAAATCTAAAGATTTAATGTAAATGTGAGAAAATACATTCCCTCAGTCAATGTCTCAATTTCGCATAATGTGCTTGAAGTGTACTGAAAACAGGTTTGTAAATGGATATTAAATCCACATTTTTTATAGCTCTTAAAAAGTAAAAATATGTTGTCACTTTAAAAAATATTTTTTTATAATAAATTTCTATAAAGTTTTATGGTATGCAAAGAATATCTGTACAAATTATACAAAAATGCCACCTAAAACACAGTTTTGTAGTAAATTTTTCCTAACACTGTTTTTTTTTTTTTTTTTTTTTTTTTCGTTGTACGGAAACTACCCCCTTTTTGACACTTTCTAACATGGTCTAAAAGTGTTTACGACTTGTTTGTATGCCGGATGCCGAGTGCCTGGGGTCTGCCGTCTGTTTGTCCCTGTTTTAACTTGAGTAAATATAGTGGGATTAATACGAAAATAATATATGTTATTGAGATTTACCGTAGCATGTGCGGCATTGAAAATGAACCAAGTAGCAATTATAGCTGAATCACAGGAGCACTCAAAAAGAGACTTTACATCATGGTCTAAGGCGAAAAAATCATTTGTGGTGTATTTTGATGTACCATAATGTTGCATAATTTTGAATGTAATGAAATTTACAGGAATTTTTAAGGTTCACAAGAACATGGTTACTATCGAATATGTTAAGTGTAGTACTTATAGTGTGCGTACAAGGAGCTCAAAAGTATTTCAATATATCATACACTATCTACCAAAAAGTATTTGTACACTTTCAGTTTTTGACATTTTGTCAAATATTTAAAAATATACTGCTCGGATTCTTCTGGAACTTCAGAAATATAAAGATTATGTTTCACTTTATATTTATTTACATTCATTTGTTAAGCGGGCAATTAGGGGGCCGGCAAAAAAACAAAGAATAATAGAAATATTTGGGATCGCCCTGTACATGAAAATGCACGAAACGACTTATCGCTTTAGAATACAAATATATGAATACAGAAGAATATGTACACTAATTTTTGTGAGAATAGCATGTATATTTATGGCGATAGAGCGATTTTTTTGAAAAATTCAAAAAATTCTGGTATGTTTTTTGTTTATATCATGCTGGGTTTTTGACCAAATTTAACGCAAATTTCAAAAAAATTGGCAAAATGCAGTAGAAAAAATGTAGCGCAATTGGAATATAAATATATTAAATATTTTATGAAATATGAGTAGTTGTATAAAATAATTTTTATCTGCGCATGCGCGAACTAGAAAAACATTTTTTTTACATCATTTAATAGTCAATTCTATGGAGTGACTTATAAAAAAAATCCAATCAAATATCGTGAAAATTCAAAAAGATATCATTATTTTACTCTGCTCTCTAAAAACGGCTGAATCTTAAGGGATTCTCCACAAATTGACATTTTTTAATAACTGACTTTAAAAAAAAAACTAGTATTGAATTAATACAATATCTAATACAATATTGCTGCTAATAAGTACTTGACAATTGTGATAGAAAAGAAAAAGAGCTTTATTCACATTCAGGCCCAAAACTAAGAGAGGGTTGGGGGAAAAGGGCATGTGCCCCGGGTGCTAGGATGAAAGTATCCCAAATGTACATTTTGTTTGGCGATTTTTTCCATGTCTATGTTTAGCATGATATTGTCAAAATCGTCCCATTCAAAGCATTTCTCCTATACCAAAGCATAGAAGAATCTAATGATGATGGCATAAAGATCCCGCATAAAGCAGATTTTTTTTTTTTTCGTTTTGATTCGGTTTCACGATTTTAAGGTATCATTTTTTTTAAACAAAGCAGACTACTTTAATCAATATTTCATATTTTAAGTTTTAAAATAAGTCGGCTATTAATAAATTAGAAAATTTTTCTTTGCAAATACTTTTGCAGATGCTTTGCAAAGAAGAAAAGGGAGGGGGGGGGGGGGGAGTTCACCAAAATTCATTGAAATATAAATATATTAAATATTTTCTAAAATGTTCTATGTCATGCAATATTTTCAACCAAATATAAAGCCACATTCAGAAAAATTCGCAAAATGTAGTAGAAATAATAAGGTGCTATTGAAATATAAAAGTATAATATAAAGAAATATATTAAAAGTTTTCTAAAATATGAGTATTTGTATAAAATATTTTTTAATCAGCGTATGCGTGAACGATAAAATTTATCATTTTACATAATTTATTATTCAACTCTATGGAGCTACCCATAAAAAAATCCGATCGAATTTCGTGGAAATTCAGAAAGTTATTGTGGATAGGAGTGAACTGATTTTCAATTGGTCACTGAAAGCAGTTGAATGACGTCAGATTTTACGCAAATTGCCAAATATCCATTTACGTTTTTTACTGGTGATTTACTTCTTTTCTTAGATAATTACCAGAACGAACCTATTTCAGGATAAAAATAATTATAAAAAATCGAAGCATTTGTGTCAAATCTACCCATTGATACATAATTGATAATGGCTCTTATGCAAATGCCGATATCTGCGATCCTGAAATACGTCAAGTTCTCCACTGTTAAATGTGGTGTCGAAAACAACACTGACATCAATCGCATGCATGATGCCAAGAAGAACAGAGCTGTCTGATTTTGAGAAAGGTGTGATCATCGGGTACCACCGAAATGGCCGATCTTTAATCGACATATCTAGCGAGCTTAATTACCCCAAAACGACTGTGGCTTATGTGATTAGAAAATGGAAGCTGAATGGTGATTGTCAGAATGTGGCCAGAGTAGGCAGACCGACGGGGGTTCTGTCTAGAGAAATTCGGAAGAACCGCAACCAACCAATGTTACACATACGCCAAGAATTTCAACAAGCTTCAGGATGTGTTGTTTCCATGAATACCATTCGTAAGGAAGCTCATCTGCTTAATTTTTATGGCCGTGCTGCCGCCCATAAGCCTTTAATCACCAAGTCGAACCACGCAGCTTACGCAGTTAAGTTGGTGCAAAACACGCCAGCAATGGACTGTACAGCAATGGAAACAGGTTCTCTGGAGTGATGAATCAAGGTTCACCCTCTACCGTTCTGATGATCTGTCTGGGTCTGGCGTCTGCCTGGAGAACGCCTCCTACCAGAATGTATTGTGCACACAGTTAAATTTGGCGGAGGGGGAATTATGTTCTGGGGTTGTTTTTCCTGGTTCGGACTAGGACCCTTGGTCCCAATTCATGGTAAGCTCAATGCCGATGCCTACTGTAATATACTGGACAACAGTGTACTTCCTACGTTGTGGCAATACTATGGATTGGACTCATGTTAATTCCAGGATGACAACGCAAGCTGCCATGTAGCGAGGTCCAGCATGGATTGGTATGCTGATAATGGAGTGCATCGACTCGAGTGGCCTGCCCAGAGCCCAGACCTGAACCCAATAGAGAACCTCTGGGACGAGTTGGATCGTCGACACACGCCCAAAATCAGTAAAAGAGCTTACCTGCCTTGTGCAAACAGAGTGGAATAAAATACCATTAAATGTAATACAAGGACTAGTTGAGAGCATGCCCAGGAGAGTCGCACCTGTAATTGCCTCTCGAGGAGGATCTACAAATTATTAAATGTGAACAGGGCCAAAACCAGTCTTTTTTTCCCCGAGGCAAACGTGGATTTTGAAGGTACCCCTTTCCCCCTCCTTCGCAAAGCATATTTACAAAGAAAATTTCTCCAATTTATTAATAGCCGACTTATTTTAAAACTTAAAATATGTAATGTAAAATAACGTATTCTGCTTTATTAAAATACTTCAATTTGATACTTTAAACCGAATCAAAAAAATTCTACTTTCAACAGGATCTTTAAGGCCCTTGTCCCTGCCCGCGAAGACACTGCTGAGCTAATGCTATTCCTGTGGGGAGGCATTTTTCTAATAACTCTTTCGCATTTTGAAATTTTCAATTTTTTTTTTCTTTGCATTGGATAGCGGAAGTCCCTCTCAAAATCGCTCCTTGACTACTTTTTCGATTTGAGTCATAGATATTTTTTATAAAGTTAGTTTCACTTTCAGAACCGCTTTTGGAAGTGAAAGAAACATTATAAAAATATCCACGCCAAAATTGAAAAAGTAATCACGGAGCGATCTTGAAAAGGACTTCCGCTATCCAATGCAAAACATATTATTTAAAAATGTCCAAATGCAAAAGAGTTAGAAAAATGCATCCCCATAGAAATAGCATTAGCTCGTGAGCATCTTCGCGGGTAGGGGCAGGGACCTTAAGCCATCATCATTAGATTTTTTTATGCTTTAGCATAGCCCAGATATAATAATTTTAACAATATTATGCTAAACATAGCCATGAAAAAAATCGCCAAACGAATGATACATTTGGAACACTTTCATCCTAGCGCCCGGAGCACATGCCCTTCTCCCCCCCCCCCTCTCTTAGTTTTGGCCCTGAATGCGAATAAAGCTCTTTTTCTTTTCTATCACAATTGTCAAGTACTTATTAGCAGCAATATTGTATTAGATATTGTATTAATTCAATACTAGTTTTTTTTTTAAAGTCAGTTATTAAAAAATGTCAATTTGTGGAGAATCCCTTAAGATTCAGCCGTTTTTAGAGAGCAGAGTAAAAACATCTCACTAAAATAATGATATCTTTTTGAATTTTCACGATATTTGATTGGATTTTTTTTATAAGTCACTCCATAGAATTGACTATTAAATGATGTAAAAAAAATGTTTTTCTAGTTCGCGCATGCGCAGATAAAAATTATTTTATACAACTACTCATATTTCTTAAAATATTTAATATATTTATATTCCAATTGCGCTACATTTTTTCTACTGCATTTTGCCAATTTTTTTGAAATTTGCGTTAAATTTGGTCAAAAACCCAGCATGATATAAACAAAAAACATACCAGAATTTTTTGAATTTTTCAAAAAAATCGCTCTATCGCCATAAATATACATGCTATTCTCACAAGAATTAGTGTACATATTCTACTGTATTCATATATTTGTATTCTAAAGCGATAAGTTGTTTCGTGCATTTTCATGTACAGGGCGATCCCAAATATTTCTATTATTCTTTGTTTTTTTGCCGGCCCCCTAATTACCCGCTTAACAAATGAATGTAAATAAATATAAAGTGAAACATAATCTTTATATTTCTGAGGTTTCCAGAAGAATCCGCCCAGTATATTTTTAAATATTTGACAAAATGTCAAAAACTGAAAGTGTACAAATACTTTTTGGTAGAAAGTGTAGTCTGTGAAGAAAAACCATTTGCAGCGTATTTTAATAATGTTATTTTATTAAGGTTTTTTTTAATAATATTGAAATTGATATCAGTTTCTGAAGTGCACTAAAACAGGATTTCTATAGAAAATGGGGTGCAAAGATTTAACATTCATTTACAAGATCACAGAAAAATGTTCGGTAATATAATAGTTTACGGGGGAAAAATATTCACAGCGTATTTTAATTGCGTTGGACTATTTCAAACATGATGAAATTAAATTACTGAAATAATCAATACAATGATAAATACTGAAATTTACTACAATATGTTTGCAGTTAAGTATGATTTGCATCACATTTGTTGTTCATTTACAGAGACGCATAAAAGATTTTGGACCTGTGTCCCAGATTTCAGATAATGTATCCAAAGTATGGTCTATTAGAATAGATTGCTGAAGAGCTTTTTCAATTATCGTATGTATTTTAAGGAAAACTAATGCATCCTGAAGTTCAGTTACATTTGGTATAATAAGAGATGTTTGTAGAATTTAAATAAATCATGTATGGGACTATACAATAAACTGGGTATATGGTCACCTGTGCAATAGTGAGTCTCGGAAATATGAATTCAATAATTTTAATTGGGTTTTTTGCTTTAATAATTTAAGCTGAATATGCGGTCGTATAAATATCTGCACGTAATATACAGGATTGTACAAAAGAATTCAAGTACCTCTCTGTATATTATTAGAAATTGTTAAAGGTGAATTTTAATCTTCGTTATATTTTTTCTAACTAAGCAAAATTTTAACATTGTGTTTAGAATATTTACAAACACATAGATCATATACATAGCTGCAGAAAAGAATAGGCCGCCAAAGTTATGTATTATGGAAATGTTGGATTTTTTTTTTTTTTTTTTTTTTTTTTTTTTTTTATTACCTAGGTTTAACACATGATTTTTCTTTCTTTGATATGGAATTCTGAAATGCACTACAACATTATTTCTGTACAATTGGGGTGCGTTACAGTTGTTTTACAGTATAAGTGGTTGCAATTTCATTTTCGCGATGGTTCATATTATCTAACAAATTTCCCTTTTATTTGACTGAGTTCTTTAAGTCCTCTATAAAGAAAAACTACTGCATAGCCTTCTGTAAGATATGTGTTAGTAATATATGTTTTAAATTATTGTTAATGAGCCGTTTTGTTTAATTAAAGCGTTTATCTTTTTTTTTTAATGCTACGTGAACGACGTCACGGGTAACAGCTAGTTAATTATAAGATAAGTAAATTTTCCATGGGGGGTGATAATACAATTTCGTATGAAGCGTTTTCTGCAGTTTCCATATATTGACCTTCGATTTATTCTGTAGAGCTGACCCATAGTATCAGACCAGATTATATGATCGTTGAGGTTATTTGGGTGAAATAGTCCGCCAGTGTTCGTGTCCGGGATGGCTCAGTTGGAAGAGCATTAGCGGTTTCAGCCAGTACATCCCTGGTTCGGATCCTGGCCCGGACTTTTTTCACCCACATGGAAAATTTACATCTTTTATAATTAATTTACCGATTGAAACATCGTATCATAAATTATTCTAATACTTGACTTGTAGTCTTTATTCTTGATTCTACATTTTACAAACGATTTTTATATTTATTTTAAGATTAAAGCAAATTGAATTCCAAAGGAAAGAAAAAAGAAACAACAAACAAACAGTTATTTCATTTAAATAAATAGTTTAAAAGATCATAATTTATGTTCTTTTTTGTGTTTGCTATATTAAAGCTTGTAATCTGTATTTTTTATTTTATATTTTTCAAATAGCTTCTCTATTTCTTTTTAAATTTAAGTTATTAAAAATATCATTCACCTTCTAACCATTTCCATTCTTCTAACAAGTTATTTGTTTCTCTTTAGCGGTCATTAAAGGCAGTTAAGATTTAGTTTCCATTGATTAATTAAGGGTGTATTCGAAAAAAGATTTCTTCACCTTCAACATTTCGAAATTTCCTGAGACATTTTCAGATTCATTTTTAAAAGCAAAAACATTAAACTCGGTGAGTTGATTTTTGAAGAGATGTATAAGAGGCCGTGTGATTTCATTTTCCGCTCAATTAATTAGAATTTGATTTAAAAAACAATTATATTCTCAGTATAATCATTTTTTTTTTCGTTCCCAGAACTCCTGATTCGGCAAATTCGGTTCAAGGCACCAACTTTGATAGCCTTTTTTGCAGTATTTCCTGCATTTATCGAAAAATTTACAACCACGACAAATTATGTATTTTTTAAATAAGAGAATTAGCAAGCGTTATGCGTTCGGAAACAAAAATGAATTTAAAAATAAATCAGAAAATAAGCAGTTTGATTGGACACCCTTAAACAAAAATGTTAGCTCGCCCCCGGGTGGGCTCGAACCACCAACCTTTCGGTTAACAGCCGAACGCGCTAGCCGATTGCGCCACGGAGGCTACAAAAACTTATTCGGTGAGAAACGTGATTAATACATGGCTAACCTTCTTATCACTAACATTCAGTAATAAGAGATAAGATTCTCATGGTCGGGTAATTCACAAATGACAGAAAGAATGGCGAATTCATTGGCATTTTCGATAACACACGGAGATTACGTTCTATCACAATTACAGTCACAATAGGGATTTGTTTTCAAATTGCAACCCTGCTTGTGCACACGCCTTGCATATTTTGTGCAAGCGACGATTAGGGATTGATAGAAATCCCATTAAGAAAATTGAAAAGGGTCAATGGGAGGGGGTGTAATTTGGAAGGCGTACGTAATATATAAAGTAAAGAAAATAGAAAAAAATCTATGAAGGCTTTACTGAAAATCAACGTCGCAAGTTTCTGTCACATTCCGTAAAATTTATTTCAACCTTAGGCACATGAAACTGATAGAAACAGAAATATTTAGAAAATATCAAATCGAATAGTGTTTTCTGCTTTTCGAAAAAAAAAAAAAACTGTTGAGAAATGTTGTCATATTTGAAGTTTTGAAAATTACTTTGGGATGCTGCAATCCGAGAAATGTCTCTTAAAAATATTAAATAAATAAATAAAAAATTGCAATAGCTATTTGGAACAATCGGCACACAATAAAAAGTTTTTATGCTAAAAGTAAGTAAAATAATGTAAAAAAGTTTTAATACACAGATAAACAAATCAATCTAATAAATTCTTTCAACAATAAATAGATAGAGTCAAATAGCAGTTTTAACAAAGAAATCCATTAAAAAGAATTTTATAAGAATAAATAATAAAGTTACACAAAAGCTTTAATAAATAAACGCAATAAAAAGTTTTAAACAATAAATAAATAAAACTAAATAAAAGTTTTAATAAAGAAATTTTATAATAAGCTTTAATAAATAGATCCAACAAAATGGTTTAATAAATAGTTATGATTAAAAGTTTTAATAAATAAATTCAACAAAAAATCTTCATAAATAAACTTAATAAAATTTTTTAGTAAACGTATCCAATAAAAAGTTCTAATAAAAAACCCAATAAAACGTTTTTAAACAATAAAAAAATAAATAGTCCCTTATCTCACATACCCAAAATATTTTTATGTATTTAACCTAAGTAAAAATTACCGAACATTGCAAAGAGAAATTTAAACAACTTCTTCTGAACTTTTTGAAAAAACATAAATCAACTTATTAACATGAAATCGCCTAAGCTACCTAAAGTAAAAATCATGAATTGGAGTTACTAACAAATAAATTAATACATCTTTCTTCTCAAATTATACGAATTTTGGACATTCTTTTTTAAAAAAATATTGCAATGACCATTTTAAATAATTACCACATAAAAAACTTTTTTTTAAAGTAAAATTAAGAAAAAATTAATAAATTAACAAATTTAATAAAAAGTTTTAAACAACAACTAAGCAGATAAATTAAATCTTAGGCACATCACACATTGAAACGACAGGGAGAAATGAAGCACGACATTGAAGTGGAAACCGGGCAAAATAAAGGAGAAAGCTGTTTCAAACCTGTTTTAATCCAGTATTTCCACCCGAAAACAAACATGTCTTATGTGTCGCCTTATTGTGTGACTTGCCTTAAAAGTTTGCACGGATCAAAATTTCCAGGTCCGGCCCGTTTTTAGCTCACAGGCTATCAAAGCCTGTGAGATTATGTGCCCGTCTGTTCTGTATGTGCGTAACGCGATAACTCATGATAAAAATATCCGATTCACTTAAAATTTTGGAAATATGTATATTCTGATAAGGCGCTTCCCTGATTAGATTTGGAGTTAATTCGAAATGTATAACAGGGGGAACGGGAGCTAATACCCCCTCCCCTTAATTGATATAAATGGGTTTTTCATGCAGAATTGTAAGTTTTTTTGTTCAAAATTTTTATATGATAAATCATATCCCTAATTAGTTTAAGGAGATCAATGATTAAGTATAAAACGGGGAAATGGAGGCAGCTGTCCCCCCCCCCCTTACTTTGTTTTTCGAATGGAATTAATCCTTGAAAATATAAGGCTGTAATGTATAATTAGTATGCGTAGCTGTTCAATGACATCAGTTTAACTGGGCAATATTCTTTTTATTATTTTCTGTATTCACTTTCCGGCGCGTTCAAGAATCAACGAAATCAGATCCGACTCAGTTTCTACAGAAAAAATAGATTTTTCTTAACATGTAATTAAGGTATTTTTCTAGATACCCAGATTTCTCATACACAAAGTTGCCAAGTTTTACAGAGCAAAAATCAGGAGGCCTTTTTTCAATGAAAGATTTGTTGTTTATCACCATCAGTGGCACAGCCAGAATTCGGTTCTAGAGGAGGTTTAGAGTGTCTGATAAAGGTGTTTGCCGGTTATTTGAATCACCAATTGATAGAATCAGTACTAATTAGAATATTCACTGCATAATACTTAAACTCAAAGAGCATCTGTGTAGCGGGAAATCGTCATTCTTTTAGCATAATAAGTCTCAGAAAAGTGATTTAGTTTAAATAATCAATTTTTACTTAAGGATGTTTTTAAATCAAAAAGGTCAACTTTGTGACATATGCATTAATTTATTTTTATTCGGAAATATATGAAAATAGCAGGTATTGTTATTCAGAAACTGTCTAATTGCACTCAATTTTCTGTTTTTTTTAAAACACAATGAATTTTTCATAACAAGCCTTCAAACTTGACGTTTTTGAGCACATCTCCCAACGAAAGCAGAAAAACCGGTCGAAAAGCAGGAGAAAAACGGGTGATCATGTGATCGAAATAGCTTAGAACTGGATAGGTAATTTAACTATCATAGAATGGAAAATTAAGTTCGATTCGAAATCGCTTCCATAGTCAAGTATTCCAATATTATATCTTTCCGTAAAAAAATGAATTTGTGTATGTGTCAAAACGTTTTGAGCTTATTGAGCGGAGCAGTTGAGAACAAACACCCTTAATTAATCCATGTAATAGCATCTTTCACAGTTTTAAGTAGAATTTTCGCCATTTAATTGAATCATTTTATTAA
The DNA here is from genome assembly GCA_964019185.1 of Maratus speculifer. Taxonomy (NCBI): domain Eukaryota; kingdom Metazoa; phylum Arthropoda; class Arachnida; order Araneae; family Salticidae; genus Maratus; species Maratus speculifer. The sequence continues at coordinate 181,209,688 of OZ025303.1, forward strand.
ATAAAATCTGATTCAATAAAGCGGCGGATTCCGAAATACGCCGAAGTGTTTAAAAATTAAGTTTGGTTTTGATTCATATAAGTAGCAATTATGACGATCTTTCTTAGCCTTGGGAGGGGTTTTAACCCCCCACCCCCACCTTTGGCTGCGCCACTGATCACCATTATCAGGCTTACTGAGCACCTAAAGCGAGTAAATGCTCACTCCATGTAGTCTCAAAAAAAAAAAAAAAAAAAAAAAAAAAAAAAAAAAAAAAAAAAATGTTTTTAAATGTAAACACAAAATAACATTTTATTTTGAATAATATTACAGCCATATACATTTAATCATTTTAAAAGTACTTTTAATTAAGGCTTCAAAAATGTTTTTCAACCAATCAAATGACATAAAATGCTTCAAAATAATTTAAAATCAATTATAAAATGTACCAGGAATGGTTTTATTATAAAAAATATACATTTATGAGAATTATGAATGATAAATATTAATTAAGAAAAGTAAGTGATACATGATAAATACATTTAAAAAATGAATTTACAGTTTAGAACATAATGTTACAATTTATTAATTTTAGAAAAGGAAAAATAATTTTATCAGATTCTTGAAGGAAAATGGAAAATTTGCTCACAGAAAAAATCAAAGTTCTAAAGAACCATGATGTATGCAATATGCATATATAGTAAAACCTCTAAATAACGGACACCTCGGGAACGCAGAAATTGTCCGCTATTCAGAGGTATCCGCTATTGGGAAAACCTCAGAGATTAAAAAACCGCTAAGAAATACTTAATGTTTCTTTAAATTACTTTTATATGTCCTAAAACCTCTATTACATAATTAAAAATCTGTTACAAAAGTTTATTTTTGCTTGTGATTTCATGTAATTTGTTTTTCTGTGTGATGTTATTAGATATTGTAGAGTTCCGGATGAGGAGGGAGGGATTGCACTTTTTGATCTTTAAAAGCATAAAATCTCAAAATGTTCTTGGATGAGATTTCAATAGTCTGGTAGAGTATTTCTCCCGGGCAAGCTCCTGAATTTAGCACTGAACGTTGGGAGAGGGGGGGGAGGGGGATTTTCCCAAGCTCTTTATCTACATTTAACTGTAATCACAAAATTTGTGACACGTTGTCCTGATAAATATAGAGGTTTTTTTACTTTTTTTTTATTTTTTTCTGTTTAAAAAATACTTTTTCATCCTTTATAGCGGATATAAAGTGTCCGCTATTCAGAGGTTAAACATACAAAAATGTACGTTTTGGGAGTGGGGATTGGAAAACTGTCCCTTAAATAGAGGTGTCGCTATTCGGGAGTGTCCGTTATGGAGGTTCTACTGTACTTATATTTGACCTGAACTTGTATTATATCAAATAGCATTAATTGAATACAGAAGAAATAGATGTCTGAAATTATTTTAGCATATTCAAATATAAAATTATAAGAAAAATTGTGTTAGAAATATGTCAAAAATTAGGAGCTTGGAAAATCAAGCAAAAATCAAGAGTCTCCTGACAAAAACAGAGGACTTGGCGCGAGAAGAAAGTTTCGAAAAATATCTTGAAGATTTACAAGGGGCAAGATCCGACAAAATACGCTAGTTCAAATTTCTACCATCGTTTTTGGAAGCCGATTCTGAAAGTAAAAGTACTTTTATTAAAAATTTTTGAAAAAAAAAAAAATGTAAAATATAGTCATATTAGCGGTAGGCCATAAGTATCACATGCATAAAAAAATCATTTAAAATATTTAAATTTAACCAGAAATTCGAAAACAACCTGTCCATAGGTTTAACATTATGGAGCGGATGTTTTCAAGTGAGTGAAGTGTCCCCTTAAGTTCGCAATTTCTATCAAGTGTAAATCAAAGTGGTGAATTCTCAAAAATCGAGGGTCACGTCAAATTAAAACAAGAATTTAAAGAATTGAATGCTTTATTGAAGGTTTATAAAGAATGTTTATAAAAAACAGTTTTCTAAAAAAAAATTTTATTAAAAAAAATGGTTAGATGCCTATTCATGCTTTCTGGAAGTTTTTTAGTACTTTGCATCAACCTATATATGTAATAAAAAGTGATGCAATAATTTATTGCATAAGGACTTTATTAAATATTTTTTCGCGGAAATTCGTGCCGAAATGAAGACAGAATAAAATAAACTTACTTTTAGCACAACGCCCTCTTAAGAAAATAAAAAGCGTTCCAGAAAATTGGCGGCCTATTTAACTATAGGGCATCGATTCTTTATCTCCATGGGAACAGTTGTGTTTGTTGATGACCACTTCGGCCTGGTAGTAGAGAGATGATCAGTCCATCAACAGGTTGTTTGATACTCATAAAGTACAGGGTAAGTTCATTTCTTCATGTGTATTTAAAAGCCACTGATTTTGATTACTATACTAGCATATTTGCTTATTCGATTGATATCATATAGGGATTTAAGTTTTACCATAAACAAATGATGTTGAAAAAAAAAACTTTAGGTTGCAAAATTGTTGAAAATCTTTCAAAAATACATTTTTGTGGATTTATATTATTTTACATATGTTTCGAAAATATTAATCTTATTCAATATGCATTTTCTTTCATGTTAGTATTTTGATATGCAGACGAAAACATACTTTTTATACCTAATCATGTATAAATAGAAATCTGTTATAATCTGTAGCATGTTTATAGATGTTGTTATCTTAAATATATATATATATATATATGTTATAATATTTTCCAACACAATATATAGAGTTCATACGTGAATTATGAAATTGTTATAATAATTTTGAACACAATATTAAGTATATCTTTGGATTAATGATTTAATGCAATATTTTTTAACTCGATGCACAGAGTTTATATTTGTAATAAATTTGAATTCAATATCCAGAGTTGAGCTTACCTTACTCCTTAGTTTAGCTTACAAAATTGTTTTTTTTTTTTTAAATTGCAACTTAATATATATATATAACTAATTCCCAAAATTATTTAAAAGTTTTCCTACATGATGTTATTTTGAAAATTTTAGTAAGAGAGATAGATTAAAAAACTGTTTTTTCAAACCACGAAAAAAAATTCTGTAAGTCGTAAATCTTATGGAAGTATTGTAATAAAGTAATTTAGAGCAGAGCTTGGTAATGTGAGAGTAAAATATGTTTTGATATCTTTTTACCTGTCTGACTAGATTAACCCTAATTTCTGCAAGTAGCATTGAGTTGGAGAAAAATACTGCACTCGAAAAAAAAAAAAAAAAAAAAAAAAAAAAAAAATGGGTTTTTTAAATTTGTATTCATATATTTTGCCATTAAAGGGGATTAAATTAATTAATTTTATCCGCTTAACACACCGCAACTTTCTTTATAATAATATTTTTAAATAGTCAGTAAAAATAATAAAAGTAAATTTTGTCTTAATGATTTATCGATTTTTTTTTTTTTTTTTGTTTTGGAAGAAACATCCTAATTTTTTGTCAAATTCAGTCATCTGCCATGAAAAAAATAAGAATTATTCCATTCTTTAGATCTTTCTTGATCAGTTACGATGACCATATTGGCCGAATTTATGGCGCATGAGAATTATAGTGTTTTTATAGTGTTTCGCTTTTCTCTTGTGGATCTAAGATATTTCTTCATTTTATCAGAATAAATTTTGTTTTATTTCATTCTCACCTCAATATATTCATTCTTTTTTTTCTTTACAATTTTTGCCCCTTAGTAGTTTTTTTCCTGCTCTTTAAACAATGTCGTGTATAAGAAACAATATTGAAATCTTTTCATTACTATAAACTATCAGAATCCTTTCCATAAGAGTTACTGTAAGAATCTCTGTAGATCATAGAGTTAAATTAGCTAAGTTTTACAAAGCCTGTTAAAAATATGATTAAATAACACGTATTTCTAGCGAAAAGAAAGCGCAAAAAATGACACGAGTAGAGTTGTTAATATACTTGCTAAATATTTCCTAAAATAAAATCGATTTTTTAAAATAAAATTTTCTGATAAGAAAAATCTATGCTTGATGCATGATTTTTTTGTTCTTGTTTTTTTTCTTTCCATGACTGTGCATAAGGACATTAATAAAATTTTGTTATTAAATATCATGTGTTTGATTCGGAATTCCAGTTGCTTTTATTTAAACATAGAAAAAGAGTAAATAGTACGTCACGAATAGGAAAATTTCAGCTTGAAAATCAATATCCTATGCTCACGCAGTATTGATAGAAAATGACCTTTAAATGGCTTCTAGTGCTGAAGCTCTATTTATTTAAGTTTTTAATACTTTACAACATAGTTTAAAAGGGTTTATGACTTTTATCTGTTTCTCTGTCTGGTCCATGCTCTAACTCGCGTAAATGTAGTCCCCAGCAGCAGAATTTTTTTTCTGCAGTCTGCAACACAAGTAAAAACTTTAAAAACAGTCTGAAGACCAATCCCTCGCATTACAATATATGCACTCAAACCTCCCAAGTATTTGTGATAGACATAAAAGAAAAGTATCCTTCTATAGTAAAAAAAAAAACTAGCCTTAAACAAATCTCCAGGAATGACTCCTGGAATGATGCTGATGCGTAAGGCTTCCGGAAATAACGCGTCCGGGTGGACCACACCTTCCATGAGTCGAAAAGACCAATCAGGAAAGGGCTCCGTCTCGGGTGGACTTGGAAATGAGTACACTTCATTTTTTTTTTCTTATGCTGCTATTTTGGTAGATTTACTTGGTTTTTATGGATATTTAATGCTCGGTATTTTAATAAGTGTACGTTTATGAGAGGAATTCCAAAATTGAGTGTATGGAAAATAAGGTATCGCGCAGCGATTCCATGGGGTATTGGCGAGCGCAGCAAGCAGGGATAGCCTACAACTTGGAATCGCGAAGCGATTACGCGGGGGGTTGGCGAGCGTAGCGAGCAGGGGGGCGGAGCCCCCCTAGTATTTTTAAAAAGAAATTGTCTTTGTTCAGCATTTTTAACACCTCATGCATTGTCCGAAAGAGGAGGGGGCTCCCCTTTGACAAAATTTGCAGGTTTTTCACGATCTTTTGACGAGATGTCATTTTTTGCTGTCTTTTGACGAAATTTGCATTTTTTTCGTGCTTTTTTTTGACAAGATTTGACGTTTTTTCCAATCTTTTGACGAAAATTGCTGTTTTTTCGTGATTTTTTGAATAAATTTGCCGTTTCTTCGTGATTTCTTAAGGAAATTTGCCTTTATTTTCGCGACCATTTGAAAAAATTTGACATGATTTCGTGATTTTTTGAAGAAATTTGCAGTTTTTTCGCGATTTTTTTAACGAAAACTATCGTTTTTTCGTGATCTTTTAAAGAAATTTGCCGTTTTTTCGCGATCTTTTGAAGAAATCTCCATTTTTTCGTGAGTTTTTGATGAAATTTGCTGTTGTTTCGAGATTTTTGTACGAAAACTGTCGTATTTTCGCGATCTTTTGAAGAAATTTGCTGTTTTTTCACGATTTTTTGAAATTTGCCATTTTTTGCGATTTTTTGACGAAAACTGCCATTTTTTTCGTGATCGCTTGAAGAAATTTGCCGTTTTTTCGATCTTTTGAAGAAATTTGCCGTTTTTCGCGATCTTTTGAAGAAATGTTCCGTTTTTCGTAATTTTTTGATGAAATTTGCCGTTTTTTCGCGATGTTTGAAGAAATTCGCTGTTGTTTCGTGATGTTTTTACGAAAAATGTCGTTTTTTCGCGATCTTTTGAAGAAATTTGCCTTTTTTTCGCGATCGTTTGAAGAAATTTGCCATTCTTTCGTGCTTTTTTGACAAAAAACTGCCGTCTTCTCTTGATCTCTGAAGAAAAATTGCCGTTTTTTTGCGATGTTTTTAAGAAACTTGCTGTTTTGTTCGCAATCTTTTGAAGAAATTTGCCTGCTTTTTCGTGATTTTTTGACGAAATTTGCCTTTTTTCGCGATCTTTGGGCGAAATTCGCGTGTTTTTTGCGGTGTATGACGACATTGATTTATTTTCAAAAGGCTATTTCTCGAAATTCGCGTTACATTTTAAGTCCGAATTTTTGGATTTAGAAACGATATTTTTTAATTTTTGCTAAATTTTTGCAGTTGAAAAATAGTCTGCAGACCTTCCCAAGAGTCCGCGACGTGCGTCGCAGAGTCTTCGCCGATTCTGCTTCCGGGATGTAGTCATAATGGATATACGTTATTGAGTTTTATAATAGGATGGTCGGTATATAAAATGAAATGTGCAGCATTTATAGGTCATTTACAGAGCCTCTCAAAAGAATGCTGTCACATTATAAGCCATGGGGGAAAAATCTTTTCTAGTGTATTTGAAGATTTTAGCCTACTCAAATTAATCGGGGATGTTCAAACGGGACAAATGAACACAGAGTGGAATAATAAAGTAAATGGACTGCAATAATAATATATATATTCTCTCATTAAGTTTAACCCAGAAAACTACTTCTACTTTCAACTTTAATAATTATTAGCTCGTGCATTTTCAAAAGGAAATCATGTATTTGTATAAGTAAAAAAAAAAAAAAAAAAAAAAAAAAAAAAAATCCTCTGAGAAAGAGCATGGTTAAGGCTTGAAAGTACTAACAAGGAAGGTCTCCATACGAGCATACTCAGAAAAATCTGAAAAAATTACAGAATGTTCTTCTCATATAGTTATATATGTTTATAAAAAAAATTTTGGCGGAACCTCCTTATAACGTCCGTAAAAAAATAATAAAAATTTCGTTTATTTGGCGATTTATCTCCGGTTGGCGAAAAAACGAAATTTTGAAAAATACGCTTTTACGCTTCGAATACGCGTAATTTTTTTTTCCAACCACCTTCTTCGTTCCAAGGCGAAGCTCGCACTCTGATTGGTTGTTGCTCCCGGCACTGTTTTCACGTAACTTGGCGATAATCATACTTGGCGTAGCGATAGACGCTTCCGTCGAGTTTGATTTCCTTCCGAACCGAGTACGAAGTAAACCGAGTACAAAGTAAAAAGTTGTGTGTAAAAACTTTTAAAGAGTACAGCTTTCAGTAAGATACATTCCATCCAATCCAATGCTGCAAGAGAAAAGTTACTTTGTACTCGGTTCGGAAGGAAATCAAACTTCTCGACGGAAGCATCTATCGCTACGCAAAGTATGATTATCGCCAAGTTACATGAAAACAGTGCCGAGAGCAACAACCAAACAGAGTGCGAGCTTGGGCTTGGAACGACGAAGGTGGTTGGGAAAAAAAATTACGCTTCGAATACTTTTTAAAGAAAAAACTTTCTATGTTCAATTTATTTAAATAAGTTTAGTTTAAGTAATTTTAGTTTTGCATTTTTACTTTACTTTAAGTGTAATTTTGTCATATATGTTTATATGTACTTATAACAAAATGAAATTAATATATTTTATCATTTAAAACACAATTAAAATTGATTAAAATTGTTCCAAATTGAAAAATACACTGTTAAAAATCTGCTGCATTTTGTTGCAACGCACTCCCTTACTTGTATAGAAAACGGTTACTTGGCCGTGAAATGGAGCTTTCTCATTGGTTGGAATAGAGATATTATATACAAGCGGTGGAGTGCGTTGCAACAAAGTACAACAGATTTTTAACAGTGTATGACACGGTCAATTCACCGTGCTATGGAGCATTCTCATTGATCAGAAGAGAGATATTCTATAAAAGTAGTGGAGTGACGTTGCAGTAAATGCTGCAGATTTTTAACAGTGAAGTCAATTAAAATCAATTTTCAGATTCGTTTAAATCGTATGCTTTTGGCGAGGAAATGCACTGCTCGCCAAATCCTGCGTCGCTTTCAGCTTTTCACGCCAATTATTCCAAACTATTTTATTTTTTTACATATCTAATAATGTAATTCCGCCGCTAATTTTCACTGATCCTTTACTACATACATGAGTAGTTTAATTCGTATTTTTTTCAAAAAATTCTGAGTATGCCCCCAATGGAGACCTTCCTTGTAAGATGTTTTAAAATAAAATTAGCCATTAACATCTCTGTTTGATTATTTTAATTGTCTGAATACACCTGAACTTTTTAAAGTTCATATTACATATTTTGTGATTTTTTTTTTCTATTCCATTTTCACGTGTATTTATATTTTTCTTTTTTTAGGATCGATTCTGCTAAAATGAATGAAAATGCGCCAGATTAAAGATATGTGTACCACAAAAATCAGGTAATGTTAGTATGTTAGTTGAAATACTAAAAAAAAAAAAAATATTTATATTTCATGCATAGTAGTTTATAATGAGGTTAATTCTTAAAATCTTCATTTTAATAAAAAGAAAAAATTATTCTTAACGGCCCACACTACTGACTGAAAAAGACCCGGATGATAATGTTAAGTCTATGGGAGCATTCTTTTCAATTATCTCGCTCAAATTTTAAAATTTTTACGTGAGTTTTTTTGCATAGGATAGCTGAAGATGATCTACAGCCGGGCTAGTTTTTACTTTTTCAATTTTGATTTCAATTTTTTTTAATTACTTTAACTATTGAAACCGGTTAGAACCGGTTCTGAAATTGAAACTATCATAATATAAAAAAGTATATAACCAAAATCGAAAAAGTAAAAATTATCTCGGTTGTAGATCGTCCTCAGCTATCTTACACACACACAAAAAAAAAAAAAAAATAAAAAAAAAATAAAAAAAAATAAATAAATAAAAATAAAAAGTAAAAATATTAAAATTTGAGCGAGATATTTCAAAAGAACTCCCCCATAAACTTAACATTATCATCCGGGTCTTTTCCAGTCACTAACGTGTGCTCTTAAGGCTGGTCTCGTGTTCATTGCTCAACAAGTGCGAAACTTTCTGACACAATGACGTACGCATTTTTAAACGTAAAGGTACAAAATCAGCAGTCCTGAATATGGCAACCATTTGGAATCGAAATGATTTTTTCCTTTTTTCATAAATAAGTTGTGTATCGAGTTATAAGTGTCTTTTGATCTCGTGCCAAGACTTTTTTTTCTTTTCATAGACTGATTTTTCTGTTTTCGTCGGGATATTCCGTTCAAAACGCCAACTTTGACTGAAAAATCTATTGTGTAAACAGAAAAAGAAACCACTTTTTTATTTTAATATTTTTACGTATTAAGTAAAAATGGTGAAAGTAAATCTTACTTTAATAGCTTGATATAAACTTCTTTTGTTTCCAAAGGGGAAATTCTAGGTTTTTGTGTAATGCAGCCATCTGACGCCTGACCATCTATCCGTCTGTCCGCGCTCTAACTCTTGTAAATATATTCGGATTACCCCGAAATTTTGGAGAGTTATTGACCTTTATCCTAGCGCGAACTCTATTTCAAATGAAGTTTCTAGCATGATTAGTTTATTTACAGGGAAAGTCAAAAGTTTACCATTACATTACGGTCTATGGTAAAAATCGTTTCAAATGAATTTTGAAGATGTTAAGCTCTGTCAAACATATTAAAATTTTATGCATTTACGAAGTGCATTAAAATATGTATTCTGTAAAATTTGGGGTGAAAAAAAATAGCTATTATTCATTTACAGGTCATACAAAAGAATTCCGTTACGTAATGGTAAAGGGGGGAATTATGTGCGACATATTTTAATTATGTTAAACTATTTTATGAATAAAAAAATTGATATATGTGGCCGAGGCTTAATATAAGTTATACCATAGAATCATGCATAATACGAAGTGCACAGCATTTACAGGGACACACAAAAGATTTGAAATGGTACATTCTTTCCGAAGTACTGTATGTGTATCCGATGATGACTGATGGGCGGATGAAATGCATTTTAATTATGATATGCGCTTTTAAATTTCACTAAATCTATGCATATTATATGGTGTTTATAAATGCTATAGTTGATAAACAGAGTTTACACAAAACGCAAACATTACTGGATATGAGTGGAGCTTGAAAGCGTTACTGGATATGAGTGTTAATTACTCAAAAAGGGTTTTTAAATAAGTTATGCATTTTTAAGCTGCTACCTTCAGCGTTCTAAGAAATGTTTGTAGACTATAAATAAAATGATATACAGGGTTACGCAAAGAATTGGATACATGGACGCCTATCAATAATTTCTGAGAATGTAATTTCAGTACTTTTAAGAGTGTTTTAGTTTAAAATAAATTTTAGCTAAATACTGGCATGTAATAAAGGTATTAAGTAAGCTACATAACTGAACAAAAGCATTCAAGTATGTTTCCATCATATTGTATGAATTTCTGAAAGATAAATTTCAGCCTGCTGAGAATTTTCTTACTGAATTTCTCCATTATATAATATATATATCAACCGACAGACAAAATACAGGTCTATTCAAAAGTATTACAATACATACCGGGTGTCCCAAAAATGACTGATGGATTTTAAAATTCAATAACTTGCAAACGGTGACAGCTATATAAAAAAATTTTGCAGGAGGGTTATGTATAATGTCAGGAGGTTTTTTTACCGTATTTGTTTATTTTAGTTCGCATCTCAAACAATAGGTGACGCTGACGGCAATTGAAGGCCAGATCGACTATTCACTCAGCACTGATCACCTGGCCTTCAATCGCCGTCAGCGCCACCTATTGTTTGAGATGCGAACTAAAATAAAAAATTACGGTAAAAAAACTCTTGATTTTATACATAACCCTCCTGCAAAAAAAAAATTAAATAGCTGTCACTGTTTGCAAGTTATTGAATTTTAAAATCCATCAGTCATTTTTGGGACACCCGGTATTTGGCTATAGACAGTAAACCATATTTCCCTAAATAACGATGCTTTGTTAAAGACTTCAGGAAGTGTTGGAAAATGTTTCATAATCTATTCTTAACGCATGATTTTTCTTACTTGTTTGTATTGTTCTTGATCAGGGTAAAAGATCATATTGGCCAAATTTATGGCATATAATGAAAATTATGTTTATAGGTATGTATGAGATATGGCCTTTGGTGCAGTAAAGGGTTAATCATTTCACAATAAATATATTTTAATATTAGTACAAAAGCTGTTGTTAGTAATTTATTGGGTTAACTTATAATTCAAATCCGATGATTTTTAAAGTCAAACAAGTCCACTCTGAATAAGATTTTTTGGTATTACTAGGTTATCCCGTCGACCGAAAATCTATCGCCAAACTAGAAGATTAAATGCCAATAATGGATGATCGTGAATGTAACATTCAGTGAAATTAAATACGATACACGTTTTTAAAATACTATTAAGTGATTTTTATTTAGACCTTTTTATTTGTATTTTTATTAATATTCCACTAATTATTTATTTATCTTGTTATTTAAAATAAAAATTATGTCAATATGTATAGTTTGGAAATGAGTTTGGCGATTTGTATAATTTGGCGAAATTGGTCAACAAAATAACCTAGAAATACTGATTTTTTTTTTTTTTTTTTTTTTTTGTGCATACTATCATAAGACTATTGTGAATTTAGCAGTTCTACTCCAATAAACTCTCGCCAAAATATATGAAATGGCTCTGGAGCTACAACTACAAACGAAAAATCCTAAAGGATAAAAAGTAGAAAATAAATTGTAAAAAACAAGAACGAAAAATCATACATTCAGCATAGATTATGCAACACTTTCCAACAAATCCAGAATATTAATCTTCACAATTGATGTAGGTGAAAGATGGTATCTAAATAAACAATTTGAAAAACACACAACGCATTTGAAAATCCAATTTCTGTTGTTAGCATCAATAGTCGGAACATATTAGATTTTGTTTCAGTCCTGTATATGATATACAAATTAGTACGTATACGACACAGTATGCTAAAACTAAACTCAATTAAACGTAATAGTACAATTGAAAGTTTCCATTCAGCAATTTCCAAGAATAAAAAAAAATTATTCTTCAGAATTTTTGTGCAGCTCTGTATATAATCTGTATAATTTAAATACATGAAATAACATTTAAAAAAAAAAATACTTCAGTTAAAAAATTCGTATCAATCACAACTGAAAAACGCATTTACAGCAATTATTGTTCGTAGATTACAGTAGTTCTATTATTGTTTTGTAACACAAAATTGTTCTGACATACAAAACGTACGATAAATTCTATACACACCTCATTCTGCTGTAAACGCCGTTCATTGACATACATAAAGTAAAGTTTATTTAAAATAGTATAATGTATAATATCATAAAAATACGCCGCGCAAGCTATTTTTCCGCATAGACCATAATGCAACAGAATTCTTTAGAGTGTTTCTGTAAATGAACCGTAAATGCTACACACTTCATTTTATTGGGTTGTTCGGAAAGTCCTTTCCGTTTGGGAAAATCAATTCGTACCAGAAAATTTTGTCCATTAATATCTGAGTATTAGATATCAGAAACAATATCTAATAATTATTAAATAACAGAATTTTCCGGTACGAACTGATTTTCCCAAACGGAAAGACCGCCCCCTCCCCTTTTCGAACAATCTAATAAATACCGAACGTGCCATAGTGATACCCAATAACATTTCTGAATTTCATATCAGTCAGACAATATTTATGTAAGTTAGAGCATTTATATATGTATAAAGAGCTCAGGTGAAAAAGTTGGTAAGGGACATTTCCAATTTTGAGAAAAAGATGTAAATTACGAAATGTTTATTTGCGTGTATTATCAAATGCCTCCTTTATCAATCTCTGTGAGCATTAGGTTTTTCTAATACTAATTTAACAGATAGCATAGAGGGATACCTTCAATCACGTGATTAATAATTATTCCATTAATTATTCAATTAGAAAATGTATTTAAACGTGACTGTCAAGAATAGTAATAAAACATAATAATAATTAAATGACTACGTATTAAAAACAGAAAATGGAAAAAAATTACATCATAAAAAGGCATTTGCTCGTGAATATTAAAAAGGGAATTAAACCTTTAAATTAACAACTTAATTATTACACATTAAAAGCAATAAATTGGGATATATTTTAAACAATCAGATAATAATATGGGTGTTACTAAAATAAATATCAGAGTTTTAACGCTTGGTAATATTTATTACATACAGCTTAAAATTATAATCAATGCATAAAATGAAAGAGTGACAAACAGTTTTACTTACAAGCTTATAAATGTTCAATGTGAGTGTCTTTCGTTACACGACACACATCAAGTCGATAGCTCAGTTCTTCCCATACTTTGATTAGCAAAGAATTTCTGTTCAGACGCTCACCTAATCTGACGCGATGTGATTTCTGCCTATGGGGGTTCATAAAGGACCGTGTGTATGTGCCTCCATTACCAGCTGACCATTGAAGCTCTTGCAACAATGACCCCACAAATACTAATCAACTCTTAGGAAGAACTGAGCTATGTACTTGATGTGTGCCGTGTGACGAAGGGTGCTCATATTTAACACTTGTAAGCTAGTAGGTAAAACTGTTTGAGTTGCTTTTTCATTTTATGAATTAATTTTAATTTTAAGTTTTATGTAATAAATATTACCAAGCGTAAAAAACCCGATATTAGAAACACCCCGTATTGTCAAGCAGTTTTAATTTAAAAGTATATTAACATTTCTATTTAAAAATGTATTTTCACCTGAATGTTAAAGACAGAAAGAAAATTTTAGTGAAAATTAGGTCATATTGAAAACGATACATTTAGAAAAATATTTTTATAGAGTGTTGTGGCTTAAATTTATTAAGTTTGTTTACCTGAGTTGGCAACAGCTCAAAGTTTTTTTTTTTTTTTCTTTCAAAAGAATAAAAGTTGTTCGATTGTTGTAAAAATGAGAAATTGTGAAAGATTTTTTGAAAATTAGATATAAAAGCCGAGCAAACAAGCTCTACTATCGCGCGAACGCTCTAATAACAAAATTACAAAGAAGTATTAAAATCAAATTTTTAAAAGGCTTAAATTTAAAATAGTTTCTTTTTTCTGGTAGGCTTGCAAATTAGAAGTATTATTACTATACCTGTTGGAGAATTAACTGGCAATACTGATTTTTTAAAGCTATTTTTAACTAGAAAAATTTATGGCACGATTTTTCAATCGGTAAATTAATTATAAGAGAAGTAAATTTTCCATGTGGATGAAAAAAGTCCGGGCCAGGATTCGAACCAGAGATGTGTTGGCTGAAGCCGCCAATGCTCTTCCTACTGGGTGAAATATTCCTCCAGTGTTCGTGTTCGGGATGGCTCAGTTGGAAGAGCATTGGCAGCTTGAGCCAATACATCCCTGTTTCGAATCCTGATCCGGTCATTTTTCATCCACATGGAAAATTTACTTCTCTATTTTTAACTGTTTTTTTTTTTCAGTTTGTAGAGCGAAATTTAAAGAAGAACAAGGCACGGCTATACTTGTGGTCTGCACTTGGGCAACTTTTTTTTTTTTTAATGAACATGAATTGAACTAAAAATAATAACTGAATAAAAATACGCTAAACATAACAATTTCAGATTGCCCACTTCTACTTCACTCTGTACAGTAATTGTTTCTCACATGCAATAAAAATTTTAATATCCAATCTTTGTCAACTGATTTCCTATTATCTGTTTCTTCTCACCTTTTTCTCGTTCTTGTTCTCCTTTTCTTTTCTTCTTCCTTTTCTTTTTTCTTCTGAAGAAGGGAATTCGAAATACATAGTTTTTTTCCCCTTTATATCATAAGAGGATTAGTCCCTTACTCGCTACGCTCATAAATCATTTTAGCATATGAAATTTACAAATATTTTATGCATAAAAAAGCAATGGAAAACTTCGTTGAAAATGCAAATAAAAATTCATTTTTGTTCTGTTTTTGTAATATTGCACAGCACGCTAAACAAAACATTTTGACTGTGTCTAAAAAATAATCTTCATCATAAAACTGACTTGCTGAATGCACCATGTGCCGTAAAACGAACAGATGGCATTACTATTAATTATTAATACATCGATCAAACTAAGGTTAGTACTAGGGATGGGACGAATAGTGATTTGGCCGAATAGCCGAATACCGAATATTCGGCGGCCGAATACCAAGTTTTTTTTTCTTAATAAAGAAAATAAATTGTGATTATATATAATTGAAAAAAAAAAAAGCTTATTAGTAATTATTACTCTTAATTGTGCCTTTAAATGTATTTTTAAATTTGAAAAACTTATTTTAACACCAAAAAATTATGAAATTGCATTATATTCTTTTATCCTAATATATATCAAATTGATTTTCAGTAAGTCAGGATGGTAAGATATTTCCATTAAAATATGAAAAATGTACTTCACTTTTACTATCAAATGATACTTTTACCCTTTCTTCCATACAAAATTAATAACATTTTTAATCTCTCTCTCTCAGAATTCATGAGGAGATATTTTTTGAAATAACCTATTATGAAGTAAATTTGATCATTTAGAGTTTGTGTCCTTAATGATAAGCAAATTCATAAGAATGAGATTGTTCTGAAGTCAGTTGCCAAGCTTTAAATTACAAAATACGTTAAAGCAAAAGGTTATGCTTAAAGTAGAATGCAGATGCAAACAAAGTTTTTGACATTTGAATCGGAGCATACAATATTCAACTTCAATATTCCACTTATTCAACAAGCATAAACAGAAATTGATAACAACATGAATGAAGGAATATGTAAATTAAAAATATATACATAATAATGTTACATTATTTGAGTCAGTAATTATATAAATAATTATTTGAAAGTGGAAACTATAGAATAAAAAAAAAAATATTTTCTTCAGTATTTAGAATTTATGTTTAAATATTTTTAAAACCATCTTCATAAAGCAAGTTGTGTCATCTAATGCGTATCTAGTTTGACACCAGTACTGTTTTCAGATGTACCGTTGTATTTGGAATAGTGTTATTTGATATTTAATTTTGAAAATGAATTTTTTTTAATACACCTAGTCAGTGTTGCCAGATTATCGAAAGTCAATTTCCCCAAAATTTCTGAAATTTTCCCCAAATCAGTGCTTTTTTCCAAAAAAATCCCCAAAATATTTTCTATTCAAAAAGGTAATCTTTAAACTTTCAATTTTCGACTATAAAATTTTTTAAACTAATTTAAGCTCAAAAATTTTCCCCAAATAGGGCATTTTTTTGAAAATTTTCCCCATTTAATTAAAAAAAAAAAAAAAAAAAAAATCGGTAGAAGTTATTACGTTACCTTTTTTTTTTTAAGGTTTAGGCCATATCATATCAGTTGTGGTTTAAAAGAATCTGAAATGATGTTGGCATCATCTAATTATAACTCACTTAAACTATAAAACATTATTTTCAATTTTTTGCCATCCATACTGAAGCACTTAATCGTTATTGAAAGCATCTTCCTTTTATCAATCACTGTGATTTCGTTATTGATAGAAAGAAAATAGCTGCTTCAATTAAACCTTTTACAAAATATGAGAAATTAACAATTTGCATATGCCCTGAAGATTCATTAATGTAAACATTTATACCATATATATGGGGCTGCTATGGGCGACTACTTTTATATTTATTTGCACCACTTAAAACATTTTGCAGTATGTTTCTCTAGCAAATGTTGTCAAAGCATATGTAAGAGTTTTTTGTTTTGAAAGTGTTAATGCAAAATAGAATCAAAATAGTTGCCTGTGACAGACTTGCGTTTAAGATAGCAGAGTTTTCATTCGAATTTCTTATAAAGAGCACTAAGGGGATTGCTGCATTCATTGAGCAATATTCAATTTATAAACGTAGTAATGTCAGTATAGTATGCAACTGCATGTCTTGTAAAAAGCTCTAACTGCTTTTCAGTGAAGCACAAGTTAACCAGCCTTAAAAAACAAAAAAAGTTATAAAAATGTTTTTATTTCTGTTGTATATAGCTAGACTTACAAAATAAATGTTCATATGTGTTTGTGTGCTTGCCTTCGATTACTCAGGAAATCTGCCGCACTTTGTGATCTGAAAATTCAGGTGAGGATAGACCAAGGCAGATCATGATGCACCTGTGATACATGCAAACTATAACATTGTTATCAATGAGCATAACCTCGAAAATAATAATTGATATCTTTGATTTCTGGATTTTATTTTCGTTTTCCAAATCAAAATCGAAATAGAGACAAATCCTGTGTTGTCAAATGATGACTAAAAGTAAACTTTAAGTGAATTAGTGAAAAGAATTCCCCATGCTTTTCCCCAAGAACTTGTTGTCCCCAAAAATTTTCCCATGAGGTCCAAAATTCCCCAAAATGGGGACAAAATCCCCAATCTGGCAACACTGCACCTAGTGAATGAATTTTTTCATGTCTAACTTTATAGAAAAAATGTCATGAATTTCATAAGAGCCTTTTTTATATGAGCATGGAATTTGCAGACATTAATAAATATTCAAGTGTTTTAGAATGAGGCAGTGTTTTTTTTTCGATAAGTGTTTTTATATCTTGAATTGTAATACTATATCATTCTCTAATTAAGACATTTCCTGTACAATTAAATCTCCAGCTTGGGCAGCATTTTCTAAAATATCACTAATATAGGAAATACAGAAAGGCTGTATATTTTTTAGTATCTGAATAACTGTATATTTTGTAACTAAGATTATATTTTGTAACTTTGAGAATGACTTCATGAACGAAGTAGCCAATTTGGATTAGAGAAAAAAAAATGCAAGAAATTAAATTCTTTAAATGTTAAATTTATTTGGCAAGATATCATTCACTATTCGGCGAGATTTTAGCAAAATTCGGCAAGATAGCTCTAAATACTCAGCTACAGGTGTTCGGCCGAAGTATTCGGTCAACAAGCCTTCAATATTCGGCCAACCGAATATTCGGCAAAAGAGCCGAATAGGTCGAATACCGAATAGTGGCCGAATATTCGTCCCATCCCTAGTTAGTACAATTGACCACTAGCATGGGGCGGAGTTCGCAATGTTTCAAACAAGCATAGCGCTATTTGATTGGCTTTTGGTGAACGCTTGTGGGATAAATAGAGAAGCTGATTAGCTATAATCCCGAGACTAACGAAAAAGACAGGCTATCGCGGTGCATCCCAAGTATCTTTTTTTTACAGACCACTAGAATGACGTAGTGTACCGGCATTGGTGATTTCGAGCATCACGTGACTCCAGCGGTCTGTAAAAAAAGACACGTAGAATGCACCGCGGTAGCCTGTCTTTCTGGTTAGCCTCGCTATAATTCATCGTGACATTCTTTAACGTCAGAAATGCTTGTGGCCCATTCGGGATGATTCACACTGCAATTAATCATTGAAATAACGATATTCTTCTTTCTTTTGTTGTGAATCTTATCCACGAGGGGGATATGTTACCGTATTTACTCGTGTATAACGCGCACTCCCCCCCCCCCTCAAAAAAAAAAAAAAAAAAAAAAAAAAAAAAAAAAAATAGGGAAACACTACTAGGTGCGCGTTATGCACGGAATAATTTTTTTTACTGCTGGATGCAATCCCACGATATGCATATGAATCAAGGAATGTTTTCAAAGAAGAGATAATTGCTCGGAAAATCTTATTTAATTGAAGTATTGCTGCATCTTTATTTCACTCCTTGCACTTTTATATACATTGACATTATATAAACGCTAACTGCCATCACTCACTCTTAATCCCCCGTCATTCTCTCCTTACCCGAAGTCTAAAGATGCATTCTTGCCTTGTTTTTGGCCTGATATAAGGTTTTTATCGACTTTCTTTACTAAAATTCGTTTAGTCATTCATTAATTTGCATATAAAATGTATAGTGCGCGTTATATACGAGATTTTAAAAAATCGCCATTTTTTCTTGTAAAGTAGGGGTGCGTGTTATACACGAGTAAATACGGTACTTCTCTGATGGTATATATCCTCTAAAAAAGGCTGTTTTTAATAAGAGGAAGCAGTGTTAAAATGCTCTTCATGTCTATGGATGTCATGTGAGCTGTAGGTTTATAGAATACAAACACCAATCGGAGCGAGGAACAATTTCACGCTGC
Organism: Maratus speculifer; assembly: GCA_964019185.1. Lineage (NCBI taxonomy): Eukaryota > Metazoa > Arthropoda > Arachnida > Araneae > Salticidae > Maratus > Maratus speculifer. The sequence goes on from OZ025303.1 coordinate 181,228,575, forward strand.
TTCCTTTTCGTCCAATAAACAGTCTTTTTTGTAGGATATATACCCGCAGAGATATGGCTGTTGCTACTTGTGAGTAAAATCCATTGCTGTTTTTCTTCTATATTCCCGCAGCTAATGCGGCATGGATTAAGCCCATGCTATGCATTTAACTGCCACTAGGAGAAAACCGCTTGTGTTTTAAAAGAGATTCTCTTTCCGAATTTTGATTTGCTAAATTGTTCGGATCATGTGACCTTAATAAACCACCAAGAATAGTCTCTGTGGTTGTTGCCATATGGCAAGCTGTAGATTCAGACTTGTTTCAGCTCCACGTAACAGAAATATGTATGTGGAGATATTTAAGAAGTGCTTTTCATTACATTAAACATGATTGCATTATTAATTATTCATTTGCAGGTTGCCATGAAGATGAAAAAGCGGACAAACTCTGTTATCTCATCGCTGTACCCGCATCCCATCGGAAACTCGCGGACCAAAACTTCAGCATGCATGTTCACCGGAGGGGCTATACTTGTATGTCTGGGAACTGGTCTTATCGTGACCACAATGTCAGTTCGCCCAAGACCTGTGCCTGTCGATGAGACGTCGACACTGATTACTGGACCTATCTGTTTGGTTCTAGGGTCTACGGTTGCAGCACTTAGTGGCATAGACCTTTGCCGTCAATACAGGGCGAGAAATGCAGTGGATGCGGAACTTGGTAAAATGGTGATGCAGCAGGGAATGACAAAGCAGGTTGATCAGCAGCAAGACCAGCAAACTTCCAAGATTTCCATTATCATTAGCAAGCCATCGATATGGTCTTCTTAGTAACTCTTTTGTGTTAACTTATAGAGTTATTATGTTTAGTTATAAAATAACAATTATTCTTAGACATTTTTTTTATTCTTTTTGTCCAAAAATATGGTATGCACTTCAAAAGTCTTCTTATTCGAATTTATGTCATACACTGAAAAATAATTGCAGTTTAAGTTAATCAAAACAAGTCAGTTGATAGTATCAGTGCCGGATTAAGCTACCAGAGGTACAGGATCTCACGCAATTTAAGTCTCGAGTCTTTTTTTTTTAAAATCAATCTCCGACTTTAAAAGTATACTTACAATAAATGACTTTAATTTATTTTTTATTTATCAAGTTTTCAGGTATCTCATATTAGGTCAAAACATAATAATAATAGTAATAATAATGATACTAATAATATAAAACAGTGAATCGATTAAATTATGTTTAGAATTTACTTATGGTGTTTGTACATTCATAAGTTTGACATTGGTTAGCTTTTTAGTAAACATTATCTGGGAATGAATTATATACACATACCTCTATCAATCTAAAATTGTTCTGAAGAGACTTTTTAAACTTAATGACGTTGAGTTATGATAAACATTAAATCTCGATTTTGTATTTGTAACAATACTGCGCTATAAGTATATCAAAACAGAAAGTATAATCTGAAAGAGAAATCATAATACATGTTTGAATTATTCAGATCATTATACCCAAAGGCTCTATAGCTTATGTATTTGGTATTTCGTCTCTGCATACGAAATCGCGCTGCCGATCACACCATTGCTTCAAATTGTGAAAAAAAATATTTCATTTGAGGAGTAAACGAAAGACTGAAATCATTTAATTGAGAGAGGCGATTTTTTTTTTCTCTTTCACCGATGCTCTGAATGATGTTTTTGAACCTAAGAATTATTTTTTTGTAAACTTAAACTTAATTTAAATGCCTATGTTATGTTCGTATAATGTTTAAGTTAAAAATGTTGTTTAAGTTATTTGTTGCTAAATTAAAATTAATAACGTTAAACGTTATTTTATTTTATTGAGCGTTACGTTAAGTAAACGTTAAATAATTATTATGTTACGTTACATTAGTAAAACATTACATTTATGTTATTGTCCAAGAGCCAACAGCAAAAACCCTAAGTCATCGAGCACAAGAAAAAATCCTTCATTTTATGGAAGAGTAGTAATAGAGGAATCTAATGATCCATGCTTGCTGGAAGCGAAGTGGCGCATAAGCCAAAAATTGATACCACTAGTGCTTCACTCGTAGGTTTAGTATTGTGTTTGCTATACAGTTAAAAGTATGAAAACATGGAAAACTGGGTGCAGGAAAACACAATGCTAATCCTGCGAGTCAACCACTAATGGTATCAATTTTTGGCTTATGCGCCACTTCGCCTTCGGCAAACATGGATTCCTCTATTAGATTCCTCTATTACTATTCTTCCATAAAATGAAGGATTTTTCTTGTGCTCGATGACTTAGAGTTTTGTGCGGTCGGCTCTTGGACTATTAATAGTTACATTAAGTTATTTTACGTTATTAAACCATTGCGTTAAGTAAACGTTAAATTTAACATTAAATGTTATTAACTTTATTAAACGTAAAGTTAATCAAGTTAATTTTAAATTTTGTAAAATGACTAAATCAAAAAAGTTGTTTAAGTTAATACGTTATTGTTAAGTTGTTGCTAAGTTAAAAAGTTGTGTTACGTTTAAGTTTTCTATGTAATTTATTTTTTCAATTTGAATATTTTTATGAACTCTTTCACATTGTCTAAAACTTTTATTTATTTATTTATTTATCATATGTAATCCACTAACATGCTAGTCCAAATACCGAGTTAACATGGTTCGGGGTTGTTTCACACCAGTTTATAAGTTGCTATAACTAGCAGCTTAATTTAGATCAATAATCGATCTAAAAAAATTGGAAAAAATTAAAATACATATTAAAAACTGAAAAAGACGGGTTTAAGGAGTTTAAAACATGATTTTAGAATTAGTTCTTTCACAATGAATCTATTGCTAAAGTCAGTATGTTTTTTATGTCCTATTTTTATATGCTTAAAATGATGCGTTCTAACATTTGAGTAAACATTTTACAAATTGGAATTGTTAAGTCATAAAAGTTAAAAAAAAAAAAATCTTAATAACACCCTTTTTAGAATCATTTCTCTCTGATACAAACAAGGCTATTTGATTATTAAATCATTTATTTCATCCGTTATTCTTTAACGTTTTCTTTCAAAATGTGTACCATATTTTCTGACAAAAGAAATTTATTGTCATTCTTAATGTGTGTGTTCAACGTTTTATTCTTAATAACAATATTGATCATTTTGCAAGATTTACTGTATAAATTTGATTAAATAACAAACAAGTACTGACAAACTAACACATATGTACCCAGATAATGAAACTTTGTTAAAAAAGTTTATATCATAATACTTACTGCAATGAAATATCAGGAATTGTGTCGTGTCCTCTTGCCTTACGCAAACAGTATTATTTTGTATGTATGAACACTGAAATTGCAAATAATAAAGTTATTTTAAATATAAATAAATTATGGTATCATCTTTTCCACTCTTTTATAGAAATATCATTAGACATGCACTGTAAAATATTTCCATATTTGAAACATACATATACAGCCATTACTCCTTAATTCGAGTTTGAACAATTCGAAATTAGGATTGTAGCGCTTGAAAATCGTATCTGAAACATTGTTGAAAGATATTACTTAAATAAAATTTCAAAATACTTTTATTTGTATTAATTCAAAGATGTTAAAGATTTTACACGTTTAAGTGTACTAATGAAGCTATTTAATGGAGATTGTTGACTGACTTTAAAAGTAATTCGTAAACAAAATTATCTGATAATAATACATGCAGCTCCAACTTTGTTTCATTCTACTAGAGTTACTTACCTCGCCTTCTAAATAAAGGTAAGTTTTTTTTCTTTTTAATGTCATGTCTGAAGAAAATAATTTAATTGAAATAATAGACTTTTTCAAAATTTTATGATTTGTCTTGTGACACGAGATATTTAGCTGTAAATGTACTAAATTTGAAGTCTCAGACTTATACATTTTTTGTGTACGGACTCTGCGATAGACGGACTGACAGAGAACAGAGATGAATAAAGTTTCGTTCTCCTAAAAAGTAGTTTTTAAAATAGATTTTCGACTAAATTTTAATTCGAATATTTCTTAAACATCTATCCCTGATATATAGAACAAATCTTTATTATTATTGTTATTTTCATTTGTGCACAATTTCGAATAACATTTAATTAAGCCAATTAAAAAATGATTCGCGAAAAGAAAAAAAAATCGTGAGAGATTTAAACAAAAAACTTCGTAACTCACATCCTTTAACATCTTTCTCACATATGTATGTTTAAAAAAAAAAAAAAAAAAAAAAAAAAAAAAAATACTTTTTACAAATATTAGACTCAAATGTTTTCTTACACATAAACCCTTTAAAGAAAAGATCGCTGCTGGGACAACTGCACTAAAAATCACATTTTTTAAAAAATTAAAGAGATATTTACACAGAAGTACGTTAATTGTTCATTTCCGGGCATCTAAAACTGCCCTCATAGCATGCATGGTCACAGTGACATCACAATGACGTCACTGCGAGTCACTTTGGTCACATCACATCTGTGACAAAAATGCCACCACTTAGTGACGTCTTATTGTGACTGAGATGTGACTTTCTTAAAAATCTTTAGAAAATTACAAATATTCTTCAAAACATGATATTTACTTTAAAAAACATGTTTCTGGCAATTTAAATACCGTCGCTTTTGTCACAGTTTCGTCACAATGTTAATGTCAAAGTAGTCATAAATGACACATTTTTCACAAATTTGTCACACCGTGACTTCACAAAGTGGTTACAATGTGACGTCACAAACGAGCTCTAAAACGACCATAACGACTTCACATTTTAGTCACTGTGACATCGACGTCACGTGACGTCACATCGACAATCAATGGTCACAAAGTCACAATGTGACTTCACAACGACGTCGCAGTGACGTCACCATGTCTTACGGGTGAGAATACTAAAAAAGATTACTAAAACAATGAGATCATCTTAGAGACCAAATACATAGCTCCAAAAGCCACATTTCATTTAACTAAATTTTCGCTCTAATTCAAATTACTTTTCAAATGCAACAAGTAATAAAGGACAACTAATTGCCAACCTAAAACGAGTGACGACACTCTTGTGAAAGTTGGGCGAAAGCCCCGCTAATGCATCCGATCTTCCAAACTTCCATTTCCAGAGATCTTGAAAACAGGCTGATAGGCACTGCAAAAGACTGGACTTAACTGGTTTAGATGTTCAAAATACAAAAGAATATTAAAATAGATATTCGGGAGGCAAGTTTGTTTTTATAGAGGCCCCGAATAATTCTAAAAGAACTTTTATTAACCTTTAAAATCTGATTCTCACCTGAAACTCATATTAGGCTCCTACCTTAAATGAAAAAAAGAAATCTTCAAAATCTATTTTCAGCCAAACTTTATTAATTTTACGAAAAAATTTCTGGTTCAAATCGACATTTTATCATTTGATTTCACCAATCGTCGATATCAAAGGAATCAAGTATCGTCGAATAAGATATCGTCGAGAAGATATAAAGTATTGTCGAATCAACACCAGCTGCATGGTTCTGGTGTTAAACATCTATGCTTCATATTTTGAATATATCTTAGTTATTATTATTTCTTTCCCTTTTGTACACAATTTCGAATAACATTTAATTAGGCCATTTCAAAGAATAATTCACGAAAAAAATTGGAACCCACTTAAAAAAAAAAAAAAAAAAAAAAAAAAAAAAAAAAAAAAAAAAAAAAAATCCTTTTATTACATATTTCAAAATTTAAAGCTTAAAAAAAATTGTTAAATTTAGACTAAAAAATTTCCTTGCCTTTTAAAGAGAGATATAGGGTAACTGTACTAAACATTACATTAAAAAGATAAAAAGATATTTACCCCAAAGGGGACGACCATATAAAACTGAGAAATAAGGATGATTAAAACAATTAAATCATCGTAAAGACCTGGATCAATATACATCGCCCTAAGAGCCACTTCACTTAGCTAAATTTTCGCTCTAATTCAAATTACTTTCAAATGCAACAAGTAATAAAGGATAACAACCTGTCAACCCGAAGCGAGTGACGTCACTCTTGTAAAAGTTGGGCAAAAGCCCCGCTAATGCATCCGATCTTCCAAACTTCCATTTCTAGGGATCTCGACAATAAGCTGACAGGCGCTTATTAAAAATCCAAAAGCAGGCTAAAATAGATGATTGACAGGTAAGGTATATTCGCGCTTTGCTTTTACATACAGGCCTCCACCTCCAGCAAGACTAAAAGAATTTTTATCGACTTTTAAGCCTGTCCGTCAGCTAAATCTCTTATGAATCTAATAGCTTAAATGAAAAATGTTTTCAAACTCGATTTTCGACCAAACTTTATTTCGAATGATACTGCTATTCCTGATATATGAAACAAATCTTATTCTTTGATTTTTTTTCCGCATTGTCACAATTTCGGATAATATTCAATAATGCTAATTCAAAAAAAAAAAAAAAAAAAGTTGTAAGTAAGAGCTATGAAAAAGAAAAATCGAAACCCAATTTATTTAAAATTTTTGAAAAAGCAAAAACTTTAAAATTCGAAAGATTTTAGACTTAAAATTAAAAAAATATATACATAAAATATTTACCACAAAAGCACGGCAATTGTCCATTTCCGGCCATGTAAAACTGAGAAAGAAGGATTGCTAAAAAACAGCGGAATCACCTAAAGATCTCAATCAATATACATTGCTGAAAGAACCACTCCGTTTAACTAAATTTCCACTCTAATTCAAATTACTTTTCAAACAATGCAACAAGTAATAAAAGACAACTACCTGTCAGCCCAAAGGGAGGGACGACACTTTTCTAAAAGTTGGCCGGAAAGGCTAATGCCCCGCTAATGCATCCGATCTTCCAAACTTCCATCTCCAGGGATCTCGACAACAGGCTGACAGTCGCTGCAAAAGGGTGGATTTAACTAGTTCAGATGTTAAAAATCCGAAAGCATATTAAAATAGATTATCAGGAGGCAAGGCTATGCTTTTATAGAGGCCCCAATAACTCTAATAAATCCTTTTGTCTGAATCTCACCTAAATTTCACATCAGGATCCTAACTTAAATGGAAGAGATCTTCAAAAAGAAAAGTTAAAAGAAATCTTAAAAAATCCATTTTCGTTTAAACTTTATTTCAAGTGAGATGATTCTCATCACTAGAACATTCGGTAATTTTAACATATCTAAAAAAAAAAAAAAAAAAAAACACTTATATGTTTAATTTGATTTTCTTTAGTTTCAATTTAGCAAATTTTACAAATAAAATTCTGGTTTCAATCGGCATTTTATCATTTGATCGTTGTCGAATCGACACCAGCTGCACATTCTGGTGATAAACATCACACTAAAAAAAATTAAAAAAATATTTACCCCAGATGGACGACCATATAAATCTGAGAAATTATTAAAGAAATTAAAACATCTACAGATTTCGATCAATTTACATCGATCGCTCCAAGAGCCACTTCGTTTAGCTAAATTTCCACTCTAATTCAAATTACTTTTCAAACAACGCAACAAGTAATAAAGGACAACTACCTGTCAACCCAAAGCGAGTGACGTCACTTTCATAAAAATTGGGCGGAAGCCCCGCTAATGCATCCGATCTTCCAAACTTCCATTTCCAGGGCTCTCGTCAACAGGCTGACGGGCGCTACAGCACGTGCGGGAATTGTTGGTGCACCGTGGGAAGGAATTCGTTCCTATTGCAAAGGAGCGGGTTCGGGTTTCTATTGAAGGAAGGGTGGGGATTTTTCAATATATGAGTCGACATCGATATTGATTTTGCCAGAAATAAATGCACTTTCACTTTAAATAACGACGATTAAGTAAATGGGTTACATGATTCGAGTACGTATGAGCACACTGGTCATTAACATAGCCGCTGTAGTGTGCGGGTCACATTCATTTTCACGAAAAGGTGTTTTTACGGTCACAAAGGGAAAAGGATTAGGAAATTCTTGCAAATTTCTTCATATGTACTATATCATATGTCATTTTTGTTCATATGTATATTTAAATTTTAACTAATAGTCCAAGAGCCGACAGAACAAAACCCCAAGGAAAAAAAAAAAAAAAAAAAAAAAAAAAAAAAAAAAAAAAACCTTTATGCAGGCAACGATTATGACTAATTGGGGCCCTGGGCAAAGATATCTTAACCCTTAACTGCACGATTTTTTCTATTGTTATGAAAAAAATTGTTTGAAATCTATATACAGTCGACTCTCGTTAATTCGAAATCAGATAATTCGAATCTTCGCTTAATTCGAACTAAACATGAAGTCCCGAAATTTTCAATGGCAGAATAACGTTAAAAACTTTCATTAATTCGAACTCATTTTCTCTTTACTTCGTTTAATTCGAACTAACGAGAATTCCACTTTTTCATTTTTCTTTTCTTTAAAGAAAAGGTCTGAAATCCGTGAGAAATTTCTCACGGATTTCAGATCATTTGAATAACTTTCATTCTTTGATTTTTGTGAAAATTGTTCCGAACGAGTATACATATAGTACAATGCCTTTGATATCCACTTTCTTAGAGCCCCATCTGTCCATCAGTGACGCTTTAATTTTTTCTTCCATCGTGCTTGTTTCTAATCTTTTAATTAGTTTTATGTATTTATAGATTCTAAATTAATATTAAGTCATATTCTAATGATAACAGACGAAATAAGTTAAAAAAACACCATAACATTAATTCCTTTATAATAGTACCATATTAAGCATGTTTTCCATAATTCGAACTTCGGATAATTCGAAAATTTCTTGGGTCCCGACGAGTTCGAATTAACGAGAGTCAACTCTATCTGTCTAATAATGGGAAAAATAATAAAAAAAACTAAATTTCAAATTTTCAGCTAAAATTTGATATTTTATGTCGTGTATTCTGTATACACAAATAGGGTTTTTAAATATTGTATTGCTATATTTTGCAATGAAATGGGCTTAAATTTATAAATTTTATCTGCTTAACACTCTCCAGTTTGCTTTATATTAATATTTTTAAGTATTCACTAAAAATGATAAAAGTAAATTTGGCTTTAAAAGCTTGAAATTAGATTTTTTTTTCTTTCCAAAGGATAAATTCTAATTTTTTGTCAAATGCAGCCATCTGACATGGACAAAATAAGTGTTTTTCCATTCTTTGGCCTGTTCTTCACCAGTTACAGTGATCATATTAGCGAAATTCATGACACATAATGAGAATTATTGTGTTTTTTTTTTAGATATGTGCCATATATGGCCCATGGTGCAGTGACGGGTTAAGGGTCCCCCATTCGAATCGTTGCAACATTATTCAAATTGACTTGATGGTGAGTCATGTGTAGTGCACAAGCAATATTTTTGCACATTGGATTTTAAAAAGAAGAAAATCTTAACTCCCTCAATTCTAAATTATTTTACTCTGATTAATACTCTTTTTTTTTTCCTACCTTAACATAGAACAAAATTATTTTATATAACGTTAGCAACTTGTTATATTACTTTAAGATGAATTTAATAAACTTTCGGAAGAGTGTTAAATACTCTACCATATAAATACCATATAAATGTAAGTTAATCAAGTTACTTTCTTTTGCATCTTTTTAAATTGTACTACACGCAGGGATGTAGACGAGGGTATACGCCGTATACTTTATGAATTTTTTTTAGTGAACACTATATACTCTCTTTTTCTCAAGAAAAATACAGTATAACACTCTAGGGTATACCCTATGCCTTGAGCGTATATTCTCTGCTTAGAGCGTATACCCTCTTTTTTTGTGGTAGGCGGATAAAAGCGCCACGGAAAAAAGCAAACCCGGAAAAAAGCACCCCCGGAAGAAAGCGTCCTCGGAAAAAAAGCGCACCTTTTTACAAGTCACATATTTAAATAACTGTGATAATAGTACACGTGGTTAACACGAGAATATAAACACTAGATTGGGATGATTTTTTGAAATTTGAGTGTCTTTGCTCTCTCGGGACTGAGGTGGGCGAAAGGGGTAGGTTTTAAAAGTTATCTCAAAACCAGTTATTGTCCCAATGAAAAAAAAAAAAATGTAAGGTACGAAGAATTAGATAGTAAACACTTAAATGATTTTTCTTTTTTAAATTCAGTCTTCCTTGTTCTTCTGTGGTGGTGGTGGGGGGGGGAGGGGGGTGTCTACAAACACCGAATCTATCTCTTATATTATTTTTTTATATTATTTATAATTTAATTATTTATAATTTAATTATTTATAATTTTAATTATACATATTAATTTATAAATTATATGATTATTATTTTTATTATTATTATAAAATTACATATTAATATTTTATCATATTCTTATACTTATATAATATAATATATATTAATTAATAATTAATATTATTAATATAGTATATTAATAGTAAATAATCAATAATATAATAAAGTATGAATGATAATAATAATTAATGATGGTAAATAATAAATATTTTATAATAAATAAATAATACATAATTATAAATTAAATATAAAATTAAATAAAAAAATAAATAAAAAATAAATGTACAAATAAATATGATTAAATATTAAAAATTATACTCATTAACAAAAATTTATTTAAAAAATGATAATATTTTATTGAATCATAGTAATATAAACTCATTTATATATTTTAATTCAGTGTACCTTGTTCTTTTGTGGGGTGTGGGGTGGGTCTAGAAACGCCGAATCTATCACGGCTTTAGACGATAGCATTTTGTCGGAATGTTTTGTAGAATTTAGGAAAAAAAGTGACTGGAAAAACAAGAGCGTAAAAAGTGATCAGAAAAAAGTGACAAGGAATTGATAAATATTGAACTTGTGGATAAATAAATGATAAAAACTATAGGGGCAACTAATGTCTCATTTAAATCATTCTCGTAGGACAGCGGTTACCAACCTTTGGTACGCGTACCCTTGGGGATACCTAGCGAGATTGCTGGAGATATATGACAATAGTATCAGTTATGGCTGATGATAAAGTATCATTTTTTAAATCAATTCTTGTTAATGTGTATATTCTTAAATATTTAATTTTATATATTTATAAAGTTATTTTTATTATGTCCTATAAGTTAATAAAATATTATCATTTTTAAAAGTAATTCTTGTTGATGAAACTAGATTTTTAATAATTTTATTTATTAATACATTTATTTTTATTGATTTACTATAAGTTAATAAAATATTATCATTTTTTAAATAATTTTTTGTTAATGAGTATAATTTTTAAGATTTAATTATATTTGTTTATACATTTATTTTTAATTTTATTTATGTTTAATTTTATAATTAATTTATATTTATGTATTATTAATTTATTAATTATTTATTATAAATTATTTATTCTGTACTATTATTATATTATGTTAATATATTTATTATTAATATATTTTATAATATATAATTTATAAATATAAATATATAAATGGGATATAAAATATAATAAAATATTAATATGTAATTTTATAATAAAAATAATAAATAATCAAATTATAAATAATATTAAAAAATAAATATAAGAGATATATTCAAAGTTTGTAGATACCCCCTCCCCCCCCCCCTCCCCCACTACACAGGAGAACAAGGGAGACTGAATTTGAAAAAAACGCATTTAAGTACCTAGTGTTTATATTCTAATTCTCCATATCTTACAAAAGTTTTTCATTGAGGCAATGACAGGTTTTGAGATAACTTTTAAATCCTCCCCCCACCCCCCACCCCTCGCCCATCCCAGTCTCGAGAGAGCGAAGACGCTTAAATTTCAAAGAATCATCTAAATCTAGTATTTATATTCTAAGATTAACCATGTATATTGTTATCAGACTTATGTAAATATGTGACTTGTGAAAAGGTGCGCTTTTTTCCGGGGCGCTTTTTCCATGCGCTTTTTTCCGGTGCGCTTTCTTCCGTGATTCGTTTTTTCTACGACTATACCACTGACACACGTACTGAATATTTTCAATCGCTCAAATTTAGATATAATTTAAGTTCATTGCTAATGCAATCTATTAAAATGAAAATATCCTTTCTTGTTTAGTAGTGGTTGAGATTAACTTTGCAAAAGCATTGAACTCTGTGAGTTCAAAATTAAATTTGTTTATCAGAAAGTTAGGTAAAATCTTTTAACAATTAAATTTGTGTTTTGTATTTAAAAATTTTCAGAGTTGGAATTGGGGAAAAAAAAATAAATATTTTGTAAATTAATATTTGGGTTTGGGAGGTCCCTTGAAGTCCGGGACTCATGGGCAAAGTTCCAATTTGTTCATGCAATATAAAAGGACCGGCCTTTATTTTATGGAAGAGTAGTAATAGGAGAATTTAATGATCCATGTCTGCCGTAAGGGAAGTGGTGCACAAGACAAAAATGAATACCACTAGTGGTTGACTCGTAGGTTTATTATTGTGTTTTCCTGCTTCCAGTCCTTCATGTTTTCGTACTTTCGATTGTAGGACAAACACTGTGATAAACCTTTGAGTCAACCATTAGAGGTATTCATTTTTGGCTTATGCACAACTTCAGTTTCGGCAGACATGGATCCATTATATTCTCCTATTTCTACTCTTCCATAAAATACATTGTAAAAAAATTGTGTAACATTTCTGCATAAAATTGCGGGCCATCTTGCTGCCTTCATTTTTATGAAATACTTTAACTGATACTACCGGTGTAACATTATACAAATATGTAATGTTTACACCAGTAATATATGTTTAAATTACACCATTGTACAAGTGAAGGAAATTACTCCATAAAATTGGAGGCAGCAACTGCTGCTAACTTTATGGAGTAACATTACATAAATGTTTTATAGTGCAAGTCAACTGCTCATCAAGCGCGAAACTTTCTTTTATTCTTTAGACATAAAGGCACAAAATTGGCAACGCTGTCTATGAAAGTGTTTTGGAATCTAAAGATGGTTTCCATTTTTTGATTAAAAAAATATTTATATGGTTACCAGCAATTTTGGTCGGTTTTTCTCGTTTCTCTGACTTGTTTTTCCCTTTTCGTTCGGAAATACGATTCAAAACGACATTCGACAACATTTTCAGAAAGTTCTTTTGCGTTTATAAAAAAATGGGAAACCCATCTATCAATTACATAATTTCTGAAAAACAACGCCGGGCATTTTCATGCATTTCCAAACAGAAATAATTAAAATGTGTGTCATAAAGTTGCCTCTTTGGATTTGAGAGCAAGCAGCCTTCAATGCATTCATTACAAAGTAGTTAACGCGTCTATAAGAGCTATAAACATAATTATAAATTTTGATGGAACGCTAATCAATCAATCAATCAAAAAAAAGTAAGACAATGCGCGCATTACTGTTTGAAAAGAGAAAAAAAAGTCTAAGTTTTCATTTGATTCAGAAAAAGATAGAAGTGCATATCCAACAAAATTACGTTCATCCGCTTAGTTACCTATAAAGTCACATCTTATGCTTAAAAAAAAAAGGCAATTTAGTCAAAAAAAAAAGAAAAAAAAGGAACATTACTTTTTTTCTTTTTATTACTTTTAAATCAAAATTTATAATTTTTTTATAGTTCCCGTACAGGAACATTATATGGCAGGGGAAAAATGTAAATATGTAGTTACAACAGATGAGGCTTGTATATATTTATCTGAATGCAACAGAAAAAAATTCAGATTTATTAGCCCCCCCCCCCCCCGCCCACACACACACACACACACACACACACACACACACAAAAAAAAAAAAAAAAAACTAAATTATTGGTTTGAGAGGTAAGTTTTTAAAGGTTTAATGGTTATGGCTGGATTCTCTTATAATGGAAAACTTAAAAGATTAGAAAATAGGTAAAAATGCCAAAAGTAACTGGCATTAATTATGAGAAATTTATTTTAACACCTGTATTCAAAGAAGACATTCCATTATTTTACGTAATCAATCTTCATTGTCTCAAGTTCCATCAGGATAACGCTGCAAGCCAACCTATAAATATAATGCTATGTTTTTAGAAAAAGAATAAGATATGAACTGGCTATTCCATTTATATACATCCCTTTTAACCCCTTGAGGGAAAAACAACAATGTTTGTAATGTTGCATTCTTACCGGCATAACCGAAAAATTTCATTTTAAAACAAACAAAAGCAATTTTAAAACACTTTGCCTCCAAAGTTAAAATTATAAAATTTCGTTAAAAGTTTCTAGTGCGAATCTTGTTTAAATTAGATGCGATAAAATATATCCCACAGACCTTCAAGGGGTTAAAGGTGCAAGTCACTCAACGGCCAAATTTCCCTGAGTAATGTTATACGTCTACGGGTTTTGATGCATTTTTATATTCAAAATATCTCCTCGATAATTTAATATTTTTAACTTTTTATTTCGGTTTTCTCTTCTTAAAGAATGTTTTTTTTTTCTTAGTTTTCAAAATATTTTTTAAATCTACGCATAATTTTTTATGAAGTGTTAAAATTTTATTTCCGGTTGGTCAGTTTTTAAAATACAAAATATTAAATTGAGCATACATTTTAGAAATATTTTGAGAACTAAGAAAAAAAGTGACATCCTTTAGGAAGAGAAAACCGAAAGAAAAAGTTAAAAATATTAATTATATGGGAAGATATCTTGAATATAAGAATGCATCGGACGCCCATAGACTTTACATTACTGAGGGGAATTCGGCCGCTGATTTTTTTTTTTTTTTCATAGCAATATGAAATTTTGTGCATATATACATTTCACCAAAATCATATAGAACACATTCAAAAAAATTTCCAAACTTATTAAAATTTTTAAATTTTTAAACCAAATTTTAAAATGCTGCTCGTGTTTTCATTTTTGAGATATTTTCTTGCCTTTTGAATTTTTATCACTTAAAACTCTATTATAAACAAATTTATGTAAGATTTTTCTAATCTCTTGAATAGTCAATATTTTAACAGATTTTCTTCTAAATTCCTTTTCGATTTTTATCAAAATTTTGCTTTTTAATAAGTAAAATTCAAATTTGACTATCTTAATGAAGTCGAATTTTAAAAAGCTTACACAATTTCTTTCTAAACAATATCAGAATACTTCCTTATCAATTTTATAAATATCGATCAAAAATTATGTCGCAAGAAGCATTTCAAAAATCTAAAAACGCTGAAAAATTAATTTTGAGAAAAACAGATTTAAAGTAAATAAATACACTTACCGTTAGTATTTACTACTTAAAAGTTTCATAAATGATATTTCCATAAGAAAAAGCTGTTTTGGTACTATTATACCACAGAAATAGACCTTTCTTGTGACGATTTGGCTATAGACGATTTTGCTCAAATAAAGATCCACTGTTAGCTTAAGTAAGTCCCTCGAGGTTATTCCTATGCCTATTACTGTGCATTTGAACTTTTAAACTAGCTTTTTGTATGCGTGATCCCAAAACATTGGATGTACTCTGGAAGATTGTGGTCGAAGAGTGGAACAAAATCATCCTGCTATTTTAATCCTTAATGCCCAGACAGTACTTTCCATTAAAATAACTTGTTATAAAATTCATTTAATGCATCGATTAATAGTAATACAGTTTAGAATGACTTATTGATCTTATTCTAAAGGTATTATTGGTTGCAAACAGGGTTGGCAAGTTTTTGACGCCTGACGGTTTTTACCGGATTTTACCACGTTTTTTACCGTCATGTCATAAACCTCTTTGTCAAAAATGTCGAAAACTGTCAAAAACCTATTTTTTTTTTGTAGTTTGTTTTTATATCATAACAACAATTATTTTTTCATTCTATCTTTAGTATTTAAGTCACTTTATGTGAAATATTCAGTATCAAAAAGATTCTTAAGTATATTTAATCTTAATCATAAAAAAAAGCATTTAAGAATCTCATTTTTGTAAATATTTAATGTAATAATACTTTAAAAATAATTTTTAAGGTAAAAGATTTTTACTCATACAGTCATATGCATGCTAAAACAATAAGCAATTTTTTTATTTCATTTTTTTTAATTCACTTTAAATAATACTTGAATAATTTTAAATAAAATGTAAGCTGGACATAAATAGTCCGATTTTATGGTAGCTTTAGTAAATTTCAATTTAAAAAATATTTCATGACTATTCATGTAGAAATTTATACATAAAAATATATGTGTTGGAATGGTCTGTAAGACTAATTTATATTAGCACTAAAGTAAAAAAAAAAAAAAAAAAAAAAAAAAAAAAAAAAAAAAAGAATATATAAATATGTAAATTATTATTATATCGATTTTTCTTAAATATTGTTTTACTATTCATTAAATTTTAAATCCAAAAGCTTTCAATTGAAATTGTGTCTTAAAGGTTTGTATAAATATTTTATTAGTATAAAAATTTTAAGATTTTGCTTATTAAATTGACGATAAAAATCAGCATTTAGTTGCATTTATGAAGTGCATAAGCTAAGTATTTTCAAATATTATATATACTAATATTCAAATTTATTCAATGACCAGTTCTTGACATCTATTTTCATACCATATAACATTTTGCATCCATAAAATGATTTAAATATTTTATCAAAAATGTATATTGAATGTTATTTAATAACTATAATCACCTTTTATTATTATTACTTAATATTAATGTTCATTGCAGTTAGAAGAATCTATATTAATCGAGATTATGACAAATATTATTCTTTCTTTTTACTGTTGTATTTTAAAATTTTTCCCATTTAGGAAATCCTTCTTTTAAATAAATTTAACAAATGTAATTGAAAATGACAACAATAACAAGAACAACAAGGAAAAATTAACTTAGAAATAAATTGCATGCTGCACTTGTATTATAAATTGGACAAAAATTGAATATTATGGGTTTTTGACGGAATAAACCGGTAAAAACACGGTTTTTACCACTGCCATGTCAAAAACCCAACCCTGGTTGCAAAACACATAAATATTTTTAAAAGGATTATTCCTCTTTCGTTTGCATGTCTTCGGCTTTTTTGACATGGAACGATTATTTTTTTAAGGGTGTATTTCGATTCAAACTGCTTATTTTCAAATTTATTTTTAAATTCATTTTTAAATTCATTTTTGCTCTCATATGCATCAAACTGACAAATTGTCTTATTTAGGAAATACAAAAGGTGCCGCGACTGTAGATTCTTTGATAAAGGCAGAAAATATTGCTAAAAAAGCAATCAAAAACGGCATTTTGAACCGATTTTTCCGAAGTGGGAGATCTGGGGAACGGAAAAAGGGTCATACTGAGAAGGTAATTGTTTATAAATGAAATTCTAATGAATTGAGCGTAAAATAACATCACACGGCACCTTATACGTCTCTCCAAAAATCCCCTCAGCAAGTTTCATGTTTCTACTTTTAAAAATGTGTCTGAAATTGTATCGGAAAATTTCGAGCTGTTGAAGGTGGAAAAGCGTTTTTTCGAATACACCCTTAACCATTTGGAAAACGGTTATTTCTTTCCGCTTAGAGATATCTGAACTCTGAACCATATCTGAAGCCTTATGATCTCCGGTTTTTATTTGTTTTCTGATTGGTCATTTTTTAATGTCCAGAAATGAAATACTTTTGTTGCCACGACGGAAAAAAAGTATTAAAAACTACAAAAAAATTAATAACTCAAAAACAAATTGAGATACAACTTTCAAACAAATTACATTTAAGGGTGTATTCCGATCCAAACTACTTTTTTTCAGATTTATTTTTAGATTTGTTTTTCTCTCAAATGCACCAAACTTTCGAATTCTCTCATTTAGAAACAATACAAAATGCCGTGATTATCAATTCCTTGATAAATGTAGAAAATGTTGCAAAAAAATGCTGTCAAAAACGACGTTTTGGACCAAATTTTCCGAAGCGGGAGGTCTGCGAACGAAAAAAAGGGTCACGTTGAGAAAATAATTACTTATAAATCAAATTCTAATTAAATCGGCGAAAAATTACATCACACGGCACCTTGTACGTCACTTCAAAAATCCCCTCAGCAAGTTTCATGCTTCTACTTTTAAAAATATGTCCAAAATTGTATCTGAAAATTTCGAGCTGTTGAAGGTGGAAAATAATTTTTCCGAATACACCCTTAAAAGCACACTTTTCCCCTAAATGACGGTGTAAAAAGTGAAAATGTGCGATGTTTAGAAGTTTAAAAATTAAACAGTCTTAAGAATTAAAATACACGCTTTTTTTTAAATATATAAAATGGTGTCATTTGCATCTGCTAAAGTATTTCTGATATACAATCTAAGCATCTATAGAAAAGTATATATATGACGTCATTATCGCTAAATAATACACAAAACAAGCGAAAAAAAATGTTTTTGTTTAAAAAGCAAATTAGTTATCTAATGATTCATATGCGTTTCTTTGTTTGTTTTTAATAGCTCCATGTTTCATCGGAAATCATTCATTGATATTTCTTGAAATTTCGGAAAAATATTTTACACACGGATTAATAAATTTACATTCTTTCAGCTGTTTGATACGAATTAAGTAAAAGCAGAGAAATAACTCACAAAACTATTCTTTAAAATACACGTTTACAAAGAGTAAGTCGTGTATCGAATGTAAAGTAAGTTTGTAATGAACTAAAAATCATTTAACTGAAAAATAAGAACGAAATAAAACCAAAATTCACGAGGTTTTATAACAAACAATATTTTTGACACAGCACGCATTTTAATTTTTTTTTTCACTTTTTATAAGAAAATGGCAATGAAAAGGCACTGTAATCTTCTTTTCCCTTTACTTTTAATAAAAATGAAGTGCTTTTGTTGCCACGATTACAAAAGCGGTATAAAAACTCCAAAAAATTAATATCTCAAAAATAGATTAAGACCCAGATCTTCAAACAAATGGCATTGAAAAGCACATTTTTCCCCCATACGATGGTGTAAAATTTGAAAATGTAGGGTGTTTAGAAGTTTAAAAATTTGCAGTAGCAAAAATCCAAAATTTCGTTTCAAATTTCAAAGCGTTGCCATTCGCAAAATGATACATATGCGTTAACGCACAGATACGTTTGGTCATTATAATATTAGATAGATAGATAAGTAGATTACAACACTTTTTTCATTCTGTTATTTGCAAAATTTATCTTTCAAAAATAATTTCCCGGTGTTTTAAATTGCTTCAAAAATACCTAAAAACACATTGGATTTCTATTCCTTCATTGGCAATAGACTCGATCATAGCGGCCTGTGGTGAAAACATAACTTTTTGGGATGCATTTTCGCTTGTTAATTTCCACACTATATACTTCTAGACACGGTAGTTAAATTATCGTGACTGGGGACAGTTATGCCGACTACCGAACGACTCCGGTTGTCAACCGATTCCCATTTCTTTTCATTAATTCGGCGGGAGAGGTAACTGTAATGCAATTGGTTTCCGGAGAATGACTGTCTAAACGAGATTTTCCTATTTGATTATGATCTCATAAAATTCCGGTCACGAACTCTTAACCTATAAAAGTCACTAATTGGGATGTCGTGGAGATACTGGCTTAGTCAGATTCATTTGCCGAAAGGACTAAAATGAAATAAATGAAATTCGGCAAGGCCGCTAGGGATGTACCGAATAGTGATTTTGGTCGAATACCGAATATTTAGCCAACAGATGAACGGAATACCAAATATTTGGCTAGCCGAATAGTAATTGTTGGGTCAAATACTGAATAGTTGGCTGTCTAAATACTTTTTTTTATTTCAAAGTTTGAAGGTAAAAAAGAAAAAAGTAAAAAAAAAAGTTTTAAAAAGTAACTTTTTAATGTTACTTTTTAAAACTTTTTTTTTTACATAATATTCAATAAAAGGAACTTACATTTTGATAAATAAGAGCTTTTTATAAGTACATTTAGTATTGAAAAATATTTGCCTTGTGTTATTTAAGAAGGACAATTATGAGACTTTTTTAATTATTAAAATTTTAAATTTTATGGTCTATTCTACGTATTAAAGTAAACATTTTAAAATCAAAGAGAAATAATGAAACAAGTTTAATGTAAATTCTGCCATTGCAGAATTCAGTTTCGCCTCCGATTAAAAATAAATAAATAAATAAATAAAAATCGATAGAGGCTTTTTAGAAGGGCGACCCCGTTTAGAATGCTATGAACTAACTTCATTTTTCTTGTGTTTATCAATATAATAGCAAACAGAACGACGTGAAATACCCAATTGATTAGCAATTTCTCTCTGAGACATTGGAGTTGTGGAATAATAAAGTGATACAATTTGATGTGCTACTTCTTCATTGACTAGATTCATCAAAGACGGATTTTTTCTTTAGTTTAAACGCTTTTTTATAGACTCTGAGAAAAAGGAAATGCATTTTAACAATAAAATGAGTGGAATCCCGTCGAATTCGACGAATGAAATGTTTAAAAGACCCGATCGATTTGGTTTTAAAAAAAGCAAAAGTAATTACATTATTGAATCAATATATAATAGTTTCCAAACTTAATGTCAAGTTTGCCAGCTACAATTTTGCATGCAAATATTCGCACATCTTCATTTAAAATTATATTCTGAGTGCCAGCGAAATCCAGAAATTTTATTTTATATGCACTCACAGAAAAATAGTTTTATTAAATAATAATAATAATAATAATAATAATAATTTCATTTTTGCTATGACATTATTTTCACTAACTGAAGTCATCTGAAAGTAAAATCTCAATCTCAGTGTCCATAATGAAAATAAATATTGAAATGTAATATCGTTATGAGTAAAAATGCGATGTTTAAAATAGTGACGTCATTTTCTCTTTAAATGTTTTTTAAAAGTTACTGTTATTAGCAATATGAAAAAGGCGTCCGTAATAATACTGTATTTGATTGATTTGACTGAGTTGCCACCATTTTAAAGAAATATCGTAAAAAAGCATTTAAAATTAAAAATAAAATATAAAAATGGAAATAAATTAAAAAATAGCTAAAATGGGCACAACTACAAATAAATAGCTTTCATTTAAAAAAATAATTATCAAAATCGGTTGACTAGAAAATTTAGGGCTGATGACACGACATTTTTAGCTTGTCTGAAAGAAATAGCATCGGAGGCTAAAAATGGGAAGAAAAACTTTGCAGTCTCAAAACTGACCTTTTTAAATAACTCAAGGCAGATTTTTTTTTCAATATAAAGTTTACTTATAAAAAGCTCTTGTTTATCAAAATGTAAGTTTCTTTTACTACTATTTGTCATGAAGAAACTAAAGTAAAATCAAATGGTGTCAATTCAATAAAAAAACCTTATTACTTATTTCGATTTAGCAAGTAATTTAGCAGTACAAATACTTTCAACTTAATTTTAAATAAAAGAATGTCTAGCTCATGCTTTTTTTTTTTCTTATGAAAGGTGGCATTTTCCACCCTTCCCATCATATCATATATTTTACAGAAATCAAAGCATGTCAGTTGAAAATATAGTTATGATTTCTTCATTGTTGTTAATATAACAAACGAAAAATACAATTTTGACCTTGAATGTGATGAAATACAATGTACTTATGAGTCGATAAGTTGATTATGATTATGGTTTCATGAAAAAAAATTGTCTGTCTTGATAGCTATTACCAATCCGAAAAGTTTTTCTTGCTTGTTTAAAGACTTTTATTTTTAAAAAGCAAGAAACAGATTATTTACTAAACAAAATTTAGGAAGTTTCATTTGTACATCATTTATTCTTAAGAGAATCCTAATTAATCACCATTTTGATCCTTCTCATGGTTAATTATCTTAAGTTATACTTTACAAACGGAAAATACATAATGTAAAAATATTCTATTTGTTTTAAATATGACTTTGTTTCTAATTATATTAAATTAGAAATTGTGAAAAGTTTTTAAAAATGTGTTTTAAAAGGTTTTATTAAGTATTGGATTCGGCCGAATACTTTGATATTCGGCCAAACCGAATATTCGGCTTATCCGAATAGTTTGATATTTTGTCTAATCGAATATTTGGCAACACAGCTGAAGAGGCCGAATACCGAATAGATACCGAATATTCGGTGCATCCCTAAAGGCCGCATACATGACTTGTATAAAATCAAAAACTTACGCACATAAACACAGGATCAAAATTTTTTTGCAGATTAATTTCATGTTTAATAAAATTACGTGTTGTATTATTTTGACAGTATTAATTAAAACCATATTTTTAAATAATTGCTTATTAGGTGCGTTCGTGATTATGTAAATATGTAGCATCTAAGTCGTCGTTCAGTCTGTCCGTCTGCCCGTCTGTTCGCAATAGCAGAGCAAAAGCTACAACATCGAATAGTTCGAAATTCAGAATATATAATTGTTGCATAATTTTTTCGAGTCATTTGAAACTTCATGGAAATCGGATGTATAATTGAATTACAGGACTGTCAAAAGCACTCAGTTACATTAGGATGAATGGGAAAAAATAGTTTCAAGTGCATTTTAATTTTGTTACATGTTTTACCTCCATTCAGAAACGAGATCAGTTGAGCTCCCTTCACAAGCAACCAATGTTTTGAAGAAAATGAAATAAATTTTGTTTTTTCCTGGTCGCTTGTAGAAAGTTTTATTTGAAAAATGATTCTGAAAAGTACATTATTTATCAAACTTTTAAAATAAGTTTAGATTTATTATTATTATTATTATTATTATTATTATTCCGGTAACTTTTAAGTATTTAAACTCCTTTGTACCCTATTAGGCAATGAATTTAACTCTGCTGGTGAATTAAGAAAGACGGTCAGTAAACTTCCCCTGTCCTATTCTTTTAAGAAACAGTATACAAAAATAGATAAAGTAATAAAAACGTCGTTATTTGTTTCAGCCCCCCGCCCCCCCCCCACACACACACAATGATTCAGATATGCCTCATTTATCTCTATTTTCGACCATAAACAACAACCATTTTTCAAATGGTTTGAGAAAAAAAATAATCTGATAATTTTGCGACTATTGATGGTAAAAGTAGAAACTGGGCTTTCAAATGCGTTATGCGTTTTTCAAAAATTTTTTATTTAGTCATTATCTTTCACAACAATATCTGTTAAGTTTTGTTACAGTATTCTGATTGTGTTGGAAAGTGTTTCATAATCTATGCTGATCTTGTGATTTTTTTGGACATCAACTAAAACTATATTGTACTTAAAAAAAAAAAAAAAAAAAAAAAAAAAAAAAAAAAATCAAATAAACCCGAAGAGAGTCAACAACAATCATGGCAAAATCTGAAAAAAAAAAAAAAAAAAAAAAAAAAAAAAAAAAAAAAAAAAAAAAGCTTTAAACGAACTTGGGGTGGGTTAAATCGGGGTATCTCGCTCTAAGACATCTTGTTTTGAGCCCATAAGGTTAACAATGGAGAAGGGAGTTAGACATCTGATTAATACTATAACAAACTTGTTCCGTGCAATAATTTAGTTTTTCACCTGCACACTCTGGAATAAAAAAATTTCCAATCTTTCCCCTCCGGGTTTTTCGAAATCTGTTCAATATAACCCAAGTCAGATTTATTTCCTCGTTGTGGAATTTTTCTCACATTTCTTTTCTCAAAGAACAATTTTAGGGACGACTCGCAATGGGAATTGAGATTTTCTTTTGCATTAAGGCCCCTGTCCTCGCTCGAGGAAACGCTCGCGAGCTAATGCTATTCCTATGGGGAAGCATTTTTCTAATAACTCTTTCGCATTTTGACATTTTTAAGAAATTTTTTTTGCATTGGATAGCTGAGGTGCATGCCGACAGCGCACCTTTTTCACTTTTTCGATTTTGGTTGCAGATATATTTTTTAAAAAGCACTTTCAGTTTCGAAACCGGTTTTAAAAGTGAAACTAACTTTGTAAAAAATATCTGCAGCTAAAATCAAAAAAGTAAAAAAATGTGCGCTGTCGGCATGCACCTCAGCTATCCAATGCAAAAAAAAAAAAAAAAAAAAAAAAAAAAAAAAAAAAAAAAAAAAAAATGTCAAAATGCGAAAGAATTATTAGAAAAATGCTTCCCCATATTAGTAGCATTAGCTCGCGTGCGTTTCCTCGAGCGAGGACAGGGGCCTTAACACTTGAAGGGCATGGAAACATTATATAACATTTGATTTAACGAATATTCGCACCAAAATCTTTTAATCATATATATTAAAACAGTAGCCTAATTCTTAAAGATCAACTCAAACATTTAGGCATTTGCGCATGC
Organism: Maratus speculifer; assembly: GCA_964019185.1. Classification (NCBI taxonomy): domain Eukaryota; kingdom Metazoa; phylum Arthropoda; class Arachnida; order Araneae; family Salticidae; genus Maratus; species Maratus speculifer. The sequence goes on from OZ025303.1 coordinate 181,252,658, forward strand.
GTGAAGTTGAATTTATTAGCTCTTCCAGTTACAGGAAAGTTGAAGCAAGTCGAAGCAGTGGTGTAAGACGCGAATTTAAAGCTCTGAGCTTTTGTAGAGAACACGGGATCGATTCGAACGCTCGGCAAAATAATTTATTTGAATAATGATGCATTTTACTACGAGGGAAAGTTATGTGTTTTTTTTCTTTTGTTATCATTATTATTTTGATGCTTTATAATTAAATAAAATTTAACACTCAACAATGTTTTTTTAAATAACAATTTTATTTTTAAAATATTTCAAGCAATTAAAACAGTAATTATTAGATATAAATAGCCAATTTCCAGTTCAGGGCTTTAGAGATTTATTTGTAAGAATAAAATTATTGGAAATCCTTACAAATAGCATTCTTAAAAAAAATAATAAACAATAACAAATGCAACTCACACAAATAAAAATTGTATCCGTTGAATTAATTTTAGTTATCCTTCTGCTAAAAAGCAAGCCCTGTTAAAATTCTTAAAATTCTGCTTGAAATTCTTTCAGTTCATTACTTGAGTAGGTTAGACTGACAAAACCATGAAACGCTTTGAATCTGTTGGAATCGCATAGATAATATAGAAATAAATTAAGTTTTCAAAACTTTATTTACAGGTAACTAATTAAGAAAATCTAACATTATTCTAATTAATCTTTTAACATGTCTATCCTCAAATCTTGAGGCGTATCATCTAATTAAATATTATTTTTATAACTTTGGTGAAAAAAAAGTTGAAAAATTGTTTTATTTCCTTACTTTCGCATAAAATTTTTCGAAACTTTAGGCATGAATTGGACATTGCAGAAATAAAATTACTTGCTCTTGAAAGGGTTAAAGGCTTGGAAATCGAAATTACTCCCTTCTCTTAGATTTCCACAATGTATCCAAGTAGTATAAAATCCCGCCTTATATAAATACCTTTAATATGTATATATTCCTTATTTTCACAGAATTTTCTCTGTGATTGTAACTAAAAATAAATCATTCTGTTAATATGATGATCTAACTGGGGGTTATACGGAAATATACGCCATATACATTTTGGATTTTTTTAAAAAGCTCCATATACCGTCTGTTTCTCACAGTGTTGAATTCAGACACTTTTCTCCGGGGGGGGGACTTCTGGGATTCCGGGTGGGGGACATTATCAAGTTCCGGGGGAGGAAATTGCACATTTTAACCATTGAAAACCCAAAAACTTAAAATTTGAAATAAAGCTATATCATATACTCTATCCTTGGCATTCGTGACTTTAACGTATATTGATTTCCTATTTTATATAATTATCCGAAAACGATTTGTTTCTTTAGAAAAAAAAAAAAAAAAAAAAAAAAAAAAAACCTTTTTTTTTTATATTTAAAAAATTAATATTTAAAATCTAAAAGAAAAATAGACAATGAAACAAACCATTAATTTTAAATCCAATTATCTCACCTACGCGCTCCAGCCACCATCGCATCTTTCTCCATCCTCTTCTTCATCCTTCTTTACCGAAACCTCTTCAGCATCTCAAATCGGATTCCTCCTCCGCATCTCACACATTTTCCCGCCGTTCCCTTTTTCCCGGGCGATTCGCATGAAGTCGCGTGCCGCCACCGAAGGGGTGGAGGGAGACGTGGGAATCAAACTTTGTGCTCGCGCGTGTGTGAAAAACTCGGGTAACACGTTCCCAGGCAGTCATGTTCTGCGGTGTATAAATAAAAAAGAGGGATGTGTAAAATTTGCCTTGCAAATTCGGAGGCTGATAACCAGGTGAGTGGAGAAGGTATTGAAATAGATACACGATGGATGACTGATGATATGGAGATGGTGTATCATGCCGAACGCAGTCTCTTTTAAGTGTCTTTAAAAGTATTTAAAGTAAAATAGTTGTAATTGTTCGTATGTTAATTTTTTTGCGGAGTTTGTGATGTCAAGTGGTCATATATAGACACATGTAGGCCTTTTTGCATATTTTTAATTTATAATTTCAGTTTCTAGTATTGCACAAGTGGTTATGTGTAATCAAGGACTTATCGATTTTTAGGAGGTCAGTGTCCGAAAAAGCAGGTTTTTTTTATTAAAAAGAACATGCATCTGAAACTGACTAGATTCTATATTTGCTATCACATGTAGTAAATCACATGTACAAATAATGATTAATTTTTACAATTACAAATTCCATTTTTTTTTTTTAATTTGGAAATCATCCAATCAAATAATTTCAAAAAATAAAATAAATAAATGAATAACGATTTTAATTAATTTTTAGGTAGCTTTCATTACAAAAAGTAAAAAGCTACCTATTGCAGCCGTCCGGAGGAAAGCACTTCCGGAAAATTTTGGTATATTTTCACCGATCATGACCCCCAGACCCCAAAACCACCCTCCGTTCAAATGTTGACATATATATATATATATATATATATATAACCATATATATATATCTGATTTTTGTCATGCGATAACTAACGTATTTATGAACCGATTTGAATGAAACTTGGTATGTACATAGTAAATACAAATGTCTCGACCGAGTTTGTTGGTCAGCATCATCCGCCATTTTGTTTCAAAATGGCGGCCATTTTAAATTTTTTAAAAAATTTAAAATTTAAAATTAAATGCGAAAAAATTAAAAGTTGGAAAATATTTTTCTTTTACGTGTTAGAACTGAAAACAAAGATTCCAAAACACTTTTTATTTTGTCTATATCTTAAAAAATGATTGAGTTATAGCACTTTGAATTTTTCTTATGGCTGACATTTTGAAACGATCTGATTTTTGTCACGTGATAACACGCGTATTTATGAACCGATTTCAATGAAACTTGGTATGTACATAGTACATACAAATGTCTCGACTGAGTTCGTTGATCAGCATCATCCGCCATTTTGTTTCAAAATGGCGGCCATTTTAAATTTTTTAAAAAATTTAAAATTTAAAATTAAATGCGAAAAAATTAAAAGTTGAAAAATATTTTTCTTTTACGTGTTAGAACTTAAAACAAAGATTCCAAAACACTTTTTATTTTGTCTATATCTTACAAAATGATTGAGTTATAGCACTTTGAACTTTTCTTATGGCTGACATTTTGAATCGGTCTGATCTGAACGATCCACAATGTTGCTTTAAAATGGCATACACTTTATGATATCGTGGAATTTAGTGACTCTCCAAATCGCTTAAAATAAAACCAGATTGAATAAAAGATGACTAATTTCTAAAAATTCCTATTAATATTCAGTCTTGACAAAAATATTATTCAATCTTATAAAATCACTAATTTTATAAGATTATTTCCACTAATTTGAGATTAGTATTTTTGAACAATGTAACTTACTTTAAAATAAATAAATAAATATATAAGTATATGAAAGCTACCTCTTCCTCCCGGCATTGCCGGAAGGACTTTCTTTATTAGGTTTGTTCGGTCGTATTTATGCTTTGTAATTTTGGCAATGACTTTTATCGTCTGCCTTTATTTATACGAGATCGAGATACGAGTTAATAGAATGTTTGTAAAAAACGTAGCAATGAGCTGCAGAGTTGTGATTTAGTTAAATAAACTACATATCATTCGAATTTTATTCTATATTTTATTGAGTATATGAGTATTTAAATGTGAGCTATCAACAAGCTAACTGAAAGGTAAATCGATTAGCAGATAAATATGACATAAATTTGTCCTGTAAATTCGGAGGCTGGTAACCAGGTGAGTGGAGAGGATATTAAAATAGATACACGGTGGAGGACGGATGATATGGAGAGGATGCATCATGCCGAACACAGTCTCTTTTGAATGTCTTTAAAAGTATTTAAAGTAAAATAGTTGTAATTGTTCATATGCTAATTTTTTTGCAGAGTTAGTGAAGTCAAGTGGTCATATACAGGTCATAACACATGTAGGCCTTTTTGCATATTTTAAATTTGCAAATTGAGTTTCTAGTATTGCAGAAGTGGTTATGTGTAATCAAGGACTTATCGATTTCTAAGAGGTCAGTGTAAAAAAAAAAACAGGTTTTTTTTTTTTTTTTTTTTTTTTTAATTATTAAAAAGAACACGCATCTGAAACGGACTAGATTCTATATTTGCTATCACATTAACTTTTAAATAATGACTAATTTTTACAATTACAAATCCATTTACCTATTTTTATTTAAAACATTGAATATGTAACGACATTAAATTATCTTTATAAACGAGCTGTCTTTTTTAATCCAGTTAAATAACTTTCAAAAATAAAATAAGTAAATGAATAATGATTTCAATTAATTTTCTTTATTAGGTATGTTCGGTCGTATTTTTGCTTTGTAATTTTGGCAATGACTTTTATCGTCTGCGTTTGTTCATACGTGTTAATAGAATGTTTTGTAAAAAACGTAGCCATGAGCGGCAAAGTTGTTATTTAGTTAAATGAACTTCAGTTCATTAGAGTTTTATTCTATGTTTTATTGAGTACATGAATGTTTAAATTTTAGTATCAACAAGCTAATTAAAAGATAAATACAATTTAAACTTGCCTTGTAAATTTACAGGCTGATAACCAGGTAAGTGGAGTAGGTATTGAATTTGATACCCGGCGGATGACGGATGATGTGGAGATGGTGTATCATGCCGAACGCAGACACTTTTAAATGTCTTTAAATGTGTTTAAAGTAAAATAGTTGTAATTGTTCATATGTTAATTTTTTGCGGAGTTAGTGAAATTAAGTGGTTATATACATGTCATATATAGACACATGTAGGCCTTTTTCCATGTTTTTAATTAACAAATGCTGTGTCTAGTATTTATACTATAAGGTCTGTGTCCGAAAAAGCAGGCTTGCTATTAAAAAGAGCATGCAGACAAAACTGACTAGATAAATCTATATTTGATCCTACGTTAACTTTTAAATAATGATTAATTTTTACAATTACAAAATGCAGTTAGCTATTTTTTGGAAAGTAAAACATATGAATATGTAATAACATTAAATTATCTTTATGAGTTAATTAACTTCTATTTAAAAATCATTTTAGTTAATTTCTAACAATAAAATAAATACGACATTTTAAATAATTCTTTTTGTTAGTTAAATTTAAAAGAGTAGATCAATTTGTAGATAAATGAAATAAAAATTTATACTGTAAATTCGGATGCTGATAACCAGGTGAGAGGATAAGGTATTGTAATATACACATGGTGGAGGACGGATGATAGGGTAATGGTGTATCATGCTGAACGAAGGTTCTTTAAAATGTGTTTAAAGTAAAATAGTTGTGATTGTTCGTATGTTAATTTTTTTTTGCGGAGTTAGTGAAGTCAAGTAGTTACGTACAGATAATAAAGAAATATATGTAGGCCTTTTTGCTTTTTTTTTTTTTTTTTTTTTTTTTTTTTTTAAATTGCAAATTCAGTTCCTAGTATTGCATAAGTGGCTATTTATAATAAAGGACTTATCGATTTCTAGGAGGTCAGTGTCCGAAAAAACAGGGTTTTTTAATTAAAAAGATCATGCAGCTACAACTGACTACATAAATCTTTATTTCATTTCACATTAATTGCTAAATAATGACTAATGTTTACAATTATAAAATTTAGTCAGCTATTTTTTGGAAAATAAGCATACCAGCAACAGTACAACCTCGATTATCCGAGTAAATTGGGACAGCTAGTACCTCGGATATCCGATATATAGGTTAATAGAAATTGTGTATAAGAATTTGCCGTGCTCGCGAATTTAACGTTTCTTAGAATAGAATGTTTTTTTAAATTATAAATATAAACATACATAAAGTTATGTTTCACAGCTCAACAAATAAAAGACATTCCCAAAGATTCCGTTAACAGCAGTTTATTACGCTATTAATATTTTTACAATAAATACTAATTGCCTTACAAATCCTGAGAACAATTAAGTCTAGTTCAGGCCTGATTCGATTATGTAGAAAAAAATGCAAGGCTGATCTCGGTCCGACACGAGTCTGCTGAAAAAAAAAAAAAAAAAAAAAAAAAAAAAAACTAAGCCCCAGGTTCAAACACAATGTAACTGTCTGATGCTAATCTATACACTGTCAATGTTGTCAAATTAGCATCGGCTCGTGGCGCACACTTATACTTATTCGCGCAAAAGTGATATTCACTGAAAATGGTGTATAATTTATCGCCTTACTTTAAATTCTTATATCGGGCCAATAGGTTCGTTTAATTTTTTATCGGCTCGATCGTTCATTTATTTATGCCAGTTCAATCCGTTTATTAACTATTTAGAAAATAGTTGTTGTCCTCGGTAGAGAACTGGGAAATCTGAAGCATACCTAAATATTTTTATTAGTTGAATTCGGCAACTTTTTTATTTTCGTTTTCTGATTGGTCCATTTTTAATGTCCAAAAATGGAATACTTCTCTTGCCAGAATGACAAAAAAAAAAAAAAAGTAATAAAAAAAGCTTTAAAAACAATAATTTGAAAACAAATTGTGATAAAGATTTCAAACAAATTTCATTTAAAAGTACATTTTTTTTACTCTAAGCAATGGTGTAAAAATTTGAAACGTGCGATATTTAGAAGCTTAAAAATTTGCAGTTCCGTAAGTTTTAAAGCTAAAATTTCATTTAAAATTTTTTTTGTGATGGATCCACGAATATTAATGTTTAATCAATGTCGTACGTAATATGAGGCGTTCAGAAGTCAGTCTGATTAAGTCCATCAAATATAAATGCATATTTTAAGCAGTTAAAGTCATATATATCTATAAACTACTGGTATATTTTATCATTATACATGTAGAATATCAATGTTTAATGCATAGCGTACGTAATATATGACACGTTATGATCATCATAAATATATGCTTACTATTATTATTATTATTATTATTATTATTATTATTATTATTATTATTATTATTATTATTATTATTATTATTATTAATTTAAATATAGAATTTATTTATAAGTTTTTAAAATTTTAGTCTTTTAGGCTAGAATTTCAGAAATATTTCTCCAATGAATATAACCTCACACCATGAAAAATATGTTCTGTATTTTGTTTTTTTTCTTTTTTGTTGTTGTTGTTTATAGGCTTTAACCATTGAAAAAATTGTACTAATTCTGCAAGAACGGGTCCGTGCAGATCTCTAAAAGAGCCTTTAGCACGAACAATAAACAAAAAAGGTTAGTTTTTTATTTTATTTTTTTTCTTTCAAAAGTTGTTCAAAAGAAAAAAAGAAAAAAAAAGACTTTGTTGTTAGTTTGGTAATCGAGGTTCAACTGTATTTAATAAAATTAAATTATTTTTATAATCTAACGAACTCCAGTTAAAAAAAAATCAAATTAATAAATAAGTCAATAACGACATTTCAACTAATTTTCTGAACTAACGAATAAAATAAATAAATAAAATAAAATAAAAAGTAGATATGGCTTGTCATATTGAACGTAGACATATTTAATGCATTTAAAATGAAATTGTTGTGATTGTTCATGTATTAAATTTCGTAAAGTTTCTTAACTAAGTGGTCATATGCAAGATACAGATTATATAAAGACACATGTAGGCCCTTTTTGAATATTTTTTAACTTTAAGATGCAGTTTCTAGTATTGTACAAGTGTTTACGTGTAACCAAGACCTTATCGATTTCAAAAAGTAGTGTACTTCAATGCACGAATTGAACTTACTCCGAACTAAAAGTTACTAGAAATATTTTTCTTATTTTTCTTACTTTTCCCTTTTTAATAAACTGTCTAATTTCGAAAATATATTTTCTAAAAATTTATTTCTAAAATTAAAATAAATAAATAAATAATAATATCCAATTCATTTTTAAAAGCTATTCATAAATAAAAAAAAAAAAAAAAAAAAAAAAAAGTTTTGTCAGGTAATTTTTAAACCAATAAGCAATAAAAGATAATATTTAATAGAATTTTTTTTTAATTAACTAGCTTTAAAAAATAAATATACTGTGCAAGTATTATTCGTGTTCAGAGTATTCCGTAAATAAAATATAGAAGTTACACCATGTAACACGATTTTTGTTTCTGGGGTAATCAGTATAATTTTCTAATTGATTTTATCATAAAGACACGAAAAAACTTTACCTCGCTGCAAAAACTTTGCTTTTGTGGTCAGGACAACGAATAAAATCTTGAAATTTGCATATTGCCAGTTGCCGCATTTGGCTGTTTTTAGGTGCGTTCGTAATTATGTAAATACGTAGCACCTATTGTTGTCGCTCAGTCCGTCCGTCTGTCCGTCTGTCTATCCGCATATAACAACGCAAAAACTACCCAACTGAATCGTTTGAAATTTAAAATACATAATTGTAACATAATTTTGTCGAGTAATTTCAAATGTTATGAAAATCGGATGGATAGATCAATTACAGGGACAATCAAAAGGATTCCGTTACATTACGGTCAATGGGAAAAAAATTTCAAATGCATTTTAATCGTTTGAAAGTTAAAACATATAATTATTACGTAATTTTATCGAGTCATTTCAAATGTTATGAAAGTCGGATGCATAGATCATTTACAGGGACAATCAAAGGTATTCCATTAGATTACGGTCAATGGGAAAAAAGATTCAAATACATTTTTAAGATGTTACACTCATTCGAACATAATAGAATTGGCATGAATCTATGAAATATATACAAAAATATGCATTCTGTATAATCTGTGATGCAAAGAATTTTTATTATTAAATTACAGGGTCACACAAAAGTATTCCACTACATAATGCTATACGGGGAATTGGGGCGTGTTTTAATTATATTCAACTATTTCACATTTTACGAATAAGATATACGTTGCTGAGGTGTAATAAAAATTACTTTCTGCATATTTACAGAACACACAAAGATTTCGACTACTATACTGTATCCGAAGTAAGCTCTACTATATCAGCAAGATCTGAATATTTTTAAAACTTCGTTATCGTACGAACGCACCTCATTTGCTACGTTCACGTGCAATTTCCAACTTGTTTTTATTTAGATGTTCCGCATTCTTGCCAGTAAGTTTTAATACTTATTTTTGCTTAATAAAAGGACAGAAAATCCATAAATAAAGCAAAAGAAAATTGCTATTCAAAATTTTCTGGTGTGAATTAAATATTTCTAAATGAAAAAATCGTCAAATGTAGAAACACTTAAGGAAGCAGCTATAGGAAAAATATCACTGACTATGGGTACCTCGAAAATTAAAAAGAAATCTTTATTAATACCAGACTTATGAAAATGACAGTAATTAGTATTCAAAAAGACTTTTCGGCGATTATGTTACTTTAAAAGTAATCAAATGTGGCAATTCCAAAACTTTCTTTTATCTCATACATATTAATATTTCCAGAAAAATGAAACACAGCAGCGCCAAAGGTTATACAGCTATACCCAACCCTTGCGTTTTATGGGGTTATTTTTTTACAAACTCTCATTATTCTTTTAGCAACAATTTTTTTTTAATAATACAGTTAAGTCCCCTTCCCTGTCCACGAAGACACTCGCGAGCTAATGCTATTCCGCTGGGGAGACATTTTTCTAATAACTCTTTCGCATTTTTATATTTTAATGTTTCTTTTTCTTTTTCTTTTTTTTTTTTTTTTTTTTTTTTTTTTTTTTTTTTGCATTGGATAGCTGAGGTCACTTTCAAGATCACTCCTTGACTACTTTATTTACACTTCCAATTGAAAGTAACTTTATAAAAAAAATCTGCGACCAAAATCGAAAAAGTAGTCAAGGAGCGATCTTGAGAGAAACCTCAGCTATCAAAAAAAAAAATATATATATATATCAAAATGCGAAAGAGTTATTAGAAAAATGCCTCCCCCATATAGGAATAACATTAGCTCGCGAGTGTCTTCGCGAGCAAGGATAGAGGCCTTAACACTACGTATTACGAGTAACAGAGCTGCCAACTTCTACGCCTATTTAAATCGTATAAACATGTTTGGAACCATAAAAAATGTTTTACTAAAATGTCTACCAAATATATTCAATGTTATGCATTACATTACATATTCTTAATTACTTACTAAAATTTATGTTTCTAATATGTTTATTTGACTGTAAATAGGCGTAGTAGTTGGCAGCCATGGAGTAATGTTTCACAATGAGATCACTTTACTTAATTTTTAATCTTTTACCGCCGGTTTTTCTAAACAGAAAATTTCCTGTAGTTCAATCGCGAGAATGCTTCGATTAAATAAAAAGAATTTTACAGTAAAAATAACTGATGGGAATAATGAAGGATTCTAAGAAGCTTAACCCCTTAATGGCCGCATTAAATCACGGTTTAAAAATTCAAATTCATTATTGCCGCCACTTTTCTGAAAAAAAAAAAAATATTGATCTTATTTAATGGGCAAGTAAAATGATACCAGAATAAAACTATTTACACCAATTTATAAAACTGGTGGGAATCAAACGTTTCTGAATAAAAGCCGTGAAGCTTTCAGCCCGTGAATGTCTCAGGCGCGATGATTAAGTGGTTAAGTAGCAAGTATATCAGTCGCTCATCTCCAAGGGGTTAATAAAATTATGTAACAAATTTTCAAAAAAGGTTAAAAGTTTCAAAATTTTCAAAAGGTTCTTGTTTGACAGTACTGGTTTCAGTATAATTGAGCATGTGGAAAGAATAGTTATATCCCTGAAGCTTTACTTTTGTAGATGTCACGGTAGTATTTACACAGCTGCCAATTTTTATATTTCTTCAGTTATTTGGCACAGTTGCTTTTAAATACAATTTTTTACTTTCTTCCATCCTTACAAGAAAATATTGGATTCGTGAAAATTTTCGAGTTCCGGTTTTAGACGGATTTACACGTTTTAGGGGTCAGAGATTCCAAAAAACATGTTTTTACAAAATGTCTGTCTGTGAGTCTGTTTGTATGCGACAAAAATTTTGTGGGCGCTATATCTCAATAACTAATGAAAGGAATTTCGTAAAATTTAGATTCATTTAGACCTTGATATAAATTACATTTTATCAGATTTTGATGTATATCGCCCACTGGCGCTGTTATGCTTCCTTTTTCACGATTTCCATAATAGCTATATCTCAAAAACTAATTGACGAATTTTCATAAAACTTCAGATTCCGTTAGTCCTTGATATAATATGATTCTGATTACGTTTTAATATAAATCTTCCAACAGGTGGCGCTGCTTTGCTGTCTTTTTTACGATTTTTTACAATAGAGATCGAGAGCTAATGCGCGGATTTTCATAAAACTTCAGATTCATTTAGTCCTTGATTTCATATGGTTTTTATTACGTTTTGGTGTTAATTTCCCAACAGGTGACGGTGCTATGCAGCCTTTTTCACGATTTCCATAATAGCTATATCTCAAGAATTAATGCACGGATTTTCATCAAACTTCAGATTCAGTTAGTCCCTGATATAAATGAGTATTTTTTAGTTTTTGGGGACAAATCATTCAACAGATGGCGTTGGTTTTCAGTCCACTGCTGGATGTAGCTCTCCCATAGATTTTCTCACTGTTTCCTGCCTAGTGCTTTAGTCATCCTATTAACACCGCTGCTTTTCTGGTTTCGTCACCCCACCTTACCTGAGATCATTTTCTTGGTCATTTTATACCGCTGGAATACCACTGTAGGATGTTTTTGCCCTGTACATTATCTTGTCTTTTTCCAATGTGCCTGAAGTTCAGAAGACGATAAAAAAGCAAAAATGAAATTTTCATATATAAAAAAGTAAAAATAGAATAAAATAAAATAAAAATAAAGTAAAAGACCTTTTATTATTATTATTATTTTATTTAAACACTTTAACAGTATCTGGTGCTGGCAATCCTAATGCAGATTAAAGTGTGAAGATTTTAATATAGTCAGGAATATATCTTAAATTGTTTGTCCATTTATCCGAGCTTTTGTTTATCCGCAGTAGGGCCAATCCCAACTTGTTCGGATAATCGGCGCACTACTTTATATAGAATTTTTCAAACAATATTTCATGCCAGTTGATATCCACATTTACATAATATTTAGCTACTATATTCCAAGTAGATATTAAAAATGAAATACATATCTAACAACGTCCCTTCCCCTACCATTTTACAAATTTAAAACAACAATTTATTTTATATTCTTTTATGCATTTTAAAAGTTCCCTTTCAAATTCAGCTCCAGTCTGGTTTTAAATAAAAGCCAAGCCAACTGGGACATTTCTCTTTGTTGGTGCGTATCCATTTTGTGGCGTAACAATGCAGCTGAGTAGTAATCCTCTCCAAGATCTCGCTTTTTTCGTCCGTTGCCACCAGGTTGATAAAAAATATCTTTATCGTCTGCTCTAATAGGACCACTTCAGTTCCCGCTTGTATTATTTTGCTCCGTTCAAGGAGGGGTGTTTGAAGAGCGAATTCTCTATGTAAAACTGTTTTAAATGTGGTTATGTGAGCTTAAAAATCTTTGTAATGCAGTTACCCGCTGAGATCGTAGATCAAGTGGAAAATCTGTCGTTTTTCTGGCTAACGAATCGTATTTAAGTCACCATTTTTGACTAAAAAGTTTCAGGACTAAATATAACTAAATGTGGAGTGAGTGAGAATTGGTTTATTTATAGAATTCACAGCATATGTGTGGACGTCGTAAACTATTCTGGAATCGCAAAATTTTTTCATAGGATTGGAAAATGTAAAATGATTGTTTTTTAAATGTCGGAATATGAACTAAAGTATAGCAGTTCACAAACTGTGGGTCGACACCCACAATTACACGATTAGAATCCTACATGAGTAGGAATGTATCTGACCTGGATCCAAAATATCTGCTTAACCCTTTCGGGTCCATTTTTCCATTTCGAGAACAAAATTAGTATTACTTTAATAATGTTAAAGTAACAACCGAAACAGACTTACTAATGCTTAAAGATTATCCCGTTGCCTCAAATGCCATGGATATAATTATTTTATTGTACTATCCAATTCATATTTATATGATAATAGCAACAGGATGAGGAAGAGTTTTAAAGACGTTAGAAAAATGTCGTATTACAACAGTGTTTAATAGATATTACAATTTTTTTAATGTTTTTTGCGTTTTATCACACATGATTCGTTCAGAAAAGTAACTAATGCTTTAGATTTAAAGAGTGAAATGTATATATAAAATAAAGGAATTGTCAGCTGTGCAAAGATAATTAACTAAACTTTTATTATTATTATTGTTACTAAATGTCAAAACATAAATGAAGGCATAATAAGAAATTCAAAGACGTAAACTACCAATGTAGTACCAAGTACTACCAATCTACCAATGTAGTACCAAGTACTACCAATCTACCAATGTACTACCAAGAAAGTAATAAAATAATTACTAAGACAAAACGATATTCAATGAAATACATGTAATATTGATAGCACACTAGACTCGAAAGGGTTAAAGTCAACCTGAATCCGGCAAATAAATTTCTTCAATAACTCAAAAACCCGACTCCAATTTGATACAGTTCAATCTGTACCCAGAATATTCCAACACAAACTCTAAGCGGGGAAAAAAAAAAAAAAAAAAAATCCATATTTTAATACAATTATGGAAAAAACATATTTAGAAAGAACAACTATATTTCTGTAATATTTTACAACGCTTTCCACAAATAAATAAATAAATTAGAAAATTGTGACACAACGCTGTGCTTTACTTACGTTTTTTAATTTATAGCTGCTTTATTTTCATAATTTTTTTAAAAAAATCGCATGTCTCAATGAAATTTTAATGCATTAAAGCACACTATTGAAAAGGAGCACGATATATTTAACAGTTTATTATTTTTTGTACACAAACTAGCACTATAATAATTACTAAAACAAATGAAATACATGTAACATTCATAGCACACCAGACTCGAAAGGGTTAAAGTCAATCTGAATCCGGCAAATAAATTTCTTCAACCCAAAAACCCGACCCCAATTTGATACAGTTCAATCTGTACCCAAAATATTCCAACACAAACTCTAAGCGAAAAAAAATCCATATTTTAATACAATTATGGAAAAAACAGATTTAGAGAGAACAATTATATTTCTAATATCAATTTTATCGCTTTTTATGAACAAATAAGATTAATTAATATTTAAATATATATATATTTTTCACTTGAAAAATGTTCAGAATTTTCTTTTGAAAATATGCGTCAGCCCGAATCCGGCCTAAAATTGTTAAAAGCAACTGACTTTTGAACCTGGGGTTTTAAAAGTAAACCGTGCCTCAATGTTTTCCCCTATTATACCATTATGTAATGGAATACTTTTGAGTGAAACTGTAAATTAATAAAAAATAATCTTTGCACCACCGATTGCACAGAATGTATATTTTATTACATACTTCATAGATGGATATAAATTTTATTATGTTTGAAAGAGAGTGACATTCTTAAAATTCACTTGAAATTCTTTTATCCCATTGGCCATAATGTAACGGAATACTTTTGATTGTCCCTGTGATTAAACTATGCATCCGATTTTCACAAAATTTAAAATGACTCGACAAAATTACGCAATAATTACATATTTCGAATTTCAATGATTTGGTTGGGTAGTTTTTGCTCTGCTCTATATGCGGACGGACGGACGGACTGAACGACGACTACGTATTTACTTAATCACGAACGCATCTTAAAAAGGATGACTAAATAAAACTAAAATAATAATATTTTTAGAGATGAAATAGCAGAACTTTAGAAGAATTTCGCAATTAATTTGAAGATATCGTTGTAATATTCCCCTCCTCCTCTCCCCAACCTTCTGAAACGTTGTAACAGTAGAGGAATTCTTTCGTACATGAACATCATTTATGAGAAATGTGGGAAAGAACACTGGCGAAATGTCCATTGCGATTGTTTCAAAATCCAGTCACATCGGCCGCCACCTGTTGTGGAAAGAAACCGAGCGTATCATTAATATGAGGTGATGTAATTACTGAACCGCGACGTCTGATGACAACTGTGTGTTAAGTCTTTGATCCGTGCAGTTGGAATATAAAATAATACAGTCGAACCTCGTTATAGCGAAGCCGGTATATAACGAACTCACGGATATAACGAACAAAAATTTTGGTCCCGCCGTTTTCCTATTATGTTTAATACTAATTTATCCTTTTATAGCAAACCTCCGAAACCTTAAGAATCGGCTATAACGAACAATTTTCTAAAATTGACCACGATTTTTTTTAACTTTTCGGCAGCTGTAAAAAAGGGACTTCGACTCTATTTTCATAAGAAAATGCATGGCAGCTAGTGAAATATGGTGCAAATTTACAATGATTCTTTTCATTAAAAGGTAGAATCAATTGCATTCTTTCTCTTTTAAGACAGCCTCGCTGCAGGTGTGATCTCGCTCACCCGTCAGTCATTTTTGATTGATACTTTTGAATGATAATCACTCTTGATCACACGTGTGTGCAAGACTTATTTCTATTTGTCTTCATCTTTAGTTAATTAGCATTGGGTCAGTTTAATGTAATCGATTTTGTCAATTTAATTCATTGATAACAATATTTAATAGATTGTATCCTTTATTTTATATACATCATTATTGAATATACTTATAGCAACTAATGATTTATTTATTTTATGAACTCCAGCATTTTTCTTATCAGTTCGTATAAAGCGAACCACCGGATATAGCGAACAAAACCTTCGGTCCCTTCAAGTTCGTTATAACGGGGTTTGACTCTAGTAACAACAGATTAAAAGATTTTTATAGGCATTCAGTGTTAATCTTAAAAATCTTAGCCCTTTCCTGCACTGTAGTCTCACTCCAGGTACATACCTAATTTTAATTCCAAACTTGCAAACGGCACCAAGAAAATTTCAATCAAATTTTGCTTTTACAAAGAAGGCTATAATTAAGAAGTTCTTGATTTCTAAAAAAATCGTTCTTAAATTCAGGTGTCAATCAATGATTTCTTGTTTTACGAACAGAATTTGTATGTGCTGGAGAGGATAAAGAGGCTACTTCACCCGCGTTAAAGCACACGCTGTCTAATGTTAATCCTATGGGAGAATTTTTTTTAAATATCTCGTTCGCATTTCAATATTTTTAAATGATTTTTTTTTTTTTTTTTTTTTTTTTTTTTTGCAATAAATAGTCTAAGTAGACCTTTAGAATGAAAACTTTTTTACTTTTTCGGTTTTACTACCAGAGTCTTTTTCTTGAAAATACTTTCAGTTTCGGAACCGGTTCCGAAAGTGAAAGTAATCCCAACAAAAAACCCCTGGAAACAAAATCGAAAAAAATCAAAGCTGTCTTTGTAGAGAACTTAGCTACCCAGTGCAAAGGGTAAAAAAAGGATTAAAAATATTGAAATGAAAACGAGATATTTAAAAATATATATTTCTCCCATAGGATTAAAATTAGACAGCCAGTGTTTTTATGTGAGTGAAATAAGTAACTTTCTAATTTTGTGACTGCAATTTACGTAACTCCGTAATACAATATGAACAGCAAAAAAGTTACATTACGTGTGAGCTCCGATTATTGAAAATTCATTGCTTTATTTAAGCCCGATAGAAAACACGAATTACTGAATTTATTTAAAAAATATATATTGTTTTCTGTGGTTTTTTTAAATTAAAATAATGGCAATAGAAAAGAAAAGAGTAGCATTATTTAAATTATCAATTCGGGATTTCTAAACTGTTTTCTGAATGTATAATCCTAATTTAATTATTATTAAACTATAAATGATAAAATACTAATTTCTCTATATAAAAAATTCTTTATTTTTAGCACTTACCAACAAAGTTGAAAAGTGCTTATGCATTTGGTTTGTCTATCCGTTTGTCCAAGCTGTAACTCCCGTAAATATACTTGGATTTTCATTGCAATTGATAAACTTATGTAGGGTCACCAAAGCACGCTTGGTATTCATGTGAAGTATGTACGATTAATGGTTCATTTACAGGGACACTCTAAAGAATTCGATTACTTTATGGTATAGGGGAAAAAATCGTTTGGAGAGTATTTTAATGACATTACGCTATTTCAAATGTATTGAAACTGATGTTAATAACTGAATTTTACTACGATCACATTAAAACAGGGCATTCGTAGCATTTTTAAAAATTAGTTTACAGGGATACACAATAGAAATCGGTTACAGTATTTTCCCTGTGTAATAATTACTGGAGAGTACGTTTTAAAATTCGGTATGAGCTTTTAAATTTAATTAATTTTTTGCATATTAATCTTTATATATAAATTTCATACCTCATATACAGGGCTGCACAAAAGTATTCGCATATTCATTTTCTTTATTAGAGGAAATTGCTGAAGGGGAATTTTTAACTGAAATATATGTATCGCTTAAATGAACTAAATTTTGGAATGCATTTTGTTAATAGATACAAATCTCTATATCATACTCAGGGCTGCTAAGAAATTTGGGTAATTTTCCGATTGTAGATGGGAACAGCTGAAATTCGGATTTGAAATGCGTTATACATTTCCATATGTTGAAATGAGATGCAATATTTTAATTTTTTAAATTATGCAGTTTTGTTACATTATTCTGGATGTGTTGGAAAGTGCTTCATAATTTATGCTTGGGGCATGATTTTTTCCTTTCCTGTTTTATAAAAATATGGCGATAGAAAAGAAAAGAGTACCATTATTTAAATTATCAATTCAGGATTTCTAAACTGTTTTTTGAATGTATAGTCATAACTTATTTATTATTAGACTATAAATGATAAAATACTAATTTCTGTATACGTATAAAAACAAAAAAACATTATTTTTTATTTATGTTTTCTGTTTTTTAGGGTTCAAAATATTTTGTTATTTTCAGTTGACCTATGTTGGTGCATACGACGTGTTTACAAATTTGTAGAAAATTGTAACAATAAAGATTATTTGTCAATTTATCACTGCCTAACGTAAAAAATGTCTTAAAATTAATTTATTAATTTATAATTAAGTTTAAAAATATTAAAATATTGTACTGTCATTGGAAACACTCCTGCTTACATAACCTTTATGTAATTCTAGTATACCAGAAAGCGATAATAAAATCTTATTTACATACAATAAACACAATTAAATAACTAAATTTTTAAATAAGTATTAAAATGAGTTGTTACGCGTTTCAAATTAACATAAGACATATTAGAAGCTTGTGTTTTATTTTTTATTGTACGCCTTACATTGAAATTCAATAAAAATGTAAGATAAATATTTTTATCGTCTGTTAACAAAATTTATGTATTGTTTATTTTGGCCGATTCAAAAACTCAAAGGCTCCAATGCATTACCAAAATCAAATGTTTTGTATTTAAAATCATTATTTTCAATTAAAAAAAAAAAAAAAAAAAAAAAAAAAAAAAAAAGAAGAGAAGAAAAAAAAAAAATAACAAAAATCTTTTTCACGCCTGTTTTTTTTTTTTTTTTTTTTTTTTTTTTTTTTGCCTGTTTACATATTTAGCGGTATAACTAATGCATAACCCAGATTCAGTGTTTTATAGCTAACATGATTATTTTTTCATATGATAAAAGTTGAAAAAAAAAAGTGCCTTCTCACGCCTACAGTTAATTTGAACGCCTTCTGTCCAATAATTTGATACGAGATTTTTGATTTGATTTCCAGATAAAAAATAAAAATTAGTTCAGCATATTGCATCCAATAAAGAAAACACTTTTTCTCACGCTTTGGCACGCGTACAAGGGAGATAATCATTAAGAGATAAGAATTCAGCTTTCACGCCTTTGTATCTTACTTAATGGCGTAGAAAAGCAGGACGTATGCTGGTTCTAACACAAACATAACACATACTCTAGCGCAGATACCGATAAAGCGGCGTGCCTTATCGCGAAATCCCGGTTTTTCTCGCGCCGAAGATTGTGTTGGCAGGAGCGTGAGAAACGGAAAAAATTATGAAAACAGATTACCTTCCGCAAGGAAAAAAATATAAAATTAAGGGGTGGGGGACGTGGTTATAGCAGACGATCCCACGCTCGCAGAGCAGCCACCCGCACCTTCGCGGCGCGATGACAGCCAATCACCACACGCGACCGGCGTACGATTCCGAAACTTTCTCACAGTATGGGATTAATAGAAAAGTGTTTTTATCGCTCTATTTGGAGATAAAAGTAAAAATAATTATAACTTTTTCCTTCATGACGTGTTGCAGTGAACGAACTTTTACAGGCTTAATATATTTTATAATACTCCTTTATTTTTTTTAATTTTCAGATAAATGATTTAATTTTGCGAAGATAAATTAGGTAATAATCTAAATAGCTAGTGAAGAAATGCTTAGCAGGGGAATAAATTTGTAAGATAATACATGCTGTATGCTATTATGCATATTATGTGGCATCAAAAATAAAAAATTGAATCATTTTTTTCCCGCTTTACGCAATATAATATTCTCCAACATTTTCAGTATATTTCAACTTATATTATTAATATTTTTAAAATTGCTGAATCAAAATTTAAATTCATATATTTCTGTTTATTTAAATAAAATAAAAATTAATTTCGTGTCATAAAAATTTTAATTTACCACACTTTTTTAATAAAATTTGAAATTTAAAATTTTTGTAAAAAGATACGAGAAGTTTTATCATGTGATTCTGTTTGCAAATAATATGGTTAATTATCACAAAAATCCTTAAAATTTTAACTCAATAAATAAATAAAGATTATTTTAAAATGTGCCCCGGACCACCCCCCCCACCCCACCCTAAGTCAGAATTGCTTCAGAAACGAGTACTTGATATTTTCAAATATGAGTGACTGAAAAGTAAGCTTGTCGTTAAATATTAATATAATCTCTTATATTACTCTATTCGCATTCTAAATCTATCAATAGAAATTATTTAGTGAACGTGTATGAAACGATGAATGTTTATAGTGGAAGAACATTTAAGATAAGCACGTTAGGAGGGGGCATACATTTAAAATAAATTTCATTTAATAAACTAAAAACTAATTGTTATGATTATTATTTTTTGTTTTGTAAAGCAAATAATTTGTAAACAAAATCACATGATAAAACTTCTCATAATTCAAAATAAATAAATAAATAAATAAATAAATAAACAAATAAATAAATAAATAAATAAATAAAATAAATAAATAAATAAAAATAAAAATAAAATAAAATAAAATAAAATAAATAAAAATAAAATAAAATAAAATTGAAAATTTATTAAAAAAGTGGAGTAATTTAAATCGTTATAACTAAAAATATTATTTGTAGAATTTCAATTATCTTACATTTAAATAAATAGAAATATCCAAATTTTAATTTTGATTCAGCATTAAAAAAAAAAAAAATAATAATAAAAAAATTAAAATATTTCAAGCTAAAATATGAAAAAAGTAATTTTTATTAAAAATCATATATTCAAAAGTAAATATATATATATATTTAATTTGCTGAATCAGAATTAAAGTAAACTAATCATAAAATGCATGCTCTAAGTTTGAAGCATTTATCTTTAACGGTCTCTGAGTTATAATAATTTAAATCCAAGAAATTGTGAAAAAATCCACAATGAAGAAAAGCGCATTTTCACAAGAAGTCATTTCTATGACAACCATTGCTTGAAAGCTAGATTTTGAAAACAAATGAAAATGGGAAAAAAAAGCCTTTTATTAATTAAGGTAGAAAAAAAGATTTAAAAATCATTTTAAGCATAAAAAAAAACAGGAAAATTTTTCATCCGATGAAATTTTTTAAAGAGAATTTGAAGATATTTGTGTCCCGTACCCCATTAAAATTACGAAATATACCTTGAAGGTGTTAATTAAATTTTAGAGAATGTGTAAAATTAACCAAATTATATCAAAGTTAAATAATAAAAGGTCAGATGATGTAGCTTACCTTCTTTTTCCACGATCGTCCACGTCTTTCTATTTTACTTATATTTCATTAAATATCCATTGAAAGTTCCTGAAAGAGCTTGGCAAACTTTATTAATATGTATGTTGACTGTGAAATCATTGAAGAAGGTTTTAAATTAATGAATTTTATATATAAATCCTAAAGATAAAAATTACAAACGGGAGCATACATTTTTTAGCTCCTTACTGCTTAAACACACAGATAAAAAGTGAAAGTAATAGCAAAGAAAAATGATTATATAAAAATAAAGGAAATAAAAGTTATTCGAACATTATCATTAATTTCGTATTATTTTTTGTTTAAAATGAATAGATTTATAAAACTAATTCTTTGTTTCTGATGAATAGACGATATAAACTATTGCTTCTTTTGACACTTAATTACAAATCAGTTCATCAAATAGATTTATGACGAGTAAATGATATAAGAGTACTTTAGTAAAAGATTGACAGTCATCATAACAAATAATCAACTTGAATTATGATGATTATTTTCCCGAAGTATATGAAGTTGATTTATTGTAAATGTTTTTCTGAAAGATATTAAGTTGATTTATTGTAAATGATTTTCTGAAATATATTAAGTTGATTTATTGTAAATGATTTTCTGAAAGAGATTAATGTTACTAACAGAAGGAATGTCTTATATAATGAGGAAGAATAGATTGGCAAATTTAGTACATAAGTATTCATTTATACATTTCCACTATTTTCGCAGAAAATTTTTGCCATGGATTTCTTGGCGAAAAAAAAAAAAAAAAAAAAGAGAGAGAGAGAGAGAGAGAGACTGGTGGGTTTTTACACCGCGAATTCGTGAAATACTTTTGAAACCCTAACTGAACATAATAATTAACACTTCTATCACTAATTAACTAAAATCATTTTCAATTGTGTTATGACCAGCAAAACATTGTGTGTAAGGAAAGTACTCAAAAATGAATACATTTTGACTTTTTTTAAGTATCCAGTTTTAACAGTGCACATATTTGTTAATTTACTTTTTATAGTTGGGTCTAAGTTTGTAAACTCTTTAAATATGAGATTTTTGTGTGCGTGTTTCAGGTGAATGAATTTTTTAAAGCAGTAATAAATAGAGTTTTAATTGAAATTCTCTCTATTTAGCTTTTTTATTATATAGAATGATTATAAAAATCCAGAAACAAATATTCAATAAAAAAAAAATTCACCATTTGATCTTATTTCGATTATTTATTTATTTATTTATTTATTCATTCATTTTTTTTTTTTTTTTTTTTTTTTTTTGAAGGCATATTTAGTAATTTCTGAGTCAAAGGGAAACAATCAAACATATTCTCTGTCATTAAAAAAAAAAAAAAAAACTGCTAATTTAATAAATTGTGATTCAAATCAGGACTTTATGTCATATTTTGTGTTTTATGAAATGGTGTGGTAATAAGTTATTTAAAATCCGGTGAACTTTGTATTATATTCGACAATTTTAAAAATACTGTTATATGTTAATTCAAACTGTTAAATATATATATCTTTTTCTTGAATTTTTAAAAATAATATATATATATATATATATAATATTTTAAAAAATTCCACACTATCATTTCAGTAACACTAAATTTTAAATACGCGTTGTCATAAAACATAGTGAATTTTAAGTGAAATTTTAGTAGCAGTTTAATAAATGATGCTAATCATTTGAATCGATATTTAAAACCGAGTAAACATACTTTTGACTTTTAAAAGGTGTTGTTAATAATTTAAGTGCATAATGGCAGCAGCATATTTAAAATAGTTTTTGAATCTTGAGCAATTGTTAATATATATTTTTTGAATTCCTGAATAAAGGGTGGAAAACTGAGATTGGATATAAAAGTATGAAATTGAAGATATGAGAGAAAGGAAGTGTTATGTAGCCAAATTAAAATTTTATGAAAATCAAAACAAGGATTTTGTTGTAAGTTTTATTCATTTAATTTGTCTAGATAGGATATGTTAACGAACTTATTACTGAACTTTCTCAGAAAAAACTATTAACATTTAATTATTAACTATTAAAAACTTATTATTATTATTATTATTTAATAATTACTAAGACTGTTCTCATTTCTAAACACTTTTTTTTTCAGTAACACATTTCTGAATTTATGTTTGCTCACAAAGACATATAATTATCAGGTGTTCTTATTCAGAAAACTATTAAATCCAACTTTTTTTTTTTCGATGCATGTATTGTTAATTCAAACAAAGTTGGTGTTTCGAACACAATTCCAGTATAAAGTTGGCGTTTTGCCTCATTTCCTGCACAACGTGAAAAAAATATTGAATAATAATAATAATAAAAATAATTACTATTATTTTAGTTACCAAATCTTTTTACTAATCATGCCTGAAAATGTTGTTTTTATGTTTAAAAATGACTTCGTAAAGGAGTATGAAAGTTTCAAGCTGTTGAGTAGGAGATTTTTTTCTTTTAGAACATCCTCAAATATAAATTATTAAATATAAAATATAAAAAAAATAATGTCGCACACTGTAAAAAAAAATTCAAGAGGATACTAAAAATTTTTTAGTAAATTTGTATTCCACAGAATTTTTTAGTAACCTTTACAAACTTTTTTTTTGCAAGTGAAACAAGCATTTCTTTTGTAAACTGAACAAAAGAATTTTCTGTATAACTAACTTATATTTTTTTTAGTATGAGCCACCAAGCAAATTTTAGTAATAGTTCCAAAATTATTTTTAATAACCATTACGTGCGCCCGAAGGGCAGGAGCTTCCTTCGAGCTGCATCCAGACTTCTGAAGCAGAAGATTTTCGGCAAAACCGCAATAGATGGCAGCACCAATTTCGCTGCCTCCTCCGACAGGATTTTCATAATCCCTTTATTAACGAGTACTTACACTACATATATTCGGGGCGTATTTGGCGGCGGCCAGTATCGAACCCGGGACCTTTTAGCCTGGAGTCCGTTACTATAACCACTATGCTATCACGGCCACACCAAACGAGTTTTAGTAATAGCTATTAAAAATATAAAACTATTAATTCTATTCGTTGCTAACTTTTTTCTAGTAATTCTTACAGGTTTTCTTGTAACCGACTAAGATTACTAAAAAATTTTTAGTAATTACAAGGATCACTAAAGTTTTTTTAGTAGATAGACCCTTTTTTTTACAGTGCATATCTCTACTAATTCTCTCTCTACTAATAAATAGAATATTAGTATTTTATTTGTACTCTATAATGTAATATTTTACACTTTCTACATAAAAAAAAGGTGACACAACATTGTTTTTTACTTATGTTTTTAAATTTATAGCTGCTTTATTTCATAATTTTCTTTAAAATGGCATGTCTCAATAAAATTTTAATGCATTAAAGCCTACTATTGAAATGGAGCATGATATACTTAACAGTTTAATATTTTTTATATACAAACTAGCATCATAAAATATGCTTGTTTTATTTATTTATATTTTAATTTTAAAACTTATCAAATAGATTGTTAAAATTAAAAAAAAAAAATTACCGTCAGAAAAAAGTAAATAATATTAAAAAAGTTCAATGCGTATTTCAAGTGATATTATGATGATGAAATTTATAAATAATAGATTATTATTTATTATAAATTGTTATTTATGAATGAAATAAATTTGTAATAATATAAACAAACAAATTAATAATTAAATAAATGAATAAAATGAGAAATGAATCTTATCAGCCGTTTTATTTTATTTTTAAACATAAAAAAAATGTGGCATATTGAAAACGGTACTTTTAACTTTATTTGAATGAACTCTAAAAAGGTACAATTTATCGATAAAATAATTAATTGTAGTATGTGGCTATCCTAAAAAATAAAATAAAATAAATAAATATAAATAAAATATGTGCCGGAAAACAGATTTTTGCCGTAAATTCGAAAAGACTCTTATAATTATTCCCAATTATTTAAATACTTCTCGTTTTATAATTGGAATTAACTCCCTTTTTTAAAACATCAACAAATCTCTCCAGCCGCAAAACAGCATCCGAGGTTGGCAGGTAATTAGCAGTCGCACGTGTGTGACCGTCGCCAAGGCCGCACGCACCGCTGTGGCAACCCTTCCATTCATGAACACGCTCTGAACGACTCCCAGCGCAGTGTTGCACAATACTACAAGGAAGTGAGAGTCGCGTGGCGCAGCTCCGGATACTACATAGAAAACTCGTGTGCACACACCCCCTGCGAACGTCTTATATCATGAAGAGAAACATAAGTGACATGGACTCGGAATGTGATGATGTCTTTGGCGACGATTCAAAGGGGTAAGCTGGCTTTCGCTTTTGTCTTTACAGCTCTAACTGTTGCTTCAATTAAAACTTTTAAGAGGTCTCAAAAGAGAAGGGAAAAGTTTATTTATACATGATTTTTCAAATTTGAATCTGGAAATGAAATTATTCATTCGGCTTAATTTCTCTGATAGTTAAAAAAAGGTCAAAGAATATTTTAATTTTTTAAAATTATTATTATTATTTTACTATTTGTGGTGCTTAAAATTTGTTTCAACGGATGTATTTCTTTTTACATTATTCATTCTTTTAAAATTTTACTGATGTTTTCACAATTTCTTTCAAAGAATATGTTCATTCTTTTAAAATTTTACTGATATTTACAAAAATTTCTTTCAATGAATATGTTCATTCTTTTAATATTTTACTGATAATTACAAAATTTCTTTCAATAAATATCTTCATTATTTTAAATTATTAGTTATTCTTTTAATGTTTTACCGATATTTACAAAAAAAAAAAAAACCTATGCCCATGGTTGTTTTTTTAAATTATTATTCATTATTTTAAGACTTTACTGATATTTACAAAATTTCTTCCAATGACTATGTTCATTCTTTTAAATTATTATTTGTTTATTTTTTAATATACTTTACTGATATTTACAAAATTTCTTTCAATGAATATGCTCATTCTTTTAAATTATTATTTATTATTTTGATACTTCACTGATATTTGCAGAATTTCTTCCAATGAAGGTGTTCATTCTTTTAAATTATTACTTTCTTTTAAGACTTTAATGATATCTATCAAATTTCTTTCAATGAATATATTCATTATTTTAAAACTTCACCTATAGCTTTGAGTTTCATTTATTACGAACATATTTTTCTAATATTATCTTGAAGCGAAATTATGCATTCTATTTTAATCTAATATGTATATATACTTTAAATTAAGAAATATGTTAATTCTTTTAAAATTATAATTCATTCTTTTAAATTTTTACTGATATTTAAAGCATGAATATTTATAATATGTTTTCCAGATTTTGATTTTGAAACAAAATTATTTATTTAGTTTAATTTTACCTATATTTAATAATTTTTTTTTCAAAAAAATATCATAATATTAGAAATAAACTATGATTTATTTATGTTTTGGAAAGATCATCACCTTTACTTTATTCCAAACAAACTTTATAGTTTGAAATAATAATAATAACAAAAATAATTAAGATTAAAAATATTTTTAGATAAAAAATTTTGAGAGATATTAAAATACTTGAAAATTTGATGTTCATTACCAGCAGATAATTTTAATATTTATTTTTAAAAACAAAGACCTCTCAGCCTGAATTTTTATCATTTTTCTTCTTTAGGCAAAACAAAAACCGTGTTATTTCATATGTCTTCAAATAGTTTTTAATGTATGTAAATATATTTCTTACAGATCTCTTTTCTTCTTTTCTATTCATTTTTTTCTTTCTCTTCTTTTATGATTACTTTGCTAAATAATGTTTGATTTATACGACTTGATCTCACTGTTTTTTACGGTTTTGACATGGATGCAATCTGGAGCATAATTTCTCTCATCACATACATGCAATCGTATATTTCACACATCGATCGTATATTTCGCCAATAATATTGATATGTTAATGGAAAATTCACTTTTATTGCAATTTATATGTTATATAAAATTTCTTAGAATTAAAAATTAAAAAAATATATAGACAATATACGCACAACGTGGATAAGTAAATATTCCTAAGGATACATACAAGTTGAAATTACTGAATTTAATTTAATTTTATATAATTTGTTATTTGTGCGATAAGTTGAGTTTAATCCTTATTAAAATAATTTAAAAAATAAAATTTTAAATGATTTCATTACATATTTAAAATAACGACATTTTACGTTATTTGAAATTACTTACAATGCCCTATAATTCTGTATATTCGTAATATTTGCAATTTTTGAAACAAGTTTTAAATTTATCATTTAAATTTATTTTAAATTTTATACACGCATGACAATAACTACAAAAATTTTAAATGCCTGAAATGCAGCATAAAATATTATATACATGCATCTTTCATAGCAATAAAATGGTAAACAAATAATTTAACGCGTAATAGAAATAGATTAGCTTTTAAACATTTTTTAAAAATTGATTGTGTGACTGATCAGTTTTTGTAAAATATATTAATATTTAAAAAAATAATTCCAAATAGCTTGTTAAACACACACGCACAAATGCTTTATAAGCCAGTATTCAAACAACAAAAAAATCTTTGTTAATTCATTCATTTACTTATTTTATGTATCAAAGTGTTTAATAAATAATCATATATCTTTAAAAAAAATATGTTCTTCAATATAGTTTTCTATGTATCTAACTAAATAATTTAGGAATAAGGTATACAGCAATAATAATATCTTTTATTATATATTCCCAGTCATGCCGTAAAACACCGGACCGTTATTTAGTTTTATACCTAAAATGTCTGAATACCTTTTTTACCCTGCCAAACAGGTTTCACTGCAGATAATGTAATGTAGTTGGAAAGGCAAAGCGTAATTATTCAAATAAAGCAAACTTAATTCCATCGTTCAATAATATTGCGATTATTTTTCATGTAGAATTAATTATTAAAATGCTTATAGAGTATTTTGAAATGTATTTTAAATTCCCTTTATAACTGCTTTAAGATTATGTAACTAAAAAATATTAGGTTATGTTTTTTTTTCATCTTTTACAATAAAATCTGATTTGCATTCATGAAGTATAAAAGCATAATAATTTTCTTTTAATATGCTTAACTACTGTAAAATTTCAAATTATTGAAATTATTAGAGAATTTTTTTTTTTTTTTTTTTTTTTTTTTTTTGTTGCTAAATAGGAATGGAAAATTATTGTGTTTAAGTTTGTATAGTAATTCTTCTAAATATTATATTGAGCTTTATTATTCAATCAAATGTGTTTTCACAATTCCACATAAAACCAGTTAGTTAAAGGGCTGGTTTATACTAAACATCCAGCGATATTAATATTATACATACTATTTGTTTAGAAAATTCTCGAAACTTGCCGATTCCCTGCCTGTTTAATTAAGTAGCTTCAGCTATCGATCGTTACCCTCCTCTCATATGATTCATCCTATTTTATGCATATGCTTCTGCACTTACGCACACATACATACGGTCTTAAATTTAATAATTGTGTCATGGAATTGTTATTAACTAAGGAAATATAACACAATGGCATTTAATTAAAACAAATAATTCAGTAATAATCATTAATGCATCAAATAAAAGTTCACAATGTTATTGACATTTAATTATAACAAAACACAACATAAACATAAGCACAAACATAAATATTAAACTAAATTTATGAAAAATTTTCATTGTGGTAAAAAAAGATAATTTTTTCTAATTTTACTTTTTTCTTCTTTTGCAGAACTCCTACACAAAGCAATGATAGCTGTCAAATGCTCAACAGAAAAAGAAGACGTGGTGTAAGTGTTTTAATATTTTTACTTTTAAATTTTATAAATTATGTAACTAATTTATTAAATTTAACCAATTACACTCTTTTGTAATTTGTTTATATTAACTGATTAAATCATTTATCAGTTACATTTAAGAAAAAAAAATCAATCAATTTTGACCATACTCTTTATTAATTTTTAGCTACATGTAAAAAAAAAAAAAAAAAAAAAAAAAAAAAAAAAACATTTATAAACTAGATAGTTTAAGTACAGATTACATCCATATTTGCATCAATTTAGAAGCATCAAAAGAAGTGTAATAAAAAAGAATACCGTATATTTTTATGAATAAAATTACTTGAATATTACAGATGCCCATTATACGCAGGTTATAAAAATAAAAGTTTAAATATTAAAAAAATGAATAAGGTGCTTTTAAGAACACAGATTTTTAATTTTAAAACATTCTATTTATTTACAAAAAATATATTTTACTCTCAGATTACATGGAAACTAATGAGTATAATAAATAATTAAAATAATTTCTTTAAAGTAATTTCTATTTTATTTTTTTGCTCTATATCAGATAAAGTTTTCTTTGCAAAACAACAACAACAAAAGATAGAGACTAAAGTGCTTATTATGCGGCGAATATGCTTAAAAATAGAAAAGTGAAGTCTGGAAGCATAAACTATTACATAAATGTAGCTTTTATCACAATAAACAACACATATATAAATAATTAATTTTATCTTGTATAATAAATATACGCAGATCAGTCTTTTAAAACTTTTTTTACAGATAAACTGCATAACTAATCTATGACCTAATCTGTATACTCATATTAATATTCATTAAAAAGTGATTCTGAATAGTTTATTAAATATATAATAATGAAATGTTTTATAAAGTACTTTCAAACAACGATAAATCATTGGTTATTCCTTTATTTTATGTATAAAACTTTCTACAAATAAACTTTAAATGTTTAAATGTCAAAAAAGAAAGCTTAATAAGAGAAAAGAAAAAATATATTTTAATATGATTTTATATGAATTTAACTACCTTACAGTCAAATTAATAGCAAAAATTCTGCATCTTTAGTAAAGTTATAGATAATGAATGGATCTTACCTTATTACCTAATTACTTACCTCTTTTTTATCCTGTCAAACAAGTTTTACTTCGAAAGGCAAAGAACTACTACTGAAATAAAATTAACTTTGCCTTTTTAGTGCAATAAGACTGCGTTTGCTAAACGCTTATAGAATGTTTTGGAATGCATTTAAAATTCTTTTTATCGTTGAATTATGATTTTATAAATGAAAAAAATCAGATTATTTTTTCATTTAAAAAATAAAATATAATAAATTAAATTTTTAAATATTTGTTATTTTTTCATTTAAAAAATAAAATATAATAAATTAAATTTTTAAATATTTGTGTCTATTATGTTCTTTGGATCAAACTTAAATGAATAATAACCTTTAAAAAATACTTGTACGGAAAATTTAGCTTTTTTTCACAACTGTCATTTGTCAAGGTTTTAAAATATAATTTTTGGCCTTTAAACTGTGTGTAAAATTGCATTCATATTTAAAATTTGTTTTAATATTTTTTAGTATTTTTAAAATCTTATAATATCTCTTCTTATTTTCAGATTATTGAAAAACGTAGGCGCGATCGAATCAATAGTTCCCTGTCAGAGCTTAGAAGACTTGTGCCTGCAGCCTTTGAAAAACAGGTAATATAGCACTTTTACTGTATTTTGTTTTTAGAAATTCAATAGATTATTGAAGTCAACTGCTTTTTATTAAATTAAAAAGTTTAAAACTCAGTAATTTCAGAATTTAGAATGATTATAAACATTAAGTTTAATTTTAGTTGTTCCTAAAGATAATTATATGTGTGTTTTAAAAATGCTTCTA
This sequence comes from Maratus speculifer, assembly GCA_964019185.1. Taxonomy (NCBI): domain Eukaryota; kingdom Metazoa; phylum Arthropoda; class Arachnida; order Araneae; family Salticidae; genus Maratus; species Maratus speculifer. Next base: position 181,283,181 of record OZ025303.1, read on the forward strand.
ACACAAGAATCTTACACTGTTTTATTTTTTTACTTACAGGGCTCTGCTAAATTGGAAAAGGCTGAAATTCTTCAACTAACTGTCGACCATTTGAAGATGCTTCATGCAAAAGGTAATCATTTTGCTTTTTCTAAAACAAAAATACTTTTATGCTTTTATTGTTTAAAAAGATCAAACGACTTACAGCATCAGTATACCGTTTTGTCAACATAATAAATTTATAAAAAGTTTCCTTATTGAATTTGAAATTTTAAAAGTTTATCAACATAAATTAATTATCGGGTTGTTTTTAATCTTAAAGAAGAAAACGAATCTGATTATAGCAATTTTACTTTTACAAAAACAGACAATTAATTAATTTTTCATAAATTATAAATAAATAAGCTTGTTCCTTATTTTGCTGCTTCTGCCAATATTGTTCAAGAGGTTCTTGCATTCTTCCTTGCTAATCTTTGCATTAGAATTAATATTTAAACATTTTGAAATAATTTAATATATGTTGATAAAGTTAAAGAACAAATGAAATCATTTAATCTTTGACCTTAAGGATGTTAATCAGTGAGGCATCCAATCTCCCTCACTAACATTAAACCTATGGGCATGAAATGCATTCTTATTTCTAAACTAGCTTCTAAAAAAGTTAATATTTTTAAATTCTTTTATATATATATATATATATATATATATATATATATATATATAATTATATTTTTCTTGGATAATGCCTCTATTTTTTTAGTTGACGAAATGTTTCCGAAATATAGGTTTAATTTTTATATTTTACTTGTTAAAGTTTTAGTTTAACAAACGAGACTAGGAATAAAATTTCAACTCTTCAAATAAAATTAAGCATATATTTTAAAAATATTTTCTAAACTGAAAAAGAAAGAGACATCCTTTAAGAAGAAAGAGGACATAGGAAAAAGAAATTAAAAATATTAATTTCCTGGTGAGATATTGTAAAAATAACAAATCATTCCACCCTAAATAAGTTTTATACTAGTGAAGGAAATTTGAGATCTGAATGACCAACATCCTTAATTTATATTTTTCCTCCCTTAATAATTTGTTATGCTAATTTATTTAAACTGCATGTGTAAAAGAATTCGGTAGTAATTTTTCCATTAATATTCTAGGTTTCGATGCTTTATCATTCGATCCCCATAAATTTGCCATGGACTATCACAGCATCGGTTTTCGTGAATGTGCCTCCGAAGTTGCCCGCTACCTTGTTGCCATTGAAGGTATGGACTTACAAGATCCTCTGAGAGTTAGACTCATGAGTCACTTGCAGTGCTATTCCGCCCAAAGGGAACTCTCCCTCAAATCCTCCGTCCACAACCCATGGAATCCTTCCACCTTCCCAACACCTCTTCCTCAAGCTCCAACTCCTCAGTACCCTGGTCCATCGTCTGCACCAGTTCCTCAAGTAACAGAGCCACAACTCCAACCATCCTACAGTTGTGCTGAGCCAACCAGGATAGCTCAGACCATGGACAATGCTTTTGCATCGAACAGCCATTACGCTAGAGTTTCAAATGGACCTTCAGTTAACACCGCTTCCATGCCACCTGCTACTATGTCACTTGTACAGCACACTCCACCAGCACCTCCTATGATGGCACCATTGCCACAAATGTCAAGTTCAAACCAGTACCTTGGAGGACATGGTTTTTCCAGTGGTGGATATGGAAGCGCGGGCGCTTTTAACCAGCATGCAACGTCCACAGGACGTCCGTACAGGCCTTGGGGTGCAGAGCTTGCATATTGACTAGACTAGTTGAACTGTCCCAGTGCCTGTTGAATCGTGTATATAAATTTGTTGTATAGCTACTTAAGAGAAAAGACTCTAAACTATTTTTTTATTCTGCCATTTTTATAAAATTATATCTGTGATTTTTCATGAACCATCGAATGTATTTTCTATACTTTTTACTATATTTTATGGCATATATATGCAATTTTTTTTTACCATTTTTAAAGAATAGTTCTCATAGTAATAATATTTATCAACCGATAAGACATTTGTATGTAATATTACCGTAATAGTTTACCTGAATATTATATTACCTTATACAAAATAATATATGAGAAATAAGATTTGAATATTGAAAATTTAACTTATTAAATCTTTATGAATTGGCACGTTTATGAAAATTAAATTTTCAAGTATCAAAGTGCGCTGTCCTAACATAAAATACTAAAATCTCCAAATTGCTTTCAATAATTTCATTATTTTTTAATAATGACACATTTATTATTTTCTGCATGAAATGTGAGATTAATTGCATTAATTTCATAGCCTAGAAAATTCTATTGTTTGCGTATCTTAAAATATTTTTATAGACTTTTATAGGAAATGAGTGTTTTAATTTCAAAGTTACTGATTTTACTTTTTCATACACATTTTTAAAATATGCAATGTCTAATCTAGATTTTCTATTTGGTAATAGTGTAAATTATCCAACGCTATTAATATCTAAGGGAATTTATCAGCTGGGGGAAAAAATTGAAACTCATGTTGTCCTATGGGGGGGAAATACGTATGCTTCTTGTTCATTCAAATTTGGAAATTTCAACAACATATATATATATATATATATATATATATATATATATATATATATATATATATATATTTTTCAGCACGTAGGTAGAAAGGTTCTTTATTTCTCTGTAAGCTTAAAATATTTTAAAGATAATTATGAATATTTTAAAAATTGTGTTAAAGTTTAAAATAATTCCGAAATGTATAAAAGTTCTCTTTACTCGTTTGTAACTTAAAATAAAAAAAAAAAAAAAAAAAAAAAAAAAAAAAGGCGTTTACAGAAGGATAAAAAATCATCCAATCTAAATGCTAAAAAGAAACATTATTGAAATTTCCAAATTTGATAATACATATTTTTATATATCTATATTTTATATATCCATATATAGAATATCTATTTTTATTTCTTTCCAACTAGATATGTCCACTTAATATTACAAAATTATTAAAATCTATTATTAAAATTTCAAAGTTATTATTTCAATTGAAGAAATATAAACAAAAACTAATTAATTCTTGCTATGGATCAATGAATTTTTATTTTTATTCTTATTAATGGAGTAATACAAATTTCTGACAGTAAGTTTAGTGTTAAAAATCTTTCAGAAACTAATTAACTAATAATAATAATAATAATAAAATTCAACACAATTTTCATTCTGATGTGATACTTGAATTAAAATCGAATACAATAAATATCAATATCTTAATAGCGTTGTAAATATATTTTAAATAGTTTTACTTCAATATATTTTTACATCGTATTTTTAACACAACGCCAACAAACACCAAATTGTACTAAGGTTGATTAGCATTAGAATTTTGCGAAACTATATGCCATTCTTTAAAATCTTTTTCTATCTACTGTGCCTTTACATATAAAGTGAAAAATTATTGTAAAATTATTTTCAATTTTGTAATTACATTTTAAAGATAACCTACTCAAGATATTTTATACAAAACCATTCGCTTGTCGAAACATTTGTAATACTTTTATATTGTATTTTTTATGGAGAAATGTTTTGTCAACCAATATTTTTATATCAAATTATATATTCAACTATCTTATATATACTATTTATATTTTGAAATTACACAGTGCAACAATGCAATAACTTATTAAGTGAAAGTTTTCATCAATTAATCTACTGAACATGAATTATTACCATCAAAATCGTTTCATAAGTCCTTGTTTTTGAATTACAGATGTTTAAAGTTAAGATATTTTTAACATTATTTTAACATTATTTTATTATTCAACATTTTCGTCCCCCCCCCCCTCCACACACACTCTTTCTCTCATTCTTTTTTTCTTTTAACATTGAAAATTTAATAATCTTGTTCATTTAATAGAAATCTAAATTAATGAGTTATACTATATAATTTCAATTCAGTTAATATTCATCACAGTAATTAATACAGTAATTGTTTCTGATTGAATTTATTTCAAAAAATTTAGTCTAATGCACGTAATAAATGGAATAAATAGAGCGATATATATATTAACAACCCGAATCCAATTCAACTTTTTTTTGCTACGACCTCGGAATCCATTAAGAATTATTCATTTTATTTATTTATTTATTGTTGAAAGCATTAAATTAATCGATTATTGTTGCACAATGTTATTTTTATAGGACATTTTATTCAACAATATTCGGAATCTAATTCATTAAAAATATTACGAATTTTTAATTAATGAAATTTTAGAAATAATACTTAGAAAAAATGAATATTTTTCTAAATTATCATTCATTTTATGCTGAAAATAAATAGAACTGTTGTTCTTAATAAATTGATTTTGGTTATTTCTTTATCTTATTGCCATAATTTCATTAAAAAAAATCAAATAAAAAAATTTTAATAACTAGAATAAGATTTTTTGAGTTACGCTTTTTGTTACAAAGTTAGCATTCTCTTATGCAGAATATACCATGGCTTAGTAACAGAATTGTGTAACTGCAAAAATGTCTTTAAAATTACTTATATCTACAAAAATATCTATATCTTTATGCATATTTATTTTGTAGCCTTGTGCGTATTTTTGTTTTTTCATTGATCTAATTGACATTAGCAGAAATATATTAAATTTCACTATTATCTCATGAATAAATGTGAACAAAATTGAATTGAAATGAACAAAATTGTAATTTTACTCCTTTGATATTAAGCCACCAATATTATTTTGACATTTAGTCGATTAGCAGAATTTCTTTTGAAATTTATAATTTTTATTAAATTTTATTCTCTTATTATATTTAAAATACTTCCAAATCAAGCCTTAATCAGTATTTGCATACTGGCAGAAAAGTGATATGAAATGTAAACTAGTTGAAAATTACATGAAATTATGTAAAATATCTTATGATACTGCCTTCGAAAAAGTGCTTCATTTTTAAATTAATAAATCAACCTGAAATTTTATTCAGTTTTCCATAATTCATACATTTTAGGCAACTAAGTTTATTTCGGTTCTTATCGCATGTATATTTTTATTTTATTTTATTATATTTTATATCTAAAAATCGTTCAAGTAAAATTAATAAAATAAAAAAATATTCATCAATTATTGATTGTCATTTTTAGAAATGATCTAGTCTATTTTCATTTACAAAGATTTTATTTTGTGATTTATGTTTTAAATTTATTATTTTGTTATGGAATTCTTTTTTACTTTATGTTTTTATTTTGTAAATCAAAAATATATTTGCAGTCAAATATGTGATATATTACCTCAGCATCTGAGCATATCTATTTTTTCACCTGTATTACTTGTATATACTCTAATCTAGTCTTTTATTAAAAATAATGTTTCATACTTCTTTGTCTTTGTTTATTTTGAATTACATTTATTACAATCCATTAATTAATTTAACACAAAACATTAAAGCACCTTGCTTAAAATGTACTTTAAATCTTCAAATTTAAAAAGAGAACATCACTTTTTCATAAATATATAGGGGAGAGTAGCTATATTTGTACCGCCGCTTTAAATGGGTCGTTGCCATACTGTACTCAATTGTCGTATGAGACGAAATTTAACACGGATAAACTAATAATTATCAGAATGACGCCATTTATGATAGAAGAAGCACCCGCCTATTATGTGCTATTTTCATACAATTTTAAAAAACATAAAATTAGCTGATTTGGTATCATTTTTTCTTACTAAACGTAAGAGAATTCGAAAAAATTAAGGGAATTTGTTATTATTTTCAGGTAAATTCATGTGTTTATTACGCATATTTTTCATGCGAAGTTCTTTGATTTCGTTTCTGCTCTAACCTTGAGATTGTCTGTTTTAAAAAATGGCGCAGTTGCCTTAATTGGACTAATTTAAATTGCTTAAATTAGACCAGATATACTTAGCATATTTTTTAAACACTTTTTTAATATATTTAAAGAATGATGGAAACGACGCAAAAAATCTGGAAGAAAAACATCTGTAACTGCAAAAATTGTCAAAAAATATAGGACACGAAAATGAAAGTTGTGAAGAGATTGACTAGCAAGAAGGCTAAAACTTGACATACACACACACACACACACACACACACACACACACACACACACACACACACACACACACACACACACACACACACACACACACACACACACACACACACACACATATATGTAATAATATGTCGATTTACTTGAAAATAGAAACAGGTTTGCTTGAAATAATATATCGATTATCGTGGAATAACATCTTTGCTGTAATAATAAGTCGATTTACTTGAAATAATAAACAGGTTTGCTTGAAATAATATATCGATTATCGTGGAATAACATCTGTCTTTTTATCAATGTTGGTTAAGCAGCCGTAGTTGGAAGCAATGGAGTTGTGTTCTATAAGAGTTTCTCCAGTAAAAATACAAGAAAATCAGCTTTTAGTCCTTTTTTTTTTTAGCACGACCATATGTTATTCCACATCTCTCCAGTCTGCACAAATTCACCATAGATAACTTGCTCTAAGCCTGCATCATCTCAAACATTCTAAATTATCCCGAAGATGAGATGGGAATCCTGGCATTTTAAAGGTCAAAAGCATTCTAAACGCTCTTCCAAAGCAAAATGACTCTCTCAAAATTCTAAGCCAATCTCAAAATTCTAGCCCCACCATTTTTTACGTAAGGCTTTTAAAGATCCATTAGGATCGTTTTCAACGTAGAGATAATCCAACCCACTCTCTACCATTGGACGTTAGGCGTGACTAGAGGTACGAACTCTTTACCTAATCGCGTATATATGTATACATATACATACATACATACATACAGGGTGTTTAAAAAACGACTGGTATATTTGAAAAATCAAAAAAACTAAACGGGCAGCAATAGAAATACACCGTTTGTTGCAATATGCTTGGGACAGCAGTGAATTTTCAGGCAGACAAGCTTACGAAATTAGTTAAAATTTTCAACAACAGATGGCGCTGCATTCTGAAACAATCTAAAATAAGATATTTTCCACATATCCACCATGGACAGCAATAATATAAGAGCAATAAAATCGCTTACAGCGCCATTTGTTGTTGATAATTGTAACTAATTTCGAAAGTTTATTTCCCTCAAAATTTACAATTGTACCAAGCATATTGCAACAAACGTTGTATTACTATCGCTGCCCGTTTTTTTTTTTATTGATTTTTCAAATATACCGGTCATTTTTGAAACACCCTGTATATATAGTCATTACATAATACTACAATTTAACATCTACAATGAATAAATAAAAACAAAATAAATAACAAACTTAAACATGACAAGAGGAGTTATCAATTAGTGGAACAATTCAAATTATTGGAAACTGTGGTACTTGGTTCGTTTTAATTGATAATACGAAGTAGACACAAAAATTATGATTAATTTCTGATTAGAAATCAGGAAAATCCTAAAAGTGATTTCTAAATTATCCGATTAATCGTAAAATCAAAATACAAGTCAATGAAAAAACAAGACATAGACCAATAATATTAGAATGAGAAAAGAGAAAAACTTACATTATACAATCACCAACATGTGGGAAAAAAATTCAAACTTGCAATCTCATATCACTAACAGTAAATAGATGGGATACAGTTAATTGTAACTTGTAAAAAGAATAATAACAGTAACCAAATATAATATTTAATTATTATTTTAATTAAAAATAATTATTATTAATAATATTAAAATATTATTAAACAAAACAAGTTAAGCAAATTAATGGAAATGTAATTATATATTTAAAGACAAAAAATAAGTTCTAAAAACAATTTCAACATCATTTTTTAAAAAAAGGCGTAATTCAATTGGAAAGAAAATGGTGGAAGGGAAGAGCTACTAACATAAAATAAAGAAAACTTCTGATGAAAAAAATTGCCGATGATTCAAAATATAAAAGGAAAAATCAAAGCAGTGATGATTGGTTTTACCTAGCAGAAATGATTCAGTCTTCAGATTGTTAAATATGGTTCCATGTTATGTGCTCTGGAATAAAAATTGAATAAACGAAATTCATGTCTAAGTCTTTCGTCACTTCTTATATGATTTTCAAATAATTGGCAATCAGTTCCATAATTTCTATTCTTAATTACGGATAACTTTAATTTATATTTTAAAAATATTTTGATATAAATCAATTGCGCTTACTTTCAAATATTTAATTTCATTGTATTGTATTGCAGCCATTTTGTTTGATTGGTTCATTAATCGCAAACTTTGCGTTTAATAAAATTAGCTTTATTTCCTACTCATTAAAATAACACGATGTTGTTTAGTTCAATTTAGGAGACTGGGGGGGGGGGGGGTCAACCTAGTCAACCAGTTGCTGAATCTGGACCACTTTTGACAAATTATTTAAATTAAAATAAAACATCAGATTTTCAAATAGAATTTGATCCAATGATTTATTTAGTTAGTAAATGGATAGATTGACCACTTCTAGTGATATTTTGTCGATATTAGAAAAATTAAGTGAGTTATACCTAAAAATAAGTGAAGTGGTCCAAATTGAGCTACTCTTCCCTATATTCATAAACACTTTCTTTTACTTAAGTATGATGTTACACAAAATAAATATGTAAACAAATGCACAATTTAATGTGTTTCGGTTTCACAAAAGATAAAAACCATTATCGTAAAAATTCATCTTCGATCAATTATGCAATTTACATATTCAAGCACTTATTTTGCAACAACTATTTTTCGTTTTTTTTTTTTTTTTTTTTTTTTTTTTTTTTTTTTTAAATATGGGAGCATTGCATACTGATTTAACAAGAGGTGGGGTGAGGACTTAAACATCAGACATTTGAAGTTTGTTTCTGGATTGGTGTGCTGAACTATTAATTCAATGAGCACCTTATATTATGAGCATCTGAAAATCATATAAATAAAGTTGATTGAAATGCCTTTCCAGAAAGAAATTTTTTATACTTTAGAGCAGAAAGAAAGTATGTATAATGTCTTTTTTTAAAATAACATTTTTTGTCTCATTTATACAATGCTTTTAGTGAGACGTATTTCTAGAGCAAACATCAGTTTGACACACATACATTTAGCATGGGATTCTCCCCATCACTCCTCTCTCCGTTAGCAAGAAAAGACAAAATGTCAAACATACTAATCACCCAGAATAATATGTGTTGGTTTTTAAAAGTTTTATAGACATTTTTACCATTCTAAGTTTTTAAAAGTCTCGCACATGGCGCCATACCTGCCCTTTTCCCCCTTCAAATTTTGTATTCGTATTTTTGCCATTTCTAGGTGGCTTTTTATGTATGACGGCCGATTATCTGCACAAGGGATATAGGCCCTATGGGAAGTGCCCTCCGTGGGGGGTCCTTCTAAGGGAAATTAACCCGTATTTACGCAAAAAAATCCAAGGTTTGCAGAAAACTCCGAATGGTTAGGTCGACGGGCGCGATTGGGTTCGAACCCATTTATTGCCATTTCTAGGAGTTTTGTTGCCCGAAGAAAACCCAAAGAATGGTTTGATGTTTATTTATTCATTTTTTTTAGAGCGGGAAAGACCGGGAAACTGCCTAACTAAGAAGTGGAAAATTCATAAAATAAAATACATTTACTAATTTTTTTTTTTTTTGGTCATAAGTCAGTTATTATTATAAATTTGAAAATTAGCATTACATAAATTAAAGTACTGTTACATCTTGAATTTAATGCCACATATAAAATAAAATTAAAAAAAAAATCTACTTAAAAACGTATGTTATAAACAAAATGTAAAGTTTATTAAAATAAAAAAAAAAGATCTTTTTAAATTTTATTTTTAATATTTTGAAAGCTTTTACATTTTAGATATAACAAACATCTTTAAGTAAAACTTTTTATGACATATGTGATATTGAAAAATTGAGTTAGGTTTAGGAAAGTATCAGTTTATTAATAGGAAGAGTGGTAAAACTGATAGTTCCAGGAAACCGAGTATAGATGGTAAACTAATATATTTTACGATATTGGAATCCATTGTTATGCCTTACAGAAAATCCCGGTTTTTAAGTACTAAGAACAAATTGACTACAATTGCAGTAAAATCTGTGTTAACGAACATCTTTCTATAACGAAACCTTGTTTTAACCTTTTGAGAGGCGGTGGGATAAATTTTACCCCACCTATGATTAATCAAGATTTGCATCAGAAAAAAATTATTAAATTTTACTTTTCAAACTTTGATGGAAAAAAGTTGTAAAATTGCTTTTTTATTTTAAAGTAAATTTTTTCCAAATTTCTGGTGGGAGTTCGGAATTACACAAACCAATTGTTTACCCCTCAAAAGGTTAAGAGGAAAAAAAATATATAAGGTGCCAATAGAAAGAAAACCTTTATTTATACCTGGTAAGACGGAAACCTTTGTTAAATGGTGTTTTTTTCCGTTTCTTTCAATTTCCTATTGCCGAGTTTTAATGAATAAACATCTGATAAAATTGATTACGTATTACAATAATACGTTTTATGATTACACATTTTTAATTTTTGAATAAACCGATTTATTAGAAACTTGGTAAAATTTTCATTATAAACTTACTTTGTGGAGGAGGGAGGAACGCCAAAATTCATATTTTTCCGTGTGGCAAAAATAAATAAATAAATAAATAAATAAAATAATAATAATAATAATTTGGGGTTTGATATCTATTCAAACTTGATACATTCAGAAATTCCGGAAAAAAAGTTCTTGACAGATAGCTAGAAAGAGAAGAGATCCGAAACTTGTTTCTTTCTTTTTTTTTAAAGTTTGAAGTGCGGAACCGTAAAAATTGATACAATTAATTTGACGATTCGGAAATGTTGTTAAAAATGTAAATTTTCAAACGTTGCGTGATTTTTGCGTGAAAATTTAGACAAATACTAGAAAACATGGGGGGGGGGGTGGAAGGGGCGGTCGCAGGGCCCCGACTTGCAACTTTTTGTGCCCAGGGCACTTTCAATTTTTCGTGCCCCTTTAGATTGGTTATTTAATGATACTAGTTTTTTTTTTTTTTTTTTTTTTTTTTTTTTTTTTTTTTTACATATTACACACTTATTTATAAAGTATCTAATTCAAACAAGTGTCTATTATTCATTAAAATGTGCTTTTAACCGTATATTAAAACATATATTTGTCGTTTCATCGTATTACTATTTCAAATATCACATTTTTTTCACAGTTATGATTTTTTGGAACTAATGTAGTATTCGACTGGCGGAGTCCGCCAGGAACTCAAATCAATTGAATTTAAATTTAAATCAATTTAAAAAAAAAAAAAAATGTGTCTTTGGTTAATTTTGTGCCCAGGGCACAGGCCCCGGATGTCTGTGCGATAGTCAGGGCCTGGGCGGTCGTCCCGGACGCTGAAATTTAGGGGGCAACAAATTTATACTACCAACATCATTTTTGACCTGTCAAAAAAAAAAAGTTGGTAAAGGGGGCACCTAATTGCAACTTTGCTGCGGCGCAGTTTTCTCTTCGCACGCCTCTGCCTACATACCTCTTATCCACAAAAGCTGCATTTTTTAACAAATATAAAAAAATTGTTTTTTTTAAAGCTTTAAATGTTTTTTTCCTCAGACCTAAATAAATCTACCTCGTTCTAAAACATATTTCACAAAAGATGCTTATTTTTCAAGCTGAAAAATTCTCATACTGCTAACTTGTTTTGAAAATTGAAACAGTTCTATAGTGGCGCTATCTGTTAAGGAAAAAAAAATAAATAATAAATAAATAAATAAATAAATAAATAAAATAATATAGCTGGTAAAAAGAATGCTTAGTTATAATTTGTTTTTTCAAAAAAAAAAAAAAAAAAAAAAAAAACTTTTTACAAAACAAAATTTTTTTATTAACTAAAGTAACTTTACAAAGTGATTTAAAAAGGTGCGACTAAAGCCTTTAAGTTTTTAAAATTTATTACAGTATGAATAATCAGAAATTATGAATGATTTTTATATAATTTAAGATATGCTATCACAGATGCATTGATATATGCATTTTTTTTTCAGATTTACAAATACATTGATATATTTCATTTAGCTGCTTTTAATTGCATTTTGGCAAATAAAATGAGGATTTCTGCTCTGCGCTTTTCATTTTAGAAATAAACTATGTTTAGTGCTGCCATCTACTTTTAATACAAGAAAACATTAAATTTAAAAATATAGATGCAGTGAAAGCAAGCAACAATAATCCGAACTAATGTACTTCGGACCAGAGGTGTAGTTTTAAAAATACCAGAGGATATGCGCACTAAGCAGAGGGTATACGCTGTAGGCAAAGGGCGTATCCAGGAGTGTCTATACTATAGCTTTCTTAAGGGTGTTCTCAACTGCTCCGCTCAACAAGCTAAAAACATTTTGACACATATACAAATTCATTTTTTAACGGAAAGATATAATATTGGAATACCTGACTATGGAAGCGATTTCGTATCGAACTTAATTTTCCATTTTATGATAGTTAAATTACCTATCCAATTCTAAGCTATTTCGATCACACGATCACCCGTTTTTCTCCTGCTTTTCGACTGATTTTTCTGCTTTCGTCGGGAGATGTGCTCAAAAACGTCGACTTTGAAGGCTTTTTATGAAAAATCTATTGTGTTTTTTTAAAAACAGAAAATTGACTGCAATTAGACAGCAGGGGCGTAGCTTGAAATTTTTATTGGGGGGGGGGGCGGAGAACCAAAATTTGGCGCCTTTTAATGTTTTGCCGCCCTTGAATTATTTGCACATTTTTTAGGAGAGTTTAGGGTAGTTATGTTACTTTTTATCTTTAGTTATTTATTCATGGCAATGGCATCTATTTAGGTGATATAAGTGATGCAGCCATGATTAAATTTCCATTTCAAGCGTGCATGCACATGTGCTGATAAAATATCTCACCCAGCTCTTGTTTTGTCAAGGTCTAAAAAGGCAATGTAGAATGTTTGAAGAGAATCCGAATCCTGGATCCTTAAATTCATTTTCCTGACATAAGAACAATTGCATTTGGAAGAAAAATAAAAATACAGAACACAAAGTTAATTACAATAGAGTTATAGTGGTTTCATTCAAAGCCGCAGCTTCTGCCGGAAACTTACTGGTCAATATAATTGAATTTAGCCTGGTAATCAATTTTTTCTGGTAAGATCCTCCGAGATCGGGCCCACTACTATCAATCCCACCAATGTGGTGGGAGTGATAGTAAAAAAGGAACTGTGTAAAAAAGGAATGTTAAATCTCTGGATGAACATTCGACCCTTTTTCAAGGAAGTAAGAGTGGTCTATATACCAAATATACTGAATATTCCAGTTTCTGTAAAATGGAATAACATGTTTTCTCTTTTATAATCTTAGTTCCCCAGTAAATACATATAAGTAAAAAATAATCTGTATTGTACTGCAATTGTAACACAAAACTTTAAAGTAGTTATTTTTTTCTAATGTGCAATTTTTAAATCGGTTGCACGATTATTCTATTAATTATACAGTACATTAACGAATATTTTTTTTCCCTGTCACTTTTTAACATTAAAAGACAATCGTTCAAAATAAATTTAATTCTCTCTTTTGACAATAGCTACTTTAAAAGCAAAAATCAATTATTTCCAAATCCCTTTATCCAATCACTTAAACAAAAACTTTTTTAACCCCTTAAGCAATATGTTCAATTTAGCAATAGTACGTTGAATACCGGATATCATTAAATTTCGTCAAAAGTAATTTATCACAATAGCAATTAGCGACGCAAAAAACTCACATGCATAGAATATTTCAATCTGGATTTAAAATAAAGACATATACACATACATTTTGGAATTTCAGATAGAAGAGTTCACTTTGCACGTCGGTACATCATGAAGTTTACAGAGTTAATTGAAAACTGTTATTTTTCAGATAAATCAAATTTAAGCTGTAATGTCCACTACAAGGCAGAAAAAAGACCCATCAGAAGAGTGACAATAACTTGAAATGTATATGTACAATTGATAAAACATAACAAAATTATATTTAGAAATCATATTATAAAACAAAAATAGAGCCAAAAAAAAGTCTATTGCTCAATTGAAAATATTTTTGAAAAACATTTTTTTTTTTTTTTTTTTTTTTTTTTTTTTTTACCACATGATCAGTAACCCTTGCAAGAATGAAATCAGCACCACTTGATCATAAACAATGCATTTTTAACTATAATGTTACAATTTTAAATACAGTGTTTTATAAAATAAAACCTGTGAAAATGAAATATGTGGATACCAAAAACCTAAATAATAATAATAATAATAAATCATGTAAAACTGAATGTTTGTTTGGTTCCATTCGATTGCATCTTACTATGTTTGATTGCTTTTTCGAAAAACATTTGTAAGTAAGAGTTAATAATTGAATTTAGCCAAACTGCTTATTTTAGCATTTAATTTTGAATTCATTTTTGCTCCCAAATTCATCAGACTGACAGATTCTCTTACTAAGAAACTATACAAGGTGCCGTGAATCTCGATATTTTGATAAAGGCAGAAAATAGTGTGAAAAATGCTGTCAAAGTAGGCGTTGTGCACGAATTTTCCGAAGCGGAAGCCCTGGAGACGAAAAAAAGAACCATGCTGAAGCAATGATTGTTTATCAATCAAATTCTAATAAATGGAGGGAAAAATAAGATCATAGGCACCTTGTACATGTCTTCGAAAATCACTCCAGCAAGTTTCATGTTTCCATTTTTAAAAATGAGTCTGAAATTCTGTCAGAAAATTTCGAGGTGTTGAAGGTAGAAAAGCATGTTTTCGAGTACACCCTTAAACATATATTTCTTTTAATTTTGGGGAAAGCTTCATTCCTGCCCAGTCCTGGGTTAAAACTAGGTCGATTATTAATAATGTAAAAGTTTCAGAAATCATCATTAATCAAAAAATAGCTATCTGTTTAGGAAATAAATAATAAAAATCATTAAAACTTAAATTTACCGGAAAACTGAGAATGCTATTCGATTTTTTCCTTTAATAATAGCAATGATTGATAATAAATGAACTCACAATTGCGTCAGAAACATAAACATTGTACTTTAAGAACACGCTTAATTAAAGGAAAATGTGTACATTTTTTACCTTCGACTGCATCATCGTTTTTCATTCACTTTTCCATAAATTTGCATCATTTCTCCGCTTCATAACTTCTTTTTCTCTTTTGTTCCTAGTTTTTTATTTTTATGTTTATTTCAGTCATCATTCATGACTGAATTTCTTCTCTATGGACGACTACGACAGACAGCTTTTTATTTTTATTTTAAAAATTGAACGAAAAAAACGCTAGTTTTGAAAAGTCGAGTTATTAGCTTCAGTACAATCTGACAACACTAGACACTGGACAACAAAGATGTATGTAGGTGACGCCCGGGAATTATTTAACCTCACTCAAGGAAGGGCATAGAGGGGAGTTGAAATAGTTAAGGTCAGATGACCCTGTCTAGGACCACCAACCTTGAATTGGAATAAGGGGAGAGCTTTTCTCCGAAAAATCACATTACATGTAGCGATCGAACAATGTCCATTTCCGGAATGTATTCTTATTTTCGCACTGGGGATAGCGCCCAGTAGTAATCTTAAAATGTCTCAAATGTAATGGATTGCCTATATTTTTTTGAAACCATAATTTATTTTCTTATAAATTTACAATAATATTAATTCCAAATCACGTTATTGCTATTTCATTATTTTTTCTTTTTCCTTTTTTTGGTGTGTTTGTATGTGTGTAAATAATAACCTAAGAATGCCACATTAACATTAAAAGTTTTAGGTGCCTACCGGCGCCTTTAAACCTTCCATGGCGCCCTTTTTGAAACCCTCTTTTTTAGGTTCCTGACTGCACTTCTAAACCTTCTGTGGCGCCCTACTACTAAAACATATTATAGAACCATTCAAACGCACTACAGTCGTTTCCACACTTCTTTTCCCTTTCTATCTATTTCTAAGGATGACCAACACCTACTATAAGAAGGAAATAACTGTACATCTATCCTGGAATTCATTACAAGCCTGTTTTTGAATTTTTTAAATTTTGGATGCATAAATTTTCTTCGGGATAGGAGTGGGGGGATAGAGGTAGTAACAAGACTAAAATTAAGTGCCTTTTTCATGTTTTGTAAGTGAATAGTAATTTATTTTGTAATTTTACATTTCAAATTAAGTTATTTTATAATTACTTATTACTACTAACAAAGCCTTTTTCTCAGGCGCCTAACGGCGCCCTTAAACCTTCTTTGTCGCCCTACTACATGAACATATTGGGAGGGGAGGCTCCCCCCCCCTAAAGCTACGTCCCTGTTAGACAGTTTCTGAATAACAACACCTGCTATTTTCATGCATTTCCGAAGAAAAATAAATTAGCACATGTGTCACAAAGTGGCCCTTTATTATTTAAGAACACACTTAAGAAACAGAGTATATACGGTGTTTCTTCAAAAAATCCAGAAGGTATATGACGTTTACCCCCGTATACTCTCCACTACATCCCTGCTTTGGACTTATCCGAATGTGTAAAAATAGGAATAAAGGCTTGTAGCAGTCACACAGACGTACACATACCCCCCCTCCTCCCCCCAAAAAGGCAACCTTTCCGCTGTATTTTCGGAATATATATGTTACAGGCCAAACCCGATTTTAGGCCAAACTAGATTGGCCTAGTCCAAACTAGTCTATCCTAACGCCCATCGGATAAACTAGTTTTTCCTAGGCCAAACTAGTCTATGCTAACGCCCATCGGATAAACTAGTTTTTCCTAGGCCAAACTAGTCTATCCGAACGCCCATCGGACAAACTAGTTTTTCCTAGGCCAAACTAGTCTATCCGAACGCCCATCGGATAAACTAGATTTTCCTAGGCCAAACTAGTTTGGCCGAACGGTCATTAGGATGAACTAGTTTAGCCTGCTATTCATTGGTTTGAACTAGTTTATCCTAGGCCGAACTAGATTGTCCTAGGCCAATTCAATTTGGCGTGATTTTATTGAATTTAAAGACCGCCACACCGCCAACTTTCTTGTTTTGATCTAATTTAGCCTAGGCTGATGCAATTCGACGCGATTTTAGCTCACAAACTATCAAAGCCTGAGAGCTAATGTGCTCGCAGATTCTGTGTGTGTGTATGTAACCATGTACGTACGTATGTACATACTTATGTACGTACGTGTGTAGGACTAATATAACGGACTAATGTGTAACTAATATAATGCGATCACTCTGGTGTTGGAATTTGGACGCGATTTAGTTCAAGCCAGCCGGCTTCGCCCGCTATCGGGCCCCTTCTTTTATATAAAATCTTGAAACGGACGTATGTTGAAGCGAATGAACTTCGAAGTGAAAAAAACATGATAAATATTTAAGAAAAAAGATTTTGCATCGAAATACCACTATTTTCTAATAGTAATTTTTGTAAAAATGTTATATTCTTGCTGGAACTTTTTGAAGCTTTGTGATAGTTTATCGCATATGATATAATTAAAAAAAAAAAAAGAGTTACATTTCGGCGTGAAAGAGGATGTGTTTGCGAACAAAATCAGGAAATATAACGGAAATTCTATGTTTTAAAGCACCGTGACCTCAAGTAACACATCTACTAATAGGTTGTTTAACGGAGTTTCATTCAAATACAGTTTTGTTAATCATAGAGTAAGCTCCCTGGTGTTGGAATGAGGAACTAATATAACGTGGCTTAGTTAAAACTTGCTGGCTTCGCCCGCTATCGGACTGGTGTGGGTAGCGGGGATATGGTTCGAATTTCGTTCGCTTCGAGGTTCTTTCGAAAAGGAGGGTTACATTCAGTTGTGCGTGCTCAGCATGCTTGCTACGATTTAACTTTTGTTCGCTTCGAAGTTCATTCGAAAATGAAGAGCGCATTCGGCAGTACGCGTGCAGCACACCTGCTATACGCTGCCGCAGTCTGTGGGGACGCGGCTGAAGAACTAATGCACGAAATTTAATAAAAAATTATATTCGGGTAGTCTCTGATCTAAATTGATACTGATTAGTTTTTGGTGTAAATCGTTCATCAGGTGGAGTACTGTTTGGCATTTTTTGCGATTTATGCATCAGCTTTATCTTAATAGCTAATACAATCAAATTTCCATCGAACTTTAGATACAGTTCGTCCATGACATGAGTTGGTGTTGTTTTTATTTTGAAGTAAATCACTCAACATGGCTATAATATGCTGCATTTTTCACAATTTTCACAATAGCTGTATCTCAAGAACTAATAGACGGAATTTAATAAAAATGTATATTCAGATAGTCCCTGATATAAATCGATGCTGATTACTTTTTCATGTAAATAGTTCAACAGATGGCGCTTCTAAAGTGCGTTTTTACTGATTTGCATTAACACTATTTCAGTAACTAATTTACGGATTTTCATCAAACTTCCGAATCAGTAAATCCGTGATATGAACTAAATCTTTTTACGTATTTGTGTTAATTGTTCAATAGGTGGCGCTGTTGTGTTCAATTTTCCCGATTCCGGAAATAGTTTTGTTGGAAGAATTAATGCAGGAATTTTCATCAAACTTTAGATTCAGTAAGTCCCTGATATAAATTAGTATTCTGTAGTTTTGGAGTAAATCTCTTGAAAGGTAGCGCCGCTATACGGTATTATTCGTGATTATTGCAGTAACTCTATCTCAGTATCTAATGCATGGATTTTCATGAAACTCCAGATTCTGTTAGTCCTTGATATAAAAAAGTATAAAAGTACTTTTTAGTTTTTGGAGTAAATCGTGCAACAGGTGGCGCTGCTATGTGGCATTATTCATGATTATCTCAATATCGCAAGAAGAAATGCACGGATTTTCATCAAACTTCAAATTCAATTAGTCCCTGATATAAATTAATATTCTTTTGTTTTTAGAGTAAATGACTCAATAGGTAGCGCTTCTATCCAGTTTTTTTATGACTTCTGCGATAATTCAAATATCTGAAATAGTACTAATACACAGATTTTCATCAAATTTCAGCTTAAATTAAAATTTGAAAGACGTTGTTACGGATTTTTCAAAAAGTTCCGGCAAGAATTTAGCATTTTTACAAAAATTGCTATTAGAAAATAGTGGTATTTCGACGCGGAATCCTTTTTCTTAATTATTTATCATCATGTCTCTTTCTTTCCGATTCAACATTCGTAAATACCTAAATCGCGTTGTATTAGTTCCAAATTCCAACACCAGGGTGCTCGTATTAATTCCACATTCCATCACCAGGGAGCGCACCTTATTACTAACAAAACTGTATCTTAAGAAAACTCCGTTAAATAATCTATCAGAAGATATGTTACTCGATGTCGCGGTGCTTCAAAACAAGAATTTGAGATTTTTGAAAAAATCACTCTTCTTCAATAGTGGCATTAAATGCGAAATATATTTTTATAAATTTATATCATATGTCATAAACTATCTTAAAGTTTCAAATAGATCAACCTAGAATTTCCGTTATATTTCCTGATTTTGTTTGACCCCCCCCCCCTCTTTCCCTTTCGTAATGGGACTTTTTATACAATTTTTTATCACATGTTATAAACTATCACAAAGTTTCAACAATTCCAACAAGAATTTAACATTTTTACAAAAATTACTAATAGAAAATAGTGGTATTTCACGCGGCATCTTTTTTCGTAAATATTTAACATCATGTTATATTATGTTTCAAAAAGTTTCACAAAATTGGTAATATTTAATTAGCAGCTAAAACTTAAAAAAACGCTGAGCTTTTTAAAAAAAATTCTAGCGTCCCCTTACTCTACCTCCCCGCCGTATCCTAAATTTCAAGTGTCATGCTTTATTTAAGCTTTTTCTTATTTTTAAAAGGATTCGGATATTTACTTTTTTAATATGAACAATTTCGCGTGAAGTGATGTGTGTGAAAACCAATATCTGTTACGAATTAAAAATCTTTTCATAAAACCAAAAGTTTCTATCCGATTGAAAAAATAATCCGCTCTATCTTTATATTTAAACTCAGAACCCCCAAAATTAATCAGGTAAACGCCTTATCAGAAGAAACTTACATCCAAAATTTGAAACAAATCGGTAAATTATCCCTGAAAAATCTATTTACATAAATTAAGAGTGTTATCCCCCATTCCTCCTTTCTTTATATGTAAACAATGAACACCCACAACTAATCATGGATGTACCTTATCAAACTGATATTGTATTTAAAATTTTAATAAAATCTGATACTTTTGCATGAAAAACTGACTTATCTAAATTAAGGAGTGGGGGGGGGGGGTGCGGTTTAGCCTTTTGTTCCCCTTCTCTTATTCTTATCCAATGAACACCTGAAACTAATCAGGAAAGTTCGTTATCAGGATAAATCTATGTCCAAATTTTGAAGCAAATTGGATATTTCTATCAGGAGTTATCGCATTACGTACATACGTACGTACATACGTACATACATACGTACATGGTTACATACACACACACAGAATCTACGAGCACATTAGCTCTCATACTTTGATAGCCTGTGAGGTAAAATCGCGTCAAACTGCATTGGCCTAGGCTAAATTAGATCAAAACTAGAAAGTTGGCGCCGTGGCGGTCTTTAGATTAAAAAAAAAATCACGCCAAATTGAATTGGCCTAGGACAATCTAGTTCGGCCTAGGATAAACTAGTTCAAACCAATGAATAGCAGGCTAAACTAGTTCATCCTAATGACCGTTCGGCCAAACTAGTTTGGCCTAGGAAAATCTAATTTATCCGATGGGCGTTCGGATAGACTAGTTTGGCCTAGGAAAAACTAGTTTGTCCGATGGGCATTAGGATAGACTAGTTTGGCCTAGGAAAAACTAGTTTATCCGATGGGCGTTAGGATAGACTAGTTTGGACTAGGCCAATCTAGTTTGGCCTAAAATCGGGTTTGGCCTGTAACATATACATTTTTAAATGAACATTTGCTTTATTTAGCTGTTTTAAAATTTATGTATTTACCGTTTGCTAATTATGAATTTCTTCAATCCCTCCCCCCCTTTTTTTTCTTTTTTACAAATAATATTTGGAGTGCTGATTTTTAGTTTAAAAATTTATTAGACAGTATAAACAGAATACTGCTCTTTCTCGCTTCTACTTGGCGAACAAGGGTTGCCGTATTAACTTTGAAGAGGCTAAAATCAGTTCCGTGCAATAACCCAGTTGAAAGTAAAATAAGAGAATCTGTCGAAATCATTGCACTAGAAAATAAACCTTGTAATGATAATTTATCCTACAATATACCAAAAATATGGCATAACATCATAAAATCTTATATTTGTATCTCTTTGCAATATTTTAATTTTTACTCACGTATAAGTGGCAACATTTTTAAACTATTAATTCATTTCGATTTTATTTTATTAGAAATATTATCTCTCGATCAGGAAGCAAACTTTTAGTCCTTTCATTATCATATTTTTCTGAAGACGGCCCGAAACGTTGATATTTTTATTTTATTTTACTTGTACAAGTTCATATTAAAGTTCTTGTTTTGTGCACCATTGAGCAATGTTTTGTATTTTTAATAAATACATTCTTAGTAGTAAAAATTTATTGTTGTTTATATTTAATTTCTGAATTGTTCAAAAATTACGCATAAAGTGGTCAGAAGTGACAAACAAAGAAACAAAGTTCGATATCATTTGAACGGTTTCTAAGATTCATGGTATTAAGTATCATATTGTTTGAATTTCATTTTTATTTTTTAATTTTCACTTAGTTTAACTTATTTGTTACAAAAATTTAATATTAAATGTTGAAATAACTAAATCAAATATCTTAATATCTGTCCCTTTTCGGGCTTAAATAGGGTAGGAAATATTATTATTATTTTTTTAATTTGTTCTGCAAAATATGTTTTTGTTTAATTTAGTAATATAGATGAAGTCTTAAAAAAGAAAAGACAATGCAGCCTTTATATTTTGTACAACAATGTGGGACAACAATATACCAACTTTATTATGGTTCATCAATGTAAAACAATGGTTTTTGTCACATAAAATATATTTTGTTAACAATTAAATTTTATTGATGAAATCGTTCAACAATTAATTTTATATCAAAGAAAAATTTTCGTTCATTTGCAGCAAATCTAGAATACTGAGCTACTAATTATAATTTAAGCAATTACGAACATTTCAAATACTTAATTAAACACTGAAACTATAAATTTTTATAAGGATTTATTACAAAAAGATGTATGTAGCAATTTTTCTGAATGTTTATTATTATAAATTTAGAGTTTAATCTAATCATTCTTACATCGTAGTTTGAAATAAATTGTTTATGCTTGATAAAATATTAATACAATAGACTTCCTTAAATCCGCAATTCTCTAGAATCCATACATAATGTACAGATGTAAACAATGAAACTTTCAATTCAGATAAGGGACAAAATTTGAATTTATTAGCTTTATATCAATTCTTATGTACTTTAATCTGTAATTTTCGTTAACATTACTGAATTCGCGCTTTTTCATGAAGGAAGAAAAATTTCTGAAATTTTTTTTCAGATTTTCAGATTTTTTTTCTGGTAATCACAATCATTTTGCCAAATGTATTTATGCATTCAAGCTTTTTTCATTCTTAAGTCTGGCTAAATCTGAAATAAAACTTCCTTATTATTTTATGATTTTGATGTGAAATAGTAGTGCACTTTTATGAGGTAAGTTTCATTGAATAATTTAGGGAAAAAAAAGTATACATCTTTATAACGAATATTTAACTATAGGGGAAAGTCGGATAAAACCGGGACCCTAATGTGTTTCTTTTTATTATTGTGCACTATGTGAACAAAACGGTCAGAATTTGTATTAAAACGATAAATTGATTCCTTACGAAGCAGAAAAGTATTCATTCAGTCGCGAATAACAGAAATTGAGATCAAAAAAACAATTTTTTTTAAAGTGAGCAACATCCCGGTTTTGTCCGACCTGGTCGGACAAAACCGGGAACTTTGAAAAAATAATTAAAAGCACATTGTAACTTTGCAATAATACCAATTCTTAAAGAGAAATTTGCAGAAATTGTCATATTATACTTATAGAATGTGAATCTATATTAAATCTAAGTTCTGTTTTAAGAATTAAAAATGTTAGGCACAAAAATCTCAAATGAAAATTCGATCTTGTTCATCTGCATTGCTGCATGCTTCATGTGACCACTCTTTGCAGTGAAGTCATGGTATCCAAATCTCCTTAGGTTTAGCTTGTTTATATAAGCCGTTTCAAAAGATGCATGTTTCTTATTTTTTATCCTTCTCCTTGTTTGATGTCAAGTTTTTTTTTTTCTCTAGCCACTTTTTTTTTTTTTTTTCAATTCAGTTTTTTTACAATTTTTTCTGTCATCTTGAAAACTTTTTTTTCATGGCTAAGTTCTTCTTGTCTTTTTTATTTCATCCTTTCTTTTTCTTCTCGTTCGAGTTCTGATTTGTAGGGGGTTGAAGTAAAAACAGTTGTTTTCCCTCGCCCCTTGTTGGAATTCCCAATGGTCCTAGGGTCCATTTGTACTAGAATAGGTTTTATATCCTGTGATGAGAAAGCAAAAGGAAGCCTGATATCTCTGCACAGGCCTTGAGAAGACGTAAAAGGTTGCACAACAACCAGAAAGTCCACATCTTCGTTTTCTACAGGAACTGGAGACTTCGAAGTCGGCGTTGGCTGCTTTCCTATAGACCCATTGTGTTTTTCAGACTGAGGCTAATAGTTTTCTACAGGCAGACTTCCTCGATGATTCCTCAATTCTATGATTTCCTGTTTTTTTTTTTTTTTTTTTTTTTTTTTTTCAACTTAATTTGGAATATAAAAGACTAAAAACAGTTTTACATATAACAACTTAACTTAAATAATAATTTTTTGTATTTTAAACAATTTTATTTCAATCACGCAAATAAATGAGCTCTTCGAAATGGGGAACTTCCCTGTTATGTCCGACCACCTGCATCCCGGTTTTGTCCGACCATGCCATTTTGACGAAATGTCACTCTAGCATTGTTCAGGCAACTCATAGACACCAATACAAAACGTTAAAATAACAAGTAAATAATAGGCTATCATACGTTATACTGAACTAAATTAAATCTTTAGGTATTTATGATTTGTGACGTGACATCGAAGACGTCGAATGTTTCAAGCGAAACTTAAAAAAAATCATTACTGCGAAATGAGTTGGTTTACACAACTTCTGCTTACTGGGAGCTGGCATGCCGCTTGTCTAGAAGTTATTCTAGAAGTTTCCGTTAGAAACCTCCACAAATAAAGCCATAAAGCCTGGTTCCCTGTTTTATCCACCTTTCCCCTACACATTGATTATTTACTTCATCTTTGCTTTTAATATTTTTAAAATCATTTAAAAAATTATCTAAAATTTTATTACTTTAGTTTGTTGCATTACTTAATTATTTTAATATTTTACTTTATTGTAAACATGCAATATAGTCTCAATTCCATTACTAATTACATGGAAATTACCGTTTTAAAAATGTAAACAAAGCAATGACCAGAATTCTGCAAAATTCTATAAACCGCCTAACCTCAGAAGCTGCGCCTTCCGAAAAATAGGACACAAATAAGTTTTAAAAAAAATTCCTTGATGCAAGAGTCGGTAACAATGAGGATGGAACAAGTCAAGTCAGAAAATAAGTTGAATATTAAATATCGGAGTTAGGTATAATTAAACGATTTGATATTTAACTGAAGTTAAATAAAGAATTTCTTTTATGTTTAACACATGCATACTTTTTTTCTTCCAGGGATGGATATTATAAAAGAAATTTTTGAAATGTGTATCTCTTCTAAGAACAAGAGTCAGAAAGGATGAAGAAAATTGCCTGGAAAAATATATGGAAACAAAGAAAATGGAACAAATCAAGACAGAAAAAAAAGTTGAATATTCAAATATCGGAGGTAAATATAATTGAACGATCTGAAATTTAACTGATGTTAATTTATGAATTAAAGAAAATATATTTAACATGCTATTTTTTTTTCTTTTTGAGGATAGGTATTATAAAACGAGTTTTTAAATACATGTCCATCCGAAGATCAGGAAGTAGAGAAAAATGAAGAAAATTCTTTAGAAAAAAGAGACAGAAAAAAGACAATGGAACAACTCAAGGCAGAAAAAAGTTGGATGTTCCAATGTAGGAGGTAAGTGTAATGCAATGCTTTGATTTTTAACTAAAATTAACTTAAGGATTTTAAAACAATAACAACAACAACAAAACATTTAACATGTTTATATATATTTTTTTTCAGTAATATATATTATAAAACGAATTTTTAAAACGTGTGTCTCTTCGAAATACAGAAAACAGGGAAAGATGAAGAAAATTCCATGGAAAAAAGAGACTAAAACAAAAAGGATGGAAAAGTCAAGGCAGAAAAGAAGATGAATATTCAAATATCGAAGGTAAATATCACTGAACGATTTGTTATTTAACTGAAATTAAATTAAGAATAAAATAAAAAAAGTTTAACATGTTAATATTTTTTTTTTTCAGGGATAGATTTTATAAAATCAGTTTTGAAATATATGTGGTTCCAAAGCACCGAAAACGGAAAGGTGAAGGAAATTCCTTGGATAAAAAAGACGGAGATAAAGAGGATAGTTCAAGTCAAGTCAGAAAAGAAGTTGAATTTTCCAATATCGTATGTAAGTATAATTCAATAATTTGAAGTTTAACTGAAGTTAATTTACGAATTTTCTAAAAATAGGTAATTTTTTTTTCTTCGGGGATAGATATTGTAAAATGAATTTTAAAAATGCATGTATCTCTGAAATACTGGAAGCAGGATATGGAAAGAGGATGGAAAGTTTTAAGCCAGAAAAGAAGATGAAAATTCCAATGTCGGAGGTAGGAACAATTCAAAGAATTAATATTTAATTAAAGTTAACTTAAGGGTGTTCTTGAATCAAAATGGGCAACTTTGTGACAAATGCTTTAATTTATTTTTGTTCGGAAATGAATGAATCTAGCAGGTGTTGTTATTCAGAAACTGTTTAATTGCACTCAATTTTTTGTTAAAAAAAAAAAAAAAAAAAAAAAAAAAAAAAAAAAAAAAAAAAAAAAAAAAAAACAGATTTTTCATAATAAGCCTTCAAAGTTGACGTTTTTGAGCACATTTCCCGACGAAAGCAAAAAAAAACCGGTCGAAAAGCAGGAGAAAATCGGGTGACCACGTGATCGAAATACCTTAAAACTCGATAGGTAATTTAATTATAATAAAATGGAAAACTAAGTTCGATCGCCTTTCATAGTCAGGCTTTTCAATTTCATATCTTTCTGTAAAAAAATGAATTTGTAGATGTGTCAAAACGTTTTCCACTTGTTGAGCGGAGCGGTTGAGAACATCCTTAAGAATTTCTTTATATTTGTAACATGATAATACATTTTTTTCAAGGATAGATATTATCAAACAAACTTTTAAAATGTATGTCCCTCAGAAACACAGGAAGCAGTGGGATGCTGAAGAAAGTTCTTTGTAACAAGATAAGAAAACAAAGAGGATTGGAGGTAGTAGGTATAATTAAACGATATCATAATTTTACTGAAGTTAAATTAAGAATTTTAATGTTTAATATGTTAATATCTTATTTCAGGGATAGATATTAGAAAATGAATTTTTAAGAAGTCCGTTCTTTTAAAGAATTGGACGCTTGGAAAAATAAAGAAAATTCCTTTAAAAAAAAAGGAAACAAAGAGGAAGGAATAAGTGAAGAAAGAAAAGGAATTGAATATTTCAATAATGGAGGTAAGCATAATTCAACGTTTTGATATTTAACTAAAGTTAACTTAAGAATATTTTTTTTAATCTTAATATTTTAATGTATTTTTTCAGGGATAGATTTTGTAAAATGAATTTTTAAAATGTGAGTTCTTCCAAAGAATAGGGCGCTGGGAAAGATAAAGAAAATTTCTTTTTAAAAAGAGACGGAAACAAAAAGGATGAAATAAGTGAAGGAAGAAAAAAAATGAATATTCCAATAATGGAAGTAAGCATAATTCAACGTTTTGATATTTAACTAAAGTTGACTTAACCTCTTCGCTACTGGCGATTATTCCAGTATTTTTTAATTATTACTGAATTATTTCTTCTCTCGTTTGACTTCAGAGCGAGATTTTTGTTTTATTTTCATTAGCTCGAATCTTCGAATTCGAAACATATTATTCTTATATCGAAATTTCATTTATATTTAAGTATCATTAATAAAATGGAACAAAACTGATGTACCCATTTGGGTACTCAGGGACTGAAGAGGTTAAAATTATTTTTTTTAAACTTAACATTTTAATTTTTTTTTTCAGGGATAGATTTTGTAAAATGAATTTTTAAAATGTGGGTTCTTCCAAAGAATAGGGCGCTGGGAAAGATAAAGAAAATTTCTTTTTAAAAAGAGATGGAAACAAAGAGGATGAAATAGGTGATGGAAGAAAAAAAATGAATATTCCAATAATGGAAGTAAGCATAATTCAACGTTTTGATATTTAACTAAAGTTGACTTAAAATTATTTTTTTTAAACTTAACATTTTAATATTTTTTTTTTTTCAGGGATAGATTTTGTAAAATGAATTTTTAAAATGTGGGTTCTTCCAAAGAATAGGGCGCTGGGAAAGATAAAGAAATTTTCTTTTTCAAAACAGACGGAAACAAAGATGATGAAATAACTGAAGGAAGAAAAAAAAATGAATATTCCAATAATGGAAGTAAGCATAATTCAATGTTTTGATATTTAACTAAAGTTGACTTAAAATTACTTTTTTTTAAACTTAGCATTTTATTTATATTTTTTTTTTTTCAGGGACAGGTTTTGTAAAATGAATTTTTAAAATGTGGGTTCTTCCAAAGAATAGGGCGCTGGGAAAGATAAAGAAAAAATTTCTTTTTCAAAAGAGACGGAAACAAAGAGGATGAAATAAGTGAAGGAAGAAAAAAAAATGAATATTCCAATAATGGAGGTAAACATTATTCAACGTTTGGATATTTAACTAAAGTTGACTTAAAATCAATTTTTTTTAAACTTAACATTTTAATTTTTTTTTTTTTTTTTTTTTTTTTTTTTTTTTCAGGGATAGATTTTGTAAAATGAATTTTTAAAATGTGGGTTCTTCCAAAGAATAGGGCGCTGGGAAAGATAAAGAAAAAATTTGTTTTTCAAAAGAGACAGAAACAAAGAGGATGAAATAACTGAAGGAAGAAAAAAAAATGAATATTCCAATAATGGAAGTAAGCATTATTCAACGTTTTGATATTTAACTAAAGTTGACTTAAAATTATTTTTTTTAAACTTAACATTTTAATATTTTTTTTCAGGGATAGATTTTGTAAAATGAATTTTTAAAATGTGCGTTCTTCCAAAGAATATGATGCAGGGAAATATGAAGAAAATTTCTTTTTAAAAAGAGACGGAAACAAAGAGGATGAAATAAGTGAAGGAAGAAAAAAAATGAATATTCCAATAATGGAGGTAAGCATAATTCAACGTTTTGATATTTAACTAAAGTTGACTCAAAATTATTTTTTTTTAAACTTAACATTTTAATATTTTCTTTTTCAGGGATAGATTTTGTAAAATGAATTTTTAAAATGTGGGTTCTTACAAAGAATAGGGCGCTGGGAAAGATAATGAAAATTCCTTTAAAAAAAGATAGAAACTAAGAGGATGGATGAAATGAAAGAAAAAAAAGAAATTGAATATTACAATAATGGAGGTAAGCATAGTTCATCGTTTTGATTTTTAGCTAAAGTTCACTTAAAATTATTTTTTTTTTTTTTTTGAACTCAACATTTTAATATATTTTTCAGGGATAGATTTTGTAAAATGAATTTTTAAAATGTGGGTTCTTCCAAAGAATATGACGTAGGGAAATAAGAAGAAAATTTATTTTCAAAAAGAGACGGAAACAAAGAGGATGAAATAAGTGAAGGAAGAAAAAAAAATGAATATCTATATAATAAAGGCCAAACGTATCTGTGCGTAACGCATACGTCATGTTTTGAATGGTAACACTTTCCGATGAAATTTCGATTTTGCAATTTTCACTATTCTAAATATTTTAACTTCTAGATATAGTACGTTTTCAAACTTTATACCATCGTATAGAGAAAAAAATGCACTTTTAAATGCAGTTTGTTAGAAAATTGTATCTCAATTTGTTTTTGAAATATTAATTTTTTTGTAGTTTTTAGTTATATTTCTCTAATGGTGGCAACTTGAGTATCGCATTTATGTGGGAAAAAAAAAAAAAAATAGTCATATAAAAAAGAAAGTGAATAGAGATGTAGTTTGGTAGCTGGAGGTGACGGCAAAAATATAACCCTAAAATTCGCTGCATTGCATCAAACATAACCGCGTGCTTTCGCATAAAAGGAAAACTTTTAGCGATACTGTTTTAATTCATAATACAATGAAATGCTATTTTAGAATGGTAAAATATAATCAGATCTGTTTCATTTAGAGAAAAAATGATGCTAAAGAATTCGGTCTCTGTTCCACATGATTGTTTTGTTTGGGCCGAATACCAGATTTAAATTGAAAGAATAAGGCTTATTTCAAATCGTTTTAGTCGCATATGCACCTCCATCTATCTCTTTTCCCCATGGAAAATAACAGATCACTGTATATTTTAGTTGCTATTTTTTCATAGCAACTGAAAAAACATAGTAATTAAAAACCTGTTATGTTAAAATATCGTCGGCTATAAAACACGGTGAATGTTGTTGGTTTTATTTCGTTTTTATCTATCAATTTAATAATGACTTTTAGTTCGCTGCAAACTTACTTTACAAAAGATGCATCAATTAACCTTTACACAAATTTATTTTAAAGAATATTTGTGTGTCATATTTTCTTAGTTGGTTTTAAAAACTGAACGAATGCAATTTTATTCTTTGGCAAAATCTTCGGCTAATAACTTTTATCTTGCGTCTAATACAGAAGTACCGATAATTTTCAAAGCTTTATATGATAACATAATTATTATGTTTCATATAAAATTGCTATTTGGAGTTAATTGGCAGTTTAAAAAGCATATTACGTAGGAAAAATTTATTAGAGTTTTCAATTTTAAATTAAAAAAAAGTTTTTCGCCTTTACTCTGTGACCCGGGAACACCGGGTTCGGTGTACTAGTTCCAATAATGGAGGTAAGCATAATTCAACGTTTTGATATTTAATTTAAGTTGACTTAAAATTATTATTTTTTTTAACTTAACATTTTAATATATTTTCTTTTTCAGGGATTGATATTGTAAAATGAATTTTTAAAATGTCCGCTCTTCCAAAGAACAAGATACTGGGAAAGATGAAGAAATACAGACGGAAACTAAGAGAATGTAATAAGTGAAGGAAAAAAAGAAATTGTATGTTCCAATAATGGAGGTAAGATTAATTAAAATAATTAGGATGAGCGAAGCGAATCCTCTACTAGGCCACTCAAATTACACTTTGTCGTACACTTTACAAAAAAACTATTCAATATTTTAACTTCAAATTAAACACAAAAATAAATTATGATCTGTAGATTTGCAGAATATAATTTTTTTTACAGTAAAATGTTAAAAAATTTATTATTTTAATTAATTTATTTTACATGCATTTCCCATGCGGACGCATTTTAGCAAATAAATAAAAAAATGAAACGCGTATATTTTCAGAAAAAATATAAATCATGGAGTAAGTTATAATAGATAGAATCATGATTAATTTAATAAATAAAATATGTTTTCATTATTCAGCAAAATCGTTTGCACAGATGACACTTAAACATTTAAAAAAAATTGTATTGTGCATTTTTTTTTTTTTTTTTTTTTTTTTGTAAAGTGGCGACACAATAATTGTAAATAAATAAAATTGTTAAATTTGTTATATAAATGAAAAAATAAAAGAACTGAAGCGTGAAGTTGTTGCCTCGATTCAAGCTCTTTTTAAATGTACTAAAGCAAAGTTGGCCGATTCAGAAACGACAAATTGACTTTAACCATTTCTTACTTTATCATTTGGATCTAAAGTAATGTTACGTTCTTATTTGTGGACCGAAAAAGATTTAGTGAACGGGACTTTAGACTTTGTTGCACGTAATAAAGAAAATCACAAGCCACCAGACCAGATATCGCGAATAATCATGGATAAATTTGAATAGTACAATAATTTAACTTATAAGAATTGATACGTACCAATTCCCCCAATAATTAAATTCTCGAAAAATGGAAGCATAAATTGCTCAAGGAAAGAATTTCTTCTGCAGTTAGCTTTTGCTGTTACAATTCATAAATCCCAAGGTTTAACAGTAGATGAAGCAGTTATAGATATTGAGGATTTTTGACACCAGTTGGCTTAAAAACGTACGTAACGTTGTCGAGAGTGAAAATCCTTCAAAATTAAGCATTCAATAGGAAATTTTCCTTACGAAACATTCTACAATATCAAAAATTCTGATACGCTAACATGTATAAAAACGAAGAAATTAGAAAAAAAAAGTTTTACAGTTAAAAATTCATAGTATCAACGAGAGCAGATTTCAAATGTTTTTCCAGAAAATAGGATTTTGACGAAGTAACTTTCTTCAAGCTCTCTTCAAATATATTATTCTAAAATAGCTATCAAAGATTATTTGATGTTAATTACAAAGATTGGAGACATGCATATTTCAAACAACTTTAAAAAACACCAGTTGTTACTGGAAATTGTAAAAACATCTTTAAAAGAGCTTTTAGTTGAAAATTTAAAAATATTTTGTATAAAAGTTTGCTTCGAAAATATTTTATTATGCCAGTCTTACATCATAAATAAAAAATTAAAATGGCCAAAACATAAAATAACGTTTTTGTTTAATAAAGATGCAAAAATAACATTAAAAAATATTTTTACTTGCAAATATCTGTTTTATAAAATAATGCTTCGCGAATCCAAACAAAGCATGGCTTTTGCTAGTTAATTTTTAAATGATGTTAGAATGAGTTTTTTTTTTTTTTTAACATTTAACATATTATTTTTAAGATAGATAATATAAAATACATTTTTAAAATGCGTGTCCTTCCAAAGTGTAGGGTGCATGGGAATGTGAAGCAAATTCCTTGGATAAAAGAGACGAAAACAAAAAGGATGGATAAGTCAAGGCAGAAAAGAAGTTGAACATTCCCAATATCGGAGGTAAATATAAGGTAACGATTTGATATTTAACTGAAATCAAATTAAGATTTTTTAAAAAAAAGTTTAACATGTTAATATTTTTTTTCAAGAATCTATATTATAAAAAGAATTTTTAAAGTGTACGTCTCTTCTAAGCATACGAGGCAGGAAAGATGAAGAAAATTCAATGGAAGAGAGGAAAATAAATAGGATGGAACAAGTCGACGGAGAAAAGAAGTTGAATATTCCAATGTGGGAGGTAAGTATAATTCAACGTATTGATATTTAACTGAAGTTAACTTAAGAATTTTCAAATAATAATGAACATATGTTACTAATTTTTTTTAGAGATAGATATTATAAAATGAGTTTTGAAATATATGTCCATCCGAAAATATATCCCCCCAGAAAATTCCTTGGAAAAAAAAGGTGAAAATACAGAGGATAGTTCAAGTCAAGTCAGAAAAGAAGTTGAATTTTACAATATTTAAGGTAAATACAATTCAATATGTTGATATTTAACTGAAGTTAACTTAATAATTTTTCAAATATATATAACACGTTAATGTATATTTTGTCAGGGATAGATATTGTAAAAATGAATTTTAGAAATTTATATACGTCTGAAATAATGGAAGCACGGGATGATAAAGATTGTCGCATAAAAAGATACGGAAACACAGAGGATGGAAAAAGTCAAGCCAGAAAAGTGTCATATTCCAATGTCGGAAGTAGGAATAATTCAACGAATTAATATTTGATTGAAGTTATCTGAAGTTATTTTTTTATTTTTTAACATGTTAATAATTTCTTTCAGGGATAGGTATTATGAAACGAATTTTTTAAATGTATGTCCCTCCGAAATGCAGGAAGCAGTGGGACTCTGAAGAAGATAACTTGTAACAGGAGATGAAAACAAACAGGACGGAACAAGTGAAGCGAAAAGAGAAGCCTAATGTTCGAATAGCGGATATAGAACTAATTCCACGATGTTATATTTAACTAAGCTTAATTTAAGGTTTTAAAAAAAATATTTAACATGATAATATTTTTATTTTTTTCAGAGATAGATATAATAAAACGAAATTTCAAAATGTATGTCCTACCGAAAAATATGACACAGGGAAGGTGAAAGCGGTTCTTTTATGCAAGAGACGGAAACAAGTCGAGTTTTAAAATAAGTTGAATATTAAATATCCGAGATATGTATAATTAAACAATTTGATATTTAACTGAAGTTAAATTAAGAATGTAATTGTTCAACATGTTAATATTTTTTTTCTGGGACAGATGTGATAAAAAGAGTTTTTTAAATAAGAGTCTCTTCGAAGTACAGGGGGCAAGAAAGATGAAGAAATTTCTTCAGAAAAAAGACACGGAAATAAAGAAGACGGAATAAATAAAGCAGAAAATAATTTGAATATTCCAATATCGGATGTAAGTATAATTCTTCGATGTGATAATTAACTAAAGTTTATTTATGAAGCTTTTTAAATATTTAATATGTTATAATAATTTCTTTCTTTTCAGGGATTGGTATTATTTAATGAGTTTTGAAATATATGTCCCTCCGAAGCTCAGGAGGAAGGGAAAAATGAAGAAAATTCCTTTTTAAAAATAGGCGGAAACAAAGAGGATAGAATAAAAGATGGAAGAAAAGAAATTCAATATTCCAATAATGGAGGTAAGCAAAATTCAACGTTTTGATATAAAAAGTAATCTAAAGTTAACTTGAGATTTTTTTTTAAACTTAACATTTTAATATTTCTTTTAAGGGATAAATATTGTAAAAGAAATTTATAAAACCTACGTTCGTCAAAGGAACAAGACGCTGGGAAATATGAAGAAAATTCCCATTAAAAAAAGAGACGGAAACAAATAGGATGGAACAAGTCAGGGGAGAAAAGAATTTGAATATTCCAATGTCAGTGGTAAGTATAATTCAACACCTTTCTTTCTTTCTAACCGATGACCAGGCCCCTACCTGCCGAGTTATCTCAGCTTAAAGGGTTAGATACCTGGTATCGGGTCGAACGAGCGTCTAATTGCTGCGAAGCGGCAATAAACTTTGCTTTGCGTGCCATCATTTCTGCAGCACTTGCTTGTCGTTGAGCATACTTTGTTTCGCCTGTTAATTATTTAACTGAAGTTAAAGTATGATTTTTTTAAAAATAATTATTGTGTTAATAATTTTTTTTTAAAGATAGATATTTTAAAATTAGTTTTGAAATATATGTCCCTCTGAAGTTGAAGAGACAGGGAAAAATGCAGAAAATTTCTTGAAAAAAAAAAAAAAAAAAAAAAAAAAAAAACAGAGGATATTTTAAGTCAAGTCAGAAAAGAAGTTAAATTTTATAACACCTGAAGTAAATATAATTCAGTATTTTGATATTTAACTGAAATTAACTTAATTTTTCAAAAATCTGTAACACGTTAATGTATATTTTTTCAGGGTTTGATATTGTAATAGTGAATTTTAAAATGTATGTAAGTCTGAAATACTGGAAGCACGGGATGATGAAGAGGGTCACATAAAAAGTTACGGAAACAGATATGGATAGATATAACAGATATAATCACATAAAAAGGTATGGAATAAGTCAAGCCAGAAAAATGTGATATTGCAATGTCGGAGGTAGGAATAATTCAACGAATTAATATTTGATTGAAGTTATCTGAAGATATTTTTTTATGTTTTAACATGTTAATAAATTTTTTCAGGGATAGATATTATAGAACGAATTTTTAAAATGTATGTCCCTCCGAAATGCAGGAAGCAGTGAGACGCTGAAGAAGGTTCCTTGTAACAGAAGATGAAAACAAACAGGACGGAACAAGCGAGCGAAAAGCGAAGCCGAATATTCTAATACTGGATGTAGAAGTGATTCTCGATTTGATATTTAACTAAGCTTAATTTACGATTAAAAAAAATATTTAACACGGTAATAACTTTTATTTTTCAGGGATAGATATAATAAAACGAAATTTCAAAATGTATGTCCTACCGAAAAATAGAACACAGGGAAGGTGAAAAATGATCCTTTATGCAAGAGACGGAAACAAATGAAGTTTGAAAATAAGTTCAATATTAAATATCGGAGTTAGGTATAATTAAACGATTTGATATTTAACTGAAGTTAAATTAAGAATTTAAATGTTTAATATGTTAATATCTTTTTTTCAGGGACAGATATGATAAAAAGAATGTTCAAAACGAGAGTCTCTTCGAAGTACAGAAGGTAAGAAAGATGAAGAAAGTGTTGGAATGTTATTCCATAAGGCATGAGTAAGTAAGTTCCTCAATAATAAAAAGAGTTAAAAGCTTTACCTTTTAGTTGACACACATTTATTTGAAGAAATAAAGTAGAATAATGATGAACAAATACTTGAAATATTTCACAAAACAAAAGAACAGATGCACAGTCTTCACAATATTTACAGAAACACAACAAATAAAGAAAAATAACTTTGAAAACACATTAGCTTCACTTTGAAGCAGTTCTTGATAAATAATTGTTATTCCTTTGGAATCATAATGTATGATAATGAATTGTTAATCCTTGACAGCATTTTGCTGCCTAACCCAGCTCAGTCACTACATCAACTAACTGTTCTAAAGTTCTCTTCCAGTGAAAACAGAATGTCTGGTGCTGCCATCTGGCGGTAGATTTTAGTACAAAAAGAAGCAATTGTCTAACATCTCTCCCGTTTTGTGATAGAATCTGACACCAGATGGATAAGGTTTCTGAAATGTTCAAATTTGGTCTTTGGCAATGGCTTTGTCATTATATCTGCTATCATTTCATTTGTTGACAGGTATTTGACATCTATTATATTTTTCATTTTCAAATCTCGTATGTAGTGATACTTTGTATCAATGTGTTTAGTTCGCGACTTGAACTTTTCACTTTCAACCAATTTAATAGTTGACTGATTATCTTCGAAAATTTTAATTGGATAATGTTGATGTAATTTGAGATCTTTACATAGTTTTAAAATCCACAACACTTCTTGAGTTCCTTGTGACAGTGCCACATATTCCGACTCGGCTGACGATAATGTAACACATGTTTGTTTTCTTGAGAACCAAGAAATGCAACTATTGCCTAAGAAGATTACATTTCCTGAGGTAGATTTTCTATCTGTAATATCTTGACCCCAGTCAGCATCTGAGTATGCAACTATATTAGGATAATCTTTTGAAGAAATATCAAGTGCAAGATCTTTTGTGGTTTTTAGGTACCTTATTACCCTCTTAACAGCATTCCAGTCCTTTTGTCTTGGATTATTGCATCTTCGACTTAGTATGTGCGTAGGAGCTGTAATGTCTGGTCTTGTGCATGAAGAAATATATAAAAGACTTCCAATAGCTTGTCTATAGTTACCATTTTATGATAAAAGATTTTCTTCTTTGTCTAAACTATAATAGTTCGTTTCCATTGGGGTATAAGTTGGTTTGGCTTCTTCAAGCTGAAAATCTTTAACGAATTGATTTATTTTATTTGTTTGTGACAGAGGATAACTTCCATCTTCTTTTCTGTGAATTTCTATACCTAAGAAGTATTTTGCTTCTCCTAATGATGTTATGGGATAAGACTTCTTTAAATAGTTTATTACTTCATTGACTTCATCTTCATCTTCTGAACTTACCAACATATCATCTACATATAGTATGAGATGAATTGTCTTCTTTGATTTCTCTTTTGTAAACAAACATGGATCTGTTTCACTTTGTTTAAATCCATATGCCTTTAGAATATTTTCTATTTCTTCATTCCAGCACTTGGCGGCTTGCTTGAGACCATATATGGCCTTTTTTAATTTATAGACTTTGTCTTTATTTTCTTTATCTTGAAAGCCTTCTGGTTGAAGCATGTATAATTCTTCATTGTCTAATTTACCATGTAGAAAGGCTGTTTTAACATCTACTTGGAAAACTTTGGCTTTACGATAAGCTGCACAGGTCAGAAAAGCTCTAATAGTTGTATGTTTGACGACAGGAGAGAAGGTTTCATCATAATCAGTGCCTAGTTGTTGAGTGAAACCCTTGGCAACTAGTCGTGCTTTGCATTTTATTTCTTCTCCATTTTCATCGCATTTTGTCTTATAAACCCATTTACAGCCAATTGCGCGCTTACCTTTTGGTAAAGTAACAAGTTCAAATACTTCATTTTCTTTTAAAGAGTTAAATTCTTCTTTCATAGCTTGAAACCATTTCTGTTGATCTTTTACAGGTAATTTTAGAACATCTTTAAAAGTTTCGGGATCTTGATTTTTGGAACAACAGTCTTCAGTTTTGTAAGAAAACCTTTCGGGTGGAATTCCTTTTGTCTCTCTGCTAGAAATTCTTCTCTGTGAATTAGCTTCACTTTCTTCTGTTGTTGGGCTATCTACTGATTTTTCATCAGTTTCTATTTCTTCTGCAGCATTTTCTATTGGAATAGATTCACAATCATTTTCAAGATTTTCTTCTGAAAAATTGAAATGAATTAAATCAGAAGTTTGCTCTTCAGGATTTTCTGGGAAAAAGTTTTCACCATTCATATTTTCAAAAAACTTTACTGTTCTGCTTATCACAATTTTTCTTCCACCTGTATAAATTCGATATCCCTTGCTTCTTAAATCATAACCAACAAAGATTCCTTCCGTGGCTTTTTCATCAAATTTTTGCCTCTTCTGTTTATGAACATACACATATGCTTTGCATCCAAATACTTTAAGGTGACTCAAATTTGGCTTATGCCCATTCCACAGTTCATATGGTGTCTTTTCAGTTGATTTTGTGGGTAATCGATTTTGCAAATAAGCTGCTGTAGCTACGGCTTCTGCCCAGAATGTTTTTGGTAATTTGGCATTTATAAGCATGGTTTTACACATTTCAATTAGCGAGCGATTCTTTCTTTCTGCGACTCCATTTTGAGACGGCGAATATGGCGTTGTTGTTTCATGATGTATTCCTAAGCTCTTTAGGTATTTACTAACATATTCATTGCAATATTCTGCTCCATTGTCAGTACGCAAGGATTTAATCTTCAATCTAAATTTGTTTGTTGTTGATGCAACATACTCCTTTAATTTATCAAATACTTCATCTTTTGAGGAAATAAAATATACCTGTGTATAACGAGAATAATCATCGATAAACGTAACGAAATATCTTTTTGATCCCATACTATTTGTTTCAGCAGGACCGCAAACGTCACTATATATCAGATCAAGTGGTTTTCTACTTCTGTATTGCGTTTCTTTTGGAAATGATTTTTCTGTTAGCTTAGCTTTTATACAACTTAAACATTCAGTATTATGAGAACAATTATTCACAGTAATACCTAAAGCTAAATCATCCTTTTGAATTTTCTTGATGGATTCCAAATTTCTATGACCCAGTCTTTGGTGCCATTTTAGAATGCAATTGACATTAGAACATACAGGTAATATTTCTGAAGCGCTGTATACTTTTTCATTTGTGGGTTTTATTTTTAATCTGTATAACCCCTCATCAGCTTTTGCATCTGCAACTAATATGTTACCCTTTTTAATTAAACACATATCATCTTTAAATGTTACAACAAAACCTTTCTCAGTGCAAGACTGTACAGACATCAAATTACTGTCTAACTCGGGAACATAAAGCACATGATCTAGTGTAACTTTATTTGTTTGACCATTAACTGTTTCAATATTAAAAGTACATTTACCCTTTCCTTTTGCAGTTAATTTAGTTCCATTTGCAATTGTAATTGTATCTTTACTTGAATTCTTTAATTCTGAGAACAATTCTAAAGAATTAGCTAAATGAACAGACGCGCCTGAATCAATAACAAAAGTTAACTTTTTGTTTTGATTTCCGTTTTGTTGAGATTTCATAACAAAACCTGAAGAATTTGATTCTTTCATTAATTCATGATAGTTTTGAGAATTTGGTGGATTTTCATTTTGACTAGCAGTAGAAGCAGAGAAATTTTGTTTTTTAAACTGTTGACGTGATCTATCTTGAGTAAAAATTGGTTTTGTTTTGTTATTGTTGTTATTCTTTAAGTGAAAACAATCTTCACGGTTGTGATTGGTTCTTTTACAATGAGAACAAAATTTTTGTTTATTCAAATGTTTTGGTTTATCCCTATTACCCTTTAAAGCAATAGATTCAAATTTTGTTGAAATTTGTTTAGTTTCAACTCTTCTAAGATATTCATCAATTAACTTGTTTTGAACATATTTTAATGATAAATCTGTGTCATATTTGCTTTCAATAGCAGTTATAAAGGTACTATAAGAATTTGGCAAAGAACAAAGCAAAATAGCTATTAAATTATCATCTTGTATTACTTCACCTATACTTCATAATTTTTCTGCCAATTCTAAGACGGAATTTATATGTTCCTGCATTTTAATACTTTCATTATATTTAATGGAATACAACTTCCTAAGAAGATAAAGTTTATTTGTAAGATTTACCCTTTCATGAACAGATTTCAATTGATCATATGTTTCTTTAGCACTTTTAGCATGTCTAACATGCACAATTTGAGAATCTGAGATATTTAAACAAATTAATGCTCTAGCATTTCTATCATTTTTCACCCAATTGTCATCATTTTCTTTTTTAGGTTCAAATACAACATCATATAAACCTTCTTTGATTAACAATTGTTCAATTTTAAACTTCCATACTGAATAATTATCATCAGTTAACTTATCAATATAATGAGATTCTTTAAGACTAGACATTGTTATCTAATAATATTTGCTTATTTCACAGAAAATAAAAGAGTGTTTATCTTATTAATTTACAACAATAAAATATTATAAACTCATATATAATGCTAATAATGAAATAAGAACATAATAGAATTCTTGAGAACAATTTTAAAAGTTACTTCTGGTTTCAGAATTTTTTTTCTTAAATATTCAAAATTCTTTGTTTAAAACATATATATTTGTATTTTCAACTAATAAATAATAAATTTCAATAAAAAACAAGCAAAATAATTTCTTTTCATATCAACAAATAATAGTTTTGGTTTCAAAACAAGAACAATTCTTTGAATTTTCTTTTCTATCATTCACTTCTAAAAAATACAATATTCAGAAAATAATTATTTCTTTTGAATTTAAATATTATATTTTCTGTTTTGATATTATTATATTTAAATTTTAAGACTCATTTCTCAGTCTCATAATCAACAATGTTGGAATGTTATTCCATAAGGCATGAGTAAGTAAGTTCCTCAATAATAAAAAGAGTTAAAAGCTTTACCTTTTAGTTGACACACATTTATTTGAAGAAATAAAGTAGAATAATGATGAACAAATACTTGAAATATTTCACAAAACAAAAGAACAGATGCACAGTCTTCACAATATTTACAGAAACACAACAAATAAAGAAAAATAACTTTGAAAACACATTAGCTTCACTTTGAAGCAGTTCTTGATAAATAATTGTTATTCCTTTGGAATCATAATGTATGATAATGGATTGTTAATCCTTGACAGCATTTTGCTGCCTAACCCAGCTCAGTCACTACATCAACTAACTGTTCTAAAGTTCTCTTCCAGTGAAAACAGAATGTCTGGTGCTGCCATCTGGCGGTAGATTTTAGTACAAAAAGAAGCAATTGTCTAACAGAAAGTTCCTCGGAAAAAAAAATACGGAAACAAAGGAGACGGAATAAATAAGGCAGAAAAGAAATATATTAATAATAATTATATAATCATATATATATTCTTATAGTATATAAATATATTATAAGAATATTCCAATATCGGAAGTAAGTAAAATTCTTCGATTTACCGTAATTTCCGGCGTATAATCCGCGGATCAAACAATCTTTTTCCGACCCAGAAATTCTTCAAAAAGAAATGTAACTTTTCGAATCGCCGTAAATATTTGTCTTCAATCACAAAATAAAATTTCTGGGTCCAAAAAGAATTTTTTGATCCGCGGATTATACGCAGGAAATTATGGTAATAATTAATTGAAGTTTATTTAAGAAGCTTTTTAAATATTTAACATGTTATTATTATTTTTTTTTTTTAAGAGATAAGATATTATAAAATGAGTTTTTTTTTCCCGATATGTCTCTCCGAGAGCACAAAAGACAGGGAAAGATGAAAAATATTCTTTCGGAAAAAGAGACGAAATCAAAGAGATTGGAACAAGCCAAGGCAGAAAAGAATTTTAATTTTCCTTTATCGGAGGTAAGTATAATTAAATGTTTTGATATTTAAATAGAGTTAACCTAAGAATTAAATTTATTTTGAACATGTTAGTATATATATAATTTTTTTTCTTCAGAGATAGATACTATAAAACGATTTTTTAATGCATGGTGCCTCCGAAATGCAGGAAGCAACACTGAAAAAAAATGGGTTCTCAAAATTAAGTAAAAAGTACTCAATTTTAAGTACTTCACATACTCAAAATAGCTCCGATTCAAAAGTTCTCAAAACTGAGAAACACATATTTTTGATTCCTTGGTTGTGTTCAAATATAAATCACTATTATCTGCCCCCTGAATTTGCAAATTAAAGTGAAAATATGCTGGTATTTATTTCTTGCTCAAAATTATGAACAATACACATTTAATTGATTATTTATTAAGAGAAATAGCAAAATTATGAACAATAAACATTTAATTGATTATTTATTAAGAGAAATAGTAAAATTATAAATAAAATACCCAAATCGAACATTTTTATGGAAAAAAGAGCATTATTTGCAATTATACTTTAAAATTATTTTAAAATATTGTGCATAATTTAATATTTACATTAATAAACATTTTTTATGCCGCCATGAATGAAATTAATTAATAATACAAGGTAGAAAATTATCGTTTGTTTGGATTTGATAACATATGCTGTTTCAGAACTGAGAAAGCAATGTGTTCATTTTTGATCGAAACGAGATTTCGAAACTCAATTCGACATGAGTACATCGACTTACTCATTTTTGAGTACTTCATATTTTTCAGATAGTGAGACGCTGAAGAGGTTCCCTGTGACAAGAGATGAAAACAAAGAGAATGGAACAAGTCGAGTGGAAAGAGAAGCAGAATATTCGAATATCTGAAAAAGAAATAATTCCACGATTTGATAATTGACTGAAGTTAATGTAAGGATTATTTTAATGTTTAACATATTAATAATTATTCTTAGGCATTGATTCTATGAAATGAGTTTTTAAATATATGCCCCATTCGAAGTTCCGGAGACAGGAAAAGATGAACAAAATGCTTTGGAAAAACGAAACGAAAATAAAGAAGATGGAACAGGTCAGGGGAGAACAAAAGTTGAATTTTTCGATATTGGAGGTAAGTATAATTCAATGTTTTGATATTTAACTGTAGTTAACTTAAGATTACATTTTTTTAACGGTTTAATATATGTATACGTATATATATATGTATACGTTTATACGTACAGGGATGGATACTATAAAACGATTTTTTAAAAGGTATGTGCCTCCGAAATGCAGGAAGCAGTGGGACGCTGAAGAGGTTCCTTGTAACAAGAGATGAAAACAAAGAGGATGGAACAAGTCATGCGAAAAGAGAAGCAGAATATTAGAGTTTCGGAGTTAGAAATAATTCCACGATTTTATAATTGACTGAAGTTAATGTAAAGTTTTTTTTTCAATGTTTAACATGTTATTTTTTTTTTTCAGGGATAAATATTGTAAAATGAATTTTTAAAATGCGCATCCCTTCGAAGTACAGGAGGTAGGGAAACATAAATAAAGAGGATGAAAAATGTTAAGCCAGAAAAGAAGTTGAATTTTCCAATATCGGAGGTAAGTTTAATTCAATATTTTGGTACTTAACTGAAATTAATTTAAGAATTTTTTAAAAAAGAAATTTGACATGTTAGTTTATTTTGTTCCAGGAATACATATTGTACAATTGAATTTTTAAAATGTATGTACTTCTGAAATACTGGAGGCAGGGCGAAATGAAGGGCGTCACTTGGAAAAAAGAGACGGAAACAAAGAGGATGGAAAAAGTCAAGCCAGAAAAGAAGTTTTATGATCCAATGTCGGAGGTATAAAAAATTGAACGACGCAATATTTATCTGAAGTTAATTTAAGAATTTTTAAAAAGGTTTAATATGTTAATATTTTTTTTCAGGGACAGATTTTATAAACCAAATTTTCAGAATGTATGCCCTTCCGAAAAATAGGACACAGGGAAGCTGGAAAATGTTCCTTGATGCAAGATTTGGAAACAATGATGATGGAACAAGTCAAGTTAGAAAATAAGGAGGTTTAATTAAACGATTTGATATTTAACTTAAGTTAAATTAAGAATTTTTTTATGTTTAACATGATCATATTTTTTTCAGGGATAGATATCATAAAAAGAATTTTTAAAATGAGCGTCTCTTCGAAGTTCAGGAGGCAAGAAAGATGGAAAAAATACTTCGGAAAGAAGACACGGAAATAAAGAAGACGGAATAAATGAGACAGATAAGAAATTATATATTCCAATATAATTTCTTATCTCAAAATTCTACTCTCAAAATTCTTCGATTTGATAATTAACAAAAGTTTATGTAAAAAAGTTTTTTTTTTAATGTTTAACGTGTTTACCTATTTTTTCTTTTCAGTGATTGATATTATAAAACCAATGTTTGAAATACATGTCCATCCGAAAATCAGGAAGCAGGGAAAAATGAAGAAAATTCCTTCCGAAAAAGAGACCGAAAGTAAGAGGTTGGAACAAGTCAAGGCAGAAAAAAGTTGTATATTCTAAAATCGGAGGTAGATATAGCGCAATGCTTTGATATTTAAATAGAGTTAACTTAAGAATTAAAATTTTTCTTAAACGTGCTAATATATATATATATAATGTTTTTTCAGGGATAGATATTATATAACGAATTTTAAAATATATGTACGTCCGAAATGCAGGAAGTAGTAGGGCGCTAAAGAGGTTCATTGTAACAAGAAATGAAAACAAAGAGGATGGAGCAAGTCAAGAGGAATGGAATATTGGAATATCGGAGGTAGACATAATTCCACGATTTGATACTTAATTGAAGTTAATGTAAGGGTTATTTTAATGTTTAACAAATTAATATATATAAATATATTAACGAATAGGTTGTATAAAATGAGTTTTGAAATATATGTCCCACCGAAGTTCAGGAAGCAGGGAAAGAT
Source organism: Maratus speculifer (assembly GCA_964019185.1). Lineage (NCBI taxonomy): Eukaryota > Metazoa > Arthropoda > Arachnida > Araneae > Salticidae > Maratus > Maratus speculifer. The sequence continues at coordinate 181,327,494 of OZ025303.1, forward strand.
GAAGAACATTTCTTGGGAAAAAGAAACGAAAACAAAGAGGATGGTACAAGTCGAGTTAAAAAAGAAGTTGAATTTTCCGATATCGGTGGTAAGTATAATTCAATGTTTTGATATTTAATTGTAGTTAACTTAAAAATTTAAAATTTCTATTAGATTTTAACATATGTATACATATATATATGTATATATATGTATATATATGTTACAAATTTATTTTTTTCTTCGCTAAAATTAACTTTATACTATATTAATTTCCTTTTAACAATATTCCGTACTTATTTCAACTTGTTAAATTAAAATCCTGTTACTAGATCTAATCTATTAATCTTTATAGAAACGATATAAATTCTTAATTCGCCTTTAAAAACATTTATTCCAATATGCGTAATTTAAAAAAAAATCGCTCTAAATTAAAAATATCCTTAATTAAACTTTATTTCTTAATATTCCAAATAAAACTAATTTTTTTCCTGTTTTTATCAACCTTTTTTAAGAAAGTCTTTTTAAATTTATTCCAAAACCATATCTTTTAAAAAATATCATTCTTTTTATTTATTTATTTTTTTCTCTTCAACGTTTGATATTTGCTGCGTATCAATAAATTCATTTCTTTTCTTTTCTGTTTTAAAATATCGTCTGCAGGATATTCGATTTCTGAGTTCGATTATAAATTAGTTAAATAATAATTTTTTAAAATAAAAATTATCGTCTGAATGAAATGTTTAATCTCGACGCTGGGCATGAATTCTGTTTACATGGAAAAATGATGGTTAGCGAATATAGAATTTTCTGGAAGTTTTTGTTTTTAGATTTAAGAAGGAAGCTGAGAGGTGATGAGAGAGATATTCTTTCCTTTTTCTCTGATGATTCTGTTAAGACGAATTGCGTTTTTATGATGGAATATTCTTATCGAAGAGAGCATGCCCGCTATATATGCCATTATTCCAATAAAATTTTTTTGAGCAGCCAATGTGTAGTTTAACCCATTTTCGGCCAAAGGTTCGTATACGAAACATTTCGATAAATATATTTTTTTAACACTCTGATACATTTTTTTCAAGAATTTTATTTTTCTTCTATTTTTTAAGGCTTTTGAAGACATCCATAAAATATTAGTAATTCAATTGGAGTAAACACTTTCTCTTAAAAAATTTTCAAAATACGCTAGAGTTTTAATTTGAAACGCCTTTGACAAATTCGACTTTTTAAAAATATATTATTATTCCAATTGAAATGAATTATATGTTTTTAAAATAGATTAAAGTTGCAAATTCTGTATATGAAATAAGAATAAAACAAAAGTCATAAAAATATTATTCATATTCATATTATTCATTATAAGAAATAATATTTTATATTATTATATAAAATATTATTTCTTATATAAAATATTACTTTTCATGCACGAATCTTTTTTTGTGTCTTAATGTATGTAATTTAAGCATATTTCAATAAAAATAATGCTACATTTTATAAAATTTCTGTGCTTGGCCTAAAATGGGTTAATGAACGTCTACATTTAATTTATTTTTTCTTCCTCGCTTGCCATGACACTGTGCTTAAAGGGGAACCCCGTGATGATGCTTCTAGCTCTTAACTTAAAAATGTCACAGCCATTAATTAAGTCGACAGGATTTTTGTTGAACAACTACGAAAAAAAAAAAAAAAAAAAAAAAAAAAAAAAAAAAAAAGACATTCTATATGGTATTTTCGGCTTGATAATGGAGTCTGCTGTAGAATGGAGTGTTATTCGGCTTGTGGATCGCAGAAAAACGACTTTGTTGGAAATCTTCTGGTGCAAAAATTGCCATTATCCCTTAATTAACTAAAGTACAAGAAATGTTCTTCCTATAGTGCTTCAAATGTATGCTTCAAAAGACACTGAGAGAGTTTCTGGCTTTGTAAAAAAAGTTCCAAGATGACTAAAAAAAAAAAAAAAAAAACTTACAGGGACACGCCGATGGATGATTATTTACTAGAATTACCTTGAGAATTTCTTCTTAACAGAGAGTTTTTTTTAAAAGAAGTATTTAATTATAATTTATAACCTTTTTATATATTTGTTTAGATTATTTATTCTCTGTTTGTGAGGTTTATTTATTTATTTATTTGTTTATTTTTCTGTGAATCTTATTCATTTGTCTATTTATGAGTATTATTATTATTATTATTATTATTATTATTATTATTATTATTACTACTACTACTATGACTACTACTACTACTACTTAGATTGGACACCTTATGCAGGCATAAGATGTGCACTTTGATTGTAGAAACTTTCAAATTTATGTTGAAAAATTAAATTTAAGTGTATTTAATTCTAACTATATTTACACATTTATTTTACAGTAGTATTATGCTATTTATTCGAACAGATATTTATAGGATAACAGTTATAAAATTTGATGATTTTACACAAACATATAACTTGCTACATGATTTTCAGTGATTGTTGAAAACTGCAGAAATTAAAAGTTTTTTAAAAGTAAATTATCTTTATTTCCATTTCTCAATTAAGAATGACACCTTTTATTCCTACTTGTTTTATTATTAAAGTTTATAAACCATGTGTAGATAAAACATTACTCTGCATTTGATATACGAAAACTTATAATCAAACTTTGAAATGTTGTAAAAGACTATCAGAGAGAAATTATTATAAGGAAATACTGGTTGAGAGTCCATTTTCTAAATAGTTAGATTTAATTTTATTTGGATTTTGGAATTATTATTAATTTTTTTATGCATACTTTCGGCTGGCAAAAAATACTTTCTAATGCTATTAAAAGATAAGAAAATTATTTAATTGCTATGCAATTAAATAATTCAACCAATATTTTCCCTATCAATAATAAACAAACTGTTATGTTTTCTTTTGATTATACTCGTTTTATTATTATCTTTATGATTTCGATAATGAACTATTGTATGAATTGCACTCTTGTTGTTAATATTAGGATATGGAGAATTATTATTGTTGTTGCGATAAATTTTGAGTTTTATTATACTAATTATTATTGTTATTATTATTATTTGAATTTTGCAATACTATTTATTATTAATGTTGAGAGTGATACTATTTGCTATTAAAAATTTGATATATTATTAAAAGATGTTGGAATCCAACAAAAGACTGGACACAGCATTGAACAGGAATGGGAGAATTATGTAGTTCACTAGTAAACTGGACTAAAGGACTTTTATTTAGGGAACTTTGTTTAGTGAACCACTGATTGGTTTATTGAAATAATGTAAACTCTTAATGAAAAATAATTTTTATTATTTTATTATATTTTCTTTATCTCTTGCTTATGAATATTTATAACTTATTTACTATTATTGTATGTATTACCTCCTATGCACTTACAAATGGTAAGTGATTTTGTTATATTATTGTATTTCTTTCAGGGAAATGCTCTTACCTAATTTTATCTCTATTTAATTTGTTCTTAACTATTTTTTTTATCGCTATTATTTTTTATATTTCGTTAATTTTTTTTCTTCCATCTCTTAGCTTCCTGGGTTTGACAGTTTTTTCCAAAATTTAATTTTCCTAAGTTATTAGATTTCTGTTGTCTGAACATGTAGTTTTATTTAACTATCAATTTCATACAAAGTTTTTGGGGAGGGTGGATAATAATATTGCAAATTTAATTTTTTTTCTTCGCCAAAATTAACCTTATACTATATTTCGTTGGCCAGTTTTATCCGCCGTCTTGTTTCAAAGTGGCGGCCTTTTAAATTTTTCAAAAAAATTTAAAATTCAAAATTAAGTATAAAAAATTAGAAATTGAAAAATATTTTTCCTTGATGTGTCAGCTTGATACGAAGATTCCAGGGCATTTTTTATTTTCTCTATATCTTAAAAAAATGGCAGAGTTATAGAATTTTGAATTTTTAGGGTGGCTGACATTTTGAAATGATCTGATTTTTGCCACGTGATAATTTACCAATTTGGCTGCAACTTGGTACGTACATAGTACATACAGATGCCTCAACCAAGTTTGTTGGCCCACTTCATTCGACATCTTGTTTCAAAATTAAGTCCATTTGATTTTTTTTTTAATTTTAAAATTTAAAATGTAGTACAAAATAATTAGAAATTGAAAAAGATTTTTATTTTATGTGTTTGACCTTGATACAAGAAATTCGGAGCATTTTTTATTTTCTCTATAGCTTAAACAATGGCTGAATTGTACCACTTTGAATTTCTAGTGTGGCTGACATTTTAAAATGATCTGATTTTCGTCACGCAGTAACATTGGTCAGTTTTTTTATAAAAGCAGAATATATTTTAAAAAAAAAAGTTGTTTAAATGCGCATTTCGTACAAAATTTTCCGAAGCGATCATGACAGGAAAATTTATTATGTATTCAAATAACAAATTGCTTATTTTATGACTCATTTTTTAAAATTAAATTTTGCTCTAAAACGCATTCAGTTAACAGTTTCTCTTATTTAGGAACTATATAATGTGCCGTATTGGTCATTTTTTTTTCATAAACTTAGGATATGTTTTTAAAAATACTGTCAAAGTGGTTATTTTGAGCCGAATTTTGCTTAATCCATTAGTGCCTAGCGTCCCTTTTTAGGGACGCTTCAAAAGGTGCAGTCAGCACTGTTTTTGACACCGGTAAAAAAGAAAAGCAATAATTATTTTATTCAAATGAAGCATTTTCGTGATTAATGGACTAAACTTAAATCGTCTAAAAATAGTGGTGCAAACCAAATAAAATTTACGCAAAAGATGCTGGGCATGAAAGGGTTAATATGATTCAGATAAAACCAGTTCTAACAAAAAAATGAAATAAAAAATTCTTCAGAAGCGGACAAATAAAGTTGTTAAATTGTGTTTATCTCTAATCATATTCAATGTTTTGTTTTCGAAATGAGAACTTAACACCGAAATCTACCTCGGCCTGTACCGTAATTTCCGGCGTATAATCCGCGGATCAAACAATCATTTTCCGACCCAGAAATTCTTCAAAAAGAAATATAACTTTTCGAATCCCGTAAATATTTGTCTTCAATCACAAAATAAAATTTCTGGTTCCAAAAAGAATTGTTTGATCCGCGGATTATACGCCGGAAATTACGGTAGGCTAAGCCTACAGGGTTTTGTTTTTATTTTGTATCAATTTCTGTTTTATATCTTTGGCCGTTGCTGGAAATAAAAATGTCGTTGTCAAATTAGACTGTGAAAAGAGTTTGTCGCGTAATAAATAATCATCGATTTATAAGTTAATATTTTTCAGATTTTTCTTTTACATGTATTATAGTTTCTTATAATATGAATTTATTTAATTTAAAAAAATCCAGATGCAATTGTAACAATTCTAGAAGCATTTAAATTAATTTAAAGAATGTTATTTAATGTCTCCTGCTGTCGACATCAGGACTGAGGAGGTTAATATAGCACAAAAACCTATGAATAAAGGTTTTTATTTTGGGTTTAAGGTTTATACTTTGTTTCTAACTATCGTTCAGCCAAAAATAAGGCCTTTTTGGAATGATAAATGTTTGAACTTTAATTCAAAATAATAAAAATGAAAACGAAAAATGTTCTCAAAAACGACAGTTTGAGAGTAACATTGAGAAAAATATTCGAAATATTTACAAAACAATGGAGCGCTGAAATTTATCATATGATATTAATTTCAACTTAATATCTTCATCTGATTTTTTTTTCTTTTTTTTTAAGGTGGTTGATTTAATTAATTTTTTTTTCCTTTTTATATACAAAACCCTTAAAAAATCAATAAGATTTCTATTTTTAACTCAAGCAACTTACTTTTATTGATTTATGGACAAAAATATTTATCACATAAAAAATGTTTGAATAGTGGCTATTATATGTTATTTACTGGTATCAATGATGTAAATACCATTTAGTTTTCTGTGTATATTAATCTTATTTATAAAATACAAGATTTTTCAGTCAATATTTGTTCAGTATTATACCTTATAGATTATCCCAAAAATATTCATAATAAGATTTATCAATACACGTATTACGAAAACAGACACTTTTGTTTAAAAATAAATAAATCAAGACAATTTTTGGCCGTTTAATTATATTTAACTTAAATATTTACACAATTTTATTGAACATGTATTTTATATCCTAACACTTGTTTCGGAATTTTTCAATTTCAAACATAATATACTCTTTATAGATTTTTTGTGTATTGTACAAGTAGTAATAGTTTCGTGTGATGCTAACCAAAATTGATTTATGGAAATTTTCCTTTGGTAAAACAAATTTAATTTGAAGATTGTCTTGTGACTAGGCGTGCGTTTGAATTTTGCATTTGTGGTAGAATATTACATATTATATAGTATTCGCAAAAATGGGATTTTGAGGAACAAAAACTTCAAATTGCGTTCATGGCTTTTATAATGTTAGCAATTTGAAATTTATTTTCACATTTATATTTTGCTAGTGTTTACTATTTAAAATTTATGCTTACGTTTATATTCTAGAGAGAATGTGCAAGGATAACAAACTGAACATTTCGTTGTTGCAGTTCATAGTGTTTACGATTTAAAATTTATGCTCACGTTCATATTATGGAGATAATGCGGAAGGATAGTGAACTGAAAATTTCGTTTATGGTGATTACGATTTAAAATGTATGCTCACTTTAATTTCTGGAGAGAATGCTAAAGAATAAGAAACTAGACATTGATGCAGTTCATAGTGTTTACGATTTAAAGTTTATGCTCACGTTTATATTATGGAGAGAATGCGGAAGGATAGAGAACTGTAAATTTTGTTTATGGTGATTACGATTTAAAATGTATGCTCACTTTATATTCTGGAGAGAATGCTAAAGAATAACAAACTAGACATTTCATCGATGCAATTCATAGTGTTTACGATTTAAAATTTATGCCCACGTTTATATTATGGATAGAATGCGGAAGGATAGTGAACTGTAAATTTTGTTTATGGTGATTACGGTTTAAAATGCATGCTCGTTTTACATTCTGGAAAGAATGCTAAAGAATAACAAACTAGACATTTCATTGACGCAGTTCATAGTGTTTACTATTTAAAATTTATGCTCACGTGTATATTATGGAGAGAATGCGGAAGGATAATTGTAAATTTCATTTATGGGGATTACGATTTAAAAGTTTTGGTCATGTTTGTATTCTGGAGATAATGCGGAAGGATAACAAATTGTAAATTTTGTTAATGCAGTTTATGAAGTTTACGATTTAAAATTTATGCTCCCAATTATATTTTGGAGAGAAGGCTGAAGGACAACAGACTGTAAATTTCGTTAATGCTGTTTATGATGATTAAGATTTAAAATTTATATAGTAACATTTGTATTCTGGAAAGAACGCAGAAGGATAATACGCTGTAAATTTCCTTAAAGCACTTTATGGTGTTTTCGATGTAAAATTTATGCTCACGTTTATATTATGGAGAGAAGACTGAAAGATAATAAACTGTAAATTTCGTTAATACATTATGTAGCGTTTACGATTTAAAATTTATGCACACATTTGCTTGCTGAAGAGAAAGTGGAAGGATAACAAATTGTAAATTTTGGTAATGCATTTTATGGTGTTTACGATTTAAAATTTATGATAACATTTGCATTTCGGAGAAATGGCTGAATTTAATAAACGGAAAATTTCGCTAATGCAGTTCATGGTGTTTACGTTTTAAAAGTTCTGTTTACAATTGCATTCTGGAGAGAATGCATAAGGATAATAAATGGAAAATTTCGTTGATGCAATTTATTGTGCTTGCAATTACAATTTATGCTCACAGTTGTAAAATGGAGAGAATTTAGAAGGATAATAAATTGTAACTTACTGTTGGTTGTAACTCGCAGTATATGGAATTTCATTATAATTCATAACTATTTAATGGAGAGATATCTTTACAGATGTGATAGACTAATATGCGGAAAATGAGATTTGTTGTACCTGATTTCGAAATTGTCTGTAAAATAAACTTTCAGAGAGGAATCAAAATTAAGTATTTCATTACTTGTCATTATTTAAAAGTTATGCTTACCCGTTTCGTTTTTGCAGTTTATAGTGCTTGAAATTTTAATTTGTGCTCATTTGTATTCTGAAGATAATTCAGAAGGATAAAAAACTGTAACTTACAGTATTTTGAATTTCTCTGTATATTCACATATGTATAATGGAATGATATCTTCACAGATAAAGTGCGATACACTAATGTGCGGAAAAAAGATTTGTTATACCTGATTTAGAAATTTCTTTTAAAATTAACGCACAGAGGCGTCAAAATTAAAGCCTTCATTACCAGCGATAAAAATATAAAGCAGAATACGTGGGCATGAGATAAGTAGAAAAGTCAATAGAATTCAAATATAAAAATGTTACGTGGCAGCAACTTCCCAAGTTATTTGAAAATTGGCGCTCTATTAGCGAAAAATAAAATAAAACCTTACTTAGAAAAAACAATAGAAGGCAATAACACTTATATTCTCGATGCTTTTGTTATACCTCTTTTGCAACAAGTTCTAGGATTCTCTTACGAAATAGTAATTGCAAAAGACAATAACTTTGGTAGACAAGGACCGGGTGGTAACTGGACGGGACTAGTTGGTCTAATACAGAGAGAAGAAGCAGACATAGCTATTGGTCTTATAATTACAACTGGCCGAAGTACAGTTGTAGATTTTTCCTACCCTTACGACTTTACGGATATCACTTTTGTAACCGATAAACCTGAAAAATCTCCGAAAAGTTTTGCAATATTTAATCCTTTCTCGTGGCAAATGTGGGTAGCTCTTGCTTTATGTCTAATATTCATGACATGTTTGTTGTTTGCTTTTGTCCGCCAAAAGTATAAATTTTCTGCTGTGTTCATTTCTTCATACGGAATTCTACTCGAAAACGCGCTGGATTTTAAGATAACTGCATATCGTGTTAGAATATTGATGATGTCATGGATTATCGGGGCTCTGTTTATTACTCACAGTTACAAGGCTGTTTTACTCGCTTTTCTTACATTTCCAACAGAAATAGGGATTCGAAATGCTAAAGAACTGTCAGAAGCTTCTAAGGTATCGTCATTTCGATGTCATACTTTTCCCGGCAGTTTTGCATACAACATAATAAGTGAAGCTGAAGATGAGCTTCTAGGTCCAATAGGAAAATGTATCAAAAGAAATCCTTTTGATTTCATGTCTCATGAAGAGTTTTTGAGCGTTCCCAATGTAAAAAAAGCTGCTATCACCTCAAGACGATACATATTTCGTTTCAAACTACCGTATTTTTTGTCAGAGGATTCTTTATTTTATCCAAAGGTTGGAATAGCTATAAGTAAGAAGTTTTGCTGTAAAAATACAATAAATGATATCATTCACAGACTTTTCGATGCTAGCTTGTTTCAGAAATACTCCGAAGATGTTGAATTTTTTTCGATACTGAGCTCTATTTCTCACGCTCCTATGGATTCTAATGGAATTGACAAACTTACGTTGAACGATATCGCAGGAGCATTTTACATGCTGAAGATAGGATATGGTTTGGCAGCTGTGGTGTTCGCGATGGAATTTCTATTATGTGATAAAAAACAACGGAAAAGAATTTATAGAAAATATCGTTTTAAAATGAAAAATCCTTTAAAGGGAATATCAAATACGAGTATTGTTTTTACATTGCTTGAACTTGTAGTTTTGTAATTACTCTTTCCCGATGTCTTGATCCAGTGACTACATATGTGAAAAAAGTTTTTAAGAATTTAAAAGAATACCCAAACGTTACATATTTCATTCTAAATTAGCATTTTTTTTTCTGGAAGATTCGTTATTTCTTCTAAAGGTTGGAGTAGCTAAGAGAAAAATTTTTGTTCTAAAAATACGATAGATGATTCACAGACTTTTTGATGACAGCTTGTTTCAAAAATTAAATCTATATTTTTTCGATTATCAGCTCGGTTTCACACTCTTATGCGGATTCTAGCGGAATTGAGAAAATTTCGATGAACGATTTTGCGGGGGCGTTTTATATACTGCAGATTGGATACGGTTTGGCTGCCGTGATGTTCGTCATAGAGTTCCTATTATGTGATAAAAAATAACAGGAAAGAATTTATAGAAAATAACCTTTTAAGTTGAAAGATCCTTTAAAGGGAATATCAAATATGAATAATATGTTTTTTACATTGCTTGAGCTTTCAGTTTTGTAATTCTTCTTTCCCAACTTCTTTATCCATTTGCCTAGATGCACAAGAAAACGTTTTTAAGAAAATTTAGGAAAATAAAAGCGATGCATATCTTGTTTCGAACTACCATATTTTTTGCCATATGATTCTTTATTTTTTCCAAAGGTGTGAAAAGCTAAAAGTAATAAATTTTGTTGTAAAAATGCGATATATGGTAATAGTCACAGACTGTTTGATGCTGGTACTCAGAAATACTCAGAAGATGCTATTTTTTAATACTGGCTTCTATAGATAGATTTTAGCAAAATTGAGACACTTACGTTGAAGGATATTATAGCTGTATTTTTCATATTAAAATTTGGATATGGTTTGGCTGCCGTAATGTTTGTGATGAAATTTCTATTATATGATTAAGATTTTAAAAAACAGACAAGAATAATTTATAGAAATATTTTTAAGTCTAAAAAATCGTTTTAAGGGGACAAGGGACCTTTAAAATCATTATTTTTTATATTTTTAAAATTGCACTTTAAATATTATTGAAGGGTATATTATATGCATTATAGCATATAGTTATCACAAAAAATGTGAAAAAAAATTTTTTTTTGAGTAAAATAGGGAAAATTTGTGTCATATTTTAGGTTTAACGAGAACTTTTCAAAATGCTCCATGCGCATTATTTTTTCCCTGAATGCTTTGAAATTTTTTATAGTTATTTATCATAATATATGCCATAAAACTGTGCATGGTTTTTTGAAAATAAAAATAATTGTGAAAGTTATAGGTAGTTAATTGTAAAAATAGGTTCATAAACGCTCGAAATTTTAAAAAAAATGTAGAAAATATTTGTTTTCTGAACTTTATATTCAGATATATAAAATTCAATGCACAGTTTTATTTATATATGTAAATCAAACTTGTATAAATAATATTGGAGATTTTCATTGATGTGGAATGCGCATGGGACATTTTGAAAAGCTCTCGTTAAATCTAAAATATGACATAAATTTCCCTATTTTTTTTCAAAAAGAAAATTTTTTAACATTTTTTTCTGATAAATATACGTTATAATGCATATAATGTATTGAATTATATTTGAATTATATTTAAAGTGCAATTTAAAAAATATATAAAAAAATGATTTTAAAGGTCCCTTGTACCCTTAAGAGAATGTCAAATACTCTCATATTTTTTATATTGCTTGTTTTACAGTTATTATTTTGCAATATTTTTTTTTTATCCACTAATATATGTGTATGAAAATATTTTTAGAATTTAGCAGAAAATCAAGACAATACATAATTGGTTTCAAAGTACCATATTTTTTGTCAGAGAATTCTTTATTTTTTTCAAAAGTTAGAATAGTTAAGAGTAAGAAGTTTTGTTGTAAAGATATAATAGATTATTCACAGGTTTTTAAATTCTTGATTATTTGAAAAAAATCAGGAAAAATCGATATTTTTTCGATTATGAACTTTGTTTCACACGCTTCTGCTGATTCTAACGAGATTGAGAAACTTGTGTTGAACGATATAGCAGGGGCGTTTTACATAATGCAGATTAAATTCTGTTTGGCTGCCGATGTATTCGTCATGAAATTCCTATTATGTGATAAAAAACAGCGGAAAAGAGTTTATAGAAAATATCTTTTTAAATTGAAAAACTTCTTTTAAGGGAGTATCGAATACCAGTATTGTTTTTACATTTCTTGAACTTGTAGTTCTGTAATTATTCTTTTCTGATGTTTCGATTCAGAAACTACATGTGTGAAAAAAAAAAAAAAAAAAAAAACGTTTTTAAGGATTTAAGAGAAAACCAAAACGATACCTATTTCATGCGAAATTAGCATTTTTTTTTTTTTTTTTTTTTTTTTTGTAGAGAATTCTGTATTATTTCCAGTTGAAATAGCTATGAGTAAGTAGCTATGTCATTAAAATACGATGGATGATTAATTAAGTTTTTTGATTACAGCTTGTTTAAAAAATACTCGGAAGAAATCGATATTTTTTCAAGCTAAGTTTCATGTGGATTATAACGGAATTGAAAAACTTATGTTGAATGATATTGCCGGGGCGTTATACATACTGAAGATTGGATATGGTTTGGCAGCTGTGGTGTTCATCACAAAATTTCTAATTTATCACCAAATTTATAGAAAGGCGAAAGAATTTATTGCAAATATATTTTTAAAATGAAAAATCCTTTAAAGGGAATACGAAATACCAGTATTATTTTTACATTGCTTGTTTTGTAATTCTTCTTTTCCGATGTCTTAATACAATGACGACATATGACGTGAGAAAAAATGTTTTTGAGAATTTAAAAGAATACCAAAAAGATAAACATTTTATTCTAAAGTAGCATTTTTTTGGGGTAGAGGATTCTATATTATTCCTAGTTGAAATAGCTATGTATGACACGCTATGTCAGAAAAATATGAGAGATGACTCATAGTATCTTTAACGACAGCTTGTTTCGAAAATACTCGGAAAAAAATCGATATTTTTTCGATATTGAGCTTTGTTTCACACGCTCATACGGATTCGAACGGAATTGAGAAACTTATATTGAACAATTATGCAGGGGTGTTTTACATACTGAAGGTTGGATGTGATTTGGCTGACATGTTGTTCGTGATAGAATTTCTATTATGTGATAAAGAGTTTATAGAAATTATCTTTTTTAACTGAAAAATTCTTATAAAGGAGCATCAAATATCAGTATTGTAGTTACAATGTTTGAATATGTAATTTTGCAATTCGTCTTTAACAATGCATTTTTCCCGTGACTACACACGTGTGGGAAAACATTTTTAAGAATTTAAAAGAAAATCTAAGACGATGCATAATTTGTTTCAAATTATTATTACTATTATTATTATTATTATTATTATTATTATTATTATTATTATTATTATTATTATTATTATTATTTTTGTCTGAGAATTTGATATTTTTCCGAATGTTGTAATAGATTTGAGCAAGAAATTCTGCTTTAAAAATAATAAAATGATGTAACAAAATGATAAAATGATGTTATACACCGGATTTTATTGATGTTGGCTTTTTCCATAAATACACAGTAGTTGATTATTATTATTATTTTAAATACCGAGTTCTATTTCTCACGTTCCTATGTATTATAATTGAATCGAGAAACTTACCCTGAAAGATATTAAAGAGGCATTTTACATATTGAAGATTAGGTACGGTTTGGCTGCCGAGGCATGCGTGGTGGCACTTTTATTAAGTGATAATATTCAATGAAAATAATTTACAGAAAATATCTGTTTCAGTTAAATTTAAAAAAAAAGTCATTTTAAGAGAATATCAAGTACCAACATCATTTTTAAATTGTTTATACTTGTATTTGTAGTTCTGTAATTGCTTTTTCTCTATAATTTTATCCAATGACATAAAACATGTGTAAGAAAGTATTTTTAAGAATTTAAAAGAAAACAGGCATAAATCTTCAATTTAAACAGAAGGTTAAAATGAAAACTTTAGCAAGAGACGATTTCACATAGCAGTAATTCATGCTATAATAATACACTATATGATCAAAAGTGACTAGCCACTTGCGATTTTAGACGTTTTGTTAAATATCTAGAAAAATACAAGAAAATTATTCTGAAATTCCAAGTGTGTAACTAGAATAGTTCAGGTCATATATTTCCGCGAAGATTTTATCCCGAAATCCCATAAGAGAGCGTCAGCAAATTGAAACAGAACGAAGATCTTTTGGATAATCCTGTCAAAATTAATGTAACAAAAGCATTCAAACTGCAGATTATCATTAAATGGCTTATATCAATAAACTGTGTTCATTTTTACTAGGATAGCATGTATATTCGTAGAAAAATCGAGGATTTTATAAAAACAGTCCCAAATTTTGCTGGGCTATTTGCTTATAATTTGCAAAGTTCTAAGTATGAAAAATTGCTTTTTTCAGAAAATATGACAAATAACATTGAACACAATACCCTGTATTCAGAATTAAAAAAATAATAAAAATTGTATAAAAAATGTGCAGGTTTACTAAATAATATTTTACTGCGCGTATGTAAACGCAATCAAAATATAATTTACACAATGTGTTAGCTATATGTATGGAGCAACTTTTGTGAAAGTCTCAAAAATATAGCTTGAAAATTCTGAAAAGTATCGTGGATAATATAAGCTCAAAATCCGTTATTTCCAAAATGAAGCAAAAAGATGCGGGGTTGTATCCAAATATAGCAACACGTGCAATATTGTGTATGCTATATTGACATTATTCAATGGATATATGGATACAGCCCCTTATTTTTTTGCTTCATTTTGGGAATAACGGTTTCTGAGCTTATTCTATCGATGATCATTTTTAGTTTATTAGATCAGTTTTAATTTTAGCTATGTTATTGAGGCTTTCACAAAAGTTGCTCTATACATTTTGCTAACACATTATGCAGATTATATTTTGATTGCGTTCACGCATGCGCACTGAAACGTTATTTAGCAAACCTGCTGATCTGTCATACAATTTTTAATTTTTTATTTCTGATAACAGGGTTTTACGCATAATGTTGTTTGTAATATTTTTTGAAAAAAAAAAATTTTTTTTGATATTAAAAACTGTGCAAATTATAAGCAAAAAACTTTGCAAAATTTGGGACTGTTTTTATATAAACCTTAATTTTTTTAATGAGCCATTTAATGATAATCTGAAGTTTGAACGCTTTTGCTACATTGATTTTGACAAAGTTATCCAAAAGATCTGCATTCTTTTTCAATTTGTTGATGGTCCCCTATAAAATTTAAAAAAAAAAAAAAAAAAAACTTTTTACGGAATTACATGATTTGTACTATTCTGTTTACACATCTGGAGTTTCAGAATAATTCCTCACAATTTTTTTTTTACTTATTTATCGAAACGGCTAAAATTGCAAGTGGCCGATCTCCTTTGGCCATATAGTGTATTCAATGCGGATAATATTCAATTTTGCTTAATATTCTTATAAATAAACTACTACTACATTCAATATATGTGTTCACCGATGCTGAGTTTATTTGTGTTTCATATTACGTCACAGGTTTGTGTGTTCATGTAGACGATTCCACCTCGTGCAGCAGTTGCAACCTTACCAACATACAGTCGGCTCTCGTTAATTCGAAATCGGATAAATCGAATCTTCGCTTAATTCGAACTAAACATGAAGTCCCGTAATTTTCAATGGCAGAATAACGTTAAAATTTTTCGTTTATTCGAATTCATTTTCACTTGACTTCGTTTAATTCGAACTGACGAGATTCCGATTTTTCATTTTCCCTTACTTTTTCCCGGATTTCAGATCATTGAAATAACTTTTTGTCTTTACTTTTCGACAGAATTGTTCTGAACAAGTATACATATAATCCCTTGCATTTGATATGCGCTTTTTTAGTGCCCCATCTGTCCATCCCTGACATGTCCACCCTATTTTTGTTTCTACTTGTTCCCATAACATGATTATCAACGGGGCACTCTTCCACCAGTAAAAGGAAATAATTTTTTCCGCTTATTCATGATAGTAATTTCGAATGAAAACGACATTTAAACAAAGCAAAATTTTATGTAAAATTTTACTGATAAGAGAGTGCCCCGTTAATAATCAGAACCTGCTTGTTCCTAATTCCTTAATTAGTTCATGTATTTATATTTTTCAATTTAATATTAAGTCATATTCTAATAATTACAGCCGAAATATATTTAAAAAATACTATAACATTAATTTCTTTGTAATAGTACCATTTAAAACATATTTCCACTCATCCTTTCCATAATTCGAACTTTGGATAATTCGAACATTTCTTGTGGTCCCGACGAGTTCGAATTAACGAGAGTCGACTGTATGTGAGTTAAATTGCTATGATGGACATCATCCTTGTACCTTAAATGGTAAAGCACTTAGAGCGCTATTCCAAGTATTCCAAGGATGATGGGTTCGATTCCTGGCTTGGACATTTTTCACTCTGTGCTTCTACGCTTAGTTAGAAATGTGAAAAATATAGAATTGTAAAAGATAGAAAAAAAAAACGGGTTTACTCCCGGGAATAAACCGAGTTTTTTGGGAGGGGAATTTTTAAAAATCCAGGGATTTCTCAAAAGTTTTAAACTTGGAAATTTTTAATTTTTTTTTTTTTTTTTTCTTTTTTTTTTTTTTTTTAATGTAAACAAAATGTTTTTTACAAATGTAAATAACATAAATATGAAAAAATAGCTTTAGTTGAAGAAATAATAAGTAAGATAAATTAAAATATCATAAGTATTTTTAATCATTAATAAGTAAAAAGTAACAGAGGCAGATGACAGATTCATCTCGCCAGACGAGAATATAAACATCACCCGCTCTTTACAAGCATAATTCGTCTGAGATAATGTAGACAAAAAGAAAATGAACAAAAATAAAAGAAATTAATGGAAAAATACAATACAACTCGCTAGAAATATAATGTAGAATATGCCTGAGTAGTCGAGATGTCAGCAAACAAACTTTTAAAGCCAAATCATAAATTTTGTGAATTCACAAGGAAAAATCTATGTGAAACTTTTCAAAATAATGCCTGAAAATTATAAAAAGTAAAAAATTTTAATTGAAAAATGTCTGGCTTTGTTCGTCTTCAAAATTTTTGTAAAATTTCCAACATTTCCCAATTCCGGGCTTATTTCTCAATATTCTCTGGTTTATTCCTGTCCTTCAAAATCTGCTGATTCTTTGCAAGTCTAGATAAATCACTTATTAAATATTCTACAACATTTTTTTTTTTTTAATTAGGAATTAAATTAGTAATATTTCTAATGTCTTTAGACAATAATATTCCAGTAGTTGCGCACTGTACTAATTCTTTTTGAAAGAGAAATCTGAACATCTCAATTGCTCTTATTATTATAAAATACCTAAAGTAAGCCCTCCTTTAGCAGGCAGGAAATTCTAATAATTTTAATGGAACTTTTGTGAAATAGATAGGTAAAATTAGGAAGGTGTGATTCATAAATTTTCTAGGATTTATACAGTTTGCAAAATATATGGAAGGGAGTTTATGTAAGGGGGCTTACTTGTGGAACTTTACGGTAGTTAATAATAATTTTATATTGCTTGTAAACCTCTTAGGTGTTCGTTTTGTAATTTTGCAACATATGTAAGATTTTTTTTAGATAACATTACTTGTTCTATTTTAAATCTCTTTTACAGAAAAAATATGCTTTTCATACAATCAAAGAAAACTCATGCGTGACATAACTAAAAAATAAATCTGTTTTCTTTGTAATCGATTAAACGTATGCTCTGTTATGTAAACAACCTATTCCAGAATAAATATATCATAGGTTTATTTCCAACGAAAACTGGCGTAATAAACTTTAATCGTGCACAGCGTTATTACAAAGAAAACAAATGCACTTAATGTCCAAATCTATACACAAAACATTTTAAAAGTAAACTATCAGTTAAGTAAATATTGTGAAGCCATTTTAGAGTAAACATTTTTTTATGACGA
Source organism: Maratus speculifer (assembly GCA_964019185.1). Classification (NCBI taxonomy): domain Eukaryota; kingdom Metazoa; phylum Arthropoda; class Arachnida; order Araneae; family Salticidae; genus Maratus; species Maratus speculifer. The sequence continues at coordinate 181,345,176 of OZ025303.1, forward strand.
AATCAATGGAAAAACTATTAAGAATAAAGTGATCAGATATCAGATTAAAAGAAAATTGGGAAAAAATGTGGATAAAAATTACTGACCCCGCTCCCTACAGTCTTAAATATAGAATCTAACACCCCCTCCCCTTTCCCCCCATAGACGAAGACAGATTTTTTATTTTATTTTACATTTTTTGAACGTTTAAACAAGTACAGAATTTAAATTAATCTTTTCAAAAATATTTTTTTCTAAATTTACTGTCTAAGACCAGCAATAAAATAATATGAAAGAGCAATTGAAAACGATAGTATTTTGGAATTTAATATGTTTGACTTTAAATCTTATCTTTACTTTATGAACATAAAACACTTTAATTTTAAAATAACTTCAAAATTTAATCGGTTGATTTTTAATGCTTTTATTTTAACCAAAATGTGTGATGTCAATTTCTTCTTATTCCCTCCCACCCTTTTGTCAGAAACAGCCACAATTCCATGAGCCCCGTCCCCCCTCCTCTCTCCAATCATGACATCGTTTGTGGACGTCCTCATATATGATTGCATTTATAACTCGTAAATCTGTAGATCATTGCCATCAAACATCAGTTTTCTACATTTTAATTTTGAAATTATTTTATAATTTCATTTTTTTATGATGCTCCGCCCTAAATTCATTGCATTTTCATTTTTAATATGTTTTTAATATATATTTGTAAATATTTATGTGTGATATCCATCGTACAAATTGAAGCTAAATAAATATACATAACATGATCAACCATAAGGAATAGTTCACACACACAGATATGTTAAAAATAATATTTAAGGGAAAAAAAAACATTTCTTTTATAGATTGAGCAATGGGTACGTTTTTAATTTGACTATATATACCATCGGTTTTCGCACAGTTTTTCACTGAAAGAAATTGTAATTCTTTAGTATCCTTAAAACATATCTATATATTAAAACGTTTTTTATTAAAGAAATACGATCAATCATTTCTAATGATTTTAATTTTGATGGGCGGAGTTTAAATATAAAAAAACAGCGAGGGTGGAGTACAGATGTAAAAACATATTCATAGATTTCTGGCTAACCCATAAATTAATGCTAATAGCTTGATGCTTTGAGAAATTTAGTGTTCACTTATGAATAATTTTTCATAAAACTAAAATCAGTAAATTATATTAAAAAGCATGAATATGCTTTAAACAGAATTCACACATTCTTATCAGACATCGATCTTTATGTTTATCAAATAGTCCTTGACTGCTGTTAACTTCTTTTGACGTTATTTGCATTGTGAATCTATAATAATAAAAAAAAAAATAATAATCAGAAGAAAAATCCATGAATAAAAAAGAAAAAAAACTAGAATAGAGTACTAATTTGCATAATTTTGGAGAATTGGGCGCTTATTATTATGACTATAATAATAGCGCACTTATAAGCTATACACTTACAAGCTATAATTTTTTATTTATTTATTATTTTATTTTATTTTATTTATTTATTTATTATTTTATTTTATTTATTTATTTATTATTTTATTTATTTATTTATTTATTTATTTATTTATTTATTATTTTATTTATTTATTTATTTATTTATTTATTTATTTATTTATTTTATCTATTCATTTATTTATTTATTTATTTATTTATTTATTTTTTTTGAATCAGGATGTTTAATTTTTTAGCTGATCTTTTCATCTAACATTTTTTTTCTTTCTATTTTTTTAACAGGCTTTATCCTAAGCACGATACTTCATTATGGATATAAATATGATGAATTCCCTCTATGCATGTAACACGGAATTTTCTAACGAAAGGAAATCAGATGGATGATTTATTTGGTTTTGCTTGAAAATCAGAACCTGACTAAGGCAGGGGCATGCGGGGCAATTGCCCCGGGCCCCCCGGCTTAAGGGGGGGGGGGCAAGGTCAGATATACGTTTTTCGTTAAAGGAGTGTCAAATGATAATAAATAGTCAAAAGTGACCTTTTATTTTTTATTTTAAGGGTCTTTCTTCTTTTACCCTCTGTGTTTCCGTATCCAATGCCTCCTTAAAGCTTCACATTTATCCTCATATTCCTGTAATCGAAAAAAAAAAAAAAAAAAAAAAAAAAAAAAACTCAATTCTATAATTTTTAAAAGTTGTCTTTTTTCTGCTATTATATATATAGATGTGAATAGTACTTGGTAAGAAATTTATGTACACATACAATAGTTATGAATTTCAGTTTTAGTCACTTCAGTATAATTTACGAAAAATTTTAAGATAGAAGAGGGCCCCCCAAAAGATGTTTGCCCCAGGGCCCCCCACTATCTAAGTCGGGCCCCATTGAAAATTAATCCAGGAAGAAAGAAAAATCTTATTTAACCTCCTGAACTTTTCTTATACTTTCTCCAAATGAAAGTCTATGTGAGGGGTAGTTTCATTTTAAAAATTTCGTGTGATACCAATCGGGATGCTGAAATCTGCAAATGATTTTTCTACAAGGAAAGGGCATGTTTACAAGCAAACACTTCCGTGAGTTCCAGGACACTTCCGAGTGTTGAAACACTTATTTTAGATACAATTTATTAATTCTGCAAAACTGTGAAAGGTCCTCAAAACTAAATTACATTTTTGAACAGAATTTCGGTTTGGATTTCGGTAACAGAATTTTGGATTTTCGGTACAGAAATTCATTTTATGACTTTGGAATCTTTTCCAAGGGAGGGGGGGGGGTGTCAAAATATTTTAGGGGTGCCTGAGCCGCCTATAGTTATGACCCTGACACATACCAATCAAATCGCTCTAATTCATGTGCGCATTAGGAATCTTAAAAAACGGACAGGTGTTTCTTGCTTATTCACAGTTATCGACCCACAGTAATGTCAGCTGCCCTTTCCTTATTCTTGAGGCTGGATAACAAAATAAGCAATTCCCTTATCTGGAGCAATTAACAAATGTAGGTACCGGTGGTGATTATTTATAAGCCATGTAGGATTCGAAGAAATGAAATCGAGGTGCCAGATTACTATTTCCACTCCCCGTTAACCAAAGAGTTGCTTGAAAGGGATTTTTCCTATTTTTTTTACTTTTTTCCTCCATTTTGGAAAAGTATAACAAGTCATCTGAAAATTCCCTAGAAATAAGAAATAATTTTTTAAATTCCCAAGGACCAAGTGGACTTGATCTGAGAACGCTATCCGTCTCGAGGTAAGAAATAATACTCGAACTCGTTTTCATATACTTTATATACTATTTTGGCCTGCGTTGCCACAAGCCAATTTTTTTAATATATTGAGAGAGAGAGAGTTTAATAACTCTAACCCTAAAGAGCAGTGATGGTAACCTCGTCAGTCTGATTTTCCCTCAAAAATTCCCACATCGGCCTGATTTTCCCCACACAATTAAGTTTGCCGGTGATGCCTTCAGTCCGGAAATTTTCGCGCAACATCCTTTCCTATATTATACCTCCTCTTAAACACTTTTGAACATTTAAAAGGAGTTTTTCAAGGAAATATATAGTAAAAGTAAAGAACTGAAAACCTTCCAAAGATTTTTCTTATTTTATTAAAAAGGAGAATATGCACTTGAGAATCAACATCCTAAAAAAAAGTTATTTGGTTTATATAGACTAATCATCTTTCAACGATGAGTAATAAATTGAAATTTTTGTTTTTTAAATAATTTTAATATCTCTGCTAGAAATAGGTATGTTACAGCTGTTAATATAACATTTTTAAAATGTCGTATAAGTTGTATTATGTCTTTGAAAAATATATGTCTTTCTTCGAGGATTCTCTCTTAAATAGCAAAAAATAATTTCACAATGTATGTTAGGCATAGGTATTTCAAGACCTTTTTTTTTCCTAATCAATTTTAGTTAGATTCTATGGCTTTTCCAGATATGTGAATGCAGAAAAAAGAAGGAAATATTTTTATATTTTATTCTCTACCCCCGTCCTTTATAAAAAATCGCATTCAGCATCAAAAAACAGATTTGAGAGAAGCAGCAATTAACACTTAGGTGGATACAATAGATCGATTGAATCCTCCTAGAGTTAACATTACTCAGTTACATAATGCATCTGTCTAGTGAAGATTTCATCCACTTTTGTGACAGAATCAGCAAAGTGGCGGGGGTGGGGGGCTACCAAATTGCTTTACTTGTCCCACCAACCTCTGCTGTGTTAAGAATCATCCAACATATACCACCAATCTTGCATACTAAGAAGAATTAAGAATTATGCACTGTAATTTCATCAGCAAAAATGTTATCCCGCTTTTTCCGTTGAAAAATCTTGCTGATACAAAAGCTGTGGAAGTAAAATCTCAAAAACATTGAAATTTCCCACAAAGATACAAAAATTCCCTTTTTCCCACAGACCTCTGTTTTCCCCACAAAAAGGGAAATTTCCCACGAGTTACCATCACTGCTAAAGAGAGAGGCGGAACAAATGGTCATCTCTAAAGTAATAAACTATTTCTTTTAGAAATATCTGGTGTGAGTTGTTTAAAATGTAAACTACAATTTATATATTACTTTCTTATGATTTGCAGAAAGAGTGAATCGATTTAAGGGGACTAAATATTGAAATATAAGATCGGGGCGATATAATACTAATTTAGAGCGTACGCCAAGAGTGACTGACGAACAATACGGAAGCAGATGGGGCAGCTGCTTCATGCGTAAAATGGGAGGAACGCAAAATTGGCGAATATTACGAACATATAATGACGAACGTAAAAAGATTACATATAAAGAAAAGTTGAAATTGTGAATGTGAAGATGCTTAATTTTACTTTGCATAATAGGGAAAATTTGCTTTCACCAGATCAGAAGTAAAACGGGAAAACTTATTGATCAAGAAGGAAAACAACTGTTTCATACACTATATAATAACAATAATAATAATACATTCTACAACGAAAAAGTAACAACTTATAAGCAATTATTTTGCTTATAAGACGTCGCTTTAATAATAAATACCAAAATAAAAAATAGATACCAAAATCGATCCCATTAGTATGGACGATCTCTCGGTAGTTTATATGATTCCATTTATTACAGAAAGGGGAATCAAAAATTATTATATAGGTATGACCTACCGAAAATTTAATATCAGACGTAAAGAAAATATAACGGATATAAAATATAACAGAGGGAAAACTGCTTTATACAGATTGAATGAAAAAGAGAACATTAATATACTTTTTAATGAAAGCAGATTAATTCATGGATCTAATTTTTATTTAAAGTTATTCATGAGAGTCCATTGAAATTTATTTAAAAATTCAACATTGACATTAGAAGACTTATTATCGTTGAGGGTGAGAGCGATGTCAAAATTCCTGTGTTGTGAACTCCATGGATGAGTCTATCTACTCCAGTGGCGCAAATTTTTGAAAATTATTACCCAGGCAGCACACAGATATCGGCCAAAGTACCGATTAATATTGGCCAATATCTCGAATTTTACTGAATGTGAACCGTCAAATTGACAATATCTGTCGATATTCACAGATGTAGCTTAAAATAAGCTTTTAAAAGAAAGTACCCAAATGAATTTTTTGTATTACTTATAACATTATAATACATAAATAGTATTTTAAGCAATAAAATTTAACAATTTTGCCTTTTTTAGAAAATTTGATTTGACAATACCTTTTTAGCTCACAGGCTATCATAGCCTGAGAGCTTATGTGCCCGTCCGTTCTGTATGTATGTGCGTATGTGCGTAACGCGATAACTCATGATAAAAATATCGGATCCACTTGAAATTTTGTATGTAGGTATATCCTGACAAGGCGCTTCCCTGATTAGTTTTTGGAGTTCATTCGATATGTATAAGAGGGGGAACGGGGGGCTCATGCCCCCCGTTAGTTGATATAAATGGGATTTTCATGCAGAATTAAGTTTTCGTTCAAAATTTAGATTAAGATCATTCTGATGAGGCGATTCCGTGACTGTTATTAGGTTTTCATTGAATAAGTATAAATAGGGGGACAGGGGTTCTAATGCCCCCCCCCCTTAATTTATAGAAATGGGATTTTCATGCAGAATTAAGTTTTCGTTCAAAATTTAGATTAGGATCATTCTGATGAGGCGATTCCGTGACCGTTATTAGGTGTTCATTGAATAAGTATAAATGGGGGGAACAGGGGTTCTAATGCCCCCCCCCCCCGTTAGTTGATATAAATGGGATTTTCATGCAGAATTAAGTTTTCGTTTAAAATTTAGATTAGGATCATTCTGATAAGGCGATTCCGTGACTGTTATTAGGTGTTCATTGAATAAGTATAAATAGGGGGAACAGGGGCTCTAATCCCCCCCCCGTTAGTTAATATAAATGGGATTTTCATGTAGAATTAAGTTTTCGTTCAAAATTTAGATTAGGATCATTCTGATGAGACGATTCCGTGACTGTTATTAGGTGTTCATTGAATAAGTATAAATAGGGGGAACAGGGGCTCTAATGCCCCCCCCCCCGTTAGTTGATATAAATGGGATTTTCATGCAGAATTAAGTTTTCGTTCAAAATTTAGATTAGGATCATTCTGATGAGACGATTCCGTGACTGTTATTAGGTGTTCATTGAATAAGTATAAATAGGGGGAACAGGGGTTCTAATCCCCCCCCCCCGTTAGTTGATATAAATGGGATTTTCATGCAGAATTAAGTTTTCGTTCAAAATTTAGATTAGGATCATTCTGATAAGGCGATTCCGTGACTGTTATTAGGTGTTCATTGAATAAGTATAAATAGGGGGACAGGGGTTCTAATGCCCCCCCCCCCCTTAATTTATAGAAATGGGATTTTCATGCAGAATTAAGTTTTCGTTCAAAATTTAGATTAGGATCATTCTGATGAGGCGATTCCGTGACCGTTATTAGGTGTTCATTGAATAAGTATAAATGGGGGGAACAGGGGTTCTAATGCCCCCCCCCCGTTAGTTGATATAAATGGGATTTTCATGCAGAATTAAGTTTTCGTTTAAAATTTAGATTAGGATCATTCTGATAAGGCGATTCCGTGACTGTTATTAGGTGTTCATTGAATAAGTATAAATAGGGGGAACAGGGGCTCTAATCCCCCCCCCCCGTTAGTTAATATAAATGGGATTTTCATGTAGAATTAAGTTTTCGTTCAAAATTTAGATTAGGATCATTCTGATGAGACGATTCCGTGACTGTTATTAGGTGTTCATTGAATAAGTATAAATAGGGGGAACAGGGGCTCTAATGCCCCCCCCCGTTAGTTGATATAAATGGGATTTTCATGCAGAATTAAGTTTTCGTTCAAAATTTAGATTAGGATCATTCTGATGAGACGATTCCGTGACTGTTATTAGGTGTTCATTGAATAAGTATAAATAGGGGGAACAGGGGTTCTAATCCCCCCCCCCGTTAGTTGATATAAATGGGATTTTCATGCAGAATTAAGTTTTCGTTCAAAATTTAGATTAGGATCATTCTGATAAGGCGATTCCGTGACTGTTATTAGGTGTTCATTGAATAAGTATAAATAGGGGGAACAGGGGCTCTAATCCCCCCCCCCCGTTAGTTGATATAAATGGGATTTTCATATAGAATTAAGTTTTCGTTCAAAATTTAGATTAGGATCATTCTGATGAGACGATTCCGTGATTGTTATTAGGTGTTCATTGAATAAGTATAAATAGGGGGAACAGGGGTTCTAATCCCCCCCCCCCGTTAGTTGATATAAATGGGATTTTCATGCAGAATTAAGTTTTCGTTCAAAATTTAGATTAGGATCATTCAGATGAGGCGATTCAGTGACTGTTATTAGGTGTTCATTGTATAAGTATAAATAGGGGGAACAGGGGTTCTAATGCCCCCCCCCCCCTTAATTTATATAAATGGGTTTTTCAAGCAGAATTTTCAGATTTCGTTCAAATCTCTGAATAGTTTTGGAAGTTTAATGGTTAAGTATAAAAGAGGGGGATAACTCCTTTTAAATTATATAAATGCTAAATGGGTTTTTATTAAGAATTATTTAATTTGCTCTGAATTTTGGATATAGATTTTTTATATGATAAAGCATGTCTTTGATAGTATAGGAGGTTCAATGATTAAGTATAAAAAAAGAGGAAAGAAGAGAGCTGTTTCCCTTTCTTAATTTTTTAACGGAATTAACCCTTGAAAATATAAGGCTTTAATGTACAATTAGTATTTGTAGCCTGTGAGCTCAATGCCATCAGTTTAACTGGGCAGTATTCTTTATTGTAATGAAAGCTACCTAAAAGAGACCCAGAATTTAAGTTCTGGGTACTGGAGACCCAGGATTTTTAAAGTTCAGCGACATTACTAGATATCTTTAATCTGAATATTCAAGAAAAAAGCAGGAGAAAGAAATTTACCCTGTGCAAGAGCAAAGCTAAAAAACAAAGAAAATTTCTATTTTCTTTTCCCTGATACTTAACCAAAAGTTTCTTACTGTTAGAAAATTTCAATAAAAAAAATATTCATGTCAATAACAGGGTTTTGTTACTGTACTGTATCTTAATAAACTAAATTTTCATTAGAGTAAGTATAAATATTTTCTGCAATTCACGTTAATAATTTTCTTTTAATTTAATTTACCAAAAGCTAAATTGTATATTATATTTTAATACAATTATATTTGTTGCGATTGACATTCCTGTCATTGCTCAAAAGTCGTTCGCGCAGTTTTCAGCTTTTTTGCTTTTTGGTCAATCTTATCCCTGTATAATGGAGTGCACGAAAATTCTTTGCTGTTAGCAATTTGTTATAAATTTAACTAAAAGAAGCAGAATGCTCTTGCTTAACCCTTTCAGAGGCTAGGTACTTATATGCAGAAATAAATGAATGATTCCAGAATTCAAAAACAGATTTATTTCAAAATATGTAAAAACTTCTGCTCCATATTTAATAAAGGAAAAATTTCGTTTCAATATTCTGGAGCGAATGTGACTGTTAGGAATAAAAATTAGATGGTCCAAAAATGAACCACCTCCCTTGAAAGGATCAATTGTTGACTCAACAACTTACATTTGTCCTGCTGGTTAGCTTGCCATTGTTTTGGTCTATGTATGTACAATAAACAGAAAACTTTTAATTAAATCTGAATTTGTCAAACTACTCCGAAGGACATTATTTGGTGTAATAGAGAATGCCCGTGTGTGCCATATTGAACAAATTTACGCTGAATGAAAGGGGGATCAGGAAATGATTATTCAGGCCCTGATCTCCCAGACCGCTGCGACCCAGGCAACTTTTGCTGTTTAACATGTAATTTTTAGTTTAACTATTTTTGATTATAGTATTGTTAGTATATGACAATTTCTGACACAGTGATTTTATATACAAAGGCACTGCTCTTGGTCTCCTGAATTCTCTGTAAAAAGTACATTCTCACTCTGTTGATGTTGTTTATTTGTTTAGGTATCCTTTTAAAAAAATCTTCAGCCGGGTGGGAAAAGTGAGGAGATTTAGGTATGTAGGTTCCCTTGCCGAAAAACAAATAATAAATAAACCGTTTCAATTTTGAACTTTTTTTTTTTTTTTTTTTTTTTTGGTGTGTGGAGGGGGAGTTATGTTTTGGATTTTTAATATTTATTACATTTCTGTATTTATCTTTATATTCATATGCCTAAAAATTATCTGTATAGTCTAAAAATTATCTGCAATTACGTATGAGGTGACTTTACACAACTATGGTTTTCTTAGTCTTAGTTTATTCTAATATTTTATTTATGTCGGCCAATATTGTAAAAATGATACAATAATTCAAGCATTCAATCGGCATTCGTGAAAACAGTATCATTTTTCAGGCATTTCAAGATGTTTATCGACATTCAGCATATCTTTGGAATCTTGAATAAAGTTCTGAAGGACCGCCCATTTTTATCGTATTCGTCCTTTGTATTATATATGTATATATGTAAAAAAAAAAAAAAAAAAAACAGAATTATATTGAGATTGATATGGAAAATTTTCTGTAGTACAATTTATGTAGAAATGCATAAAGAAAAGCATTTCTTTATAAAATATATTGATAGTGCTATATAAAAAGCACTAATAAGGAAATCATATAGGCATATAATAAGGAAATCTGGAATTATTGCTGTAGAATTATTTGTATAAAAAAATAATATAGTGTCTATAATGATGTTGAAATATAACAATTGTTACAGTTTTATAAAAAATGAAAGATGCTTTTTTATTACATAATATTTTTACATAAAAAAAAGTACCGTATTTACTCGTGATAACGCGCACTTTTTTTTTCAAAAAATGAGGGCAAAACGTCTAGGTGCGAGTTATACACGGAATAATTTTTTATTGCTGGACGTAATCATACGATATATATATGAATCAAGAAATATAATCAAAGGAAACATAATCACTCGGAAAATCTTATTCAATTGAAGTATTATTGCATCTTTATTTCACTACTGGAACTTTTTTATACAATAGAGTTAGTAACATCATTTAAACGATAATTACAACTCTCATTGTTGTCATTCACTCCCTATCCGAAGTCTGAAAATGTATTTTCGCCTTGTTTTCTGGCCTGATGTAATGTTTCTTTAGACTTTTTTTTATTGAAATTCATTTAGTCATTCATTCACTTGCATGTCAAATTTACAGTGCGCGTTATATACGTGATTATAAAAATTGCCATTTTTCCTTGTAAAGTACGGGGTGCAGTGGCGTAGGAACTTTGAAAAAAAACAGGGGGAGCTGGAGCATCAGCGCCGTGCGTAAGTAGGAGGGCGAATGGGGTAGTCGCCCCGGGCGAGGAATTTTAAAAGGCCCTAAATTTATACTACCAACGCCATTTTTTGGCCTGTCAGAAGAAAAAGTTGGGGGAAAGCAGCTCCAAATTGAAACTTTGGCCTAACAAGGAAGGTCTCCATACGGGCATACCCCGAAAAATCTGAAAAAATTACAGAATGTTCTTCTCGTGTAGATATATACGTTTATAAAAAAAAAAAAAAAAAAAAAAAAAAAAAAACGGCGGAAACTTCATTGAGTAGCCTTAAAAAAATAATGAAAATTTCGTTATTTGGCGATTTCAAAAAATACTTTATGTCAAATACACTTCAAGAAAAAAAAAAAAAAAAAAGGTTTTATGTCGAACTTGTTTTGAGAAATTTAATGTTAATAACTTTAGTTTTGTAAGCTTTAGTTTGTTTTAAGTATAATTTTGTTATATCGATATTTATATGTATTTATATTTAAATTTAATCATCAAAATTTAAGATTTAAAACGAAATTCATAATTTAAATTAATTAAATTTGTTTCAAGCTCAAAGTCCTATTGAGAATAGTAGATTAGATTTTGTTGCTATGGAAACATCTATCTTTTATTTTTGTATACGCTTAAATTCATGAAGATAATTTTTCTCAATATTATTTTTTTTAATCTATAAAAATATTTTTTCCAGTGATTAATTAAATAATTACTTCAACAAGTAATATATATATATGTAATATAATATGTATATATATGTATATAATATATTAAAATCTCTCATTGTTTATGTTTAAATTCATTAAATACCATTTACACGCATTCTAAATATTCAAGAGTTTTGAGTTGCATTATAATCGTTTGCTTTTGGCGAAGAAAAAGGCTGCTCGCCAAATCGAGTGACTCTTTCGTCTTTTCACGCCAAATATTCGAAAACATTTTATTATTTTACATTTATTCTAATGTGATTCCGCCTCTAATTTTGACTGATCCTTTATTACCTACATAAGTACTTTAATTAGTATTTTTTTTCATAAAATTCTGAGTATGCCCACATTGCCCAGTATGGAGACCTTCCTTGTAAGCGCAGTTTTCTCTTCGCATGCCCCTGCGAAGCATATTGTTAAAAGCTAGTGACGAGGATCATTTCATTTGTAATTTCATTAATTTCGGAGGATTTCTTGTGTTGCACTTTTAACACACTGTTAAAAAAATTCTGAAATTCACGAAAATTTTTTCCCTGAATTTCACAGAAAAGCTCCCTTTTAACAACTAAAGGGTATTTTCCGTTACAAATCACAAAGTTCCATCATATTTCCTGAAAAAAACGAAAAGGGTTGGAAATAAAAACAAAAAACGGAGACACTTCGTTGTGTGGGGCGTTCCATGGCCGAGTGGTCAAGGCACCACGCCGCTAATCGCCTGCGAGCGCAGATTGTGGGTTCGAGTCCCATTGGCGCCATGGAATAATGAAAGATAAAAATTCCTTTTAAATTACATTTTTCTGTTTATTTTTCTCTTTTTTTCTTATTAAAAATCTTTTAATTTATTAGCCAAAAAATAAATAAATAAAGAAAAAAATAGTGTACGACAATTTAAAAAAAAAAAAAAAGTCTATATATATATATATATATATATATATATATATATATATATATATTGTAAAAAAATTGTTAATAAAAAATTTTTTATTAAAAAAAAACAGTGGTTTCAAACAGTGATTTTTTTTAAATTTAAACTATTTAAAAAATTAAAAATGATTTAAAAAAATAATAAGTATTATGCATCAGTCTAAAATAATCCATTTACAAACATTCTAAGGAATATATTTGAAAGGAAATCTTTAAAAAGCACAACAGATTTTCCCACTAACTCATAAAAGACATACTTTGTACCGTTTTGCATCAGCAACTTTGGCTCAGTTCGTAAGAATTTGTTCCGCAATCTGAAGGTACCGAGTTCGGTCCTCAGGACGGCGTGAACTAAATTACCCCTCGGTGATTTCGAATTCTTTAAAGATTAATCGGTAAACCATTTTTAAAAATTATATTAAATTATTACTATTATAAATCAAACTATGTAACGGAAAGTTACTGATTCTTACACCGGAGTTTTCCCTTCTTGTATTTCCCACAACGGAAAATCTACTAACGGAACGGTAAAAGTTCGGCTACATTGCTGCCGGTAGTTTCACCTGGAATTCACAGATTTATTTTTAACAGTGCAAACAAGAGTATAGAATAGAAGCATATCAAAAGATCACAGACTTTTTAATCCAGTTTAAATAATTTATATTCGATATACTTGATGACACTTAATTTATGGACGATACCGAATAAAATATTCAAATTTCAGGCTTCATCCACTCCCATTTACCAAATATTAAAGTTTTATTTCTGTTGTTTGGCTTACAAATTCTTTACAATCTCTTCCAAATCAATTTTAAAGGTTTCTTCTTTATAAATATGCAATAGCATCAAGTGATTGAGTCTATATTGATACCAGAGTTTCCCCAGAGTGTTTCAAGGGGGCGCTCCACACCTCCTGCCCTTTAGTTTAAAAAACAGCGTCCCTCTTGCCCCTCATCCGAACAATTAGCGCCCCTCTTGTTGCTCATTCAAAAAAATAGCGCTCTTCTTGCGCCACATTTGAAAAAACGCATCCCTTTAGCGATAATGACGACGCGCTATAGCGCGTAACTTACGTAAAAAATTGGTGACAGAAAGCAAAAAATAGCCCTTACGCGTCCCACGGGACGTGTACTTTCGTCGGAAAATCGCGAAATACCGACTAATTTCCAGCGAAATTCGCGAAAAAATGGCTAATTTCGTTGCAATATTTCGAAAAAACGGCAGATTTCCTCAAAAGAATGTGAAACGACGAGAAATTTTGTCAAACGATTAGCAAAAAACGGCAAAATTTCCCAAAAGATGACTAAAAACGGCAATTTTCGTCAAAACATCGCGATAAAACGGCAGATTTCGTCAAAAGATTTGCGAAAAAGCGGCGAATTTCGCCCCAAAATCGTAGTAAAACAGTAAATTCTGACGAAAAATTCGCGAAAAACGGCAAAATTCACCGAAAATTCGATAAAAAACGCAAAATTCGTCAAAATATCCCGAAAAAATGGCAGATTTTGCAGCGGAAGATCGCAAAATTATGCAATTTCGTCAGTGGCACAAAAAAGTTAATGCCAGAAGTGAATTTTTCTGTTCTAAATACTAATTTTCCTGCTTCAAAATTGTGTTTTTAATGCTTAAAAAGCGAATTTTCCTCATTCAGAATCAGGGGCGTGCAAAGAGAAAATTGCACCCAAGGCATAATTAGAATTTGACGCCCTCCCCCCCCCCCCTTCTCCCAACTTTTTCTTGTGACAGTTCAAAAATGACGTTTGTAAAATAACATTAGCGCCCCCTAAATTTTCGCGCCCGGGGCGTTCGCCCCCCACACCTTTTCTGTTCATAGTCCGCTTTTGACTATCGAAAATTTTCTAAATGTGATCCCTGAAAGCACCCGTTTATTAAACAAAAAGAACACTTTATTCAACAAATGTATTCTTTTTTTTTTTTGTCTTTTTTAATAAATCCATCTTGCTCCTGTTTAAAAGAAATGCGAACAATAGTGATATCGTTATCTTCTACACTCAACTAAGCATTTTTAACTAACTAAATTTGCATCGTGCACATTTTTTTATAAAAGTAATTTTCTCTGAATAGTTTAAAAAAATTAATATTGGTTTCATCAAAGGATCGCGGGAAAAGGCGCAATTCATTAAAGAATGGCGGGAAAAAGCTTACGAATCGCAATAAAACTGTAATTTTGACAAAGGATTGAGGAAGCAACTGTTAATTGCACCAAAATGTAGCAGATAAAAGCGTAAATTTTGTCAAAGTACTAAAAAAAAAAATGCGAATTTTGTCAAAGAGTCACAGAAACGATGCAAATAATAATCTGAAAAACTTCGAGTTTCGTAAAGGAACCATCGAAAGGATGCAAATTTTGTCAAAGGGCCGTGGAAAAAAACGCGAATTTTGTTAAATGTAAGCCGACAAAAAGCGAATATTGTCAAATGACCTAAAGAAAATGCGACTTTTTTATCCAAAGGGCCGCTGAAGAAATGCAAATTTCATCAGAGTAGAACAGACAAAAAAGGCGAATTTCACCAAAGTGCCGCAGAAAAAACGCGGTTTTTTCGCAATCTTTTGGCGAAATTTTCCACTTTTGTATCTTTTAACAAAATTTACCGTTTTTTCTCGAACTTTTCAAGAAATTTGTCGTTTTTTTGCAAATTTTTCCTTTTTTGCGATTTTTTAACAAAATCGGCCGTTTTTTTCGAACCAAACTTTTACCCTTTTTTTTCTTTTTTTTTTTCAATTTTTTTGACGAAATTTTTAGATTTTTTTTCACGATTCTATGACGAAATTTCTGTTTTCCATGATTTCTTGAATCGCTAGATTCTAGATTCAACTCTATAAAAGTGCCCTTAAAAATAAAAAAAAAAATGCCACGAAAAATGTAAAAAGTGTCCTTTTCATAACAGTAGCGCCCTGCCCCTTTTTAAACCTGGGGGAAACTCTGTTGATACATTATTATTGGGCGGTGTGTCTGAAGAAGAGCACTGAAAGCTCTCAGCTGTCACTAATGATATCGGAATAACAAAATAAATTCTGCCAAAAGGTAAACTTTAGAAATTAATTTATTTACGAATTCCTGTGTTGACATCATTTTAATTGTGATCGACAGCGTATTTCTGTCAGTTCCGTTCGGGACTAGTGTTGGTAGAAGTGAAGAAATCAAAATCATCAGCATGTATTCTAAGCTTTTGTTTGAGATCTTCTGGCGGGGTTGAAGCTGTATTCGTGAATATGGATTCGATCTGTATGTGAGAATCAAAAGTTTTTTGACTAAAACGTTTTTTTATGCATTAGTAAGGTCACCTTTGGCCCGCGGGCCGCTATTAATACCACAATTCTTATGCAGGATAATTTTGCTTATAGTAATGACAGAAACTTTGCTATTAAAGAAAAGAAACAACACTTTTCAAATATTCCGGTGGCCAACGATTTTCTGGTAAAAAGGTTGTGCATCACTGGTCAAGTGCTTCGCTAAAAACTCAATTTTTCTTATTGTGCTGAAGCGGAAGGATAGCTTGTCTGTTCTTATCTTATTAAAACTATCATGAGATACTCGTCTTTTCTCCGTGAATTTTTTAGAAAAAGTAAACTTTATTTTTCAATTTCTCTCGAGGGAGCTGAGACCGTCTGAAAAATTCCAGGTGGAGCCAGAGCTCCCCCAGCTCCCGCAGTTCCTACGCCTATGACGGGGTGCGCGGTATACACGAGTAAATACGGTATACATTTTTTATACAATTTTTATCTTTTTAAAATGGTCTCGAATTTCAGACTTGTACCGTGTAATGCATGAATTTTTCATCCATTCCAACAGAAATTCTTCCTTTAACTGACCGTTGCTAGGACCCGAAATTGCGAGAGTATCGACACCTCAAACGTCCGTTGGAGTAGATACCTCCTAAAGGGAGTTACATTCTGTAAAAGTTGAAATTTATTTTTTTCAGCTGTGAACCGAGTTTCAGTAAAGTCCGCCTTAAGGCGGTCATGTGCACTAGAGGTTTAAAATAGTTTTATTTTTTATTCATGAAAGGAAATAAGTTTAGTTTCAAAAGTAAATCATTAATTTTCAACATAGTTTATTTTTAAATTTCTAACAAACTTAATAATAAAAAGTAATATTTAAGTGATCTTCATTTAAAGAATGAAAAAAAAAATTGAATAGAAATGAAATAAAAAAATATAAAGAAGTCGATTGTTATTAAAAGAGTAATATGAGATATTTAAATTACAATTTTTATCTGGCATTTTTTTCGTCAGTAACAGAAAATTCTACTCCCAATGCTTTCTGCTGGCAAGAACTGTTGCGGAAATAGCAACAAATTCAATATAGCAGCGCCACCTGCACTGCTATTTATATCGAAATGTAAACAGCATCAATTCATGTCAAGGACTAATCGAATCTGAAGTTTGATGGAAGTTCGTGCATTAGTTCTTGAGAAAGCTGTTACGAAAATCGTAAAAATTGAGGCATAGCATCGGTACCTGTTGATTGATTTACACCAAAAAAATCAGCACTAATTTATATCAAGAACTAACTAAATATAAAGGAGGTGGGTTAATAAGGGCCATTTTTCGCCCATCAGCACCTAGATGTGACATACATTTTTTTTCATTAGTGTACCCCATAACAAATAAGAAAATAACGATATCTTGAATGAACGTCTAATAATTTATGGAAAAATAATCTATGTATTTAAGTAAATACCATGAATATTAAAGATCATAAACACTATTGCCATTAGTTTTAATCCAAGAAATCTATAGCAAATACAACACTAAATGCAAATTACGATGAATGGAGCTTATTAAGACTTTTATTTCAATATATGAAATATCGGAAATAATCAATAACAGAAAATATTTAGTTTCAGACACTTTTGGCAATATGTTTCAGATTATTTTCCTCCTTTGTTGCTTCATCAGAATCACTACTGGACCATCCATTGGTCGCGTCTTGTAGTATATGAGTATATTCAATACTTGTTTTTCATGTTTTGGTTGAGTTACGGCACAAGTAAACCAGAAACCATAGTACGGAAGAATCATGCGTCTAGTTACTCATAGACACTTGCGCCTACTTTACATTGACAGTGACATTGTGTGATGCTGCTTCGCTGTTTTTTTATCTAAGTATTATAGAACAGTTTTTGACACTTTCGTGTCGAACAATCAAACTTTGGTCACGAGAAGTGTCCCTTAGCATCCTCTGTTGAAACTTGTTGTTGCTATTTATAGTCTAAGATCCGGTAATAGAAATATATACCCTCATTTGTTATTTAATCATAATAAAGAATATATGCTAGATAATGATACAATTGATACGTCGCACATAGGTTGCCTAGCTAAATCACGTGCCAATAATGTTAAACAATAAAATGTTTAATTAAACTTTGTTGATAAACTTCCCTCATTTGTTATTTGTGAAAGTCGAGCTACAGCTAAGAGAATATACCACAAAGAATAGAAAAAAATACAGGTTGCCTGCTCTCCAATGGTGCTAACCATGGGGTTGCCAGGTATAAACAGGTAAATAACCGTTGTTAATATACTGTAGTGGTGAATCGTCACAACATCGCTAAAATAAATATGTACATATAAAGAATGATTAAGCACAACTAAAGCGAAAATACATAAATATTTGTATATAAAAAAAGAAAAAAAGAATCATTGATTAAAGTAAAGTTTTAAATTTATTTTATTCACTAATATCTATTTTAAGTTCGTTTCATTCTTTCAGGTAGTAATAATAATTTTAGGTTTCAGGAATAGATGAAGGCTATTTTTTTGGTTGTAATTAAAGCCATAAACTTTATGACTCTTGAACGTTCGGTGGGAATGAATGGTAACAAGGAACACCCAAGTCAAATTTCAATTGCTCGCCATAAAAATGTCAGATAACAGCAGAGTAATAGCAAAGTTGTAAAAAAAACCCAGACTGTCTCCAAAGTTAACATTGCGCGCAGGAGCTAACAATAAGAGAATTTACAGCCGGGAAACTCCCACAGAAGGGAGGCCTAGGTCAGGGGTCCGACGAGTTTCTGCAACCCGTGGAAAGAAAAAATAAAAAGTTTTTTTTAGTGGCTGAAAGGGGTGTAACTCCTACTTGGACACGGAACCAATGAGAAGTGAAAGGGCAATTGCCCCAATGAAAACGTTTGCAAATAAACCAATTAGATAAAGAAGAAGGATTGGAAGTAATCAAAGAAAAAAAAAGAACCACCTCAGAAGAGAAGGTAGAAGTCAACAGATTCGGAAGATTTTATTTTGCTCTCCCAGTATGTTGTCACGAAGCAAGGACTCCGAAAAGAAATTATTCCACTCCGATGCGGATGTCTAAGATTTTTTTTGGAACAATATGGAATAGATGTGTTCATCTTTAATTACTGCTACGCATTATAATGGACAATGCTGACCCGTGAGATTTCAGATGCGATGCATGAAATCGATGTGTTCATCTTTAATTACTGCTACGCATTATGATGGACAATTCTGACTCGTGAGATTTCAGATGCGATGTATGAAATCGATGTGTTCATCTTTAATTACTGCTACGCATTATGATGGACAATTCTGACTCGTGAGACTTCAGATGCGATGTATGAAATCGATGTGTTCATCTTTAATTACTGCTACGCATTATGATGGACAATTCTGACTCGTGAGACTTCAGATGCGATGTACAAAATTGATGTGAACCTTTGAATTACTGCCACGCATCATAATGGACAATTCTGACTTGTGAGACTTCATTTGCGCCGCGAGAGACTGCTACCAGTTATTTGTTTCGACAGATCTTCAGTGGATTTAGCTGACAGCTGTTCAACAATGGTGAGCAATTTAATTTTTCTCTTGTGGTGTTACCTTGTTTTAGAAATTATTTTTTAGTCAATTTTACATGTATATATAAAGAGAAATTTCTTTAAGATGAAAATTAAATTTTTTATTTGAAATTTAAATAAAAAAATAAAATAAAATAAAATAAGATAAAATAATATAAAATAAAATTTAAAAAAATAAAGAAGAAAAGTGAATAATAGGGAAAACTTAGGCTATGCCTTTTTAGTTGTGCTGTGAAAAATTGTGTAGCTTTATGATAACATAAAACTTTAAAAAAAATATTATTATGAAATGAATACATTTTTGAGTGGTGTTATCTCACTGTGTTGCTAATTATGAAATCAATATTTTGAATGGTATTTTATGATTGTATTTTGAATAATATTTGTTGTTTGAAATAAATGTTGGTGTGTACATAGATATCCTTGTTTTCTTTGAGATTTTCTTTTCTTTATTTCTCTTTAAGTAATTTTATAGATGCAGATTCTAGATTATTAAAATTAATTTTTTTCGGAAGACAGTTATTATTTACATTCATATTATCTCTTTAAAATCCTGATTTGCAAAGTTGAACGTTAAATAAGTGGAATCTGAGCTATTGCGATGTTCCTTTATTTAAATTATTGCTAAGTTTAAAAGAAAACAATTTTCCTTTTGGTAATATCCAGAACAATCTTTCACAACGCGGATTGGGATATTATCTTATTAATATTATTTCTTGCGTACTAACCACTATCTTTCGCGTACCTTGTAATGTGGTGTAATTTTCATCACCACATATACCCTCATAAGTTATTTAATCGAGTTACACACTAAATAAAAGGTTATTTTATTCCCAATCCAAGCGTATTAGGTTGCCTGCTCTCCAATGTTGCCAACCATGGGCTTGCTAGGTATAAACAGGTAAGTAACCGTTGTTAATATACCCTCCTAAATTATTTAATCGAATTACACTTCAAATAAAAGCTTATGTTATTCCCAATCCAACCGCATTAGGTTGACTTATCTAAAAGTGTGCTGAATCCATGGTTGCCTAGATATAAGATGTTCATGTTCAATTTTCTGCGCGCATTTTCGCGGATCCCAACCGCTATATCTAAAATAAGAAACTGCGCTTACAAGGAAGGTCTCCATTGGGGGCATACTCAGAATTTTTTGAAAAAAATACGAATTAAACTACTTATGTAGGTAATAAAGGATCTGTGAAAATTAGCGGCGGAATTACATTATTAGATATGTAAAAAAATAAAATAGTTTGGAATAATTGGCGTGAAAAGCTGAAAGCGACGCGGGATTTGGCGAGCAATGCATTTCCTTGCCAAAAGCAGACGATTTTAACGAATCTGAAAATTGATTTTAATTGACTTCACTGTTAAAAATCTGCAGCATTTACTGCAATGTCACTCCACTACTTTTATAGAATATCTCTCTTCTGACCAATGAGAATGCTCCATAGCACGGTGAATTGACCGTTTTCTATAAATGCGGTGGAGTGACGCTGCAGAAAATGGTACAGATTTTTAGTGGTGTTGTAGCTTGTGCAATATTGCATTTTGTTGCAACGCACTCCACCGCTTGTATATAATATCTCTATTCCAACCAATGAGAAAGCTCCATTTCACGGCCAAGTAACCGTTTTCTATACAAGCAAGGGAGTGCGTTGCAACAAAATGCAGCAGATTTTTAACAGTGTATTTTTCAATTTGGAAGAATTTTAATCAATTTAAATTGTGTTTTAAATGATACAATATATTAATTTCATTTTGTTATAAGTACATATAAACGTATATGACAAAATTACCTTAAAGTAAAGTAAAAATGCAAAACTAAAATTACTTAAACTAAACTTATTTAAATAAATTGAACATAAAAAGTTTTTTCTTTAAAAAGTATTCGAAGCGTAAAAGCGTATTTTTCAAAATTTCGCTTTTTCGCCAACCGGAGATAAATTGCCAAATAAACGAAATTTTTATTATTTTTTTACGGACGTTATAAGGCGGTTCCGCCGAAATTTTTTTTATAAACAGATATAACTATATGAGAAGAACATTCTGTAATTTTTTCAGATTTTTCTGAGTATGCCCGTATGGAGACCTTCCTTGTTAGTATTGAATCTCGTTCTTGTATATTGACGGTGTCTTATCAGTGGGCTTCCATGTTAAGCACACAAGTCAGATGTATATGATCAATAAATAAAGTATTTAGAATGCTGCGCTTGTTTGGAGTAAATTTCGAATTCCATTGAAAAAATGCTCTCAGGTATTCTGCATTAAAAAATATCGATGTTGATAAAAAATATCGTGTGATTGAAAATAGAAAAAATGTTTTTTGTGTGGTTTAAAGGATTCTACTGATGATTTTAATAATGAATCTTTTAAGAACTGTTTTTTAAAGTTATTATTTCGTCGAAAAAAAGATGTGCATGGTGAAGTTTGGTTAAGCTTATATTCTATGAACAATGTTGGCTATCATTCTATTTGCTATAAAAAAGTAACTGTTCTAAGCGAGAAATATAGTGATGAATACACAGAATTTTGCACACGATAATCTAGTTTCGAAAATGATAATCTAGTTTCAATAATCCAAAACAAGAAAACTTTTATAACAGTTGGAGAACGCTGTTTTTCTTACCATCCTGTCGCAGATCATGTCGTGAAACGTGAAGAAGAAGACTACTTATGTCAAAATGAAGGGGCAGATACGCGGATAATGTTTCATATATCAAAAGCGCCACCTAGTTCGAAAATATTGGTCAAAACAACTGATACCAATGTCTTGGTAATTTTACTGGCCACTATCCACAAAATTCCGCAAACTCAAATTTGGTTGGTGGGTTCATCACCAAAAGCAGTAAGAAAGATCTTGATTGCATTAACAGCACTGAGCTTGCAATGAAATTGGGTCCTACTTTATACCTTGGTCTGCCAGATTTCCATGCATTAACTGATTGTGATTACACAGCAGCTTTTTATAATAAAGGGAAAATAAAGCCTTTTAAAATATTTTCAATACGAACGGATTTCCAGGAAATAATCGCATCATTGACAGATTCAGAAGATGTACTCCTAGAAGGTAAAATTCAACCTGTTCAGGAATTTACTGCTCTCTTTATGGAATTAAGAAATGTTATAATATCGCACGTGATTTAGCTAGGCAACCTTTGTGCGGTGTATCAATTGTATCATTATTTAGCATATATTCTTTATTATGATTAAATAATAAATGAATGATTACATATTTCTATTACCGGATATCGTACTATTAGGAATCTTGGTATGTCATGTTCGATATTCATTTCTTGCAGAAGTTCCAAACAATCCTGTAAAAACCTATCAGTTCTCTCAAAATCGTTTAGCTTCAGCAATTCTCTGATATTATGTGAATCTTTTTTTAATACATGTGTAAGTGTGTTAGCGTAATTGTTCTTTGAATCCGCGAAGTAAGGACCGAAGACATCCACAATATAATTTGAAGTAGTGACAAATACCGTACGCTTAACGAAAGATCTTCCTTTGTATAACCAGAATGAATTTCTCTGAAAGGATTAGTTCGCATTTTTCTGGATATAAACGTACGTGCTATCAAAAATAATCTTCCTGCTAAAGGCCTCATATATTTTTCAATAACCTGTGTTCTGGTGATGTGTTCCATTCCAAGATGTTGTGGGACAAAGTTCTTAATCAATGTCTGTTTTGCATATTTAAAGAAGATATTGTTATTTTTCTTATATTGAATAATGTGGACAGAACACCATTAGAGAGGCCAGTTCTAAGTTTTACAAATAACACTGCAAAGCAAGTACGAAATTATCTCTTTTTTGAGGAACGTATTTTGAATTTTACTAGTTTAAAGATATAGCTAAAATGGTACATAGGTATATACCCACGAGAGTATAATAATCAATTTCGGCAAAGTGTCCAGTGTATCAAAAACGAGGTCTTCTGCTTTGTACATTTCTGATATTGTTTTAAATACTTTCAATATATATTTCATACATCGATGTATTCTCACATACAGAGAGTAAATCTTGCAGAGCCAATTTACTGAAGACCGATCAAGAAATATGAATTTTACAGCATCGCTTTCCCAACGAAATATAGATTCTAGTTTCTATAAAGTCTTGAATTTCAATATCTTTCGCTGCCATAACGAGGCAGTTCTTACCTTTACATATTATACAACAAGTGTTACAATACTTACAATGAGATATTCATAAATGTATAATAGGTTTCTTATTTGTGGTCTCGTCAGCAGCAATTGTTGACGCATAATCTCTTATTTTTACATCACAAGAAAAAATAGAAGTATTTCGAGACTGAAGATCACGAAATACATACTATCTACATTTAGAGCATTACGTAGAACCACTCTGGAGATCGCAGTTTTTGGAACATCTAAGTATCGATATAACTTTTTTGTTAGCTCACAGGCTATCATAGCCTGAGAGCTTATGTGCCCGCCCGTTCTGTATGTATGTGCGTATGTGCGTAACGCGATAACTCATGATAAAAATATCCGATCCTCTTAAAATTTTGTATGTAGGTATATCCTGACAAGGCGCTTCCCTGATTAGTTTTTGAAGTTCATTCGATATGTATAAGAGGGGGAACGGGGGGCTCATGTCCCCCGTTAGTTGATATAAATGGGATTTTCATGCAGAATTAAGTTTTCAAAATTTAGATTAGGATCATTCTGATGAGGCGATTCCGTGACTGTTATTAGGTGTTCATTGAATAAGTATAAATAGGGGGAACAGGGGTTCTAATCCCCCCCCCACCCGTTAGTTGATATAAATGGGATTTTCATGCAGAATTAAGTTTTCGTTCAAAATTTAGATTAGGATCATTCTGATGAGGCGATTCCGTGACTGTTATTAGGTGTTCATTGAATAAGTATAAATAGGGGGAACAGGGGTTCTAATGTCCCCCCCCCGTTAGTTGATATAAATGGGATTTTCATGCAGAATTAAGTTTTCGTTCAAAATTTAGATTAGGATCATTCTGATGAGGCGATTCCGTGACTGTTATTAGGTGTTCATTAAATAAGTATAAATAGGGGGAACAGGGGTTCTAATGCCCCCCCCCCGTTAGTTGATATAAATGGGATTTTCATGCAGAATTAAGTTTTCGTTCAAAATTTAGATTAGGATCATTCTGATGAGGCGATTCCGTGGCTGTTATTAGGTGTTCATTGAATAAGTATAAATAGGGGGAACAGGGGTTCTAATGCCCCCCCCCCCGTTAGTTGATATAAATGGGATTTTCATGCAGAATTAAGTTTTCGTTCAAAATTTAGATTAGGATCATTCTGATGAGGCGATTCCGTGACTGCTATTAGGTGTTCATTGAATAAGTATAAATAGGGGCAACAGGGGTTCTAATGCCTCCCCCCCTCTTAATTTATATAAATAGGTTTTTCAAGCAGAATTTTCAGATTTCGTTCAAATCTCTGAATAGTTTTGGAAGTTTAATGGTTAAGTATAAAAGAAGGGGATAACTCCTTTTAAATTATATAAATGCTAAATGGGTTTTTATTAAGAATTATCTAATTTGCTCTGAATTTTGGATATAGATTTTTTATATGATAAAGCATGTCTTTGATAGTATAGGAGGTTCAATGATTAAGTATAAAAAAAGAGGAAAGGGGAGAGCTGTTTCCCCTTCTTAATTTTTTTTTTCGAACGGAATTAACCCTTGAAAATATAAGGCTTTAATGTACAATTAGTATTTGTAGCCTGTGAGCTCAATGCCATCAGTTTTACTGGGCAGTATTCTTTATTAGAATAGATACGAAAAGTTTTTCGTCATTCTTTACAACAATGACACTGACATCCAAGCATTATTTATTGCCAATTTCTTTAATAAATATTTACAAAAATAGTTTCAGAAAACAACATTGACCTCTCAACAACATAATATTTTTCGAGTAAGTAAAAACAATACTGAACGCGCTCCGATAACAGTGAATTTGATTCTTCCTGACAATACATTTTTTTTTCTTTAAGACGTAGAAACGCACATTCAACCCAAATAAAATAATGCTCTTATGAAAGCTTATTAGGAGTAGTATCATTGCATGTCAAAATTAATTGGGTTCATCGAGCGCTTCTTAAAAAAAAATTAACTCAAAGACGCCAAAAATGTAGAAAAAAGCCAAAAAAACTATATCTTTGGGCTATAATTTCTATGAATTACCATTTTATTTATCATGTAAAGCTTATACTAAACAAAAATACATATCTTTAATTATGCAAAGCCACTGAACAATTATCGGAATTCGAAAATTTTTTTTTTTCGGGTATATGATGAGCGAAAAATAGCCCTTATCAGCCCACCTCCTTTAAGCTTTTTTCATTATAGCAGTTATCAAACATTAATGATCCACAATAAAATTCTTATCACAACAATCAAGTTTCTATTGCAAGATTTCCAAGTGAAAAATGAAAATGAAATAAATAGTTTAACATTTATTTATTTATTTATTTTTATTTATTTATTTTGAGTTAATATTATGTCATAAATAGACAAGTTGCAATATTGAAAAATGAACGAGAAATAAATAGTTTGACGAATTTTGAGTGAACATATCGCATCATATAAATTTTAAAAAACGTATTGAAAAATGATAAAAACCTTTTTACAGAAATATTGACATATTTTAACATTTTGAGGTTCTCTGATTTGTTTTAGCTATTTAGAAAATAGTTGTTGTCTTTGATAAAGACTTGGAAAATCTGAAGTATATCTGAATCTTTTCATTGGTTGAATTCCGCAACTTATTTTATTTTATTTGTTTTCAGTCCATGTTTAATGTCGAAAAATAGAATACTTCTGTTTTTGATTTTATTTGCTTTCTGATTGGTCCATGTTTATGCCAAAAAGTTCACTTTTGTTGCCACAATGACAAAATATGTAATAACATAAAAAAAAAATAATAATAATTTGAAAACAAATTGTAATAAAGATTTCAAACAAATTTTATTTAAAAGTGCATTTTTTTTTCTCTACGCAACGGTGTAAAAATTTAAAATGTACGATGTTTAGAAGTTTAAAAATTTGCAAGTTCCGAAAATTGTAAAACTGAAATTTCATTTAAAATTTGATAATGATGGGTCAAGGAATATTAATGTTCAATCCATGTCGCACATAATATGAGGCGTTCAGAAGTCAGTCTGATTAACACCATCGGATAAAAATGCACATTTTAAACAGTTAAAGTTGTATATTTATAAACTACTGTTTTATTATTATTATTATTATTATTGGTCTAGGAATATTAATGTTCTCATGATAAAAATGATGTTTATTATTATTAATAATTTAAATATATAATTTATTTATAAGTCTTTAAATTTTAGTCTTAAAAATATCATTTTCCAAATAATCATTGTAATTTGTTAAATTAAATATTTGGGATTTTTTTTTTTTTTTTTTTTTTGGTTATTTTTAAATATATTCCGTATATAATGTAATGTATATGCGTGTATACTAGAATTTTCACAGAGATCTATGCCCCAGAGATCATTGTTAGTAAAAACTAAAAAAAAATTTCCAGTTTTATTTATTTTTTTATTTATTTTTTTTTAATAGTATTTATGGAATTTTTGAGCTACCTCTTTTCCATTATTATGAAAAAATATTTGAATAACAAAATACTCGCAGAACACTTTTCATCAAAAGTTTCTTATCTTTGTCTCATTCCAGATTCCAGATTTGTTTTCTAAGCTAGTAGCTAATCTATCACTGTCTTTCAAATACAGCGGAACCTGCCTAAAGTGACCACGCTCGGGATCAGCTAAAATGGTCACTATACAGAAATGGTCACTTTATAAAGTGTCTTTGAAAATGGCATGTTAAACTTTTTTTGTGATCTCAAAAAATAAGACAAATTAAAATATATATAAAGGGAAACATTATATTAAGTAATGAAATGATTAATTAACGAATATAATTACTGAATTACTAATTTTAAATATATTACCTAGAAGATAATTAACTTAAACCTCATCTTATTTATTTTGAATTCAGTTGAAAAATTTCCGTAGAGATTAATTTAAATATCACATCGACAAGATACACTGTAATTAATATGCATTTTTATTTTGATTGTACAGTATTGGCCACAAATAATAATAATCTTTATGATATTTTTGAATACGTACATTCGTTTACATTTGTTAATTTTAAATAAAATAGTTTTAGTAATTATTTGGAACTTTTGCATTGGTATTCAGCTAAATCATCAACGTTCCATATAAAAACGCAAAAAAGTTCCATCCATTTATTAAAGCTCTTAAAATGAACAAAAGTAGACAAATGTACATAATCAAAAATATCACAATTCACTTCTGTTCGAAGCTTTTTCCAAAATTCTTCCTCTCCCTTTATTTTGTTCTGCGTACGGCCATGCAAGAAATTTATTCTATGTTATTAGAAATTGTATACATTTGGTAGGATCAAAATCGTGTCATTTCAACTTTTTCATCATTTTTTGATCTTCTTTCGTCTTTCTTTTTATCTTCTTCTTCTACGAAATTCCATGGCTGAATTTTCGTTGAACCGAAGATAACAAATATGGTTGCTGAAGCCATCACAATTCCGATGGAAATAAAGAAGACTTTATTCCATTGTTCCAAAGTTTGCTGAAAGACAAAATACAAATATTTTTGAGATAATCAGCAATATTGGAACAAAATATTAAAGGTTTATTTATCTCTTTTAGTACTTAGATAAAATAAACAAATAAATATTTCAATAAATAAATAAAAAAAACCTAAATGCCTAACATTTAAAAAGGGAGACCGAATAGGTCCCCATTAGGGGGCCTATACGGTACAACCGTACATACGATATGAAGTATACGGTATAACCGTAAGGAGCCATTGGTAATTACAATGGCGGTTTAAAAAAAAAAAAAAAAAAAAAAAAAAACAGAATTGCATCCTCTGTGAAAAAATGGAAAAGTGAGCAAATACCATGTTTTATGTTGTGTTTTACGTAAAGATGATGTATCACATTAAAATATGTTTGTAGTATTTATTTACCATAAAAATTAGTTTTTCGAAATGCATCACAATGCTAAATAATTACTGAAAGGGAAAAATGCGTTATTTTATCAAAACATGGAAACAGGTATTTAGCCACAAATTCAGTAGATGATAATAAATTTCACATAACTGAGCCAGGTTATATGAATATTGATGTGGTCATACATAAAAGAATCACTTTAACACTTTTCAGAATTTCTGCGAATGGCGCTGGCAGCCTCAGGGGGGGCTTCGATATAGTAAAAATCAACTTCTGGATGTAATGGTGACCGATTTCTAAGTACAAAATCCTAACAATGCCTTCCTTTAATCGAATATTAGTAGTCTGTTCTTTTTTAACAATTTTGGCACTCATTATAAGCCAAAAAATTTGAATTGAATTAAGATCAGGACTATTCTTAGGTGAGTCCATAGCTTTAATAAGAGATTTTTCCAGATAGGCTTGGCATCTAAAATTGCGAAATACAGGCGGAAAATTAATTTATTAATTTATTTTATGTTGTGAATATCAAAACTTGTAAATGATCGAAGAACCTCCTTAATCAGTAAATTATATTGGACTTACCGGTTTAGCTGTATGGTGAGTACTAAATTTTGTTTAAAAATGCACTTCCCTGTTCATTGAAATTATTTTGAATTGCAACTGACTTTAAACACTAATTTAAGATATCAGTGAAAACTGGTGTAAAGTAATAAGTTTGTATGGGCTGACTAAAATTATGCCTTAACATCAGTTTTCACTACTATCTTAAATTAGTGTTTTAAGTCAGTTATTTGGAGTAATATCAGAGAGCAGGAAAATGCACTTTTAAATAAGACTAAGTATTTATCATACAGCTAAACTGGTAAGTACAATATAATTTATCAAGTTTTGATATTCACAACATAAAATAAATTAATAAATTAATTTTCCCCACTTTAGATATAAGCCTATCTGCAAAAAAAAATCTCGTTTTAAAGCTGTGGACTATCCTAAGAATAATCCTGATCTTAATCAGTGTTGAATTCAGGGGGTGGCCCGGGGGGGGGGACATTCCCTCCCGGAGCAATAAAATGTCACCCCCGCATAAAATTTGAAATTTTGTGTTTTCAATGATCAAAAAGTATTATTCCCCCTCTATAATGTCCCCCCCTCCCAGAGCCACTGAAGTCCCTCCCGAAAAAAAGTGTCTGAATTCAACACTGATCTTAATACAATTTTTTTTTTTTTTTTTTAATGTGCAATGAGTGCTAAAATCGTTAGGAAGGAACATACTACCAATATTAGACTAAAGGAAAGCATTTTGCACCTAGAAATCGGACACAATTACATCCAGAAATTGATTTTTCAATATCGTACCCCTGGGAGGCTGTCAGCGCCATTCGCAGAAATTCTAAAAAGTATTAAAGTGATCCTTTTATGTATGACCACATCAATATTCATACAACCTGACTCAGTTATGTGAAATTTATTATTATCTGCTGCATTTGTGGCTAAATGCCTTATTCCTTGTTTTGATAAAATAATTCCTTTTTTGCCTTTCAAAAGTTATCTAGCATTACTATGCATTTCAAAAAACTAATTTTTAAGGTAAACTAATACTATACAAGTATATTTTAATGTATTAACATCATACTTACATAAAACACAAACATAAAACATGATATTTTTACACTTTTCCGTTTTTTCGCAGGTGATGTAATGTTTATACGATGCGGACGAAATTTACTCACAAATGAACTAATGAACACAGGAACCGTAAATAACGAATTAGGGAGGAACCTACACTCACTTGTACCCAGAGCGCCACCTAGTGAACTACATTTGGAAGGGGTGTCAAAAATTCGATTGTTTTCTTTTTAAACGTGATAAGTGATAGAAAGCTTTTATTTATTCCGTATGGAGTCAATCAGTACGCATTCGCAATTTTTAAAAATAAACAAAAAATTTAACTATGCGAAATTTAATAAGTAAACAAAATTAAGAAATAAACCTTTATAGGAAAATTCCTCAAAAATAATTTTAGCATACATTTTCTAAATGAAAAAATAAAAAAGAAGAAAGAAAGACGGAAAAAAGCAATTTTCATTTTTATCTTATTGCATTTTTAAAGCCTATGTATGTTTATACAGTGAAACCTCCAAACAAGGGACACTCTGAATAAGGGACACCTCTACTTAAGGGACAAAACCTCCGGTCCCAGTCCCATGGTATAGGACGTGTAATGTACTTACCTCTGAATAAGGGACACTCTATTTAAGGGACACTTGAAAATGACATTAAAGGACTGATTTTAGGTAGATTTCGTAAGAAATACTACCTATTGCAATCGCACCAGTTTAAATATCTATCTATCTATCTAATATATCTCACTTTTTTATGGACACGATAACTTCTATAATTCTTCACCAATCTCCACCAAACTGGTACATAAAATCAATGGGGATAAAATCTTGGCTGAGTTCGTTAATGGGCAAAATCGGACCAAGGGGGTCGGAATAGGGGGCGTTTTTGTGAAAACAGGAAAAACGCTATAACTTCTTAATTAAAGTAGATATCGAATCGTTTTAAAGTTTATATTACTTCTTAAAAATGGGCCAAAAGTATATACATGATAGATTTTTGATAAATTTAGAAGTGGGCTCAAGGGGCGAAAAAAACAGGGATTTTGAGAAAGAAAAATTCATAACTTCGTCAATTTTCAAGATACCAAGTCCAACTAAATTTTTTATAAATGTTCTTAAAATTATCTAAAACTTTCGTATTTACAAGTTTTTGATAGGACCAACTTTTACCGATGAAAAAAATTAAAAACGAAAAGAAAAAGGTCGCTGAAAAAAGAGAAAAATCCATAACTCCGTCAATTTTTAAGATATCAAATCTGATTAAATTTATTTTACATCTTCTCAAAAATATCTACAACTTTTATATTGACAAGTTTTTCATAGGACCAGTTCCTATAGCAAAAAGAAATTAAACAAAAATAGGAGTTGGAGAAAAAAAACCTCAAATCCAAACGGCTTATATTCTGACTCATTTTTAAATTCATTTTTGATTTTAAACGCATCCAAATGGTAGATCCTCTTACTTAAAAACTAAAGTGACACATTGGTTAATTTTCTGATAAAGACAGAATATATTTCAAAAAAGGCTACCAAAAAGGGTATTTTGAATAGAATTTCCGAAAGTCATCGGGACTCAAAATTGAAGGAAGTATTCAAATAAGAAATTGGGTTTTTTTCTGACTCGTTTTTAAATCCATTTTTGTTCTCAAACGCATTCAATTTACAGATCCTCTTATTTAGGAACTATATAATGTGATGCACTGGTCAGTTTTTTGATAAAGACGGAATATATTTCAAAAAAGGCTACCAGAAAGGGTATTTTGAACAGAATTTCCCGAAGTCTTCGAGATTTGAAAATTTAAAGTTTTCACATAGCAAATTGCGTTTTTTATGACTCGTTTTAAAATCCATTTTCGCTCTCAAATGCATCCAATTTACAGATCCTCTTATTTAGGAACTATATACTGTGTCGCATTGGCCAGTTTTTTGATAAAGATAGAATATATTTTTAAAAATGCTGTCAAAGTGAGTATTTCGCACAAAAATTTCCAAAGCAATCATGATTAAAGAATTAAGGATGTATTCAAACAATAAATCGGTTATTTTATGACTCATTTTTAAATTTAATTTTTTCCTCAAATGCTTTCAACTGACAGTTTTTTTTTGTTATTTAGGAACTGTATAATGTACTGTTTTGGTCGATTTTTTAATAAATTTAGAATCTATTTCAAAATTTGTTGTCATAATGGGCATTTGAGCTGAATTTTTCTTAAGATGATTCTGATAAAACCAGTTTTTGCAGAAAAATGAATAAAAATTTTTCAAAAACGGCCAAATGAAGTTATTAAACTGGGTTTATCTCTACTCATATATATATATATATGTATATATGTATATATATATGTATATATATATATATATATATATATATATGTATATATATATATATATATATATATATTGTTGAAATGAGCACTCTTCGAAATCTACCTCCGCCTATAGGCCCAGCCGAGAGGGATTTTTTGAATTTCAGATAATGAAGTAGTCTTTGATGAAAATGAAAGTACGGATTTTTGTGAACTTATCAATAAGACAGACAGTAATGTTGATACAGAGTCATACGACACAATTAACGAGCATTTATTTACCCAGAATTCTGATTCGACATCAATGCGTTTATCTTCATTGAAAGTAATGCTGAAAATTGTGAGGATGATTTTGAAAGTGGAGAATGAAAGAAAATTGTGAGATAAAGAACTTTACAGATGTTTTTAGGCTGTTCTCGAATTAAAAAATGGCAACTTTTAAGACATAAGTTTTAATTTACTTTTATTCGGAAATGCCTGAAACTAACAGATGTTGTTGTTCAGAAAATATGTAATCGACCACTTTTTTTTTTCCTAATGCAATAGATTTTACAGAAAATATTGACAAAGTGGACATTTTGAACCAAATTTCCATGCGAAAACAGAATAACTACTCAAGAAAGGCTAAAAAATGTCTTTGTCACATGAAACGTTTTTGTCATGATCAAAGTCGCACATAAATCAATAGGTAATTTATTTATAAAAATCAAAAAAAAAAAAAAAAAAAAAAAAAAAAATGAAAACGCTGTTCCATTTCAAATCGCTGCCATATTCAAACATAGTTAAGCGTTCCGATTTTATACCTTTCCGTTAAAAATGAGTTTTTACCTTTAAAAAGAACATTTTAAATAAAAAATAAATGAATTCTGTGTCAAAACGTTTTTTGCTTGCTGAGTAGAGCAGTGTAGAGATTTGTTGTCTTAAAATATGCAAAGCATCGGAATGCTTTTTTGGGGGGGGAGGGGGATTGCTGGTAATGAATAATTGTAAATATGGTAAATGAACACTTCAAAAATTTCGATTGAAAAATTGAAATTTGTAAAAAGAATCCCCTTTGACTGATTACTTAAAGTAAAATTCTTTCAAATGTTTTCATACTTTTAGCATGTAATTAATATGTATAAATAATGAAATCCATAATTCTACAATTTATTTAATAATTTAGTAATTAATTGAAAATTTTAATAAATTAATTCTCTTTTCTTCCTTTTGTCTGATTAACGTACACTTCAGATACATTTAAATTTCTCCTTTGATGCTTTATTATTTTTATATTCTTATGAATTAAAAACAATATAAAAAAAACTCCGAATAAGGGACACCTCTATTTAAGGGACAAAAGTTCCGGTCCCATAGGTGTCCCTTATTTGGAGGTTTCACTGTATAAAAGTTAGTTATCTTTCATGAGTGTAAACATAAATTTTGTTTCTTATAAAAAGCACCCATTTCCTCGCATGCAACAGTTTTGATCTTATATGCAGTTGTGAGACTGCGACGACGTCAAAATATATTTAAATATTTTCATAACTTAATTATCAATTAGTAACCCGTTGGATTAAATTAACATTTAACGTAAAATGTAGTACATAAATAGTGATGTGTCATCTATAAAACTGCTAGTTTCTAGAATCAGTTATAAAACGAAGATGAAATAAATTACTTAGTACGAGTAACTTAACATAAACTGAACTTAAATGTTTATTCTTCAAGAATGATGCACACTCAAAATCAAATTTTCTCTTCTCAAATATAAGAAAGTGGGTAGAAAAGTACGGTACTAAAATACGCAGCAGATGGCAGCACCAAAAATGTTCAGACACGTTAGAACTTATCACGTGCTTACATCCAGGGCCCGACTACAGTGTCCAGGGCCAGGACCTGATTAATGCACAGGCCAACTAGGCCGTGACCTTGGGCCTCACTGCTGAAAGGGGCCCAAATATAGTAAAGTGATTTCGAAAAAAATTCTTAATATTGCAATTCCTGCAATTATTTTTTTCGAAAATCAAAAATAATTTTGGTTAACTTGATAAGAGTATGCTAATCTAATAATAATCCTTCGAATATTCCCGAGGGAGAAAACAACTAGCAACTATTTTGGTGCGAAGGGGCCCCGAGATTGTGCTAGGCGTTGGGCCCCTTACAACCTTAATCGGTCTCTGCCCAGGGCACTTTCAAGTTTTTGTGCCCCCTTGAACTGGTTGATTTACCGAAACAATTTTTTTTTCATATGTTATACACTTTGATAAATTTCAATTAAAAGAAAAAATAAGTCTGTCTAACTCGGAAAGAATTTCAAGTCGTTGAAAATCCATAGAAATGGAGTTTGTCTGAGGCAGAATATTGTCTACTAAGGAAAAATTTCTCGCTCCCGATCGATTCCGTCTTCAACAGAGTTTGCTGTAATTTTAAACCTGTGAGAGTATTCTTTTCAAATTTCTAGCTTACATTTAACAATATTTTGAAATGATTTTTTATTTATTTGTTTGCGTAGGATAACTCCGGTAAATTTCAAATTTTGTCGCCAACCTACTGTTCTATCTCGTTTATATCTCAATCAGTATATATTAAAATAGATTTTGATCATACGGGGAAAATCATATTCTGAACATCCAATTATTATTTATCCATTATCAGAGAATCCATAGAAATCCCATGGAAAAGTAATAAAGAGTGTAGTGATGCCTTATCGTATAATATGCCGAGTTTATGGTTCTATACATTCTGAACATAAATCCTGACAATTTGAGAAAAGGACGCATTAAAATTTATTGTACAACAATTAACTATTTCTTTTTACCGTTCACCTAAAATACTCAATCTTCAAACCACGAGTCTCGTTCATTTTCAAAACGGAATCAAGTATTTGTATAAATAAACAAAAATATTCTCTGAGGAAGAGCTTGATTAAGGTTTGAAAGCTCTAAAATGTTTTTTAAATAAAATTAACTATTAACATCTCTATTTGATTATTTTAATCGCCTTTTAAGTAAACTTGAACAGTTTAAAATTCATATTATGTATTTTGCAATACTTTTCATATTGCATGATATATACATAAAATAAATAAATAAATAAATAAATAGTTCTTAAGGCTGCTGGTCACTCATTTTCCGAGTTCCCCTCCATAATGGGGACGTTTGATGAAATTTTATATTTACAATATCTCCCCAGGAAATTATTATTTTTAACTTCTTTTTTCAGCGTTCTCAAGTATGTCTGTTTTCTTTTTAGTTTTAAAAATAGTATCTCTATATGAAGTGTTAAAACTTTACTTCCAATTTGTCAATTTTTAAAACATAAAATATTAAATTGATTAATTAATCAAAATTAATTAATTTGTTTAATTAATCAAAGATTTTAGAGATATTTTAGAGATACAATATTCAAATATATATATATATATATATATATATATATATATATATATATATATATATATACATATATAAAAGAGACATCTTTTAAGAAGAAAGAAGAAAAACTAAGTTAAAAATATTAATTTCCTGAGAAAATATTTTGAATATTAAAAATGCATCAAAATCCCATACACTTAACATTACGGAGTAGAATTCAGAAAATGGGTGATCAGTAGCCTTATAGAAGGAATAATCTATGACCACGTTTCTTACACGCATTTTATTTCTCATGCAGTATAATTTAGATGGCATAGATGAGTTTGTTTTTACATTGTCAGGGATATCGTCCATTTTTCTGTTACATCTACCATAGAAAACTTGCATTCTGATATTAAAGCTCACAGATTTTATTAAGATTATGAGGCAATAACTTTATGTTTTAAAAATAAGGCTATTAAAAGCGTATTTTTTTTTTTTAAACTTTTATACATATGAATATACCGGGGGATCCAAAAATCAGGACGAATTTTAAAAATGAATAATTCTAAAACGAATCAAAATACATAGATAAGGTTTGCACCAAATGGATGGAGAAGAAACCGAGTTTTGTGTAACAACGAAAAAAAAAATAGTTTTGTTGGTGACCAACAAATGGCGCTCTAATGTTTTATAGCGCCAAAAGATGATTTACAAATGAAAAAATGTTGACATGTTACAAGTCATCTTAATTACAGTTAATTAGTACTACAGTAAATGTTCAATGTATTGTCCATCATTCATAAGTGCAGCTTTGAGACTAGGCACCACATCATTCACAGCATTTAGTGGTATTTCTTGCGTTATGACAGACACATTTTGGCGGATGACATCTTTCAGTACTGCTAGTGATGCAGTTGTCGCCAACAGAACTATATTTTTTCGTCGCCACACAAAACCCGGCTTCTTTTCCATCTGTTTGGTGCAAACCGTATCTTTGTATATTGATTTGTTTTCGAATTATTCGTTTTTAAAGTTCGTCCTGACTTTTGGATCACCATGTATATTTAGTATTATACAACGTAAATTACTTACCATTTCGTTTGTTAATTTTCCGACCATTAATGGTAATAAAGCACCAGCCATGTATCCAACAGTGGCAGCAATGGAAGCAAGAGTTCCTGGTTTGATAAGAAAAAAAAAGTTTACGCACGTGACATTTAATACTTTCAAAAAATAACTAATCGTTGGGAGCCACCGTAATACTTACTCATCATGGATATGCATAATATAATATATGAAAATGAAACATGTGAAAACTATTTATACAATGTATTGCAATTCCAAAACAAAATTTAAACGTGTATTTAAATATTCTTAATATACATAGTAACGCTAAATTAATGAATTGCTGATGAACCAATTTCGACAAATTATGTAAAACGCCAAAATAGTCAAGTAGTACCGAACTACGTAAAAGAAACATCCTCATAACTCCAAAAATAATAATCATATTAACTAACAGTTTACTGCGTCGGATTAAGCGTCTCATTTCCAATTAAAATATATATCTGAATTGAAATTTGAATGAAATACAGGGTCATGAAAAATCGAAGAGTGTGGAAAACAGGATTACAAATATCTCGGTCTCTAATAATTCGATTGAATTCGTTCTTTATGCAAAATTTGTGTTATTCTATTGCCTTTTACGTCCATTCCTTAGAACAAAAAAATTCGAAAATTTTTATGTACCTTTCATTAGAACGAATTTTTCGACAGTCCGAAAAAAAAATAGTTCCCGATAATCGACTTTACTGATATTAAATAGGTTTCTTCCCATTCTTACATACTTAGTACACACAAAATATCAAGTCTTTATCTCAAATTGTTCGTGATATAGGACGTTTACAGATACACAGACAGACAAACAGATGGACGGCATTTTTTTTCCCTAAAAATATGTTTTTCGGAATCTCCACTATCTGAAACGTATAAATCCGTCATTTTTTTTTCGATATTTAAAACGATTGCAAGACTTACCTTATACTACGTATGATAGCTAAGTAAAAATCTAAAAAATCAAACGCCCCATTATATATAAATCAGTATTAATGAAACATATTATCAAAAGGCTCAATTGTGCAGTAGATTTCTCTCAAATCCGCGTAGCTTGGGAGCAGAAGTTGTGCGGATTTAAGAATTTTGTGAATTTCTGGTCGTTTTCTTTGTTTACATTTTTTAAATAATAATTTGAATGTAATAATACAATCGAAATTAATATAAGTGCTTGCAATATACTAAACTATTTAAAAATTTAAAAAAGTACTTATTTAAAATATTAAATTAAGATAATTAAAAAATATTAAATTATTAAAAGTTAATAATTAATAACATATAATACGTATGATAAAGATGGGATGAATTTTCTTCATAAAAGTACTCTAATTAATTCACATCCAAATCATAAAATAAGGAAGTTTTAGTTCATGTTTAGCCAGTTTTTAACCAACTTCAAGGAGGAGGTTATGATTTCGACCTGTATGTATTTGTTGTTCACCCATAACTTCCGCAAATGTGAACCGATTTCGATAATTCTTTTTTTGTTTGAAAGTGCAAGGTGCCCGTGCGGTCCCATTTCAATTTCATCAAATTCTAGTGAGTAGAACTTTTTTAAAATAGAAACATTATAAATTCAAATCCTTTTTGAAGCTGTCGTCCAATTAGAAGCGTCCATTTTTCATGCTGTTACTCTTACGCAGATACATGATCTTGCGATTTTTTGGATGAACCGGATTCAGGTAGATTTTTGGCTATTGAGAATTTAGATTGGTCAATAAGAAAATTTACTTACTTACACTCACTGTCAAATATTTTACTCTTTTGCTGCATCGTCATTCCACAGCTTTTATAGAAAACGATTACTTCAGCCTATCATGAAGCATTCTCATGGGTCAAAAGAGAGATATGCTATAAAAGCGGGGGAGTGACGATGTAGCAGAAGGGTCAAATTTTTTACAGTGCTGTTAAAAATTTGGACCATTTGCTGCAGCGTCACCCCACAGCTTTCATAGAATATCTCTTTTATGACCAATGAGAATGCTCCATAACACTGTAAAGTAACCGTTTTCTATAAAAGCGGTGGAGTGACGCTCCAGCAAATGGGTCAAATTTTTAACAGTGTAGCAGCGACAATTTCGCAAAAAATGCAGGCTTCTAATTGGTCAATCTGGTTTCGTTAATAGAGCTAAATCTAACGGATTGCAGCTAAGATCTCTTTCGCTGTTAACAAAATCAGATTGGCCAATTAGAAGCCTTGCATTTTTGCGAATTTTTCACTGTTTACTTCAAGTAATCACTATTTACTTCACTATTTACTTCAGTGAAAAGTTTGCAAAAATGCAGGATTCTGATTGGTCAATCTCGTTACGCTAAATGGTTGAAAAAAGTATGTATACACTGCTAAAAATTTTATCCATTTGCTGCAGAGTCACTTCACAGCCTTTATAGAATACCTATTTTATGACCAATGAGAATGCTCAATAACACAGTAAAGTAATCGTTTTCGATAAAAGCGATGGAGTGACGCTGCAGCAAATGGGTCAAATTTTTAACAGCGCACTGTTGCAGAGATGAGAGCTCTTTCCAAATTGAGAAATCTTAACAGCATCAGTTCTCGTATACACCGGCCAGCATCATGGAACATGGAAGGCCTGCATTGATGCTTACCGACATGGCAAAATACACTGTTAAAAATCTGCTGCATTTTGCTGCAACGCCCTCCACCACTTGTATATAATATCTCTATTCCAACCAATGAGAAAGCGCCATTTCACGGCCAAGTAACCGTTTTCTATACAAGCAGGGGAGTGCGTTGCAGCAAAATGCAGCAGATTTTTAACAGTGTAGGTGTCAAAAAGCTAAAAATCCATTTTTAAAGTACCTTTATATGTCAGAGCACAAATGCCTGTGTATCAGGGTACTTTTTATGCCGGATGCACAAAGAAATTAAAATACATTGCTATGTGTATGATATTGTCTTGAGATTCACATTCAGTTATCGAGTTAAATACCGGAATGCTTTCAGATTTTCTTCTGACAGAATTCCTCGATATCAAAGTGGTAATATACAGGGATGTTTGAAAAGTTGAGAAGAATATAGACAAAAAGAAAATGGGGAAACATTTTGCTGCCATTGAAGTGAAGCTAGTTATTTTCTTCACTCGGGCCTCCGTCGCCGAGTGGTCAAGACGCCACGCCGCTAATCGCTTGCAAGCGTAGGAGGTTGTGGGTTCGAATTCCGCTGGTTCCATTACACACACACTTTGCATTGAGCACCCAACTGTATTTTCTTCGTGTTATAAACATTTCATTGCGCTATTTCGTCCCCGTATATTGACGATGATATATAAGCAGGCTTTCATGTCGAGCACTCAAATCAAGTGTATTGTTGTGTACATGTGTGTATTGTTCTTGCACTCCTATAATCGTACTTGTTCAGGCGAAATCGCCAAGTTTTGGAATAGAAAATTCCTACCTTTTATGTAGGGCCTCCGTGGCCGAGTGGTCAAAGCACCACGCCGCTAATCGCTTTCGAGCGTAGGAGGTTGGGGGTTCGAATCCCACTGGCTCCATTCCACGCACTCTTTGTGTGGATCTCCTGGTTGTATAATTTCTTGTCTTGTAAAATGTTCTTGTGCTATCTCGTACCTGTATATTGACGATGACTTATAAGCAGACTTCATGTCGAGCACACAAGTCAGATGTAAGTAGATTCAGATTAGATTCGGACATTTTATGCAGTTTGGAAAACCGTATGTGTCGATACACATTTATAAGTTGCGTAAAAATCGATGTGAACCTTAAAGTTTGATGAATGCGGTAAATTTTTAAAGAACGAGATCTTATCCAAACAAGTTACTACATCCGAAAAACCTAAAGATCCACAATGATACTAACCGATATTGTAAGTTGCTCGCGAATAGCTGAAATTAAAATAGGAAATTGATCAGCAAATTGAATACTTCAAAACCCAGCAAAGTACATCAATTAGACAATGCATTGCAAAGAGACATCATATGTCAGTACACATAATTGAGTATTACAGTATGAATAACTAAAAAGTAGGAAATAAAATAAGCTTTAAAAAAAATATCAACCGACTTCAAAAAAAAAGCGCTTAAAAGAATGAAATAATTCTTTAAAATTCTCTAATGACAAAATCTTATCCGAAAATCAAACATCGGATATCAGGCATAAAAACAGTTAAATTTAATATATGTAATTTAATATCCACCAAACATGGATTTTAGAGAGAATATTTTTTAGAAGAGATGAATTTGCATATTTATGATTTAATTTATGAATATATACATATAAATGTAATGAATTGCTTTTTGAAGTTGGTGCCAAACTATCTTCAATATAATAAGAATTGTCGGTATATTGTGCCTAGTACCAAAATTAAAATGGCGAAAATCATTATCGTTTGTGATTGTTTGCATAATATACCTACAACTTTGTTCGTTAATCTATACAAAAAGTTCCATTGTTCGCTTCTGTGATAATGTGCGGATTTTAGTCATATGCGAATTTGAAAGAGTCTGCTGTATTACTGAAAAATACAGGGTGTCCAGCAAATAACACCCTGATTTCAAATTTAAATTTCTCAAAAACAAATATCGATAGAATTATGCGGTAATTGGTTTGATTATTAGGAAAGCTGTAAAAATGTTATACAGAAGTTTCGAAGGGTGGATATTTTGAAAAGATTATGTTCTGATTGCAAATAATGCTTGACTTAACATTTTTCTTGCTTTGTATTGCTTGGTTTGAATGAGATTTTGGGCGGACAACGTCATATTTAAAAATTTTTTGGAACAAAATTTTTGGAATTTCAGAAATTTCAAAAATTTAGTTCTAAAAATATGGCTAAGTACCCCGAAAAACTCGTTCTCTACACTGTAAAAAAAAAAAAAAAGGTCGATCTACTAAAAAAACTTTAGTGATCCTTGTAATTACTAAAAAATTTTTAGTAATCTTAGTCGGTTACTAGAAAATCTGTAAGAATTACTAGAAAAAAGTTAGCAACGAATAGAGTTAATAGTTTTATATTTTTAATAGCTATTACTAAAACTCAGTTGGTGTGGCCTTGATAGCATAGTGGTTATAGTAACGGACTCCAGACTTAAAGGTCTCGGGTTCGAAACTTGCCACCGCCAAATACACCCCGAATGTCTGTAGTATCTCGTTAATAAAGGGATTATGAAAATCCTGTCCGAGCAGTTAAGAATGTTTAGTGCTGCCATCTATTGCGGTTCTGCCGAAAATCTTCCGCTTCAGCGGTCTGGATGCAGCTCAAAGGAAGCTCCTCCGCTTCGGTTGCACGTAATGGTTATTAAAAGTAATTTTGGAGCTATTACTAAAATTTGCTTTGTGGCTCATACTAAAAATTTTTAAGTTAGTTATACAAAAAATTCTTTTGTTCAGTTTACAAAAGAAATGCTTGTTTCACTTGCAAAAAAAAAAAAAAAAAAAAAAAAAAGTTTGTAATGGTTACTAAAAAATTCTGTGGAATACAAATTTACTAAGAAATTTTTAGTAACCTCTTGAATTTTTTTTTACAGTGTACAAGCAATCAAAAGCAAGAAAAACGTCAAGTCGAGCCTTCTTTGCAATCAGAACATAATCTTTTCAAAATATTCACCGTTCAAAACTTTAGTATAACATTTTTACAGCTTACCTAATAAAGAAACCGTTTACCGCACAGTACTATCGATTTTTGTTTTTGAGAAATTTAAATTTTAAATCAGGATGTTATTTGCTGGACACCCTGTATATACCGCATTTCCTATTAATTGGTTGATACTGCAAAAATCCACAATAATGCATAGAAATTAGTTTATTTGAATATGCAACAAAATTATTCTAATGTGAGTTTTTTCTTTCTAGGGGCGGGAAGATAAAGGCAAAAAATTCAATTAAAATTTTTCTTAATAAATAAAGCTTCACATTTTTTAAATACAAAAATATGCAAATTAGAGTTTTTTAAAATACGGAGTAAAATTAGGTTGGTATGTTGGTTGAATTGGGTTTTATGGGAGTAAATTTAAGACTTTTGGCATGACCTTTACATTAATTGACATTTACACTTTTTTTGACACCGGTAAAAATAATTTAGTTCCATACTTTTAGTTTAATATAGTAACTTTTTTTATGATTTTCGAATTTTAGCAATTTTTAATGTGATATACAATGTGATTTTTAAGATTTTTTGACTTTTGCATCAATTTTTTGTTATTTATGAAAGGCTTTCGATTACAACGTTTCACCTTAGTTAATTTAGAATAGTTAGCGATTTTTAAAGCCACTTTCAATGCAAGTTTTATCTTTTTTTCGAATCCTCCGGCAATTTTGTAGTTTTTGGAAAAATGATTTGATTATAAACTCTTCATTCTTTTCTGCGAATGTAACGTAAATAATATGTTTATAGGGCTTGAATTGTACAGTATAACGTCTTTTCTTTTCTTTTCTTTTTTTTTTTTTTTTTTTTTTTTTTTGTTATAAATTTTAGTCTGCCGAAAGTTCTACCTGGAAATACGCAGGTAGACCAAAATATTCTTAAAATACTTTATTTACATTTAATTTGTCACCATTTTTATCTGGTAACTCGATGACGTGATAGTGACGCCAAAATGTCGAGTTGGCGCCCGCTGTTGCTCATATTGTAGCAGGAAATACCGAGACAGACCAGTCATTCCTTAATAAGCACCTAGTAATCTTGCCCTACACCTGACTTTCAAGCCATAACTCGATAACGTGATGATGCTGCTAAAATTGGTATAATTGGCGCCCCGCTCAGCTCATTTCGTACCAAGATATGACAAGTCAGATTGAAATATTTGTATTGTACTAGTCGGTGTCTCAAAAGTGTCGAAAATTCAAGCCGTAACACGATGGAATTTCATGATCAATATCAAAAAATTTTGTCTTCGACGTCTTTTGAATTTTAGAGATTTTTAATTCAATATTCAATGCGGTGATTTTTGGAGATTTTTTGCGTTTTGCATCGATTTTCTGTCACTCATAAAAGAATTCCGATTACAATGTTTTAGTGAAAGTTACGATAATAATAAAATTAAAATGATAAACTTTGTACATTGAAATTTTTAAATATTTAGTGATTTTCAATATGATTTTTAATGCAATTATTATCGTTTTTTAGAGTTTCACGGCGATTTTTTGATATTTAGAAAAATAACTTGCTTTAAAATTTTTATCCTAATATAGTAAATTTTGTGCTCATGGTTGGCGAACATTAGCGATTCGAACATTGGCAATTTTTAACGAATTTTTGCCATTCATATAAGGAATGCAGTTGTTAACTTTTTCTCTACAGAACAGGAAGATAGGTTTTTATATGCTGATAATGCACCTGAGATAAAATTGTATAACTAAAACTTTATTTTTTTTCATGTTTTCTCATATGAAAGCCATAATATTAATAAAGATTCAAGGACTTTCGAAGCAATTATAGTTGCATCTGTTGAAGCATTTCACATTTACGATCTATTCTTATAGGACATAGGATATTATGCATACGACGTCACCATCGCGGAATGATACGCAAATCCATCAAAATGCAATATCGTCGTTCAAAAAATGCGACACAAAATTGGGTGATTCACATGCTTTCATTTGTTTGTAACATTAATCGTTTTACAGAGATCAGATAATGGAAACTGCTTTTACCCTTGACTTATATCGAGTCAAACATTTAAGAGGAACATTGAAAATTAAATGTAATTTGTACTAGATCCATATCGTATCGGAAATCATTCGTTTATATTTTTTTTATCAAAATTCGGAAAATGTTATTACATACGGATTAACAAAATTGCATTCTTTCAGCTTTTTGATAGGAGTTAAATAAAAGCGGAAAAAATAAGTCTCACAAACATTCTTTAAAATACAATTTTGTAGAGAAAAAGTGTTATATCGCTTGTAAAGTATGTTTGAATTAAACTAAAAATCATTTAATTGATAAATAAAAACGAAATAAAACTAAAAATCAGCGTGTTTTATAGTTGACGATATTTTTCGCATAGCATGTATTTTAATTACATTTTATTTTTTTCAGTTGTTATGAGAAAATGGCAACAAAAATATAAAGTATTTCATTTTTTTCCCCCTTGCTTTACTGCAGAAGTAGAGTACTTCATTCGCCACCATTACGGAAATGGCATTAAAAATTTAAAGTAAATTAATACCTCAACAATAAATTGAGATTCAGTTTTCAAAGAAATTGCATTTAAAAGCATCTTTTCCTCTGTACAACAGTTCAATAATTTTAAATGTGCAATATTTAGAAGTTTAAAAAATTGAGGTAGATTATGGGTATTTATCCGTACAATAACACACCAGCTTTGTTTTGCCAGGGGCTT
This sequence comes from Maratus speculifer, assembly GCA_964019185.1. Taxonomy (NCBI): domain Eukaryota; kingdom Metazoa; phylum Arthropoda; class Arachnida; order Araneae; family Salticidae; genus Maratus; species Maratus speculifer. The sequence continues at coordinate 181,390,096 of OZ025303.1, forward strand.
ACGGTTAGCTATAATTTACTTTTTAGTGACGACAATTTAATTTTTGTCTCAAAAAATATAGAATCGGAGGCTAAAAACTAAAAATATTTTTAAAAAATCTCTCTTTTATAAGCATACAATGGTCATTTTGAAAATACCATCTAAATATTTTATTTGAATTCATATTAAATTTTTTTTTTCTACAAAAGTTCACCGTACGGCCAATAAACCCGATTATGAAAAACTTTTTTTAACGCTTGATAAAAAACTTTAGAAAATTAATTTAGTTAAAAAATACATAACTGTTTCTTTAATTAAGAAAGGAAACAGGAAATAATGTTTCAAATTTGCAGTTTTACAGTGACTTTGACTCTCGAAGCTGATAGACGAGAGATGCTGGGTTAGAACCCAATCGCGCCCATCGGTCTACTTTTCGGAGTTTTCCGTGGTTTTCTTCGAGCATCGGGTAACCTTGCATAAATGCGGGTTAGGTTCCGTTATAAAGACCCCCCCCACGGAGGGCGCTTCCTCTTATAGCCCATATCCCTCATGGCAGATATTCAGCCGTCATAAATAACACCATACCTCAGTACTTTACATACTTTGGCGAGCATTTACTGGCACTTAATTAAATCCATTGTTTTGTTTTTTTTTGTTTGTTTTTTTTTTCAATTTCTATATTATTGTACGAGTTACAGAGAATTTTTAACTATCTATCACCCGTGGCGGGCTAATTCGAAAATGCCTAAGAAGTAATGTATTAATTATTAAGTTATGGAAATTCGAAACTTTTGTACTGTCATCGAAAACACACATTTATACATAAATTTTACAATTTCTGCATATCAGGGTGTGGGTTAAAAATCGAATACAATCGATACATCTTTACATACAAAAGCTGTGATTATTAAATAGAAAAGTTTAATAAACTACCGAGCAAGGCTCGGTCAACCTGGTACTTTCATGATTAAATGCTTAGGACAGTAGATATGTTCAAAATGAAACAAATTTAAAATCTTCTAATTTTCTTTTATTATTAACCAAAATTTATTTGGTAATAATGACTAGAAAATTTTGTTCATGTAACAGCAAACAAAAATAATTAAAAGTTTAAAGAGAAACAGGCAAAACATATCACTAACAAGGAAGGTTTCCATACAAACATACTTCAAAAAATATGAAAAAAATTACAGAATGTTCTCCTCACGAGGATATATATGTTTATTTAAAAAAATTCAGCGGAACCTCCATACAGCGACCATAAAAAAATAATGAAAATTTCGTTATTTGGCGATTTTTCATCAGTTGGCAATGGAATGCAATTTCAAAAATACTTTTTTTTATGTCAAATAAACTTTAAGGGGAAAAATTCATATTGAACTTTTTAAGATAAATCTAATTTAAATTACTTTTGTAGTTTTAGTTTATTTTAAGTTTAATTTTGTTATATCGATATTTATATGTATTTATATTCAAATTTCAAATTATTTCAAGTATGTATTTATAGCCATCAAAATTTGAGATTTAAAACGAAATTCATAATTTAAATTAATTAAATTGTTTCAAGCTCAAACTCCAATTGAGCACTGTCGATTCGATTTTGTTGCCGTGGAAACATCTGGCTTTTATTTTTTAATACGCTTAAACGTATGAAAATAATTTTTCTTAATATGAATTTTTTATATATGAATATATTTTTTCCAGTGATAAATTAAAAAAATCACAGCTACAAGTAATATATATATATATATATATATATATATATATATATATATATATATATATATATATATATATATATATATGTGACATTTTAAAGTTAGGAGCCAGAAACATCATCGCCAGGGTCCCCGTTCTTTGCACAGAAGTCATGGCCAGCGAGGAAAAAAATAAAAAATAAATAAATGTAGAATATCCAATAAATCACTCATTGGTGGCTGTAAGTTTATTTATTCAACTGTAGTCATTATAGCGGGAAAAGCTCCTTTTTGCATACGATCTTTTACCGAAATGTCCAAAAAATATTCCATCATTTACTCCAACCAGCCGTACTCATCGACGAAATAACTCCAGAATCTCTCTCCTTCTCATCTCGAGACTTCCACCTTTTAAAACTAAAAAGAAAATTCTAGAACTTTCTGTAATCTCAAACCATCATCCTTTTATGTAAACAGAATTCTTGTCCAGATACGAGACTATTTTACACAACCGATAAATTTATTTTTAAAAATATATTATTTAACCAATTTATAATCGACTCATAATTTCTTAGGCAGACGATTTTTATAAATAATTAATTTTAAGAGAAAAAGAAAAGAAATGAATTTATTAATGCACACATCAAAGGTTGACGGCGGAAAAATAAATAAATAGATAAAATAAAATAATGATATTTTTTGAAAGATATGGTTTTGGAATAAATTTAATAAGATTTTCTTAAAAAGGGTTGATAAAAACATAGAAGAAATCAGTTTTATTTGGAATATCAAGAAATAAAGTTTTAATTAAGAATATTTTTAATTTAGAGCCATCTTTTTAAATTTACGCATACTGGAATAATGTTTTTTAAGGCAAATTAAGAATTTATATCGTCTGCATACAGATTAACAGATTAGATCTAGAAACAAGATTTTAATTTAATAATTTGAAATAAGTACGGAACATTATTATAAGAAAATTAAGGTAGTATAGAGGTTAGTTTTGGCGAAAAAATTTTAAATTTGTAATATATATATATATATATATAATATGTACATATATATATACATATATATATACATATACATATGTAGAACTATTAGACAATACTACAATTCAACATCAAAATATGGAATAACTCATTAAATAACAAACTAAATCAAACAGAGGAGTTGGTAAAAATTGGAACAAAATTGGAAATGTGGTATTTAACTCGTTATCAAGGGTAATGCTAAATAGACACATTAATTGTGATTAATTTCTGATTAGAAATCAGGATAAACCTAAAAATGATTTCTAGATTAAACGATTAATCGTCAATGCAAAGCTCAATGAAAAATACTAGACAAATAATAAAACAATACTTGAAATATCAAAAAAGATAAATTTACACAATAAATCGCCATAATGTGAGAGAGAAAAAAAAAATAAATTCAAATTTGCAATCTCACCTTGCCAACAGTTATAGTTGTCAGTTAACAGAGAAAGTTATATCAGAAACCAAAAAGATATAATTAATAATATACAATTAAAATAACTATTATTAAAAATATTAAATTACAAAATAGTAGTAAACAACAATGTTATGAACTTAATGGATATTAAACTCTCTCATTGTGGTATTCATATTCTCAATGGTATTCATTAAATACCATTTACGCGCATTCTAAAAATCCAACAGTTATCAATTGCATTAAAATCGTTTGCTTTTGGCGAGGAAAATTGCTGCTCGCCAAATCGCGTGACGGTTTTGTCAAGTTTTTACACGCCAAGTATTCGGAAGTGTTTTATATTTTATAAACTTTCTACTGTAATTCCGCTGTTAAATTCGACCGATTCTTTCTTGCATACACAAGTGTTTTATCATTTTAAATTAGTTTTTTTTTTTTTCAAAATATTCTGAGTGTGCCCACTATGGAGACCTTCCTTGTGAGTTGAAAAAATGCGTTTGAATAAATTGCAAAGTCGTACTCACCAGAAAATGTGGGTGACATGTCTTGTAAAGCTACCACTGCGGCCGTTCCCAGACCAGATAAACCCAGTGATAGAACAGAAAAAATGACACTGAGGTCTCTGTTACATCCAGAAATATACATACCCAGTACACATAATGAATATATTAAACCAGCTAAAAAAGAAAACAAATGTATATATACATTTAATCCCTGTTTCTCAACAATCACATAAATAAATAAATGTGTATATGCAGACACAGATTTCGCAAAAGGAATTATAAAAAATTCCTGGGTTAACAATGCTAATTTTCAAAATCCTTATAATCTGTTTCGGGAGGTAATGATAGATTTCGTTGCTTTTTATAATTATTATTATTATTATTATTATTATTATTATTATTATTATTATTATTATTATTATTATTATTCAAGAACACAAATTATAGATTTTAGAACACTCAATTCCAGCTTTCATCAATACTAAATATGAATGAAAATTTCATCAATTTAGTCAACTACATACAAATAGGCTACAGTTAGAGCGTTTTATATTTGGCAGCCTAATATGCCAATATCGTGAATCGCCCGCCAATTTAAAACAACATGAAGAATTAAGCTAACTAATGAACTTGTTCAAGAATTTGGTAAGTCTTGTACACATGCACAGCTCAGTCCCATCAAAATAGGTTAATGTATACAAGTACTATCGTATCATGAAAATCAAATTGTTTCAAAATGTTAGCCATCCAGGAAATTTAAACTGCTATATCTCAACCATTTTTTAAGATAAATACGCAACAGAAAAGGCTTCGGAATCCTTGTAATAAGGTAACTTAAGGAAAAAAACTTCTTCAAATACTAATTCTCTTGTACATCATTTTAAATTTTTTATTATTATTTTAAAATTACTGCTTTTTTTTAACAAAATGGCTGAGAAATCTGACTAACGAACGCGTTCAAAATCTTTAAATGTTCTGACATATGCTAAGTCACATTCATACTGATTAGTTTAAATACGCGTGCTATAGCGCGAAAAAAAAATCAAATTGTTTCAAAATGTCAAATAACCCTACAAATTCAAACTGCTATACCTCAGCGATTTTTTAAGATGAATACGAAGCAGAAAATGTTCTGGAGTCTTTGCATCAAATATCTTCTCAAAAATATTTTTCATTTTCTACTCTTTTTGAATTATTTTTAAACCTTTTTTTTATTTTTTATGTTCGTTAATGGGCAAAATCGGACCAACGGGGGCGAAATAGGGGGCGTTTTTGTGAAAACAGAAAAAAGCCCATAACTTCTTAATGAAAATAGATATCGAATTTATTTAAAATTTTTATTACTTCTAAATAATGGGCCAAAAGTTTATGCATGACAGATTTTTGATAAAGTTAAAAATGGGCTCAAAGGGCGAAAAAAATAGGGTTTTTGGAAGAAAAAAAATCATAACTTTGTCAATTCTCAAGATATCAAATCCATCTAAATTTTTTATAAATATTCTTAAAATATCTAAAACTTTTGTATTTGCAAGTTTTTGATAGGACTAACTCTTACCGGTAAAAAAAAATTAAAAACGAAAATAAAAAGGGGTTTCGAAAAAGAAAAAAATTCATAACTTTGTCGATTCTTAAACTATCAAATCCAATTAAATTTATTTTAAATCTTCTCAATAATATCTACAACTTTTATATTGACTTATTTGGTTTTCATAGGATCAATTCGTATAGCAAAAATAAATTAAACAAAAGTTGGAGTTGGAGAAAAAACCTCTAATCCAAACTGCTTACATTCTGAATCGTTTTTTAAATTCATTTTTTATTTTAAACGCATCCAAATGGCAGATCCTCTAATTTTAAAAAAAGACAGCAGATGGAACAGGCCAAGGAACATGATCAAGACATTAGTATGTACTATACACGTACTAAATTTTATAAAAACCGGCTCTTAAGTATAAGAGCTTACAACATGGCAAACCTTGTTTTGTGTGAAGTATTATAACACCATGAAACGTTCTAGAAAAACAGGGTGCTTAAAGTAATCGATGATACCTAACGAATTGGTAATCACGCAGTTTAAAATACGAAACATCAAGATCATACAGCTGGTGCATAGAATAGAACTTCTACCAATTTTTCTATTAATTTCTTAATTTTTTTCAGAGTTTATTCACCAATTGGATTCTAACATCAATCTTTACTTTATTTAAAGCAGTTTTGTAATTAAAAATGTAAGGTATGATTGTTTAGGAATTAGCAATTAGACAACGATGACAAGAGCATCATATATAAAGTACAGTGGATTCTCTCTAATCTGAACACTCATGGGACCGGCCAAAAATGTCCAGATTATGGGGGTGATCATTATAGAGGGAGATTGGAAATGCATTACTACTACTACTATGTAGGACGACACAGTCAGTAGTTGAACAAAATAGGTCAGTTCTGTGGGGGTTTTATTATATTACCTTCCTTTTAAGTTTTAGAAGTAAACTAACATGGTTGCAATAACCCTTAATGAATGTCTTATCATGGGCATAACTGAAATCTGCTGAAATTAAATAGCAACAAAATTATAAGCAAATACTTTCTTTAATTACATTTTCCTCAGTAGTTGATAATTCGTAGAAATCAATCGAAAATTCTGAAATTAATCTTTAAAATATCATGCTTAAGCTGTGGTTAACAAATTCATGTGAAACTATTGAAATAAGCAAGATGGAAATAGATTATTTTAACTTACAGTAATTGTCTCCAACGAATCAAAAACTCAATGTTAACACTTTCTAATACAGGGAAAATCTTAAAATAGCTTCTTACAGCAGGCAGCTGACGACAATGTAACAACAAGTGCTCCAAACTTTTAACTGAAGATTTCATTTGAACTATTCAAACAAATTGCAACTTGAAGTACATGATTAAAATCTAGCAGTGATTTTGTCTGTTTATTTTTTAATAGAGTTCGTTGAACGCTTTTATTCTTCTGCAAGATTTTCTCCAAATTTCCATGATGGGGAAATTTGAATTCCAATTGCAAACACATGTTCGGTTTACAGAGAGGTGGATTAGAAATAGGGACCAAAAGTAGCATTCATAACAGTAAGGTGTTCAGATTAGAGGATGTTCAGAATACAGAGAGTTCATATTTTGTTAAGTCTATGGAATTTCGCCGGGATAGTCGGAATGTGTTCATAATACCGGGTTGTTCACATTAGAGAGTGTTCAGATAGAGAGAGTCCACTGTATTTCTATTTATTCAAATGTAAAAAATTGAATTCTGCAAATATAATATTTTAATTTATAACGATTTTAAACTACCCACCCTTTTAAAAATTTTAGATTTTCTTTAAAAAATTACGAATGTTTTATAAGGAGATTTTGTTTACCAATAATATGGTTAATCATCACAAAACAAAATTCAAAATTTTCACTCAATAATTAAAAGTTATTTTAAAATGTGTCCCGGACCCCTTTAAACAAACTAAATATTTTAGAAATTTGAATTTTATGAAAGTTAATATCTTCATCCCATTATTTTATATTTAAAAAAAAAAAAAAAAAAAAAAAAAAACATTTTGATGTTTATCTAGTTCACAAATAGCAGTTTTGTTACAAACATTTAACGTTAATTAAATTAAATATTTAATTTAATTTCAATAATTATTTATTCCAGTTTTTCCAGTTTATATTGCCATGATATTTTTATGGTTATAATATTGCGAGAAAAACAAGCATCTCACCCGTAAATATCCAAAATTTTCGTAAGAAATCGATAGAAACAACTTTTTTCTTCTCAATGTAACCTGTAATCAAGGATGCAATCGATGATGTCATGAAAGAAAGTAAAAATGGAATTGAGGAGAATAATCCATTCTATAAAGAAAAAGAAAAAAATTAGTTTTAAATTGATTTATAGCTTTAAAATATTTGGGGAATGAAAAGGGTATATAATATTATACGAATTAAAAATTTCCAACTGAGCGAAAAATTGCCCAAGCCGGGAATGGAAACCGGATACTTGGCTTACAAGGCCAATGCTCTACCGTTTAAGCTAACTGGGCAAGACAGCCGGTGAGCATTTTTCGCCCAGATAATCTTGTAGGTCATAACATCTGGTCTGTCATTTAGACAGCTGAATAGAATAGACCGCAGTGAAAGGAACTCCATAGTACGAATGTCGCTCAGTTGGAAATATTTAATTCGTATGATAACTTTACCAATCAGTTTGATTGTGTTAAAAAATGTAATTTATATAATATTGATTTTCTGATCCCTCTATTTTTATTATTTTACTTCATACTTTTATAGAGATTACTTATGGTTTCTTATTAATAACATAAAATGAATTCAGATAAGTTTTCAGAGGAAAATAATTTATATTAAAAGCCTAATCATTTACTACCTAAATCAGTAAATCACTATTGTTTTTGCTTTATTTCGTTACAGTTTTTAAACGTAATTAACCCGAGAGAACGCGCGTTTACCCAGGGTTATGAATGGTTTTAACTTTGCCACCAAAAAAATAAGATTATAACAGTCACTTTATTAAGACGGAGACAATTCTTACAAATTTTGCGATAAATAAAGTTAAAGATTACTTTAAAAAAAATTAGTGGTTACAATTGTAAAAAACCATACGCACACCGGGTCTTTTAGGCCCTGCGCGCGTCCTTTCGGGTTAAGTTTTTAAACTTAATTCAAAATATAATTACTATTTATCCAAACTATTGTCTAACTGAAGCAGAACCATTTAAATCTATTTAAAATTGAACCGGTTTTTTTAAACAACAATTTGACTGTTTGAAAAACACTGATATATAACGATAATTTACAAACTATACACATGTTTATTAATGCCAGCGTTTCAAAACTTACAAGTAAGAAAATATCCACAAAAAAAGACTTTATTTCTATAAAATTATAAAGCAGATATTTTTTCAACGATGAAAATACAATTTTAATTTATTTTTGCACATTCTTTTTCTGTTTTTCTACATAATGCGAACGAAGATGTTATGTTGCTTTTGAAGTATGTCTGTGTTAAAAGCATAAGAATTTGTATAATATTAAAATCAATATAGTACAACAATTTCCACATGATGCATTTTTTATACTTTTATTTTATGCGAGTAAACCAATTTATAAAATTAAAATAATATTGGTACATCAAATCACTTATTAAAAAATTTTTGAACCATAAATGAAGTATTAAATATATTTTTATTTATTTATCTAATATCTGTACTAAAATAGGGTGGCGAGTGGTCAGGGAAAAACTTGGTCAAAAAAAAAGAGGAAACTCCCAATATTTTGTTATTAAAATTACTTTGAATAACATAAAGATATTAAACAAAGTGAATTTCTCTTTAACAAAATACTGTATTTAACGCTTTATTTTATTGTGGTTTTCCCTGACCACTCGCTATACTGTATTAATATAAACAAGTTAGGAATTGCACGTGAAGCGTAGCAAATGAGGTGCGTTCGTATGATAACGAAGTTTTAAAAATATCACTCTCATATATCAATCTCATAAAATGGTATATAATTACAATTAAAATGCGCAGCAAACAATATTCTCCCTATACCATTATGCAATGGAATACTTTTGTGTGGCCTTGTAAATCAATAACAAATATTCTTTGCACCACAGATTATGCAAAATGTATATTATAATATCTACTTTATAGAAGCATATCAATTTTATTACGTTCGAATGAGTGTAATACCATTAAAATGCATTTGAAACATTTTTCCTCATTAACCGTAATGTAACGGAATATTTTTGATTGTCCCTGTAATTGAACTATGCATCCAATTTTTGATAAAATTTGAAATAACTCGACAAAAATATGTAACAATTATGTATTTAAAATTTCAAACGATTAAAATGCATTTGAAACTTTTTTCCTCATTGACCGTAATGTAACGGAATCATTTTGATTGTCCCTGTAATTGATCTATGCATCCGATTTTCATAAAATTTGAAATGACTCGACAAAATTGTGTAATAATTATGTATTTTAAATTTCAAACGATTCAGTTGGGTAGTTTTTGCGTTGTTATATGCGGACGGACGGACGACAGACGGACAAACAGACGGACGGACAGACGGACGGACTGAACGACAACAATAGGTGCTACGTATTTACATAATTACGAACGCACCTAAAGAGTAATTTTTCTTTAGGGGTGTTCTCAACTGCTCCGCTCAACAAGTGCAGTTTTGTCACATTTACAAATATATTTTTTAACGGAAAGATATAAAATTGGAAGGCCTAACTATGGAAGCGATTTCGAATTTAACTTAGTTTATCATTTTATGATAATTAAATGAACTATTGAGTTATAAACTCACTGCTTTTTCTCTATTGCTCTACTTTCTACTGCTTTTCGACCGGTTTTTCTGCTCTCGTCGGGAAATGTGTTCAAAAACGTCAACTTTGAAGCCTTGTTATGAAAAGTCTATTGCATTTGTAAAAAAAAAAAAAAAAAAAAAAAAAAAAAAACAGAAAATTGAGTGCAATTAAACAATTTCTGAATAACAACACCTGCTACTTTCATGCATTTCTAAACAAAAATAAATTAAAACATATGTCACAAAGTTGCCCTTTTTGATTTAAGAACACCCTTTGTAGAGGAACTACTTAACCGTGTTCAAAAGTAATGGTGGCGGATTGATGGTGACAGCCGCTTTTCCCTTGGAGACACTATCCCAAAGGAAGTTCAGGAGCGAAAGGCGTTCTAAAATTGTGATTTTTGCGTTACTAATAGGTCTAGAAACTTGAAATTTTGCATGATAGTTACTTATAAGATATATATTATTCCCTTGAACCGTAAAGAAAGTCAACATTTAAATAGGGTGAAAATGCCCTAGAAAGCATTATAAACATTTTATAAATTACGATTTTAATGCAATTGTTAAAAATAGAAACTTGAAATTTTGTATTGTACTTATTTCAAGATGTAAATTATCTCTAAGACAGTTACTAAAAATTTTGAAATTGAAAGTGGGTGAAATGAACGAAAAACGTCCTAAAAACTTTTTAGATTACGACTTCTATTGAATCTCAGAAGGTACAACAGCAGTTTCAAAAGTAATGGTGACAAATTGATGATGACAGTCAATGCTCCCTCTAACATAGGCTACATTTTATGTCGTTGCCATTGTCAAAGGCGGGGATACAGGAGCGAAAATGTTCTAAAATTCTGATATTGAAAGTGCAAGAAACTTGAAATTTGGTACCACTGTGACATATAAGTGCTAAATTTTCTCTAAGAACAGTTTTTACAAAATTCTAAATTAAAAAAGGTGACGCGAGCAAGAAAATGTTCTAATTTTTTTTTTTTTTTTTTTCGATTTCTATGAAATTGTTAGCGTTAGAAACTTGAAATTAGCATGGCTGTTACTTATTAGTTGTAAATGCTCTCTAAGAACAGTTTCTAAAAAGTTCAAAATTAAAAAATGTCAGATGAGTGAAATGTGTTTTAAAAAATTTCTAATTTTCAATTTTTGTGGTATTATTAGAGATAGAAACTTATAACGGTTACTTATGCGATTTAAATGCTCTTTATGATCAGTTGAAAAAAAAATCGAATTTTAAAAAGGCGAAAAACGAAAAGTAGTCTAAAAATGTTCTGAACTGCGGTTTTTGTTGAATTCTTGAAGACAGACAGAAATATAAAATTTGGCATGGTAGATATACAATCAACAGGAATAACTTTGACCGAGTTATCGGCGAAGTTTTGGTCTCCAAATATAATTAGCAGTAGGAGCGTGAGATTGGGAGCTCATTGTAAATAATTCACCAAAATTCTATTGTGGCCATGGATCAAAGTTTCCTAAATGTGGTCCAAAGTTAAGCCAAATTTGGGCCAAGAGGTTCTGCTCTTGAAACTGGTAGACGGGAGGTGCTGGGTTCAAGCCCAATCTCACCCCTCGGCCTAATTGTTCCGAGTTTTCCGTAGTTTTCTTCAAGCCTTGGATTTCCTTGCATAAATACGGGTTAGGCTCCCTTAGAACGAGCCCCACAGAGGGCACAGTCCCCCTTAGGGCCCATATCCCTCGTGTTGATAATTGGCCGTCATAAATATAACCAAACAACCAAATTTGGGCCAAAATTACCGCAGTTGATTGTATATAAAACGGAAATTCTCTCTAAGACTAGTTTTTAGAAGACTTTTAAAACTTTCTAAGCTACGATTTTGATAGAATCTCAGAAAATACCAAACCAATTTCAAAATTAACTTTGGCTAATTGATGATCTACTAAAAAATACTTTTCAAAAGTAAAAAAGGCCAAGCAAGAAAGAAAATGATGAAAGTTGTGTTTAAAAAATGGTCTAATATCAAATTTCCAAGCTTATGTTATGGTATTGATTTAACATTTTCCATTAAAAAAATTACTATTTGCAATTCAATGCCTTTGCATATGTTGATAGAAATCCTTTTCTCTTATACTAAATACATCGTAACGTGTTTTGAAAATTCAAATGTTTTAAAATTATGCATGACGGGCTTGGCGGCCATCTTTCCATATTTTACACAAATTTCTATGTACCCAAATGCGTAGTTAAAATTTAAAACTCAAAATTGTTACTCAAGCAGACATTTCCGTACTTAAATATTGGTGTTGAAATTAAAGTTTTGTTTAGTTGTAGCTAGTCTATAAATAGATCGGTAGCTGGTAATGAGTTAAATATGTCTGTGCATAGTTAAAATCAGAAGTTCTAAATTGTACTTAATACAAACATATCACGCTTTTCTTTACAAACTTGGGTGCTTAAAAATTTGTGTAAAATACGGAAAGATGGACGCGAAGCCCATCATGCATAATTTTAAAACATTTGAATTTTCAAAACACGTTACGATGTATTTAAAACAAGAGAAAAGGATTTCTATCAATATATGCAAAGACATTGACTTACAAATAGTAATTTTTTAGTGGAAAATATTAAATTAATACCATAATATAAGCTTGAAAATTTGATATCAGACCATTTTTTAAACACAACTTTCATCTTTTTTTTTTTTTTTCCTTGCTTGGCCTTTTTTACTTTTGAAAAGTATCTTTTAATAGATATCATTTCTTTTTTTTTTTAAGAGATTTTATAAAATTTAAATAATCTGCTCACTTAAACTAAAATGAGTTCTCGTAAAACCTCTGTAAGTAGGAAGTAAAAAATATAAGTGCATCTTATATTAGAGTAGTTAATCATTTAAAAGCAGCGAGAATCAAGTTCTTTTCTTAAAGTATCATTTTTCTTCAATTTATATGATATTTAATTTTGATGAAGATTGAATTTCAAAATTAACTTTGGCTAATTGATGATGATAATCTTTGTTCAAACCTAGGCTATATTTTAAGTTGAGGCCCACTGTCACCAATACAATGCTGACAGTAACAAGTGGGCAATTAGACAAGAAGCTTGAATTATCGTATGACAATTGCTTTTGATATATGTGTGCCAAAAACTTTTTCTAAGAAAATTAAAACTTAGAATGGAACTAAAATGAGTGTAAAATTTCCAAAAGACTTAGATTTATACATAAATCATCATTTATTTGCAACTAGTTTGTGTTCTTCTCAATAATTTAAATCTCATTTTCGACAAATGCAGTGTAATACTGCAATTTAGTCGAATTTAGGTTCAATCAGTAATTATTGATTTCTTCCTAACAGTGTAAGTTTTGGGTAGATTTCGTATGAAATACTACCTATTGCATTCTCTCCCATGTTGGAATTTCTGAAAAATTTTTGCAGATCTACACCTATCATAACTCCTAGACCCCAAAACTACCATCAGTAAAAAAGTTTATATCTATCTATCTATCTATCTATCTACCTATCGGTGTAAATCACTTTCTTCTGGACACGATAACTTCTATAATTATGCTCAGATCTTCTTCAAACTTTTACATAAAATCAAGGAGCAAAAAATCTCGGTTGAGTTTGTTAATGGGCAAAATCGGACCAATGGGGTGGAAATTGTGAGGGTTTTTGTCAAAACCGAAAAAACGCAATAACTTCTTAAATAAAATAGATATCGAATCAGTTTAAAGTTTATATTACTTCTCAAAAATGGGCTAAAAGTTTATGCATGGCAGATTTTTGGTAAAGTTAAAAATGGGCTCAAGGGAGGAAAAAAACAGGGTTTTCGGGAGAAAAAAAATCATAACTTCGTCAATTCTCAAGATATCAAATCCAACTAATTTTTTCATAAATGTACTCAACATTATCTAAAACTTTTGCAGTTACAAGTTTTTGATAGAACCCACTTTTACCGATGAAAAAAAATTAAAAACAAAAAGGGAGGAGGAAAAAGAAAAAAATCCATAACTGACTCAATTCTTAAGCAATCAAATATAATTTAATTTATTTTACATTTTCTCAATAATATCTACAACTTTTATATTAACAAGTTTTTCATAGGACCAATTCTTCTAGCAAAAATAAATTAAACAAAAATAGGAGTTGGAGCAAAAACCTAAAATCCAAACTGCTTATATTGTGATTCATTTTTAAATTCACTTTTGATTTTAAACGCATCTAAATGGCAGATCCTCTTATTTAGGAACTATATAATGTGAAGTATTAGCCAGTGTTTTGATAAAGGCAGAATATATTTCAAAAAAGGCTGCCAAAAAGAGTATTTTGAACGAATTTCCCGAAGTAATAGTGATTGAAAAAATGAGGAAGTATAACAAATTGCGTTTTTTCTGAGTCATTTTTAAATCCACTTTTGTTCTCAAACACATCCAATTTACAGGTCCTCTTATTTAGGAACTATATAGTGGGACGGATTGACCAGTTTTTTGATAAAGGCAGAATATATTTCAAAAAAGACTACCAAAATGGGCGCTTCGCACAAAATATCCCAAATCGATCATGATTAAGAATTGTGGATGTATTCAAATAATAAATTGGTTATTTTATGATTCCTTTTTAAATCCAATTTTGCTCTCAAACGCATTTAATTGACAGTTTTTTGTTATTTAGAAACTATATAATGTGCGTATTCATCAATTTTCTGATAAAGGCTAAATATATATTTTTTAAAAGCTGGCAAAATGGGCACTTCGCAAAAAAAAAAAAAAAAAATAAATAAATAAAAAAAAAAAAAAAAAAAAAAAAAAATCCCAAAGTGATCATGATAAAAGAATTGAGGATGTTTTCAAATAACAAATTGGTTATTTTATGACTCATTTTTAAATTAATTTTACTCTCAAACACATACAATTGACAGTTATTTGTTATTTAGGAACCGTGTAATGGGCCCTATTTGTCAGTTTTTTGACAAAGGCTAAATATATATTTAAAAATGCTAACAAAGTGGGCACTTCGCACAAAATTTCCCAAAGCGATCTTAATTAAAGAATGGTGGATGTATTCAAATAACAAAATGGTTATTTTATGACTCATTTTTAAATTCAATTTTGCTCTAAAACGCATTTAATTGACCATTTTTTTTTTTGTTATTTAGGAATTATACAGGGTGTCCGAAAAGTCTGGAAACGGCCGAATAATTCGAGAAATACATATGAGATTGAAAAACGTAAATATACGTGTTAAATATTTTTAAATAAGCTACTCAGTGATACCAAATTTGACCTTCGCAACCGACCCCCTGGGGGTCAGAAGGGGTCCAGCTTTGAAATCTTAAATTATAACTCCCATTTTTTATTGCAGATTCGGATTCTACGGACAAAAATACGCAACTTTTGTATTTGATGTTTATTTCGAATCCTCGTTTATCACGGTGTATTCGAGCATATTAAATCGATACATATTTCGGCTTTTCCAACGGGATTTTCCCTAATCGAAACTGATTGGGCAGAATTTTTGACGTCAAATTCCCCGTCTTTTGCAGAAATAGCATTTCCTGAAAATCACCCGTGCCGTGGCGATTATTTCAATAGTGCTACACTGTTAAAAATCTGACCCATTTGCTGCAGCGTCACTCCACAGATATTATAGAATATCTCTTTTGTGACCAATGAGAGTGCTCCATAACACAGTAAAGTAATCGTTTTCTATAAAAGTGGTGGAGTGACGATGCAGCAAAAGTGTCAATTTTTTACAGTGTACTTTACTATGTTATGGAACATTCTCATTGGTCATGAAACAGATATTCTATGAAAGCTGTGGAGTGACGCTACAGCAAATGGGTCAAATTTTTAACTGTGTGTAGTACTATCGAAATAATCGGCACCGGTGATTTTCAGGAAACGCTATTCTTGCAAAAGACGAGGAATTTGATGTCATAAATTCTCCCCAATTAGTTTCGATTAGGGAAAATCCCGTTTGGAAAAGCCGAAAAATGTATCGATTTAATATGCTCGAATACACCGTGATGAACGAGGATTCGAAATAAACATCAAATACAAAAGTTGCGTATTTTTGTCCGTAGAATCCGAATCTGCAATAAAAAATGGGGGTTATAATTTAAGATTTCAAAGTTGGACCCCCTCTGACCCCCAGGGGGTCGGTTACGAAGGTCAAATTTGGTATCACTGAGTAGCTTATTTAAAAATATTTAACACGTATATTTACGTTTTTCAATCTCATATGTATTTCTCGAGTTATTCGACCGTTTCCAGACTTTTCGGACACCCTGTATAATGTGCGTATTGGTCGATTTTTTAATAACGTCAGAATATATTTCAAAATATGTTTTCAAAATGGGCATTTGAGCCGAATTTCGTTTAAGATGATTTTTATAAAATCTGTTCTTACTGAAAAATGAAATAATTTTTATTTCAAAAGCGGCCAAATAAAATAGTTAAACTGGGATTATCACTAATAATATTTTATTTTTTGTTGTTCAAATGAAAACTCTTCGAAATCTACCTCCGCCTATAGGCCAAGCCGCCAGGGATTTTTTTCTAATATAAATAGGCACACAAATACCATTTGGCATATTTTAACTATTACGCGAGTAAATACGCAAATTTTGCTAGTATTTTTTATAAAATTACGTATAGGGGAGACAAGGCCACATGTGAACAATTCACATAAATATAGCTTTCACTCGTAACTGGGTTAATTTTTACAAACAAAAAGTACTGAATTAGTAAACAGAACTTCTTTTTACACTTGTTATTTTTTAAAATCACGTTTATAATCTTTTTTACCTTTTTTAATGATTTTATAAATTCAAAAAATTTGTCCACATTTGCCCCACCAGAGAAGGGGGAGGGGGCTAAGCGTGGATCCTAGCAGTGGATAGTACACACGTGGGTCACATGAGAACACAGGGAAAAAACATCGTTTGACAAGCTTTTATTCTGTTATTTGTTTGTTGTAATAATCTTTAGTTATATTATGTGTTAAAGTATGTGTATTATATTATGTGTATAAAGAAAAAAAATATGCATAAATTTCTCTGGTTTCTGGGTGATATGTTTAAGCAAATAGAAGATAAAAAAAATGAAAATGAGATTGGGAGTGGGTAGAAAGTATTATATGATTAAATATTGTTGCTGTAAAATAAAAAATAAAGAAGTAAATAAGAAAAAAAAAGCTTATAAATTTTGCTTAGGGGTTTTGTTTCGGGGAGATTTTAGTGAGGGGGTATATAGATAATATCTATCGGAAATCTTCCAAAATACAAAAAAATTCTCACTCTTGTATTTGCCTTATTTACTTTTAAATTAATCATAAAGAAGGGTTTTCTAATGATATATAAAAAAAAAAAAAAAAAAAAAAAAACGTGATTATAATCCCCCTACACATACACACGCACTAATTTAACTTATTTTACTTTTGAAAGAGCTGGGGAATTGCTTACAATCAGGATTTTATTGTAGTTATCAATTTAAAAAATTTACTTTCTTAAGATATTACTAATATCTATCTCCATTCAAAACATATATATAGCTTTTTTGACCTCATTTCAAGCTATTATAGCAAGTTTGGAAGAAATGAAATATAAAAATTTTCAAAGTTGTTTAACGTAATACTTTTTGTATTAACAATACATAAAAAATACTGTTTTAAATCATTTAGTACAACTTTGCACAACATTATTCCATTTAGAAAACATTAAATTTATTTAAATTTCAATTGAACGTAAACAAGCTTGTTGCTTTTTATGTACTTGATGACATATGTTTTTGTGGAAGTTTCAATACAAAATCAAATATTTTACGACGAAAAGTCTTCTGTTTCAGGAAAGTTATAGAAATTGGAGTTGACATTATTTCTCATGAAGTAAACTAACATAAGGAACATATTCACAGAATGATTTTCGGAACACATATAAACTGTCCATATCTGTCCCTATTAGTTTGTTCACAAGTACCCAACATGGCTACTAGAGTTAAATTGTTAAATCATTAACATTTCTCAATTTTAGAAGATAATTTATTTTATCAAAAATGCTTATTAGTATTCGTAATATACAGGGTAGTCATAAAAAAACTTTGCCGATATATGGAGCTCTAGCGGCCAGTCCTCTCAACCGATCGAGGTGAAATTTCAGATATAGCTATTCAGAGGTATGAGCTCGAGATTCTGTGAACGGCAACAAAATGGCGCTCACGGTTACGGTTATAGTTACAGAAACTCGAAAATTTCCAATGGCAACACCCATTTTTTTTCATCGCAAAATGCTCAGCGCATGCGAAAACCCTAGAGAGCTTTGGTACCGTGCGTGTATCGCAAGAAACGGACATGTTATGCACGCACAAAAAACCGTTCTGGGAATCCCCCCCCCCCCATAGAAAAAACTCGATTGGGGAGCAAGGAGGAAATTTGCATATGACGCAGAGTCAGTACACTAATCTCTGATTACCATACAGATCGGAGAAACTAAAAAGAAAAGAAAAAATATTTTGATTACACAATTTCTACATGGGTGCCATCACAGGCACCCATGTGGAAAATGTGTAATGAAAATAAAAGTTTTAGTTTCTCCGATCTGTATTGTAATCAGAGATTAGTGTACTGACTCTGCGTCATATGCAAATTTCCTCCTTGCGCCCCAATCGAGTTTTTTCTATGGGGGGGGGGAGGATTCCCAGAACGGTTTTTTGTGCGTGCATAACATGTCCGTTTCTTGCGATACACGCACGGTTCCAAAGCTCTCTAGGGTTTTCGCATGCGCTGAGCATTTTGCGATGAAAAAAAATGGGTGTTGCCATTGGAAATTTTCGAGTTTCTGTAACTATAACCGTAACCGTGAGCGCCATTTCGTTGCCGTTCACAGAATCTCGAGCTCATACCTCTGAATAGCTATATCTGAAATTTCATTTCGATCGGTTGAGCGGACTGGCCGCTAGAGCTCCGTATATCGGCAAAGTTTTTTTATGACCACCCTGTATGTTAACCCTTCAGATTCCGGTGCCTCTTACACAAATTTTATTCGATTAGCACCACCTTTTTAAAAGATCTTTTCTTGAAGTAGACAATTTCAAAAATTCTCTGATTAAATAAGGAAAATTTTATTTTCCTTTATTACTGGTGCCAAAAACAAATTTTGGAAGGAAATATGACGTCTCTGTAGCGAAGACAACGGAGTGCCAAGGGTTAAAACATTAAAATTCAAACAAATGAATAAATAAATAAAATTAATCGCTAAGGAAGTTGGAACTGAGATTAGACTTTTGAGATCTATCTATACATATAATAAAACAGTAGGACCCGGTGTGTCTGTACATTGAAGATAATTGACAAAAATGGAGTCAGGGCGATAAAAGAAAACCAATGAAACACAAAAAATTTTTTTTTGAATTTTTTGTCTGTCTGTCTGTCTGTCTGTCTGTCTGTTTGTTCGAGGTTATCTTCGTAACTACTGAATGGATTTTTATGCGGTTTTCACTAATGAAGAATGCACACTCCCGGGCAGTGTATAGGCTTTGTTTCATCAAAATCGGACAACAGACAAAAAAGTAACAAAAAGAAACAAAAGAAACTATTAGGTGCGCTGCTCACGTTTTTTAGTACATAACGTTTTTTAGTACATATAAAATCCAATAGATGTCACTGTGCGATTTTAAAACGCGCTATCGTTATGTTTTCGCCAGTCTACTTAAGTATGAGAAAGTTTCAAGCTGGCTGTCGTTCCATGTGGTTTAGTCGGTAGAACGTCAGTGCGCCATACTGATGGCCCGGGTTCGATTCCCAGCATGGAATTTTTTTTCACTATGTTGGCATTAACGCCTATAAGCAATTAAAAGAATTTGAAATATTGTATTCAAGGCGAATTTTCTCTCTGGGAAAATTTCCTTGCATTAATATGTCAGTGTAATTTTTTTTTTCGATTTAATTTTTTTTTTTTCGAAACTTTGTTTTTCTTAAAAAATTACAGTAAATATTTGATATTTCCCAACGTTTTTTGAATGATCGACTTGCTTTTTTTTTTTTTTAATGTATGTCTGAACCTTATCTAACTACTTCTTCAAGATTTCTTTAGATAAACCGACCAGCGTAGCGGGCGAAGGCCGCTAGTAAACAATATTTTGGCTACTGCGGACAAACAAAATGTCAAAGAACTTCAAAATAATGTTACCATATGTCCTCAGTTACTGTCATCGTTAGTAATTTTTTTCAAATAAAAAAAGAAACAGATACTAACTAGTAAAAACAGCGACTTTCACATCTGTCCCATGTTCATATATGCCACAGTCTCCCCTGTATAGTTTAATAAATAAATTACACTACGGTGGTGGCATTAAATAAATAATCTTACAAAAGCAACAGCTTATTTTAACTTATCTTTAACGCACAATATATATCATGTACACAGATTTTTTTAAAAAATTAAATAGTTTTACATAATATACTAATTAATAGTGATTAGATAAAAATTGTTGTATAATATGCTTTAAAATGTTCATGAATGTTGCCAAGAGGCCATATATAAAAAATTATCAACTCTGATCTTTTGCTACACTTACTTGTCCAATTGGATAATGCAATATAGTTCCCAGAAATGTGGAATTCACACTCCAAAATTGTGAGAATTTCCAACAACGACCGAACTGGCCGATTATGTATGCATAAAGAGGGATACAGGTAAGCATTTGGCGCCATGGCAGCTTTGGTCTCTGTAAAACATCAAAAGGTATATCAGTAAGGAATCAATAAATTAGCTCTAACTTTTAATTTCAAGTTTCATTATAGAATAAAGTATAAGGTAGAACCTATAATATTAAAGAATAAGACAATTTGTATAAAATTTCATTTTTTTTTTCGAAATGTTTCTGCAATGATTCATTTTAATAATTATCATGGATAGTTTCTAATTGAAAGATTTTTCCTTTTAGAACTTATTTCGAAATCTTTGAAAGAAAGAAATGTCTTATAATAACAAACTCAAAAGCATTTAACTGTTTCATACGCTTTTCCCATATACAAATCCCAGGGTTTAACTTTGTCGAAAACTGCTGTAGATGTTGGTCAAAAAGAGTTGTCGCTTGGAGTAAATTATATTGCTTTAGGTATAGTTTGTCGCTTAGAGGATGTTCTAATTGAAGTGTCTTTCACAAAGGATAGGCTCAACCTAATTTGAAGAAGTTGGAATTTGCACCTCAAGCGTAGCAAATAAGATCCAATCGCTTCGTACTATAAAGAAGTTTTAAAGATATTTTGATATTAGTGTAATAGTACACAGTACTTCAGATACAATACAGTAGCCGAAATTTTTTATGTGTCCCTGTAAATACTATTTGCTTGCTATTATACAGAAAGTAACTTGTAGTAAACCTCAGCAATGTATATCGATTTCATAAAATGTGGAATAGTTTAATATAATTAATCGCTCCCCAAACAATGTTTCCCTCTATACCCTTATGTAATGTAGTACTTTAGTGTGCTCTGTAAATTCATGACAAATATTTTTTGCACCACAGACTGTGATAACGAAATACATATTTTAGTATGTATTTCATCGATGCATATCAATTTTATTATGTTCGAAAGCGTGTAACATCATTAAAATGTACATGAAATTGTTTTTTCCTATTACCCGTAATATATATAAAAATTTATCAACCCTGGTCTTTTGCTACACTTACTTGTCCAATTGAATAATGCAAGGAATACTTTTGATTGTCCCTCTAATTGAACTATACATCCGATTTTCATAAAATTTGAAATGATTTGACAAACTTATGCAAAAATTATGTATTTTAAATTTCAAACGATTCGGTTGGCAAGTTTTTGCTCTATTATATACGGAGGGACTGAATGACGGCTATAGGTATTTACCATAATTACGAACTCCCCTAAAAAATGAATGCACTTGCTAATAGATTAATTAGGATTTGAGAATTAACTAAAGCAAATGATCATTAAATGAATGGATGAAAATGAAAATTCAACAGTTGTTATTACAATCTAAATTTTCTGCTAAACAGTAAACATAAATATACATGTATATATACATATTTAAATATTATCTTTTAAGTTTCGGCCTGACGGATGCAAGTATATATTATATGTACTGTAATGTTTATTTTGTATTTCCTATGTAAAATCTGTGTTTTATTGAAAAAGTTAAATAATTTAATGAGGAAATTTTGCAGCCAATATATAATAAACGGAAATCGGAAACAAGTGGAACGTATCAAAACAAAATTAGTATCCCATTGTAATGTTTCCAATGATAATTACCATGATAGAATGTGCTAATCTAAATTGCCCAGAGGTTTTATATTAAAAATTTTACTTTTAATCAGCCAATCGACGAATTGAATTTCAAAAATTAAACGACGTCACTACTTTAGTCATATTCATATCTATATCTGATTTAAGTAACCTAATAATTTATCGTGGAATTTTTAAGAAATGTTGTTCATTTCATTTAGACGGAGTGGATACGCAAGAAAAATTTTTCTCGCCTCTGGTTCGCTCCGCTTTAATGATAGTACAAACGCCGACAGCACAAAAACCTGTGTCATCGAGCACAAGGAAAGAAAAACCTTTATTTTGTGGAAGAATAGTAATAGGAGAATCTCATGATTCATGTCTGCCGAAAGTGCAGTGGTGCATAAGCCAAAAATTAATACCACCAAGTGATTGATTCTTGGTTTTATTATTGTTTTTTGTTCTACCATAGAATGTCTGAAAACATGAAGGACTGGCAGCAGGAAAATACAATGTTAACCACTGGTAGTATTAATTTTTGTCTTATGCACCACTTCACTTCCGGCAGACATGGGTCATTATATTCCTCTATTTCTAGTCTTCCATAAAATAAAGGAGGATTTTTTTTTCTTGTGCTTGCTACCTTAGATTTTTGTGCTGCCGGCTTTTGGACAATAACAAGCTTGAAACTTACCTTCCGTGATAATTTAGTCTCCTGTTGGCTCAGAATGAAATAAATTTCAGCTTTCGTTATGCGAGGATGTTCTTTTGGACTTTCAGCAATAAAAAGACAAATGTATCCCGTTAATGCTAATCCTGAGCAACCTATGAAGAATAATGATCTTGATTACATTTCACATGCTATTATATTCGGGATGAAAAATGTATACGATTTTTATTGAATAAATAGTTATTTATTTGAGTATTGACATATTTATTGTATAAGCTTTTAATAAGACATATTTTTTCATTGGAATCATCGGCATTTTACTTTAAAACAATGCTTAGTTCAGTTCTTTGAGACTAATATTAATGAATCGTAAAATTGCTATTACAAAACAAGAAAAAAACTCAAAAAATCATAATCAAAAACTGCAAAAAATAAAAAAATCGCTGTGCAAATTTTAAATAAATTCTATTGAAGAGAGAACAAAATTTGCTATTTGATACTAGAAAAGATTACAAACATGATTCCTTTTACTAATATGGAAAAATCGTTTCGCAGAGGATAAAATTTATTACTCTAGGCTTAAAGATTAAAACAGAATTTATTTTACGACTGTAGAAAAACCGTCGCCAAACACAAAAATCTTTAAAAATTTGCATTAAAAATAAAAGATCTCTTTACAGGTACCGAATAACCTTTATTTTGAAAATTCAGCAAAATTTATTATGTTTGACTAAAAGTTTCAAAACAGATTTATTTTTACTAATTTGAAAAAAATTGCCATGAAGCGAAAAAAAAAACAGCTAAAGATGCGCAGAAAAAGTTGCAAAAATTAAAGAAATGCAGGTGACAAAATTATACAGTGAGTTAAAATATTGTAACCGAAATTGATCAATTAATGTAAAAAAAAAGTGGTGCAGAACGAGGAAAAAGCATTAAAAAATTCGCACTGAAATCGCAATCTTATACTAAAGATGTTGACAATCTTGATTATGATCATATCATAGATGTGTTAGATGTAAGAAATCAAGAAAGTAGATTACTTTCTTACAAAAGTATCTGGGGGAAAAATATGCTCTTCTATGTATCTGAAGTCAGCTGACGTATTTCCTTCAAAAAAAAAAAAAAAAAAAAAAAAAAAAAAAAAAAAAAAAAAAAATTATTGGCACAGATTAGTTATTATTATTCTACAAAATATTATATTATATATTGTACAAAATTATTAGTTATAGTTATATATTTATTGGCTGAAATGTGTAGTATGCCCCAAGGCACAAGACCCTGTTGTGCCTTGGGACAGTTTGTCTTCCCTATTTTAAATAAGTAGCAATTTTTTATTTTCAAACGGCTCGAATTTCTAAAAATATATTATAGAGAAAAATGTTGGTGTATCGAAATGCTACCTTCAAATTTTAAATCGGATTATAATCATAGAAGTAAAAAAAAAATTAAATGTGAAAACTGTCCTACAAACACTCTTCCATATACGTAATTTTATATGAAGGGTTAAAACTTTACTCACAGTTCATCAGCTTCCAACACATAAAATATTAAATTTTTAGAAATATTTTAATAACTAAAACAGAAAGAGACATTCTTTAAAAAGAATGCACTGAAAAAATAAGTTAAAATATTAATTTCCCCAATAGATATTTTAAATATAAGAATGCATCAAATGTCCACAAACTTAATATTATGGCGAAGAATTTAGAAGCTGGGTGACCAATCCTCTTAAATTTTAATGCTAGCTAAACTACCGAACGGCTATAGTTCTTTTAAATAACAGAGGGGGCTGATCTTGAAAAGCTTCCTCCCTCCCTCACCTTCGCCAATTGAAAATCACATGTAGTTCTTCAATGCGTTTCATGGAAATATGATTTCATTTCCCCTTGTCAAGACAGCGGCGTGCAAAGAGAAAATTGCGCCCGGGACGAAGTTTCAATTTGGCGCCCCCTTCACGCACCCACCCACCATTTCTTCTTGTGGCTGGTGTCACAAAATTGGAAAGTGTAAAAACACAAATGAATTCTATTAAATACATATTTGGCGTTTATTTTGAAACGTTAAAAGTTTTTAATTTTAACAACTGAATAATATAAAAGAACACTGCACTTATATTGTGACAAAGGAGATCTGGAAAATATACGTGGAAAAAATATATCCAACAGCAGCATAACAGTTTTCAACCCTCTTTGGATTCTAAGAAAGAAGAAACCTGCTATTTAAAAACTGTATGATTTTTTCACAAGAAAAAAGAAGAAAAAATCCCAATATGGTTATAAATATATAAATTTTTCTTAAAAAAAAAAAAAAAAAAAAAAAAAAAAACAAGGATAACAAACAAGGATGATCGTATCCCCCTTACGTTCCGTGTCCGGCGCGACCGCCCCCTTCGCCCCCCGCTTCGCATGGTTCTCTGTTAAGGTCAGTTGTTTCTGTTATTTAAAAGGATTATAGTTCGTGAAATCGATTTTATTTTTCTAAAAAACTTGTAAAACATACATGCATATATCATCAACTCCAGAACATGATTCTTAGTATAGACTTACCAACTGTATAAAATGTATACGGCCATCCTAATGGTGATTCACTGATGTATCCAGCGAAAATGTTTCCTAAAGCTGGACCCAGGGAATTGGCTGACAGTATCAGTGAGAATAAACATCCCCTTTCCGTTTTGGGTAACCAGTTAGCCATGAGAATGTATATACACGGCTCCGGAATACCCTGTATGAACATAAATTTATAATAAACTGTTATTGAATATAGTTAGAAGTATTACTGAATGCAATAATGCCACAAATTTACATTTTAACTGACTATTTCCGTCACGCGAAAATACCTGTTTGCTAATGCTAATCTTTCTATGGAAAAAATTTATAAAGATATCTCAGTTGCATTTCAATATTTTTAAATTATTATTATTTTATTTTCATTGGATAGCTGAGATCGATTTGTACAAATGTCCGTAATCATTTTTTTTTTAATTGCAATTTTTTTTTTTTTTTTTTTTTTTTTTTTTTTTAAGAAGATATTTTTATTTTAAAACTGGTTCCGAAAATATAAGTGCCTTCATAAAATATATATATATATATATATATATATATCTGTAAATAAAAGAGAAATAGTGAAAAACGGCCTTTATACAGATCGATCTCAGCTATCCAATGAAAAAATAAACGGTCAAGTGCGAGTATTTCTCTTTACAATAAATAAAATAATTATTATTTGTTTTATTAAAATAATCGTTGCTAAAAGAATAATATGAGGAAAAAAAAACTGTGCAGCGAAGGGTTAGATATAACTGTATGTACTACAAAAGTTTAAATGAGAATATCATAAAAGTTCAAATAGAGACATTGAACCTAAATTATATCAAATATTACTATTCTGTATAACTCTTTTCTTTAATCTTATCCTAAACTGTTTATGATGAACTTAAATCGGTATTAACAAAAAAAGTAGTGCATATTTAAACTTCATTTGGTATTTCATAAAACTAAATTCAGCATAGTAAAAATCTTTTCATTTTACGGTATAGCTAAAACAAAACTCTTCGCCAAAATTTAAACTTGGAATAATGGTCAGAGTGTTTCAAAAGGAGATCGCAAAGTGTTACAGGAGTCAAAAAGGGAGGTCCCATAGTATTTATATTGTTAATTCTAATTAAATTAGTCGGTTTTAACAATTTGAAGTTTATCGCTTTTATACTGCTACTGAGCATTGCATTACACAAATATATCATTATAAGTAGTTAGGGGCTGTGCATATATAACATTATCATTTTAGGAGGAATGGATATCTGGTACATGATATCGAAATATATCTCCAGGAGGAGGAAGGTTGTCTTTTGATATCGTTATCATTTTTGATTCAAACAAAATTTTCTTTTTTATTTGTAACTCTATATTACCTCATAAACTCTGTTATATATTTTTTTGTCGGTTATTTGCTTTTATGGAAATACACACTTATTGTTAATTCATTAAATTATTATAAAATTATTTAATTCCAAAATATGTAATACCCCAACGTTTGGAATAAATGTTCTTCTCTCATATGTGTATTTATATAAGGGCGAGTCATAAATATCGAAACAATAGGCGATCTCCTTAAATATTGCTCCTAGACCCATTCTACCAATTGCAAAAAATGAAAAGTTGCAACTCCATGGGCCATCTATTTGAAAAAATACGAAAATTAAGTTTTTAAACGGCCTCCGTAGGGCGAAATTCCCAATTAGGAAATTATTCCTTATCCATTCCTAAATTGAACAAAAAAAAAAAAAAAAAAAAAAAAAAAATCCTCTCTGTATCTAAAAACTTCACAGAGATATTAAATCTCAAAATCCTTAAAAATTCCTGACTTACACCCCGCCTCTAAACGGCGATTTCTTCACTCAATTTCACTGCTAGACAGGGAACATTCATAATTTGCACTTCAATAAAAATCGATTTAAGATAGCACTTTTTCTTTGGACAAAAAATAGCAGCTTATAGGTTTTACGCTAAATTTGTATAAAAATATGCTAGTGACATCTGCTCCAGAGGTTTGAACAGGTTGAAATATCAAGGTCCGGTCCCGAACTGATCCGTTGGAATAAAAGTTTGGTCCTGTCTGGAAAAATATTAAAATCATAACCTGATCCAGCATGGAAAAAAGTTTAAATCATAGCCCGACTGAGCCGTGAATTTCTACATGATTTTTTACTTCGTTATGGTAAAACATCATTTCGTGTGAAGGAATTCTGACCAAAAATACTTATTATAGTTTATCGTTTTTTATATTTATACTTTTTATTATTAAAGAATCGCTAAAGGCTGTGATATACTTATTTTATCAATGGATATCGATTTATATGTAAATGTTTCACTTATATTTTAATATCGTTAATCCGTATCCCATGCGTTGGAGACTTTGAAAAATGTTATGCAGTAAAACCTTTTAAGACGGAATCACATAGGAAAGAAAAAATACGTTATAGACAAATGTCCTTCCCAGGAGGTGTAAATGGAGTTTTTTTCTCAAGTATTATTATATTTATTTGCATGGATCAACTCATTTTCCGTTTAAGACAGGATTCCGTCATAGGCAGATTTTTTTTCACTGGTTTTACTCTATTTGATTTTTTTTGCCTTTGAATATACTATTCTTTAAAAAATGAATTTTAACCCATTAGTGCCTAGCGTCCCTTTTTAGGGACGCTTCAAAAGGTGCATTCAGCACTGTTTTTGACACCGGTAAAAAAGAAAAGCAATAATTATTTTATTTAAATGATGCAATTTTCGTGATTAATGAACTACACTTAAATCTTCTAAAAATAGTGGTACCAACCAAATAAAATTAACGCAAAAGATGCTGAGCACGAATGGGTTAAAGTTTGTTGTATTTTATTTTTTTTTTTTCATTTATTCATTTATTTTATTTTATTTTATTTTATTTTATTTTTTTTGTAAAATAAAAACAATTTTAAAATCTATGTGTTTTTCATAAAAATTTACATTGAACCAAATTTTACTTATTTTATGAACGTATTAGGTCGGTCAGAGACAGTGATTTTAATAAGGATTGTTCGAGAATAAAACCAAAATTTCGTCGAGTGCAGACCTAGGAAGAAGAAAGCAGTCCCCTCCGGTATGAAAAAAATATGTTAGGCCCGGCTAGGCGAGGCTTCAGAAAAAAGTAACGTCTCGGTCCTGGCCCGGCCTAGTCCTAGAATACAGACTCTCCTGGACGATAAAAAGCCTGAAGTTGTAAAAGCTAAATTTATATAATAAAAAAAACTTAATCTGCATCTTAGAAAAAGCATTGTTCTGAAGGATATTTAAACAATACACTTCGTTTTTCTTCATAATACGTTTTTCCCCACTATTTTTCGTCTTTAAATTATCAAAAGTTAAGAATTGTTAAAGAAAAAAGTGCAAAAATTGAAACATGTCATTTTTTCTTATTTTACATTAGTTTTGTTTCGGAAAATTTGAAAAAAATAGTTACTTTTGATAATATGATTTTTTTTAATTATATTATTTTTTCAATATATTTTTAATAGTTTTAAAGTTACATAATTTTTTATAAATATTTTTAATAGTTGGTAAATTAATATTGAAAAACAAAAACCCTGGAACAAAACTAAAATCATCTTTAATTAAATCCGATATATTGGGTTGGGGAAAAAGTAATTTAGTTTTTCCCCAATAGATAGCTTTAAAGTCGCATATCTCGAGTAATACTTACTCAAATACGGCATACTATACAGCATTTGAAAGGCAATAGTCTCTAAAATATTCTTGATGTAAAGAAATGCGTCATCTGTTTAATCAGTCAAAAGTTATTGTGTTTTAAATATAGAGATTCGAGAAAATAACTTTCATCACATTTTAGTTTTTTACCTCCAAACAGAGCAAAATGCGGTGCAGGCTCATCGAAAATATTGTGGCGTTTATGATAGTCAGTGCTTAAGTAAACGGGAAAGTCAGAATTGCTTTGCTCGTTTTCGTTCCGAAAATTTCGATGTTAAAGATGAAGGTTTCCACGGCCAGCCAATACTTGAAAAAGTCGATGAAATTTAAAAACAAAATCGAAGTAGACTGACATATAGGTAGAGGTAGACTACCTGCAACATTGCTACGGAACTAAACATTGACCATAAACCACTTTTGAACCATTTACATAAAACTGGATAGCAAAAGAAACTAGATACTTGGGTACCCCTTGAACTTACAATGAGAAATTTAATGAACAGAGTTTTCATTTGTGAATTGCTACTGAA
This sequence comes from Maratus speculifer, assembly GCA_964019185.1. Lineage (NCBI taxonomy): Eukaryota > Metazoa > Arthropoda > Arachnida > Araneae > Salticidae > Maratus > Maratus speculifer. The sequence continues at coordinate 181,419,749 of OZ025303.1, forward strand.
ATGGAATAAAATCGAACCATTTTTGAAACAAATGATTATGGGTGATGAAAAATGAAACACGTACGATAACAATCTGCTGAAAAAATCGTGGTCGAAGCTTCACAAACGGTGGCAAAGCTCGGATTGACGCCATGGAAGATGATGCTGAGTGTTTGGTTGGATTGGAAAGGAATTGTCCATCATGAGCTGCTCGAACCTGGCCAAACCATTAATTCAACTATCTACTGTTAACAAATAATGCGATTGAAGCAGGCAATTAAAAAAACCCGGCAAAAATTGATCAATAGGAAATAGGATCAATAGGATCAATAGCGTTGTCTTGCATCACGACAACGCTAAACTACACACATCTTTAGTCACTCGGCAAAAATTTGAGAGAGCTTGGGTGGGAGGTTTTCATGCACCCACCGTATAGTCCGGACCTAGATCCGACCGATTACCGTTTGTTCCGCACTCTGCGGAACTTTCTTAATGGTATTAAGCTGGCTTCAAAAGAGGCTTGTGAAAATCAACTTGCTCAGTGTTTTCCCCATAACTCTCAGAAATTCTACTGTGACGGAAATATAATTTTACCAAAAAATCTCAAAAGGTCACCGAACAAAACAGCACTTATGTTATTGATTAGTTGTTTAATTTATATAAATAAATTCAGTTTAAAAAATACGAAAAAAGTGAAATTATTTTTTCCCCAACCCAATATAATGTTTCGAGTTACAACGATTTTAAATTTTCCCATTTAAACCAGTACTAATCATATGAAATTTTTATAAATTTTATGAGAAATTTTAAAATGTGATTTTCTTAGCAAATTATATCGCTAACTATCACAATAAAAGTAAAGAAATCAAAATTCTAACTCAAAAGATAGATTTTTTACATGTTTCTTAAAACTGTAGAAGTAACATTGTTTTTTGAATTGCGTGCATTTCAATTTGTGTCTAATCCCTTAAAACCAGATGAATTATTTAAACGGCTATAACTCTGCGAGTTTTGAAAGTATGAAGATGCAATTTTTTGTGATTTATTCAGGACTGGATAAGGAAAGTTTTTCTAATTGGGATTTTTATCCTACGGGGAACGTATAAAAATTTAATTTTCGTATTTTTTCAAATGGACACCCCATGGAGTTGCAACTTATCTCATGAAAAATTTCACCTTTTTTAATGAATTTTTGCAATTGGAAGTATGGATCTAGGGGCAATATTTAAGGAGATAGCCTATTGTTTCGATATTTATGACTCACCCTGAATAAACTGCAGTTCGATAAACTAAAGGGAAAGTATATTTGAAATGATACTTGTTTTGTTTACTGATATAGATAGATAGATAGATAGATAGATAGATATGAGAAAGAAAGTTGTCCACCTGTTTTGTTGTTATCGAATTCTGCCCTCTCCCTCGCAGTAAGAGGGCAAGTTCAAGATTATTACTGTTGAATACATTATATAATAAAAAGCTATTATTGAACACTTTTAAATAGCAGCTGTTTCTTTTAAATGCTATTTGCTATAAATTCATATGCAAACTGATATTTTTACTATTCATCTTGATTTGAATCAATAAAATTTAAGAAAAATAAATGTATAGCAATATCTGTATATCACTCTAAACAAAAAACAAAAAAAAAAAAAAAAAAAAAAAAAAAAAAATGTTTAAAAATGTAAATTTTATTTTTAAACATTAATAGCGATATCACTATGGCTGAGGGGGGGGTTCAAGGTTTGATAACGTATGATATCGTAAGGCGGGAGTGAGTCCAAAATAACCAGACAATTGATATCTTTATATATGCTTAGCTCCTAAACTAGACTTTAAAAGCTGATGGTACACATAGTACGCCGCCCCTGGCATTATGTATTTAAAAACTATCCGTGTCTTTAAAAATTAATCACTCGGCTTATTAGAAGCGATTATTTTTTTTTTCGAAAATCTTTATCAATAATGTTTTTATATAGACGCTTTCAGTCGTGACGTCAGTTATGACGATTTGCTTGGATATTGACTCCAAACAAACGGTTGCTATGCTGTATTTTCTATTTAAATTGCATTTTACAGCAACATTTTTTAGCTATATATAACAGTCACATGTTTAATGCTTCATATACAATGTTACCATTTTCTGCGATTTATATTTAATAAGAAACGAAGCATAGCAACCGTTTGTTTGGAGTCAGTATCCAAGGAAAATGTCATGACTGACGTCACATTGAAAGCATCTATTTCTGCTACAATAGGTACCTCCAGAACTCATCCACACCTTTAATTAATTTCATTTTATATTATTTGACATTGATTAATTTAATTTTATATTAGTTTATTCTGAAATGATAACCTAATAATCTTATTTAATCGAACGCGAAAACAGCCATTAAAAGCAGCTCATTCGCTGTGTACGTCGTTTGGACTATCAGACTTCAAAAGGTGCAAAAATTCTTATCTTCGATCTTCATTTCTTGTTCCACCAATCACTTTTTTCCAGATGAGATATCTAATCTCTTCATTATTTGCCTGGAGGGAAAGTGTGTCTACTTTTATGTTGTCAGATTGTCATCTTTTTTTTTCTTTATTTATTTTTTAACTATTTGGAAAATAGTTGTTGTCCTCGGTAAAGAACTGGGAAATCTAAAGTATATTCGAATCTTCTTATTGGTTGAACATTTTTTATTTTATTCGTTTTCTTATTAGTCCATGTTTAATGTCCAAAAATGGCATACTCCTGTTTTTTATTTTATTCGTTTTCTGATTGGCTCATGTCTGATGTCCAGAAATGAAATACTTCTGTTGCCACGATGACAAAAAAAAAAAAAAAAAAAAAAAAAGTATTAAAAAACACTACAAAAATATTGAGACTCAGCTTTCAAACAAATTGCATTTAAAAGTACATTTTTTTAATACAACAGTGTAAAAATTAAAAATGTGTGATGTTTAGAAGTTTAAAAATTTGCACAGGTATGAGATTTCCGCTTTTTTGCACACCAGTATAATCTTAAAGAAAATGTTGTTCTCTTAAATCACAAAAATGTTCCGCTTAAATAATATAACATTTTCTTTAAGATTTTACTGGTGTCCAAAAAAGCGGAAATCTCATCCCTGTTTGCAGTATCAAAAATTGTAAAACTAAAATTTCATTTAAAATTTGTATATTTGTACAGGAATATTAATTTTTAATCCATGGCGTACGTAATATAGAAATCTGTTTATTGCGTAAACCACGTTTTGATCATCATAAAAATGACATTTATTATTATTATTTTCTTTTATATATAGAATTTAGTTATAAGTCTAAAATTTAGTCTTTGAAAATATAATTTTCCAAATAGTCGCTGTAATTTCTTAAATTACAATTTTTTTTATTTTTTTTTATCGTTTTGATAAAATTTGATTTAGATTTTTTATTTATTTTTATTTATTTATTTATTTATTTATTTTTGTCAATTACAAACATAGAAAAAATCATTGAACTTTTAAAGCGTCAATTGTTGTGATTGGAAAACGCCTCCCCAGCGGCAACAGTATAGCTTTGTGAGAGATTTTCATGTTTCGATTCGACTGAAATAGGCTCTTACTTAATATGCGAATCGAGTTTTAACTAATTCTGGAATTTCAACCATGAACTCGATGAGGTAATTATCTGTGTTGCCGTCTCCCATTCTACTAAAATTGGAATAACATTTATTAAAATAAAAACCTTTCCTAAATATTGAATCTATTAGCAACTGCGATGAAGTACCTGCGCAAAACCTCTGAGCGTTTGTATAACAATCAGAGCAGTTGCACTCAATCGCGAGAAAGGTGGTATCATCATTGTTAATATGCTTGTTGTTATGAGAGATCCAACAAGGATCCACTTGCATCCAAATCTCTCTGCGAGTCTTCCAGCAGGTATGAACGTGAAAACTTGTCCGAAGAAAAAACAAGCTAAAATAAGTCCTTGAGTCTCAGGTGACCAGATGAACTCACCTCCCTACATAGAAAAAAATATAAAAACTCAAGGGGGAAAACATAGTGCATTTCATTAATATTATAAAAAAATTTTATTCTCTATTTAAATAAAATACACACATACACACACACACACACACATATATATGTATATATATAAATTTAAGTTGTAACATTTAAAAAAAATTGGTGAATAGTTTGATATTTCAACAACAACCCGTGATATTAACACTTCGCTCATCTGTGGGTCAGAGTTTCCAGTAGGCTACTTTTTTTAAATTCAGATTTCTTGATTGATACCACTTTTCTGAAATGATAAAATTCCTCTTCTTTACGCCTTAATAAATATGCCATTAAATAAAGCTAATTTTACTATTACAAATAAGTGGTGCCAATCAAGAAATCCGATTTTTAAAAAAATGGCCTATTGGCAACACTGCTGTGCGTATTGAGAAATATATGAACACTATACTCAAAATCACTATCTTCAAGCAGTTTCCCTCAAAGATAAAAAAAAAAAGGAGGAAGATTATAAAGGATGGTGGTTAGTACATTGGACTTTAGAAATATACAGCCAGATCTTTTCTATCATTATGAGATGTCATGGATGCTTACTATTTGAGTATATAGAAAGAAAATTCCAAATGACTCATATTGTGAGAATTGTAGACTCAAGCTCCTGAGAGTAAAGAGAAAGAATATAAATGCAGTAAGGCCGAAAAACCCATTTGCAATATGATGTGAGTTATTGCTCAAATTTAAATGCATCATTCGGTTCAAAGTTCAAACAAAGCAAGCACTTGGAACAGGAACAGAATTCTTTGACGTCACCCTTACATTTTTTTCTCTAACTGAAAATAATCAGCTTATATTTAAGCATTCTAAAGTAGAATTTCATTGTATTATGAGTTAAAAACTGTATTAATAAAAAATTTCTTCTTTTTTTTGCGAAACCCCATTTTTTTTATTTTGGGCCAAACGTTGCTGATTTCAGGGTTATATTTTTGACGTCATCTCCAATTACCACACTTCATCTCTATTCTTTATCTTTATACTGTGCTGAAGCTCGCTTCAAACAACTGCTCTAAGGATCAACTGCCTCTCAGAAGCAGTAGAAAATATAAAAACTCTCATGGCGTTCATCAGCAAGCATCAAACTTTAATTTCGCAATCTATAGAAAAATTTATCTTGTAGAAAGGTAATGGATGGATAAACTGTATCCATCTTTTCAAAACTCTTCTGGGTACTTACGTATTAACGCCACCTCAGCTACAGATTTGGGGGTTTTTAAGTACCGCTAATCTACACCTAAAATTTTTGCGACACATCATAAAATAAAACTCTTTATTTAAAATCAAAACACTTTCAATCGGATTTCGGTGAAAAATGGGCCGATATAGAGTTTAACTCCTGTATCATCGCTCCTGAAAAAATAAAATTGCATATTGTTCTGTTTTTGCCAAATCCCAAATACGCATTTTTGTAGCACTAAAAAAAATGGCGTCAAAAATCAGCAAACATCAAGGCAACAAGGAATTCAAACGATAACTGCGTGCGAACCACAAGATTGCTCTTTATTGGGGCATTAGCACAACTTCTGCTGCGGTGGCGTTAACCTTTAACTGTGCCCGGTCTGGAATACCTAATTTTAATACCAAACTTGCAAACAGGACGAGTAATATTTTACGAGAATTTCGCTTTTGTAATAAAAGCTTAAATTAAGGAATTCAAAATATCTAAAAAATTCGTTTGTGAATTCCGGTGCCAGCCGATAATTTCTCATTTTACCCTTGATTTTGCCCGTGCCGGAAAGGGTTAATACGTAAGTACCATCTTCTGTGTCCAAAGCCTTGAATCGTCTTCCATCGGAGTCAAATCGTTCTTATTGTTCACAGGGTCGTCAAGATCAGCTTCATGATCATATCTGTCTCTCTACCAGAGCCGTCTTTAAGAGTGCGCGACAGGTGCGGCCGCACAGGGCCTCGCGCCTAGAGTATCCTCGCACCTGGACACAAAATATTTTCCTTTAATAAAAAGAAGATATATTACGAAATCTTTAATATAAATTTATTATTTTAGTTAAGAAAGTATAGTGGAATTGAAATAAAATATAGCCTATGTTGGAAGATGGACTTTCACCATCAATTTGCCACCATTACTTTTGAAATTGGTTCAGTAGATCGATAAATTACCCCTATAAACACGCAAATAAATGCTATTACTTTATAATAGCTAGAGGATCGAACCCTGACTCTCCAAGTCACAGTACAGTGGGTTGCCAAATTATTAGGGAGAGTCATGAAGTATAGGTTTTTTGTACAATATTAGGATATAATTTGAAAATAAACACTGCTTTTAAGTTTAAAAGGCTTTATTGTTATAGTTTAAGAATTTACACAATATTGTATTAAAATAAACCAACAAAAATTATATACAGTCAATTTACAAATGTTATGTAAAGAACATTAATATTAAGTTTGGTTTTGATTCATATAACCGGCAATTACAGCGATCTTTCTGAACTCTGGGAGGGGTTTTAACCCTAAAACCACCCCCTTGGCTGTGCCACTGGATAAATGTTATCCTACTATTTCAACTCACTGATCCAAAAAAACTTGCCTCTTTAAAATTTACAGTGATATCAGTACATCAGTTCCCGCCATGTTTCTATCCCCAGAAAGGGACATTTGTTTTCATATAGACTCTAGCGGGAATCCTAACTACCGTGCAGGCTACTCCCATAACCAGAGCTTAAACAGTTCCATGTAAGAAAAATAAAACCACGTGAGAAATGGCGCAACACGAACGTCAAACGTCGGATATGCCGATGCAGATCATTCTTTCTCTTTCTCTTTACTTTCTTACGACTTATTTTCATTATAATTAATTTTCGGTTTTTTGTAGAATTTTTTTGTAATTTTTTATTTTTGTTTTACTTTTTTAAACATGTATCATTTATATATATACATATATATATTCTTATTTATTTTTTTAAACATCTTTTTTTTATGTAATTTTGTTAAAAATTAACTGGTTTTTTAAAAAATCCATTAATTAAAATCATGATTTAAATTGATACCTTACAATAAATTAACAGATAGAAAAGAAAAGTTCTTTTTAAATGTCTTCAAATAATTTAAAACTTCATATGCTGATGGGGGAGGGGGGATGAACAACTTTACTTTTTGAAATGAAAGGAGGACCTAAAAAGGAGTAACATTTGAATTAAATGTCAATACGAAACTTTTAACTCCATGAAAGATATATAACACTTCAATTATCATAATCTGTCCAACTAGCTAAAATGGAAAGAAATTTCACCGAAATAAACAATCTGCACTTCTTTTTACTATCGCAACAACAGCTGGCTAACTCGAAGCACACTGGGAAAATAAAATATCACCAATGTTGACAAACCCTGGTAACGAGAGTGCCTTGCACGATAGTTAGGACTCTCGCTAGGATCTTGTCTTTATTTCGGTGTGATGTTTAACCTTTTCCGGCGCGGAGTAAATCTGTTTGAATTAATTAATTTATACCGGAATTTATAAGCTAATTTGTTAGCAAATACAAACTTGCTGATTTTCAGGTATGCTATAAAAAGAAAATTTCAATTAAAATTTCTGGGTGCAAGTAAAATAAAAAATAGGTAATTATGAATTGGAAAATTACACCATAAATTATACTAAAAATATGTACTAAAATAAATACACATTACTAAATGGTACACTTATAAGAAGAAATTTAAAACATTTAAAACACACTTAAAAATTACCAACGTTTCATTCGTTTCTACGAACGTCCGTCGTCAAGATACAATATAAAGATGTTAAATGTAATTTAAAGTTTCAAAATGTAAACACATACGTCCACGAGCATAGTTGAGTTGAGATGAGAGTGCGTAAACTGCTTAAATAATTATAGCATATTGTGCCAGATTTTATGAACGGAGTAGGATAAATGATCGTTACAAGCTCGCGACCCGAGCTTAATGATTTTAATGGATTCTAAAACTTTGTTGAGATATTATATTGTATCCTGACGACGTTCGTAAAAACGAAAGAAACGTTGATAATTTTTAAGTGTGTTTTAAATATATAAATTTTTTTAAGTGTACCATTTAGTAATGTGTATTTATTTTAATACATATTTTTAATAAAAAATAGATGCCCTTTTTTAAGGACAACACCCTCAAAAGGGTTAAATTGAAAGAATACTTTTCCTTATTATTTCTATATTAATGAGAGAATATTTATTCTTTAGTTTCTTTTTTTGTTATTTCTTTTGCACTCGAGGTTGATTGTAAAGTGCTGAAAAAAAGTTTAAAACCATATACTAATTTTGTTGTTAAAAATAACTAGTTGGATGTGCCAATCCCAAGACTTTCTTCTATCTCATACGTACATTTTAATATTAAAATAAATAGTTACACATGTTAATACTTTAATAACACTGATAAACAAGGTTTCTGTTTCTAACTAAGTATGTGGTGACTTTTATATTTTAGGTGGTGCTGTGAAAGAATATGCCATTAAAAAGTGTCCATCACCCACAGATTTTTAAAAAATTCAAAATCCTGAAAATCTCAATTTTGTAGTATTTATTCAACACATACACCTTATGAAATTTATCATTTGGTATTTTAGTAATGACAAGCGTTTAAATAAACATTTATAAAGCTTAAAATTAATATTTAAAACACTGAAAGTATGCATTGTTTATAAAGTTTCAGAAAAATATAGATTTTTTGTAAAAAGAAATGATATTAATAAGAAATTTCATACTTTATGTAGCGGTAAATGTCTTATCTGTGGATGCTCTTTTATAGGTCATTGTTTCGAGTTTTATTAACAATTTAAAGCAGACATTAAGCACTTATATCATTACAACAGCATAAATCATCTTTTCTTTAAAAAATGTTGAATATTTCTTACATGAATCTCGATAAATAGATATCTTTGTTATCTTTGTATGTTTTTCAGGAGATTCCAATCTTGCAATCTTGATCAAGTAATTCTGAGTTTTTCTTTATAAATTTAAGTCTCTCACAAAATCATTTAATTCTTTTTGAGTAATTTGGTGTGGTTCTTCATTTATGCCACGAGAATAGTTCATATCAGATGTAGAGGAAGTTTCAGTTTCATCGATTTCCATTTCAACTGCTGCATCATCATATGTAAAATTCTCTGGAGGTTTCGATATTTGTAAATCATCATTATGTAATGCTGGTCACATTGCTGAATCTAAGTTCGTGTACTTAATTTTATATTTACTTCTTGCAAAGAATCCTTTAGTTTTTGTAATACATTAGTAGCAGTCGGTTATTTGTTCCTTCGGCATGTGCCACATCATGGTTATAGCAAAGGACATACACTTTTTTGTAAGTTTCATCCACGTCCGGAGGTTTGTAGCACATTGTGTTTAACAAGAACGAGGTGCCCATTTCTTATCTCGTTCACCTACTTTATATCTAAAGTACATATGATAGGCGCATCGATGCTTTTTCAAAGTTAGCTCCCCGCACATACAGCAAAAAGAATCGGGCTCATTAACGCATCCTCTAGACGTGTTTTACGTATTGTAGAGGAAAATACGATAATTATAATCAAAATTTAATTAAAAAGTCTTACAGAACAAAGAAATAGAAGTGTATTTGCCCCGAAAGATAAGTTTCCACTGTCAGAGATTTGCGTTAAAGTCAAATACTGTGGGGGTGGCTAGAGCTGTCTGTTCAAGGTCGCTAACATAAAATTTATTAGGTAGACATCTGTTTCTACTCTCTTGCTGTATCTTCTATCGTTGTAATAAGAAAAAGGAATGTTTATATGAATCAAATACATGAAAGAGAATAATATAATATAATTATAATGCCTATACGATGCCTACATACTCCAAAACGTATTAATGAAATTTCTCAAAATTGGAGGGTAATAGAATATTTTTACAAACATATTCTTTTTCAGCAGCTTGAAATCTATAAGAAACACCCAACGTATATAGAGAAATCGAAAATTCGTTAAAATTTGTTTATCAGTGTAATTTTAATTCCATACCAATACCTATACCAACCTATTCCTATACCAACTTTGATTTTTATCTTAAAATCCTGTTTCAGTCAATTAATCGGAGTAAAAACGAGTTTCGGTCTCTGCACGAGCTGATGGCCTACAGAATGATAGGCAGATTTTTTTCAAATTCAGGGCGGTCCTACTAGCCATAGCTAAACACTTGCAGAAAAATTTTCGTTCAGTTCTAAGCTTAACCTTATACACTTTTAGGTGGTACAATATTGAAAATGGCACAAAAATCGCTATTGCAGCGGCCCCTTCCGGCGGAATATTTCAAAATTGAAAGAAAACCTGCTTGCCACAGCCAAAAACATTCACAAAAATTTGGTTTAATTCTATCCATATCTTCATACACTTTTCGGTTGTAGAATGGCGATATACGGACACACAGACACACAGACAAACAGACATTTTGTAAAACATGTTTTTTTGAATCTATGATCTTTAAAACGTGTAAATCCGACGAAAACCGTAATTCGAAAAAAATTTCGATTACAATGCATTCTTCTACTGAAGATGGAAGAAAGTAAAAATTCAAAAATAATAATACAGTCTCAGCAAAAAAATTCTTGACATTTGCGATTTTAGACGCTTTGTTAAATATCTATAAATATACATGAGGAATTATTCTGAAACTCCAGATGTGTAAACTAAATATTACACGTCATATATTTTCGTGAAGAGTTTTCTCCGAAATCCAACAGGGAACCGTCAACAAATTGAAAAAGAACGAAAATCTTTTGGATAACCCTGTCAAAACTAATGAAGCAAAAGAGTTCAAACTGCAGATTATGATTAAGTAGCTTATTGTAATAAACTGTGTTCATTTTTATAAATATAACATGTAAACTCGTAGAGAAATTAAGGTTTTTACAAAAAGGCCCCAAATTTTTCCAAATCTTTTGCTTATAATTTGCAGACTTCTCCATAAAACACAATGTTCCTTTCAGAAAATATGACAATCAACATTGTACATAACACCCTGTAATCAGAATTAAAAAATAATAAAAAATGTATGATAAATGAGCAGCTTTACTAAATAATTTTTAATGCGCATGTGTCAACGCTATTAAAATTTAATTTGCATATTATGTTAGTTAAATGTATAGAACAAATTTTGTGAAAGTCTCAAAAACATAGCTTGAAAATTCTGAAAATTATCGTCGATAGAATAAGATCAAAATCTGTTATTCCCAAAATGAAGCAAAAAGATGAGGGGCTGTATCCATATTCCACTGATTAGTGCCTACATAATATTGCACGTACTACTAATATTTGGATGCAGCTCCTTATCTTTTTCCTTCATTCTGGGATTAACGGACTTGGATCTCATTCTATCGACGGTAATTTTCAGAATTTTCAAGCTATGATTTTGAGACGTTCACACAAGTTTTTATATATAATTAGCTATCACATTATGCAAATTATATTTTAATTAAGTTCACGCATGCGCACTGAAATTTTATTTAGTAAACCTGTTCATTTTTCATACAATTATTAATATTTTTTAATTTTTATAACAGGGTGTTATGTATAATGTTGTTTCTCATACTTTCTGAAAAGAACATTGTTTTTTACTAAGAACTTTGCAAATTATAAACAAAAAACTTGGTAAAATTTGGGACTGTTTTTATAAAAACCTTAATTTATCTTTGAGTATACATGCTATATTCATAAAAATGAACACAGATTTTTACAATAAGCCACGTAATCATAATGTGAAGTTTGAACGCGTTTACTGCATTAGTTTTTACAGGGTCGTCCAAAAGATCTTTGATCTTTTTCAATTTGTTGACAGTCCCCTATCGAGTTTGAGGAAAAAATCTTCACGGAAATCTATGACCTCTTCTATTATGTATACACACTTAGAGTTTCAGGATAGTTCCTGATGTATTTTTCTAGATATTTAACAAAACGTCTAAAATCACAAATGTCAAAATTTTCTTATCTGAGAATATATCATTTAGCTTTTCCTAGTAGTGCACTTTCATATTCGTTAAGAAAAACTTTGGGGTACTATTGCTTAAATAAGATATTAAGTGCGTAAAATGGACAAAAACGTCATTTCGACTGTACTTTGTGGCAACATAATGTAAAATAACAATGCCCCATGGAAACAAATAAATTGTAAGAAGCAGGTACTGTTATACTAATAGTTTATGCCAAAAGAATTTCGTAATGTTGTTGCTTACCAGAGATATACCACTCCAAACATATTGGCATTTCATTTTTCATAAAAATACCATTCACAGCCTTGATTTTCTATTTTCTATTTTTTTTTTTTTTTTTTTTTTTTTTTTTTTTTTTTAGCCTCCGAGGCTATTTCTTTCAGACAAGCTAAAAATGTCGTGTCATCAGCCCTGAATTTTCTAGTCAACCGATTTTGATAATTATTTTTTTAAATGAAAGCTATTTATTTGTAGTTGTGCCCATTTTAGTTATTTTTTAATTTATTTCCATTTTTATATTTTATTTTTAATTTTAAAAGCTTTTTCATGACATTTCTCCAAAATGGTGGCAACACAGTTTAGCTTTTCTCTCGATAATAAAAATTTATTTTCTAAAATGATTGCGTATAATTATGCACTAATTGAGTTTATATTTACTGAAAAATAATAGCACTAATTGAGTTTATATTTACTGAGAAATAATATTAATAATGTAAATAAAATGACAGAAAATAATATAAGATAAAAATTAATGTCTAAATCAAAATAAGAGAAATTTCAAATGAGGAAAATTATGTCATTCAGCAACCAGATAAATGGGAATTACAATATTATTATGGATGCCTTTTTCATAAACAGTAACTTTTAAAGAACATTTGAAGAGAAAATGACGTCACTATTTAAAACATCGTATTTTTACTCATAACGATATTAGGTACTACTCTGTTATCCCGTCGACCAATTTCGCCAAATTAATAGCCAAATTATACATATTGACATAATTTTTATTTTAAATAACGAAAAAGTAAATAATCAGTAGAATATTAATAAAAATATTAATAAAAAGTCGAAATAAAAATCACTTAATGACATTTTAAACACATGAATTGTATTTAATGTCATTGAATGTGACATTCACGATCATCCATTATTGGCATTTAATCTTATAGTTTGGCGATAATTTTTTGGTCGATGGATAACCTAGTAGTACCCGATATTACTTTTTTTTTTTTTTTTTTTTTTAATAAAGCTATTTTTCTGTGAGTGCATATAAAATAAAATTTCTGGATTTCGCCGGCACTCATATTACAATTTTAACTGTACTTGTGCGAATATTTGCATGCAAAATTGTAACTGGCAAATTTGACATTTACTTTGTAAATATATTTATTATATATTGATTCAATAATGTAATTACTTTTGCTTTTTTTTTAAACCAAATCGATCGGGTCTTTTAAACATTTCATTCGTCGAATTCGATGGGATTCCATTCGTTTTATTGTTAAATTGCATTTCCTTTTACTCAGAGTCTATAAAAAAGCGTTTAAACTAAAGAAAAAAATCCGTTTTTGATGAATCTATTCAATGAAGAAGTAGCACGTCAAATTGTATCTCTTTATTATTCCGCAATTCCAATGTCTCAGAGAGAAATTGCTATTCAGTTGGATATTTCACGCCGTTCTGTTTGCTATTATATTGATAAACACAAGAAAAATGAAGTTAGTTCATTGCAATCTAAACGGGGTCGCCCTTCTAAAAAACTTCTATCGATTTTTTTCTTCTAATCGGAGGCGAAACTGAATTCTGCAATGGTAGAATCTACATTCATCTTTTTTTTTTTTTTTCAGGGCTTTAAAATTGCAGATTATTTATTAAATATGATCTATTTCAACATTAAAAAAAATGCAACTATCAAAACATCACTTTTTCCTCTGAATTTCAAAATAATGACTTTTAATTACAGCACGTCGCTACTTTTTTTTTCTTTTTTTGGCTGGTGGGTGAAATATCGCAACCTTCAAAGCAAATAACATTGTTCATATTCTAAAGAAATATTTAAGTAATATGTTTAAATAAAAAAAAAAATAACAGTAAAGTTATATTAAAATTTTTTTCCTTGATTATCCAAAAAGCAGAATATACAAAAATCTTTCGTCTTTCATTTTAAATGGCTCAAGGTATAAAGAAATTTTAATTGCTGAGTAAGGGTACGTAAGGTAGGGACAAAAGAAAAAGTAGTTACATTTTGAAGAAGTTTAGCTATCATAAAATTTTCTATATCGCATTTTCCCCGGCGGCATAAATAAAGGAATTTTACAGACACCTTTTTTCCAACTACTAATGATCGGACCACCAAAATGTATCCCCGTGTATATTTTATTTTTTCATATTCTTTGACGCTTACAAAATTTCACTGACTTCTAGACCACACAGAATAGTATTGTGTGGAATTCTTAAATTGGCTAAATTTTAACGAAAAGTGAAGTTTCAAAAACAAAAAACTAATTTATGATGGTACGATCCATCACACTCTTTCCGAAATTAATTTTTTAAATTGCATTTCAGAAATACGTCTACAATCACAATTTTATGGTTATTGACCTTAAATAAAATTGGATATGCGTGCGGCGTTTAAAGAAAGAGCAAAATAATGTACATTTTTCGAAAACAAATTAGTTTAAAGTTTTTTTTTTTTTTTTTTTGTACGTTAAGCTGTCATGTTTAACTTTAAAAGAATTAATTAGATACATGCTCTTTTTTTCCTTTAACTATTTCTCGTATAGATATTGTAGATAATGTTAAATAAGTCACTGAACTTGTATTCACATTAGGTTAACGTTACCTTCACAGAACTTTTTATTTAAATTGTCCACTCCCTATTCACCAGCTTATTTTGAAATTCTGTATATATTTGTTTTTTATGAGAAGATATTGCAAAATAAGCCAATGAACTTTTACCTCAGTAAAGTCAATGTAAGGTCATTATAAAGATATTCTTGAGGTAATGGCTTGTTAAAAAATGTTTCTTGCTCTGTTTCACTAACAAATGTTTGAAGCAGAAAGAAAATTAAATAAAAATGAATCGAATAAACTTCGTGAAACGTTATATTTGTGCAATAATGAGCGGTTTGATTTGCTTTCAAATAACTTTACGCTTCATAATTTTTTTTTTTTTTTTTTTTTTTTTTCATGTAAATTTAAACAAGAAAGAAAACTCACGCATAGTGTATAGATTATGCAGGGCTACGATAAACAATTATTTTTTTTATTCTATTTGGGCCAGTAGTGAAAAAAGTAAATTTCATAGTATATTTCTCTTGCAAAAGTTGTCAAACAGTATATGAAAGATTATAGATTAATGATAAGCTCTCGCTTATCAAACAAAATTGAACAGCGTTGTGCCATATTATTAATCAAAATTTATTTCTTTCCCCAAGACATCCGCTTACGTTTAAATCGCCAATTTCGATGAAAATTTGCAATTTTTTATTATTATTAATACAAGGTAGAACCCGTCAAATTTTGACGAAAGAAAATGAAGAAAGAAGGAACTATTTCATTGACTTATAATAAACCTATTAGTTATAGTAAAAAAAAAAAAGCATTTTATATTGGTAAGTCTAAATCATAAACAAACGATATTTAACGTCAAAATAATAAAATACTATTTCTAAAAAACTCAGTTGTAGAAATTGTTAAAATTAAACTTCAATCATACATGCAAGCATTGAAAAATAATAAAGATTTGTTATTATGATAAAGTTATCAATTAAGGTTCTTATGCTAGTATTCTAAAATGAAAAAAAGAAAAATTTGTTCAACTTTGACTCAATCATAAAAAAAATTAAAAAAAATTCCCGTGATATCTGAACCCGGCATCAATTTCACCATATCAAAATTTACAAATGCACATTTCGTATCTGTATTCACCTTTTCAAAAATAAATAAATAAATAAAAGTAAAAAATTGGCAATTTAATTTGAAATTTTGATTTAAAACTTTAAGTCTCATAATCCAGTCATTATAGTAAGTTCACCTCGGAATTCGAGATACCAAGCTGTAAGTCTGTAAATACTTGTATATTGACACCCTAAAAGTTGTCTCAAAACCTACATATGGTAGGGTGTACGCAACTATTAAATTCCAAGGTCAAAGGTCACAAAAATTGGTTTTTTGTGCTTTTTTTGTAAATATCTCATTTCCTATAGGTTTTTTGCTATTTGTATTTATTATCAATATTGTAGAATACAAAATTCTCTACAAATTTTGTTTGAAAACATTTTTCATACGTCGAACCGTTTTCGAGATAGAGGGCGGAGAGCGCGCAGTCACAGCATCACTTCAGGTCAAACGGTGCCTCCGGTCGAAAACGCGCCATATATCATTTTTTTCCTAACCTATCCACTTTTTATTCAGTATTAATTTATTTAACAACACTTACTTGTCCATGTAATTGCAGAATTGTTAATGAAAATATAGGAATTATATTTGAATTTTAACCTAATTAATATAATAGTAATAACTTCTTACATGATGAAAAAAAAAACCAAATAAATTATGAATTAATCGTTTTATTAAAAAATACTATTCAATACATTTATTTTTATTAAAAGTAAAAAAATGGAATAAAGGCTACAAAAACTATAATTTATGTTTTTCATCATCTTCTTCCGCTTCAATGTCGTCTTTCGGCTGCTGGTAAATTTCAAACTGGTCTTCATTATCGTCTTCAACGACATTTGTCTCAAGTTGTTCCGTGATTTCGGGGTCAAAGGTTTCATCTTTGTTAATGTCGCTCTGATATGGTACTGCATTGAGACAAGCTTGCCCATTACATTGGCCACAAGCTAAAGAGCATTGCAAGCCCACTTTCCTGCATCCGCATCGCGAACCACAACCACTCTTGCAGTTGCAGAAAATTGTATTTAGCAAATCTTCTGGAGCAGGTGGTAAAATTGTCATGATAGGCTCCAGAAAATCGTTTTGCATTGCCCAACCCCATACCAGGGGTTCCAAATCATGCCCTAATCAAGTTTGAACAAGCTGCACTTGTTGGTGGAAGAATTGAAAGCTGCACAGGTTTATTAAGTTTTGTAGACTTGACGTAATGCATATAATGAAGATGATCGAGACTTTTCGCAGATTTCGGAGCATTATACACTGCCAATAAGATTTGAGTTCCACTCTCTAATAATCTCTGGGCCAAACTATTTTCTTCCTCAAATGTTGTAGCTAGTTCATCCAAATTCGTCAGTTTCTCAAAAACTTTTAAAAATGATTTTTTTCCCTTTTTAAAAAGCGCAGAAGTTGTGTCACAGCCGCTTAATGCATGCAGAAATAAAATATGTGTTTTGGAATGAGGATAATTATCAAAACTTTTAGTCGAGTATATCTCCGTTTTTACATTTCCTTTCCCAACTTTTTTAAAGAAAATTTCTTGTTTGTAAGACAGTGTACGCCCAATTAAAATGACAAGTAAATCAATATCTTGTCCTATTATAACTGCAGTTTTTTCAGACTTTGATTCTTCAATTGCAGTTTCAATAATAAGAACATCCGCATCATCTCTGGCTTGTTTAGTAGTAATATTTGCAGCTTGTTATTTTTCAGTTAAGGTATTAATGAGCATATCTTTGTTATTTCGATTTGATAAGAATTTTTCTTGAGTAACTGGTACAACCATTGTTTCATCTAAACAGACTTTATACGTTTTTGAAAGTGCAGTAGTTCTTCTCTGCTGCTCCATACTTTTACGTTCTCACTGTAGTCTGAATATCCGTCAAATACAACAATTATTTTGGAACTGTAATGCCTTTTTAAATAATTAGTGTATTTATCAAAAATAATAGATAAAGTATCTTCTCTGCTCCATACAACATGATGAAGAAGAAATCCGCCATCAATAGTGAACGTCACATTATTTTCATTGAGAAAAAAATCAATTGGGCTTATGTTGTCATACAATGACGATTTTGTTGTTTTTCTCATGCCATCATTATCAAATAGAGCTGTTGGATACGGACTCAATTCATATTGAAGATATTCCTCAAGATTACTTTCAAATTGTTTGCTGACAGTAATTCTTTGGAAGAGTAATAATGGAGCCACTGCAACTTTACAATCATTTAAAAATAATAATAATAAAAATTGATAAATATTTATAATCATTGATTTATCGACAGTTCATCAATTATATATGGCGCGTTTTCGACCGGATGCACCGTTTGACCTGAAGTGATGCTGTGACCACGCGCTCTCCGCCCTCTATCTCGAAAACGGTTCGACGTATGAAAAATGTTTTCAAACAAAATTTGTAGAGAATTTTGTATTCTACAATATTGATAATAAATACAAATAGCAAAAAACCTATAGGAAATGAGATATTTACAAAAAAAGCGCAAAAAACCGATTTTTGTGACCTTTGACCTTGGAATTTAATAGTTGCGTACACCCTACCATATGTAGGTTTTGAGACAACTTTTAGGGTGTCAATATACAAGTATTTACAGACTTACAGCAGGGTATCTCGAATTCCGAGATTCTTACCTAATTTAAGCTTAAATGACTGGACTATCAGTGCTATTAGCTGAAAGAAATATTTTATTGTTGATATTCTTCTACATATAAATCAAATTTTGTAAATATAAATGTAAAATTTACCGGGTTTTACAACGGAACATATTTAAATTTCAAATTTTCCCCCTTTTAATGAGAAAATGGCAACATAAAGATACAGTAATCAATTTTTCCCTTTTTATGTGCGTTCGTAATTATGTAAATACGTAGCACCTATTGCTGTCGCTCAGTCCGTCCGTCTGTCTGTCCGTCTGTCCACATATAACAACGCAAAAACTACCCAACTGAATCGTTTGAAATTTAAAATACATAATTACAACATAATGTTGTCGAGTCATTTCAAATTTTATGAAAATCGGATGGATAGATCAATTACAGGGAAAATCAAAAGGATTCCGTTACATTACGGTCAATAGTGAAAAAAGTTCCAAGTGCATTTTAATCGTTTGAAATTTAAAACATATAATTATTGCGTAATTTTGTCGAGTCATTTCAAATGTTATGAAAATCGGATGCATAGATCAATTACAGGGACAATCAAAAGGATTCCGTTACATTACGTCAATGGGGGGAAAAATTTTCAAATGCATTTATATAATTATTATGCAAAATATAATTATTACGTAATTTTGTCGAGTCATTTCAAATGTTATGAAAGTCGGATGCATAGATCATTTACAGGGACAATCAAAAGTATTCCATTACGTTACGGTCAATGGGAAAAGTTTCAAATGCATTTTAATGATGTTACACTCATTCGAACATAATAGAATTGGCATGAATCTATGAAATATATACTAAAATATGCATTCTGTACAATCTGTGATGCAAACAATTTTCATTATTAAATTACAGGGCCACACAAAAGTATTCCACTACATAAGGCTATACGGGAAAACATTGTTTGGGACGTGTCTTAATTATATTCAACTATTTCACATTTTATGAATAAGATATACGTTGCTGAGGTGTAATAAAAATTACTTCCTGCATATTTACAGAAACATAAAGATTTCCACTACTATACTGTGTCCGGAGTACACTCTACTATATCAGCAAGATCTGAATATTTTTAAAACTTCGTTATCGTACGAACGCTCCTCATTTGCTACGTTCACGTGCAATTTCCAATTTGTTTCCTTTGCTTTTATCAGAAATAAAGTACTCCTGTTGCCACGATTAGAAAAGCGGAGTTAAAAACTACTTAATATTTCAAAAACAAATTAAGTTATAGCTTTCAAACAAATTTCATTTAAAAGTGCATTTTTTCCCTTACACGATGGTGTAAAAATTGAAAACGTACGATATTCAGAAGTTTAAAAATTTGTAGTAGCAAAAATTGCAATACCGAAATTTCAGTTAAAATTTGAAAGTGTTGCCATTCGCAAAATGACGTATGCGTAACGCACAGATACGTTTGGCCTTTATAATATAGATTTGATTTTCTTAAAGAATGAATATTTATGTTTCTAAATCTGTTTTTTTTTTCCTGTATGTCTATCTTGTATAAAATTAAAACTCAAAAGAAAAAAAAAAAAAAACAGACGTTAATTAAAACCAAAAATAAAACCTTTAAATGCGTTTTCTGAAAAATTAGATTTCTATCGGAAAAGGTAAACGACTATTGTTCTAACTCAAAATTTTACTATCCAATAACCATGCAATTTTTTGTGCAGTTTTTCGATAATGTCTAGAGCGTAATGAACTAAAGAATCAGCTCTAAGTGGCTTATTTATTGACATAAAACAATTTTTATGAAGAATTACACGTAAAATTACTAAAATTTTCTTTGTACTTATATATAATCAACTGTATCTCTTTTAGATTTCCGTATATTGACTAGTTTTTAGCTCATAACACTCAAGAATGTCTAATATACATATGTTGAAAAAAAATTGTGTTATATTTATTTTTCTTTTTTTTTAGAACCGGAGCCGTTTTCAAAGAAAAAAAAATTAAAAATGACCAAAATTCTTCAAAATTTCAAAAGTTTGTTAAGATATTATTATTTTTTTTTATATGTAATTTTCTTTATTCTGTGCTAGATTACTCTTAAGTGTACCAAAAAATGTAAAAAAGGTAAAGTTTTTTTTTTTTATGTTTTTGAACATAGCGGATACCTTATAGCTTAAAACCAGTATATTAAAAATTCCAAAATTATATTTACCATCCTAGAACGGAGCAAAGTAGCATCATCAGTTGAATTTGCTAATAAATCTGGGCATAATTCTGATTTTTCTTTTAAATTTTGAATTACTGCAGTGTTATTGACCATGGCAACAATAACAACACTCATAATGGATCTATGAATACTAGCTGACAAGATAACAAGAAATCCAACTATTGTGACGACATAGCGGCATTTCCAAGTAGGTTCCTTTGAACTTTCTAAAAAAATAAAATACAATTTTTAAGTAAGAAACTGGACAAAATGTACTGTATAACTACAGATTGACCAAAAATTCTGTTTCAGCTCAAAATCTGACTTTTTCCAAAAATTAGTTTTCGGTAAAACTTCGGTCAGTCCATAAATTCGGATTGACCAAAACTATCTGTATTCCAAAAATCTGGTTTCTTTCAACATTACTCATTGTTTTGAGCTGTACAGGATGTTTTTTTTTCAACTGACGCTATTTAGAGCTCTATGTAGCTAATTTTAATAACTGTAACTGCCTTAAAATTTATAAGGCAACTAATGAAACCAGGGGAAAAAAGATTTCTAGAAAAAAAATAGTTACAATCACCAGTAAGGGCTATTCCATATGACATGTTATGCTCAAACGTCGAAAATGTTGAACAAAGAATGCAAGGTGTGGTGCAAGAGAATGGTATTCATACTTGAATGTAGTCGAATTTCTCGTCGGGAAATTGAATATGATGAATAAAACATGGCATTTTATCCAAATTATTAATTTTGTCTGTTTTTGATGTTTTCTTTCCATGTACAGCACCAAATTTCCCACTATCGGCGGTGATTGGAGCTATTATTTATTTTATTATTATTATTATTATTATTTAATCTTTTTTCCCATTGTTTTATCAGTCCATTTTTAAAATTTCGTGTCGTTCTTGTTATTAGAACGAGCTACCTGCGGCTCTGAATGGTGTCAGTTTAAAAAAAAAAACACCCTGTATATGGTCAAATGAGACGCTCTTTATTTATTGATATAAACTCCAATTTTTATAATTGTTAGTCATGACTACTCAAGAAGTTATAAAAATTATAAAGCAAAAAATATACATATAAATCAATTTTCAAGACGCTTTTCCCGTGCTCATTAGAATCTGCAGTTTTAACAGCAATAGAAAATTTTTAGTTTGAGACCCTAGAAGTGTTTCGAATACTCTTTGAGAAAAATGTAGCATAACAGATGATCATTTTCAAAAATCATTATAAAAGATAAATCGAGGTGTGCAAGTTCATACCTATTTTTTTTTTAATTAGATGGAATTTGTGTAGTTAAAAAATCATTATGTGTTGTTTATGAATTAATTTTTTAACATTTTTTATTTTAGATAAAAAAGTTTCTGGTAGATGCACCGAAAACCAACTTGAGACGCATCTAAAATTAAAAGTTTAATCTATATGAATAAAAATGTAAATGTTTGCTTGTTCAAAATCTGAAATATCCAAAAGTTTTTCACCGATTTTATTGGTTTCAAATACGCGTGTATAGTTATTATTTTCTCTTCCCACGATTTTATTTTCCATCCCGAACACGCAAAGCGGAAGTAGTGTGACGAGTAATTGCAAATCAAACCGAAGTCGGAGAACGGAGTGCAACCATATAGTAAAATAATGCTATTTTACTACGTTTTTGAATGCAACGCGCAGCTAGATTTGAAAATGCACGTACGGCGAACTCTTCAGGAGCTTTAGATTTAGTTCATTCTCAACAGACTATCCACGACAGGCTAAGAATGGCTGATGGACTTCAACGAAAAACAGAAGATGAGCATCAAAATTACCCGTGCTCAACAAACACACGATTACAATCACCTTGTATTCCGGTGCAATCCAGCTGACGATTAAAAGTTAGAGTCGAAATGTTCGACAGGGACCTCGCTAAGGGAGAGGAGATACAAGGGGGAGTCTCCGCCCCCCTAAACGTTTGCACATGCTGTTATAGTTTGCAAATTTGCGAACTGAACAGACAAATTTGTTCAAACCTTTAAATAAAAAACTATAATACACTTTCTATTTCTAATAGATTTGCCGAAAGTTACCAATATAATTAGAAATATTACTAAGCTTTTTAGAAATAAAAACTATATTATTTTTAATTATGATAATTTCTAAAATTAGAAAACTAGTTAGCAAATGCCGATAACTATTTATGTTTGCCTTTCACTGAGTTAGCAAATAATGAATTTTCACTTGGCAATTTAAGGCTCTCTCCACCGCCAATAAAAAGTCTTCTCGAGGGCCCTGCTCATCGATACTGATTGAACTGTGGCCTTATTGCAAGTCTCTGAAATTTAATGCAGAAACGATAGGAATGTGTTTCGCCGCCAGAAATATTAAACTGCCTCAACTTGGCAAACTATACCGGAATCATTAAAAAGTTTACTAGCTCGATGTACCACTGATTTAAAGCATTTTCTGTCTAACTCCTGAAAATAAAACTCTTGCTTCCAAAAAACATCGTTCGTCTCAAACACCGCAACTGCTAAATTCATTCCAACTTTCAAAGTGATGGGACAAATTTATCATAAATATATCTCCTTCCTTTCGTTTCCAGATGATCAACATAAATTTCTACAAATGTATTTTGTCGATGATGGCAATGATGAATTGAATGCACGTTGCGGAATTTCTACTGGTATAAAAAGGTTCATCGATCAAGAGCTTCTTCACGGAAAAACAATTTAATGCGTTTGTTCAAAACAGCAACTGACATGATGCTATCTGATACACAAAATTGTTATTCATGTTGACAAAACGAAGGTTGAAAAACACGTGCGAAGATTCAATGCTTCAACCATAGACGAAGTGGCAATTTTTAAAGTTGGAGGTCAATTCCAAGGCTATTGTTCTTCATCGAAAAAACAATCAATTGAAAATATTACAGAAACTCATCGATGCTTACAATGCCCTGCAATATCCATTCATTTTTTGGGATAGTGCCGGTGATTATCAGATCAACGTTAAAATGATAAATCCTGATACAGGCGAAAAAATAATTAAAAAATGCAGCGCAACGAAATATTATTCATATCAATTTATGATTCGAAAAAAATGGAAAACGTCACATTTTGAAATGTCGTCATTTGTTTCACCAATGCATCGAAATGCAAAAATCGAAGCAGAATGTTTGATATTCATCCGTTTGAACCAGATCAAACTTCGTTTTGTGAAATACATTCATTTGAGAGGTACAAATCTATCTCTCCTTATCTCTTGCGTCGTTTTTAATAGCTGTGACTTGCTATTAGGTAGAAGAACTGATCATTCCGCCTTTAAATTGTCATTGAATATTCAATTAATTGGAAATTCCACGTGCAACATTTCCAGAGCAACCAGCATAGGAAAAGTATTGCAGAAATTCAATGACGGTATAACTACTAACATTAATAAATGACAGTACAACTACTAACATTGGGAGGCTAACGATTTTGCCATTTTCAGGCTGTCCATATCATATGCATGTATACACTCAAAAAATGAAATTGCGCATGTTCGTGAATACTGGCGTCCAGGCCCATTCATTGCATTCACAAGCAATAAAGCTTGGAGCGATATATATCAGCTCTTACTTCCCGGGCAAGTGCATGTGATAGACTTGATATGACAGCAAATATTTTCAGACAGAAGTTTAAATCACTGATGGATCTAATAGTAAAACAAGAAGTGTTTGGATCTACGCGCTATTGAGTACAAAACTGGATGCATGGAATGTCAAAAGAGAGGATTGCCAACGCATACATACTAATCTGGCTCTGTAACAAAATCACTTCAAACGAAATCGATGATGTTTTATGCACCTGACTAATAAATACACATAATAAATACCTGATGCCAACGTCGAAAAGGAATGCATGAAGTTGTGACAAAAATATGATACATGAATCTTGCAGTACATTGATTCCAAGTTCACTATGCATGATGAACGGAACATGTTCTTAACGGTTCCTCGAGCATTAGCATCCAACACAGTTCCAGGAAACAATTGATATCATTTATACAGAAGAACAGCAGAAGATGGCAATAAGTTATCAACTATACAAATACGGAACGATTTCATCGAAGCAGATAACTGGTGGATTATTCCAGATTCAACTTTGGTATCAAAAACATAGAAAGCGCACTTAAACGTGGGATACAGTAACTCGGTTAAATCAATCAAATACATTAGTAAGTACGTGAACACAAGCAACGGCTTAGCAGTTTTTAGCGTTCAGCCATAAAGAAGTAATAGAAATGTTGTCATACATATCGATGAAATTTTCAGTATCAGGCTGGAAAATATATAAGTGGTAATAAAGCTGTAGGCTAATTCTTTCATTTACCATGCATAAACAAAATCCAGCAATTGTTCGCTTAACAATACATCTAAAAATTGGGCAACAAGTTTATTTCAAAACTGTAAATGACCGACTTTGACTGCTCAAAACTTTGACAGCTTTCGTCATATTATGTTAAAATGACGCTTTTGCGAAAGAGTGCTGTTTTTCGAAGCTCCTGCACATGAAATGCGAATAGACAATAATTTGAACAATGCAAATGAGGAGAGCGAGTCGACAAACAACCTAATATTTTAAAGGAACTATGATAGACAGGCTGTACACCGTGAATATCAATCAAGATGAATGCTTCTTTTTTCGCATATTGTTGATAAATGTACCCAGTTTAACGTCTTTCCAGTAATTCAGAAGTGTCAACTGCGTTGCACATGCCACTTTCCGCAGTGCATGTCAATTTCTGAATCTATTGGAGGACGCTCGACACTGCGATGTATGTATCCATGAAGCGTGCAACACATTACATCCAAATCAAATTTGTGTTTTGTTTCATCATATTGACCGCCTGATCTCCATCTCCAACAGAGTTATGGGTGAAATATAAATCGCTCATGGCTGAAGATATTTTATATCGAAATTCAAATATGAACAAGGATTTCAGAGCAGAAATCTACATTGAATGATTGATAATGTTTGAAGATTTGTGCTTAGAAATTGCGAACAATGTGTTCTCCCAGTTGGGAGTGCCATGACCAAATCTATTTGCCACAGCTTTGTTCGATTTAGAACTGCATCGTGAACAAAATTACAACACGGGTATTTTTTTGTCGTATATGGAATCAGATGTTCCTAAGCTAATCCTTATGATCAAATAATGCAAACTCTCAATATGGAGATTGTAGAAATCTTTTTCCAGGATGCATCAAGAGGAACTGGTAAAATGTTCTTAATTAGATTGATTCTGGAAACAATCCGATCCAAAATGACATAGCTTTATCTCTTGCGCCGCCTGTAATAGCTGTAAAATTGCTACGAGGTAGAAGAACTGATCATTCCGCCTTTAAATTATCATTGAACATTCAATTAATTGGAGCTCCCAAGTGCAACATTTCCAAAGAAACCGGCATGGGAAAAGTATTGGGGAAATTCAAATTCTGCACAAATATCGTTCGAAGCTCTTGATTGATCATTGCAAAATTTGTGTGAAAATGTCAGACCATCTGGGAACGCATTAAAATTGCTTGCGGGAGATTTTAGGCAAACAACTCCTTGACACAAGCAGAGAAAATAAATGCTTTCCTGAAATACTTTACTTTGTGGCGACATGTAAATATGTTAAAATTAACGATAAACATGCGTACTCAGCTGCTAAATGGTGAAACAGTTGAGATTTTCTCACAAAAGTGCCGCCCGGTTGAACTGACCTCAGGGTGAATTCCATTGCCTCATAACGACTGCAATTTAGTGACGTCAAGAGAAGAATTGGTTTAAAAAGTATTTCCTATATTCAAACCAATTATAAGAATCATGATTTTTTGGGTGAATGAGCTACTCTTGCAGCCAAGAACAAAGACGTCTACTAACCTAACAATATAGTCTAATAATACAGTCTAATATTCAAAGCGAATCAATCTCATACGAGTCCGTTGTTACTGTTGTGGAAGCTGACGATATGGTTAATTATCTAACAGAATTTTTGAATTCACTCGATCTGTCAGGGATGCTACCTCACATACTGTAATTAAAAATTGGCGTGTCAATCATCATGTTGCGAAATATCAGCCAGCTAAAGCTGTTCAATGGCACACGTCTTGCCAAATAATAATAATAATAATAATAATAATAATAATAATAATAATAATAATAATAATAATAATAATAATAATAATAATGAGCAATTTTGTAGAAACAACAATCTTGACAGCACCTTTCAAAGATGAAAATGCCATCATTCATCGCATCCCTATGATTCCAGTGGAATGCTACTGCAATTTAAGAGATTGCAATTTCCAATTCGATTGGAGTTTCTCATCACCACCAACAAAGCGCACTGTCAATATTTAAATTGTGTAGTTTAGATCTAGATACGACTGATTCTCGCATGTACAATTATATGATGCGTGTTCTATAATGAATAAACTTCACGATTTTTATATCTGTACAGAGAATTTCTAAGAGATTTCTATATCAAGACCCAAATTAAACTAGATATTCTTATTATTTAAAGGGTGACCTAAAAACAACGGGTGCATTGGAAAGGTGAAATAAAGAAAAATTGAAAGCGATAGAAATATACCGTTTGCAGCATTCTACTTGAAAAACAAGTAAATTTTCAGTCACTTAGAATTTCAAATTTAGTTACGAAGTTTGCCAGAAAATGATGCTGCTAGCTAAGAAAATTATACAAAAAATTGTATGAATGTTTTACGGATTAATTTCGAAAATTAAATAATAATATTTGCAATATATTCTGCAACAACAACACGGCGTAGCTTGAAATAAAGTTTGCAAAAGCAACATATTAATTTTACAATCGGAATGGTTTCACATGCAGCAGAGAAGTACTTAATTCAGTTCAGCAGTCATTTATGAATTCGACAGTACATCTCGTTTTTTTTTTTTAAAGTATACTCTCAGCCGAAAATGTCGAAGGAATCATATCGTATAAATAGGTATGTTAATCCATGTTTTTCTATGCATATGCTTGCAATAATACAGGTGTATAACACGAATATAGTAATTTTCGTTAAAGGAATGAAAAACTGCAGGCGTTTGATGTGGACAGGCATCCTCTTCCATGAATTACGAAGTGTGCATAGGATTCTCCAGAGCTTTAGGTGTAGTCACAAACCAACAAAGAATGTCATGAAATCATTTCGCGTCGGAGAAAAACGCTGTTGGAAAAAAGGGTTGTCAAAACTACGATTATTGGGGAATTCAGAGATAATGGTACGTCAACATGGGGATTTTCTTTTCCTCAAACTAACCAATTCTTTTTATCGACGAAGGCTTTCATCGGAAAAATACGGTTCATCGAAGAACAAACTGTTTCCCTTACGGTCTCGCCTACATTAATGGCAGAAGCTATAAAGAGTTTGCTGACAGAATTCTGTAGAAAGAGAAGGAGGATGCGGCAAAAAATACGTGTCATTGATATCCATTGTATTGCAGCCTGACCTTGACAACAGACATCTAGTGCGGCTGTTATATCATCATCTGATCAACTTCAATCTTACATTCACCTTTGCAATTGCCGCACGTGCGCACCTGAGACTTACATCATTATCAACATTAACACATTCTGGTTTGTATTTTTTTTTCAAACAGAACCTCTATTGCATTCCATTTCTGTCCTTTTGGGACATTAAATTAACATTAAATTCCAAATCGAGAAATACCCGCTGTTATAACAAATAAGACATTTCTGCAGAGCAACTTACAATCTTTGGGCAGCACACACTACCAGCAAGACGATGACGTGCAGAATAAAGATATGATGTAATGCATTTCTTAACAAATCTCATAGCTCTCATGCACCACCCTCTGTTGCCGAACTTCGTAACTAAATTTGAAATT
Organism: Maratus speculifer; assembly: GCA_964019185.1. Taxonomy (NCBI): domain Eukaryota; kingdom Metazoa; phylum Arthropoda; class Arachnida; order Araneae; family Salticidae; genus Maratus; species Maratus speculifer. Next base: position 181,448,323 of record OZ025303.1, read on the forward strand.
CTGTATGATTGAAAATTTACCGATTTCTCATGTAGAATGAAGCAAACTTTACATTCCCCTCTTTTTCCATTTTCTTCAATTAATTTTTTAAATGCACCCATCATTATTGGGATATCTTGTATATATTTTCCAAAACACTCTATCAATAGTATAATATATGATAAAAATCAATTCGGCACTTACCGTTTGCATATACATTTTCAGGAAATGGCAATTCTTTGAATATGGTACTAATGACATTATCGAAGCTGCATTTTTTGGGTTTCGTTAAATTCAATGAACCAGAATTTTTCATGCTTCAGTTAATGATTAGTATAGCACAATACTGCTGATTCAGATTTTATCTGAAATTAAAAGAAATTAAAAATAACACAAACCATTGGCATAACTTAAAGTTTTGTAAAACAATTGCCTAGTTGCATAACAATATTTATTCAGTTGTTGTGTTTTTCGCCTTGTATATACTACAGGGAAAGTCGATAAACTCAATAGGATTATTATTTTTTTTTTTTTTTTTTCCTTTTTGAAAAATTTTGTTGTTTTCAGAGAAAACATGTTCCGGATAACTGTCTTTTGCCTTTTTTAGAACATATAAATATTTTATCCTGATGCCTATAAATCTAAGACTTTACGACTTACAGGAATATTTTGCTTTAATAAAGTCAAAGCACGAGGTTGTTCAACAATTGTAAACTTTTTACGATTTACGTCACATTATGTATATCTTTTTTTTTTTTTTTTTTTTTTTTTTTTTTTTTTTTTGAAAAAAGAATTTTAAAAATTTTACTTTTTAAACCACTAACCAGAACTAAAGAAAAATAATAGGAGAACTCTAAAATCATGGTAAGCATAAAAGGGCACCACTCCACATAACCAACGCGTGATAGAAGCTCTCAACGCCTCTTCTATTTAAAACTGGAAAACTAGACATTGGGGGCCACCATAATACTTATCCGTCATGGATACGCATAATATAATATATGAAAGTAAAATATGTATAAACTATTTATAAAATGCGTTGCCATTCCGAACCAAAATTTACACTCATATTTAAGTATTTTTAATATACATAGTAAAGCTCTATTAATGAATTGTTGATGAACCAATTTCGACAAATTATATAAAACGCCAAACTACTCAAGTAGTACCGAATTGCATGTAAGAAACATCCTTATAACTCCAAAAATAATCATCATATTAAATAATATTTTACTGCTTCGGATTAAGCGTATCATTTCCAATTAAAATATTATAACTTTCAATTGAAATTTGAATGAAATACAGGGTCATGAAAAATCGAAGAATGTGGAAAACAAGTTTACAAATATCTCGGCAACTAATAATCCGATTGATTTCGTTCGTTATGAAAAATTTGTGTTATTTTATTGCCTTTTATGCCCTTTCCGGCACGGGCAAAATCTGCAGTAAAATGAGAAATTATCGACTGACACCGGAATTCAGAAACTAATTTTTTAGATATTTTGAATTCCTTAATTTCAGCTTCTATTGTAAAAGCAAAATTTTACTAAAATATTATTGGTGCCGTTTGCAAGTTTGGAATTAAGATTAGGTATCCCAGACCGGGCACAGTGTGCCGGAAAGGGTTAAAATAAAAATTTCCGAAAATTTTTATCTACCTTTCATCAGAGTAAATTTTTCGAGAGTCCCAAAAAAATAATTCCGGATAATCTAGGTTATTGATATAAATAGCCTTCGTCCTATTCTTACATACTAAGAACATACAAAATTTAAAGTCTCTGTCTCAATTTGTTCGGGAGATAGAACGTTTACAGGCAGACGGACGGATGGCAATTTTTTTTTCTCTAAAAATATGTTTTTCGGAATCTCCACTGTCTAAAACGTGTAAATCCGTCAATTTTTTTTTTTCGATTTTCAAAACGATTGTAAGATTTACCCTATACTACGTATGACGGATATGTAAAATAAAATAAAACATTCGAACATTTAGATTGTGACTTATGTGTTAAGATTTCTTTTGCTGGCAGGTACATACAGCGGCGCACCCACGATTAAGCTTTGGAAGGGGCTAGCATATTTTAGAAGTCTGTGTTTTCGAAAAATATGCTAGTGTTAAATGTCGGACGAGTTCAGTCCGATTTTTCTACATATGATTCAAAATGGACGAGATATGTCGAGTCCAACATACATTTTTTTTCAGTTGACATAATGCAGAGAAAAGACTGAAGGGGAGGGGATGGGAAGCAGTCAGCGAAACCTGAGGGGTGGAGCTCTGGAAATTTTTGATGGGGCTGAATCTGAACACTTAAACCTCTTTGATAAATAAAAAGAAAATATTGTTTACAGTGATGAATATTAATTTGCTAATATTTCAAATTTCATTAGAAAATTTATAAATACGAAAACAATTGTGAAAATGTAAATATTTTTCAAAATTTCTATTTTTCAGGACATATTAAAATTAATAAAAATAAATGTTCATAATTTTAGAAAATTTTAAAATAGTCTAGTCTCGCGGTCTGCAAGGGGCCTCCTTAGTTCCCCCCGTGGGTGCTCCAATGCATACATACAAATCAACAGGACATATATAGGATTGCACAATACAAAAAAATCGATTTATTTTTCTGATTTTTATTGATGGTAATAATAAAATTGGGTTCTTAAATTCATTATGCCTATTCCAATACTTTATTTAGACATCATGCTTCACCTAAATAAACTGTGACGTTTTGTTACAGTATTCTGAATATGTTGGAAAGTGTTTTATAATCTATGATGGACCCATGATTTTTTATTCTTGTTTTTAGAATGTAGTTAGTTCCCTGAAAGGATTATCGCCACACTGGTCACAAGAAAAATAAATGTTCGGCTTCTCAAATGCTAGAAATTTTATGTTTCTGACTCAATTCTTTTGAAAATGAAAATTTCAAGGTTTCCGTTATAGTTTCAGATTCCAACTTTTCATACACATACTATGAACAAGAAAGAAAAAAATCATTCTTTTGATGCCCCTCATTTTAGAAAGGTTTTTGAGTAGCAGTGTAGAGTGATGCACAGTGTAAGTAAAAAGTGCTAAAACAAGAACGCAAAATAACGTCTAATCGAAAGAATTTGCGCTTTTTTCGAAACTAATCAAGAAAATCCCTGTCGGCTGGGCCTATAGGCGGAGGTAGATTTCGAAGAGTGCTCATTAAAAAAAAATAAAAATTAAAAAAAAATAAATAAATAAAAATATATGATTAGAGATAAACCCAGTTTAATAACTTCATTTGGCCGTTTATGAAAAATTTTTAATTTCATTTTTCTGCAAAAACTGGTTTTATCAGAATCATCTTAAGAAAAATTCAGCTCAAATGCCCATTTTGACAACATATTTTGAAATAGATTCTGAGTTTATTAAAAAAATCGACCAAAACAGTACATTATACAGCTCTTAAATAACAAAAAACTGTCAGTTTAATGCATTTGAGAAAAAAATTGAATTTAAAAATGAGTCATAAAATAACCGATTTGTTGTTTGAATACATCCTTAATTCTTTAATCATGATTGCTTCGGAAAATTTTGTGCGAAATACTCACTTTGACAGCATTTTAAAAAATATATTCTATCTTTATCAAAAAACTGACCAATGCGTCACAGTATATAATTCCTAAATAAGAGGATCTGTAAATTGGATGCGTTTGAGAGCGAAAATGGTTTTTAAAACGAGTCATAAAAAACGCAATTTGCTATGTGAAAACTTCCTTAAATTTTCAAATCACAAAGACTTCGGAAAATTCTGTTCAAAATACCCTTTTTGGTAGCCTTTTTTGAAATATATTCCGTCTTTATCAAAAAACTGACCAATGCATCACATTATATAGTTCCTAAATAAGAGGATCTGTAAATTGGATGCGTTTGAGAGCGAAAATGGATTTTAAAACGAGTCATAAAAAACGCATTTTGCTATGTGAAAACTTCCTTAAATTTTCAAATCACAGACTTCGGAAAATTCTGTTCAAAATACCCTTTTTGGTAGCCTTTTTTGAAATATATTCCGTCTTTATCAAAAACTGACCAATGCATCACATTATATCTTATACTATAATGTGAGCAAAAATTGTGTGTGTGTGTGTGTGTGTGTGGGTAAATTTTATCTCAAAAACGGCTCTAACGATTTTCGCAAAAATTTGGATTTTACCATTTTCGGGCACGAGAAGACCATAGGGCTAGGTCCCATGATCGGGAAAATTCGATTACTGAGTCATTTTGGGTCATAATGGGTCAGGATAAAGCTATTTATATCTATAGAACGGCTGGATCGATTTTAAGGAAATTTTGTACCCAATCGTTTCTCGGTAGGAGAAAACTATTGGGCTGGGTCACATGTTCGAAAAATTTCGATTAGTGGGTCATTTTTGGGTCATTATGGGTCAAGCCATTTTTATCTAAAAAACGGCTCTAACGATTTTGACCAAATTTTATATTGTATCGCTTTGGATTACAAGAAGACCATTGGGTTAGGTAACATGTTCGAGAAAATTCGGTTAGTGGGTCATTTTTGAGGTCATTGTGGGTCATGCTATTTTTATCTAGAGATTTTCTCACGCAATTTTGATTAAAAATTGCATTTTATGGTTTTCGGGCACGAGAAAAACATTGGGCTAGGTTACATGTTCGAGAAAAAATTTTAATGGGTCATATTGGGTCATTAAGAGTCTGGGTCAAGCTATTTATATTTAAAGAACGGCGTGATGGATTTTAACGAAATTTTGTATGTAACAGTTTTTTCACATGAGAAAACTAATGGGCTAAATCACATGTTTGAGAGATTTCGACTATGAGGGTCATTTGTGGGTCATGATGGGTCATAATGGGTCATGGTCAAGCTATATCTAAAGAACAGGTGGATCGATTTTAACGAAATTTTGTATGCAACATTTTTTTTTTTTGGCACGATAAAATCATTGGACTAGGTTACATGTTCGAAAAATTTCGATTAATGGGTCATTTTGGGTCATTAAGAGTCTGGGTCAAGCTATTTATATTTAAAGAACGGCGTGATGGATTATAACGAAATTTTGTATGTAACAGTTTTTTGACATGAGAAAACTAATGGGCTAAATCACATGTTTGAGAGATTTCGACTATGAGGGTCATTTGTGGGTCATGATGGGTCATAATGGGTCATGGTCAAGCTATATCTAAAGAACATGTGGATCGATTTTAACGAAATTTTGTATGCAACATTTATTTTGGGCACGATAAAATCATTCGACTAGGTTACATGTTCGAAAAATTTCGATTAATGGGTCATTTTAGGTCATTAAGAGTCTGGGTCAAGCTATTTATATTTAAAGAACGGCGTGATGAATTATAACGAAATTTTGTATGTAACAGTTTTTTGACATGAGAAAACTAATGGGCTAAATCACATGTTTGAGAGATTTCGACTATGAGGGTCATTTGTGGGTCATGATGGGTCATAATGGGTCATGGTCAAGCTATATCTAAAGAACAGGTGGACCGATTTTAATGAAATTTTGTTTGCAACATTTTTTTGGCACAATAAAATCATTGGACTAGGTTACATGTTCGAAAAATTTCGATTAATGGGTCATTTTGGATCATAAAGGGTCTGGGTCAAGCTATTAATGCTGGGTAATTAAAAAAAGGCAGGATCAATTTTAACGAAATTCTGTATGTAACAATTTTTAAAAACGAGAAAACTAATGGACTAAGTCAGATATTCGAGAGCTTTCGATTATAAGGATCATTTGTGGGTCTTAATGGGTCAAGGTCAAGCTATATCTAAAGAATGGATGGGTCGATTTTAACGAAATTTTGTATACAACATATTTTTGGCATGAGAAAATCATTGGGGTAGGTCACATGTTCGAGAAATTTCGATTAGTGGGCCACTTTTGGGTCATTCCAATTTTATCTAGACAACATTTCGATCAGAGTCGAGCTAAAAAAGTGATTTAGATCGATGTCCTTTCGTTGTAAATTTTAAAATAAAGTAAAATTTATAAACATGTGCATAAAAACTTAGTTTTCTTATTGATTGTTTTTCTAAATAATACTATTATAAACATGTTTTACAGTAATAATACAGTGTTAATGATACAGTGAAAATACTATATCGAGTTGAACACAAAATTAATTTTGACCGAGCTAAGCTCGGTCTCCCTGCTAGTAGTTCCTAAATAAGAGGATCTGTAAATTGGATGCATTTGAGAGCGAAAATGGATTTTAAAACGAGTCATAAAAAACGCATTTTGTTATGTGAAAACTTCCTTAAATTTTCAAATCACAGACTTAGGAAAATTCTTTTCAAAATACCCTTTTGGTAGCCTTTTTTGAAATATATTCCGTCTTTATCTAAAAACTGACCAATGCATCACATTATATAGTTCCTAAATAAGAGGATCTGTAAATTGGATGCATTTGAGAACAAAAATGGATTTAAAAACGAGTCAGAAAAAAACGCAATTTCTTATTTGAATACTTCCTTCAATTTTCAGCCCCGATGACTTTCGGAAATTCTGTTCAAAATACCCTTTTTGGTAGCCTTTTTTGAAATATATTCTGTCTTTATCAGAAAATGGACCAATGCGTCACTTTATACAGTTTCTAAATAAGAGGATCTACCATTTGGATGCGTTTAAAATCAAAAATGAATTTAAAAATGAGTCAGAATATAAGCAGTTTGGATTTGAGGTTTTTTCTCCAACTCCTATTTTTGTTTAATTTCTTTTTGCTATACGAATTGGTCCTATGAAAAACTTGTCAATATAAAAATTGTAGGTATTGATGAGGAGATGTAAAATAAATTTAATTGGATTTGATATCTTAAAAATTGACGGAGTTATGGATTTTTCTCTTTTTTCAGCGCCCTTTTTCTTTTCGTCTTTAATTTTTTTCATCGGTAAAAGTTGGTCTTATCAAAAACTTGTAAATACAAAAGTTTTAGATAATTTTAAGAACATTTACAAAAAATTTAGTTGGACTTGATATCTTGAAAATTGACGAAGTTATGAATTTTTTTCTCTCAAAATCCCTGTTTTTTTTCGCCCCTTGAGCCCACTTCTAAATTTATCAAAAATCTGTCATGCATATACTTTTGGCCCATTTTTAAGAAGTAATATAAACTTTAAACCGATTCGATATCTACTTTAATTAAGAAGTTATGGCGTTTTTTCGGTTTTCACAAAAACGCCCCCTATTCCGACCCCCTTGGTCCGATTTTGCCCATTAACGAACTTAGCCAAGATTGTATCCCCTTTGATTTTATGTGCAAGTTTGGTGGAGATTGGTGAAAAATTATAGAAGTTATCGTGTCCATAAAAAAGTGAGATATATATATATATATATATATATATATATATAGATAGATAGATAGATAGATAGATATATAAACTGGTGCGATTGCAATAGGTAGTATTTCTTACGAAATCTACCTAAAAATTCGGGAATTGTCCGCTCCTGATCAAAATAATTCATAATTTTTCCGCATCCGATCGGTGAAATTCGCGATTTTTGCGAAACCGATCCACGGAATTCATAATTTTTCGATGCCTAATCGACGAAATGATTTTTTGGGGTGTGATCGACGAAATTTGAGATTTTTTCCACGAATAGTCTGCGAAATTTGCGATTTTTCTTCACTTGGTTGAAAAAATTCACGATTTTCCCGGCCTAATCCACAAAATTAGCACATTTTTCCGTTCTCCCTTAGCAAAAAATGGCATAGGATTTTTTATGGAAACACATGGTTTTATATGGAAAATCATAAAAAAATTATGTCATTATATGTAAACATATTGTATTCATATGGTAAACATTCATCGCTCTATGGTATTGCAGAGCAATATCTATGGTAAAGTTATAGGATAATGATATATACCATACATTTAATGGTATCCAGATAAATGTGTATGGTAAAGTTATAGGATAAAGATATGCACCATACATGATATGGTATTCCATAACCAGGTGTATGGTAAAACTATAGGGAAATGAAATTTACCATACATTCAATGGTGTTCCATAGCGTGATGTGTAGTAAAATAATACATAATTGTTTGCACCATAAATTGTATAGTATTTCAAAGCATGGTGTATGGTAAAATCTTAATGCCTTTTGAAAGTTTATAAATATTAGAATTTGTGTAACTATAATATAAAATTACTCGGTTGTGGTCATCTCAAAACTTTCTACTATCTTTATGTATGTCTTATGCACTTCCAAAAAATAGAATCATAGCAACGCCACTGGTTAGATAGTTTAAACCAAAATCTATTTAGGAACAACTTATGTTAACTTATAACCAGTCTAATGAAAATCCCTTGATCTCAAATTAATATAACATAAAATAACATATTATTTTATTCTTATATAATTCATATATATGAGTGTGTAAATGCGTTAAAAATAAAGAAATCTTGTGAAAAATAAATTATTCAACAAAAATATATAATTGACATATTTCCTATAAAATTCTAACAGCGATTAAAGGTGTCAGGGACACACTTAAAAATACTGCATTAAAAATTTATCTGATTTTTTATGCTTATAATGACATTTTTTTAAAATCATATTTAGAACAGGAAATATTAAGTGTTTTTTTTTTTTTTTTTTTTTTTTTTTTTTTTTTTTTTTTTTTTCGTTTTCAGCATCTAGCTTTTAAGCATTGATTGTCATGGATAAGACTTCTTGTATGCGTTTTTCTTCATGATGGGTTTTCACAATTTCTCACATTTAAATTGTTAGAACCGTTAAACATAAATGCTTTAAAATTAGAACATGCCTTTTTTTAATTGCTTTACTTTAATTTTGATTCAGCAAATTTGAAAAAAAATATTTATTTTTGAAAGTAGTATTTATTTTCGAACTTTTACTTTAAATAAATTTTTTATTAATATTTTTAAAAAGGCTGAATCAAAATTAAAATGTAGGTGTTTCTGTTTATTTAATTGCTAAAAAACTAAAATTCTACAATTATTACATTGAGTTACGATAATTTTTAATTTCCCTCCACTTTTTTTAATAAATTTTAAATTAAAAAAATATAGATAAGTTTCATCATGTGATTTTGTTTTAAAATAGTATGTTTAATATCACAAAAAATTGCGAAATTTTAATTCAATAAAAGATTTTTTAATGTGTCCCGGACCCCCTCAAAATAAACAAATTGTCAAAAATAGCCTATAATTATTAAAAGAAAATCTTTTTGAATTTATTTTAAAAAGGACCTTCAAATATTTGATTCACCAAAAGAATTTTTGAAATATCTTTTAAAAATATTAACAACAAAATATTAATACATATATATTAATATAATATATTATAATATGTTAATTAAATATTAATAAACTTAACAGTGTAAAAAAAAAAAAAAAAAAAAAAAAAGAGGTACATAATTAATTTACGTTATTTGATAATTTTAAAGTCATTTTATATAGAACAACAAGGATTTTTATTTTATTTAAAAGTTAAAAATTATTAAAAAGATTAAAATTTATTTTACGATCTATAAAAATATCAAAAAATCTACCGATATTTTTATCGACCTCAAATTATGATATAATATATGAAATAATAGTGTTATTATTTTGTTCTTATGTATTTCATATATGTGAGCAGAGTCTATGCGTTATAAATAAAAAATCCTATGGGAGAAATAAAATGATTTAACAAAAATATATATTTGATGACATATTTCCTATAAAATTCTAACAGCGATTAAAGAAGTTTGTAATTACAAACTTCAAAATTACAAACTTCTGTAAATACAAACACATTCTTAAAAAAAAAACTGCATTAAAAATTTCTTTATTTTTTCTTATGCTTATAATGATGTTTAAATCATGTTTTCTATTATAATTCGAAGGGACAATAGTCAGACAATAGTAGTATTTTTTAGTTTTGGTTTTTATATTCATTTATATTCATTTTATATGCAACAACAAAGCTTTTATTTTATTTTATTTAAACGTTAATAATTATTGAAAAGATTAAAAATCATTTTACAATGTATAAAAATATTGAATATATCTATTAATCTTTTTGGTATTAAAATTTAAAAGAAAGATTCAAAATTTCCGTAAAAATTATCTAAAAAATAGTAATATATATATATATATATATATATATATATATATATATATTTTACTTTAAAATAAAAAAATGCTCGTAAGTAAGGAATTAATATAATACATTAATATAATCATTAAAAATATATTATATACTAAGTTATCAAATGATTTCTCATTCTTATTAAATATTATTTCTTATCGACTTTCTATTTTTTTTAAAAATTTATTTTAATAAACAGAAAATAGTTTTTCCTTTAATTAATTGGATTTTATAACTAAATAATATTTGCTAAGCTATTTACTCCATTCATTAAAATAATAAATTAATTTATAAATACATGTCTATAAAACAATTTATTAAAAAAAACCCTTTAAAACTATCTTCTTTTGTCAACCATTAAGTTAGAACGACAAATAATGATGATTTACCCAAACGCTTTATTCTTATAACGTTTTATAAGCACAGCTCATCACCCCGCATGGCTGAATGGTTAGGACGCTCGCCTCCCATCCCTACCGTCCCTGGGTCAAATCCCACTGCTTCCCAAGGTCGAAGTGCATTAGTAAGCTTAGTTCCCCGTATTCCTAAAAGATGGCGCCACCAAAGTTGATATCGTTATTATTTTTTAATATATAGTACCATAAAGAATTACCATACACTTAACGATTATATGGTTTTCCATAGGATCACTTTTACCATAGGCAAAAATCCATATGATTGCACTTATGGTGTTTTTTTTATGGTAATTCTATGCCTTTTTTTGCTAAGGGCTTGTTCGATGAAATGCGAACTTTTCCGCACATGAACTTCGTCAGTCAAATACGCTTTTCTTAATTGACTGACGAAATCTGTTTTTTTTCCAGTCGTAAATTGATGAAATCCGTGATTTTTTTGTCGCGATAAACTGACGAAATTCACCATTGTTCCGCAGCCACTCAGATTTTTTTAATTTTTCCGCGCTATATCGACAAAATTAGCGGTTTTTCCGCACCCCATCAACAAAATTCGAGAGTTTTTTGTACTCGATCGCTCGAATTCGTGTTTTTTACGAAGGCGATCGACCGTATTCGCGATAATTTCTTTCCCTATCGATGGAATTGTCAATTTTTGTTCGCCGTATCAACGTAATTCGCGATTTTTTTCATTCCCGATCGACTATATTTGTGCTTTTTATGAAACTGATCGACCAGATTTGGGACTTTTTCGTTCCCGATCGACAAAATTCGCAATTTTTCCGTGCCCTACCAAAAGCGATTTTTTTCGTTCCCGATCGGCTAAATTCGCGCTTTTTACGAAAGCGATCGACCATATTCGGGATTTTTTCTGTGCCCGATTGACGAAATTCGCGCCTTTTTCCGTTCTTGTCTATGAAATACGCATTTTTCCGCACCGAACAATAAAATTCTCGATTCTTAACTGACTAATGAAATCTGCATTTTTTCCCCTGCCGTAAATTGATGAAATCTGATTTTTTTTTTCCTCGCGATAAACTGATAAAACTCGCTATTGTTCTGCAGCCGCTCAAAAAAAATTTCGATTTTTCCGCGCATCATCGGCAAAGTCTTCAATTTTTCCATGCCCTATCAACGAAATTAGCGACTTTTTCGTTCCGAATCGACAAAATTCGCGAATTTTTCGTGCCCAATCTCCCGAATCGCTCTTTTTACGAAGAAAATCGACTTACATTCGCGATAATTTCTTTCCCGATTCACGAAATTGGCAATTTTTGCGTTCCATATAAACTCGAAATAAACAATTTTTTTATTCCCAACCAATAAAATTCGCGATTTTTCCCTTCCCGATCGAATGAATTCGCGCTTTTTACGAAGTTATCGAGAAAATTGGGGATTTTCCGTGCCCTATTAACAAAATTTCGATTTTTTTGTACCAGATATACAAAATTCGCGATTTTTTGTGCTCGATCGACAAAATTTGCGATGTTTCAGAGACATACAGACAAAATTCGAGATTTTTCGAAGGCCGATAGACAAAACTGGCGATTTTCCAATGTCCAGTTGACGATATTTTCGATTTTTCAGCGCCCGATCAACGAAATTCGCGTTGTTTTCGCGATTAAAAAAAATTAGATTTTTTTTCCTTGCCCGATAAACGAAATCTGAGATTTTTCACGTCCGATCGACAAAGTTCGTGATTTTTCCGTGCCTAATCGACAAAATTCACATTATTTTTCATGCCCGATCGGCGAAATTTGCTACTTTTTATCGTAATTCCGTTTTCACAAGATTTACTGTATTTTGAAATTGTTTCATTAAATCATTAGACAAAAGTTGTGACACCCCCCCCCCCCCTGGAGGTTGGGCTGGATCCGCCCTTGGTTCTTTCTACCAGGAGAATTGGATTATCAGACGCTATTAGACTTCAATTGAACATTTTCAGCTCCTTATCTAAAATTGTACATGCAATGGAGAAATTTCACCCGGGAGGAATACGGTTTCTTTTGTGTGTAACTGATAAAGTTTATCTTGAAATTCTCAAAAATCCACTCAGAATCGTTAAAATAATTCTAAATAATTTTTAATTACTGTTTTTAACAACGTAAAAACATAAACAAAACCACGTGATACAAAAACGCGACGTGATTGGTTGTGACGTCATTTGCCACGAAGTCGAAATGTTTAAGTTTTGCACGCATTCTTTTTCCCATTGCTTTTCATATTTGCAACCTTGTTTCATCAGTTTCTACAAATTTATTTAACGTTAGCAACTTTAAATTTATAAAAAAGTAAGACTTAATTTATCTTAATATAAAATAGATCGTTTACTTTTTATTTTCATTAAAATTTTAATTTGAAAATGTAGATTTTCGGCTTAGAAATGTAGATTCAAGCAAACGGACAATAGGCTCCCAAAAATGGATTCTATTTCCATGTTAGTTTTTTAGGAAATGATTCCGATTTCATCGGCCCAGAAATACGAGGATTAAAATCTAAAGGATATGTATTTCTGTTCAACTTTTATTTTTATTTACTATATAATAATAATGATTAAAATGAAATGAAAGATTAAAAGCTAAAACAGTAGTTCGTGATTCTTGATTGTTGTTTTTGAAATGAGTTATCTTCTTATTTCAGTATATTTTAATTTAAATAAAGTTTAAATTATTTTACAATACTGATAAAGTATATTTGATATAAAATAAAATATTGAGAAATAAGACAGACGTTTTATTTATTTAATACTTAATATGTATTTTCTGACTTCTGAGTAAAAATTTTCTCGGTAAACTACAAAACTTTGTATCAAAGCTGAAAAGAGAAGTTTATAGCAATACCTGAGAAAATTAAAATTGTTGCAGTAAAATCTGTCCTATAGAAAGTTATAAAAAAGAAGAAAAAAAAATCATCCCTTCCCGTCCCTTTGACACTAAAAAAAAAGTTCATAATAATTATAAGAATAATTAATGTTTTTTTTTCTTTTAAATATATAAAGTATTATTTAAAACTTTCATTAAAAACATACTATACTGAAAAAAATAAGCTCAGGTTGAGACAAACATTGTGATATGGATCATTTTCTAAAAACTACTGTACAACTTTTTAATATAACATTGAATAATGAACAGGAAATCAATCTAAATTTTTAGATTTATTCAATTTTTTAATTAACAAATATAGAACCAAGTGTAATTTGTTCAAGTTTGAACAATTTAGTTTTCTTAAAACATTTATCTTGTAGTCGTGACAGGTTACTTCTTCCAACTAAAATTTGAGTAGCTAGTTTGCAACAATTTTTTAAATAATCCGTGGCGTGCTCGTAGAGTGTTCGCTAGCTGGCCAGATAGCCCGGGTTCGATTTTGCGTGTTGACGTTTTTTTAAAAAAGGTTTGCTAATGCTTCGATTTTTTTTTTTCAATTTCATTGAAAATATACGCTTACTAATTACGCTTCTTTTTTTTTATGAAAATTTCTTGTTTCATTTTTAAAGTGACATTTATGTTGGAGGAATTACAGGTTACTTTGTGTTTAATTTGTGGAGATTTTTTTTTTCTCATAAGACTGTATACCTTTTTATATTTTAAACACTTGTCTCAAAAAATCCATAATATTTTATTTAAAAAAAGAAAAATCGTAACAAAATGAATACTTTTTTAATATTTAGTTTTAAATATTAATATATGTCAAATAATGAAATAGAAAAATGTTTATCATTACCGACTCTGAAATTTACTAAATGTATAATTAATCGGTGACATATAAAAAAAATATTCAGAACAGAATATTAATTAGGAAAAATTTCCTATACAGAGCATTACTTCTTAGCTAGTATTTGCCTTCAAAAGAAAATAAAAACGATATAAATAAAAAAAGTACAGTAAAACCTCTAAATAACGGACAGCTCGGGAACGCAGAAATTGTCCGCTATTCGGAGGTGTCCGCTATTAGGAGAACCTCAGATATTCAAAAATCGCGAAGAAATGCTTAATGTTTCATTAATTGACTTTTATATTCCTAAAACCTATATTATATGATTAATCAGAAATTAAAATTAATTTTTAAGCGATAAAACTGAAATAAAATTGTGCAGACTTTCATCTACTGTTTATTACATTCTTATGAAAAATTCTGCTACAAAAGTTTACTTTTGCTTACAATTATATATAATTTGTTTTTCAATGTGACGTTATTGGACTCTATAGAATTCCGGGTGGGGAGGAGGGATTGCACTTGTCGTCTATTAAAAGCATAAAATCTTAAAATTTTCGGGGGGACATTGCAATGCTGAAGGAGATGTCCCTCCCGGGCAACCCTGAATTCACACTAAATGTGGGGGGGGGGGGGAGATTTTCCCTAGCTCACCCTCTACATTTATTTGTGATCACCAAATTTGTGACACATTGCTCTGATAAATTTAATGGCCTTTTTACTCTTTTTTCGGGGGTTTTTCTGGATAAAAAATTCTTTTTCCAGAATCCTTTCATTCTTTTACATCCTTTATCGCCGAAAATAGTGTCCGCTATTCGGAATGTCCGTTATTCAGAGGTTAAACATACAAAAATATAGGTTTTGGGAGTGGGGATTGGAAAACTGTCCGTTAAATAGAGGTGTCCGCTATTCGGGAGTGTCCGTTATGGAGGTTTTACTGTATATTTATCTATTCTGATTTATTATGTAAGTCTAGCTGACGATTTATTATAAGAAGTATAATTGTATATGTATGTATCATAGATTATATGTCATGTGGGATCAGCAAACAATTTTTAAATTTCTAGTTGAAAATTTTTGCTTTATTTTTGTTAGAGTGAAAAAAAAATATATATATATAATTTGTCCAATTTTATTCATCTAAAGTTAAATACATTTAGACATTTGATATCAAAATTATTATTTATAATTTACAGAAAATAATAAATTTTCACTTGAAATTCTATAAAATACATATATACATTAAAAATATATAATGATAAATAATAACTATAAATAAATAAAAATCTAGGCATAAAATAGCTTATATTTTCGGTAGTAGAAATTTTATTTTACAATTGAGATAAAATATAAATTTTCATGGGAAAAAAAAAACTTAATTCTATACACACAACATAAACATAATATTAAACTCCCCCCCCCCCCCAAAAAAAAAAAAAACAAACAAACAAAAAAAAAAAACAACTTTAGCTAAAAGTGTTATTTAGGGAGCCAGATTCTACTTTAAAAATCCCCCAAAATTTGAATTCCCCAGTGTATTAAAGCTACTGTACATTAATGTAGAACAAACCTTTTCTTACTCCCCCTCCCCTCATTTTTTTCTGGATATGCTACTAATTCAAAAAATACTTATTAAAAAGTCTGAAAATTCTTCGTTGTGAATGTAAGTTTGACTGAAAATTTGTTTTCATAAATGATTGTTTTTTTTTTTTTTTTTTTTTTTTTTTTTTTTTTTTTTACATATTATGTTAATGTTTGTTATATAAATTAAACATAGATATCAAAATTAGAGGTGTTTAAAAAAAAAAAAAATGTATTATGACTTTTGAATAATGAACATATATATATATTTCAAACATAAGCTATCGATTACTTGAAGGCACTTCTTAATATGCATAAATAAAAATGAATGACTATATGTATGATACATAAATATTTTTCTTGTATTCCATATGCGATTATTCCCTTTCATGTTTTCAGAAAAAAATTATTAAAATTATATTTATATTCAATCAATAAATACGCATACAAAGGAAGAATAGCAGATTATAAGTTTACAAAAACATTTCTATCAAGTTAACATCAGAATAAATTATCGTTATCATAATAGGAACGCTAAAAAAAAAGTGCTTATCAGGCGAATTTACTGTACTATATGTGAAACATGGCACTATACAACATTTATAACACACTTTGCTACTCATTTTTAATACAGAAAATTTAAAAACATATAAGAAATGTATCAAACACTTAAGCCAGTAACGTAGTACTACGGTGTTTACATGGCAAATGACGTCACAGTCGCTTTCGTCCGCGATGCAGCGTTTTCGCGCCAAGCCAAAAACTGCAGTTTTAAAATTCATTTAGTGAATTATTAAAGCTTCAAATATACATAAAAATGGTATCAATTTTCTTGATTTTTTCTGCTCTTCAATATAAAAGTGAAAATGAAAATCGTGAAATTTCTCCATTGTAATAGAAATATGTTGATTTTAATGATATCCTCTTTAGTTCCGAATCTAAAATCATAATACAAATATTGATTCATTGGTTTTTCCCAGACAAAATGACATCGTAAATGACAGAAAAAAAATATCTTTTCTGAAACGGATTCTTTAGTCCAGCTGTTCCCAAACTTTATTAGTACGGGACCCACCTTTAAGTAAAAAAAAAATTTCGCGACCCACCTAATATAATTGTATTCATCAGTATGGAAATTGTTGTATTACCTCTATAAGATAACGGTTATCCTATCCTACGAAAAAGGCAAATTTTAGTACGAAGTATACACTATCAACAAAAACAATAATTCATAATTCCAATGTGTGTAAGTGGAATAATAATTAATAAAAGACATAAACTAGAAAAATAATTAGAAATACATTTAACTACTATCAAAACATAACTTTATAATAAATGAATTTTCCATTTCTGGTGTTTACCGATATAAGAATCTACATCAGAGTTAAAACTTGTTAATTTCAATGTTAATTCATACTTTCAGCACACAGTTTTTTTCTATCCTTGTTTTTCAAAAACAGCCAAGTACAAGAAGCATGCTGTGTTGAACTCCATCAAAGAATTCAAAGCTCATTTAGATATTTCTGCACATTTTGCACGTATATTTCTTCATATGAAAATTAAGGAATTTCCCTAGAAATATTATTTACTGTTAAAATTGTCATTTAAAGGATGAAATACGGAATATATTTTTTGTGACAAACCTCGATTGTTTCCGTGAGCCACTAAAATAGCCATCACGACCCACCAGTGGGTCGCGACCCATAGTTTGGGAACCGCAGCTTTAGTCACTTACAAGGAAGGTCTCCATATGGGCAGGCTCAAAAAAATTCTGAAAAAAAAACACAGAGTATTTTTCTCGTGTTGATATATATGCTTATAAAAAGAAATTTCGGCGGAATCCCTTTAAAACGTTCGTAAAAAAAATAATGAACATTTCATTTATTTGGCGGTTTATCACTGGTTGGCGACGAAATAAAATTTCAAAAACTACATTTTTATGTCGAATACTTTTTAAAGTAAAAATGTTTCATGTTGAGCTTGTACTTAAAAAAAATTAAATAACTTTAGTTTTTTCAGTTTTAGTTAGTTTTAACTGTAGTTTTATCATATATATCTACTGAAAGTTAACTATGAAATATTATGAATTAAAAAAAGTAATTAAAATCGTTTCAATCTCAAAATTAAGTGCTAATGAGCACTGTCGATTCAACTTTGTTGTTATGGAAATAAAAACTTCTCCGATATTGAAATTACTCCGATTGACTGCAACATTCTTCATCTGGTATTTATTTTGGAAAATGCTTAAATATATGAAAACTTTTTTTTATATATGATTTTTTTAAAAGTGATAAAATTTAATAACTCCAACAACAATCAACATAAATATGTAATACAAAAAGAAAATATGTGTATTAAACTCCTTACTTGTTTAAATTTAAATGCATAAATACCATTTACATGCATTTTAAAATCTATTGATAAAGAATTTTCAGTTGCATTAAAATCGTTTGCTTTTGACGAGTAAATGTGCTGCTCGCCAAATCGAGTGATGTTTTCGTCTTTTAGCGCCAAATATTCGAAAGTATTTTATTTTTTTACAGACATCTACTGTGATACTTCCGCCGTTAATTTTGACTCAGTAATTTTACTATATACATAGGTAGCTTAATTAGTATTTTTTTTTTTTTTTTTTTCAAAAAATTCTGAATATGCTTAGTATGAAGACCTTCTTTGTTAGTAATCCAGGTTCAAAAATATGGATCTAAAACTACAAATCCCCTTAAAACAACAATTTAATAACCATTAACCCCTTGCGGTGCAGTGGTTTCATAGATATATCACTTAATTTTAATTCCCAAACACGACATTGGCACCAGAATTTTATTTTAAAAAAAATTACGGTTTTTTTGAATGCGTGATACATAGCGTTTTCTTATTTACAAATAAAGTTGTTTTCAAATTCCGGTGTCAGTCTTTTATTTCATCACTTAAGCAATGAATTTGCCCTGGGTTGAGGGTGCTAGTCACTTAGCGGCCGAATTCTCCTCGGTAATGTTAAATCTATAGCACTTGATGCGTTTCTATATTCAAAATATCTCTCGGGAAAATAATATTTTTAACTTCTTTTTTCAGTCTTCTTTTTTTAAAGGATGTCATTTTTTTCATAGTTGTCAAAATATTTCTGAAATCGATGCATCATTTTATATGAAGTGTTAAAATTTTACTTCCAGATCGCCTGTTTTTGAAACATAAAACATTGAATTGAGCATAAATTTTAGAAATATTTTGACAACTATGAAAAAAATGACATCCTTTGAGAAGAGAACACTGAAAAAAGAAGTTAAAAATATTAATTCCCTAAGGAGATATTTTGAATATAAGAATGCATCAAACGCCCATGGATTTAACAATACTGAGGGAAATTCGGCCGCTGAGTCACTAGCATCTTTAACCTTAATTACCGCAATCACAAATTTAAAAGCTTTAAACAAATAAAAAAATCTACAAATCCTTAGAATTAAAAAAAAAAAAAAAAAGATTTAAGTTAAATATTTGTAAAATTTTCTCACTTTCTTGATCACAGTGACTTGAAGATATTTTGCAAACTCAAATGAAAATAACATTTATTTTATGAGAAAATCAGGTTCTTTGCTGCTATTAATTAGTTTTCCTCGAATGCAAAATAGTATTCAGCTATTAAAAGTGATGTGAAAATGTAAAAAAATCTGACATTTAATTTTTTACAAGGAAAAGAATGGACGCCCCAAAAATGGAGACCCAGGGACCGAAGAGAATAATGCTGTTAATTCTATAAGTTTTTCAGTTAAAGCCCTTCCGAAGAAGACACTCATCAGCTAATGCTAATCCTATGGGGAGGTATTTTCTAATATCTCGTTTGCATTTCGACAATTTTTATTTATTTATTTATTTATTTATTTTTAATTTTTTTATTATTATTTTTATTTATTTATTTATTTATTTTTAATTTTTTTATTATTATTTTTATTTATTTATTTATTTATTTATTTATTTTGCATTGGATAGTTGAAGTTCGTCTCTACATCGCACCAGACATTTTTATGAAGTTAGTTTCACTTTCAAAACCGGTACCGAAAATAAAAGTGTCATTCTAAAAAATATCTGCTACCAAAACTGAAAAAGTAAAAAATATGCGATGTAGAGGCGGATGTGGTTATCCAATGCAAAAGAAAATAAATTAATATACCGAAATGCAAACGAGATATTAGAAAAATCTCTCCCCATAGGATTGGCATCCGCCCGTGAATGTCTTTGCTGGCAAGGAAAGGAACTTTAAACATAATAATATTTACTTGAAACCTCATAGCATTCGAAAAAAAAAAACGATTTCTGGGTAGATAGAATCGATTAATATATTGTAATAACTACTCCAAAATGTTTTCGAAAACTACGGGCAGCTAAGAAAAGTATATTTTCAGAAATTCTTCTTTAAATTCCAAATCTAAATTCTTTTGTGATGTTTCTGAAGATAAAGAAACATTCTAGAAATCTTGGGTGACTCGCAAGATGTTATTGTATATTTCCGTTTCGTGATTATAGTAAATTTTTGTATATTAAGAAACATCTGTCTTTGTTTACAATGCATGCCGAGATTCAGTAACTTTTTGAATGTATAAAAAACTGTGAGAATGAACAAAAAGCCATGCGTTAAACATAGATTATGAAAAATCTATCAAGGCATTTAGAATACACTGAAAAAAATGGTTTCTCAAAATAAAGTAAAAAGTACTCAATTTTAAACACTTCACATACTCAAAATAGCTCCCATCCAAATGTACTCAAAATCAAGAAACACGTGTATACACTCTTTTACTTACCCATCATACGTAGTATAGGGTAAATCTTGCAATCGTTTTGAAAATCGAAAAAAAAAAAAAATTGACGGATTTACACATTTTAGATAGTGGAGATTCCGAAAAACATATTTTTAGAAAAAAATTTTGCCATCCGTCTGTCTGTCTGTCTGTAAACGCTCTATCTCCCGAACGAATTGAGATAGAGACTTGAAATTTTGTATGTAGTTAGTATGTAAGAATGGGACGAAGCCTATTTAATATCAGCAACCTCGATTATCCGGAACTATTTTTTTCGGACTCTCGAAAAATTCGTTCTGATGAAAGGTACATAAAAATTTTCGAATTTTTTTGTTCTAAGGAATGGACGTAAAAGGCAATAAAATAACACACATTTTGCATATAAAACGAAGTGGATTGGATTATTAGTTGCCGAGATATTTGTAATCCTGTTTTGCACATTCTTCGATTTTTCATGACCCTGTATTTCATTCAAATTTCAATTCAGAGGTATATTTTAATTGGAAATGAGACGCTTAATCCGACGCAGTTAATTGTTAGTTAATAGAGTTATTATTTTTGGAGTTATAAGGATGTTTCTTTTACGCAGTTCGGTACTACTTGAGTAGTTTGCCGTTTTATATAATTTGTCGAAATCGGTAATCAGCAGTTCTTTAATAAAGCATTACTATGTATATTAACAATATTTAAATTTTGTTTATGAATTGCAATGCATTGTATAAATAGTTTTCACATGTTTTATTTTCATATACATATCCATGATGAATAAGTATTACGGTGACCCCCAACGACTAGGTTTGATTCCATGGTTGTGTTCAAATGTAAATCGCTATGAACTTTCCCCTTAACTTATAAATTAAAGTAAAAATAGGCTAGCATTTATTTCTTGCTCAAAATTTTTAACAATAAAAGTTTACTTCATTGTTTATTAAGAAAAATAGCAAAAATTATTGACAAAATATCCAAATCGAATATTTTTATGGCAAGAGCACTATTTGCAAGCATTTTTAAATTATTTCAAAATACTGTGTATAATTTAATATTTACATTAATAAGCATCTTTTATGCCACCATGATTGAAATAAACCGTTACAGGGTATAAAATCATCGTTAGTTTGGATTTGATAATATATGATGTTTCAAAATTGAGAAAGCAATGTGATCATTTTTGATCCAAACATACTCAATTCAATATGAGTACATGTATGTACTCATTTTTAAATACTTCATTTTTCTTTCACAATACCGTCACAAAACTTCTCAGTTTAATTAAATGAAAGGTACGACTTAAAAAGCATGAAACTCAAAACGATTTTAGAGTGGAAAGACGCATCCACTCTCCGTTAAAATAACAAAAAATAAGTCTATGTACTTGAAAGGTTCATAAAAAGTTATTAAAATATTCCGTTACAAAATGAAATGGTTTAACCCTTTCCGGCACGGCCAAAATCTGAAGTAAAATGAGAAATTATCGACTGACACCGGAATTCACAAACGCATTTTTTAGATATTTTGAATTCCTTAAATTTAGCTTTTATTGTAAGGGCAAAATTTTACTAAAATATTGTTACGAATTTTGTAAATAGTTAGTGTTTGTACTGTAAAATAATGTAAATAATCGTATTAAGCTCCATTCCTTTACTAATATTAGTTTTTGTTACATTGTCTCTGTTATCAAGCAAACTTGTCCATTATTTTCAGTGTATGTCTATGGCAGATTGGCGAAATAATGAAGATATCGCCAAGTTGGCGTCACTTTTTGCGACTAATTTTGGTCGCCAAATTTGGCGATATATCGCCAAGTTGGCGACAAACTTGGCGATTGTTGGCGATGGTAACCCTTCCCTATTTATGGTAACCCCCCTTAGGTCTACTGATACATTGTTTGTCGTTCCGCGGTTTTCCAGGTTTTTCTAGAAATTTCTAGCACATGCTACGAGACTATATATAAGGAGAGCGATACGAGCTGTTGTTGTTATTATTTACCAGTCAGTCATTGAGTGAGCTACTAGAGATTGTCCAAGCAAGTTTGCTTGATGTATTGATTTTTATCTACGTTGTTTTGAATGTGATATAGTGTTGAGACATTGTATAAAGAGTCTCTGCGACCTATATTTGTACTTGTTCGATAGATTTAAACAGTTATTTTGGAATATCTTGTAATATTTGTGAGTTTCGAAGACTCTGTTGTTCTGAAGATCTGTAAATAAATTATTTTCTACTTTTCTAAGAGAAAAGAGTTTGAAGTTGTCTAACCATAAGATCGAAAGAACCCTATATACGCTGCAACATTTGGTGTCAGGAGTCGGGATCTTATGGCGAAAACAAGAACAATGGATGGTCAACTGAAAGAACTGTTAGAAGCTATTAATGGAATAAAGGCAGAATTGACGAAAGGCCAAGAAGAGTTGGCGGAAAAAATGAATAAAGGCCAAGAAGAGTTGGCGGAAAAAATGAATAAAGGCCAAGAAGAGTTGGCGGAAAAGATGAACAAATGCCAAGAAGATGTGACTGAAAAGATTAATAAAGGCCAAGAAGAAATGAAGAAAACTTTAGAAGAAAAGTTCTCGTCGGTAGAGAGAAGAATAGGCTCGGTAGAAGAGAAAATAGAGGAAGTGGAAGAGAAAATTCAGAATGAAGTTAGTAATGTTGAACAGAAAATGGAACGGAAAATGGCGGAAGTAGAAGAAAAAATTCAGAATGAAGTTTGTAACGTGGAAGAGAAAATCAGTAACGTTGAAGAGAAAATCAGTAACGTTGAAGAGAAAATACTAGGTGAAGTAGATGAAAAGCTAAATAAAAAAGTACAAGATCTTGAGAAGAAACTTTCAGCGTCTAGTGGTAATTATGAAGAATTTAGGAATCCGCCTGCTTCTCCCGTGCACATTAAGCTGTCGACATACGATGGAAAGAGTTCCTGGCAAGTTTACAAGACCCAATTCACCATTGTAGCTGAAGCGAACAAATGGAGTGACGAGGTGAAAGCTTGTCAACTGGCAGCATCTTTAAGAGGAGAAGCCGCCGACGTGCTGCAGACATTGCCCGATATGACGCAACTCAATTTTGAGACTCTAAGTTGTGCACTTGAAATGAGATTCGGCGAAAAATTCTTCAAGGATTACACGAGAATACAAATGAAGAGCCGCCATCAAAAATCGAGTGAAACCCTTCAAGAGTTTGCCTCGGAAATTGAACGGCTTGCAAATTTAGCATTCATTGACTGTCCAACAAATGTACGGGAAATGCTCTCACTGCAATATTTTGTAGACGGAATAAAAGATCCAGAAGTGCAGAGAGCGGTACGAATGGCAGATGTACAAGATTTAAAGGCTGCACTACTATATGCCTTAAAGTTGGAAGCAGCTACACAAGCCAGCCGAAGAGATCGTCATTCAGTCCGAGGGGCAACGGTGAACAAAAGCTCAGACACTGAGATCGACTTCTTGAAAGAAATTAGGAAATTAAATCAAGAGATTGAAGCTTTAAAATATGGAAGAACAAGCGCAAGAAGACAGAATCTCACGTGCTGGGGATGCGGTGATACAGGACATCTCCGAAGAAACTGCCCCAAAATCCACGAACGTGAGATGAGTTCAAGACCAGAAAATAAAAAGCCCCACCTGAAGATCCTTCAAATATCGAAAATGAATGGCGGCGATAATGAATTATATGTGATAGGCTTTATTAACGGAATTCAGTGCCGTATGATTCTCGATACAGGAGCCAATGTTACAATAATAAGAGAAGATTTGGCTCGAAAATTGAAATGTAAACTCATCTGGACTCCACCATGCGTTACCCTGCAAACTTTGACGGGCGACAAGATAGGCATATATGGAAAGGCAAATTTAAACATCAACTTTGGAGGAACGAAATATTATCATACGGCATATGTGGCTGACATAACAGATCCTTGCTTAATCGGGCTAGATTTTCTGAAGAAATTTGGCTTCAAACTTGATTTCAAAAATAACAAAATGTTCTCAAAATTTGAAGAAATAAGTCTTTTTGGATTAAATAACGAAATTGAATGTAAACAAACAGTAATAGCCAAAGAAGACATCAATCTAGATCCATGAACAGAATTTATAGTTCCAGCTGTAATTAAAAATGAAACTAATTACCGATTTGGCCATATAGATTATCCAGAAGACAATAGTACACAAGCAGGAGTATTGGTGGCTTCTTCTGTAATAG
This sequence comes from Maratus speculifer, assembly GCA_964019185.1. Classification (NCBI taxonomy): domain Eukaryota; kingdom Metazoa; phylum Arthropoda; class Arachnida; order Araneae; family Salticidae; genus Maratus; species Maratus speculifer. Next base: position 181,473,121 of record OZ025303.1, read on the forward strand.
ACCTCTCGAAAAAGACCATTCCAGTCAGAATTGCTAACATCAGTGATAAGACGAGGACTATCAAGAAAGGAGAGGTGATAGCATCATGTGCTCCTGTGACGTGCATAAGTCAAAATTCCAGTCACTCTGAGAAATCTTCAGATAATTTAGTCAAGGATTTGTTACAAAATACGGACTTAGATCCAAATCAGAGAGATGCTGCTGAAAGTTTAATTAGAGAATTCCAAAGTTTATTTTCCCAAACATCTGAAGACTTTGGACGAACTAAAATGGCACAACACCGAATTGACACGGGAGATCACTCTCCTATTAAACAGCACCCTAGACGATTACCTTTTGCCAAGCAAGAAGAGGTGCAGAATTTAATTAAAGCTATGGAAGAAAATGACGTCATCGAACCATCAACAAGTCCATGGGCGTCTCCCATTGTATTAGTAAGAAAGAAGGATGGTTCTACAAGATTTTGTGTAGACTACCGCCGACTGAATGACGTCACCAAAAAAGATAGTTACCCTCTGCCAAGGATTGACGACACTCTTGACACACTTGCGGGCAACACTTGGTTCTCGACTCTGGATCTGAAGAGTGGTTACTGGCAGGTAGAGATCCATCCGGACGACCGCGAGAAGACTGCCTTTACAACGGGACAAGGATTATGGCAGTTCAAAGTAATGCCTTTTGGTCTATGTAACGCACCTGCAACTTTCGAACGGCTTATGGAAACGGTTCTCCGGGGACTGTCATATGAAGCATGTCTTGTTTATTTAGATGATATCATAATCATAGGAAAATCCTTTGATGAACATCTGAACCACCTCAGGCGAGTGCTACAAAAATTAAAGGAAGCTAATTTGAAGTTAAGCCCTTCGAAGTGCAGTTTGTTTCGCAATGAAGTCGCCTACCTTGGACACATCATTTCGGCGGAAGGAGTTAGGACTGATCCGGAGAAGATATCGGCCGTGAAAAATTGGAATCGTCCGGCAGATGTTCACCAGCTTCGAAGTTTTCTAGGATTATGCACCTATTACAGAAAATTCGTCAAAGGCTTCTCGATGATTGCAAGACCACTTCATAAATTAACAGAAGCCAATCAAAAATTTATGTGGACACAGGAATGTGAAGCTGCTTTCGAAAAGCTTAAGGAAACCTTGACATCCACTCCAATTCTGTCGTATCCTCAAATCGATAAACAGTTTATACTTGATACGGATGCAAGCAACGAAAGCATTGGCGCTGTACTGTCCCAGGAAATCGACGGCCAGGAGCGTGTTATCGCCTATTTCAGCAAGTGCTTGTCAAAGGCCGAGCGAAACTACTGCGTAACAAGAAAAGAGCTTCTTGCTGTAGTGAAAGCCATAGACCACTTTCATCACTATCTTTACGGTCGAAAGTTCCTGATCCGAACTGATCATGCTTCTCTAACTTGGCTATTGAATTTTAAGAACCCTGAAGGCCAAATAGCCAGGTGGATACAAAAGCTTCAAGAGTACGATATGGAGATACGCCATCGAAAAGGCTCATTGCATGGAAATGCAGATGCTCTCTCAAGAAGACCCTGCTCAGAGAATTGTAGATACTGCGACCGGGTTGAGAAGAAATTTAATGTCAAAGGTCCTATAGTAAGACAAGTTACAACTGGGTCTACATCATCGCAAGATCCGTGGAGTGACGAGAGCCTGCGTAAAGATCAAATTGCTGATTCTGAAATTAAGCCAATTCTAGAGCTGAAAGAGGAGTCCAACAGGAAGCCCAGCTGGCAAGACGTGGCCCATTACCATCCTACGACTAAACGTTATTGGGCTCTCTGGGATTCCTTACATTTGAAGAACGGCATCTTGTACCGAAAATGGGAGTCTGACGATGGAAAGACATGTAGATGGCAACTACTACTCCCTAAGTCGAGAATTTCTATGGTCCTTCAAGAACTGCATGGCAGTCCCACAGGAGGTCATTTTGGTGTAATGAAGACCCTGCAAAAGGTTCGAGAGCGTTTCTACTGGAATAATGTTCGCAGTGATGTGGAGAAATGGTGTCGAACTTGTGACACCTGTGTAGCACGTAAAGGTCCAAAGAAGCGCACCCGTGGACGATTGCAACGTTATAATGTAGGAGCTCCTTTCGAACGAATTGCACTAGACATCCTGGGTCCACTTCCTAGAACATCTGATGGCAATAAGTACATCCTCGTTGTCATGGACTACTTCACTAAGTGGCCTGAAGCCTACGCCATTCCTAATCAAGAGACGGTAACCGTAGCAGACATACTGGTTCAACACTGGGTTTCCAGATACGGAGTTCCTCTTCAAATCCATTCCGATCAAGGAAGAAACTTTGATTCGGCTGTGTTTAAGGAAATGTGCGGACTACTCGGCATGGACAAAACTCGAACTACACCTCTACATCCTCAATCGGACGGCATGGTGGAGCGGTTCAATCGTACCATCCTAAATAGCCTCTCTCTCCTTGTGTCTAGAGACCAACAGGACTGGGACAAGAAATTGCCTCTTTTCCTGCTTTCCTACAGGAGTGTCACTCATGAGGCCACTGGTTACTCCCCTTCTCAAATGCTCTTTGGTCGTGATCTTCGTCTGCCTGCTGATCTTTTGTTTGGCCGTCCTCCTGATGCTCCTTCATCGCCTGAGGAATATGTCGATGAACTAACTCCAGGCACCGATTGAGGAGATTCATTGTCTAGCGAGGAACCGAATTGGACTGGCATCAGAAAAGATGAAGACACGGTACGACACAAAGGCAACTGGACATGAGTTCAACGAAGGTGACAAAGTTTGGTTGTGGAATCCGATAAGTCGTAAGGGACTGTCGCCAAAACTACAAAGAAACTGGGACGGTCCTTACACAGTCGTCAACAGGCTGAATGACGTCGTCGTACGCATACGAAAATTGCCACACGCCAAACCCAAGGTTGTACACTATAACCGGCTAGCCCCTTATTTTGGCCAAAGTGATTAAAAATTCAAAACTGGAATTTCAGACCATGGTCATGAAAGTCACTTTTTGTAAATATGTAAATAGTAATTAGTTCTTATTTATGTAAATTTTATTATTATTGTTATTATTTATTTATTTATTTATTTGTTTATTTATTTTAAGTGTTTTCCTCTAACTCAAGGATTGCACTGCCCGGGACGTGGAGTCTTTGAGGAGGGGGTAGTGTTACGAATTTTGTAAATAGTTAGTGTTTGTACTGTAAAATAATGTAAATAATCTTATTAAGCTCCATTCCTTTACTAATATTAGTTTTTGTTACATTGTCTCTGTTATCAAGCAAACTTGTCCATTATTTTCAGTGTATGTCTATGGCAGATTGGCGAAATAATGAAGATATCGCCAAGTTGGCGTCACTTTTGGCGACTAATTTTGGTCGCCAAATTTGGCGATATATCGCCAAGTTGGCGACAAACTTGGCGATTGTTGGCGATGGTAACCCTTCCCTATTTATGGTAACCCCCCTTAGGTCTACTGATACATTGTTTGTTGTTCCGCGGTTTTCCAGGTTTTTCTAGAAATTTCTAGCACATGCTACGAGACTATATATAAGGAGAGCGATACGAGCTGTTGTTGTTATTATTTACCAGTCAGTCATTGAGTGAGCTACTAGAGATTGTCCAAGCAAGTTTGCTTGATGTATTGAGTTTTATCTACGTTGTTTTGAATGTGATATAGTGTTGAGACCCACATAGCATGCATGTTCACAGTGACGTCACAGTGACGTCACTGTGAGTCACTGTGGTCACGTCACATCTGTGACCAAAATGCCTCCCCTCAGTGACGTCACATTGTGACTGAAATGTGACGTCACATCTGTGACCAAAATGCCACCCCTCAGTGACGTCACATTGTGACTGAAATGTGACCTTCTTAGAATTTATTATTAATTTTATTATTAGTTATTATTTATTTATTATTCTTTTTATTTCTATAACTCCCCTCCCCTCCCGCTCCTTTTTTTTAAGAAGATACTATGTATGTTTGCGTTTGATACAAGTAATGGTAATGATTAAAAAAAATTATATTACCATTAAAGCTATTATTTTTACTTTATTAAAACCTAAACAATGTTTTATCCAATAATATCTAATTATGAATTTTATTATTATTATTTAACAATTTGCTTTAACTTGAATTGTTTTGAAACTAATAAAAATAAAAAGTAAAAATACACTTAAAAAAAGACATTCTCATAAAACTATTCGTATTTAACTTCCGAAGCTGTTGCGCAGAAAAAGAAAAAACTAAACGGTCGTGCGCATAGGAAATGAAAATCGTTTGCAAACGAAAGAATAAATAAACGTAAACAGAAATATTTTAAATTGATGATAGACGCAAGAAGTTAGTTCGCTGGAATTTATGGCAGTTGTGAGTAGTTGCATATTGACACGGATTTAACAATTTAAAGAAGAATGTCCACTACAGGCCTTCCAAGCGGCAAAATATAAGTCCGAGAAAATTAATGGGGCTTTGACTGTTAAAATAATTTGGTCTTTGCCACTTTAATTATTATCGGATTTAGTTAGTGCAGCAAGAATAACTAGAACGAATGACTCCGATGGAAAAAAGGTATGGAAAATATTATTTTTAATGGTTGCTTTTTTATTATTATTGTTCTGAGAACGATTTTAATTACATTGTCAAAAACATGCTATAAAACATCAATGCTTCATTAACTTAATAAAGTCTAATGCATTCATTATTTATTTTGTTGTCATAAAGAACTTGATTTTTAATAATTTGGATTAGGTTGTTACAGGTAGTGATTTTAATTGCATTCTAATCTGCGTTGTTTCCTTTTTTAAAATATCTGGTTAAAATAATGTGTTTCCATAAACATAAAATCATATGATAGTAAATTATAATAAATCGATAATATAATTATTAAACATTTAAAGATAATTATATATTGTAATAAAGAAGATTTTTTATGGAATAAAATTATTTACAAACATCCTTTTTTAATTTTTGTATTAAGTAATCTTCTGAAACATTTCATAATTTTATTTAAAAAAATTGTATCTGCTCAGAAGAGGAATTTATAAGAGAACGAGAAGAACTATTAAAAGAAATCGTAGATGTTTGATATTAAAAAAAACAATTATGTTAATGATTGTTTAATGTATTTTTCAACTTGTGAAATGTTATAAAATTTCTGAATGGATAGTCATCGTGGGTGAAAACGTTTCAGTTGTTAGCTCACAGGCTATCATAGCCTGAGAGCTTATGTGCCCGTCCGTTCTGTATGTATGTTCGTACGTAACGCGATAACTCATGATAAAAATATCCGATCCACTTGAAATTTTGTATGTAGGTATATCCTGACAAGGCGCTTCCCTGATTAGTTTTTGGAGTTCATTCGATATGTATAAGAGGGGGAACGGGGGGCTCATGCCCCCCGTTAGTTGATATAGATGGGATTTTCATGCAGAATTAAGTTTTCAAAATTTAGATTAGGATCATTCTGATGAGGCGATTCCGTGACTGTTATTAGGTGTTCATTGATTAAGTATAAATAGGGGGAACAGGGGTTCTAATGCCCCCCCCCCGTTGGTTGATATAAATGGGATTTTCATGCAGAATTAAGTTTTCAAAATTTAGATTAGGATCATTCTGATGAGGCGATTCCGTGACTGTTATTAGGTGTTCATTGAATAAGTATAAGTAGGGGGAACAGGGGTTCTAATGCCCCCCCCCGTTAGTTGATATAAATGGGATTTTCATGCAGAATTAAGTTTTCGTTCAAAATTTAGATTAGGATCATTCTGATGAGGCGATTCAGTGACTGTTATTAGTTGTTCATTGAATAAGTATAAATAGGGGGAACAGGGGTTCTAATGCCCCCCCACCCCCGTTAGTTGATATAAATGGGATTTTAATGCAGAATTAAGTTTTCGTTCAAAATTTAGATTAGGATCATTCTGATGAGGCGATTCCGTGACTGTTATTAGGTGTTCATTGAATAAGTATAAATAGGGGGAACAGGGGTTCTAATGCCCCCCCCCCCGTTAGTTGATATAAATGGGATTTTCATGCAGAATTAAGTTTTCGTTCAAAATTTAGATTAGGATCATTCTGATGAAGCGATTCCGTGACTGTTATTAGGTGTTCATTGAATAAGTATAAATAGGGGGAACAAGGGCTCTAATGCCCCCACCCCGTTAGTTGATATAAATGGGATTTTCATGCAGAATTAATTTTCGTTCAAAATTTAGATTAGGATCATTCTGATGAGGCGATTCCGTGACTGTTATTAGGTGTTCATTGAATAAGTATAAATAAGGGGAACAGGGGTTCTAATGCCCCCCCCCCTTAATTTATATAAATGGGTTTTTCAAGCAGAATTGTCAGATTTCGTTCAAATCTCTGAATAGTTTTGGAAGTTTAATGGTTAAGTATAAAAGAGGGGGATAACTCCTTTTAAATAATATAAATGCTAAATGGGTTTTTATTAAGAATTATCTCATTTGCTCTGAATTTTGGATATAGATTTTTTATATGATAAAGCATGTCTTTGATAGTATAGGAGTTTCAATGATTAAGTATAAAAAAAGAGGAAAGGGGAGAGCTGTTTCCCCTTCTTAATTTTTTTTCGAACGGAATTAACCCTTGAAAATATAAGGCTTTAATGTACAATTAGTATTTGTAGCCTGTGAGCTCAATGCCATCAGTTTAACTGGGCAGTATTCTTTATAAATATTCTTATTGGAATGTTTTCAGAAAGAACTAGAAGTTTGGATGAAAATTTGGAAGTTCAATCGATAAGAATTTAAACATGATTGAATTTAAAACAAATGACGCAAATACTTGAGCGGTATGAAGCTAAAAAGTAATAACTGTATTTTATTATTAACTTTTCATTTCAGAAACTTTTATTATTTCCTTTCCTGAATAATTTTACAGAGGTAAATTTCAGAATATCCATTATATGTAGTATAAGTGAACATCGTGATTAAAGTGGGTATTATAAATACTCTCTAATACTATAAATAAAATATTAATAAATATGATTAACGTATTTGTTGTTCTAATTTATGTTTATCGTCGGAATTTTTATTAGATAGATGTGTCTGTGATGGATAGCCTTGCAGTAATGGATAGCCCCTTAATGTTTTTTGTTTATTAATATACTGATAAATATTTAGCTTTAATTTTTTCCATAATTACTCTTTGCATGTTTTAATAATATTTTAATATTCATAGAAGACAGTATATGAAGACAGTTTGTGATTATTTTTTTATTTGTGACAAATTTTTCACTTACTTTGTGACGGTAACAGCATTACTAATGTTGTGAAGTCACACTGGGACACAAATATACAGTTATGAACATTGTTATGTAGTGTAAAATCACATCTATAATTTTATTATACTTTGGCAATACATCTCAATTAAAACTTGGGAGCTGCTATAAAAAGTATGTACCAAAAGAAAGTTACCGAATCAAAATGCCATGCAAACTTTAATCTTTGTTACATATTTTTTTTTTCTGTGGCAATAAATGAGAATATTTAAGACAACTGAATATTCGATCTATTAAAATTATTTCAAATTTAGCAATTTGTTTTTCTAATAAGCATTAAAATTATCAAAGAAACACTTCCTTTAAGGTGCAACACTAGTCATAGAAAAAGTCCTTCCGGCAATGCCGGGAGGAAGAGGTAGCTTTCATATACTTATTTATTTATTTTACATTAAGTTATATAAATCAAATATACGAAGCTCAAAATACTGGAACACGATTATGTAAGATTGAATACTAGTTTTTGTCAATACTGAATATTAATAGGAATGTTTAGAAATTAGTCATCTTTTATTCAACCTGGTTTTATTTTAAGCGATTTATAGGGTCGCCAAATTCCACGATATCCATTTTAAAGCAGCATGATGGATAAAAAAAATCCAATGAGCTTGATCGAAATCTTAATTCATGTGAACATGCACACTCACATTGAAATCGATTTATATATACGAGTGCTGTCGCGGACAAATTGACTTTTTAAAAAAATGTCACCCACTAGAAATTCAAACTGCTATATCCCAGGCGTTTTTCAAGGTAAAGACAAAGCAAAAAATACTCCGGAATTCATTATTATGATAAATAGTTTAGAAAGAACCTTTTTTCAATTTCTTTTTTTTTTTTATATATACATCATTATACATTTAAAAGATTTTTGACAAATTTAAGTGGCCGCCATTTTGAAACAAGATAACAAGAAACAAGAAGTACTTTAACTCAGACATTTTTTAAGATACAGACGGAACAAAAAATGCTTTGGAATCTTTGTATCAAGGTCAAATGCATAAAAGAAAAATCTTTTTCAATTTCTCACTTTTTTATACCTAATTTCAAATTTTAAATTTCTTTTAAAAAATTAAATGACTGCCATTTTTAAACAAGTTGGCGGATGGAACTGGTTAACGAACTAGGTCCAGGCTTTATTAAATACTATGTACACACCAAGTTACATCCAAATCGATTTATCAATATGTTATCACGTGACAAAAACCAGATCGTTTCAAAATGTCAGCCATAAGAAAAATTCAAAGTGCTATAACTCAATCATTTTTTAAGATATAGACAAAGTAAAAAGTGTTCTAGAACCGGTGTTTTAGGATTTAACACATAAAATAAAAATATTTTTCAACTTTTAATTTTTTCGCATTTATTTTTAAATTTTAAATTTTTAATTTTTTTTTAAATGGCTGCCATTTTGAAACAAGATGGCGGATGATGCTGGCCAACGAACTCGGTCGAGATATTTGTATGTGCTATGCACATGCCACGTTTCATTCAAATCGGTTCATAAATTCGTTAGTTATAGCATGACAAAAATCAGATCGTTTCAAAATGTCAGCCATAAGAAAAATTCAAAGTGCTATAACTCAATCATTTTTTAAGATATAGACAAAATAAAAAGTGTTCTGGAATTGATGTTTTAAGATCTAACACATAAAATAAAAATATGTTTCAACTTTTAATTTTTCGCATTTAATTTTAAATTTTAAATTTTTTCAAATTTTTTAAATGGCCGCCATTTTGAAACAAGATGGCGGATGATGCTGGCCAACGAACTCGGTCAAGACATTTGTATGTACTATGTACATACCAAGTTTCATTCAAATTGGTTCATAAATACGTTAGTTATCGCATGACAAAAATCAGATATATATATATATATATATATGGTTATATATATATATATATATATATATATATATATATATGTCAACATTTGAACGGAGGGTGGTTTTGGGGTCTGGGGGTCATGATCGGTGAAAATATACCAAAATTTTCTGGAAGTGCTTTCCTCCGGACGGCTGCAATAGGTAGCTTTTTACTTTTTGTAATGAAAGCTACCTAAAAGACCCGGATGATAATATAAAGTCCGTGGCAGCGTTCTTTTCAAATATCTCGCTCACATTTTAATATTTTTACATGATTTTTTTGCATAGCATAGCTGAAGACGATCTATAAGCGGCCTATTTTTTACTTTTTTGATTTTGGTTTCAGTTAAAAAAAAAAAAAAAATTAAATTTCAAAACCGGTGTAAACCGGTACTGATATTGAAACTATCAAAATATAAAATATATGCAAGTAAAATCGAAAAAGTAAAAACTAGGCCCGTAGTAGATCGTCCTCAGCTTCCTATGCAAAAAACATGCAAAAATATTAAAATTTGAGCGAGATATTTGAAAAGAACGCTGCCACGGACTTTATATTATCATCCGGCTCTTTTTCTGTGACTAGTGTTGCATCTTTAAGGAAGTGTTTCTTTGATAATTTTAATGCTTATTAGAATAAAAAATTGCTAAATTTGAAATAATTGTGATAGATCGAATATTCAATTGTCTTAAATATTTTTATTTATTGCAACAGAAAAAAAATGTATCAAAGATTAAAGTCTGCATGGCATTACATTTTGATCCAGTAACTTTCTCTTCGAACATTCTTTTTATAGCAGCTCCCAAGTTTTAATTGAGATGTATCGCCAAAGTATAATAAAATTATTGATGTAAGTGATTTTACACTAAATAACATTGTTCATAACTGTATAATTGTGTCCCAGTATGACTTCGCAACATTGACAATACTGCTACCGTCACAAAGTTAGTGACAAAATTTGTCACAAATCAAAATATAATCGCAAACTGTCTTCACAACCTTGTCACTATCGTCACAGAATAGTCACAGTTTTAATGACAATTTTGTCACAAATGACACATTTTTCACATTTTGGTCACATCGTGACGTCACAAAGTGGTCACAATGTGACGTCACAAACGAGCTCTAAAACGGCCATAACGACTTCACATTTGAGTCACTGTGACTTCACATCGACGTCACGTGACGTCACATCGACGGTCACAAAGTCACAATGTGACTTCACTACGACGTCACCGTGACGTCACCATGTCTTACGGGGACATTGTATAAAGAGTCTCTGCGACCTATATTTGTACTTGTTCGATAGATTTAAACAGTTATTTTGGAATATCTTGTAATATTTGTGAATTTCGAAGACTGTTGTTCTGAAGATCTGTAAATAAATTATTTTCTACTTTTCTAAGAGAAAAGAGTTTGAAGTTGTCTAACCATAAGATCGAAAGAACCCTATATACGCTGCAACAATATTATTGGTGCCATTTGCAAGCTTGGAATTAAAATTAGGTATCCCAGACCGGGCACAGTGTGCCGGAAAGGGTTAAGCCCGTTAGGGACGAGCGACAGGTATAAGTGCCGCAAAAAGGGTTAAGAATCCTTGATTATTCCCACCAGTAAAATTATACGGAAAAATTTGCCTTATTTAATCGGAGCATTTCTCGATTTAATAAGATATAAATTTCTGTTTTTAAAAACTGGTGACAAAACATTAATAATTTTGTAATAGGCTCCCGTCACGAAGGGGTTAAAAACTTATAAACCATTGATGTTAAAAAAAACACATCTAAACAGAAATGATTATTTTTGAGGTTCTTCGACAAAACGCCATCATTTAAAAGGATAGTTTCATAAAAATTAAAAAACATTGATGTTAAGAATCGTATGTAAACAGAAAAGATGTCTCCTGAGATCTATCGGTCGCAAACGTGATCATTTTCATAGGATAGTTTTCTGAAACTATCTTTTGAAAAGGGTTGCGTTTGCGACCGAAAGATCTCAGGTGTCATCTTTTTTGTTTCTTTACATATGATTTTAACATCAGTGGTTTTTAAGTTTTTAAAAACCAATTCATTTTGTAACGGAATATTTTAATAAATTTTTATGCACCTATTTAGGAAACAATTTTATTTTTAGATACAATTTGAAAAAAAGCTTAACATATTTGCGAATCCAATTTCAGCAATTAACACTCAAATTATTTTGTGTGACCCTCCATATGTCAAATACTTTTGTATATGTCCTACATAATATCGTAAAATTTAGATAATATTTTTTAAAATGTTTGAAGTAGTTTAACATCATTAAAACAAGTCGAAATTTGTACATCAAACATGACAAATGAGGTAAGGAATAGGAAATCATCACCATGGCAACCTAGAAATATTATCTAATATGGGATATCATTCGAGTAATTACATATGATAGGATTTAATGGAATGAAGAAAACTTTTATAAATAACTTTTTGAGATTTGATTTGATTTTTATGAAATTTGAAATGGCTGGACAAAACTCTGAAACGATTACATATAATAAATTTCAAACCATTCGGATGGGTAGTTTTTTCACTGCTACATGCGGACTGACAGACAGACAGACGGATCAGACGACGACTGCAAGTGTTATGTATTTATATAATTACGAACGCGCTAAACATCACAAACGATTTCCTCACCGTAGATCGTAAAATAACAGAATTATTTTGAGTGGCCTTGTAAGTGAACTATAAATGCTACACATTCTATTTTCAGTACCGAATACGCCACACTAACATTATATCAGCAATGACAACTACATAGTAACATCTATACTAATATTATAAAGAGGAAAGATTTGATTGTTTGTTTGTTTGAATTGAATAGGCTCCGAAACTACTTGACGGATTTGAAAAATTCTTTCACCGTTGGAAAGCTACACAATTTCCGGTGAACATAGGCTAATTTTTAATTGATTTATTCAAATATTTTCCCTAATAGTTCAAAATTTCATTATTTTTCATACAGAATCAATTAAAATTTTTCCGATAAAAAATAACCATTTTTCTTTCACGTTGCCAATAAAATCAAAATCTGGGATAATAATATCTCCTCGGCAATTAATTTTCAATTGAACAGTATCCACGTGAAAAATTAAAATAAAAATAATTCAAAGGAAAATAAATATGACGTCATACTTGAAAAAAAAACTATTTTATTATATAAGACGCACAAATATCGGTTACGTTAATAAGAGGTTCTCTGCGAAAAATGGCGACATAATTAGAAGTAAAGTGAACGAGAAAGAATTAAATTATTATTAAAATATTTGATTTGGAAAAATATGATGTCATAATTTAAATAACATAGGAATTTTGAAATATTTGTTAAAAGAACAAGAGGCATGGATATATGTAACTAATAAAAATCAGTAAATAATGAAGTCACATCTATACTCAATATTATAAAGAGGAAAGATTTGATTGTTTGTTTGTTTGAATTGAATGGGCTCCGAAACTACCTGACGGATTTGAAAAATTCTTTCACCGTTGGAAAGCTACACTATTTCCGGTAAACATAGGCTATATTATATTTAAAAAAAAAGGGGGGAATCTTTACTAAAATGCCAATAATGTAATCCAAGGTGTAGAAAAATGACCTTAAAAAATACGGTACTTCTCTATTATCCCGCCGACCAATTTTGCCAAATTATACAAACCGCCAAACTAATAGCCAAATTTTACATATTGACATAATTTTTATTTTAAATAACGAAAAAACAAATAATTAGTGGAATATTAATAAAAATTCAAATAAAAAAACGAAATTAATATCACTTAATGACATTTTAAACACGTGAATCTTATTTAATGTCATTGAATGTGACATTCACGATTATCCATTATTGGCATTTAATCTTATAGTTTGGCGATAATTTTTTGGTCGATGGGATAACCTAGAAGTACCAAAAATCCTTACATCGCGTGCGTTGCGAATACTATTGATTATAAAACAAAATAATGTACTACGACTTTGCAGAACGTATAATTATCTAAAAAAAAAATGTCGCGACAGCATATGTCTAACTGTTATAGTTACGTCACAATAAGTGTTTTTGGCACAGATGTCATATACGCACCACATTGGCATATGCTTCCCCCCCCCCCCCCCGCCAATTTGACATTGCACATGTGTGCCAAGGAGAAAGATCCGTTTAATAAGTTTATAACAGTTGTTAGGGGAATAAAATGAAAAAAGTTAAAAGATTTCAGTGAAATGGGCTGATTAAATAATATAAATGCATGCATTCAATCTATATATATATAAAAGAAAGTCTGGATTTCGTATTAATCACAGCACAAAAAAATCTACCGGACCCATAATCTTGAAAATTGGGGAAAAATTACTTCTTATAGCACCGAGCGCCTCTAAGAAGGGATTTTCGAAAATTCCACCCCTAAGGGGGGTAAAAAAAAGAACGAACTTTAAAAAAATTCCTTAAAAATCGGCTTATGTAGTTATTTATCAACTGATAACATATTTTAATGTATTTTTCCATGCTGAATCGAATGATACCAAGCAAATTCTTTTAAATCCAGTAGTTCGTGAGATACTTCCCATTTTCCTAATTTGGCGATGTCTTCGGCGCAAAAACCTGAAATTTTCAATCCTTATCTATATATATAAAAGAAAGTCTGGATTTCATATTAATCACAGCACAAAAAAATCTACCGGACCCATAATCTTGAAAATTGGGGAAAAAATACTTCTTATAGCACCGAGCTTCGCTAAGAAGGAATTTTCGAAAATTCCACCCCTAAGGGGGGGGGGGTAAAAAAAAGAACGAACTTTTAAATAATTCCCTAAAAATCGGCTTATGTAGTTATTTTTCAACTGATAACATATTTTAATGTATTTTTCCATGCTGTATCGAATGGTACCAAGCAAATTTTTTTAAATCCATTATTTCGTGAGATCTTCACATTTTCCTAATTTGGCGATGTCTTCCGTGCAAAAACCTGAAAATTTCAATCCTTCTATATAGATTAGATTTTGTAGTCAATTAAATTGATACCATTTTTTAGACGATTCAATTGATATCATATTTTAGTGTATTTTGCCATGCTGAATCGAATGGTACCAAGCAAATTCTTTTAAATCCAGTAGTTTGTGAGATACTTCACATTTTTCTAATTTGGCGATGTCTTCGGCGCAAAAAGCTGAAATTTTCAATCTTTATATATAAAAGAAAGTCTGGGTTTTTTTTATTAATAATCGTACAAAAAAATCTATTGAACCTACACTTTGGAAGTGAGTTCTATAATCAGGTTAACATGATTATGTAAGCTATATTTAATTATCTCAATATATATAAAACGCAAAGTAAAATTTCATTCCGGCCTCTTATAAATTAAGTTCTACTAGATAGATTTTAATAGAACTTACATTTAGTTGGATAATTTTTCAGAAATTTTGTAACAATTGTAATATAGCATTCTACGTTGTTTAAATGAATACTTATGGAGATATTTTAAATCAGATGAACCCAATTACAAAAGGTTGGCTTTATTTTAAAGGTTCCACTGAATGAATTTTTATGTGATTAAAACTGTTAACATGTTGAGCGCTACGTCATTCGTTGGTGACTAACTTTGAACTTTCTGTTTAGATGACTGCCTTTTCTCCGATGACATACAGACTAAAATACAATATAAAACTAAAAATTACTATGATATAAAAATTTCGTTTGATTTAAAGTTTCTTTAAAAAAACTGACCAGCGTAGCGGGCGAAGGCTGCTAGTAATAACATAATAACATAGACCAATTGCTTGGCAATCTGAGAATATTTACCCGAGTCAGAGCGCAGACAGAAATTACACACAAACAAAAATCCTAAACATTCTTCAAAATAGTTGAAAGTGTTAAATAATCTGCAATTCCAAAGAACAATTTATGGAGTTATCGGCAAGGAACTAGTGAATTCTTATTTTACTTACTTACTTATTTAGCTGTAAATAAACAAGGCATTCAGAATTGTGAGGATATAATAAAACGTTAATCTTGCTAATATCATGTTTGGCAGCTACCACAACCTTGTAAAGTAAATTTAAAGTGTCGGTCTATTGATTTTGTCCTTTATAAAGTAGAACAATACATATATTATTTTTAGCTAGTCATAATGTTAATTCACTTGTAACAAAGCAGATAAAACTACATTGTCATGACGTATTAGCAATTCTTCCTTTTTACTTTTCATCCAAATTTTACAACTCATGTCTTTTCAAAAACAAAAACTTCTTGAAATTGGTGCATTTTTATTAGTATTGTTGCATTGTCACTGAAGTAAAATATTGAATCGAAACTTTTAAATAAGATTTTAAAACCAGAAAACAAATTTTCCAGAATTTTTCCAAAGACAAAGGGGACCGTTTAATTCCTCCTTGAATATATATGATGCTTCTGAATATTTAACTACATTATTGTAAGAATTTCTTTTTTTAGACAATAATTCGTTATAGACAGATACTTTTTTCCCATATATCCTATAAGACTTTTAAAACAACTACTTTGTAGTACAATTATGAAGAACATCGATTTTATAAAATAAAACTTCTCAAAAAAAAATTCTCCTAAAAAAAAAAATTCTCAAAAGTAAAAAAAAAAAAAAATCACTTTCCGACATAAAAAAAAACTTACTATGCAATTATATTTGCTACTACGAAGAACCTATACGAATCTTCATTTTTATAAAAGTCAGCGATTATTTTTTTCTTTGTTTTGCATTTCTGCAAAATCAATTCGTCAGTCAGTAGAAATAAAAAAAATCACGAATTTTGTCGATTTTTCTTGTAAAATATGTCGCGAAAAAAAATCTCTACTTTTTTTCAAATGACAGTGGGAAAATATCGCGAGTTTCGCGAATTTCGTCAAAGGCCGGAGAAAATAATTGCGATTACCCCAATTGGTTGCAGAAAAAAAATTCAACAATTGCTCGCAGAGGAAAAATCAAATTTTACTACTGATGCCGGAACAATCGTACAACACTGCATAAATAACCAAAGTTATGGATTATTAAAATGGTCTAACGTTATATAAACTATACGCGAAATTAAAATTTACTCCAAAATATTTGATTAATACTTAATTTCTAAAAATCATAAGTCTATTTCTTTGCGATATTCAACTAACTTAGTACAGTCATTTTAATCCGCGATATTCAATGTTTTTAAATGGCCTGCCCTTTGATTTTTGTCAAAATGATCTCGTATTTTAAAGGGCTTAAAAACGAAAATGAAGCGCCAAATACCTAAAAAAAAATATGTACCTGTTGAGCGATTTACACCAAAAACTGATCAGCATCAATTTATATCAGGGACTACCTAAAACTAAATTTTTATTGGAATCCGTGCGCTAGTTCTTGAGATTCAGCTGTTGCGTAAATCATAAAAAATGAAGCATAACAATGCCATCTGTTGAGCGATTTACGCCAAAAACTAATCAGCAATAATTTATATCAGGGTCTTACCTAAATATCAATTTTTATTAAATTCCGTGAATTTTTTCTTGAGATAGGGAACCCACAAAATGTCTGTCACAGACAGATATTTTATCAAAGCATGTTTTGTTGAATCTCTGACCCCTAAAACGTGTACAATCCGTCGAAAACCAGAATTCGAAAATTTATACGAATCCAATACTTTCTTCTTGTAGAGATAGAAGGAAAAAAAATTGGTGCTGGTAGAATAAATTTGATGTTGCTCCCTCAATCTCCTCGGACGGGCGAACCCCCCCCCCCCCCTTGCCTTTCACATGGGCCTGAATGTCAGTATGGAAAAGATGGGGATTTAAAAGCAAAAATTCCTGAATGAGCTAAGAATAATTTTGATTAATAGATTTATTTTTTACTGCACAGCCACAAATAAAAGATAGAAGCAAAGTTAAAAATATATATACAGTAAAGCATCGTTTATACGACGATCACTTATACGACGTTTACATTTATACGACGTTTTACTGTGGTCCCGATTCATTCCTATTTATTTTAATGTAAAAATATATCTTTTATACGACGTCCAAAATCGTTTATACGTCGATTTTTCGATTTTGTATAGGTTTATTTTTGTTTATTTTTCTTGTGTATTTTACGAACGAGCGGAAGTTGGCAGCTATGAATGACAACAAAGAGCTCTCCACATTATAAAAATGTGGGCTGGTGTTGGATTAGTCTGAAAAATCAGCTTACGTGTAACAGATTACACTGGAGGGGTCATTCTTTTTTCGAGGATGGTCAGCTTTCCCGACCTGTTTTAAGGTGCAAATAAACTATCCTTCTAACTGTTATCAGTATTGGCGACTTTTAGTTGGCCACGCGGGGTTTTTGATCTTTAACTTTAAATGGAAAAGAAATGATGTTTTGCAAATGAGGAACCTTTCAGTGAAACATAAATAAAGGTACGCATATTTAAATTGCTTACTAATCCCCCCCCCCCCCCGTTTTTAAGATTATTTGTTTATTTTGGTTTGTTTAATTTAAAAATCATGCAAATCATCACGTTAAACATTAAAATTTAGTGAAAACAAAATTATTTCTAGTTTTGGAAGTGAAAATCGATTATACGTCGTTATCGTTTATACGACGTTTTTCGGTAGTCCCTTCGGCGTCGTATAAACGATGCTCCACTGTATATATACGTGTGGCACTCCGGGAACTGACGCGGTAACGCTATTGCATAGCATTTTTTATCAACTTATGCAATTATAATTATTTATTTGATTTTTTATTTATGCAGTTTTTTTTTATATTAATTTAAGTTTTTTCTTTTTCTTTGATATTAATTCAAGTTACACTTTTTGAGCGTGATGACCGATAAGGAAACAATTTTTTTTCTATTATTGAATAAATGAGAAGTCTGCCGAAGTGCCGAACTTTGCCGAAATGAAACGAAGTTAGCCGGAGTGTTAGGTTTTTTTCTCATTACGGAATTTCTAGATTAGGTCGCCGCGCTCAAAGACCGCGATAAAAGCTATGCACCAGCTTAAATGTGCCCCCCTTGGGGGGGATGACACACAAGACATGCATAATATGAATAAACAGTTGCAGACCTTTCAAATGATGTGTCACACGACTGGTGTTGTAAAGAAATTAAAAATGTGCCCCCCCTGGGGGCAGAGTGGGGGGTGACACACAAGACATCCATAATATGAATAAGCAGTTCCAGACCTTTCAAATGATGTGTCACACGACTGGTGTTGTAAAGAAATTAAAAATGTGCCCCCCCCCTGGGGGGCAGAGTGGGGGGACACACAAGACATCCATAATATGAATAAGCAGTTGCTCCAAATAATTAAAATTAAAATTAGCTTTAATTCTGCATGCATTAATTGCATAAATATCTGAAGTTATGGATTATTAAAATGGTCTAAGGTTATAAAAACTATACGCGAAATTAAAATTTACTCCAAAATATTTTATTAATACTTAATTTCTAAAAATCATGTCTATTTTTTTGCGATATTCAACTAACTTAGTACAGTCATTTTAATCCGCGATATTCAATGTTTTTAAATGGCCTGCCCTTTGATTTTTAGGTCTGTGAAGTTGGCCCCCTCACTTTATGGAATATAAAAACTGAAAACACCAATCGTTTGAGCTTCGTTTGAGCGCGTTTGAGCGACAATCAGAAAAAAGTTATAAACAAAACAAAATTCAGGGCCTTCGTTTTTGTGAAGTTGGTCCCCCGACCTTTTCGGATTTAAAAACTGAAGACGGCATTCGTTTGAGCGCGTTTGAGCGACTAAAAATTTCGTTTGAGTGACAAACTGAAAAAAGTTATAAGCAAAATAAAAAATTGAGGGGGCCGCATATTGTGAAGTTGGTCCCCCGACCTTTTCGGATTTAAAAACTGAAGACGGCATTCGTTTGAGCGCGTTTGATCGACAAAATTTTTCGTTTGAGCGACAAACTGAAAAAAGTTACAAGCAAAATAAAAAACTGAGGGGGGCCACATTTTGTGAAGTTGGCCCCCCGACCTTTTCGAATTTAAAAACTGAAGACGGCATTCGTTTGAGCGACAAAAATTTTCGTTTGAGCAAAAAACTGAAAAAAATTATAAGCAAAATAAAAAACTGAGGGGACCAGATTTTGTGAAGTTGGCCCCCCGACCTTTTCGGATTTAAAAACTGAAGACGGCATTCGTTTGAGCGTCGTTTGAGCGCGTTTGAGCGACAAAAAATTTATTCGAGCGACAAACTGAAAAAAGTTATAAGCAAAATAAAAAACTGAGGGGGCCACATTTTGTGAAGTTGCCCCCCCTCCGACTTTTTCGGATTTAAAAACTGAAGACGGCATTCGTTTGAGCGCGCTTAAGCGACAAAAATTTTCGTTTGAGCGACAAACTGAAAAAAGTTATAAGCAAAACAAAAAACTGAGGGGGGCCACATTTTGTGAAGTTGGCCCCCGACCTTTTCGGATTTAAAAACTGAAGACGGCATTCGTTTGAGCGTCGTTTGAGCACGTTTGAGCGACAAACTGAAAAAGTTATAAGCAAAATAAAAAAATTGAGGGTAGTCACATTTTATGAAGTTGCCCCCCCCCCTCTCCCCGACCTTTTCAGATTTAAAAACTGAAGATGGCATTCGTTTGAACGTCGTTTGAGCACGTTTGAGCGACAAACTGAAAAAAGTTATAAGCAAAATAAAAAACTGAGGGGACCGCATATTGTGAAGTTGGCCCCCGACCTTTTCGGATTTAAAAACTGAAGACGGCATTCGTTTGAGCGTCGTTTGAGCACGTTTGAGCGACAAAAATTTTCGTTTGAGCGACAAACTGAAAAAAGTTATAAGCAAAATAAAAAAACTGAGAGGGGCCACATTTTGTGAAGTTGGGCCCCCGACCTTTTCGCATTTAAAAACTGAAGACGGCATTCGTTTGAGCGTCGTTTGAGCACGTTTGAGCGACAAACTGAAAAAAGTTATAAGCAAAATAAAAAAATTGAGGGGGCCACATTTTATGAAGTTGCCTCCCCTCCCCCCGACCTTTTCAGATTTAAAAACTGAAGATGTCATTCGTTTGAACGTCGTTTGAGCGACAAACTGAAAAAAGTTTTAAGCAAAATAAAAAACTGAGGAGGACACATTTTGTGAAGTTGACTTCCCGACCTTTTCGGATTTAAAAACTGAAGACGGCACTCGTTTAAGAGTCGTTTGAGCGCGATAGAGCGACAAAAATTTTCGTTTGAGCGACAAACTGAAAACAGTTAAAAGCAAAATAAAAAACTGAGGGAGACCACATTTTGTGAACATGGCCCTCCGACCTTTTCGGATTTAAAACTGAAGACGGCATTCGTTTGAGCGTCGTTTGAGCACGTTTGAGCGATAAACTGAAAAAAGTTATAAGCAAAATAAAAAACTGAGAAGGACAAATTTTGTGAAGTTGACTTCCCGACCTTTTTTACATTGTTATTCATTACTATTATCATTTCATTTAAAACATTTAATTTTCACCAATGTGGAAAAATAAAAGCTGTGACAATATGTTTGCTGTATGAAAAACATTTGTCGTAAAAGTGCGGCCGCTGATACAGAAACTTTTATCGCACAAAAGACTATTTTGTACGCTTAAACGTAAGCTGCATTCAGAAATTTGAACTTTTTTTTTTTTTTTTTTTTTTTTTTTTTTTTTTTTTTTTTTATGGCTGAATATACATCCTAGTATTTTGATTCTCATGGGAAAAAAGATAGTTTAATATATATGAAAATATTGAAGTTCAAAGAGGAATCTTATATTAAGGAAATACAGGAATCTTATACATAACTTATTTTAAGGGGCTGTAAAAACGCCACAATTTCAGTCCTTAGGAAAAAAGAAAGATAAAAAACAATAAAAATGTATCCGCTCAAACGAAAAATTTTATAGTGCAAAACAATAATTTAGACGATCAAACTTATCATGCATTTAGTTTTCCTAAGAACTTATTTTAAGGGGATGTATATAAGGTGCGATTTCAGTCTCTTAGAAAAAAAGGAAAGCTAAACAACTGTAGAAAATATGTCCAATTAAAGAGGAATTTAAAGCTAAAGCAGTATTTTGATAGCCAAAACGTGTCATGTATTCTTCTTCTTCTTTCTTTCTTTTTTTTTTTTTTTTTTTTTTTCAAAATACTTGATTTGGGAACATATATACAAGATGTGACTTTAGATCATTTGAAAAAAAAGAGCTAAATAACTGTAAAAATATATACGCTGAAATGAAAATTTTTGTAACTCAAAACAGTATTCTGGAGGCTCAAACTAATCATGCATTCAGTTTTTCAAAAAACGTCTTTTAAGGGACTGTATACAAGCTGTGAATTCAGCTCCTTGGATAAAAGAAACCTAAATAACTGTTAAAATATATTTGCTCAAACGTAAATTTGTATAACAAAAAACAGTATTTTGGTAGCACTATTACAAGCGTTTCATGCACTCAGTTTTTCAAAAAACTTATTTTAAGGGGCTCTATACAAGCGTGATATCAGCACCTTGAAAAAAAAAGAAAGCTAATTTACTGTAAAAATATATCCGCTCAAATGAAAATTTTAAAAACACAAAACAGTATTTTGGACATTCAAGCGTATCATGCGTTCAGTTTTTAAAAAACATATTTTAAGGGGACGTATACAAGTTGTGATTTCAGCCCCTTGCAAAAAAGAAAGCTAATTTACTGTACAAATATTTCCGCTCAAACGAAAATTTTTTAATAAAAAACTATATTTTGGACGCTCAAACGTAAAATGTATTCAGTTTTCCAAAAGACCTATTTAAGGGGCTGTATACAAGCAATGCTTTCAGCCCCTTGTAAAAAAGAAAGCTAAACAACTATAAAAATATACACGATCAAACGAAAATTTTTATAACTCAAAACAGTATTTTGGACGCTGAAATGAATTATGCATTTACTTTTACAAAAAACTTATTTTAAGGGGCTGTATAATAGCTATGATTTCAGCCCCTTGGGAAAAAGAAAGCTTATTTACTGTACAAATATATCCGCTCAAATGAAAATTTGTATAACCCAAAACTATAGTTTGGACGCTCAAACATATCATGCATTTCGATTTTCAAAAGAATTATCATAAGGGACATTAAACAAGCTGTCATTTCAGGCCCTTGTCGGTCGAAATTTTTGTCTTGGCTTATAACTTTTTTCAGTTTGTCGCTCAAACGAAAATCTTGGTCGATCAAACATCAAACGGGCTAAACGACACTAAAACGAATGCCGTCTTCAATTTTTAAATCCAAAAAAGGTCGGCTGGCCAGCTTCTTTAAATGTGGCCCTATCAGTTTATTTTGCTTATAACTTTTTCAGTTTGTCGCTCAAACGAAAATTTTTGTCGCTCAATCGCGCTCAAACGAATGCGGTCTTCAGTTTTTAAATTAGAAAAGGTCGGAACCAACTTCACAAAATGAGGCCCCCTCAGTTTTTTATTTTGCTTATAACATTTTTCAGTTTGTCGCTCAATTGAAATTTTTTGTCGCACAAACGCGCTCAAACGACGCTCAAACGAAAGCCGTCTTTAGTTTTTAAATCAGAAAAGGTCGGGGGCCCAACTTCACAAAATGGGTCCACCTCAGTTTTTTATTTTGAGTTTTCAGTTTCTCGCTGAAACGAAAATTTTTGTTGCTCAAACGCGCTCAAACGACGCTCAAAAGAAAGCCGTCTTCAGTTTTTAAATCAGAAACGTGCGGGGGGGGGTCCAACTTCACAAAATGTGGCCCCCTCAGTTTTTATTTTGCTTATAAATTTTTTCAGTTTGTGGCTCAAACGAAAATTTTTGTCACTCAAACGAATGCCGTCTTCAGTTTTTAAATCCGAAAAGGTCGGGGGGCCAACTTCACAAAATGTAGCCCCCCTCAGTTTTTTATTTTGCTTATAACTTTTTTCAGTTTGCCGCTAAAACGAAAATTTTTGTCGCTCAAACGCGCTCAAACGACGCTCAAACGAATGCCGTCTTCAGCTTTTAAATCCGAAAAGGTCGGGAGACCAACTTCACAAAATGTGGCCCCCTCAGTTTTTTATTTTGCTTATAACTTTTTTTCAGTTAGTCGCTCAAACGAAAATTTTTGTCGCTCAAACACGCTCAAACGAAAATTTTTGTCGCTCAAACACGCTCAAACGAAAGCCGTATTCAGTTTTTAAATCAGAAATAGTCGGAGGGCCAACTTCACAAAATGTGTCCCCCTCAGTTTTTTATTTTGCTTATAACTTTTTTCAGTTTGTGGCTTAAACGAAAATTTTTGTCACTCAAACGACGCTCAAACGAATGCCGTCTTCAGTTTTTAAATCCGAAAAGGTCGGGGGGCCAACTTCACAAAATGTGGCCCCCCCTCAGTGTTTTAATTTGCTTATAACTTTTTTGAGTTTGCCGCTAAAACGAAAATTTTTGTCGCTCAAACGCGCTCAAACGACGCTCAAACGAATGCCGTCTTCAGTTTTTAAATCCGAAAAGGTCGGGAGGCCAACTTCAGAAAATGTGGCACCCTCAGTTTTTTATTTTGCTTATAACTTTTTTCAGTTTGTCGCTCAAACAAAAATTTTTGTCGCTCAAACACGCTCAAACGAATGCCGTCTTCAGTTTTTAAATTCGAAAAGGTCGGGGGGCCAACTTCACAAAAACGAAGGCCCTGAATTTTGTTTTGTTTATAACTTTTTTCTGATTGTCGCTCAAACGCGCTCAAACGACGCTCAAACGAATGGTGTTTTCAGTTTTTATATTCCATAAAGTGAGGGGGCCAACTTCACAGACCTTTGATTTTTGTCAGAATGATCTCATATTTTAAAGAGCTTAAAAACGAAAATGAAGCGCCAAATACCTATAAAAAAATATGTATGTTGTGAAGAAAACTACAATTAACCAGATTTTCATTTCTACAACCCTACAACCTTCTAAAAATTGAGATTTTTCGTAAAATTTTTTTTTTAAATGACCATTTTGCATGCAGCGGTGTCGCCCCCTTTCGTCAAAAAATCCGCATGGCAAAATTTTAACACTACTTTCCCCTCCTGCTTCTTACTCCGTGGCGTATATCATTAAATAAAAAAGAAAATTATTAAAAAACGCTTAAACTTCACATAGAAACATAGTAAATCGGGAAAACCTGTGATGTATTTTATAACTTGTAAGCATGAAGATATCTCCATGCTTGTAAGTAATTATATTTTTAGCAAAAATCTCTGGTTTTGACGAACCAGCGAACCAACCAATATTATAAATATAAACAGAATGGATGAAAATTTGAAAACGTGCATTGAACAAGCTAATGTATGTATATTAATTGTATTATTAGAATCCATGTAATATAAATATTAATCCATACTTGCTGTCAGGCATTTGGATAATAAAATAGGAACTATTCTACTGTATAATCCATCCGCCAAGTCTATAATGAAGGACACAATTCAGCTTTCCTTCAAAAGTCGTTGTTTCATTCACTATTAGGGTGTCAACGATTTTAGTAAGTTCATTTAAATCAGCGATCAAATCGTGATTTAAATCAACAGATTTTTTTTAGCTCATTGATTAAATAAAAAAAAAAATATATATAAATGTTTAAAATGACATAAAAGTATTAAAATCTAAGATTAATTTGGAATTTTTCTACAGGTATTTTGCCTTATGAAAAAATGAAAAAAAAAAGTTTAAAAAAATTGTTTCAAAACTTAACTTTGGAGAACTGTAAAACTTTTAAGTACAGTAAATTTATAAAGGCATAAAAAGCATTTCATTTAAACACTGTATTTAAATTTAATATAATTAGTGATGTCATAATTTCCTTTAAGTAATCAAATTATCCATTCTTTTATATAAAGTAAGCATGGCAAGTATAATTAATTTTTTGCAAAGTAATAGTGCAAATAACCAAAATCTTATTTTCTCCTTCTGCTTTTGCGATAATAAATTTATGCCAAATATTGGAGCTAAAGAAGAATAAAAGAATAACATTTAATCAACATTTGTTATAAAAAAAATGCATAAGATATAAAAACTAATTAGTATAAAAAGGTTATGCACAGCAAGAAACCTTGGTTAGAGTATAGTAGACTCCCTCAAATTCGCAAGGCTTGGGCCAGGTATTGTGCGGATTTTAGAATTTTGCGAATTTCTGGTCATTGATTTGTTTACATTTTTGAAACATTAATTTGATTGGTAGTTAAGCATTGTAATCAATGCATATATTAAATTGAAACATTAAAATAATTAAGTAAAATATTTAAATAAAAAATAGTTAAAAAGCAAGTTATTATTGCAAAAAAATTAAGTAAAATAAAATTTTAGAAAAATATTATAGTAAATAATTAAGATGCAATACTAAATATAAGTAATGATGGGGAAAAATCAATCTTTTTTTATGAAAAAAAAAATATTTGCCTTTGTTAAGAAACAGAAAAAGCTTGATTAATTAAAAAATATTCATTTTATACAGCAAAAATTATCCTGCCCCTCAAATTACAAACACTACCAAATGGTCATTGAAATTTATATTACGCTGCAACTACGATACGATAATGATTATTTCAATTAAATATCGATAATCATAATTAGTAAACTGGATGTAGATCCCAAATTTGTTTTGTAACTAGCAGGGATACGAAAATAGTATTAGAACTTTTGTTTCTTTTCTATAAAAGCATCAGATCTTTCCGATAACTGTATCAAAATTTTAATTTACACTGATTTTCAAAGCCATGAGAATTACAAAAGATGTACACTTTTTATAGGAAACAGAAAACGTTTGATTCTTTGCCATATAAATTGTAATTTCTGCAATTTTCATTCATTTATTCATAAAATGCTCTTTATTAATGTATCCATCAGAGTAAACTACTTGCTGTCAAAAAAATGAAAAGCAGAGAAAAATTTTAAAAAAAAGTTTTGGGGAAGGCTATTTTTATTTGATAATAAACGTCTCTTTCAATAAGATTGAATGTAAATTTTACAAAATTAACTATGCACTGTGCTAGAGAATAATGGTTGTTAAAAAATGAGATCTATTACATATAGATCAACTTTTAAATGTTATGCATTTAAATTTTTTTTTCCATGTATACTTTCAAAATCAAGCTCAGGTTCCGATTGTACAAAAATTTTCAGATTCAGATTTAAAATCATTGGCCTGGAGTGGGCTCTGAAAAATCAGCCCGAACTCATCTCTAATTAGCACACTGCAGAAATTTTGATCAATTTAATTATGTTTGTAACAGAGTAACATTATTAAAATATGTCACAAATACTCTTTCTTTGTTGACCATAATTAACTGAATAACTTTGAGTTCACCTGAACACGAACTGTAAGTGCTGAACATAACATTACATTTTGTAGTTATCTTTTAGTACAATTCAATAATGTATATAAATTTCACTATGTTTAAAATACTGTAACAATATTAAAATAAACCACAAATGATTTTTCACCATAGACCATAATGTTACAGATTACAGAATACTTTTGAGTATCCCTGTAAATGACCTATGAATGATACACAATTCCTTTTGAATATTGAACATTTCATTGTTAACATCAATAACATAAATCAGTTAAGTATTAATCCGAGTATATTTATGTGAGTTAGAGCATGGTTAGATGATTAGACAAACTCAATTTACATTTTAATTATGTTAGAAAATGTTAAAAATATTTCTGGAGGAATCCCATGCTTGTGTAAAAAGTTAAGAGGGGCATACTATTTCAAACCACTCCTCTCAAACAAAACCTTGCCTCTTGATTTCCTCCCCCTCCAAGTAACTTTTTAAATAGCTATCTGCCTCATCCATAAAAAATGCAAAGAAATCAAAGATAAAAATTAATCGCCATTTTCGATTACTCTTCTTAGTAAGTATAATTATGTAGCATTTACTTTGTGAAAACTTAGTTTTTTTTTCCCTAGTTATAATTTTTTTTTTTTTTTTTTTTTTTTTTTTTTGAAAGGTTTCATTTTGACAAGTTCTACAATAAATATAATATTCCTATTCTCTTCAGAGGTATACTATAAAAAATATGTTTTAACAGCCTTTGTGAATACAGTGGAACCTCGCTAATTCAGGCCCCGATAATTCGGATCGGTTTGGTCATTTTTTTTTTTCAAGTTTGAGAAGCGATTGGCTAATTTACATAACATTAATTTGTTTCATAGTCGTATTCTAAATAAAAAAACTTTTTCTGACATGTTTTCAGAATAATTAAGCAAAGTAAACATTATTACTGTCTGCAAATATTCAATAAGTTTAACATAAAGGTGATTTTCTGTTAGTATGTTATATTTAATTTAATTTTTTTCTAATTCTTCGGATAATCCAGATTTTCAATAATCTGGATTGGGTCCGGTCCCAATTAATCCGAATTATCGGGGTTCTACTGTACTTGTAAAAAAAGGAACTGTGTATAATGGAATCCTGTTTGAAACAGAAAAAATATAAGTCATTACCTTAAAATTATATTTGCTAAGACAAAAACCTTTTTAAAATGGAAAATTTCATCAGTTCTCATTTTGATGGGAGAGAGTATAGCTCCCCCCTCTTCTCCCTCCCCCTCTCCTTGCACCACTTGGCTATGCAATTACCCTCAAAGAAAACTTTGCCCCACCCTCCAAGAAAATTCTGAAATGGTGTCCCTGTCTAAACAGTCCTTAATGCAGCACTGCAGCTCTTTTAGTAATTATTTTCAATAATGATGGTTCATAAATAAAATCTTTGATGTAACCCAATAAAAAACTTTTTGATATTCTAATACAAAATTTTCTCTATCATTGTGACCATTTTTAATTTCAATTACCACATTCTGTGAAAGTTATGCCATTTATTGAGATGATGAGAAAAAATGAAATATTTTTCTTTATTTTCTTTTATCACTTATCATAATATGTGTAATAGTTTTGAAAATAAATTTTTCAAAGCAGGTCATTTTTTTATGATAACCCAGTATTAAAAAAGTATTTTTAAGAATGGTAATTAACATTTAACCCTTAACATTTGCAACAGTTAAGTTTTTGAAAACCTTCATGAATGCTGAGACTAGTATCTTCACATACATAAAAGTGGGTTAGGTTATGTATATCTATATTATAAAGGTGAAACGTATCTGTGCTTAACACATATGTCATTTTGCAAATGCAACACTTTCATACACAAATTTGTTTTAAACTTTTCAGTTCTGCAAATTTTATACTTCTGAACATTGCACATTTTCGATTTTTACACCACTGTATAGAGAAAAAAATGTACTTTTAAATTCAATTTATTTTTGACATATTAATTTTTTTATAGTTTTTAGTATGAATTTCATAATTGTGATAACAAAAATATGCCATTTTCTCTTAAAATTGATAAAAATTCCATATCAAGAAAATCGTCTGTTATAAAATCCAGTGAAATTCAGTTTTATTTCATTTTTATTCACCAATTGAAAGTTTTTTAGTTTATTGAAAACTTATTTTACAAATGATACACCACTTTTTCTTTACAAAAATGTATTTTAAATAATATTTAAATGACTGTCCACCGCATTTACTTTAATTCCTATCAGAAAGCTGAAAGAGTTTAATTTTATTTATCAGAGTGTGATGATTTTTTTAAAATTTTGAAAATAAGACAAATGAATTATTTCTGATAAAACCTGGAGCTATTATAAAGAAACAAGATCTATGAATCATGAGATTCCCGATTTGTGTATTATTTTGCCCTAATAACGTCATATGCATTCAGGGGTCGATACAGACAAAATTTGGGGCCTATTTAGGGCCCCTTCACAAAAATAAATTTATTAAAATGGGCTCCTTCACAAAAATAAATTTTATAAAATAGGCCCTTTCACATAATTATTTTTCACAAAAACTTATTTTTTTTATTTTGTTAGATTTAAAATGTGTAATTTGTACATAAAACCAGTTCTTAAGAACAAAAATTTTAGAAAAGGGTTTAAAGAAGTTAGTTTTTGTTAATAAATACTTGGTTCGAACTTGAGTCACTAGATTTCAGCTGTCATCGCAAAATGTTGTTTTTCACAAAAATATAATAAAATTCACAAAAATGTAGTGAAATTCACAAAAATACTGCTACTTTTCACAAAATGGGCCCTAAGAAGAAAAACCTGCATCGACCCCTGGCATTGTTTTCTATAGATATTGTTTAAGACTGGATCTGTAAACGTGAAATGCTTTTGTGGAAATTTTATGGAAATAACATGATTTTATAAAAAATAGTATGTTTATTTATTTTTTAAAACTGAAATATATTTTATAGAAATGCATAATTTCATCCTAACTACTTTGAATTTCTTCACAGGTGAAAAACTTTGAAATTCTTTATTTTTAAAAATAAAGCAGTCGGAATCACAGACTGATAAATCGCAATGCTTTACAAAATTTTAGAATGTCTTTATAGGAAAGCAGCGACATACAGTATGCATGGTCAGATTGGTAATTTTTGTCAAAAAAATAGTGATAAATATTAAAGAACTTAATGATTTTCACATGGATGAATTCACTTTGTTGAATTAAACAAGCAAACAATGAAGATCTTAGCAGTAATTTAAGGTTTACAATAACATCAGGTTCTCCATGTCTTTGTGTAAAATCCTCTTGACTCATAAAATTTTATTGCTATTTTTTAAGACACTCAACTATAATTTTTATAAAAATAACGAAATTAAGACACTCAACTATAATTTTTATAAAAATAACAAAATTTGCTTAGTTAAATTTTTCATGATTTTATATAACTTGTACATTTATGGCTGTTTTTAGTCATCTGCCCTGAGCTTTCTACTGAGCTAATTTTAGAATTAATTTTTTTTAACTGTCCATTTGCAGATTTACCTGAATTACCTGTTTCTTTTTTTTTTCTTTTTAATATTCCCATTACTTAAATTTAAAAAATATTATAGGAATTTTTTTTGAAAATTGTGGTAATTAGATAATTAGATAGCTTTTATTTTTGCAGAATTGAGAAAATTGTGAGGTTTACTTATCTTCATTCATACCATTTACTGATAACATTTTTATAAATTTCCATGTTTTAAATTTTATTGTACAGAGTTTAGAGGCACAAAATCCCATGAGGGACATACTTCACCAAAACATTTTTATGGAAGATTACATGCTGCTTTGAAAACACAAATTTTTTCTTCATAAAGTTACCATATTTTTTTTTTTTTTCCTTTAACATGTATTGGTATTAATTTTGAGCCCGGTAGCAGAAACCGTGCAGCACGGCAGCGAGCGCTGCAGATTCATTTCAATGCTTGCAAATTAATTTCCAACTTGGAAAAAGGGGAAAAAAAATATTTTGTATATGTACCGGACGAAAAAGTGACCCGAAAATGGATACGAAATTGTGGTAATTAGATAATTAGATAGCTTTTATTTTTGCAGAATTGAGAAAATTGTGAGGTTTACTTATCTTCATTCATACCATTTACTGATAACATTTTTATAAATTTCCATGTTTTAAATTTTATTGTACAGAGTTTAGAGGCACAAAATCCCATGAGGGACATACTTCACCAAAACATTTTTATGGAAGATTACATGCTGCTTTGAAAACACGAATTTTTTCTTCATAAAGTTACCATATTTTTTTTTTTTTTTTTTTTTTTTTTTCCTTTAACATGTATTGGTATTAATTTTGAGCCCGGTAGCAGAAACCGTGCAGCACGGCAGCGAGCGCTGCAGATTCATTTCAATGCTTGCAGATTAATTTCCAACTTGGAAAAAGGGAAAAAGGGGAAAAAAAATATTTTGTATATGTACCGGACGAAAAAGTGACCCGAAAATGGATACCCCCCCCCCCCCCGCCGCTAGTTTCTAGATTATTTTACTTTTTCTTTTTGCCATAAATTATCGCCCTTTTCACTCAAACTATGAATGAAACGACTCCCCTTCTTGAAGAGACCAAAGTGTCAATCATCAAGATCACGGCGATACTGACACGCTCTTCGTTTCCACTGGTTAGGTGATTGGGTTTCAACCTTCAGTGAGTTCGTTTCTTCTATCTTCGTGATGTAGTACTCCTTACTTTCCTTGGTGACGTTTTTGCTCTTTGACCCCTAGCATTTTGTTTTTTATTGGGAGTATGTACTGACGCCACGGACTGGGGTCACGTGAGTCCGCGGCGTACAAACTAACAGCACATGTTGCTTTGCTTCTATGTTGTCTCTATGCGAATTTTTGACATTGCCTTATTTTTTCTTGCTTAATCTTTTTTATTGTTACATTTATCTTTATTATCAAAGGCCCTTTTCAGGGCCACACAAATCTTACATAATCTGCTATTTTTATTATTGTTATAAGTTTATTGCATTATCACTCGCACGTGCTCTGAAATACGTGGTTTTTGCTAGTGAAAATATCATGGCTTCGCAAACTGAAAAAGTATCATGTTTGCATTGCAACGAATCACTTATGCTAAAAAATTTAAGAATTCTGAATGTCTGAAAAAAAAAATTAAAAATTCTGAAATTCTAAAAGTCTGAATGCCTTTTTAGTTTTGAGCATCTTATATTTCCACGGTCAGATGTTTCTGCAGAAAATTCATTAGCAGAATTTACCTCTGAGACCTTCTTTGATTATGTAAGTGATTTTCCTTGCATCATTGCAGATGTTGAAAATGACACTCTTCTTTTTGAGTATAAAGAATTATGTTCTTGGATGGAGAATAAAATAGCTGAAAGTCGAGATGAAGGCTTAATCTGTGACTTGCTAAAGCTTTATAAAGTAACTATGTTACAACTAAAGAAAAAGTTTCCCCTTTTTTTAAAGCTTTTCATGTTTGCTATTTCCATCCCTGTGTCAGAGGCCATATGTGAAAGTTGGGGCTCTATAATTGCTAGTGTGATGCTAAAAAGACCTAGAGGTGATGATGGTTTTATAGAGGATATTGGCATATCTGATATGCGTGTGTTTATTATGCTGAATGGTCCAGAGAGTGGATTTAAGCACATACGTAAATTTTTGAAAGCTGCATTGATTGAGAAGTATGGTATGTCATACTTCCAACATTTTAAGCACGTTTCTACTAAAGCTGCTTTTAAACAATCTGTCACTTCAAAAGTAGTTAGTAGAATCATTGATTCAGACAATTGCTTACCATGTTTTCACTATCACTAAGTACCACAATAAATTCCTTTTTAAAAATTTAGCAGAGTTATTTATTTATTTTTAATTTTTAATATACTTTTATCTTAGTACATTGCATTAACTGAATTGCAGATTTATTTATTTGTATGGTTATGTGTATATCATTGTTATCCATTAGATATTTGTATCAGCAAATTTTGCTTTCTATACGATTTGAAAATGACTACAATTTTTATATAAAAAGTTTGGTTATGCATCGTTAGGAGTCGCAGACAAATTTTGGCTTGTGATACTAGTGCTGCAGATTGATATTGAAAATTCTGCTACTGGGATTTTGAGACAGTAGGTTAAATGCTTAAATAATTGAAAATGGCATTATATTTAAAAGAAAATTATTATTATCTTAAATGAAACTAAACATTTTAAAACAAATGCATTTAAAGAAACATAAATTACTGCAATTTCTATTCTTCAGTACTCAGGTTAGCACTTAAGGTTCAGAGTGTGATTGTTTACATAGAAAGATGTTGTTGACAATCGTGACTTCAAATTTTGAGTTAAAGTGATTTAAAAATGATC
Source organism: Maratus speculifer (assembly GCA_964019185.1). Classification (NCBI taxonomy): domain Eukaryota; kingdom Metazoa; phylum Arthropoda; class Arachnida; order Araneae; family Salticidae; genus Maratus; species Maratus speculifer. The sequence goes on from OZ025303.1 coordinate 181,505,956, forward strand.
AAATTAAAATACTATTTTGTTAAATATGGTGAATATGGATATGAGAGGTGCGTATGCAAATTTTGAGAAAATGAAAATTATGGCAGGTTTAGATTTCACGAGAAATTCCATGATCACATCAATTTGGAATAAATTTAGTTTTTTTTTTTTTGTTCCCATTTATACCATACATAAGAGCCTCAATTAATAACTTCATAATTAAATTCTATTATATTTTAATGATTACATTTGCGATTAAAGCTTAATTTTTATAATTTGGACAGCTAAATTTTATTGAAATAGTATATTTTTAAATTTTAGCTTAAAATAATATTTGTTTGAGGGTTAGACTGACCAATATAAGATGCATTTTTTACTGTAGCTAATTTTGTAGGTTAATTATAAATCAATGAAACAGTTCCTTCTTAAACATTTTTTTAGTTGAAATTTGACGAGTTCCACCTCATGTTTTTAAAATGGAAAAGAGCAATTGAAATTCAAAAAGCATCTAATCATTAAGCATTATACATTAGTAGTACATACTTTAAATAAATTTCGATATTTATAAGTGTATTGTATACAAAATATATTTTCTAGTTTATGTCGGAAAGAAATCAATCATGTTTGATTGTTTGACAAATCAGATCTTTTGTTTAGGAACTTAGATATAAGGGGAAAATTCAGCCTCAAATTCTATTTTAAATCTAAAGTTTTTCATTAGTAAAGAATCCCTTTACCAACAAGTTGTTATTGATGTTTTAAAACTTCCTGACAAATAAAATATTTCACCTGCAATAAAAATTTGGAATTTTAGAAAAGTGGAAAAAAATCCTGCATAAAAAATAAAGAAAATTACTGAACTATATTTTTCCACAACATGAGGGCTGAAGTTTTCGCAACTTAATCGATAGCATAATACAGTAGGCTATATGGTAGATAAATGTCCAGTGTCACATAGTTATAGCTGCCAACATTTTCCACTTTTTTGGCCTGAAAAAATTTAATAGTTAATTTTACCATTTCAAATCACCGTAATCTGCCGATTAAATAAGGCAAAAATTTCTATTATTTTTTTCGGGCTAAAAAATCAGAAAAGTTGGCAGCTCTCCATGGTTCATAGTATTGGTAAAACAAAGACAGTTTACTTTGTAAAAAAAATATTGTTTATAAAACAAAATTTCTGAATATACATGCTAAGGATTTGTGAATGTTCAAAACAGTGGGGTTGTTATAAAAAAATCAGAGGATATACACTCTAAGCAAAGGGTATACACTCAAGACAGGGGTTTTATACTCTGGAATGTATATACTGTAACTTTTTATGTGAAACAGATGGTACATGGTGGACCTTAAAAAAAAAATCAAGAATGTATATGGTGTATATATTCGTATACCCACTACTACATCTCTGGTTGAAATGTAATGAATTTTCTATTTTGAGAAAAATTAAAAGTCATGAATTCGAATGAGAAATGTTAGGATACTGTTATTTTTATTTATTTATTTATTGGAAATTATGTCATTTTGAAAACTTCACAGCACTGAAAAAAAAAAAAAAAAAAAAAATCAAAAAATTATACCATATCAAACATTTAACGCTATTTTGTAATCATTTGAAATTCGATAATAAAGTAAGTGACGTGTGTGTATGTATTTTTATTTATGTTGCAGGTATGAATGTTTGAAAAGTTTATTCTGAACCTGCAGTTTAAGTACTCCTGAGGACAAATCATGCCTAAAGATTACATTGTTTTCTTCAACTCCATCAATCGTGGCATAAAAGAGCTGGTCTAAGAGATTTCTTTTTTATTCTAATCCTGCACAAATTGCCAGCATATGTTTTTAATTTTTTTTCTTTGCATGCAACTTATTAAATGGAATTCAAACAACCATTTTTATATAGCTATCAATATATTTGAAAGTAATTTACTATTGAGAAAACTCTAAAATTCTGTAACAGAGTTTTATTTTTTTAAATTTATTTTTCAGAGTTTTATTTATTTATTTATTTTCTCAGAAGTGAAAAATCCCCCTTTTTATGCATCACTTAATAACTTTTGGTTATTTTGTAAGAATATACTTAACTATCTGAACTTTGCTTATATTATCAATGCTCTGTCTACAAAATTTTTGCTTATCGCTACATTTCTGTTCGCATGAAAAGAAGCATACATACATACACTATGTTTTTATTTTTTAAAAAATCTGTATACACTTTTATTGTTCATCTTTGAATATATACTTTTGATAATTTTTTTATTTGATAGAAGAAAAATTTAACTGATATTTATGTTAGATTAAAACTTTTTTTATGTATGAGATGCAAAAAAAGGTATATTTATAAATTTAATATAAGTTTGAACTTATGTACTTCTTCTTAGAACTTTATTTCAAACTTTTGTAGAAAAACATTTCCACAAGAAATCTAGTTTAAATATGTACCATAACAGTGGTAATAAGGAAGAACTTTTCCCTTGTGGCATGCACAATAAGAGATGTACTGACATATTTGAATTAAATAGACATCAGAAAACTTTTGTTTGCGAGGCATGTAATAAAAGATTTTCTAATAAACAAAGTCTAAATGTTCACCTCGGTTTTCATACAAAATATAAGTCTTTTACATGTGAAGTATGTAACAAAAGATTTTCATCAAAGCCTCGTTTAATTGAACACTTGCGTCGTCATACCAACGAGAAACGTTTCTCATGTGAGATGTGTAACAAAAGATTTCTTTATAAAAGTGATTTAAATAACCACCTGCGTGTTCATACAAAAGAGAAATCTTTCTCTTGTGTATTGTGTAAAAAGGGATTTTCTCAAAGATATTCTCTTAATAAGCATTTACGAATTCATACTAAAGAGAAACCGTTTACTTGTGAAGTATGCAGCAAAAGGTTTTCCGCAGGGCCGGCGCCAGACGTGAGGCAAGTGAGGCGGTCGCCTCAGGGCGCACGCCTAAAGGGCGGCATTTGCCTGGCATACATATTGAACATAAAATTCATTACTATTTTATTTGTCTAAACTTTAAAAAAAAGTGATATTTTTTTATTTATTTTTATTTTTGAATAAAAATATAGAGTGCGTTTCATATAATTACAACCAAGTAATAGCAGAAGCTTTCACTAACTTCATTATAAAACATGAATTAAATCGACACTAAGAGATAAATTACTGTAACAACCAAATCCATTCTTTTTTTTTTCTTTTCAAAAATAAGTCATACTGAAATCAGCAGAATTCACAAAGGGCAGATGGCGCCAAAGATAAACCAAAACATCTTTCATAATGTTGCTGCATCATGTATTGTCAGCATAAATAAACCTTCCTTGACACTTATACACTATTAATTTACTCTGTTGTTATTCATTTCTTTAAATTAAACTTTCCTTCCCAACCACAAATCAAAACAACATATTGTTTATCTCTTTTCAATCTACCCATATGATTCACTCCGTTTATTTTTCGTTTGAACGGTCAAAGTACAGTATTACGTCATACTGTTTCTATTACATCATTTCATTCCAAAGTGACGTCATCCCGGCAACGTCCGTGGTTTCTCCTTTTTTTTTCAAAGATCGTCTGCTTATCTAAAAGGAAGAAGAGAACATTGTATGCAAATTTATGGAACCAGATGATTTTGATTGGAGAGAGATATCGGCAGTTCGTTTTGAAAAATTGTGTTAATAGTTGGTTGTTTTTTTTCTTTGAAGGATGTCGTGGTGGTTTTCGGGAAGATATATTTTTTCATCAAACACCTGCTGTTATGCAGGGGGAATATAAAGTAGAAATAGTTTTTTTATAAAAGTGATTAAAATATGACCTGTTAAGACTGGAAATTTAAGATAGTATTTTGATGAAAGTACATTTAAGCTACCTGTTATATGTTTGCCAAAGCCGGTGTTTCTATTAATTTATTAACTAGAAGATGAAATGTAAAGGTAGTAAGGTTTTTTTTTTCTATGTTATGTGTTATTTAAATTTATTTAATTATTGTTTTTTTTAACTGTGTTCTTTGTTTTGAATAAACGTTAGTTTATTGTAAAACTTAATTACGTTTCTGTCTGTTATTACACACTGTCACTCTGCCATTTCTTTTTTTTTGCCTTATGCTTCCACTACTCTGTTTTTCAATTTAAGATTGTTTTAGAAAGCCGATGTTTAAGAGTTATTTAAAGGCTGGCCCGACATACCGGGCCATCACGGGTTATGGGCCACGCCCGTTTTTGGCGAATTTAACCCTTTGAGGGCCATAACTCCGGCAGAGTACGTTGGCAGATGTGTTCAGACAGCGCTCATTAAGACCTCCAAGTGAATTTTAGTTGGGGGGGCGCAGTTTTTCTTTCATTTAGTGACATTTAATGAACTTTTATTTTATTTTTTTTAAAGGAATTTAATGTTTTTCTGGGGACTTAGTCAAAATTTTGAAGTTTGAAAAAAAAGTGAAATTTTTTTTCGATACGTTTCTTATTTACGTACGTTTTTTTTTTTGGTACTATATTAGATAGTATTAGAATATTTATCTTTGGAATTAGTTTTTTTTCAAAAAAAAAAAAAAAAAAAAAAAAACCTTAGAATTTTTTGAGGAATTTGAAATTTGAGCTTGTTTTTTTACTATTCCAAATTTTACGGCTATGGCAACTATACAGGTGAGCATTACAAAGCTTAATGCCTATAACTACGGAAATTGGAGCTCAGATGTAAAATTTTTATTACTGGACAAAAATGCCTGGTCTATTGTCAATGGAACGGAAACCAAACCAGCAGATACGGAAACAACGGCCTTAAAGGACTTTCAAGCTAGAGAACGGTCTGCATTATCCATTCTGTACCTAAATATAGAGCCAGAATTCCGACGAATTATAGAAAGTTTGGATGATCCAAAGGCTGTATGGGAAAAACTTAAAACGCATTTTTATCCTGACAATAGAGCTCGTCACATGCAGATTTTTTCGGAAGTTCTAGCTACCAGAATAGAGCCAGATGAATCAATAGACATGTTCGCTGCCCGTATTCAAAGGATTGCCGGTCAATTAACAGAAATGAAAAAGCCTATGGAAGAAGAGTACCTATCATTTCAAATACTTAGGTACTTACCGCCCCAGTTTGACAACATGGTACAATCTATTCTTCGATGGACAGATGACAAATTCACATTCCAAAATATTTTGACAGAGTTGGTGGCAGAGGAATCCCGACTTCTACTGAGAGAAAACGACAAAAGTGGAGAACAGAGTGCCCATGTGCAGTATGCCAGACCAAAATATCGACAGAAAATAACTTGCCACAAATGTGGAAGACCAGGTCATCACTTGAGACAGTGCAAGTCTTACAAATTCCTGCCAGATAGTGTTGGAAGACCCAGTGAGTCAACTTCCAGAGAAACATCTCCATCGAGTACGACAGCATCGAGAGAATCATCCATATCGAGACGTAGCACTGAGAAACCTAGATGTCGCTACCAGAGGCCCCTGAAACCACCAGTAAGCCAGGTGAAATTCAAGCAGAGACGTAAGGATCCTAAAGGACAGGTACATTTTTTTGTTCAATCCAACCTTAGTAATGTTAAAGGTGATGAAGACGCCTGGATCTTTGATATAGGCGCTTCACACCATTTTTGCAAGGACAGAGACAAATATGTAACATTTAAACCTCTTCATAATCATGAACTAGCTGTAGCAGTTGATGGTGCCACTTTTGCTATTGAAGGAACAGGCATGGTTGATTTAAAATTAGAAGGAGAAAAAGTTCGCTTTGGCGATGTAATGTATTGTCCTAGTCTTAGAAGGAATCTTATCTCTGGTTCAAGATTAGATTCCAGGGGAACTAAGTTCAAAGGAGGTAATGGGAGAGTAAAAGCCTATAGGGATGATTACACTTTATTTAGAGCAACTCTTAAAAATGGAGTTTATTATATTTATCCCGAGTCTAAAAATAAAAATAAACGAGTACAATTTGAGGCTTCCACAGTTCATAAAGATGATTTAAAGCTATGGCATAGGAGGATGGGACACATAAGTCCTACGTTAATTGCGGGTACTTATAAAAATAATGGTGTAAAAGGGCTGCCACGTATCACAAATAAAGATTTTCATTGTGAAACTTGTAAAATCAATAAACATAGGCGTGTTTCATTCAAACCAATAGGACAAATTAGATCAAAGCACCCACTTGAACTCTTACACACTGACGTGTGGGGTCCTACTAATATATCAGGTAGAGGCGGAGAACGGTTTTTCTTAACTATTGTAGACGATTTTTCTAGAAAAACCTCAATTTATCCATTACGACATAAATCTGAAGTATTTAGAGTGTTTAGAAACCATGTTCAAAGAGCGGAAACATTTCTAAATCTTAAAGTTAAATCTGTACGTAGTGACAACGGAAAAGAATTTGATAACGATAATTTCCAAAAATACTTTGAGGAACATGGCATACAAAACGAATACACGAACACGTATAGTCCGGAACAAAATGGGGTCGCGGAACGTCTGAATCAAACAATAGCAGACGGTGCTCGTTCCATTTTTGAGTGAAAGCAAGTTAAGCTTAAAATTCTGGCCAGAAGCTGTTCTTTACTTTGTATATACTTGGAATAGGGTATGCCATAAATTCCAAAGCAAAACACCATTTGAACTGTATTATAATAGAAAACCTTCTGTACGTCACTTAAAACCATTTGGTACAGAAGCATATGTAGGTGTCCCAAAACAATTAAGAAAGTCCAAATTTGATGCAAAAGCAAAGAAAGGTGTAATGGTGGGGTATGCTATGTCTACAAAAGGCTATAGAATTTTTCTCCCAGATTCAAATAAAATAATTGAAACATTAAACGTATCATTTAATGAGGAGGCCACTATCCCAAAACGTTGTAACATTGAGGAACAAGGTCCTACCTATACTCTAAAAGACCCTTTTGGTGTCCCTGAAAAATGCAACGGAGACGAGCTGGGCCCTACCTACATCTTAAGTCCAAAAACACCTGAAATTGACCCTTATAATACTACAGATCCTTCTTCTGAAGAAGAGCAGAAAGGTGACGAGGAAACACGAACATTAAGAGAAGCTGTTTGGATCAGAAAAACTAAAACTAGACCAATAGGGGGGCGAACGGATGTTTATTACTATGAACAAGGTAAAAAGAACAGATTAAGATCAATAAAAGATGTAAGGGAGTATTGTTTGAGAAATGGTATCAAATTTGAGCCATATTTGTTTAGTTTCAGAGGATCTGATAAATATGAAGGTATAGTCCGAAGTGCCACAGGTAGTTCAAGTTCAAGTTCCAGTCCCAGTTACAATCCAAACTATGACCAAATCCCAGAAAACAACCAAGCTGATATATGACTAGCCGACTCAACCATACCAAACACGTACAAACAGGCACTTAAATCACCGCAATGGGAACAATGGAAAAGTGCAATGGGGGATGAAATTGCCATAATGAAAAAGAGACAAGTGTGGCATTTAACACAATTACCCGAGGGAATACAACCACTTGGGTGCAGATGGGTATATACAATAAAGCATGATGAAACTGGAAAAATTGCAAGGTACAAGGCCAGACTGGTAGCACAGGGATACAAACAAATAAAAGGGGAAACATATGACGAGACATTCAGTCCCGTTATAAATTTTAGTTTAATAAGATTCTTCTTTTCAGCCTTAGTTTCTGGTCAGGGATGGACCCATTTGCAATGTGACGTAAAAGGAGCCTATTTATATGCTCCATTATCAGATGAAGTTTACATGAAACAGCCCCCAGGTTTTGTACAAAAAGGAAAAGAAAATTTGGTTTGTCGCCTACACAGGGCAATTTATGGCTTGCACCAAAGCGGCCGTGTATGGTTTTTTGAGTTACACAGGGTTTTAATCAGTTTGGGTTTTGTAAAATTGGAATGGAGTAATTGTGTCTATATATTTAAAGATGATATTGTGTTATTACTATATGTTGACGATTTTGTAATCCTTGGTAAAGAAAAAAAAATGTATTGACAAAACAGTTAATCTCCTTATGAAGCACTTTGACTTAAAGATTTTGGGAAAAACCAAAAAATTACTTGGAATAGAATTTGAGGAAATAGATGGTAACATATCTATCCACCAGTTAAAATATATAGAAGAAGTATGTTCCCGCTTCAAAGACTTTAATTTTCCTATATCTTCCTTACCAATTAGTAAGGGAATGGTTTATTCCAAAAATCAATGTCCTCAAACAAATGATGAAATTAATGAAATGCTTCAATTTCCCTATAGAAGTGTCTTAGGTTGTTTATCATTTAATACGAACCGAACCAGACCTGATATCTCATATGCTGTGAATATATTCAGTCAATTCCAAAGTAACCCTGGAATTGTCCATTGGAATGGCCTGTTAAAACTTCTAGGATATGTAAATCACACAAAACATTTTAAACTTAAGTTAACATGTAATAAAATTAACCTCATTACATATACAGATGCAGATTTTGCATCCAATCGGGACGATAGAACATCAATGGGGGGTCAAATAATTTTATTAGACGAATCACCTATAACATGGAGAGCATTTAAACAGAAATCAATATGTTTATCTACAATGGAATCAGAATTCGTAGCTTTGACCGAAGCCGCAAAAGAACTTTTATGGTTCAACAGAATAATTGACGAATGTTATAAAAGGCATATATTTTTAGGTCAAAAGATTAAACCTACTCTATTAGTAGACAACATGGCTGCTATTGATTTCATAAAATCTCCCATTGAAAACTACAGGACCAAACATATAGATGTTAAATTGTTCTTCGTCCGTGATTTACTGAATCAGGAAATTTTCACAGTTAAACATATAAGTAGTAAAAATAATCTAGCCGATATATTTACTAAGCCTCTCACAAAATTTGAATTGCAGCGATTTATAGAAATAATATTTTTAACTTTAAAATTGTAAAACTTAAAACCATTAAAACCCTCCTTTGAACTTCATATATCTTTCAATGTAAACATATATCTAAGTTTTTTTAAGTTAAACTTTGTATTTATTGACTTAGATGTTACAGAATGTTCCAGGAAACCTGTGTGTTTCTATGTATAATATATGAATGTTTGTTTTTTTTATTACTCTTCCTTAGCCAATGAGCAAATTAATTTCCCGCTGGAATGTGGTACGGACTCCATGATAGTTCATCCTCCGGGGTCCGAGCGGCCCCAAGAAGCGTCGCGCAGGGGTGAAAATGTAATCAGCCAGAGTGGCCTGCAGGGGGTAGCGGCTATCGTGGATGTTCCGACCACAGGAAGGCCTGTCGCGGGCACGTTATTTTTATTTCTGTAAGTCCCTATTTTTAATATAATGGAAGTGTCACTTATGTCCCGCTCATGTGGAAAAGGTTAGATGTAATGAAATTTTTGTTAAATTTATTGTTAAATTTAAAGGTTATATATTGTTAAACTTTCTGAATTTACATGCATTTATCATAAAAAGGTATTTAATACAAATTTCTTGTCATAAGTGTGTAAATATATGTTCATGAAGTAAATTTCAAATTGACCAATATTTATATATCATATTGTTGAATGAATGGTATGTTAAAAATGTGGGCCCACATATGGAAGCTGAATGAATTGAATGTATGAAAAATAATATGATCATATTATAATATTTGATGTTTATACATATATTGAAAAAGAGAATTTTATTGTTAATGCATTATACATTGTATAAAGGTATAAAGTAACCATATAGTTATATGGTGAGGTAATTGTTATTGAAATTTCAGGTTCAAAGTTCAAGATACGTTATGTACAAGAATTTACCATGTATAATTTCCAAATTTAAAGTCTAAAAATTTTTTCCAGTATTGTGAATATTTAAATTTAAAAGAAGGAAAAGAATTGGACTGATATATATATCTCAGATTTTTATAACTTGAAAGTTTTTTTTTTGAAATTTTCTGTATGAAAGACTTTTTCTTGGTAAATCTCATGAAAAAAATGAGTTGTATTATAGTGAAAAAGTGTTTTTTGTTCTATTGTTTAAATTACTAGCTATTATAAATGGCAGATTGGTTTCTTTTATAAGTGTAAAAGAAGAAATTGATTATTTTTACTGTAATTTAACATCTATCAAGTAAGATAGAAATGAATAATGTATAATAGGTATTCTCTTTTTGTTTTAAATTAGATTACTGAGAAAGTATAAGTGACAAGGGGGGGGGGGGGAATTGTCAGCATAAATAAACCTTCCTTGACACTTATACACTATTAATTTACTCTGTTGTTATTCATTTCTTTAAATTAAACTTTCCTTCCCAACCACAAATCAAAACAACATATTGTTTATCTCTTTTCAATCTACCCATCTGATTCACTCCGTTTATTTTTCGTTTGAACGGTCAAAGTACAGTATTACGTCATACTGTTTCTATTACATCATTTCATTCCAAAGTGACGTCATCCCGGCAACGTCCGTGGTTTCTCCTTTTTTTTTCAAAGATCGTCTGCTTATCTAAAAGGAAGAAGAGAACATTGTATGCAAATTTATGGAACCAGATGATTTTGATTGGAGAGAGATATCGGCAGTTCGTTTTGAAAAATTGTGTTAATAGTTGGTTGTTTTTTTTCTTTGAAGGATGTCGTGGTGGTTTTCGGGAAGATATATTTTTTCATCAAACACCTGCTGTTATGCAGGGGGAATATAAAGTAGAAATAGTTTTTTTATAAAAGTGATTAAAATATGACCTGTTAAGACTGGAAATTTAAGATAGTATTTTGATGAAAGTACATTTAAGCTACCTGTTATATGTTTGCCAAAGCCGGTGTTTCTATTAATTTATTAACTAGAAGATGAAATGTAAAGGTAGTAAGGTTTTTTTTTCTATGTTATGTGTTATTTAAATTTATTTAATTATTGTTTTTTTTAACTGTGTTCTTTGTTTTGAATAAACGTTAGTTTATTGTAAAACTTAATTACGTTTCTGTCTGTTATTACACACTGTCACTCTGCCATTTCTTTTTTTTTGCCTTATGCTTCCACTACTCTGTTTTTCAATTTAAGATTGTTTTAGAAAGCCGATGTTTAAGAGTTATTTAAAGGCTGGCCCGACATACCGGGCCATCATGTATTTCGTTTTCTATTATTTTACTTGTGTTGTTCGTCATTCGATGGTGTAATTCTTTTCATTAATTGATTGTAAAGGACCAGATTTCGGATAGCAGGGTTAAACAGATGCTGTGCTAATAGAAATGACGGAGAAAATAGTTCATGCTTCAGGTATATATTATGTTATCTTTTTTTCTTTTAATTTAAGATGATGATTGCAGATCATTTTGAAAAAAAGTATTCTTTAAAACATTTCATTAACATGTTATTAATATTGCCAGATGTCCCACGTAAATCAGCTCCTATTTAAGAGTGACACTTGACACGGGGTACTTATAATACTTGCTTAAAAAATTAACCCGCACAGGGGCGTGCGAAGAGAAAATTGCGTCCAGAACAAAGTTAGAATTTGGCGTCCCCTCCCCCTTCCCACTTTTTCTTATGACAGGCCAAAAATGAAGTTGATAGTATAAATTTGGCGCCCCCTAAACTTCCGCACCCGGGGCGACCGCCCCCTTCGCCCCCCTTTCGCACGGCGTTGAACCCGCATAGACAATTAATTTCTGAATGTCCTGGATCATCATCTGAATGAGGAAATATTTATTTAATATTTTTATAAAACGCCATCCAAAAAACATAAGATCCTGATAAAACGAGACTTTCGACGTGCAATGTTTTCTGCTTTCCGTAATTTATTGCTTATATTTAAAACTGTACTCAAATCCAAGCTGTAAATCAGTAAATGAAAAGAATGTTTAATCACTTCAATAATTACACCCGCAAATATCATGTTTTTGTGTTTAAAACGGGGTTAGAAAGTTCCTGTTTTATTCAGCAGAGGAAAGTGTTTATTGAGAATCGACTTAAAACGATTAAAGTAGAGCGCCGATTATCCTGAGCGGTTGCTAATGAAAAATCCGGATACTTCCGGGTAGTTCTTCTTTACATTTTGTCCCACCAGTGGCCGAGAGGTTCGGACCTCTCAACTGGTAGACGGCAGGTGCTGGGTTCGAACCCAATCGCGGCTGTCGGCCTAACCGTTCGGAGTTTTCCGTGGTTTTCTTCGAACCTTGCGTAAATACGGGTTAGGTTCCCTTAGAAAGACCCCCACGGAGGGCACACCCCCTGGTCCTATATCCCTAGAGTAGATAATCGGACGACAAAAATCAACCAACCAACTTCTTTACATTTTTACAAGCTTAGGACTGAAAATTGTAGTAGTTTTCATTTTAGCATGTTTCAAATGGCGTGTTTAGAAGTTATTTTTAGATTTTATTACATACAAAATTGGTATAAATGCATACACTAGTTTTGCATACACTATATGGACAAAAGTGAAAGGTTAGTTGCAATTTTAGACGTTTTGTTAAATATCTAGAAAAATACATGAGGAATTATCCTGAAATTCTAGGTGTATAAACATAATAGTACAGGTCATATATTTCCGTGAAGATTTTTTCCCAAAACCCCATAGGGGACCGTCAACAGATTGAGAAAGAACTAACCTTTTTTGGATAACTCTGTCAAAACAAATGTAGCAAAAGCGTTCAAACTATAAATTATGATTAAGTGGCTTATTATAAAATGTGTTCATTTTTTGTGTGGATAGCATGTATACTAGTAGAAAAATTAAGATTTTCGCTAAAACAGTCCCAGTTTTTTGCTTATAATTTGCCGAGTTCTTAATATAAAAAAATGTTTTTTCCGAAAATATTACAAACAACATTGTACACAATACCCTGTTACCAGAATTAAAAAATAATAAGCATTGTATGAAAAATGAACAGGTTTATTAAATAATGTTTTACTGTGTATGCGCTAATGCAATCAAAATATAATGTGCATAAGGGACTGCACATCAGTTTTTTGATAATTTTGGACCCCCTCCCTTCAGATATACATTATCATCCGTCGCTGCCCCCCCCCCCCTCCGCATACTTAAGTGATGTAAATAAAGAGAAGTCAATAAAATATCACTATATAATGTGACATTTAAAAGAAATTGATGTTATTAAGTATTTTATAATAGCTTTTTGTTACATAATACATTCAACAGTAATAAAGTCTTGTTGCGCTTACCCAGCACGAAAAAAGGGATGGTGAAATAGAAATTCTTATCAACAAAACAAGTTGACGGCATTTTTTCTCTTTTATTTATTAATAAACACAAACTTCATTTTAAAAATTCTCTACATATGGTTTCTCGAACAGTGATTGTTATATATGCATGCATACATGAAGAAGAAAAGGAATATCAAATTTAGGGGTATACCATATTTTCGAATTAAATTTTTTTATAATAATTTGCTGATTAAAAAAAACATCGTATTTTCATATAAATAGATAACAAACTAAAAAACGATAATATATTGTTTTGAACCAAAAAGCATGTTGCTAATAGAAAAGAGAAAATTTTGATTGGAACAAAAATGATACATATATCAAAAGACACCTCCCCCTTTCCCTCTGAAATGATAAAGTTATATTTACACAGCCCCCAATGTGTTATAGAGCAACTTCTGTGAAAGTCTCAAAAACATAGGTTGAATATTCTGAAAATTATTGTTGAAAGAAGAAGCTCAAAATCAGCTGTTCCTAAAATGAAGCAAAAATATGAGGGGCTGTATCCATATATCCATTGATTAGTGTGAATATAGCATGTACAATATTGCAAGTACTATATTACTTACCCATCATACGTAGTATAGAGTAAATCTTACAATCGTTTTGAAAATCGAAATTTTTTTTATATGGATTTACACGTTTCATATACTGGAGATATTCCAAGGGCGGATCTGGAGAGTCCTCAAGGGGGGGGGGCGATTTTAGAAATTTAGAGACTCGACTTACAAGCGTGGGTCGGGGCTAATTTTTTCACTGCGGGTCATGTTGCTTTTATTTTTTGCTGCGGGTCGGGTCTGGGTCCGGTTGACTTCTAGTTTTTGCTGCGGGTCAGGTCTGGGTCCGGTGACTTCTAGTTTTTGTTGTGGATCGGGTCTGGGTCCGGTTGATTTCTAGTTTTTGCTGTGGGTCGCGTCTGGGTCCGTTTGACTTCTAGTTTTTGCTGTGGGTCGGGTTTGGGTCCGGTTGATTTCTTTTCTTTTGCTGCTGGTCGGGTTAACTAATGTTTATGTTGTGGATCACAATAGCAGGATTAGCAGGTGTTTTTATTCAGAAACTATGGCGTAATCCATTTTTTGATAAGCAGTTAAAGAAAATACTGTGAAAATTATCGTTTTGAATAGAATTTCTGGAAGCGACAGCTTGAGAAGGTAGAAAAATCCGCAATCATTTGACGTGCGAAGAGAAAACTGCGCCCGGGGCATAGCAAAATGTGGCGCACCCCCCCCCCCCTCCGACCCAACTTTTTCTTGTAATAGGCCAAAAATTACGCTGATAGGATAAATTGGGCGCCCTCTAAATTTCCACGCCCGGGCCGACCGCATCCTTCGCCCCCTCCCCTTTCGCACGGCACTGCATATTGTCTGTCCTACACATCTTGAGAACAATTAAGTCTAGTTCCAGCCCGGCTCGTCTATATGTAGAAAAACAATTGAAACCTGATCTCGGTCCGGTACGAGCCTGTTAAAAAATATTAAACCCGGGTTACACAAAATATAATTCTCCGATGCTGATATCTACACTGTAAATTTCTGTATTGATATTGCCAAACTAGTTTCGACTGATGACGCACATTTATACTTATTCTCATTAAATCCATATAATTGAAAATAGCTCATATTTTAACGTTCTTGCTTAAACCTTTACAAAGGGACAGTGAGCCCGCATTTTTTTTTTTTTTTTTTTTTTTTTTTTTTTTTATGGACTCGGCCCATATGGTTCTTCAATTTTTTTGCCGGCTCGTCCCGTTTATTTTGTTTATTGGCCCGGCCTGTTGGAAAAATTATTCTAATTTTGCGGGCCCGTTAGAAAATTCGGAACCATTTCGCCGACTCGGACAGGCCCGGGCACATGCATACATTTAGGCTGGGTCGGACACGGACCGAAATTTAACTTTCATTCCGAGCCGAACCCCGACCAGGGAAATTTTGGTCAGTGCGGACTAGAGATAAATTTGGGCTATTATTCCACAGCCCGGTCCCGCCTGACGCAGAAACATTTTGTGGCATCAAGAGCAAAACCAGATAATGAAATTATACAGCAGAAAAAATTGCATAATACTTATAAAAAATGTTTCAAAAGTAATTATCATTTTAAAGCTATTTTTTATATTAAAAAAAAGGCTGTTAAACGAAAAATTAAATTTAATATTATCAAAAGAACAGTTTGATGTAAAATAAAAATATACTTTACGCATAAAATGATTCTCATATGTTGTCTCTGTTTTAGAAAAAAAATATTATAGACAATGGACATGTTAATGAAGTGTGTTTCATGAATAAGTGCATGGAACCTGTAGAAAATACTGTCTATTATCTGTCAAATCGAACAACATTTTGAAATTTTCTGTAAAAAATGTACATTTTTAACTATAACCATTTCATTCTTCATAACAAGCCTTCGTTACAGCATGACCCAAAAAATAACCTCAATTTAAAAATTTTAAAGTTCAACACTGTTTTAGAAACAGTGGAAGCCAGTGTTCTCGCTGACATTTGACCAACGTTAGTAATTTGGCTAATTAAAAATGAAAAACACTCGCCAAATGAAAAAAGTGTTAGCCAAATAGATTCGCCATGTAGAATTAAAAAAAATTATCTTTAATCCTTTAATGTACCCCCTTTTTTTCAATATGTTCAAAAATAGCCTCAGTTTTTATGTTTGTGACAATGATTGTTATTGATCTAAATTCAACTATTCACCACGAACACGTTAAAAAAATGTGTATATTAAAAATATGTATAAATGCATATGTATGAAAAACGAAAAAAAAGAAAGAAAGACAAAGCAAAAATTGAGCAGTAGCAATTTTTCGAATCTAATCGCTTGTTTACTCGCCAAATGAAGAATTTAGTCGCAATTTGGCGCATTGGCGAGCGACAGCGAGAACACTGGTGGAAGCACTACTCGATCGCAAAAATATGGTAAATACATTTACTTACCTCTACGGCATCAGCAGAGATTCCAAAAGAAATGATAATTACTACAGTTATTTCCATATGAAAAGCGATTATGACTTGCATACGTTGCATACACTAGAAATTTAAATTATTCGGTAACCGCAAAAGAAAATCAAAAGAAAATATTCTTTTCGCGTTACATGTCTAAAAAATAATAATAATAAAAGATCCAATTGCAAAATAATCTCTGCTACAAACAAAAATCGAACTAAACACAAATTCATTATTCCCGCACTTTTTCGTAGGCGCCAGATCGGCGGTCGTCGGCAATGCTTGAACATAAATCTACAGATGTAGAAATGACTAATTGTTTTTTTTTGTTTTGTTTTGTTTTGTTTTTTTAATAGCATTCAAATACTAAAATATAAAAGAAATTTGCCTCTTTTTCATTTTTATCAAAATAGCAAGACATTGATTTGACAAGGAATAAGTACTAAATTTTAAGAGGAAAAAAAGTTTTTGACATTTTTCTATTCATCGATAAATAAAATTTTCAGATTTCAGAAAAAATGAGTCCTAATCAGTAGACCAGCATAAAAACAGAGCACGATTTCGTATCGGACACGGGGTAAGTCTGAATCTGTTTCATCTTTAATGGAAGAATGACTCCAGGCTAGACTCGATCCGGAAGAAAAATAAGTCAGACCCAATCCAAATCAGCAGAAAAATAATGACCATGATAGTACCAAATAAATGACGGCCGAGTTCTGAATGCGGTAAGACCAGACACAGTCCGAGTCTCGCGAACTTAAAAAGGCGCAGCCCGGGGGGGGGGGGGGGGGGCGCTGAATTCTAGGTAGATCTAACTCATTTCTTACAAGGATGCATGTATTTTTGGGAAACGTTTATTGTCCAAGAAGTGAAGATGATCGCCCCCTCAGACCCGCCATAGGGCCCGACCCAAATCTGCAGAAAAATAATGGTCACGATACTGCCCGGTTCTGAAAGCGAGAAGACCTGACCCAGCCCGAGCCTCGCGAAATTAAAAAGGCGCGGCCCGCCCCGGACTCGAGTTAGTCTTCAATTCATTTCCTGCGAGGATGCATGTCTTTTTAGGAAACTTTTATTAGCCCAAAAGGGGGGAGGGGAGATCGCCCTTTCGCCTTGGCATCTTAGGGGGGCGATCTCCCTTTCACACCCCCCCCCCCCTTAGATCCGCCATTGCTCCTCCTCCCTTATGGTCTGGTTCGATCTTAGACCGAGCGTTTACCTCAAGAAAGAACGAAATTCACGCCTGGCCCGCCCTGAAAAGAAAAGTGTGGCTCGATCCCGCTCTACAGGAAAAAGTAAGACTCGATCCACCCCGGTTCTGAAAGTGTAAAGACCTGACCCAGTTCCGTGACTTAAAAATGGCGCGGCCCGACCCGGGGCGCGCCGGTCTCCAGTTTAAGTCCAATCTCTTTTCCGTGCGGGCATCTTTTTCAGACCCTTTACTGGGCTCAAGGGGGGGGGCGATTGCCCCATCGCCCCCCCCTTAGATCCGCCATTGAGATATTCTAGACATTTCTAGAAAAAAAAATTGTCGTCCGTCCGTCCGTCTGTCTGTGTGTCTGTAAACGCTCTATATCCAGAACAAATTGAGATGGAGACTTGAAACTTTTTATGTATTTAGTATATAAGAATGGGACAAAGTCTATTTAATATCAGTAACCTTGATTATCCGGAACTATTTTTTTCGGACTCTCGAAAAATTCGTTCTTATGAAAGGTATATAAAAATTTTCGATTTTTTTATTCTTTTATTTTAAGGAGTAGATGTAAAAGGCAATACAATAAAAAAAAATTTGCTTAAAATGCGAAGTCGATCTAATTATTAGTTGCCGAGATATTTATAATCCTGTTTTCCACATTTTTCGATTCTTCATGATCTGTATTTCATTCAAATTTCAATTCAAAGATATATTTTAATTAAAAATGAGACGCTTAATCCGACGCAGTAAACTGTTAGTTAATAGAATTATTATTTTTGGAGTTATAAGGATGTTTCCTTTATGCAGTTCGGTACTATTTGAGTAGTTTGGCGTTTTATGTAATTTCCCGAAATTGGTTCGTCAACAATTCAATTGTAGAGCATTACTATGTATATTAAAAATATTTAAATAAAAGTTTAAATTTTGTTTTGGAATCGCAATCCATTTCATAAACAGTTTACACATGTTTCATTTTCATATATTATATTATACAGATCCATGATGGGTAAGTATTACGGTGGTCCTTTACGACTAGTTTTACAGTTGTATTTTATTATAAGTTGATGTTGATTAAGTTTTGTTGTAAATCGCCGAACAAACACCAAGCACTGCTAAGTCACATTTTTCCCGATTTCCGCGATAGCTATATCTCACGAACTAATGCACCGAATTTTATCAAACTTCATATTCTGTTAAACTTTGACATACATAGATAGTGATTATGCTTTGGTGCAAATCGCTGAACAAGGGCGCTGCTATGTCACAGTTTTTCCCTATTTCCGCGTTAGTTATATCTCAAGCATTGATGCATGAAATTTTGTATGAACTTGATAATCTGCTAAACCATGACATATATAGATGCTGATTATTTTTTGGTGTAAATAGCCGAACAATTTGCGCTGCTGTGCCGCATTTTTTCGAGATTCCCGCGATAGTTATCTCAAGAACTAATGCACAGATTTCATCAAACTTAATATTCTGTTAGACCTTGCTATAAATAGATTCTGATTAAATTTTGGTGTAAATTGTCCAGCAAATAATGCTATTTTCCCCATTTTTCCCGATTTCCACAATATCTCAAGAACTAATGCACGGAATTTCACCAAACTTCTTAGTCTGTTAGAGTATGAGATAAATGAACGTTGATTATATTTTGGACAAATTATTTGATTATGTTTTGGTTAAATCGATCAGCATGATATGGCGCTATACTCTGCCGCAGATTTTTCAGATTTCCATGATATATATCTCAAGAACTAGAGTTTGGAATTTCAGCAAACTTCATAATCTGCTAAATCTTGACATATATAGATGCTGATTTTGTTTTAGTGTAAATAACAGAACAGCTGGTGCTGGTTTGTCTTATTTTTTCGCGATTTCCGCAATAGTTATACCTCAAGAACTAATGAACAGTATTTCACCAAACTTAATATTTTGTTAAACCTTGAGATAAATAGATTCTGATTAAGTTTGATGTAAATTGTTCAACAAGATAACGCTACTACAACACATTTTTTGCGATTTTTGAAATAACATATGTCTCATTATTTCATAAATAAGACATTTTTATTACAAGTGCTGTATTAGAAACACATTAAAATTACTTTTTTATAATGTTTCAAATAATGCGCTTTCGTCTCATTACTAATATATTTATAAAAACTATATATTTTATAATGATTAATGAATGGAATTTGATGAAATTCCGTACGTTTTTTCTTTAGATATATATATATATTATGGAAATCTGGAAAAATTCGGCATAAGAGCGCCACCTGCTTACCGATTTATGCCAAAACATAATCAGCGTTCATTATCTCAAAGTCTAACAGACTAAGATGTTTGATAAAATTCCGTGCATTAGTTTTTGAGATATAGTTATTGCAGAAATCGAGAAAAATGCGGCAAAGTAGCATTATCTGTTGGGTATTAATACCAAAATTTATTCAGAATTTATTTATTACAAGGTCTAACAGAATACTGAGTTTGTGAAATTATCAGAATTAAAATTATTATATTAAATATAATTATCAGAATTTTTCTAACCAATTTTTCACACAGTTATCTGGCAAGTATATGAGAGAAAACCGAGTTAAAAGCATAAAATAATAGAAATTTAAGAATCACGGGTCCGGGCAACGCCGGGCGGAACTAATATATATATAAAATGTTTACATATATGAACAAGCATAAAAGTTCACCAGGTTTGTTTTCATAGCTATTTATATCTTATGCGAACACATCTCACTTTATGAAACTCAAATTGCGCCAAGCTTTAAAAGAGAAAAATCAAAAACCTCCTATACTCTAAAAGTACCCCAAAATATTCATTGAGGTAGTAGTTTTTTTTTATTATTTAGTTTAATTATTAGTAATCGTGTTTTATAAATCAATCATCAATAATTTATTTATTTTTTTAGAATGAGTGATTTAAAACGGAAGAAAGATAATGGTTATATGTATAGAAAAAAAAAAGATTAGCTAGAGAAGCTGAGAAAAACAAAATCTTCCAAATGGATTCAACAATATATTTTAAAACAGTCTAGTTCAGATACGGAAACAACACTCCAGATTCTTCCAAATGATGTATTAGAAGAAGAGATAGAAAACAATCAAGAGACAACATAAACACATAGATATGCCTACATGCTCAACTTCAAATACGGATACAGCCCTCTAGATACTTCCAAATTATGTATTAGACGAAGAGATAGAAATAGATCAAGCGACACAAAGAAACACAGATATGCCTTCATGCTCAACTACTGAAGTTGAACCTCAAGTTTCAGGAGTTGAATATGAAATTAGGAGTTGAATATATACGAGTAAAATTGAAATTAAAAGTTGTAAAGAGAAGGAAAGTGCGAAAAGCGATCTAAAAAATTTGTAAATTACGATTTCTGTGCAAGCTCAAGGAGACAATAAACCGATTATAAAATTGATGGTTTCGAATTAACAGTGACACTCTCTGATCCAACATAGATCATTCTCATAATCTTCTATCTTATATGCCAGTACCGCTACCACTTGAGGCAATCAGAAACAATATAATTCTATAAAAGCCTTTAAAAACTTTCTAAATTATGTTTCTTTGGTGCACTGGAAAATTCAAACCAATTTCAAAATCAACATTTGCAAATTAATGGTGACCGTCCCTTTTCTAACGTAGGCATTTTATGGTAATACCACTACCTCTCGAGAGATAGTAGACCCTTGGAAGAGAAACTTTGATTTTGATTGATGATTAATTTAAAAATGTAAATGCACACGAAGATTGTTTCTAAAAAGGAATAAATACTTCAGATGAACACCGAAAAAAATTTATGGATTGAGCATAAAAGTTTAAAAATATTTTCTAAATTATCGTTTATTTAAAATTACCTTTAATTCTTCGTATTATTTTATGTCTCATTTCGGAAGAATGCATGTAAGAATGAAATTTAATCAAGCTGTGATTTAAATGGAGGTTTTTGAATTATTCCTTAGTACATTATTACTTCTAATGAAAATCAGATATGCAAGTATCACTTGGCATATTTCAATTATTACGCGAGCAAAGCCGCGGTTTTTCTAGTATATTATATTTATGCAAATAAATTATAATTATTATATTAATGTACTTATTTTAAAAAATGTATTAGTAGTCGTAAGAAGAAAAAAAATGATGACGTAATAGGGGCAGCAAAATAAGGCTCGCCTCAGGCGGCAAAATGTCTAGCGCCGGCCCTGGTTTTCCGAGAAGTCTAATTTAGTAGTGCATAATCGTATTCATACTCAAGAGACTCCTTTCTCTTGTGAGGTATGTAACAGAGCGTTTTTACAAAAATCTTCATTGAATACTCATCGTCGAATTCATACTAATGAAAAACCCTTCTTTTGTGAATTCTGTAATAAAGGGTTTTCTCGAAAATTTAGTTTAAAAATCCACTCATGTATTCATACCAAAGAGAAACCATCTACTTGCGAAGTGTGTAAGAAAGATTTTTTTTCTAGATCTTATTTAATTTCCCACACACGAATTCACACTAAAGAAAAACCTTTCGCATGTGAAGTGTGCAGCAAAAAGTTTACACAAAAAACTAATTTAAATGCACATTTGCGTATGAATACTAAAGAGGGATCTTTCTTAGGTGAGATATGAGAATGATTCTTGAAATATCTTCTACTAAGAAGTATCCAAGCATTCATACTACAGAAAAATCTTTTACTTTTGAAGAATGCAGCAAAGGATTTTTTGATACATCTTATGTAATTAATCATAAAAGTGGTCATACTAAAGAAAAACTTTTTGCTTCTGAGATGTGCAACAGAAGATTTTCTTGTGAAGTGTGCAAATGTTTTTGGAATAATTTGATTTAAACGTGCATCATTGTAAATCCATTCTTATATAATAAAAACATTTGGAGATTGTGCACCTTACTAAGCAGTTTCATTTCTAATGAAACTGTTATATGTACAGTGTGATGGGGTTTTTTTATAAATCAAATTTGTAATTAAATGTGTTTAATTTGTAATGAATTGTTGCATTTGTAAAGTTTGTAGTGAAGAATTGTCTTTGAGAAAATAATTATTAAATTACTTTTTAAATTGAAAAATAATAGCCATTAATGATGTATGGAATGATTTTAAAATATTTATGGTTAAATAATAATACACTGAATATTTGATACTCACAAAAAATTAATTTGAGTATGTTGTTATGAATACAGTGCATCTTATTCCTGGCTGAACTTTGAAATTTTATTTTATTTTATTTTTGTTGTTGTTGTTGTTACATTAATAATAAAAATTAAAAAAATGAAAATAATGACAGTTTCAAGAGAATTATTTTGATTTTTTTTAAATATGGAAACATGATGAGAAATACTGAAAATTTCCACAATACCTACATAAACAATTATGAGCTAGACATTCTATTATTCAGAATGTAGCTTAAAAACAAATGCTGTGTCACTGATTATTCCAAATGATGTCATTGAATTTCTTAAAAGCAAGGTTTATATAATGGTAATCACGCAGAAATATCTTCTTTGTATTTAAAATTATGAATTTTTATTTCAGCTCGTAATGACAAATTCTATGGTTCTTACAGATTTATTATTATTATTATAAGTGGATTCGGATGCTGATTTTGCTGTAATAACATTGTTGACCCCATTATCTTCTTTAAAAATTGCATTTTAGGAAAACTCTGTTTATTTGCAACTAGTTTTCTAAGATTATCAAAATTTCTGACTTCTAAAAGATTAGGAACAGTGGCTGAATGTTTCTGATTGTACATCATTTGTCAAATATCTACTAAAATTCTTGACCGAATGTCCTTGAACTTTGAGGATGCAAAGCATATGTTTAACTTCATATTTTCCTCTGAAGATTAGCCACAAGTGGACAATTAAAGATCCAAAAATAAATTTAACACTAGAACCGCCATTAGGGGTCAAAATGACCCCTGTCAGATTGATAATAGTCGATTCAAACCAGAATTGTCTTCATAAGATATATTAAATGTATGCAGCAGAAAAATAAACTAATTAAATAAGTTAAATAGTTTAAAATTAAAATTCTGGTGAGAAACACTTTTTATAAAACTTGAGTAAAATACCCGGCGGTTTTAGTGTTAATAATAGAATAATCTTTGTTATCATCTTTTTAACAGAAAATGCTTAAAATGGTCTGTCACTGTACCTAATAATAATTGGGTCCTGTTTAAGGGTCATGTGCATTTATATGTAAGCATAACTTGCATATTTATGAAAGTTTTACCATTTCTGGGAAATTTTCACATTTTTTTAATTATAAAATACAGAGTTTTTAATCAAATTTAATACTATTTACTGAAAGCTTGAAAATAACTGACATTTAAAACATGAATATTGAATAGTTGATGAGATAGTTTTTAATTGTGCATGCATGTAAGATTTTCATATCATAATTGGATAGTCAACTATTAAGGACAGCTCATATAATGTCCAATCTAATGTTGTGAAAACTCTTGAAGATACAAGTGAGATAGTTGACAAATTATTGAAAATCCTTTATAATAAAGCTATTTTTAGAAAACAATTTACCTCAGAGATCTGCTCAGACTAGGTCCTGAACGAGGCTAGGATTGAGCCTATTTTAATTCACAGCACTCGGGCCAGGCTCAGGTCATACTTTTTGCTGAAGTATCGAACCTAGTCACTACTTTTTCTGGCCCAGGCTTGGGCTTTACTTTTTTCCTGAAAGATCAGGATGGGACAGGCCGGGACTGGTTTCACTCTTCCTTGTTTTCATGGGCCAAAATTTTCAGCCCTGGTTTTGAAGTATGCTGTATAAAAAATCATTGTCTCAGCATGGCATGAGAGTGGATTCTTCAAAAAATCAGTAAAATTTGGCCTGGCCCAAAAATTTTTGCAAAAAGTGCATACATTTTTAAATCATCATTATTCTAAATTAAACATTAAAATTTATTCTTTTTAAATAGTAAGATTTCTAGGCCTATTAAAATGTAATAAAATGTGGCAAAAAGAAACTGCATATCATGGAATCCTGTCTTAAACTGAAAAATGTGTTGATCCATGCAAAATGAATATATTAATGCATGAGAAAAGAATATATAATATATTTACACCTGATAAGAAGGTAACTTATCTATTATGCTTTTTTATTTTATTTCCTATATGCAAATTCATCTTAGAAGATTTTACTGTATAGCATTTTTCAGATTTTTAAGTTTCCAATACATGGAATATAGATTAGCAATGTTAATGGTAACTGAAACATCTATGTACAACAAGTAAAGATTCATTATAAAAAATACATATATATATCACAAACATGAAATTGAAGATTATAATCATGAAAAAAAAAAGGCTAATGTAAGTTCTTTTGCTCTGAGAGAGACAATTTTTTAACCAAAACTATATAAAAATCAATACTGTGTCGAAACTCAATCATGCCTGGCCAGGCTCAGGCTGAGACTTTAACTTTTTTCCATGTTAGTTTTAAGCTAAACTTTTAGCTATTATACCAGGTCAGGGTGGGCCAATAATGTTTTTCAGTGGGATTCACTATTCTCAAATAGAAGTTTTAACTTTTATACCAGATTCGTTTCTATGGGTCAGACCAGACCTAGGCCTAGAAATTTTGGTCCATGCAAACATCTAACTCACTATGTAGCCCATATCTTTATGAATGGTGCACGTGTTACACAAGAATGCAACATGCATTAAAAATAGGGTGATAGATTAATAGCTCTATTTGAGAAGATAAATATTGAACAAACTGCTTTGTTTACAAAATAGAGCACAAGTTGCCAGAGGTTTTCTTTTGCCCCGACCATTTTCTCAATTTCATCTGGGCTCTTTTAAAAATGATGTATGAATAAAACTTTTGCAAATTTGATTTTTTTTCCTTGTGGTTATTTATTATAAATGGTGGCTGATTTTATTTAGTTCATCAATTATTAAATAACATCTTCATTTAGACAGTACATTATTATGACTTAGCATCATTTCCTGAATTTTACTGTCATTTTTAATATTATTATCTTTCTGATTTTAGATCTTATGGTTTAATGAATGCAGAATAACAGAATGGTGGTTAATGGCCTGCTAAGTCTTAAAGTCATTTAAGAATGCCTAAGTTACAGTAAGCTCATGTACATCTACAAACAAGCTGGCATTAAGTGTATCTTAAGTAACCCAAATTGTTTTATTTTAGTACTTTTATTATTTTATGTATAGTATATTAATGCTAATGATATCAATTTATATTAATAAATTATTCATTTAAAGACAATTTTTTAATAATAAATTATGAATGTGACAAGCAAGAATATTTCTCCATGAATACTTTTTGTTTTCTTTTGCCAAGAAATCATTTAAATACTCTAAGTTCTTTTGTTAATGATATTATCTTATAGTCCTGATAAAATGCTCATAAAAACAATGTTCAAAATAATTCTCTCTAACAACATTTACTTTTCTAATTATTTGATATTTTTCAGTTAAATCAGAATTTTTCTCAGGAAAATGGCAAAACTGTTTTATGATCTCACAGATGGACATGGTTTTTTTTATTCATTAGAATGTTTGTCAATCATGTGCTGTTATGGAGTAAATGTAGGATGTAGTTGTATATTGGTACAGTCATACAGTCTTATAAAAAAAATCGATAACAGAACAGAACTAGTCGGATATGATGATCCCAAAATTTCCTATCTTAATACTTCCTGAAAAATGCAACATAGCAGCACCACTCATTAGGTGATTTACACCAAAATTTAATCTGCAGTAACTTATATCAACTTCTAACTGAATCTGAAGTTTTATGAAAATCTGTGCATTAGTTTTTGAGATAAAGCTATTGCAGGGCTCCCAAATGGTCCACCAACTGAACACCAATAATTTCTTAGAAAATTTGTCTATTTCAATTTTTCTTGTGAATTGCCCTGAAACCACCTTTGGAGTTTAATTCTAGCACGAATGCTGTAGATGTCTACCATGAAATTCTCTGTTAAAAAATACTGGTATTCAGTTTGCGGTCCATTTGGGAGCCCTGCTATTCTGGAAATTTTATTATGTGTTATTTTATATTGTGTGTTTTGTAAAAAAAAAAGTTAATAACAGCACCATCTATTGAGGATTTACATAAAAAATTAATAAGAATTAATTTATATCAGGGGCTAACTGAATATGAAGTTTGATGGAAAATTATGGAATAGTTCTTGAGTTGCTTGACTTTGAGTTCTTGAAATTTATTTCAGCTATTGCGAAAATCATGAAAAATGCAGCATAGCAGTGCATTTGTCGAGTGATTTATACCGAAAAATAAACAGCACTAATTTATATCAGGATCTAACTAAATCTAAAATTTGATTTGAACATTAGTTCTTAAAATAAAGCTATTGTAATAATTATGAATGCATCATAGCAGCACCACCCGTTAGAACAATTTTATTAAAAAGTAATCAGCATCAATTTATATCCAGAACGAACTGAATCTAAAGTTTTATTAAATTCCATTCATTAGTTTTTGAGATAAAGTGTTCACAAAATTTATGTCACATATACCAACAGGCAGACAAAATCACAGACATTTTGTAAAAACATGTTTTTTGGGATCTTTGATCTCTAAATGTAATCAGAATTAAAAAATTGTTACAAATCCAGTATTTTCTTCTTGCAAAGATAGCAGAAAGTAACAATAATGCTGCTTATTGTTTGTTGGTCCTGCACATTCAAGTAACATTTGTAGCTTATACGTTTAATTCTCTAATTTTTGTCATCTAATTGAGAATCCTATTATATTGTTAGACGTTGGCATTTTCATGCATTAAATAATGTTACAGAAAACCTCTTATTTGCAATTTGTTAATAAGTGTCACTGAAAAGCAAGAGTTTTGAAAACAGACAATTTTAAAAGCAATGCCCAAGTTGTGTTTATCATAATGAGAATTCCTTTGAGGAGACCTTTAGAAACTGCTTTTGGGAAGCTGGGATTTTTAGAGCAAAAATAACACAAAAAGCACAAAAATTGAATTTGATATAGCTCAAGAAAATACCTACACACACAAAAAAATGATACATGTACTAAAATCATTGCAAAAATGTACCATTACCTTCTGTACTAAATGTTTCATTTTATGAGTAATAAAAGTTTTCTTAAAGTAAGAATTATTACTCCTTCAGTCTTTTAAATAAAAATCAGTGCTTCAACTTTAAAATGTTGTAAATTTTTGTTGATAATATTGATAAAGTTACAATATGTGTTTTTAATTTTTAATTGTGTTTAAATTAAACAGTATCATAAAATCTGAATATCTTCCTCTTTTTTAAAGTAATTACTGTGTATTTCCCTGCATAAGCCGATTCATATATATAAGCCTAGTATATGACTTTTCAGTGAAAAAGCATCCAAAATAAGGCATTCATATGTAAACCAATGTTAAAAATTGGCAGTGAAAAAATTCAGCGAACCAAAAACTTGGTATTCTTTTGTACATATGTAATAGAAAAAAATGCAATCTCTGAAATTATTGATCTCTCCTGTTTGGGCGTGCTGCCAAATCTGTTTAATTGAATCCCGCTAATTCTGTTATGACTTACTAACTAGTTTATAAAAATCAAATATCCTATTCTTGAATTGAATTACCAAAAGAATGATTGATCTTTCAAAAAATGTTGCACCAATAATGCAATGAATGGACCTATAGATACTGTCCTTTTTGAAAAAGTAGGCCAGCAATTGTGATGATGTTGAATTAGACTACAGATATATTAATGAAATAAAAATAAAGTGATTTTAATGTTTTAAAATTTCGATAATTTGGATAATGAATGAGAATCGTTATTTATTATTATTTATTTTTTTCATTGTAAAGGAATGGAATTTTAAAGTATTTATAGAATTTTCTATGCATTTTTAAAATTTTATATTTACTATGTTTTTTTTTTTTTTTTTTTTTCACATTTTAGAATACCAGTTTTTGAAATTTTCTTATACTCATGTATAAGCCAACCCCCTTACTTTGGAGCCAAGAAAATGTCCAAAAGATCTCAGTTTATACACGGAAATATACAGTAAATATGTTAGAACATAGATGACAAACTTTATTGGAAGGCAACCCCACTCAGTCCAAATTGCTCATAGGGTAAATTTTTAGTTCTAATTTTATCTATACTATAATTATTCAGTTATTTTGTAATATATATGAATGAATAAAAAAATTAATATATGATTGGTTTACTGATTGATTCCATTTATTGTAGTAAATTTGATAATACAGTAGACTCCCTCAAATCCGCACTCCTAAAATCCGCAACTGTCTAAAATCCGCACATAATTTACGGATGTAAACAATGAAACATTCAGTTCAGATGTAGGTGCAAAATTTGGCTTTTTTAGTTTTATATCAATTCCATACATTTTTTTTTAATTGTAACTTTTGTTAATGTTATTGAATTCATGTTTTTCCATGAAGAAAGAATAATTTATTTCTGAAAAAATCAAGATATTGCTGATATCAATGGTAATCACAATCTTACCAAATATATTTATGTATTAATCAAGCTTTTTTTGTTATTAAGTCTGGCTAAACCTGAAATAAAGCTTCGTTATTTTATTATTCTGATGTGAATTAGTAATGTACCTTTATGAGGCAAGTTTCATTGAATAATTTAGAAAAAACACATTTAATCTTTATAATGAATATTTAATTGTACATTATTAATTATTTAATTGACCTTTGCTTTTAGTATTTTAATCATTTTAAACATTATCTTAATTTTTATTATTTTAATTTATTTCATATTTTAATGTTTTAGTATATTGTAAGCATTTATTATGCTTTTGATTGTATTATTAATTACATTCGAATTACTTTTTTAAAAATGTAAACAAAGCAATGACCAGAAATCCGCACAATCTCTGGTCCCAAGCTTTGCGGATTTGAGGGAGTCTACTGTATGTTCTCTTTATGATGTAATGTAGAAGATCTTTATAACTCAGTTCTATATAAAAATGTCCTATATAAAACAAAATGTCTTATATATAAACAATGAATTTTGCAGTGCATTCTCACTTAGTAAAAAATTGCTTCTCAATAGAGAATTAAATTTAATACATTAGTTTAACTTTTATCTCCTTAATTGAAAGATTTTTAACTTGTTTATGCTTAGTGTATGATTTTTCGCATGCTTCAAATTTTAATAAATATGTAAAATTTTCTTCTTCTTTATAACATGAAAATTTTGAAAAGTTATGTATGAAATAACTATCTGTAAATGTCTTTATTTTTTACCTAAAAATAACAAAATAAGATGAAATATTTACTATAATATAATTATTGAATGGAATATTTGCTTAAATAAAGAGGGGAGGGGTTTACAAGATAGTGTTTGTGTTTTATCTACTAAAAATTACAATAAATAAGTCATGATCTTAGCTTGTATTTTTCTTTAAAAAATATATTTTTTTGAAAATGTGAAATTATATGTTCAAGTCTATTTTTTATGTATTTTCATAACTTCTCAAATTTAAAGCACTGGGCACAAAAGGGTCCATATTTTTATTAGCCCAGTTATTTATGTAAAGCCCTTTTCAAGAAGATTATGCAACAAATTGTTTTCAAGCCTCAAATATGATTATTATTAGTTGATTATTTCTAATATTTATAACCAAGGTTCTAACTGCCACTCTTCATTGCACCAAATAACGACAAAATGCGTCATTTGATGAGTAAATCAACAATCAGATTTGCCAAATTGTGAGTGCTCAATTACTGATATTTTTTGTGTGTGGCTACAGTTGAGATTCTGAGCCATGTTATTGTATGATTGATGTCGCTTTACACCTTTGATCACTCCAAATTAATTCATGCGGTATCATTGGCTAATCTTCATTTTTTTTTCTATTGGTTATAGTTGAAATCTCATAGCAATTAATCTTTAAAAGAATGTTTAAAATATCTAGACATTTAGGAGACATTTAGAATGTACTCATTTTTCATATATTCTGTAGCATATAGTAGAATTTCTGCTTTCGAAGCAATGACAAAAAAAATTATGCTATTTTGGAACACACTGAAAAAAAAAAAAAAAAAAAAAAGGACACCATAAGAGGTTAAATGTAGATTTTTTAGTACTTCATGCCACATCTATTTTACTAACACTTTTTTTTTTTTTTTTTCATTTGCCTACTGTTTTCCATTTCTTATTCACCAAATCGCTAATGTTGGTCAAGAACCTGCAAGAACCCTGCTAGACATAAATACATTTTTTTAGTTGATCATAAAATTACTTAATATGTAATATTCAATTTAAAAGTTTATTTTATGTAAATTTAGATAAAACTATCATTATGCATATTATAATACAATTACAAATACAGTCAAACCTCGTTAACATGAATTACTTTTAACATGAATATTATAAATGAATTATATGTTTTCATAGTCCCCTATAAAGACGAATACAAAGATATTATGCTGATAACATGAACAAAATGATTCCCCTTGAGGTTCATGTTAACGAGTTTTGGCTGTATTATTTATATTTCCATATTTAGTATGTTTACATTTTATCACATAGATAAATATATATATATATATTTAATTTTTTTTTTTTTTTTTTTTTTTTTTTTAGTTCCAGCTCATTTTGCTAAATTTTAGTGATTTTACCTACAAATTTGAAAAAACAATGATTCAGGCACAAAGGGTTAGTGAAAAATATTTTTGAAAATGTAATGCAACATGTTCATAAATTATTTTAACTTCAAATCTATGTAACTAAAGGTAGAACAAGATATTTCAGTTCTGTTTTCTTCATTTAAAAAGGATCCCAGAATTTTGTTTATTCTGTTTTGCAGGTATACTGAGTAAGTGGTGACATGATATTTCCAAAAGATGACTACTTCATAAGACAAAGCACAATTTGTTTCATGATTTATAGAAACAAGATCAGATAGAGTTTCAAAAGCATTTCTGGACTAAATATGGCTTTCATGATGGTTCTCTCCCATATTTTATCCTGAAATGTCATTAGATCTGTGGACCTGATATTGTTTCTATAAACCATGAAATACACTGTACCTTCATTTGAAGTTGCAAAGATAATTTGTGATAATGGTGATTTGTCAAGATGATGAAATTCAAAAGTAAATTTGTGTTTTTTCTATCAAGGATTCAAATAATCATGATCATAGCTTGTAGTTTTCTTTAAAATGTGTATTTTTTGAAATTGTGAAATTATATGTTCAAGACTATTTTTTTTATGTATTTTTGTAACATTCCAAATATAGGGCACTAGGCACAAACTGGTACATATTTTTATTAGCCATTTAGTGAACAGTTATTTATGTAAAATCCTTTTCAAAATGATTATTCTTAGTTGATTATTACTAATATTTATAATGTTATTAATCTCTGAAAAAAATGTTTTTTTAGTTGACCATAAAGGTACTAATTATAGTGTATAATATACAATTTAAAAATGTATTTTATATAACTTTAAATAAAACATATTTATGCATATTATAATACTATTGCGAACATTATTCTTATTTCCATATTTAGTATGTTTATATTTTATCAGATAGATGCAATATATTTCAAAATACATCAAATCAACAAGGTATTTCAGCTATGTTTTTGTCATTGAAAAAAGGATCTCAGAATTATGTTTGCTTTGTTTTTCAGGTATATTGAGAAAAGGGTGAAGAAGTGACATTATTTTTCCACAAAATGACTGTTCCACAAGAGAAGGCACAGTGTGTTTCATGGTTCATAGAAACAAGATCAGATACACAGGTCCAGTAAGCATTTCAGGAATAAATATGGTCTTGATGGTGTTTCTCTTCCATATTTTGACCTGAAATGTCATTGGATCTATGTACCTGATCTTGTTTCTATGAACCATGGAACACATTGCGCCTTCTCTTGTGGAACAGTCATTTTGTGGAAATGCGACATTACCTCTTCAGCACTTACTCAGCATACCTGAAAAACAAAGCAAATAAAACTTAGAGATACTCTTTTAAATGAAGAAAACAGAACTGAATTAGCTTGTTCCATTCTTTAGTGATTTAGATTTGAAGTTGTAAAGATGACTTATGGACCCACTGTTTAATGAATGATTTGGTCCACGCATATTTGAACAATATTTATAAAGAAAATTGAAGATTAAGTGAAATGATCTATATTATACAAAAATTTATAATCTGCACAAATCATTACATGAAATGCAATATGCTCTACTGCATACTGATATGTTCCAAATGTATTTAACCATGTTTACAAGTTATGTGAAATATGATTCATATGTAAATTTCTGTATAATGTCACAACTACATGTTTATGTATTAAATCAATTTTAGACATGATTATTTAATCAGTAAATTAATTATAACAGATGTAAATTTTCCAAGGGGTGAAAAAAGTCCGGGCCAGGATTCAAACCAAAGATGTATTGGCTGAAGCCGCCAATGCTCTTCCAACTGAGCCATCACGGACGAATTCTGGAGGATTTTTTCACCCAAATGATCTCAACAATCGGAAAATCTGGTCTAATACTATGGATCAGCTCAACAGAAAAAATCGAAGGTCAATATTTGGAACTGCAGAAATCGCTGCATACGAAATTGTGTTAGATTAATTTTAGACATGATTATTTAATCGGTAAATTAATTATAACAGATGTAAATTTTCCAAGGGGTGAAAAAAGTCCGGGCCAGGATTCAAACCAGAGATGTATTGGCTGAAGCCTAAATTAATCTAATACAATTTCGTATGCAGCGATTTCTGCAGTTCCAAATATTGACCTTCGATTTATTCTGTTGAGCTGATCCATAGTATCAGACCAGATTCTCCGATCGTTGAGGTCATTTGGGTGAAAAAGTCCTCCAGAATTCGTCTGGGATGGCTCAGTTGGAAGAGCATTGCCGGCTTCAGCCAATACATCCCTGATTCGAATCCTGTCCCAGACTTTTTTCACCCCTTGGAAAATTTTGATCTGTTACATGTTTTTGTGTTTGCATTATAAAGATCTTCATCTGTATCTCAGAAAAAGAAAAATCCTCTGCATTCTACCAGCTTCAAATACTGAATGTTTCACTGGATAATTGTATATAGATCAGGGTTCTCGCTGGCTTTTGACCAACTTTAGCAATTTGGCAAATAAGAAATAAAAAACAGTAGCCAATTCAAAAGAAATGTTAGCAAAATTAGATCTGCCATGAACCACCGAAAAATCAATTTTTAACTCCTTATTCTACTCCCTTTTATTTCAATATGTTGTAAAATAATCTAATTTTTTTAATTGCATTTAAAATAGAAATTTGACTATCCACTACAGAAACCATTAGAAATAAGCATATTTTATTTGTGCCTAAATGTTTCAGACATTCTTTTAGCAGTCTAAATAAAAATTAAAAACAGCTATCTTTGATTTACGATTGTAGAAATATACACTAAAATTTGCTATGAGATTTCAACTGTTTACATGACAGAAAAAAATTGACCTGCCAATAATACTTTTCATATAACTAACAAATATTATAGTAACTATCTAATTTCAACACTATAATTCTATCAAAAATTTTTTCTATTTGGCCCCCTTGATGAAAAATTTTGTGTTTTAACCAGTGTGACACCCACCAGTGCATTGTTAGTGATTAAATGAAAATAGAGAAATGCCTATTGCACAACCCTTTCTGAGTGTTTGACTGTTACTAAACTAAATCGATGTTGAGTCAATATCTCTATAAATAGAGCAATGAAAATGGCAATGTATGATTGAACATGTACAGCATTGTCTTTCAGTAACTCTGATAAAAAATTTGATTTTATGGCACATTACACATACAAAAAGAGCAGGCATTGTGCACTTATGATTTGACAAATTTGATTTATCGTTTACTCACCAAATGAAGCATTTTGGCACAATGGTGAGTGATTGTGAGAGTCCTGTATATGCTTTGTAAAATCCTTTGATACTATTATTTTAAAACAATAAATAAATTTATACAGCACAATCCAGGTTAAATAATGTATTAAACATACTTAGAAAAATGAGTTTAATATAGCAGTCACCCATGTTACTCACATGAAAACAACAATTAGAGCAGATGCAAAATGGCAGAGATAAATTTCAATCAAAAGATGGTTGCCAATCTACAAACCAAAAAGAATATTGATAATAATGATTACAGTTAAGAATTATAAACTGAATAAATATGTAGTGGGAATGGCATATTTTAGCATGCCCCTTTGCCAGTTACACTCTTACAAAATATTTGGTATCCTCAAACAAAATTACAAAGAAATTATATGCAAATACATAAATAAGAATAGTATACTTCAAACAAAAAATCTAGATTACTGCATTTGTAAGCATTAATATGCAGATAAAATTTAGCTTTTGATTTAAATAAGTCTCTACATATGAATTTCTAATAATTTGAATTTAAGTGATAAAAGAAATGAAACCTTTTGCACTTTTTCTCATGTCTTTAAAATCTTTACCATAATAAAAGTGAGTCCTTGCAATCACAAACAATATTAGGAAAGTTTATATGTCCTTGCACATCACAAATAAATATCAGGTAAAGTTAAATTGTCAAGATAAGTCCTACCACAATTTGTACCATGTAAGATCCTTTTCGACACTTGTTTTGTTAATATGTCAGCAAGGTTTTCACTAGATGGCACATGTTCAAATGAAATAATTTGATCTTTCACCAGATCTCTTAAGAAGAAATATTTTATGTCTATATGTTTGCACTTTTCAGGAGTCACATGATTTTTAGCTAGAAAAATAGCTCCCCGATTGTCGACAAACCCTTTCTGGGTTGAAGATGTCAATTCAACACATATTTCTTTTAGCAGGCAATTAATCCAAAAAATTTCCTTGGCAGTGTGACACATTACTACATATTCAGTCTCGGTTGAAAACAAGGCTGTTGTTGACTGTTTCTTACTCGACCAGGAGATTGGAGCATCTGCAAGCAGCATTATGTATCCACTATAAGATTTACAATCCATTCTGTCACCACCCCAATCCATATCGAAGTAAACTTGCAATGGTTCACCTGTTTTATGGAACTTCAGCTTTCTATGTCGGGTTGTCTTCAGGTACCTAAAGATGTGCTTCACACTTCGCCAGTGTTCTTCACTATGTCTGTCATTGAACCAGCTCATGTGAGTTGAAGAGTAGGCCATATCTGAACGAGTACCACAAGTCAGATATAGGTGGCTTCTAATAGCTTGTTGGTAGGGAATTTCCTTGCTTCTCTACTTGATTTTCTGCCACTGTTCATCATCTACTTTACTGTATTTCATATTGGGATTCAATGATGTAGCTGCACATTTTGTTTCGGTCATTTTGAAAGTTTCCAGGATTTCATTCACATAAGCAGTTTTGTCTAAAGTATAAGATCCATCAGCTTCTTTTTGAATTTGCATGGACAAGATTTGGCTTGCTGGGCCTAGATCTTTGACAATGAACCTTTTCTTGATACTTTCTTTAAATTTGTTTATTTCTTCTATATCTCCAATGATCAAGAGATCATCCACATACACTCCAATTATGAGGTTTTTCAGATGACAAAAATAGATGTAAGGGTCTGCATTTGATCTTTTTAGTCCATATTTAATTAGGAAATCATTCAAACAAATATTCCAAACACATACTGATTGTCAAAGACCGTAGAGACTTTTTTTCAGGTGGCAGACAAGATGTTCCTCTCCCTTTTGGATACAATCTTCTGGTTGAGCCATATAAACATCCTCTTCTAGGACTTAATTAAGGTACGCTGCTGTAATATCCATTTGGTGAATCTCAAGTTGCTTCTCTGCAGCTATGACGAACAATACTCATATAGATTTAAGTTTGATGACTGGAGAAAATGTATCTTGAAAATCAACACCAATGACTTGCTTTGGCTACCAATCTAGTTTTGAATTTCACACCACCTTCTGTCTCACCCTTCTTCTTTCGAAATATCCATTTGGAGGTAATTAGCTTGGTACTTGGTGGTTTGGTGATCAATTCCCATGTTTTGGCACATTGCAGACTTTCAACTTTTTCATCCATGGCCTTCTGCTATAGACTTGCTTTAGGTGATGAAAGGGCTTCTTTTACAGTCATATGATTCCTGGCTTCTTGCTTCAGATTTGTGAGACACATTTCTGTGGTATTATAGAGGATATAGTCATTTAAATGTTTTGGAATTTTGATGGGTCCACCACTTCTATTGGACTCGCTATTACAACTGGAAGTTTGAGGACAGATCTCAGTTTTAGACTTCTCAGGCTGAATTTCTTCATCAAATTTGTCGTTGCCTTCAACTTCAAAACTAGTGCAGTCTGTAAGGCTGTTGTTCAGCTTCTCATCTTGTTCTTTCCCATTATACTCACTGGTGTCTAGAGTATCATGATTTGTATCAATTTCGGCTATGCTTATGTTTTCAACTTCTTCATTTCCAAAGGTGAGGATCACTTTAATATCTTGACAATGTTGTGGAAATTGCTCAAGTTTGAAAGGGAAAATATTTTCTTTGAAAGTCACATCTCTGCTGATAAAGAAACGCTTTTCCTTTAAGTTCTGTAGCCTGTATCCTTTGATACCATCTGGATATCCAACTAGAACACATTCAATGGTTTTAGGGTCAAATTTGCTTTGTTTCTAAGAAGAGCATGTAGGGCTCCAAGCTCTACATCCAAAGACTTTCAGATGTTTCAAGTCAACTTCCTTGCCTGACCACAACTCTTCTGGAGCCCTTCCATTGATTGCCGTTGATGATTTTTACCTGTTGAGGAGATAAGATGCTGTGTGCTCTGCTTCAGCCCAAAAACTTGGATCTGCTCCTGATTCTATTAAAAAACCACTAGCTGTGTTAGCCAATGTCTGATTCATTTTTTCAGCAAGTCCATTTTGCTCTGGAGATTCAGGTATAGATAACTGTCTGTCAATTCCATGTTGAGCAAGATGTTTGATAAAATCATCAGATTTGAACTCACCACCATTGTTAGTTCTTAATGTCTTGATTCTTTTGTTCAGAAGATTTTCTGAGATTTGCTTGTATTTGATAAACTTTTCTGGAACACCACTCTTCAGCTTTATCCGATACACTGTTGAATGCTGAGAATAATCATTAGTAAACATAACAAAATAATTTGATCTTCCCAATGATGGCAGGGAAATCTTTCCAACTAGATCTGAATGTATTATTTCCAATACTTCTTGTGTTGTGCTATTTGAAGATTTAGGGAATTTTTTTCATTTTGCCTTGTATATATAAATCACATATGGTTTATTTGGTGCAGAATGCAGCTCTTGTTTATTTTTGATGGGTTCAAAGTCCTTTATTGCACTTTGACAAGGATGTCCCAGTCGACGATGCCATAGTCTTTGAAACATATGCTACTGGTTGGTCTTCTTGTACTATATATAGTCTACCTTTTCTTCTGGCTTTCAGAACAATTTTTTTTTTCTGACAATATTTTTGTCTCTCCATGAGCAAATTCCACTTTGAAACCTTTTTCCTCAATCCTACCTATTTATAGCAAGTTTCTGCCCAAATGTGGCATGTACAATACATTTGCAAGTGTTATGTTTTTTCTTTCTTTTGAATTGTCACAAACAGAGATTGCTATGTTTCCTGTTCCAGTCACTTGAACTGTTTCTGAGCTTGCAACTTCTACCACTGAACTATAATTCATCAGGTTTGTGAACTTACTTCTGTTTGATGTCGTATGCTCTGTTGCATCACTGTCTAAGATCCATAGGGTAGAACTGTTTTCCTTTTCCTGGTTTGTCAGTAAGGTTTAATTTCTCTTCAAGTCAATAGCAGTCTTTGCCCTACTTTGGTTCTTCTGTTGTGTTTCGTCACAATTTCGGGAGATGTGACCTCACTCACCACAGTTAAAACATTTAATAATTTTCTTTAGATTTGAATTTGCTTCATTCTCCTTTGGTTGCCTCTTCCTTGTGGTGTTTACTTGTACAGACTTCTACCGATTGAAACTTCTTGTATGGAGTGCACATTCTTCATAATCTTTAGCAGAATTTTCATTCCTTGCTATTTGCTTTTCCTCTATGAGCAATCTTGATTTCACAAATGTTGTTGCCAAGTTTGCTTCATCCTTTTCTAAGTTGAGGACAAGTGATTTGTATCTTTTAGGCAATCCTAGGGTAACATCACAAGGGCAACTTCTCTATCTGTAAAAGAGTAGCCTCCATTTGCTAATTTTCTATGAAGGTCCATTAATCTGGATAAATAGGAGTGAATGCTCTCTTGGGGCTTCATCGTTATGTTAAAAAATTCTCACATTAGTTGCAATATATGAAGCAGGCCAAATTTTGTATGCAGTATTTTTTGTAGTTTTTGTAGAATGTAGAATTTTGCATACAGTATTTTGTATGTTTTTGTAGAATGTTCCAAGCATCTCTGGCTCTTGTGCAATCATTTATATCGTCCAGAAATGTGTCTTCGACGATGAGAAATGGCATAGTCAGTGCTTCATCATTTCTTTTATTTTCCGCATCAGTCATTTGAGTTCCGTAACCCAGTTCCACTGCTTACCAGCATCTCTTCTGCATTAGAATAGCTCTAGAATGTATACACCATGTGTGGTAATTATCTCCGTTTGAATTCTTCAGCCATACTTCACGTTTAAAATTTAATAATTATTCACTTCTTGATATTCTGACTTCAAATAGTGAAAGAGCTTCAATTACTGACTTTGTATTTTTCAACGTGGTTAGGCTTCGGCTTCATGCGGTAAAAATTTCAATTATTGTCAATCCTGGATAGTAACTGCATCTTACTAGAGCTTCATGCTGATAACATATTATTTTAAAACAATAAATAAATTTACACAGCATGATCCAGGTTAAATAATATATTAAACATACTTAGAAAAATGAGATTAACATAGCGGTGAAAACTTCACCCATGCTACTCGCATGAAAACAACAATTAGAACAGATACCAAATGGCAGAGTAAACTTCAGTCAAAAGATGGTTGTCAATCTACAAACCAAAAATAATATTGATAATGATTACAGTTAAGAATTATAAACTGAATAAATAATGGGAATGGCACATTTTAATAAATACTAATATCACAACTTTCAAATAATAATCTGTGTCTAATTTAATTGAAGAATATCTGTCATTAAATAGGCCAGTATTATTCAGAAAAAGTGTTACTCAAAATATCATGTAAATCTTGCGTATTATACAGTAAAATACTTGTTATAAAAAAATTACTGATTACAATAATACTTTCCAATGGATTTTGAAATTTGTATCAGAAAGTAATATGAGTTGCAATTTATGTTTTTAACAGAAATTTATTTTAAAAACTTCAAATATCTGAATCCTAAATTGTAGTTCATTTTGCTAAGGAAGTTTCTAAATTATAGCACTAGAATTAGA
Source organism: Maratus speculifer (assembly GCA_964019185.1). Taxonomy (NCBI): domain Eukaryota; kingdom Metazoa; phylum Arthropoda; class Arachnida; order Araneae; family Salticidae; genus Maratus; species Maratus speculifer. The sequence continues at coordinate 181,545,704 of OZ025303.1, forward strand.
ATACTTTAATTTTATAAACTTTAATTTTAAATTTTCAATTCAGTACTTTTAATGAACAGGCCTCTCATCAAACTGTCACTTTTTGTATTTTTAATTTTTGTTAAATATAAATCAATACCTGTTATTTTATTCACCTGTTATTTTATTCACTGTAGTTCAGACATTAACTGTTAACTGTACTTGTAGTTGTTGCTCATGGTAAAATGATGTTAAAGTTTAATTCTATGTAACTGATATTTAATTGCAGTAATTAAAACTTAATTACAGTTTTTGTAAGTAGTTTTAAGTGGTTATGGGCCCAGTATACCCAGTTAGTTGTTTTTAAACTTTGAAACATCGTCAGTCGGGACATTGTTAGGCTTAAGTTAGGCTTAGTTTCCTTATCATTGAATTGTGTGTTCCAGTTATACGAGTAACATGGATAAATTTAATTTTATTGAAAAATTAGAAGGTGAAAGGAACTGGATAAGCTGGAAGTTTGATATTCAACTTCAATTAACAGTACAGAAAGCCATGCCCATTGTTTTAGGAGTAACAACTGAGCCTGATGAGCTTTCAGAAGGTGCTGTAAAGGCAGATAGAAAGGCATTTACAGTAGCTTTGAAGGCCTATGAAGAAGCAGATGCTATTGCTAAATATGCAATTGGATCTAGTATTAGGCCTGAACTCAAACAGCACATCCTCATCTGTAAAACCAGAAAGGAGATGTGTGATGCCTTGCATTCTGTGTATGAACAGATGAAAGAAAGAAGGTTGGATCTTTTGTATTCTCAATTATTTAACTACACTAAAGATCCCATGGACAATATTGCAACTCATGTTTCAAAATTGCAGAGAATTTGGCAGGAATTACAGGAAGAAGTGAAAATGTTCAGTTGCCAAAATCTATGCTGCTAATCAGAGTTTTGAACACATTGCCAAATGAATATCTGTAATTTAACAATACATGGGAATCAGTACCAAATAATGAAAAATCACTTCCAAGTCTTACAGAAAGACTACGCTTACATGAACAGCTGTTAGATGAGTTAAAACTGCCAGTTGAAAACAAAAGTGTGGCATTTGTAGCCAAGCCAAATAATTGTTGTCTTAAAAGTATGACTAAAAATGTTGTATGTTTTCTCAGAAAAACTCTAAAAGCAAAAAGCTTAAGTGTTATGCTTGTAGTCGTCTTGGTCATATTAAAAAGAACTGTTTAGTTTGAAAAAAAAAATTATAATGAACGAACTAAATCTCTGAAATCAGGACAAGCTTTTGTGACAGTTGCTGAACTAGAAAGCCAAGATTACCAGCTCATTGATTTTGGTGCTTCTCATCACATCTGTTACAAGTTGGACTGGTTTTCTTCATATAAGCAGTTTGGTATGCCCAAGCCCTTAAGATCAGGTGATGGAAGATCTATGCATGCCACAGATATTGGAGAAATCCAGATTGAAATGCTGTCAATGGATTATGGAAACCCAGTAACCTTGTTAAAGTATAAGATGTTCTTGGGAGTGATCAAAACTTTTTCTCATTTGGTGCAGCATTAGATAATGGTTTGTATGAATATGCTGATAACAAAGTATGCAAGTTCAGAAATAAGAAAGGTGAAACTGTTGCTGTTGGTGAATGATACAATAGTGTTTACAGACTTAATATGCATTTGTTAATTCCTGAATCTGCTTGTGTAATCATGGAAAATTATAATCTTCAGTTGTGGAATGAGCGAATAGGATATCAAAACAAACGCCATGTACAAAAATTCCTGAAACAGAAAGGCATTGATGCAAGTCTTAACGATGAATTTTGTGATGCCAGCATACATGGAAAAACGCACAGTCTGAGTTTTGGCTCTCGACAAAATCCTCCTACAAGCCCTGGTCAACTTTTCCATGCAGATGTATGTGGCAAAATGCCCGAGAAGTTACTTGGTGGGAATCGTTATTTTGTAACATTTAAAGATGATTACTCTAAATACAGAACTGTCTATTTGATAAAAGAAAAGAGTCAAGTGAAAGAAATGCTATCTAAATTTTTAGCTAAAACTAAGACTGCTGGCTAAACTCTTAAAGAACTCTTAACTGATGGAGGTAAAGAATTTAACAATTCAGAAGTTCATAATATTGTGCAAAAAGTTGGTCTAAATCACAGGAACTATATACCCTGTACACCAGAACAGAATGGAGTGACTGAAAGAGAAAATAGAACCCTTGTTGAAGCTGCAAGATCCATGTTGCATGCTAAGGAAATGTCTGAAAGGCTGTGGGGTGAGGCAGTTAACACAGCTGCATATGTAATTAATCGAACAGGTCCTACTCCAGAAGAAGATAAATCACCCTATGAAATTTGGTTTAAGAAATTACCAGCATTTGAACATGTAAAAGTTTTTGATACAGAGTGTTTTGTACATATTCCAAAACAGAAAAGAAAAAAAATTGACAAAAAGTCTGTGAAGGATTATTTAGTAGGATACTGTGGTGATAGAGATAGATACAAAATATGGTTACCAGACTCGGATAAAATGTTACTAAGCAGAGATGTTATTTTTAAGAAGGAATTTACTTCAGAGAAAACATTAGTAAAGTAGTCAGAGAAAACATTAGTATGTGCTCTCAGCTGAAAATAGTTGTGAAGAAGATGAGAGTAGCTACATAGGGGAAGCTTCTCAGATTCCTAATTTGAGCATTACAGAAACTGAAAATGGGAGCGATAAAATAAATCTACGAGACAGGTCTCAAATGCAGAAGCCATCAAGATTTGAAGGCTTGTCATGTTAGCTGAACCAATGACATATCAAGAAGTGATTGCTTGTTGATTGAACACAAAGAATTGGCAAAATGTAATGACTAAAGAATTGAATTCATTGACAGAAAATGAGACTTGGGAAATGGTGGATCTTCCAGAAAATAGAAAAGCTATTGAAAATCACTGGGCATACAAAATCAAGTGAAATTCTGAACTCAAGATAGAATGTTTCAAAGCAAGACTGGTTGCAAAAGGTTTTTTTGCAGAAGCAAGCCTGGAATTGACTTTCACGATACATTCAGTCCTGTAGTTTGCTGGGATACAATAAGATCTGTAATTAGCTTAGTTGCTAGCGAAAATCTTAAGTTAGCCCAATTTGATGTTAAAAGTGCCTTTCTATATGGCGATCTCAATGAAGAAATATACATGAAACAATCAATAGGATTTGAAGATGGTACAGGACGTGTTTGTAGATTGCTTAAAAGTATCTATGGTTTGAAACAAGCTCCCAGGTGTTGGAACTTTTCTTCAAAGCTGTGATCTCAAGCAAATGGATAGTGATCCATGTCTTTTTGTCAACAAGAATAAATCTTTATTCTTAGTTCTGTATGTAGATGATGGAGTTGTTGCTGCCAGAGATGATGACTTGTTGGAAATATTTCTTGAAAACTAAAAGAAGAATTCACTGTTAGAGTTGAACCTATAAATTATTTTTGGGGTATGCAGCTAAAATATTTGGATGGTGGTTCTATTTTCATTCATGAAGAAAGCTACATTAAGAGAATCTTGGACTGTTTCAACATGTCTGCTTACAATCCTGTCTGTACTCCAATTGATAAATCATTGATGTTTGAGGAGCCTTCTGAAAAGCTAGATGAAGGTATACCATATAGAAGAGCAGTAGGAAGCTTGATGTACTTAGTCATAGTAACATGATCCGATATTGCCTATGCAATTAGTGTGCTATCCCAAGTTCTAGACAAGCCTCTAAGAGTACACTGGAGTTTGGTAAAAAGCATTTTAAAATATCTTAAAGGAATTTCTAAATGGTGTATTTTGTACAAATCTGGGACAAGAAACAAATTGGAAGCCTTCAGTGATGCAGATTATGCCGGGGACCCCTTGACAAGGAGATCCACTTCAGGGATGATCTTCAAATACAGTGAAGGTGCTATAACTTGGGTCAGTAAGTGTCAAAAATGTGTTTCACTTTCGACTACCGAAGCTGAATTTGTGACTGCTAGCCAAGCTTCAAAAGAAGCTGTTTGGCTATATAGGCTATTTCAAGATCTGTCATTTGAAGCATGTGTGCCTGTTCTGCAGGTTGACACTGAAAGTGAGATACGATTAATTAAAAATCTTGAGTTTCATAATCGCACGAAGCACATAGACGTTCAATAAAAGTTTGTCCATGAAAAATGGAGTACTTGATATTCAACATTGTGACAGTGAATGTCAAGCTGCAAACATTTTCACCAAGCCTTTAGCAAAATTTTGGTTTCTGAAACTTTGCAAATTAATTGGAATGTATGAGCTTAAGACTTTTGTTTAAGACCAGGGGTGTAGTGGAAGGTATATGGGAGTATACACTGTATACTTTCTAGATTTTTTAAAGGAACACCGTATACCTTCTGTTTCTCAAGAAAGCTATAGTATACACACTGTAGGGTATACCCTCTGCTTAGAACATATATCCTCTAATTTCTACGATTACATCCCTGTTTAAGTCATTTATTTTGTTTTGTGTATATATGTGGTAAGTATGGATTTAGGGGAAGAGTTAAATATAAATCAAAACCTGTTATTTTATTCACCTGTTATTTATTCACTGTAGCCCAGACATTAACTGTTAACTTAACAGTGCTTGTAGTTGTTGAGTGCTGCATATGTTTATATGCATTTGCTCATGGTAAAATGATGTTAAAGTTTAATTATATGTGACTGATATTTAATTGCAGTAATTAAAACTTAATTATAGTTTTCGTAAGTAGTTTTAAGTGAAGTTTTAAGTATTTTAAAATGTCTTCAATTAATCTATGCACAAAAGTTCAAGCATCATTATCTACCTTGTCATTACAATAATAAAAACTTCTTTGTTTAAGAAGTACTATTTATCATCTAGAATAATAAAGTAATATACATAAATAAAATTGAAATTAATCGCTTCTGAGTAAAAATCTAAGAGTCAATGAATGTTAAGCTGTTTTTTAGTTGCAGACCTAAGTAAGCCAAACTAAAACATAGTTTTGTTTGTTAGTTTGTATTTAGATTATAAAACTAAATCAAAAACTTTTTTCAGTTGAGACTGAAAAGCTATACCAAAAATAAACATTTTTAAAGAAATAAAATTGTAATTGAAAGAAAAAAAGTAATATTGTAAAAAATATACATTTTTTAAACAATGGAAGATTTGAATACTGATATTCATAATAATGACAAAACTGCAATAATTTGTTTCTTTAAACTAGTATCATTTACTTAAAAGGTATATTAATTACTTAACTTAAAATAACATAACTAACTTACTTACTTAAAATTATACATGGGAAGTATAATTTTCATTTCATTCTAAACTGCAGTGATATTGGCTCAGGTTTTTACATTAGGTCAATTGATAATTAAATATGTAACTGAAAAATCATTTCAATAGAGACATGATGTAACAAAAATAGCGTTAAATAAAGCTTGAATGTACTATAAAAATTCTGAGGCTGGGGGAAAAAAAAAACTTTTAAAAGCAGACTTTGCTTCTTTTTATTTTGCAATGTAGTAATATAAAGTGAAAATAATTTTCTTTTAATACAAATAAATGAAAAAAAATTATTACTTATTATTCTTTAAGAAAATATAATTTATTTGGGAGAAACAATTATAAAAAATCAATTTTTCCAACTTTTCCGAAAAAAAAAACTAAAAAACAATTTTTTTTCCAACCACTTCATTTTTCCAGAAAATTAACATCTCTAAATGTGTTTGAGCAAATTATTTCGTAGAAAAGTGCAATCTACTTTTATTAGTAGACTAATTAAATTTTACATTGAACTTTCTTTACAGTAGACTTGATTAACTGGGGCAATAAAAATTTTATTGTCTTGAATAGAATTTATTATGTTGATGCTGAATGGAAAATATGTAAAAAGCAGTATGGCTAAGAAATCATGTCAGGCAATTTTATCGGATGAAGAAAATGAAATTCTTACAGAAGATAGCGTATATGGGTGAATATCACAAAATATCGGATTTTGATTTTCTGAGATATTGAAAGTATCCATTGAAAACAATTTAAAATTTCAAGAGATGAACTTATTTTCTATTAGAGAGTAAAGGATTTTCCATGTGAAATTGCTAAATTTTGAAGAATTTAAATAATAAGTTATTTTTATGTAATTATGTGTCATTTATTGGCATACATATGCCAGGATAATAATATGTCATTCTAAATCATTTTTTACATTCTTTTTTTGTCTAACGGAATGCGTTTTTATTATAGTAGCTCGAATTCCATGTAATGTTCCATCTTATTTGTTAATTTATGGAAGCCAAAAAGATATAATAAAATATCAATAAATATAAAAACTTTGTTAAATCACCATAAAAAGAAAAATTAAACAGGACGCGTTTCGAGCTGCAAAATTACCGCTCGTCATCAGCTGGTCCAAACACGTGTCACAACGGACAGAGTGGAAATAAGTTAAGTTATTTCCACTCTGTCCGTTGTGTAGAAATGCAAATTTCGTGATAGGATCGCCGAAATAGCATACATTTCGTCAATATTTCGTGGAAAAACGACGATTTCGTCTATGTTTTTGTAAACGAACTTTGTCAAAAGATCGATGAAAAACGCGAATTTCCTGTGCGGATCGCGGAAAAAACGGCAATTTCACCAAATATCGCAGATAAAACGCTGTTTTCTTCTGAAGATGGCGGGAAAACGCCGATTTCGTCTAAAGATTGCGGATATAACGCCGATTTCGTCTAAAGATTGCGGATATAACGCCGATTTCGTCTAAAGATTGCGGATATAACGCCGACTTCGTTTAAAGATCGCGGGAAAATATGCCGATTTCATCAAAAGATCACGGAAAAAGCGCAGATTTCGTCAAAAGATCGCGGGAATAAAACGCTGTTTTCGAGAAAACATCGCGTAAAAAAGCAAATTTTGTCTAAAGATCGTCGAAAAAACAAAGATTTCGTTAAAAGATTGCGGAAAAACTGCCGATTTTGCTAAAATATTGCTGATTTTGTCTGAAGATAGCGGGAAAACGCCGATTTTGTCCGAAAATCGCTGGAGGGGGGGGGGACTCATGACACCGCTCTCCCCCCGCCGATTTCCGAAAATGCGATGCGAATTTCCGAAAAAAAAATTTCATCCAGAATCACCCCTGTTAGAAATGTAATATCTCTTGAAAATAAAAAGGGTATTTTTTTATTAGAATGTATCAAAAGAAATTGCATTATTATAACATTTAATAGGAATTTTATTGAGCAGACTGCAATTTCCATATTTTTTTATATTCACCCATATAATGCTGATTTGCTAAGAAAAATGAGAAGATTTGAGAGACTTAAACTGTTTGGAAAATGTAAACAAAGAAGCAGTTCAGTGATAGATTATTGAAGATTCAAAGCTAGAATGTTACGAGATTTTAAATAACAATTATATTGTATTGCGCATTATTGGTGTTTCAGAAAAAACATGGAATTTCAAAGAATATCCTCAAAGTGATGAAGAAAATCTTGTAATTCATCCAAAATTAAGTCCCGGTGGTGCATTAGTACATACTGAGGCATTAGTTAATTACTTTAAGCAAAAAGATGAAAGCACACTCGTTGAAAAAAGGATTGAGAGATTTCCACAGCAAAATTTGTCAAACAGTAAATGTTAAACCTATTTCTATAATATCATTCTTCTACATTTCTATTATTTTTTAGATTGTACTAAATGCAAATCTAAATAATATTAAAGTTTGTTCACTCTCTTTCTTTTGTATTAATAAAATTAATATTTTATTGTACAATAAATTGGCATTTTCTATCTTTTGCCTAAATTGGATTATTTGGGAGGAGATATTTCACAACCATCTGGGTTAATTGATAGTCTACTGTAATTAAAAGTACTGTCAGGATATAAAGGCTGGATGAAAATCAATGCTCTTGAAGTTATAACGGAATATTTTGTCTTAAGGGCTGTCTTTACTGACTTGAAAACACCCGTTCCATAATGTTAATCCTATGGGCAGGTTATTTTCGAATTTCCTGTTTAATTTTGAATATTTTTAATTTTTTTTTCCAAAGTATAGCTGAGCTTGATCTCTAATATGGCTATGTTTTACTTTTTCAATTTCTTTTGCAGATTTTTTTTTTAATAAAAAGGTACTTTTACTTTCAAAACTGGTTTTAATAGTAAAAGTACCTTTATTTTTTAAAAAATCTGCATCCGAGAAAGTAAAAGATAGATATATTAGAGGCCAAACTCAGCTATACTTTGCTTTAAAATATATATTTCATTTAAAAATATTTAAAATTAAATGAAAAATTCAAAAATAACATGCTTATAAGATTAACATTACGGAGCGGGTGTTTTCAAGTGAGTAAAGAATCTCCTTAAACAATAAGATTACCAAATTTTAACGTATATTCTAGTCATACACACACTTATTTACTCAGTACAAACATTAATATATGTACAGATGCATGTTCCGAGACACAAAAAATTCTACAAAAATATTTTTAAAATTTTGTGAGTTTTATTTCTTTATCTACACTCTTTTTACTGTCAGGTTCTATTTCTTCTGCCATGTTAATTTCAGTCTTCTTGTCACCATTTGTGTACTTTGCATTATCACTTTTATCTGAAGCATCATTTTCATCATAGTTCCACGGTTGAACTTCGGCAGAACCAAAAACTGCAAACACAATGCCCGATAACATAACAACAGCGATGGTAATGAAAAATACTTTGTTCCACTGTTCAATGGTTTGCTATAAAAGTAAGAACATAAATTTCAGTAAAATACCAGTGTTATTTGTTAATGCAATCTTATTTAATTTGTATTTCATTACAAATTGTTAAAAATATGAAAAAAACTTTAGTTACTTTTTTTCCTGCCCAACTTCATGCCTGAAACTCAAAATCATTGACAGAGTCATTGGCGGTTTTACAAATAGTTCAAGAACCGACTGCACAAAACCCTAAGTCATCAAGCACAAGAAAAAAACCTTTAAATTATTGAAGAGTAGTAAATAGAAGAATCTAATGATCCATGTCTGCCGGAAGTGAAGTAGTGCATAAGCCAGAAATTGATACCACTAGTGGCTCATTCGTCTATCATTGTATTTGTCGTACAATCAAAAGTATGAAAAGACGGAAAACTGGGTTCAGGAAAACATAATGCTAAGTCTACGAGTCAACTTCTAGTGGTATCAATTTTTCGCTTATGCACCACTTCACGTTCGGCAGACATGGATCATTAAATTCCCCTATGACTACTCTTCCATAATATAAAGGATTTTTTCTTGTACTCGATGACTTAGGTTTTTTTGCAGTTGACTTTTGGACTAAAATTGGGTGGCAGTTAAGGTTCCTGTCCCTCCCAGCGATAATACTAGCAAGCTAATGCTATTCCTATGGGGAGGTTATTTTCTAATACTCGTTTGCATTTCAACATTTATTTATTTATTTTTTTTATTTTTTTTTTGGGGGGGGGGGCATTGGGTAGTTGAAGACTTTAACTACATCACTCCTTTTTTAATGTTTCGATTTTGGTCGCAGATATTTTTTTATAAAGATTACTTTCACAACTGGTTCCAAAAGTGAAAGTAAATTTTATAAAAAATACCTGTGAATGAAATAAAAAAAGTAAAAAAGGAGCGATGTTGAGAGGGACCTCAATTATCCAATGCAAAAAAGAAAAAAAAAATTTAAAAATGTCGAAATGCAAACGAGATATAAAATAACCTGCCCATAGGAATAGCATTAGCTTGTGAATGTCTTCTATGTGCAATGTATTAAGATCGTTTGCAAATGTATTAAGATTGCTTCCGTAGTTTTCGGAAAATGCATTAATGACAACTGTTTTACGTGTTATTCCGTAATTGCTTCGTGCCCCGTAGAAAAGTAAACTCTAAATAGTAGTAATAATTTCCAAATCAAATTGAAAAAAGTACCATAATCAATGTAAAATTCTTTTTTTTTAAAAAAAAAAAACCTTTCTCTCTCTCTTTCCAGAAATACTGTTAAGTGGTTACTCACCGTTTTGTCTGTTAAATGTCCGACGATTACGGGTAAAATAACGGCAGACATGCATGCAGAAGTACAACATATTGCCATCATGGTTCCTAACAAAAGAAAAAAAAAATGGTACACTCGTCATCAAAATTAAAGGATAATGTAAAAGAAAATTTATAAATACATATTTATATATGTTCACTAAGTTAATGTTGCAACCAATGCCCAGCACTGCAATTATTTGACCGAGCCTGTTTCACTGATTTTTGGCCAAACTTTTAATTTTTTCATCGGGCCGGACCAAAATAGGTTTCGGGGAGCCGGGAAATTGCGGCCTGTGCATACTTCTGTGTTCAATAGAGCCAAGAAGACTGGGCCCATGTATTGTTTACTGATGATACCAAATATTGGCTGAACACTGATGCTAGACTTTTTTTCTTTGTGGATGGAGGGTGGGGGCATGACAAACAGAGCTATTCGCTATTCATAATTAAAAATTAAAGAGATAGTTTTTTATTATTTTTAATACATTAGTTGTATTTTTTATTTTATGGAAGGTCTCAATAAAATATATCTGCTAATTTTTTTTTATATGTTTCAAATTTTAAAAAATCGGAATTTTATTTAAGCAATTTGAATTGAATATGTTTATTTTGGTAAAACAAAAATGATATTCTATTGTAATCGTTTTAAAATTAAAATAAATCAGTTTATACTACCATCTATGTAAGGATTTAATCATCATCTTCATTCCGAACATGGATAAAGCCTATAAGCCTATTCCAGCCTCAATCCATCTCTTTTTGTGACCTTCCTATTAATAATTTTAATAATAATTAATTTGCTGTTAATAATAATTAACCCCTTCCATTTGATAATGGTAAAATTAGCAATTGGGATTTATTAATTAAAAGATAAAATGTTTTGAAGGGGCGAAATCCACTTGCGACCTACGATCGTATTTACCCACTTGTTTCAGCGGTTTTCTGTTATTTCTTCTTTGTAATTTTTTTTTTTTTTAATTTGGACAAATGCTTGGAAGATGTGGGGGGGGGGGGGGGGGGGAGTGATATTGTGAAATCTCTATTATCCAAATTTCTCCCTTCTGAATTATGTTGAATGTACTTTTTCCCCATATATAATTTAAATTAATTTTTCAATTACTTTTCAGTAGTGAAATTACGTTCGAAATTATTGAATGTTTAATACGTGATTTATGGCAGTGCTAACTAAACGTAAAACTAATGCCCAAGCCAAACTCGGAACCCTTGGAATATCGTACCTAGTACTCTGTCATTTAAGAATTATGTGCTCATTGAAAACTATGTGCTGCAATTTCAGTATGTGGATGAGAAATGCAAAACTGGACATCATACTCGTAGTTTAAATGGTAAAGCACTTGCCGCTATGTTCCTGGGGTTTTTGGTTCGATTTCCGGCTTGGACATTTTTAGGTGCGTTCATAAATATGTAGCACTCTAATCGTTGATCAGTCCGTTAGTCCGCATATAAGAGTAAAAACTACTCAACCGAATCGTTTGAAATTCAAAATATATAATTGTTGCATAATTTTGTTGAGTCATTTCAAATTTTATGAAAATCGGATGTATAGTTTAATTATACGGACAGTCAAATGTATTCCGTTACATTACGGCCGATGAGAAAAAATAGTTTCAAGTATATTTTAATGATGTTACACTCTTTGGAACATACTAAAATTGACATGCATTTATGATGTATGTACTAAAATATACATTCTGTACAATGTGTGGTTTAAAGAATATTTGTTATTAATTTAAAAGGCCATAAAAACTATTCCATTGCATAATGGCATAGGGGGAAACATTAGGAGTATCCAAAGTACTGTATACTACAAGACCAAGATCTAAATATTTTTATAGCTTCCTTATAATATGAACGCCCCTCATTTGCTACTCTTGACATCCAATTTACGATTTGTTCATTATGTTGGTTCTACGCTTAGTTATCAATGTGACAAATCACGTATTAAATACGTATTTTTTTTTCCAATGATTCATCGTAGAAATAGTTACATTATCAATAATTCTTGCACTTACCTGCGAATTTAGGACTCATATCTGCGGATATTATAAAAGCACCTGCAAACCCAAAGCCCGTAAAACCCGTCGACAGGACAGAAAAGAGGGAGCTCAATTCTCTATCACAGCCAGCAAAATATATACCAACTAAGCACCCTGAATATCCCAGGCAGGCTGAAAAATAAAGAAGATTTAATATGAATTTTTAATACGGTGTTTTAAGGCTTCAGTCCCTGGCCAACGAAGCTCTCGCGAGCTAAAGTTATTCCTATGGGGAAGTTATTTTCTAATACCTCGTTCGCAGTTTGACAGTTTATTTATTTATTTATTTTTTTTAACTATTTGGAAAGTAGTTGTTTCCTTAGTAAAGTACTGGGAAATCGGAAATATATCTGAATCTTTTTACTGGTTGAATTCCGCAACTTTTATTATTATTATTTATTTATTTCGTTTCCTTATTAGTTCATGTTTAATGTTCAAAAATGGAAAACGTCTGTTTTTTATTTTATTCGTTTTCTGATTAGTTCATGTTTAGTGTCCAAAAATAAAATACTTCTGTTGCCACGATGACAAAAAAAAAAAAAAAAATACAAAAAATTAAAAAACAAATTGAGATACAGCTTTCAAACAAATTGCATTTAAAAGTACTTTTTTCTCTATACGACGGTGTAAAAATGGAAAATGTGTGATGTTTAGAAGGTTAAAAATTTGCAGTACCGAAAATTATAAAACTAAAATTTTATTTAAAATTTGTATATGGTTGATACAGGAATATTAATTTTTAATCTATGGCGTACGTAATATAGGACTCTGTTATTATTTAAACCACGTTTTGATCATCATAAAAATGATATGTATTATTATTGTTTTTTAAATATAGAAGTCTAAAATTTTAGTTTTTGAAAATTTAATTTTCTAAATACCAGTTATATTTTTTTATTTAATTTTTTTTTTAATTTTTTTTTTTTTTTTTTTTTTTTTTTGCATAGCATAGCATAGTTGAGGGCATGCCGACATCGCTTATTTTTTACTTTTTCGAATTTGTTTGCAGATTTTTTTTCAAAGGCACTTTCGAAACCGGTTTTGAAAGTGAAACTAACTTTATAAAAAGTATCTGCCTTCAAAATCGAAAAAGTAAAAAAGGAGCAATGTCGACATGCACCTCAGCTGTGCTATGCAAAAAAATATATATTTAAAAATATTGAAATACAAACCAGATATTAGAAAATAACATCCCCATAGGAATAGCATTAGCTTGCGAGCACTTCGGCCAGGGACAGGAGCCTTGAGGCAGCCATACTCAACCTGCGGGTCGCATGTAGCCCGGCGATTTTTTATATGCGTATCAAGGCACATAATATTTAAACGACATTTATACAATTGAAATGAGCATAAAAATGTATTTAATCCTTTATCTACCGACGCGGTACTTATAAGTACCATTAAAATTACTTATTATAAAATTCTTTAATGCGTCAATTAGTTGTAATACTGCTTAGAATGAGTTACAGATACATTACTTTATTTTGTTCCAAAAACATTATTGGTTGATTTTAAGGTTTTTTTTTTTTTGGCTCCTTTGTATTTTTTTAGCGCTGAGGGGGGAGGGAGAATGGGGATTTTTCAATTCGTAAATATTTCTATATTTATGTTGTAAGAACATCCTATTTGTACATTTTATAATTCTACAAAATACTAAGAAAACAATTTAAAATAAAAGATTTGAGTGGGGTTATAAATATTGCACAAAATCCCTGCAAATTCAAATTTAATTAATCCTTTTAAATCCCTCAATCTTTCTAAAATCCTTTTTAATTTATTAAATGATTAAGCAAATCTTTTAATTTAGTTTAAACAATTTACGTAAAATGCTTTAGAATGTGAAAATTTTCATGAATTCATAATTCGGTAGATAAAGGGTTAAGATATTAGCGTTGTTTTATATATTTTCACAGGAAGAAAAAATCTGTTTTATTACACTTAAAATTATGTTATAAACTGTTCGCTCAGTCTAAAGTTCTTTTTGCAAGTAGTGCTTTTTGTCCTATGGTCAAGTATACATTATTCAATCTTCAACATTAATCAAACAGCATTACAAATTAAGTTTGCACCACATATTTCTACATTTTTTTTTTTTTTTTTTTTTTTTTTTCATCGATCGAACGATTGATTTACTTGAGATTTGAGATTTTTTTTTTTCTTTAGAACTTGCAAATTGCATATTGTTATATCCTACTCTTTATACAGGGCTCGAAATCGAAAAATTTACGAATCTGAACGCTATTCCAGAATTATTGTTGACTTAAAAGCTTTTTGGAATTATAGAAAATTTTATGTTTAACATACTAAAACAATTTAAACTAGTTAGATGTATCAAACCCAAAACTTTCTTCTATCTAGCACATTTTAATATTTCTAAAACTAGTTACAAATGTATATAGGACAGTTGCACCATAAAATTTAACTAATAATAACACATTGCTCAGTGGTGCACAAAACAGGAATTTTAATATACATTAGTACATATTAAAATAAAATAAATAATTAAATAAAAATATAATAAAATATTTTAATTTTTACTCACGTGTAAATGGCAACATTTTTTAAAAATTTTAATTCATTTAGTTTTTAATTTAGTAGAAATATTATCTCTCGAACAAGATGCAAACGTAGTCCTTCCATTTCATATTTTCCTGAAGACGCCCGCAGAAGACGGCGCGAAACGTTGAAAGTTTTATTTTATTTTAATATGTACTAATGTATATTAAAATTCCTGTTTTGTGCACCACTGAGCAATATGTTATTATTAGTTAGTTACAAATGTTACTAATTCAATATTATTGTTCAATATTATCAATTCAATAGTATTCCAACTTTTATTTTCGTCTTAAATTTCTGTTTTATTCAAGTAATCGAAGTAAAACGAATTAATCTCGATCATAATATTTATTAAAATCAATTTTTCGTTATTCTGTTATACACTATATGGCCAAAGATGACCGACCACTTGCGATTTTAAACATTTTATTAAATACAGTCGACTCGTTAATTCGAACTCGTCGGGACCACAAGAAATGTTCGAATTGTGGAAAACATGCTTAATATGGTACTGTTTCAAAGGAATAAATGATATAGTGTTTTTAAAACTTATTTCGTATGTTATCATTAGAATATATGGCTTAATATTAAATTAGAATGTGTAAGTTAACAAACTAGTTAAATGATTAGAAACAAGCACGATGGAAGAAAAATGTAAACCGTCACTGATGGACAGAAGGGGCTCTAAAAAAGTGGATATCAAATGCATTATATTATATGTGTACTCGTTCGGAACAATTTTCACAAAAATCAAAGAAAGAAAATTATTCAAATGATCTGAAATCCGTGAGAAAGAAAAGAAAAATGAAATTCGTGAGCCAGAAAAATCGGAATTCTCTGATAAAACGTTAATTAAATCCAATTGATTTTTTAAATCATCAGATTTTAAAGCCTTCACCTTTTATATAAACATTTTAATAACAATTTTAATTTTTCTTAAGAAAGGTGTTATAGTAAAAATAAAATACATTGACATGTTTCAGAACCACCAAAGAAGTTCCACAGTCATAATATAAATTTATATTATGACTATGGAACTTATTTGATGGTTCCGAAACATGTCAATCGGAATTCTCGTTAGTTCGAATTTAACGAAGTCAAGAGAAAATGAGTTTGAATTACTGAAAATTTTTAACCTTATTCTGCCATTGAAAATTTCGGGTCTTCATGTTCGAATTAAGCGAAGATTCGAATTATCCGATTTCGAATTAACGAGAGTCGACTGTATCTAGAAAAATACATTAGAAATTATCCTGACATTACAAGTATGTAAACAATATAGTACAGGTCATACATTTCCGTGAAATGTTTTTCCCGAAACTACTTAGGAGACGGTCAACAAGTTGAAAAATAACGAATATCTTTTGGATAACCCTAACAAAGCTAACGTAGCAAAAGCGATCAAACTGTAGTTTATGATTAAGTGGCTTATTGTAATAAACTGTGTTCATTTTTATGTGGGTATAGCATAAGTAGAGTAATTAAGAATTTTATAAAAACAATCCCAAGATTTTTTCTTATAATTTGCAGAGCTCTTAATATAAAATAATGTGCTTTTATGAAAATAAGACAAACAATATTGTACACAATACCCTGTAATTAGAATTAAAAAATAATAAAAATTGTATTAAAAATGAGCAGGTTTACTAAATAATTTTCATTGCGCACGCGTAAATGCTATCAAAATTTCATTTGCATATTGTGTTAGCTAAATGTATATAGAGCAACTTATGAGAAAGTCTCAAAACGTAGCTTGAAAATACTGAAAGTGATCGTCGGTCGAATAAGCTCAAGATCCGCTATTCCCAAAATAAAGCATAAAGACGAGGGGCTGCATCAATTTATCCATTGATTAGTGTCCATATTAGAATACAGTAAAACCTCCATAACGGACACTCCCGAATAGCGGACACCTCTATTTAACGGATAGTTTTCCAATCCCCACTCCCAAAACCTAAATTTTTGTATGTTAAACCTCTGAATAACGGACATTCCGAATAGCGGACACTTTATTCGGCGATAAAGGATGAAAAAATATTTTTAAAGAGAAAAAAAAATGGGAAAAAAGCAAAAAGACCTCTGAATTTATCAGGATAATATGCTATAAATTTTGTGATCATAGATAAAGAGCTGGGGAACCCCCTCCACACACACACACACAGACACACACGCTCAGTGTGTGTTCAGGGGGTTGTTCTGGAGAAATACCCCCCATAGCATTGGAATGTCACCCAAGACGATTGAGATTTTATGCATTTAAAGTTTAAAAAGTTCAAACCTTCCCTCTCCGCCCGGAACTCTACAGTGTCCAATAATATCACATAGAAAAACAAATTACATGTAATCGCAAGCAAAAGTAAACTTTTGTAACAGATTTTTTTTCACAAGAATATAATAAACAGTAGATAAAAATGTGCACAATTTTATTTCAATCTTATTGCTTAAAAAATAATTTTAATTTCTGATTAATTGTACAATAGAGGTTTTAGTACTTGTAAAAGTAAATTAATGAAACATTAAGCATTTCTTAGCGATTTTTGAATCTCTGAGAATTTCCCAATAGCGGACACCTCTGAATAGCAGACATTTTCTGCGTTCCCGAG
This sequence comes from Maratus speculifer, assembly GCA_964019185.1. Classification (NCBI taxonomy): domain Eukaryota; kingdom Metazoa; phylum Arthropoda; class Arachnida; order Araneae; family Salticidae; genus Maratus; species Maratus speculifer. Next base: position 181,562,919 of record OZ025303.1, read on the forward strand.
GTGTCCGTTACTTAGAGGTTTTACTGTACTCAATATCGCACGTTATACTAAATTTGGATACAACCCCTCATCTTTTTCCTTCATTTTGAAAACTGATTTTTAGCTTACTCTATCGACGATCACTTTCGGTATTTTCAAGCTATGTTTGTGAGACTTTTACAGAAGTTACTCTATACATTTAGCGAGTACAATATGCAAATGAAATTTTGATAGCGTTTATCCATGCGCAACGAACAATTATTTAGTAAACCTGCTCATATTTCATTTAAGTTTTATTACTTTTTAATTTTGATTAAAGGGTATTATGTACAATGTTGTTTTTCATATTTTCGGAAAAGAACATTTTATATTAAGAACGCTACAAATTAGAAGCAAAAAACTTGACAAAATTTGAGACTTTTTATAAAAACCTTAATTTCTCTACGAATATACATAATGTATGACGTGTACTATTATGTTCAGACTTTTAGAGTTTCATGATAGTTCCTCGTTTAATTTTCTAGATACTTAACAAAATGTCTAAAATCGCAAGTAGCCGGTCACCTGTAGCCATATAGTGTACATCAACAGACTGTCATATGATCTGTTTTAAAAATTGCAGGAACCGGAACAATATTGGTCATAATTTTAGGAACCTTCAAAATTATTGCATAATTTTGTCGAGTTATTCAAATTTTATGAAAATCGGATGTATAGATCAATTACAGGGACTATCAAAAGCATTCCGTTACATTACGGCCAATGGGAAAAAAAGTTTAAAGTGCATTTTAATGGTGTTATACTCATTCGAACATAATAAAATTGATATGCATCTATAAAGTACATATTATAATATACATTTTGCATAATCTGTGGTGCAAAGAACATTTGTTATTGATTTACAAGGCCACACAAAAGTATTCCATTACATAATGATGTAGGGAGAACATTGTTTAGTGCGCATTTTAATTGTAATTAACTATTTACAATTATATGAGATTGATATTTTTAAAACTTCTTTGTCGTACGAACGCACCTCATTTGCTACGCTTCACGTGCAATTTCCAACTTGTTATACATATATAGCTGATACTGCTTTTAGAAGTAAACTTTTGTCGCAGAAAAAGTTGCCACAGAAACATTTACAACACTTTTGCCAACTAGCAAAGTTTGCAGCATTTCCAATAGAAATCTATATATATTGAAACGTTAATACGAGGTATATTAACTTTGTTATTATGCGTTGTTATACTACCTATGTTATTTTAATTACTGATTTTTTTAGTCTTATATAAGTGCGTTGCGACCCGACTAAAGTCAGAAACTTATGTTTGCGGCCCGCAAGAAAAAAAGATTGAATATGGCTGTTTTAAGGGTGTGCATCTTTATTTGAGCAAAATCGTCTATAGCGAAATCGTCGCAAAAAAGGTCTATTTCGGCGGTATAATAGTTCCAAAACTATTTTTCTTATTAAAATTTCATTTATGAAAGTTTTAAGAAGTAACTAATAAAGGTAAGTGCATTTATATAGTTTAAATCTGCTTTTCTCAAAACTAATTTTTCAGCGTTTTTAGATTTTTGAAATGCTCTTTGCGACGTAATTTTTCATCAATATTTATTAAATGGATAAGGAAGTATCCTGATATTGTTTAGAAAGGAATTTTGTAAGCTTTTTTAAATTAGTCTTCATTAAGATAGTCAAATTTGATTTTTTACTTATTAAAAGGCAAAATTTTGATGAAAATCTATATAGAATTTAAAAAAAAAAAAAAAATCTAAAATATTAACTATTCAAGAGATTAAAAAAAAAAAATTCTTATATATATTTGTTTATAATAGAGTTTTAAGTGATGAAAATGCAAAAGCAAGACAATATCTCAAAAATTAAAACACGAGAAGCATTTTAAAAATTCAGAAATTTTAATAAGATTGGAAATTTTTTTGAAGGTGTTCTAGATACTTTTGGCGAAATGTATATATGCACAAAATTTCATATTGCTATAATGAAAAAAAAAAAAAAAAAGTTTACCACTCTCTTAAGGATTCTTGAAATTAGAAAGAAAAAATTATTTTCAACACTAAATATCTTAAAATATATATGATTTAGAAACACAATTTTTATTGGAATGAAGAATTATATCAAGAACCGAATTCTTAAATTGGGGGTTGAAATTATGAAATTAGAAGATTTTATTTATTCGGCCTAAACAACAAAATTACATAGTTAAACTTTTTGAAAATAAATCTAGGTTGAACTCGATATTTCCATTTGAAATAGCTATTAATTACAGTAAAACCCCGATAATTCGGTTTAATTGGGATCAGACCCAATCCGGATTATTGAAAATCCGAATTATCCAGAGAATTATAAAAAAATGAAATAAAATAAAACATACTTACAGAAAATCACCTTTAAGTTAAACTTATGGAATATTTACAGAGAGTAAAAATTTTTATTTTGTAATAAAAAAGTTTGTAATTTTCTGCTGCGCCAGTTTTCTATACCTTTTGTGAGCCGTACGGTCACGCATCCTCTTGAGCATAAGTAGCTCGTTGGGAGTAGTATAAATAAGAATTTAAATTAGGAAGCTTAAAGTATTCTTTCAAAAAAATTTCACATTTTTTTAAAAAATTAAATTTAGAATACGACGATGAAACAAGTTAATGTTATGGAAATTAGCTAATCGCTTCCCAAAAGTGAAAAAAAAAAAAAAAAAAAAAAAATATATATCAAACCGATCCGGATTAACGGGATCCGAATTAGCGGGGTTCTACTGTATAATAACTTTCATAAAGTAACACCATTACATCTTCAAGTAATATTATGAAAAATGTAATGATAAATCAACATTGTTTAATTAAGTGCAGATGACCTGGTATTGCAGTTGCAGATTTTTGGAAGATTCTTGATATGAAAAAAAAAAAAAAAAAGATTAAATTAAAATAATTTTCTTACAAATCAAGTTAAAAAATTTCCGCAGGAAATTCACGCTAGCAAATTTTTTTCTGAGCATTAAAGATGAAAACCAGCCTCCTACTTGCGAACAGAAAAATTGAAGCAAGAATGGCGCAGCACTGAGCAACCCATTCTGAAACAAACAAGAATGTAAAATCATTCGTCAAACATAGATTATGAAAAACTGTCCAACACATTTAGAATACTACAATAAAACTTCACAATTTAATAAAGTGAAAAAGGTTGTAAATAACTATAAAATGTGATGGAGTGAAATTTTCACCTTGCTTTTAACATATAATGTATAGTATGAACTTTCAAATGTTCCGGTTTACTTAAAAGGTGATTAAAATAACCAACTATAGATGTTAATAGTTAATTTTATTTAAAGACATCTTAGTACTTTCAAGTCTTTAACAGGCATGAGAGTATTCCGATCGAAATGACCGATTACTACCAATAAATTTTAAAAGTATACTTTGGTTTATAACTTCTCAGAAATTCTGTCACTAAACAATGTCAGAATCTCAGAGAATATTTTCTTTTATAAATACAAATATATGATTCCATTTTGAAAATGAACGAGACTCGTGGCTTGAAGATTGAATTAGTAATATTTTATAGGTGAACGGTAAAAAGAAATATTTAGTTGTTGTACCATAAAATTTAATACGTCATTTTCTCAAATTGTCAGGATTTTATTTTCAGGAAGTTAAACCATAAACTCGGCATATTATACGATAAGGCATCAATCATTACACTCTTTATTGTTTTTGCATAGGATTTCTATGGATTCTCTTATAATGGATAAAAATAATAATTGGATGTTGGGAGTATGATTTTCTTATGATCAAAATCTATTGTGATATTCTGATTGAGATATAAACGTAAGACAGCAGTAGATTGGCGACAAAATTTTATATCTGCTTTATGTTCTTTTATTCTTTAAAAGTTCATATTATACATTTTATAAAAAAGGTTGTTTAAAAATTTTATAAAAACACATAGCACATTTTAAAACTTAATTTTATAACTTTCCACATAAAAAAAAAAAAGTTTTTTTGTTTTTTTTTGTTTTTTGGTAGCTTTAGCTTTGTGATGTACTACAGATTTATCACATAATACATACTGCTAAAATTTAATTCAATTAGAAAACTCATATCACCGCTGAAAATTGTAAAAAATGCTCTTTCGGGATTATGGATTCTGGGTACTATATATGCTTATATAGTGACAGTCAAGTGATCAACCTAACGTGAATCCTTCTTTTTAATTCACAAGCACGCTTAATATTCTTTTAATCGACCTTAGAGTAATGAAATGTTGTATTATACTAACGGTACTGTAAAAAATGGTGTTTCTGGAATACAATATATGCATATATACTGGTTAAGTGGTCAACCTAAAACCGAATCCTCCTGTTTAATTTGCAAGCACGCTTGATGCTCATTTAATCGACCCTGGAGTAATAAAATGTTATATTATACTAATGTCATGGGTCTTGGAATACTATATATGCATTAATACTGGTCAATCTAACACTGAATCCCCTTTGTAATACGCTTGATATTCAATTTATCGACCTCGAAGGAATGAAAGGTTATATTATACAAACGGTATGGTTTGAAAAAATGCTGTTTCTGGATCACGTGTTTTAGGATACTATATATTCTAGATGCATATATACTGCTCACTACTGTGGTCAACCTAACACTGAATCTTCCTGTTTAATTTGCAAGCACATTTAATACTCATTTTATCTATCCCGAAGGAACAAAAGGTTGTATTATAGTAATAGAACTGTAAAAAATGCTGTTTCTGGATCACGGTTCTTGGGATACTATGTATGCATATATACTGGTCAACCTAACACTGAATCCCCTGTGTAATCCGCAAACACGCTTGATATTCGATTTATCGACCTCGAAGGAATGAAAGTTTGTATTATACAAATGGTAATAGTAAAAAAATGCTGTTTCTGGATCACGTGTCCTCAACCTAACACTGAATCTTCCTGTTTAATTTGCAAGCACATTTAATACTCATTTTATCAATCCTAAAGGAACAAAAGGTTATATTATAGTAACGGTACTGTAAAAAAAATGCTGTTTCCGGATCACGGGTCTTGGAATAATACTTATGCCATATGCATATGTACTGGCCTAGTAATCAACTTAAAACTGAATCCCCTTTGTTTAATTCGCAAGCACGCTTGATACTCATTTTATCGATCGCAAAGGAATAAAAGATGGTATAATACTTATTGTACTGTAAAAAATGTTTCCAAATTATGCGAATTGAAATGTTATATATATCTTGTGCAAGTGGTTAATCTAACTTCCAGATTTTAATTTGCCAGCACACGTGATATTCATTTTATCAACTTCAAAGGTCTGGAATGCTTTACCACATTCATTGTCTTGTAAAAAATGCAGAAGAGTTTTCCGATGTAGCAAAATCGTACACAAAAACTTAATGATGTATCATTTTAAAATTTCAGAGTTCTGTACGATTATCGAAACCTTTACCTCATCTCTAGGAACCATAAAAGAAGAATTAACCCAAAATCACAAAAGCGAACAGTTTTCGCAAGATTTACAGAAAATTTTTCAAATAAAAATTCCGTTGCTGTTCGTGATTTTGCCAATTTTACTATATTAATATTTTGCATAATATGTTTTTTTTTTCTCTTGAAAGTGATTAATTGTTGTATTAAGCACTTATAATTGCAGTTATTATCAAATGACATGTTAAATATATACTATATGACCAAAAGTGACCGGCCACTTGCGATTTTAGACATTTTATTAAATATCTAGAAAAATACATGAAGAATTATCATGAAACTATAAGTGTGTAGATATAATTGTACAGGTCATACATTTCCGTGAAGATTTTTTCCCAAAACTTCCATAGGGGACCATCAATAACATAACTTGAAATTTCTGAAAGTGATTGTCGATAGAATAAACTGAAAATCCGGTGTTTCCAAATGAAGCAAAAAAATGTGGGATTGTATCCAAATATAGTAGTACGTTCCACATTGTGTATTCTGTGTTGACACTAATCAATAGATAAATGGATACAGCCCCTATCTTTTTGCTTCATTTTGAGAATAACAGATTTAGAACTTATTCTATCGACGATCACTTTCAGAATTTTCAAGCTATGTTTTTGAGACTTTCACAAAAGTTGCTCTATACATTTAGCCAACACAATATGCAAATGAAACTTTGATAGCGTTCGCGCATGCGTAAAATTATTTAGTAAACCTGCTTATTTTTCATACAATTTTTATTATTTTTTAATTCTGATTACAGGGTATTGTGTTCAATGTTTGTCATAGTTTTGGAAAAGAACATTATTTTATATTAAGAACTCTGCAAATTATAAGCAAAAAACTTGCAAACATTTGGGACTGTTTTTTTTTTAAACCTTAATTACTCTATTTTTTATGCGGATAGCATGTATACTCGTAAACACAACTTATTACAATGAGCCACTTAATCATAATCTACAGTTTGAATGCTTTCGATACATTAGTTTTGACAGGATTATCCAAAAGACCTTCATTCTTTTTAGGTGCGTTCGTAATTATGTAAATACGTAGCATCTATAGTCGTTGTTCAGTCCGTCTGTCCGCACATAACAACGCAAAAACTATGCAGCCGAATCACTTGAAATTTACAATATATAATTATTACATAACTTTGTCGAGTCATTTCAAATTTTATGAAAATCTGATGTATAGAACAACTACAGGGACAATCAAAATTATTCCGTTACATTACAGTCAATGGGGAAAAAAATTTCAAATGTATTTTAATCGTTTGAAATTTAAAATATACAATTATTACATAATTTTGTCGAGTTATTTCAAATTTTATCAAAATCGGATGCATAGTTCAATTACGGGGACAATCAAAAGTATTCCGTTACATTACGGTCAATGGGAGAAAATGTTTCAAATGCATTTTAATGGTGTTACACTCATTAGAATATATTACAATTGATATGCATCTATAAAGTACATATTATAATATACATTTTGCATAATCTGTGGTGCAAAGAACATTTGCTATTGATTTACAAGGCCACACAAAAGTATTCCATTACATAATGGTATAGGGAGAACATTGTTTGGTGCACATTTTAATTGCAATTAACTATTTACAATTTTATGGATTGATGTATGAGAGTGATATTTTTAAAACTTCGTTATCGTACGAATGCACCTCATTTGCTACGCTTCACGTGCAATTTCCAACTTGTTCAATTTGTTGACGGTCCCCTATGGAGTTTCTGGGAAAAAATCGTCATGGAAATGTATGATTTGTACAATTATATCTACACACTTACAATTTCAGAATAATTCCTCATGTATTTTTCTAGATATTTAACAAAATGTCTAAATTCGCAAATGGCCGGTCACCTTTGGTCATACATTGTAAATTCATTTTTTTTAAAAGTGCCATATTTTTGTCACACTTATTTAATTCGGTTTTTGGTTGTAAAAATGGAATTTGTAAATGATTTTCCACCCACTTTCTTATAGACGACGGCTGAAATTCTAAGATTAAACAAAAATCGATTTGCATATTAAAGCTGCAACTGATTTGCCAAGTCATATCTTGGTGAAAAATACTTAATAGACCCGATTTAAGTGGCTACTTCAGTCAACTGAAAAGACCCATGCGCTAATGTTAATCTTATGGAAGAAATTTACAAAGATATATAACGATATCTCTGTTGCATTTCAATATATTTAAATGTTTTGGCATTGGATAGCTGAAATTGATATGAATGCAAGTCGTTTTTTTATTTTTCGATTTGGTTGCAGATATTTTTTATAAGGGTGCTTTCGTTTTCCGAACCAGTTCCGAAAATGAAACCGTTCTTATTAAAAATATCTGTAAAGAAAATCAAAAAAGTAAAAAATGGTCTGCATACGGATCGATTTCAGTTATTCAATGCAAAAAACATTTAAAAATGTTGAAATGCAACCGAGATATCTTTATAAGTTTCTTTCATGGGATTAGTAATAGCGAACAGGTCTTTTCATTTGAATGGAGTAGCCTCTTAAATGGTTCGCAGGTTAAGTAATTGCAGGTTTATCGTTGTGTTTTCCTGTATTCAAAAGTGTAAAAAAAAAAAACATGGAGGACTGATAGCAAGATAACACAACGTTAAGACTAACAACCCAACCATTAAAATCGAGTTTACAGTTTGTTTTCTATCAATATATGACTTGGCAGACCAACTCCTTTTAATATGCGAATCAAACTTCAATTTATTCCTGGAATTTGCACAGTCAATTCGTTGAGGTTGAGGGAGATTGGCGCCGGTTGGTTTTGATCTGAGGACCTCGTGATCAGGAAGCGAGTGCATTAACCGTTGAGCAAAAGGCCAAGTCAATTACTCGCAGGTAGTAACTCGCTTTATACTGATCGAGATCGTTACAGAGTATGCCCCCAGTGAGAAAGACTTACTACTGACGTCTGACGAGCGATATGCACTCGTGAATGAATGCTGTCGTACGCATAGTGTGATGCGAGGACAGGCTTTGCGTTGGGAGATTTTGTTTGGTGCTGCCATCTGTTGATAATGAGGTGAGTTGATTGTTGTGCGCTGGAAGTTGATGATGAAAGAAAGAGTTGCATGCGTGTCCAGGATCACCAATGAGGGAGATTGGCGCCGGTTGGTTTTGATCTGAGGACTTCGTGATCAGGAAGCGAGTGCGTTAATCGTTGAGCAAAAGGCCAAGCCAATTACTCGCAGGTAGTAAATCGCTTTATACTGATCGAGATCGTTACAAGGTGATTTTTTGTGCACTACCTCCCGGTCTGCTATATGCAAGAACTATAGAAATTATGTGTATGGATATGTTACATGACAATGTTTGTTTCGATGACAATACAATATATTAATTCCTTCAGAGCTTTAACTATAAATTTAATAAATTAATTTTAAGGCATTTTTCCCGCCTGCCAGCCGAAGGTGATAAATCGTCAAATAATCTTTACGATTATAATTGCTTCAGAGTTACATTTATAATAGAGTTAATAATGCGCCAAACTACCCTCACGAAAATAGGCCAATAAACTGCAACCATGAAATATTTTAAACACTAAAAAATAGAAAATGTTTATAAGAAATAAAGGGCGGTATATGTTTTAAAAAATACTCTTTCATTTTCGAATTCAAAAGCAAATAATAATAATAATAATAATAATACTTTAACAAATTACGACTATTTGGAAAATGATATTTTCAAAGACTCAGATTTTAAAGACTTATAAATGAATTCTATATTTAAATTAAAAATAATAATAAACATCATTTTTAGGATGATTATAACGAGTAACATATTACGTACGCCGTGCATTAAACATTAATATTTCTAGACCAGTGATAATAAAAACAGTAGATTAAAGATAGACAATTTTATCTGTTATTTAAAAAGTACATTTTTATTGGATGGAGTTAATCAGACTGACTTCCGAACGCCTCATATTAAGTATGACATGGATTAAACATTAATATTCCTGGACCTATCACAAATAAATTTTAAATGAAATTTCAGTTTTACAATTTTTGCAACTGCAAAATTTTCAATTTCTTAACATCGCACATTTTAAATTTTTACACCGTTGCGTAGAGAAAAAATGAATTTTAATGATTTTAATGAAATTTATTTGAAATCTCTACCACAATTTGTTTTTAAATTATTATTTTTTTAAAAAGTTTTTATTACTTTTTTTGTCATCGTGGCAACAGAAGTATTCAATTTTTGGACATTGAACTTAGACCAATCTGAAATCGAATAAAATAAAAAACAGAAGTATTCCATTTTTGGAAATTAAACTTGGACCAATCAGGAAACGAATAAAATTAAATAAGTTGCAGAATTCAACCAATAAAAAGATTCAGACTATTTTCACCAAATAGTAAAAAAAAGAAAGAAAAAAGAAATACCTGAGCGATGGGGTAATGCAAAATAGTTCCCAAGAAAGTTGAATGGACTAGCATAAATTGTGAAATTGCCCACATCTGTCCAAAACATCCGAATGCTGCCGCATATACTGGAACAGATCTGATTATTTTACACCAAGGAGGCCTGGGTCTCTAGAAAAAAAGAAATATCAAAACTAAGAATCCCTATAATTGTGTAAATTGTATCTCTATTCTCTCCCCCCCCCCAATACAGACACCCCTCAATAATGATTTAATTATTTTTTACTTTCTTTATTCTAATGTAGAAAGCATAGTAATAGAAAATTTTTTGGACTTCTGGTTTTCGACGGATTTACATATTTTAAGGGGTCTGAGAGCCCTAAAAACTTGTTTATACAAAATGTCTTTCTATCCGATCGCGTGTTCATGCGTTCTCTTTGTATCATCTATAAGTATGAAGATATCCATAAAACTGAACAACCATAAAACAAACAAGTTGGAAATTGCACGTGAAGCGTAGCAAATGAGGTGCGTTCGTACGATAACGAAGTTTTAAAAATATTACTTTCATTTATCAATCTCATAAAATTGTAAATAGTGAATTACAATTAAAACGCTCATCAAACAATGCTCTTCCTATACCATTATGTAATGGAATACTTTTGTGTGGCCTTGTCAATCAATAACAAATGTTCTTTGCACCACAAATTATGTAAGATGTATATTATAATATGTACTTTATAGTTGCACATAAATTTTATAAAGTTCGCATGTGTGTAACACGATTAAAATGCATTTGAAACATTTTTCCCATTGACCGTAATGTAACGGAATACTTTTTATTGTCCCTGTAATTGATCTATGCATCCGATTTTCATAAAATTTGAAATAACTAGACACAATTATGTAATAATTATGTATTTTAAATTTCAAACGTATAGAATATATTTGAAACTTTTTCCCCATTGACCATAATGTAATGGAATACTTTTGATTGCCCCTGTAATTGATCTATGCACACGATTATCAAAAAAATATGAAATAACTCGACATAATTGGGTAATAATTGCGTATTTTAATTTCAAACGATTAAAATGCATTTGAAACTTTTTTCCCCATTGACCGTAATGTAATGGAATACTTTTGATTGCCCCTGTAATTGATCTATGCACACGATTATCAAAAAATTTGAAATAACTCGACATAATTATGTAATAATTGCGTATTTTAAATTTCAAACGATTAAAATGCATTTGAAACTTTTTTCCCCATTGACCGTAATGTAATGGAATACTTTTGATTGCCCCTGTAATTGATCTATGCATCCGAATTTCATAAAATTTGAAATGACTCGACAAAATTATGTAATAATTATGTATTTTAAATTTCAAACGATTCGGTTGGGTAGTTTTTGCGTTGTTATATGCGGACAGACGGACGGACAGACGGACGGACTGAACGACCACTATAGGTGCTACGTATTATATAATTACGAACGCACCTAAAAATGTACTTGTTTTTGGCTATGGCCAGCCGGTCCTGTTTGAATTCGGAAATATTCCGACAGAAGGGGGCGCTGTAACAGCGATTTTTGTGCCATTTCCATTGTTGTACGATCGAAAAGTGTATAAAGTTATGCATAGAATTAAACCAAATGTCATGTGAAAGTTCTTGGCTCTGGCCAACAGGTCCCACTGAATTTGGCAACAATCTGCTGGATAGGGACGATGAGATAACGTTTTTTTTCTTTCGATTTTTCATGGTTCTATTCAGGGATCTCGTTGCCGCTCGCCATTGCGCCAAATAATGAAAAAATGCGTCCTTTGGCGAGTAAACGAAAAATCAGACTCGCCAAATTGCGAGTGCTCAATTTTAGTTCTTTTTTCGCGTGGCTGTGTGCCAAAGATACAGAAGGTTTTTTGTCTGTTGTCAGTTAATCATCACTATACATGTGCTGCCATCGCGCCGGTAAAATCACAAAATAAGCAGCCTCAAGTGGCAAACAGATAAAAATTTGCTTTTCATATTGTTTATTAGTTGCATCGTTGTATGCAAAATTTTATTGGTCAGTTAGATTTTTCTATCGGTTAGACACAGTGTTGAATTCAGGGGGTGGCTTTGGGGGGGGACATTCCCCCTGGAGCAATGAAATGTCTCCCCCACCGGAAAATTTGAGATTGTGTTTTCAATGGTCAAAGTGAAATCCCCCCCCCCACCCCCGGAGCCACAGAAATTCCTCTCGGAGAAAAGTGTCTGAATTCAATACTGAGTTAGAATCGAATTCTCATAGCAAGTTAGTGTATATTTTCATAATGGTAAATCGCTGCTTTGAGTAGTAAGATCTCTGTTTTGAATTTTAATTTAGACTTTTAACAGAATATCTGAAACATTTTCTCATTTACGAGACATTTAAAATGTTCTTATTTTTAATAATTTCTGTGACAGATAGCCAAATTTCTATTTTAGAAGCAATTATGAAAATAAGATTTTTTTAGAACATAATGAAACTAGTCAGATATGGCAATCCCAAAACTTTCTTCTATCTTATGCTTGTTAATACTTCCTGAAAAATGCAGCATAGCAGAGCCACCGGTCAGGTGGTTTAAACCAAAATCTAGTCAGCAACAACTTATGTCAACTTATAACAGAATCTGAAATTTAAGGAAAATCCGTAAATTAGTTTTTGAGACAAAACTTTGCAACATCTTAAAAACTGCATAACAGCGTTATATGTTGGGTAATGCATACCGAAAACTAACCAGGTTCAATTTTTTTATCAGGTACTAATGAATCTGAAATTTGATGAAAATCCATGCATTAACTCTTGAGATACATTTATTGCGAAATCCTGAAAAATTCGGCATAGCAGCGCCATCTGTAAGACGATTTACACAAACACTAAACAACACTAATCTATATCAGGGACTATCTGAATTTGAAGTTTTACAAAATTTCGTGCATTAGTCTCGAGATAGAGCTATTGTGATAATCACGAATAATGCACTATGGCAGCACCGCCTGTTGAGTGATTTGCCACAAAATGCAGGGTTATTACAAATGAATCATCGGGTTTCGATACATCACTACGCGCAAACTGGGAAATATATATGTTTCCATGACAACTCAAATGAGAGGGCGTTAACTACAATTTTGCGCTGCGTATGTGTCATGTGTCTCGTTGCCTTGGTTACTGCGCGAATGTCATATTCAAAATGGAGACTAGACAGCAGAAAGCGTTTTATGTACTAGAATTTTTAAAGTGTGAATTACTTATAATCGTTCTGAGAGCATTTCGGAAGGCATACCAATGCAACCCAACAAAGCATTCTGCGTTGATATCAACAGTTCAAAGAAACCGGTTGTTTAAGTAAAGGCAAAAGCATCATCGGGTTTCCAAAGCGTTTATTTCGGAACATAATTGGGTTAAAACAATATGTTATGCATAAAAATAAACCTAAATTATATAAGATTGAAGTCCATGGTTGCGAATGCAGTCTTTTAATTTCAATTCGTCGTCAGTTCAAATTTGTAATAACCCTGTATAATAAGCATCATGTTATATCAAGTACTAAATAAACCTAAAGTTTTATGAAAATCTATGCACTAGTTCTTGAGATATGCCTATTGTGGAAATTGTGAATAATGCAGCATTGCTGCGCTACCTGTTGAGCGACATACACTAAAAACTAATTAAATCTAGTTTATATTAAGGTCTAGCAGAATCTAAAGCAGACCAAGCGTTACTGAAAAAACAGTGAAGAGAGTGAAGAGAGTTTCATCTGTAGTTCCAAGAATTTGAACTGACGACGAATTGAAATTGAAAGACTGCATTCGCGACCATGGACGTCAGTCTTGTATAATTTAGGTTTATTTTTATGCATAACATATTGTTTTAACCCAATTATGTTCCGAAATAAACGCTTTGGAAACCCGATGATTCTTTTGTAATAACCCTGTATAATAAGCATCATGCTATATCAAGTACTAAATAAACCTAAAGTTTTATGAAAATCTATGCACTAGTTCTTGAGATATGCCTATTGTGGAAATTGTGAATAATGCAGCATTGCAGCGCTACCTGTTGAGCGACATACACCAAAAACTAATTAGATCTAGTTTATATTAAGGTCTAGCAGAATCTAAAGCAGACCAAGCGTTATTGAAAAAACAGTGAACCGAGTGAAGAGAGTTTCATCTGTAGTTCCAAGAATTTGAACTGACGACGAATTGAAATTGAAAGACTGCATTCGCGACCATGGACGTCAGTCTTGTATAATTTAGGTTTATTTTTATGCATAACATATTGTTTTAACCCAATTATGTTCCGAAATAAACGCTTTGGAAACCCGATGATTCTTTTGTAATAACCCTGTATAATAAGCATCATGTTATATCAAGTACCAAATAAACCTAAAGTTTTATGAAAATCTATGCACTAGTTGTTGAGATATGCCTATTGTGGAAATTGTGAATAATGCAGCATTGCAGCGCTACCTGTTGAGCGACATACACCAAAAACTAATCAGATCTAGTTTATATTAAGGTCTAGCAGAATCTAAAGTTTTGTGGAATTCTGAACATTAGTTCTTGAGATAGAGCGCCCACAAAATTTTTGTCATTACAGACAAACAGACAGACATTTTGTAAAAACATGTTTTTCGGGTTCTCTGACTCCTGAAACGTATCAATCCATCGAAAACTGGATTTCGAAAATTTTCACGAATTCAATACTTCTTGTTAAGATAAAAGTAAGTAAAAAAGGGATACAATAAGGGCTCAAAGGTGGATTGTTTAGTGTTTCAAGCTAATATTTTTTGCTTACATTTATTTATTTTTTTAAATTTGGCTACAGTTTTTTATTTCTTATTCGCCAAATCGCTAATGTTGCTCAAAAGCCAGCAATAATTCTGGTTCTACTGAACGTCGACTGTTTATGCAGCGACGAACAATTTACATTCAGCTAACCAGGGATTCTCAAGCAACTGATATACAACAGGTTAACGAAAAATATTGATGATCGGGATTAACTCCTTTTCATTCCGATTATTAAAATGAAGCAGAAACGCAAGATGAAAATCAGAGTTGGTATAGTAGTGAATTAATAACACTGACGGATTAACATACGCAACAAGTTTTTAAATTATCAACATTTATAAGAAAGATCAAAATTTTGGGATTCGTATTGGTATATCACACTATTTTTTTTTTTTTTTTTTTTTTTAGAAGGAATGATTGTTTCTCTCTTTTCTAAAAAAAAAAAGTAATTAACGTTGTCACCGCTACTGACATTGACTTTTTTGTGACTGGGGGTATTTTTTCGTTTATATTAAGAGAGCAGTTTTATACAAAAATATGAAAATTGGTGATATATAGAGAGATGTTTGATAAATACGCTGGTTCAAACAGTTTTTAAATCGAATAATTATTTTAAGATATATTTAATGTTGAAATTGGTCAAATTCGTTCCATTAAAAAATTTTTATAATATCAAAAACCATGCATAGGAATTTAACCATTTATAAATCATTTTATACAATAGAATTTTATGAAAATAGGACGTGTAATTTAATTATAGAGACAGTCAAAAGGATTCCGTTACATTTGAGCCAATGGGGAAAATGGTTTCAAATGCAGTTTAATGATTTTACACTCTTTCGAACATAACAAAAATGATACGCGTCTATGAAGTATTACTAAAATATACATTCTGTGCAATATGTGGTGCATAGAATATTTGTTATTAATTTACAGGGGCACACAAAAGTATTCCATTGGATAATGATATAAGGGGAAACAATGTTTGGGACGCGTTTTGATTATATTAAATTGTTTCATATTTTACGAAATTGATATACTTTGCTGAGGTTTTCTACAAGTTAGTTTCTGTATAATTGAAAGCAGATAGTATTCACAAGGACGCACATAAGATTTAGACTACAATACTGTTTCCGAAGTACTGCATACTATTAAACCAAGATCTCAATATTTTTAAAACTTCGTTATGGCATGAACGCACCTTATTTACTACGCTTGATGTGCAATTTCCAACTTGTTGAATCTGTTCATTTCAGTGGATTCAACTCAAAATTCGATTACATGCCTTAAATTTCTATTTTAAAGTTTTCTTTATTGATTGGTATATTTTTTAAATTTCGCTGTGGAATATAAGCTGGAAACAAATTCTACGCTATTTGTATTAAGTGCAAATGGATTTACCTTTCTTAATTATCTTGAGGTGATTGAAATAGATTTGAAAAAAAAAAATCATGCTTCAAAATAAATTTAAAAACAATAAAAATTGAATAAATTGCAGTACAATTTTCAAATAATTTGTGACATAGTTTAAAAAAAATGCATTTGAAAGAACATTTTTTTTCTATTTGATTGTAAAAAAACGGAAAATGTGCGGTATAGTTTTCAAGAAAATTGCATTTGAAAGAACATATTTTTGTTTGATTGTATAAAACGATAAATTTGCGGTATTTAGAAGTTTTAAAATAATGAACTAAAAGTTACATTTTAATCGTCTGGTGTTATCACTATTAAAATGATATCAACGTTACGCATGGACTTGTTTGTCTTTTATGATATAGATATATAATCAATTTGAGTAGCTTTAATTTTACGAAAAAGAAGATTCAATCAAAAATTAACTTACCCTTTTACTGAGAGTGGTTTCTTGATTGCTTAGTATAAAATTTAATTCAGCTTTAGATATCTTACGATGTTCATTTGGGCCTTCAACTACGAAAAACAGAATGACAGCTGATAGAATAATCCCACCGACACCTAAGAAAAGGAAAATCATAGTCAGAAACAAACTCTTTTATTAACTATTTCGAAAATAGTTGTCTTCAGTAGACAATTGGGAAATCTGAAGTATGTTTGAATCTTTTTATTGGTTGAATTCCGCAACTTTTTTTATTTTATTCGTTTTCTGATTGGTCCATGTTGAATGTCCAAAAACGGAATACTTCTGTTGCCACGATGACAAAAAAAGTAATAAAAACTTTTTTTTGAAATAATAATAGTCCAAGATCCCAGAGCCCCCAGACCCAGACGTTACTTATTTTCTCACAAGTAAAATGTATATTGGATAAAGTAATGTTAGTACGTACTATGAGCGTAGTGATACCTGCTAGCTTGGACCGACCGCCAATTGACGGGTACTAGGTACCAAAAGTAGATAAAAACACTACGAACTTTTCTTATTTTCTCAGTCTTGATTTTTATATATGATGTTCAGGGAACTATTTCAATATTTTATGCAAGCTCCCAGACCAATTGCATGGGCCAAACATCTTCCCAGACATACATAAAGTGCCTGAATACCAATACGCTCACACTTATGCAGCTCATATTCAAAATATTAGAATAATTACTTTTCTTTTACAATTTGAAAATATCGTTTGGTAATCTAATATCTTCTAATGCAAAAATGCAAATGATATTTTTATTAAGAACTTATTGTCGATTAAACTTATTTGTTATCTTAAAATTAATATCATCTTTTATCAATATTCTTTTTTCAGTTTATTTGCTTTATCTTAAAATGGAGTACTTCGATAAGTTGAGCTGAATACGCTTCTTTTGTATGTCTGGGAAGATATATGGCCCATGCAATTGGTCTGGAAGCTTACATAAAGTATTGAAATAGTTCCCTGAGCACTATATATAAAAATCAAGACGGAGAAAATAAGAAAAATTCGTAGTGTTTTTACCTACCTTTGGTACCTGGTACCCGTAAATTGGCCGTCGGCCCAAGCTAGCAGGTATCACTACGCTCATAGCACTTACTAACGCTACTTTATCCAATACATTTTACTTGTGAGAAAATAAGTAACGTCTGGGGGTCCTGGGATCTTGCTCTATAATGATTTGAAAACAAATTGTGATAAATATTTCAAGCAAATTTTACTTAAAACTGCGTTTTTTTCTCTAGGCAACGATGTAAAAATTTTAAATGTGTAATGTTTTGAAGCTTAAAAATTTGTACTTCCGAAAATTGTAAAACTGAAATTTCATTTAAAATTTGTTTAGAATGGATCCAGGAAGATTAAAGTTTAATCCATGTTGTAATAGGAGCTCAGATGTCAGTCTGATTAACGCCATCCAATAAAAATTTCAATATTTGCGATTTTAGATATCTTAGCTTTACCTTCAGAAATTAAGAAAAGGGAAAAACATGTGTGAAGCTTTTGTAAAATATTGAGACTTCGAAACAAACTGAAATGTTTCTGAACTAAAAATGCCTTTTTTGTGGAATGTTTATTAATAATTACCCACGATTTCAGATTTCAAAGAAGACATTCCACGATTTCAGTTTTCATCGAACACATTTCACGATTTCATATACATTTCCGTTTTCATCAAACGCATTTCCCGATTTTTTATACTTTTCCTTTGCCTGCAGAAATCATTAAGAAAAGAGAATCCATGAGAAACCTTGGAATTATATATGTACACTAGTTTCAAGACAATTCTAAGAAAAATGAAAGAAAAAAAGTTATTTTAAGGTTCTGAAATCCGTGTGAAAGTAAAGAAAAATGAAGCTGGTCGTTGGGGACCACCGTAATACTTACCTATCATGGATATGCATAATATAAAGTATGGAAAAAAATTGGTTGCCTGTAAAGTCGGTATACGGGCGAAAGTTTTACGTGACAACGACTTTGAGTTGTAAAATAATTTTAATGTGAATATTCATTCGTATAGTAGGAAGAAGGATGAAATAATAGTAACAATTTAAAACATTTATTTATACAAAGAATTATATTTAAAACATTAATTTATACAAAGAATCTCGCACTGAATTTCATATTAACAAAATTTTATTTTTACCTTTACACATACATACGTATTTATATACAAATATACATACAATAACTTGCAATACACTGTGTTTGTTAAACACATTTTACTTCATGTTTATTGATGTCAAATGTTGAATTTTGTAAACAGCATATTAAAGAATTTTTCAATGAGCAGAATATAACTAAAGTAAAATGGCTTTCACTAATCACATATCATTAGTTTTCCATAATATACCACCGAATTACGAAATAAACTACACTTATTTTCTTTGTACTTTATACTAATAACTAATACATAACGTATTTCGTCTTAGTTTGATACTATCTAAAATTCCTATTAAGCACCGCCCCTTCCTTGCAGCGAATTCACATTCACGTTCAGAAAATGGTCCCACAAGTGACCGGAAAAAGTTAAGAGAAAAGTGAGCGCGTATCGTGAGCGGAGCGTAACGTAACGTAACGCAGTTTCTTGAAGTGCCTCCCGGCAAACCAATTTACAAGACGTTGTCACGTCAAAAACCCGGGTAAACTATAAAATGCATTGCAATTCCACAACAAAATTTAAACGCACATTTAAATATTTTTAATATACTTAGAAATGCTCTATAAATGAATTGCTGATAAAGAAATTTCGACAAATTATATAAAATGCGAAACTATTCAAGTAGTATCGATTTGCGTAAAAGAAACATCTTTATAACTCCAAAAATAATAATCATATTAATTAACAGTTTACTGCGTCGGATTAAGCGTCTCATTTCTAATTAAAATATATCTTTGAATTGAGATTTGAATGAAATACAGGATCATGAAAAATCGAAAAACGTGGAAAACAGGATTACAAATATCTCGGCAACTAATAATCCGATTGACTTCGTTCGTTATACAAAAATTGTGTTATTTTATTGCCTTTTACGTCCAATGCTTAAAATAATAAATTTCGAAATTTTTTATGTGCCTTTCATCAGAACAAATTTTTCGAAAGTTCGAAAAAACAGTTCCGTATAATCGAGGTTACTGATATTAAATAGGCTTCGTCTCATTCTTACATACTTAGTACTTAGTACATACAAAATTTCAAGTCTCTATCTCTATTTGTTCGGGAGATAGAGCGTTTACAGACACATACACAAACAGACAGACCTACGGCAATTTTTTTTTTTCTAAAAATATGTTTTTCGGAATCTTCAGTATCTGAAACGTCTAAATCCGTCATTTTTTTTTTTTTTTTTTTTTTAACGATTGCAAGATATACTAAGTATGATGGGTAAGTAAAATCGGAATTTTCGTTTGTTCGAATTAAACGAAGTCTAAAGAAAATAAGTTCGAATAAATGAAAATTTTTAGCCTTATTCTGCCCTTGAAAATTCGGGGCTTCATGTTTAGTTCAAACTAAGCAAGGATTTGATTTTTTTTCGAATTAACAAGAGTCGACTACATTTAAAATAGTGTGATATCATTAAAATTTACAGTAAACAATTTTTACTCATAGATCGTAATATAATAGAATTATTTTGAGTGTCCTTGTAAAAGAACCATTAGTTCTACACACTTCATTTTGAATACCAAAAATGCTACCGTAAACACCAAATATATATAATTCTGGCTATATTTTTGTATTAGATCACGGCTAACCGAATTCATAAGCACTTTTCAATTATATTGAAAAGTGTTAAAAACGCATCTTTATAAGAAAAACATTTTGTAAAACTCATTTTATAAGTTCAAAGAAAAATAAACATATGAATTGTACTTTAATTGAAATGCTTGTTACGTAGTACCATACATATTAGAAAATACTTATTCTACTGCTCTTTATCATTTAGATAAACAAATAAAAGATATTAAAAACAAGCCCACATATTGAAGCTATGATAAAAAGAACAAGATAAATAATCGACAATGATCTTTGCCCTATTGTTCTGATAATAACACAGAATTAAATTTTCTCAATATTAAAAAAAAAAAATAAAAGTTTTATTTTTAAAGGGGTCTGGGACACATTTTAAAATAATTTTTATTTATTGAGTTAAAATTTTGAATTTTTTTGCGATGATTAACCATATCATTTGTAAATAAAACAAACTACATGATAAAACCTCTCAATACCTTGTCTGGAGTTTCTCATTATTAAATGTTGACGATACAAGAAGGAATATTTTCTGTGAGCCACCAACATGTGGCAAACACTAAACTAAAATAAATCCAGAATCGATTGAGTATATTAATACTTGGACATTTTTCCAGAGAGAAAATTCGACTGCATATAATATTTCAAATGAAAACCAAATTTCAAATTTTACTTTGCATTACAATATTTCATCTTGTGCTGCATTTGTAGCCTTGCCAACATGTAGTTGTAGTTCACAACCACATGTAGTAGTATATTGTAATAGTTGAAGTTCCAGACTGGAGTATCATTCCATGTGGTTTAGTCCGTAGAACGTATCAGTGCGATATACTGATAGCCCAGGTTCGAGCCCCGGCGTGGAAATTTTTTTCACTAGGTTGGCATTTGCGCCTCTTAAGCAATTAAAAATTTTAAATTCGGTTTTCATCTAAACTCTAAATAGTTGAAAAACTTCGTGAAAATATATTCAATTTTCGTGTGTGTCGTGGAATATCACCATTTCTACAGAACGTGTATTTTAACGATAAAAATAGCTTAATTGATCACTCGTACTGGGTGGAGTTCGCAATGTTTCCCACAAGCGTTGCGGTATTTGATTGACTTTTGGGGAACGGTTGTGGGATAAATTGAGAAGCTGATTAGCTAGAATCCATCGTGACGTTCTTTGACGTTAGAAATGCTTGTAGGCCATTGTTTATTTCATACACAGGTCTTTCTAAATAATACATCGGATCTCAAGACACTGCGAATTGAGAAGTATACGATTTACAAAGGCGGGCGATTTATGTCAAGATACATACACTCACCAAGTTTAAAAGCCCGCCTTGTGGCTCGCGTGCAGGCACGCATCACTACTGTCGTGGCGGACATTGTTAGAAGTATGTTATTGAACGTATGAATGAAATTTGTTCTAATTGACTAAGGTCGTACACATTGCTCTTTTGCAGTATGTACCAGAAACTTCGTGACTATATGCATCTTTCCATGCATAACCTGTCTTTGTACATCGTTTACTTGTAAATAAACAGTTTTTTGAAAGCTGGTGAATCATTTAGGCTAACTCTGCATTTAGATTAGGAAAACATAAGGTTTAAATAAAACTAAAAATAAATTAATCACTGAATAAAAAAAAATAATAATAAAAAGATACTTAGTAAAAAAAGAGAGGGTAAATGTCCAAAAATATATCTAGTTACATAACAAAATGTTCGTCCTACTCAAGAGAAACACGAAGCACCCCGCAAAAGATAATTTAGGTTCTATATTTGTAATCAATATTAACTTAAAACATGATATTTTTTGGAAAAAGATATGAAATTTCATATCTGCTTCAGTAATTGTTTCACATCAATTATTTTTTTTTCCTTATGAAATTTCATATCTCTTTGACCAATTGTTTCACATCAATTATATTTTTTTCCTTATGAAATTTCATATCTCTTTGACCAATTGTTTCACATCAATTATATTTTTTTCCATATGAAATTGCAGCCAAATCAGGGATGAGAATAGAAAACTTTCTCATTTTTAATGATCGGAATATGAGCATTGTAGCTGCAGTATGATTTTTTTGGATAGACTAATTTAAAGCATTTAAAAGCAGAGTAGTATAAGTCACATACAGTCGGCTCTCATTAATTCGAACTCGTCGGGACCACAAGAAATGTTCGAATTATCCGAAGTTCGAATTTTGGAAAGTATGAAATGAAAACATGCTTAATGTGGTACTATTAGAAAGAAATTAATGTTATTTTTTTTTTTTTTTAATTTATTTCATCTATTATCATTAGAATATGACTTAGTATTAAATTAAAATATATAAATACATAAACTAATTAAATTATTAGAAACAAGCACAATAGAAGAAAATTTGAAGTGTCACTGATGGGCAGACGGGGCACTAAGAAAATGGATATCAAATGCATGGGATTATATGTATACTCGTTCGGAACAATTTTCACAAAAATCAAAGAAAGAAAGTTATACAAATGATCTAAAAGTCTGTGAGAAAGTAAGGAAAAATGGAAAACTGGAATTCTCGTTAGTTCGAATTAAACGAAGTCAAGAAAAAATGAGTTCGAATTAATGAAAAATTTTAACGTTATTCTGCCATTGAAAATTTCGGGACTTCATGTCTAGTTCGAATTAAGTGAATATTCGATTTATCCGATTTCGAATTAACGAGAGTCGACTGTATTTTGATAGAGCTAGGCCCTAGGATGACATACATGCATATAGATCCGTTTCAATGTTGTTTACATTTGTGAAAACATTTTTACATCGAAAAAAAAATTGAAATCATTAAAAATAATAAATTAGAATTTTTATTGCCTATAACATTCCGAAAACTCTCAGGATTTTTTTAAAATTTCCCTTAAAAAAAAAAAACCTCGGTTTTTGCACTTTCTAATAACAACTATACTGAAGTTAAAAATAGGTGGCACTAAATCAACAAACATTTCACTTTCATTTCTTTCTTTGTTCGTAATTTCGCGCGTTTCCATGCCTTTTTACTTACCCATCATACGTAGTATAGGGTAAGTCTTGCAATCGTTTTGAAAATCGAAAAAATTTTTCTGACGGATTTACACGTTTCAGGTAGTGGAGATTCCGAAAAACATTTTTAGAAAAAAAAATTGCCGTCCGTCTGTCTGTCTGTAAACGCTCTATCTCCCAAACAAATTGAGATAGAGACTTGAAATTTTGTATGTAGTTAGTATGTAAGAATGGGACGAAGCCTACTTAATATCAGCAACCTAGATGATCCGGAACTATTTTTTTCGGACTCTCGAAAAATTCGTTCTGATGAAAGGTATATAAAAATTTTCGAGTTCTTTTGTTCTAAGGAATGGACGTAAAAGGCAATAAAATAACACGCATTTTGCATATAGAACGAAGTCGATCGGGTTATTGGTTGCCGAGATATTTGTAATCCTGTTTTCCACATTCTTCGATTTTTCATGACCCTGTATTTCATTCAAATTTCAATTCAGAGGTATATTTTAATTGAAAATGAGGCGCTTAATCCGACGCAGTTAATTGTTAGTTAAAAGAATTATTATTTTTGGAGTTATAAGGATGTTTCTTTTACGCAGTTCGGTACTACTTGAGTAGTTTGGCGTTTTATATAATTTGTCGAAGTTGGTAATCAGCAGTTCTTTAATATAGCATTACTATGCATATTAAGAATATTAAAATTTTGTTTATGAATTGCAATGCATTGTATAAATGGTTTTCACATGTTTTATTTTCATATTACATATCCATGATGGGTAAGTAATACTGTGGCCCCCAACGACTAGTTCCCCCCCCCCCTTATTCTCGCGGGATAATAATAAAATCCTTTAACAGACGAAAAGCACAGTTATGGGTTTCCAAAAGAAAAAAAACAAAACGTACCGAAAGTATAGAAAGAAGACGGCCATCTTCCTGATGAATCGCATAGATATCCTGCAAGTAAACTTCCTAGGCAGGACCCTAAGGCGGCACCTGATTGTATGATTGTAAAGAAAAAGCCTCTTTCTAGTTTTGGGAACCAGTTGGCTGTGAGAAGGGTCAATGACGGTGGAACAACACCCTGTAAAAATATCATTTTCTTCGTAAATAATAACAAGAATGAAAAAATCATGCGTAAAGCATAGATTATGAAGTATTTTTCAATACATTCAGAATAATGTAACAAAACTGCAGCGTTTAAAAAATTAAAATATTACATCTCATTTCACCATAAGGAAATGTATAACGCATTTCAAAACCGAATTTCAGTTGTTCTCATCTACAAAGGATAATTATCCAAATTTTTTAACAGCCCTGTATATGATATAGAGATTTGTATCGATTAACAACATGCATTCCAAAATTTTGTTCGGTTACTACTAGGTTATCCCGTCGACCAAAAAATTATCGTCAAACTATATGATTAAATGCCAATAATGGATGATCGTTAATGTCACATTCAATGACATTAAATACGATTCACGTGTTTAAAATGTCATTAAGTGATTTTTTTTTTTTTTTTTTTTTTTTTTTGAATTTTCATTAATATTCCGCTAATTATTTGTTCTTTCGTTATTTAAAATAAAAATGATGTCAAAATGTATAATTTGGCTATTAGTTTGGCGATTTGTATTATCTGGCGAAATTGGTCGACGGGATAACAAAGAAGTACCTTTTGTTCATTTAAGAGATACATATATTTCAGTTGAAAATTCCCCGAGAGCAATTTTCTGTAATAAGGAGAATGCGGTATTCGAACATTTTTGTGCAGCCCTGTGTATGAGATATAGAATTTATTTGTAAAGAGTAACAAGCAAAAAACTAACTATATTTAAAAGATCATACCGAATTTTAAACGTGTTCTCCAGCAGTTATTACACAAAAGTAGTACTGTAACCGATTTCTTTTGTCTGTCCCTGTAAATCAAAAAATGCTATGAATGCTCTGTTTTAACGTAGTCGTACTGAAATTCAGTGATTTATATCAGTTTCAATATTTGAAATAGCATAATGTCATTAAAATACTTTCCAAACGATTTTTCCCCATATACACTCTTAAACGAAAGAACTGATTTGGCTTCTCATGAAAGAGCTGTAATTTTTTCGATCATGAAAGAGTTGTTTTTCAAACGATTAAATCTTCTTGATCTAAAATTGGTTATTTAAATAGCTCAACTTCATTTAAATTGGTTAAAAACAGCTCGTAAACTCGAGTTGTTTCAACTCTTTTTTGAGAAGCTGCCTTTCAAGATTGAGATGAGTGGATTTCAGCTCAACTTGAGCTATTTTGTGGCTTACTTTTTAAGAGAGTACCTTAGTGTAATTGAATTTCTTTTAGTGTCCCTGTAAATGAACCATTAATCTTACATACTTCATATGCAATACCAAGCATGCTTTGGTGACCCTAAATAAGCTTTATTCAATTGCATGAAAATCCGAGTATATTTACGAGAGTTAGCGCATTGACAGACGGACAGACAAACCGAATACATAAGCACTTTTCATTTTGTTGGAAACTTAAAAAGAGTGCCTGTTTTAATTTATGCATCCATAAGTACACATAACATGATTCAGATGAAAATACAGTGATTTTTAAAGTGGACTAAATATTTTAAAATACACGAGCCACCGATGGATGTACAACAAAACTACGAAAAATAGAGAAAATCACAAAAAATCACACGGTATTCCACCGTCCCCTTCGACGGAATATTTCCAAATTCAAGGACGACTTGATTGCCAAACCAAAAACATATCTAAAATTTGTTTCAATTCTAGTTTAATGAAAAATTCTTTTGTTTCCAACAAACAAACTAATTTGTTATCTTGTGCAGTCATCTAACATGGACAAAATAAGTGTTAGTCTAAAAATATGTACTAAAATAAATACAGATTACTAAATGGTACACTTATAAAAATAATATATTTAAAATACACTTAAAAATTTTTGATCAACTTTCATTCGCTTCTGCGAACGTCGTCAGGATACAATAAAAAGATTTAAATGCAATTTAAAGTTTCAAAATATGAACACATACGTTCACGCGCATAGTTGAGTTGAGAGAGAAACCTGCTTTTTAATTAATTATAGCATATTATGCCAGATTTTATTAATGGTATGTGACAAATGATCGTTACAAGCTCGTGGCCCGAGCTTAATGATTGTAATGGACTAAAATTTTATTAAGATATGGATTCTTGCATGGAATTATGATTTTAGCTTCATCAAAATTAATTTTTCTCCCCTCATTTGAAAAATAGCTATTTCTAGGTTATCCCGTCGACCAAAAAATTTTCGCCAAACTATAAGATTAAATGCCAATAATGGATGATCGTGAATGTCACATTAGTGACATTAAATGCGATTCACGTGTTTAAAATGTCATTAACTGATTTTTATTTCGACTTTTTATTAATATTTTTATTAATATTCTACTAATTGTTTTTTTTTTTCGTTATTTAAAATAAAAATGATGTCAACGTGTATAATTTGGCTATTAGTTTGGCGATTTGTATAATTTGGCGAAATTGGTCGACGGGATAACCTAGAAGTACCGAAAAATATAATCTTGCGAGAGCTGTACTCAATCTTGACTGTGCTGTGCATTATCTCTTTTGTGCTCTTTAAAACTCTTAGAAAATTTTCGTTTAGTTTAACCTATGTATAATAATCTTTCGTTGTTTGCGAAGATAACTGGAATTTCAAACTCCTACCATTTGATGATTATGAATTTTATCAATATTGTTACTAAGATGCTGTATTAGATATGGAAGGGGTATAGCTATTAATTTTATGTTGAATGCTTGAAGAACCTTTGTTAATTTTTCATACATAATGGGAACATAATGCATACATCTGTGTTTAATATGTAAACTATTTACAAAACGCCGGGCAGAAGGAAGGAGACTATTATATTGCCGAATAATCTTGTCAATATGCGAATCCTTAAAACCATGATCTAAGGCAACTTTTTTAATAAAATCTATTTCACTGTTAAGTTGGTCATCTGAACAAACTCTATATGCACGTCGTATGAAAGACTGAAATGCAGCAATTTTCATATAGCAATAAAAGCAGCCATATCTCAATAAAATTTTAGAGTCCATTACATCACGAGCTTGTATGATCATTTTTCATATTAAATTCTTAAAATCTGGCATAATATGCTATAATTAATCAAAAAGCAGGTTTACGCACTCTCAACTCAACTATGCCCGTGGACCTGTATGTCCCTCATAGCATGCATTGTCACAGTGACGTCACTGTGAGTCACTTTGGTCACATAACACCTGTGACCAAAATGCCACCACTCAGTGACGTCACATTGTGACTGACATGTGGCTTTATTAAAAATTTTTAGAAAATTATAAATCAAAACATGTTATTTCAAATAACATAGTTAACCTTCAAAAACATGTTATTTACTTTAAAAAACACGTTTCTGGTAATTTAAATATCGTTGGTTTTGTCAGTTTCGTCACAATGTTAATGTCAAATTAGTCACAAATGACACATTTTCCACAAATTTGTCACATTGTGACCACTTTGTGAAACGTCACAAACAAGCCATAACGACTTCACATTTTAGTCACTGTGACGTCACATCGACAATCGATGGTCACAAAGTCACAATGTGACTTCACAACAACGTCGCTGTGACGTCACCATGCCTTACGGGGTGTTTCTATTTTGAAACTTTAAATTGCATTTAACATCTTTCTATTGTATCCTGACGACGTTCGCAGAAGCGAATGAAACGTTGATGAATTTTTAAGTGTATTATAAATATATTCTTTTTATAAGTGTACCATTTAGTAATCTGTATTTTTTTAGAACTATATTTTTAGTATGATGTATGGTGCAATTGTCCAATTCATAATTAAGTGTTAGTCTATTCTTTGGAGTGTTCCTGATCAAGCGTTCACGGGAGATCAAGCATTCAAGCGAGGGACAGCGTCCATGTTGGTCAAATTCACGGCACATAATGAAACATTGTACAAAATTATGTTTTTAAGTACTCGCTGGATATGGTATGTGGTGCAGTAAAGAGTTAACAAATGGAAAAAAAAAAGAAAGTTTTGTAGTTGACACATCCGAATTCTTTGATTTTAAAGTACGACATTTTAAAAAATTAAAATAAAAAATGCTTAAAATTTACCTGTGACAAACCTCTCAATGTCTGTAGAACAATCAAGCCGTAAACATCCAACCATGAGAGAAAAGGAACTAGTAACGTCCCTACGCCTGATATAAAGGAGCCTGCAAAAAGGAACCACTTGCATCCATACCTCTCTATCAGGCTTCCAACTGGAAGGGGTGCGATACTGTAGCCAATGAAGTAACTGCTAACTATGTAACCTTGTATTTCATAAGACCAGATGAAATCGCCATCCTGAATGAAAAAAAAAATGTATGAGGAAAGAAGAATTAGGCGTTGCACATGAATTATGAAACACTGCCCAATCCCATTATAAGATATATTACTACTGCAGAGTCCCGCTATTCCGATCTAACTGAGACTGAACCCAGTTTAGTTTAACGGGAATTCAGAATAGGTGGATTTCATTAATAATAATCAACGCATTGATTTGTTAAGGCATAAATTAAGATACATTCTGACATAAATGAAATCATACTAAAAACTCGGGTTTTTCATTATCAACCCCATCCACCAGATGGTGCAAATTCCAGCAATAACATTATGCACTTAATATATGTAATATGCAGTTTTGACCCGCGTGAAAAAAAATGTCGAGTTTGATTGTTTCAGGCCCATATCTTAGTTTTACATTTTCTTTTATCTGTTTATTTATTTATTTATTATTATTATTTGAAAGTTTTGATTTTTTTTTTACCATTATATTTTAAATGGCATATAAATAAATGAGTTTCATAGGTTTACCTATGTTAAATTAACATTAAATAAATGTTCGTTGCTGCGCAATACTTAAATTATACCAGCAAAAAATATTCCTTCCGAACAAATCCGAAACAAAATATTGACAGCAAGTGAGTATAAAATCTAGATTTACTATGCCCATTCCCAAAGGAAAAAAAAAATACCCCTCCAAGCAAAATATGAAATAAAGCTCCTAGTTTATCAACTGCATGCGACTTGATTAGATCAATCGTCTAAATGTGATAATGACAGATGACATTGACAAAATCTTCTCAATCAATCAGCGTTACTAAAAACAGCATTCAGAGAGGAAAAGAACCACATATAGATAATGTAATAATAGACCAAGATCTTACACTATATTGCCATTGATTATGGGACACTTGCGATTTTAGACATTTTACTAAATATCTAGAAAAATACATGAGGAATCATCTCGAAACTCTTAGTGTATAAATATAATAGTATAAGTCATACATCTCCGTGAAGATTTTTTCCCGAAACTCTAAAGGGGGCCGTCAACAAATTAAAAAAGAATGAATATCTTTTGAATAACCCTGTCAAAACTAATGTAGCAAAAGCGCTCAAACTCTAGATTGTGATTGAATGCCTTATTGTAATAAGCTTTGTTCATTTTTATGCAAATAGCATGCATACTCGCAGAGTAATTAAGGTTTTTATAAAAAATGATCCCAAATTTTTCCAAGTTTTTTCCTTATAATTTTCAGAGTTCTTAATATAAAATATTATTTTTTTTCAGAAAATATGACAAACAACATTGCCCACAGTGCCCTGTAATCAGAATTAAAAAATAATGAAAATTGTATAAAAAATGAGTTGGTTTATTAAATAATTTTTTACTGCGCATGCGTCAAAGATATCAAAATTTCATTTGCATATTATGTTAGCTAAATGTATAGAGCAACTTTTGTGAAAGTCACAAAATCATAACTTGAAAATTCTGACAATAATCGTCAATTGAATAAGTCGAAAATCCGTTATTCTCAAAATGAAGCAAAAACAAGAAGGGTTGTATCCATATATTCATTGATTAGTGTCAATATAGAATACACAATATGGGATGTACTACTGCATTTGGATAAAATCCCTCATTTTGTTGCTTCATTTTGGAAACAACGGATTTTGTCCTTTTTCTATAGACGATTACTTTCAGAATTTTCAAGCTATGATTTTGAGACTTTTACAAAAGTTGCTCTATATATTTAGCTAACATAATATGCAAATGAAATTTTGATATCTTTGACGCATGCGCAGTAAAAAATTATATAGTAAACCTACTCATTTTTCATACAATTTTTATTATTTTTTAATTCTGATTACAGAGTACTGTGTGCAATGTTATTTGTCATATTTTCTGAAAAAAATATTATTTTATATTAAGAACTCTGAAAATTATAATGAAAAAACTTGGAAAAATTTGGGACCATTTTTATAAAAACCTTAATTACTCTGCGAGTGTGCATGCTATTTGCATAAAAATTAACACAGTGTATTACAATAAGGCATTCAATCATAATCTAGAGTTTGAGCGCTTTTGCTACATTAGTTTTGACAGGGTTATTCAAAAGATATTCATTTTTTTTTTAATTTGTTGACGGTCCCCTATGGCGTTTCGGTAAAAAATCTTCACGGAGATGTATGACGTATACTATTATATTTACACACTAAGAGTTTCGAGATGATTCCTCATGTATTTTTCTAGATATTTAGTAAAATGTCTAAAATCGCAAGTGTCCCATAATCAATGGCAATATAGTGTATTAATACATGGTTTAGGTTTTAGATAATTTATAGACCTGTTCAGTGTTTCTTTCAACAATCTTCCTCTAAAATGGTTTTCCCCCCCAGATTTTGTTATTTATCCGAAATTTTGTCATTTATATTAGTACTTCTTATTTTAATTTTTGGGGGTTTCGTTCATGTCACGAAACCCTTATAGTCTATGCCTGTCTGTCACAGAGCTCGTACTCTGAAACTATCTTACAAGGAAGGTCTCCATACGGGCACACTCAGAAAAATCTGAAAAAATTACAGAATGTTCTTCTCATATAGTTATATATGTTTATAAAAAAAATTTCGGCGGAACCTCCTTATAACGTCCGTAAAAAAATAATAAAAATTTCGTTTATTTGGCGATTTATCTCCGGTTGGCGAAAAAACGAAATTTTGAAAAATACGCTTTTACGCTTCGAATGCTTTTTAAAGAAAAAACTTTCTATGTTCAATTTATTTAAATAAGTTTAGTTTAAGTAATTTTAGTTTTGCATTTTTACTTTACTTTAAGTGTAATTTTGTCATATACGTTTATATGTACTTATAACAAAATGAAATTAATATATTTTATCATTTAAAACAATTTAAATTGATTAAAATTGTTCCAAATTGAAAAATACACTATTAAAAATCTGATGCATTTTGTTGCAACGCACTCCCTTGCTTGTATAGAAAACGGTTACTTGGCCGTGAAATGGAGCTTTCTCATTGGTTGGAATAGAGATATTATATACAAACGGTGGAGTGCGTTGCAACAAAATGCAGCAGATTTTTAACAGTGCATGACACGGTCAATTCACCGTGCTATGGAGCATTCTCATTGGTCAGAAGAGAGATATTCTATAAAAAGAATGGAGTGACGTTGCAGTAAATGCTGCAGATTTTTAACAGTGAAGTCAATTAAAATCAATTTTCAGATTCGTTAAAATCGTCTGCTTTTGGCGAGGAAATGCACTGCTCGCCAAATTCCGCGTCGCTTTCAGCTTTTCACGCCAATTATTCCAAACTATTTTATTTTTTTACATATCTAATAATGTAATTCCGTCGCTAATTTTCACTGATCCTTTATTACCTACATGAGTAGTTTAATTCGTATTTTTTTCAAAAAATTCTGAGTATGCCCCCAATGGAGACCTTCCTTGTTAGTTCCAGATTTGATTAACACATATTTCAATATCTCCTAATATTGCCAAAATCATAAAATTTTCAAAAAGTCTTAACGGGCGTTATACATAAAAACTGATTAAAAGAATGAAAAGTATTCACAATTCAACAAAAGCATTGGTTTTAATCAAACCACAACGATTTGCTGTCAAAAAGGGGAAGGTTTACTATAATTTAGAAGGTAAATATGACGGTAAACATATACTGAGTGTTTTTAAAGGCAAAGACTGTATTTTATAATCTATCGGACCTAAAAACTTGAAACTAGCGCTCGCAGATTAAAAAAAATTCTCTTTCAAAATTTATAGTTTTTTTTTTTTTTTCGAAATTTTTATCTAGAAGCGGAAAATTCCTTTAAAAATCGGTGTAGGGTAACAATCTTCAGTAATTGGCATGCACCAATGATTGATACATCCTACAAGTATGTCCTAAAATAAGATTTATATCCAGTCTTTTAAAAATGGAAGACCATATACCAGTTATATACTCATTTACTTTAAAGATTATAACTTTGATTTCTGCTATTAGATGACAATAGTGCCTAGGAAAGAGAAACAATTATGGTTTGTATCAACTTAGCCATTTTTGTTGCAAATGCTTCTTGTCTGGCTTAAGAAAGGCATGTTTTTCAATTCATTATTATCTAATTTATAATATATTTTAAATTTTAATTGACAACGGATTTGTTTAGTTGAAAAGGGTTACTTTAATTGTATAAAAGTATTTTTTATCCAAATATTTGGATTTCTGAATTAATGATAGATGCCAATTAATGGTGCTTCAATTTTGCTAGATCAAAGTAACTAGCAAACTAGTCTAATTACAAGGGAATCGCAAGATTTGAGATTAAACCACTTATTTTGGCAGTACTTTTAAAGTTAGACTAATTTTGTTTATCAGTTGTTTTTATTTGAAAATATAAAAAACTATCAGTAATTGGAATCCATTAAAGCTTCATATGACAATTACTGGGGACAGCATGACAAATATTGCAGTTATAAATTATTAAAATTTAAACGAAACCTTCTGGGCGATCTGTTTCACAATTACCCATTTGTTTTTAATCAATATTAACAATAATCTTAAAAACACGTATTTTTTTAAATTTCACCTTTTAGTTCACGACAGAAGATATGACACAAAAGTGAAAAATACACGTAAAAACAGTAATATTTAGGTAAATACTAAGTTACCTCCAAGAAACATACACGCCATACAAACCTCTTCTGCGTCAGTTTCGTTTTGAAATTCAGACATATTTCTTTTGAGATGTGGGCATGAGACTGACTCTGTTTTATTTGCTGTAATTAATGCCGAACTGTTTATCATGGCTACGAGATTAACACTCATAGTGATTCTGTATGCATTTAAATAGAAGTAGAGGAAAAAACCCACCAAAACGACGACATAGCGACACTTGAATACAGGCTGTTTTTCTCCTAGAAAAAGAATAAGAAAATAATGTTGTATGTGGAGAAAGACAAAATATACAGAAGTAGCAATAATACAGGACAGGGTTTCCACAATAAAACTAGTTGGATGTACCAAAACTTTCTTTTATCTCATACGTACATTTTAATATTTTAAAAATATTTACCCATGTTAATGCTTAAATAATTTTAATTCAATATTATACCAACTTTGATTTTCATCTTAAATTTCTGCTTCAGTCAATTAATCGGAGTAAAAACGAGTTTCCGTCTCTGCATGAGCCGATGGATAATAGAATGATAGGCAGATTATTTATTTTAATTCAGGGAGGACCTATTTTCCATACCTAAAAATAATCATACACAAAAATTTTAGATGAGTTCTATGCTTCACACATTTTTTTATGGTAAAAAAAAAAAAATGAAAATGGCACAGATATCGTGATTATAGACCCACTTCCAGCGGATTTTTTTTTTTTTTTTTTTTTTTCAAATTCAGGGCGGACTACTAGCCATAGCCAAACACATACACAAAAAATTTGGTTCAATTGCAGGCATAACTTCATACACTTTTAGGTGGTACAATATTGAAAATAGCACAAAAATCGCTTTTATAGAGCCCCCTTCCGGCAGAATTTTTTCAAATTCAGAGAGGACCAACTAGCCACAGCCATACACTTACACAAAAAATTTGGTTTAATTCGATGCATAACTTCATACACTTTTAATCGGTACAACATTGAAAATGACACAAAATTCGTTATTGCAGCGCCTCCTTCCGGCGGAATATTTCAAAAATGAAGGAGGACCTGCTTGCCACAGCCAAAAACCTTCATAAAAAAATGATTCAATTCTATGCATATCTTAATACACTTTTTGATGGTAGAATGGCGACATACAGACACACAAACACACGGACAGACAGACAGTTTGTAAAAACATGTTTTTCAGAATCTCTGACCCCTAAAACGTGTAAATCTGTCGAAAACCGGAAGAAAAAATTTCGATTACAATACTTACTTCTATTGAAGATAGAAGAAAATAAAAACAAGTCAGATGTAGCAATACCACAACTTTCTCCTATCTTATTGCATGTTAATATTCCTGAAAAATACAGTATAGCAGCGCCACCGGTCAGGTGATTTACACCAAAATCTAGTCAGTCACAACATATGTCAGTTTATAACTGAATCTGAAGTATGATGAAAATCCGAGCATTAATTTTTGCGATAGAAAATTGCAAAATCTAAAAAAACAAATCTGCATAATAGCGTCACACGTTAGTATAAGGGTTAAGAATAGTTGGAACTTACATAATCGGAATCTTTATGAAAATATGTTCATTAGGTCTTGAGGTTTAGCTAATGGAAAAATTGTTAAAAAAGCAGCATAACAGCGTCACCTGTTTGACGATTCATACCAAAAAATAGTAAACACCAAATTATATCAAGGTCTAACTGAATCTAAAGTTTTATGAAAATCTGTGCATTATTTCTTGAGATAAAGCCTGTTGTAAGAAAAATTAAATAAGGCTGCATAGTAGTGCCACCTTTTGAAAATATGCAAAAAAAAAAAAAAAAATTAATCAGCTCAAGTTTATATGAGGAAGTAACTTAAGATAAAGTTTTGTTGAATTCCCATAAAATTTGGACAGACATTTTTAAAAACATGTTCTCTGGTATGTTTGACCCTTGAAATGTGTTAATCCGTCGAAAACAGGAATTCGAAAATTTGCACGAATCCAATACTTTTTGTAAAAATAGAAAAAAGTAAAAATATTCATCGATGATGAGGAAGGTGGGCATTTTACAAGTTTCAAAATAACAAACATGGACTAACAATTAATGATGATGCCTACCCTTGCTTATGAATTTGCAACAGCATAAAAAAACTCATTCAAATTAAGAGCATGGAAAAGGAATAGGAGGCTATGCTACCTTTTTCATGATTTTCCCAATAGACCTCAAGACCTAATGGACGTATTTTCATAAAGATTCAGATTCTGTTAGTTTCAACTATTCTTAACCCTTATACTCAAGGTCGAATATCGAATTTTCGTTGCATCCCTAAAATATAGAAAAAAAATTACAATAGTTACTTTTATCAATTTAAATAAATTTCATTTCCTGAACAAACAGTTCCATGCATTGTATCTTGTAATTCAGTTATTGAACTTTTCACATCTATTTTTAATTGCACCAATGTGTTCCACCAGGGTTCCCAAGTTCACATTAGGAGAAAGCACAAGTTTTATAAATATACATACATTTAATTTTTCTACTAGTTTGAGGAAAAAATTCTGGGAAATTTGTAAAAGTTGTGTTGTTATACGCAAATTAATTACGAAAACAAAAGAATTATTCTTTAAAATAGAAGCCATCATAGTCCACGAATTTCTGCCAGATTCAGGATTTGCTGGAAAACACCATTGCGGCTCATGGATTCGAAAATCTCTTTACATGCTTCTTCAACTGCATTAACCTCTTCAGACCTGAGGTACACAAATGTGTACCTCCATTCTTTTCCTCATAAAAACTAAACTGTTCGAATTTTTTGAATTTTTACTCTACTTCTATACAGCTGAATGTTTTTAGCTTTTAAACAAAAGCAATAAATGTCAGCACTGATGAATATTACTTCATAAACTAAAAATTATTTTCATGCGATTTTCGAAAATACCTTCATGACATTGTGGCCAAGAATTTAAGAAATATTCATGATTATTTAACTTAAATGCTTTACAATAAAAATCTTTGAGGATTTGCTGATCATTTATTTGTTTAAAGACCTTAATTTTGTTATTACGTAAATTTATATTATTGAGAGTTAAACTGGTGCTTTAGGGGGATTAGTGCTTTTATATCCATATTTGTAAACTCAAATTACCTGTCCCCTAAAGTACTGATTTCATAAAAATGACTCTTTCTGTCATCTATGGTGTCATTTCGATTATGCAAAAGCAATAAATATAAATTTGTAGAGTTATTTTATGCTCAGGTCTGAAGAGGTTAACCCTTTATCTAC
The DNA here is from genome assembly GCA_964019185.1 of Maratus speculifer. NCBI lineage: Eukaryota > Metazoa > Arthropoda > Arachnida > Araneae > Salticidae > Maratus > Maratus speculifer. The sequence goes on from OZ025303.1 coordinate 181,599,559, forward strand.
CGACATTATTTATAAGTACCATTAAAATAACTTTTTTATAAAATTCTTTTAATAGGTCAGTTAGCTGTAATACTGTTTAGAATGAGTTATAGATACATTACTTTATCTTGTTCTAAAAGCATTATTGGCTATACAAAACAAAAATATTTATAAAATGATGATTTCTTTTGTCTTTGTACCTTTTCAACTTTCTTGGCGCTGAGGGAGGGGGAATGGGGATTTTTCAATGCGGAACTATTTCTATATTTATATTGCAAGAACATCATATTTGTACATTTTATAATTCTACAAAATATTAAAAAATAATTTAAAATAAAAAGATTTGAATAGGGTTATGAAAATTACACAAAATCCTTGTAAATTCAAATTTAATTAATCCTTCTAAATCCTTCAAATATTTATTAAATAATTATGTAAATCTTTTAATTTAGTTTAAAAAATTTACGTAAAATGCTTTAAATGTAAAATTTTCAAGACTTCATAATTCGGTAGATAAAGGGCTAAAGGATTTAAATCAATGGCCCTTGAAAAATCAAAAGAAGCCATAATCGGATGGAGTCATGTCTAAACCGAAATTCCTGAACTTCTATAGATATACCAACTAGTACTCTTATATGCATCCAAATTTTGTTAACTATTAGATAAAAAATTTCTCAGGACTTTTTGCTCAACCTAATATTATGGATATAAGATCAAAAGCTATTTAATAATGTAGATAAAGCCTAAAAAATTATTACTAGAAAAACTTTTGACAATTGATCAATATAAGCCAAAATGAAAAAGAAAAAAAGCGCCCCAATGTGAGCCACTCTTCCATATAAAAAAGGAAAAATTGACAAAATGAAAAAATAATTAAAAAAGAACTATTAAAAAAATGAATAAAATAAATTATCATTACCTTTCTGGTACTTTTTGTCTGTGTCAGAAATTTTTTGTGATACTGTGCCAACAGTAACATCATAACTCCCTTTATGACTATGAAGAGGATTCAAAATGTAAAGCATTCCCATTTTTTTTCAGGACATCGATGATCAGTAATGATAATTAAAGGAGAATCCTTTTAAAAATCCTAGAATAGGGAAGAAAATTTTTTATTTAACTATATCTCACATTTAGTTTTGTTAGGTTCAGTACACTGAAAAAAAAAATGAAATACTCAAAAAGAGTACATCCATGTACTCAAACTGAATTGGATATGTTTGGATCAAAAATGATCACATTGCTTTCTCAATTTTGAAACATCACATGTTATCAAATCCAAACTAACGGTCATTTTGTACCCTGTAATGGTTTATTTCATACATGGTGGCATAAAAAATGCTTATTAAGGGTGTATTTCGATTCAAACTGCTTATTTTCCGATTTATTTTTGAATTCATTTTTGCTCTCAAATACACCAACCTTTTAAAATCTCTTATTTGGAAAGTGTGACGTGATTGTCGATTCTTTGATAAATGCAGAAAATATTGCAAAAAAAAGCAATCAAAAACGGCATTTCGAATCGATTTTTCCCTAGCGGGAGATCTGGGAACGAAAAAAAGTGTCATATTGAAAAGGTAATTGTTTATAACTCAAATTCTAACGAATTGAGCGTAAAAAGACATCACACGGCACCTCATACGTTCTTTCAAGAATCACCTCAGCAAGTTTCATTTTTCTACTTTTAAAAATGTGTTTCAAATTGTATCGGAAAATTTCGAGCTGTTGAAGATGGAAAAGCGTTTTTTCGAATACACCCTTAATGTAAATATTAAATTATGCACAGTATTTTGAAATAATTTAAAAGTGCTTGCAAATAGTGTTCTTGCCATAAAATTATACGATTTAGGTATTTTGCTAATAATTTTTGCTATTTTACTTAATAAATAATCAAATAAACTTTTATTGTTAATAATTTTGAGCAAGATATAAAATGCTAGTATATTTTTACTTTAACTTAAAAGTTAAGGGGGCAGTTCATAGCTATTTATAATTGAACACAACCATGGAATCAAAAATGAGTACATGCGTTTCTCAGTTTTGAGTACATTTGGATCGGAGCTATAATGAGTACATAAAGTACTTAAAATTGAGTACTTTTTACTCAGTTTTAAGAAACCATTTTTTTTTCAGTGTATCACAAATGACGGGACAAGAAGACAAAAAACAGGGCCACAGTGGTTTCTAAATCGGGATATAAAAATACTGTAAATCCCTATGAAAAGGGAAGCTGTCTATATCGAAATCCGGTCTTAAATATAAAAATTTCATTGTTCCTGACCCCCGGTAGAAGTAATATATAATTATATCAGCAAAAATGAAAACCTATTTAAAACAGATTTTTTATCTTGTTTTTTGCGATTTCGTCTTATTTTTGTCTTTTATTATAATTAATAAACACAACAATCTTATACAGTAAATTCAATCAAAGCGAAATCTCCAGTGGCTGAAACATAATTCTAATTTAGACGGTAAAAGAGACTGTTACACAGTGAACCACTTTTGCAGTTTACAGTTTTTTCCTCTTTAATGGAAAGTTGAATCTGCCCGAAAATATTCTTGAACATTCCTTAAACATCTTTACAGGCCTCAAATTTTTTTCAAAACATAATTTCACATTTTTTTAAATGCATTAAAAAAATTATTTGTATACATTCATAAAGTGAAACAGTTATCCACTATTAAGTATTTTCCAGAAATCAGTAAAATAATTTTTTATTACCTTAAATCTCTTTATTTCTCCTTTACTTCCAAAATAACATAATTATGCAAATTTGCAAGTAACATTTTCAAAGAAAACATGCACATAATTAAGCATTAAAATTCCCAACAAAATCATTATATTTTTTAAATAACAACATGTTAAGATACAGGAACAATTGCAAATAAAGTCAAATTATTGAATAAAATAAAGTCATCATCATAAAAATTTGTAAATAAAACTAAAATATTCATGAGTCTGAAATTTTCCTGAACTTCACTTAGATCTGAGGGCGATTTTATAATAGCACCGATATGAACAACAAATTAATAACCATAAAGTTTTGATTCAAAATTTGTTTTATGTTACATGATGATGGGTAATAAAATTTCAGAACCTGCCAGAAATTGTTTTAGTAATAACAGGCTACAGTCAATAAAATACTTTTATTTTTTAAAAATAAAATAAATACAAGCCAAAAGATTTCTTGTGTTAAATAGACATTTTCCTTTGTTTGCTGTATTTTACAGCTAAATAATCACTTTAAAACAGTAGTTCTTTGCAGAAAATAAACAATTATTAAATATTTTGAAAATTCTTCATTACAGTAACAGAGTGGATTGTGGACCACTGTACCCCAGCAATGGATGATCCACCGTGCCCCATGTTGAAGTTCAATACATTCTTATAAAATTGTTATTTAAGCTTTATTTTAAGCATATTAACCTTAAAGTTAAATAAAAGCAAGTTTGTTATGTTTACAAAAAAGCTTTTTTCTATTTATCAATAGCTTTTAATTAATAACAAAGAAAAGTATGAATATGAAAAAATTTACTTTTAAAAGATCAAAACAACCAGTCGAGATAAGATGAATTATTCTGTGTGCATTTATATGTTTTGAAAGCTATAAGTAATCAATTCAGTTCTGTAATCAATCAGCCTAAAAGAAAAGCTCTAAAAGTTTAAAAATAAATAAAATATAAGGAATGATCCACTGTGTACTTAGTTCCACTGTATTCCACTCTCCCATATATAAGCAAATTTGTTTTTGATTCTTGAAATAATCTTTTTCTTTATACAGCTGCAAGCTTGTGCAGATATAGATACTTTCTTCAACTGAATATTGGAGTATCATTGCTTTATCTAATGTGCGACCGATGAAATGTTTAGAAGGGTACATAATGAAAAAATACTCATTGCCCATTCAACCCCACTCACTCCTATATATATATATATATATATAAACCAAACGCATTTTAAAGAATTTATAAAAAGAGTGAAATAAGCTAAGCTAATGATATTATTTATCTTTAGAAAATTACTTACGACGCTATAATTTTTTGTCGAAAATTTACCAAAATTCGTATTTACCAAAAACATACATGAAATCCATACTTGTATATCTTCCAATTTCTACGCTTTTTTAATTCATATAAACATGCTGTGAAGCAAAAAATTACTTAATCAAATGTATCCTGTATTAATTTAATAAAATCTACGACATCTTTTATTTCTTTTCCAATAAAATTTCTAGTCCTGATATATTTATTGGATTTTCAAAAGGCATATCAGTTGGCAGTCAACTAAATAAAAATATATTTGCGTAGCTAAAAGCGTTAATTTTTTATACTTAAATTGAATGTGAATTTTTATTACTCTTTAAAATTATCAAAAAGTAAATAGATATTGTGACAAATAGAAAAATAACTAAAAAACAAATATACTAGTGTTTATAGAAATATCGAAAGATATTTTCTATACGATATAAAATTTCGTTAAAAACTCTATTTCAATTCGAAACTGACTGAAACCTACTTATCGTTTTTAGGCGCGTTGGTAATTATATAAATACATAGCACTTATTGTCATCGTCGGGTCCGTCCATCTGTCTGCCCGTCAACTAGCATATAACAGAGCAAAAACAACCCAAATGAATGGTTTGCAATTTTATGTATATAATCCTTGCAGAATATTGTTATCATTGCAAATTTTAAGAAAATCTAACCAATATTTCCAGATGTTAATCCTATCGTATCATTAAATCCTATGGTGCGTAATTAATTCAATAAATTCCATGGCAGGTAATGATTCTAAGTTGCCATGGTGATTAAGTCCTGTTTAAGATGGATTCCTAATGTTCCCTTATTATTGAATTTCACATATATATATATATATATAATCATAAGAAATTTTGGGTGAAATGCAGTTTACTCTCCTTCGCCAAGGCGACTTTTTTTGGCGATAAATGTTTCAATATGGCAACCCTGCATTTTCATTTAATCCGGAGCAAAACAGCGTGCTCCGGAAGACAAGACGCAAAAACGTGCCAATTTGGCGATTTTTGAAAATCGCGCCAAGAAGGAGAGTAAACTGCATTCGCACCGAAATTTTTCATTCATACATTTTTTCATAAGCGTGCAACAGCTATCGCACCAAGATCTGATTATTTATAAAATAAGCTATAATATAAACGCACCTCATTTGCACGTTTGACATACAAATTTCGACTGGTCAAAAAGTATCAAAATTTTGTGTAAATGAATCTTGATTTTGATAAAGCACTATTAATTGGAAAAGAGAATTACAATATTAATATTCTTTGGAATTAAAAAAAGTATTAAAACGTTATTATAAATCATCATAAAATAAACAAAACTTGTCTTATTGTTATACTTAGAAAAGCTTTTTCCAAGTGATAAAATTTTCGCTAAAAATTCAGTTTTAAAAGAGTTTTTAGGAGAAATTAGCCTGAAATTTACTTACAGCCAATTGGGGTAATTTTGTCCCAAATGAGAAAAAAAAAAAGATTTAAACTGCTACATCGCTTGACATATCGTCAAAATTTTCGTACCAAAATGTAGGTAACAGCACTATTGCGAATTTTAGCAGCTCATTGGAAATAGTTCGCCGTGGCAGTAAGGACCAAAGTTTCGTAAATGTAGTCCAAAAATGCCCCGATTGACTATACCGTAACGTATCAAAAGTAATCCGCCCCAGGCAGAAAATTCTAATAATTTTACAGATGCTTATAATGGGAAATTACATGAAATAATTAGAAAAATTAGGAGAGTGAGGGGATATATTTGTAATTTATAAATTTTCCAGGATTTATACAGTTTTTAAAATATGAGGGGGTGGGTATGTTTCGAGGCGGGTTTATTTTCTTTACGGAATTTTTTATTTATTTATTATAGAAATACCAAGATTTTTGCGTAAATTAAACTTTTTAATGGGATCATGTTCATTGTTTAAGCTTAAATTGAAAGTAATCATAAACATTAAGATTTCTTTTCGGAGTTCGAAAAGTGCTAAGAAAAGATAATAATAATCATACTGACTGATATTATGAAAGATTTTTTCTATATACAATGGAAGTTTCCATTAAAAAAATGTACTCAAATGAAATTAAACTGAAATCTACTTTTTATTTTCTAAAAAATATCAAATTTTTTTTTTCGCTGATGTTAGTTTAATTTTCAAATGTTTCTTATAACAAAAAAATTCTTACCTTAATTGATGTGAAGATGAAACAGCATTGAAACGCGAATTTTGGATGTATTTTCTATAGACAGGAATCGGGAACAAAAACACCGCTAATCACTTATTATAGTAAAAAACTGAGTAGTTTTCATTGTTCTCACGATAAGGAACAAAATACCCTCTTATCGATAACTTAGATCATCATTTTCTGAATGTTCTTAATTCATAATGGCAGACGATAAGAGATAAAAAATCAAACCGGATTTTTTGAAATATCTATTTAAATTAAGTAAAATAGTTACCTATGTTGACATTTGAGACCATAGATAAAAATAACGCTAATACAAACTACAACATTAAAACGAATCTATCATAAGAAAAAGAAATCAAATGATATAAACTCTTTCATAGATAAAATTAGACAAAATATGACCCTCTGAAGGGTTCTGTTTATTGTGATTTTATGACGCAAATTAGTATTTATCTCTGTCATATGAAATAATTAAAAATAATCTAGAAAAATTTCCAGATTTTGACTGTACATTAAACCTCTTTACGTTATACATGAATACACGTCGTCAATAGAACAAAATTTTCGGTTGATTCGTTGGCACTGCTATGGCCTGTAACTATGGATTGTGATTTTAGTCATTGTTAGAAATCTGTAACTTTGCTACATAGTCACTCCACCGCTTTTATAAAATATCTCTATTCTGACTATCGAGATTACTAAATAATATAGTCAAATGATCGTTTTCTAAAAAGTCATGGAGTGACTGTTGTATAGCAAAAGCTACAGATTTTTAACAGTGTTTGAAATCGTTCATTAAGCTGAAAGTTTATTCAGCTTATATTTTATTAAAGATAAAAAAAATAAAAGCAAAAATTCTTAAATTTAATTATTTTTTTTCAGACCAATGAAAACCATGGATTGTAATTTTAGTCATTCTTAGAAATCTGCAACTTTGCTACATAGTCACTCCACCGCTTTCATAGAATATCTGTATTCTGACTATCGAGATTACTTCATAATATAGTCAAATAATCGTTCTCTAAAAAGTCATGGAGTGACTGTGTAGCAAAAGCTACAGATTTTTAACAGTGTTTGAAATCGTTCATTAAGCTGAAAGTTCATTCAGCTTATATTTTATTAAAGATTTTAAAACAAAAGCAAAACTTCTTTAATTTAATGTAAGCGATAGATAGGAAGTATGGAACCAAAGCAGTACGCGCTGTTTATTCATATCTCGTACTCACGAACCATAACGCCCCACTCTTAAAAATATCGTGATAAATTACCTCTGTTTGTAAAGGCTGTTTATTTTCTGACCAATGAAAACGCTCCAAAGACGTTTTTAGATTGTTCTCGTTGGTCAGAAAATTAATAGCCTTTAAAAACCAGTAATTTTTCACGATATTTTTAACAGTGCAGTGTATACTCCAAATAAGATATGGAATCTGGAAACTGGAGACGTTAGACAAAGAATTTGAAGCAAGAATTATTTCATTGATATACAGGGTATCCGAAAAGTCTGGAAACGGTAGAATAACTCGAGAAATACACATGAGATTGAAAAAAGAAAATATACGTATTAAATATTGTTAAATAAGCTACTCAGTGATACCAAATTTGACCTTCGCAACCGACCCCCTGGGGGTTAGAGGGGGTCCAACGTTGAAGTCTTAAATTATAACCCCCATTTTTTATTGCAGATTCGGATTCTACGGACAAAAATACGTAACTTTTGTGTTTGATGTTTATTTCGAATCCTCGTTTACCACGGTGTAATTGAGCATATTAAATCGATACATATTTCGGTTTTCCCAACCAGGTTTTACCTGATTGGCCAGAATTTTTGACGTCAAATTCCTCGTCTTTTGCAGGAATGACATTTCTTGAAAATCACCCGTGGCGATTAATTCGATAATGCTAATCTGTTTAAAATTTCATCCATTTGCTGTAGCGTCACTCCACAGCATTTATAGAATATCTCTTTCATGACCAATGAGAATGCTCCATAACACAGTAAAGTAACCGTTTTCTATAAAAGCGGTGGAGTGACGCTACAGCAAATAATTTAAAAAAACATACACCCACATCAGCCGTATTTAGAAACCATTTACTAGATAATATAAAAATCCAAATAGAAAACTAAATTAACATATTTCAATGAATTTTTGTAGAGAAAAACATAAAAAAACCTATACACTGTAAAAAATTTAACTCATTTGCTACAGCGTCACTCCACAGCTTTTATAGAAAACGGTTACTTTACTATGTTATGGAGCATTCTCATTGTTCATAAAAGAGATATTCTATAAAAGTTGTGGAGTGACGCTATAGCAAATGGGTCAAATTTTTAACAGTGTAGCATTATCGAAATAATCGCCACGGGTGATTTTCAAGAAACCAATATTCCTGCAAAAGACGAGGAATTTGACGTCAAAATTCTGGCCAATCAGGTAAAACCTGGTTGGAAAAGCCGAAATATGTATCGATTTAATATGCTCAATTACACCGTGATAAACGAGGATTCAAAATAAACATCAAATACAAAAGTTACGTATTTTTGTCCGTAGAATCCGAATCTACAATAAAAAATGGGGGGTTATAATTTAAGATTTAAAAATTGGACCCCTTCTGACCCCCACGGGGTCGGTTGCGAAGATCAAATTTGGTATCAGTGAGTAGCTTATTTAAAAATATTTAACACGTATATTTTCGTTTTTCAATCTCTTATGTATTTCTCTAGTTATTCGACTGTTTCCAGACTTTTCGGACACCCTGTATATATTTTTCTTTCAGAGAGAACAATTCCAGGATCCACTTGACTTTTGTGTTGCAATAATTAGTTTGATAGACAAAGGACTTTTTTTGATTGTATACTATTTATTGATTTAACAATGTATCAATAGAAAAATATTGACTACACCAAGTTCAATAGTTATTTTCCAATGTTCATACTATATGATTTTGAGATATCTTCCTTCCTTCCCAGTTTATTGAAACAAAAATCACTGAAGGCAACTTATTTTGAAACAAAAAAGTAACGCGACATCAAACTGCTATTTTTAATAAATGGCTTGCTTGCAATTGTATAAAAAAATGCACGTTTTTACCATTGTTATGCTTTTTTTTTACTTACTGAGAACCAATTGGGAGAAACGCCCGTCTGCCAGATTAAAATTGAAGTAGTCGTACCACATCGGATTTTGCTATTTTAATGTGGATAGTACAGGGTCATTGGCAGATTTATCACTATTTGGCATAATTTGTTAATTTTAGAATTAATTATCAGTTTTTGGGTACTACTTGATTATCCTGACGACCGAAAACTGTTGCTAAACTGTAAGATTTAATGACAACAATGGATGATCGCATTGTCATATTTACTTGGCATTAAATATTTACATGTGTCATCAAGACTTTTTATCCATATACTTTTTTGGCAAAATAAAAAGCATAAGGTTCCTTACAATTTTCTGTTACCATTCATATTTATTGTACCCCTTAATAAATTCGATTATTACCTTTAAAATACATTTTATTCACAAATGCAATATCTTAACTAGCCGGATGTAGTAATTCCAAAACTTTCTTTTGTCTCATATATGTTAATACTTCAAATTTCGCTATCACAGTTCCAACATTAAATGACAATTTATACCCATCGCGAGTATTCTAAAAATGTTAAATTCTGTGCATTTGTTCTTGAAGGAGGACTTTTGCATATATTGCGGAAAATGCAGCATAAAAGCGACACTTATTGGGCAATTTTCATCAAAAAATTATCAGCAATAGATTTATGAAGATGTACATGAATTTGAAGCTTGATGAAAATTCATACATTAGTTCTTAAGATAGAGCTATTGCGGGAGTTAAAAATTCAGCATAGTAGTGCCATCTTTTGAGCGATAGGCACCAAAACGGAAACAAAACCAATTCACACCAAGAATTATGGTGCACAACACACCGCGAATCACACCGCGAATCTGAAGTTTGATGAAAATCTGGTCATCAATTCTTGAGATCGTGGAAATCGTAAAAACTGTCGCATAGCAGCGCCATCTGTAGCGTGATGTATATCTAATTGTAAACAGCATCAATCATTTCTTGGAATATTCGAATCTGAAGTTTCATTAAAATCCATCTATTTGTTTTTGAAATAGAACTATTGTGGGAATCGGAAAAACTTCAGCATAGCAGCGCCACCTCGTGTGCGGTTGACATTAAAACGAAAACAGAACCAATTCATATTATGGATTAATTGAATCTGAAGTTAGACGAAAATCCGTGTATTAATTTACACCGAATTATAATTAGCAATAATACTTATGAAGATATATCTGAATCTGAAGTTTGGTGAAAATTCCTGAATTAGTTCTTGAGATACAGCTATTTCAGAAATTTGCATCCATATGTATAAACATCATCAATTCATGTATGAAGTATCCGAATCTGAAGCTTTATGAAAATTCGTTCCATTAATTCTTGAAACAGAACTATTGCGGGAATCGGAAAAATTCATCATAGAGCGCCACCTGTAGGGCGATTTACAACAAAGCGTAATCAGTTCTAGTTTATATCAGGCACTAACTGAATCTAAAGTTTTATTGAATTCTGTTCATTAGTTCTTTAGATAGAGCGTTCACAAAATTTGTATCACAGACAGACATTTTGTAAAAATGTGTTTTTCGGGTTTTCAGACCCCTAAAGCATGTAAATCAGTCGAAAATTTTCACGAATCCAATACTTTGATCTTATAAAGAAAGAAGAAAGTAAAAATAACTATGTCTTTATGGTTTAATAGCCGAAACGTTAGTGAAGGTTTATTGTAGAGACAGGAAATTTTTTGGTATCCGTCTGTCTGTCCCGCGAATTGCCGCAAAAAGCAAAAGTTTCTAATAATATTTTAATCTATTCCTATTCTTTTGAAATATTGTCAATGTATTTGTCAATTTTTTTAATTAGGTGTACATATTTTTTCGTACAACTTTAGACACATTTTTGAATAATATAAAACATTTCGTTTTATCACTTTATGTATTTGACATGATATTTATTTAATTTTTTTTCTTTTTTGCTCGTCAATTGTTTACAATGCATTTTATAGCATAGCCGACAAAAATTAAATCATTTAAGTAATCCCAGTTACGAAAAATTAAGCAGAAAGTCTGTCAGGGAAAAACAAAAGGTTAGTTAATTTTTAATAATCTAATGTGCAGCATAGATTTGTCACTTTGCGCCAAATATAAACTATGTTAGTAACATTAGGTTTTTAAAACTTTTCAACAAAGTTGAAATATGCTTATGAATTCGGTTTTTCTGGCCGTCTGTCCGTCAATTTGTGCTCTAATTCACGTAAATGTATTCCCCGATTGCAATGAAATTGTTTTATATTATTTTAGTTACGATCTACGGAGGAAAAAAAAGTTTGCTGTGCTTTTTAATTGATATTTTAAACCTATTGAATTTGATGTATACCACTAAGATTTACTACAAGGTTGTTACTGCAGAATATGGTGCACAAAGAACTTAAGATTCATTTACAGGGACGCACAAAAAAATTTTGCTATAGAAGAGAAGGAGCAATAATTGAACCTATGAACAATAATTGTTGGTAGGGTGTTTTAATTTGTGGTATGCGTTTTCAAATTTAACTATTTTTTAAATATATTTTGTGTGTATGAATTCTATAGATCATATACATTTTCGTACAAAAGTTTTCAATAATATTCGATTATTGGCGGAAACTTGTGACTGGAAATTTTATGATAAACGATTATCCAATAGCTTTATAAATCTCCAAATATGCTTATTTTTGGATAGCTTAGCAAAGTAGTGTTATCAAATAGATTAGGGCTTATATTTAGATAAGATTTTAGACTAAAAATATAGAACGGTAATCAAAGGTATTTTGGCGAAACAAAAAATTTAAAAACACTAGATTTTTAAATTAGATTTTTCCTTTACATTTCTATAAGTTACTTATATATCAAATACAGATGTTTGTGGATAGAAGAAAAATAAATACTTGCTATACTCAATACTGCTATTTGGATATTATATTAATATAAAATACATGTCCAAACTATTGCTTACTCTTAAAAATCTTACTAAAATTAAATCTAAGATTTAATATAACCATTCGCAGAATCAATGGGAAATTACGAATATAAACTTAATCAGGCCAAAAAAAAAAAAAAAAAAAAAAAAAAAACTGATGATATTAAAAATATTTAATTTAAACTAAAATATTAGTCTTCTCCAAAATTTTATGATTTCTTGTGTGATAAGAAGTATTCATCTGTAAGTACACAAAATTTGAACTCTGTGACTTATATAGTTTTTGTATACAGACTCTGTGATAGACAGACAGACAGCGGACAGAGACGAATAGGGTTTCGTCAGATGAACGAAACCCTAAAAACAACTCATTCACGATCTTTCCAGAGAAGCCAAATCCACTCCTTCATTTTAAGAGAGTATTATACACATTATTAATATTATATATCATATATATTAATAATAATTATTATTATAATAATAAATATTTAATTTCTTTTAAAAATACTAGTAGATCGAACCCGGGCTTCCCGGGTTACATCGCAAAGATAAAAACATTTTTTTTTTTTTTTAATTGAAAACTCTAATGAATTTTCTACATGTAATATGCGTTTTAGATTAATAACTAACTCCAAAAAAGCATTTTTAACCCTTTAACCCCTTGAAGGGAATGGGACAAAATATATTCCATTTAATTTTAATTGCAAAACACCACATTGACACCAGTATTTTGAAATAGCAATTTTATTTTATTTTTTCAAATACGTGAAGAAACGCTTTTAAATGTTTTGAAACAAATTTGTTTTTAAATTCTGGTGTCAATCAATCATTTCAATATTTTAAGAATTGTGGTGCTTTTCCCCTCAAAGGGTTAAGTGTCTTGCGGATATTTTCATTCATGTTTCATTCATAAAATAATAACTGTGAAAAGTATTGATATGAAGATTTGTATTTGATAACTTTACATATTTTTTTATCTTATACAATTCAAAAAACTAACATTAATCTCAATATTATATTAAATGAATCTTTGAATTAAAATATTACATAGCGGAAAAACATGGTTAGGCCGCTTGAAGGGTTAAATGAAAAATATTAATTATGGAATCAAATAAAGTTATGAAGTTTATCAAAAGTCACATTTCTGTATTAAACGCATGCCAAAAGTTATTAGCCAAAGATTTCGTTACTTACGGCAGCAATTTTGTTTCTGGTCATTTCAGTGCCTTGAGCGCGTAATTCAATTACATGTCTGTTAAATTTGTATTTATTTTATTTTATTATTTATAAAGGAAATTTTAATTTTGCTATAGTATATTAGCCGGAAACAAATCCCGAACTCTTTATATTTTTCTAAGGACAAATAGATTAATCTATCGTAATCGAGTTTCACTCGGTAGAGATAAATTTTAAAAATAACCCGCACCTGATTTTTTTTTTAAACCATAGCCAATCAGTAAATTGAAATACAATTTTCAAACAAATTCGAAGTATTTTCAAAGTATTTTTTTTTTCTTATTTGGCAGTGTAAAAATTTAAGTTGTTTGATTGCATGTTGAATTTGTAATTTTTAATAATTTAATCTGCGTTTTTAACCATTCTTTTATTTTATTAAGGAAAATTATCAGGAACAATATTTATAGATTTATGAGTAAATTGTGTATCATTATTTCTTAATGGAGACACGTGATTGAGATTTTTTTGAATGTTTGAAAAATATAAGCTTGAAATAAATGAGTCAAATGAGATAGTTTTCAATCAAATTGCATTTGAAAGTAGATTTATTTTTCTATATTACGAAATAAAAATTGAAAATGTGCGACGTTTAGAAGATTAAAAAATTGCAGTAACAAAAATTGCAAAAAGTCATTTTATCCTGAAATGTTGTCATTCGCAAAATAATGCTAGTGCTACGCACGGACACATTTGTTAGTTACAATATAGATTTTGTGTATATGAAAAATCTTACGCGCATACTAAAATGCTAAAAGTAAAGAAATGACTGCACGTACATTTTTTCCTCGTACATTTTTCCCACGTACATTTTTGCACTTACAAGTTTCTCCAAAGTTAACTCTATGACAAATTTAAAATTCGTTTTATAAATTAAAATACACAATACAAATAAAAAAAATAAACATTTCACTCCGTTATTTCAACGTGCAAAGAAGATGCCGTATTTTCCGTGAAACATGTGAATCTTGATTTTTCTATATCATGCCAAACCAAATTTTCAAATACATTTTAAACATTGGATATTGGTGAATTATGAAATCTCATTTTCGTCATTTACATCGTTCTTTTTCTATTTCAGATCAATTTTTTTCTTTTCTAAAATTATATTTTGAAAATTAAAATGGTTCTAAAAATAAAGTAAAAAATAAATAACATAAAAATATAATTATTCCAAAACAGAAAAAAAAAATAATAATTTTGTTTTGCATTTTCCTTCTGGTAAAATAACAGGTAACAAAAAAGAACTAAAACAATCGTCTGCTCTAGTAAGTTAAACTGAAATTTATAAAACATTTACATTAAGCCAATGATGTTATTTTAATATAATTACAATTGAATGTCTTAAACAATTGGACAAAAATTTGGGGAACCAGAACATTACTTTCAAACTGGAATTATTGCCAAGATCATCTTTGTTTGCTTGTCTAATTCGGCGAAAAAAATTCAACCCAGAGGGAAAAAAAGAATCACATTGAATAGGTACTAAATCCTTTGGCATCAGCCGTGCATTTTTTCTCTAAATAAAAATGATCTGCTTAAATTTAAGCATTCTAAAGTAGCATTTTATTTTATTATGAATTAAAAACTGTAGTATTAAAAGTTTCCTTCTCTTTTGCGAAAACACGTGGTTGTATTTGGGCTTAATGTAGCAAATTTCAGGGTTACATTTTTTGCATCACTCCCAGCCGTCATAAGTCCTCTCTATTTCTTATTTTTACTTTATGGCCTTTTTTTTTTTTACTTTGCACAGAAATGGAGTACTCAAGTTGCCACCTCCAGAAAAATTAAATTAAAAACTTCAAAAAAATTAAAGTCTCAAAAGCAAATTAAGATACAGTTTTCAAAAAATTTGCATTTAAAAGTACATATTTTCCTTTACACAACGAACGGTGTAAAGATTGAAAATGTGCGATGTCTAGGAGTTAAAAAATTTGTAATAATGAAAATTGCAACAGTGAAATTTCATCAGAAAGTGTTGCCATTCAAAAAATGACGTATGCGTTACGCACAGATACGTTTCGCCTTTATATTATAGATTTATAACAACAGTTTTATAATACAACACTGACATGTGAACGACGTAAATGCATTGTGAGCGTAGCAAAACAAATCTGAACCGCGCTCTGACAGCAAGGCATTTGAGACACTCGCATGATACATTTTTTTCTTTATTTGGTAGAAGCGCACACTAAACCAAAATAAAATAATGCTCAAATAAAAGCTTATAAGGAGTATTATAATTTTATGTAAAAATTAATTTGGTTCATGGAATGCTTCCTAATAATAAGTTAATTCAAATATACATAAGAGGAGAAAAATGAAGAAAAAGACAAAACACTCTATTTTCGGGCTATAATTTCTATGCCTTGTTATTATATTCATCACGTAAAGCTTATATTAAACAAAAATACATATCTTTAAGTATAGAAAGCCAATGAACAATTGTCAGAATCCGAAACTTTATATTTTTTTCGGTACATGATGGGCTTAAATAGCCCTTCTCAACCCACCTCCTGTCAATTCAAAGATATATTACTTACCTATCATACGTAGTATAGAGTAAATTTTGCAATCGTTTTGAAAACCGAAAAAGAAACTGATGGATTCACACGTTTTAGACACTGGAGGTTCCGAAAAACATATTTTTAGGGGAAAAAAATTGCCGTCCTCATGTCTGTGTGTCTGTAAACGCTCTATCTCCCGAACAAATTGAGATAGAGACTTGAAATTTTGTATGTATTTAGTATGTAAAAATGGGACGAAGCTTATTTAATATCAGTAACCTCGATTATCTGGAACTATTTTTTTTCACTCTTGAAAAATTTGTTCTGAAGAAGGTATATAAAATTTTTCGATTTTTTTTTTAATTATTATTTTAAGAAATGGACGTAAAAGGCAATAAAAAAACCGCAAAATTTGCATAAAAAACGAAGTGATTCGGATTATTAGTTGCCGAGATACATGTACTCCTGTTTTCCACATTCTTCGATTTGTCATGACCCTGCATTCAATTCAAATTTCAATTCAAACATATATTTTAATTGGAAATGAGACGCTTAATCCGACGTAGTAAATTGTTAGTTAATATAATTATTACGTTTGGAGTTATAAGGATGTTTGCCGTTTTATTTAATTTGTCAAATTGGTTCATTAGCAATTCATTAATAGAGCACTGCTATGTATATTAAAAATATTTAAATATACGTTTAAAGTTTGTTTTGGAATTGCAATGCATTTTATAAATATACTAGTTTATACGTTTTATTTTCATATATTATATTATACATATTCATGTTGGGTAAGTATTACGGTGGCCCCAATGCCTAGTTTTAATTCTAAAGCAGTAAACTGTTAGTTAATATGATTATCATTTTTAGGTGCCTTCGTAATTATATAAATGCGTAGCACCTATAGTCGCCGTTCAATCCGCCCGTCTGTCCACATATACAAGCGCAAAAACTACCAAACCGAATCGTTTGAAATGTAACATATATAATTATTGCATAATTTTGTCGAGGCATTTCAAATTTTATGAAAATCGGATGCGTCAATTGCATTGCATCATCAATTGCAGGGACAACCAAAAGTATTCCGTTACATTATGATCAATGGGGAAAAATAGTTTCAAGTACATTTTAATGATGTTACATTTTTTCGAACATAATACAATTCGTATGCATCTGTGAAATATATACTAAAACATACATTCTGTACAATCTGTGGTGCAAAGAATATTTTTTATTAATATACAGGGTCACACAGAAGTATTCTATTACATAATGGTATAGGGGGGAAAATTGTTTGGGGTGCGTTTTAATAATATTTAACTATTTCACATTTTATGAAAATGATATACGTTGCTGAGATTTAATACAAGTTGATTCCTGTATAATAGAAAGCATTTAGTATTTACCGGGACACAAAAAAGATATCGGATACTGCATTGTGTCCGAAATACCGTATATTTTAAAAACTTCATTATAGAACGAACGCACCTCAATTGCTACGTGTGACGTGCAATTTGCGACTTGTTTGAGTTATAAGGATATTTATTTTACACAATTCGTTAATACAGAATTTAAAGTTTATGACGCCATCAAGCCACAATTTTAAAAACACTACCTACAGATCAAACTGAGATAGAAGATGTTTGTTTAGAAATCGAATTTTCGGTGATTTGTAAGTGTACAGATTGGTATAATTATATATGTAAATAAATCTTTGGAAAATACGTTTAAATTTTATTTTGGAATTACAATGCATTCATTGCATAAATAGTTTTCACATGTTTTATTTTCATATTTTATATTATGCATATCCATGATGGGTAAGTATTGCGATGGCTTCCAACGACTAATTTTAAAATGCAGTCAGGGCCGTAGCTAGTGGGGTTAGGGAGAAGGCTCAGCCCATTCCCCCCTCCCCCCTAAACATTTTGAGCCTCTCCTGGAAAATATTTTAAGGTCACTAAATCAATTTCTATTCCGAAAATTCATATGAAATTCTGTTCAAAAATCTAATTTAGGTTTGCAGTCTTTTCACAGTTTTGCAGAAATAGTGAATTGTAATTAAAGTAAGTGTACCAACATTCGCACATCCTATTTAAACACAACTAGCTAACTGATGTTTAATTTTGCACTAGTTATACACTCAAATTTTTCATCATCCCATTCGTTTTTTAGCAAAAAATGACAAGATTGTAATGTCGAATGATTACAACTGTTTACTAAGAAACACAGTACCTACAATGTGAATATGCACTAATTTTTCTTTCTGCATCAGAGAGAGAGAGAGAGAGGAAATATGAGCCCCCACCCGCCTCCCTACATTTTCTTGAGCTCCCCCTATTATTCACTTCTAGCTATGGCCTTGAATGCAGTATATGCTAATCGTTTAAATTATAATCTTTAAACCTTCACAGACCATTGAGCATTGTTTCCGTAGAACCAATACAGTAAAAAGATTTTTGTTTGTTTGTTTGTTTCTTCTTTTATCCAAACAAAAACTTTATTTTCAATCATTATTTTTACAAAAAGGAAAAAAAAATAAATATAACAATCGTAACAGGATATAGAAATAGTAATTTAAAAACACCTCCGATTCCCACGCTTTACACAAAGGAATAGACGCTACCAGACTATATTTAAATGAATTTTATTTGTTGAAAGTGGAGGATATTATAAAACTAGTTTTTCCTCAAACTCATATTTATTTTAATAGGATATTCATTTTGAGTATTCTTCTTCCAAAAAAAAATACAAGTACCATTATAAAAATAAAGCCGCTATCATTGTGCAATATCATTATAAAACTAATTTACATTCCAAGAAACTTGGTTGGATAATAGACAGGATGTGAAGAAACCAAATATTACTTCTGTTAGAGTATTTTCTTTCCTTATTATTTTTTATTATCATTTTTTCGCAAATTTCATTTTATGAAATTTAGTGCAAGTCGGTGTTTAAATTACAGACGCTTTTTTAATAAATACTAGTATTTTTATGGCTACCGTGCAGAAGTGGGAGGATATTTCAGAGTCAAAAAATTTCACTGTCTAGACCAGTGATCTACAGCAGCGTGGCGCCCGCGGGCTCCATAGCGCCATTTTTTAATTTTCATGGCGCCCTTTAGAATGATTCTTCATACCATTTTTTATTTTTATTTATTTTTTAATAAAAAAATAAATTTTAAAAGATGCATCTTGAAAATCATTAGTGCTTCACAGGGTCGGCGGCGGACATGAGGCAAATGTGTTAGCCGCCTTAGGGCGCATAGCTAGAAAAGCGGCATTTGACTTTGATATATTGAACATTATGTATGCAGGACCACCATAGGTGTTTATTTATTTTTTTCCTTAACTATTTGGAAAATAGTTGCTGTCCTCGGTAAAGAGCTGCAAAATATGAAGTATATCTGAATCATTTTATTGGTTGAATTCCGGAACTTATTTTTATTTTATTCGTTTTCTTATTGGTCCATGTTCGTTGTCCGAAAAGAATACTTCTGATTCTTATTTTATTCATTTTCTGATTGGTTCATGTTTAAGGCCCAGTAATTATATACTTCTGTTGCAATGACAAAAAAAAAAAATAATAATAATAATAATAATAATAATAATAAATAAATAAATAAATAAATAAATAAATAAATAAATAAATAAATAAAAATAAAAAAAACTATAACTTAAAATAATAACTTAATAACAAATTCAGATACAGCTTTCAAACAAATTGCATTTAAAAGTAAATTTTTTTTTCTCTATACGATAGTGTAAAAATTGAAAATGTATGATATTTAGAAGTTTAAAAATTTGCAGTACCGAAAATTGTAAAACTAAAATTTCATTTAAAATTCGTATATGATTGGCACAGGAATATTAACTTTTAATCCATGGCGTACGTAATATCGGATTCTGTTATTACGTAAACCCCGTTTTGATCATTATAAAAAATGTGTTCATTATTGTTATTATTATTAATTTAAATATAGAATTTATTTATAAGTCTTTAAAATTTTAGTCTGTGCAAATGTAATTTTCCAAATAGTCATTGTAATTTGTTAATTTTTTTTTTTCATTATTATTATTCTGCTCGCACCACTATTTTTAAAATACATACATTTTGAAATATATTTGTCTTGCAAATGTTGTTAAAATGTATGCAAAATATTTTTATTTTCGTAAAGTGATTGGGAATAGAATTAAAAATTGGTCTCCTCTGGCAATTCTGTACATACACTGTAAAAATGCTCTCAAATGTGCAGAAAAAATTGTCAATTTTGGGGCAAATGGAAAGTTATTTAATTTAATAAAAACAATATTGAATTCAGGGGATGACGTTGCCTCGGGAACAATGAAATGTGCCCCTCCCCCCGCGGAAATTTTGAGATTATGAGTTCTCAATGTTAAAAAAGAGCATTTTCCCCCGGAACTTCATAATGTCCCCCCGCCCGGAGCCACAGATATCCCTCCCGGAGAAAAGTGTCTGAATTCAACACTGAATAAAATATCTATGATCTGTTCATTAAAACAATTCTTTTCTGTAAAAAATAAGTAAAATTTTACAGATTTTTTTTTTTTTGGGGGGGGGGGGTAACAGGTACCTTTTCTGTAAAAAATACAGTTTTTTTTAATAATGTTATAGAAACTTAAGGAAAAAGAGAGATGTAATTTTTCTTATTTATACTAATTAAATAAAGTTTGTTTGTGTGTGTTTGTGTGTGTCTTCGACGGCTAGCAAAACTTACGACTCATATCAGACCGAAATTTTTTGTGAAACTTGCTCAGAGTGTCTCCTGATGCACATAAAACCCAGAATTTTGAATTTTTAATAGTTAGTCCAGTTGTTAATTAAGCATAGCAACTCATTCTCATTAAAAAATCATCAATTTGATCTCCAGTCAAGGACAAGGTTTGTGCGTGGTTTGCGCATACGCACAAACCTATTTATGCATAGGAGGTTAGCACAGAACTGGCTTTACATTTTGTGTGTGTGTGTGCTTTTTAATAGTATTGTTTTAAGGTAAATATACCTTAGTTCAGTTAAAATTGAAAGACATATTGTGAATGATGATGCTCTTACTAGAGGTCTGCACGGGCCGAAATTTTCTGACTCGAGCCCGGCCCGATCCATAGAAAAAAAGTTCGGCCCGGCCCAGAAAAAAGTTAAAAATTCGGTCCAAACCCGGCCCGGCCCGAGTGAATTTCTACAGAACATTGATCTTTACTCTTACAAAAGAGTTCAGACCAAAAAAACTTATCTTAATCTTTTTTTTTTTTTTTTTTTTCATGTTTATAATTACTATTTTAGAAGTGCCGTAGGCCGCGATATTTATGCTTTTGATGAATCTTTGTTTTTTCTATGTAAATGATTCAGTTCTCATTAGTATTATTAATCCATATTCCATGTAATGGAGACATAAAAATCTAAAAAATGGTATATGGTAAAAGTAAAATCTTCTAAGACGGAATCGCATTGGAAAAAAAAAGTGCGTTTCCTTCTTAGCAGATGTAAATGTTTAAAATATTTTTTTCTCGCGTATTGTTGTATTCATTTTGCATGGATGAACAGTTTAAAGGAAATTTCTTTCAGTTTAAAAGAAAATTCCGTCATAATCATTTTTTTTTCATGTGTTTAATTCTATTTTAATAAGCTACGATTCTTTAAGGAGAATAAATTTTAATGTATAGTTGTAGAATAATGAGGAGTTAACAGTATATGCCTTTTTTGCAAAAATTTTTGGATCAAGCTAAATTTTACTGATTTATGAACAGACTTGGCCACGTCCAGAAAAGAATTTTTATACGGAATAATTCAACAGGAACTGACTATTTTTGTCCGTGAAGACTAGGAAGATTGAAATCAGTATCGGCATTGTACGGAAAAAATATGTTAAGCCCGGCCCGATATTCAGAAAAAAAATTAATCCCCGAGCCCGGACCCGCCCAAAAAGGTTAGTGACCAGGCCGGCCTCGACCCGAGTATTCAGAAGTAAGTCCCGAGCCCGACCCGGCCAGAATGCCGTTAATGGAAATCGGCCAGAACTCGGCTCGCGGGCCCCGGGCCGGGCTCTGACTTCAGGCAGAGTTTCAGCTCTTGCAGAACTCTAGCTCTTGCATCTCAAATGTGACAATCAATTTGGTAAAATTTCTCAGTTAACCCTTTGAAAAAAACAAATAATATAAAAAACGATTGAAAAATGTTTTTTCATCTATTTCACGCTTGTCTAGAGCGCAATTTTAGAGATGCCGACAAACCAAAAACTAGTCGTTGAGGGCTACCGTAACACTTACTCATCATGGATATGCATACTATAAAATATGAAAATAAAACAGAGTAGCAGAGAAATGCGTAAAAGAAGCATCCTTATAACTCCAAAAATTATAATTATATTAACTAACAATTTACTGCGTTAGCTTAAGCGTTCCATTTCTAATTAAAACTAGCCATTGGGGGCCACCGTAATTCTTACGCATCATGGATATCCATACTATTAAATATGAAAATTAAATCAAGTAATATTGAATTGTTTAAAAGAAAAATCCTTATAACTCCAAAAATGATAATTATATTAATTAACAATTTATTGCGTTGGATTAAGCGTTTCATTTCCAATTAAACTATATCTTTGAATTGAAATTTGAACGAAATACAGAATTATGAAAAATAGAAGAGTTTGGAAAACATGATTATAAATATCTCGACAACTTATTATCCGATCGACTTCATTCTTTATGCAAAATTGATGTTTTTTCTTTATTATCTTTTACCTTCATTTTTTTTTTAAATAAAAAAATTCGAAATTTTTTATGTACCTTTCATCAGAACGAATATTTCGAGTGCCGGAAAAAAATAGTTCCCGATAATCGAGGTTTTTGATATTAAATAGGCTAGACATTTCTACATACTACGTACATACCAAATTTCAAGTCTCTGTCTCAATTTGTTCGGAAGATATAGCGTTTACAGACACACAGACAGACAGACGGACGGCAATTTTTTTCTCTAAAAATATGTGTTTTGGGATCTCTAGTGTCTGAAGCGTGTAGATCTGCCAAAAGTATTATTTCGATTTGCAAAACGATTGCAAGACTTACCTTATACTACGTTTGATGGGTAAGTAATATGTTTACAGCAGAACTTTGTTCAAGCATTTAGAGTATACAGTAATTTTTCTCCTCCACAATTTTTGAAGTTCTGGCAATTTTTTATTTTAGGGCGTTCAGCAAAAATGTTGAGGAGTTACCTATAGTCGCAGAAGTATAAAAAGATTGTTAGTATTATCTTTCTAAAGTAAAAAAAAAAAAAAAAAAAAAAAAAAAAAAAAAAAAAAAACTAGCCTTAAACAAATCTCCAGGAATGACTCCTGGAATGATGCTGATGTGTAAGGTTTCCGGAAATAACGCGTCCGGGTGGACCACACCTTCCATGAGTCGAATAGACCAATCAGGAAAGGGTTCCGTCTATGCTTCGACCAATGAGGAGAGGGATGAATTCCAAAATTGAGTGTATATGGAAAATAAGGTATCGCGAAGCGATTCCAACCGGGATTCTAAAGCAATACCGAACGGAATCGCGAAGCGATTCCATGGGGTATTCGCGAGCGCAGCAAGCAGGGGTAGCCTACAACTTGGAATCGCGAAGCAATTACGCGGGGGGTTGGCGAGCGTAGCGAGCAGGGGGGCGGAGCCCCCCTAGATTTCGAAAAATAAAATGTAGGTGATTAGCCGATATATTAACCTTTAAAGACATGGACAGTTTGGACATACATAAAAGCAAGGTCGGCATCGTTGTGCCATCGGCTTTTAAAGTTTAGATTTTTAATGATATTTTAATGAACAACTTTTAATAACGTATTTGTGTAACGTAATGCCCAGTAGTATACTACAAAACAATAAAATTCAAACTGTTAAAAACAGACTGATTTAATCAATTACATAATTACTATAGGATTCGTGACTATATCGCATTGAATGGTGGCTCGTTGAATACGTCACCTGTATATTTAATGGTTAATCAAAAACCTATCTGGAAAAACGCGGCACAGATCAAGGTGTTGTTGCAGCTTTGCGACCTTCTTTCCAAGCACGTTTAGCAAAATGCCAGGTTTAAATTTTGAACAAAGGTTTTGTTTTAGGCACACTTTAAAAGGAAAAGATTATTACTACGCTGAATTTCAGTTTATGAAAGACTAAATGATGTTTAAATACGCACTGATTTTATTGTCAGCACCAAGTTAAGTTCATCATATACAGATAAGATTAGATTTAAAAAAAAAAGAGTTGTACGGAATTGCAGTATATGATACGAATTAGGCTTCATATCTATTTGAACTTTCATTGGTATAGCCATTTATATTTTCCTAGTATATGTAGCTATATTCAAAAAACATTTTATATATATTTTTTTTTCTCAGAATATCTTACTTACTTTTAACAACGATTTTATTGTCAATACAGTTACTAATTAAAATTTTGAATGTACGGAAACCAGTGTGCGCAAGTAATATTCGCACTTGAAAATTTATTATTTTATACTCTTATTAATTTACTATTACTTAAACTTTTTTACTTTTTTCTATCTTTACAAGAAAAAAGTATTGGATTCATGAAAATTTTCGAAATCCGGTTTTCGATGGATTCACACGTTTTAGGAGTCAGATAACCCGAAAAACATGTTTTTACAAGATGTCTGTCTGTGAGTCTGTAGGTGACAAATATTTTGTGGGCGCCCCATCTCAAGAACTAATGCACGGAATTTCACAAAACTATAAATTCAGTTAGACTTTGACATAAACTGGAGCTGATTAGCTTTTGGTGTATATCTCCCAACAGGTGGCGCTGCTACGCTGCCTTTTTCACGAATTCCGCAATAACAATTTCCACAATATTTTAAGAACTAATGGTCGGATTTTTATAAAACTTCCATTAGCCCTTAATACAATATAGTTCTGATTGCGTCTCGGTGTAAATCGCCGAACATGTGGCACTGCTATGAGGCATTATTCCTGATTATAGTAACAGCTTTATTTCAAGAACGGATGCACGAATTTTCATCAAACTTCAGATTCGTTCGTCCTTGATATAAATTAATATTCTTTAGTTTTTCGCGTAAATCGTTCAACAGGTGACACTTCGATTCTGATTTTTTGCGATTTCCGCAATGCTTCTATCTCAAAAACTAAGGCACTGTTTTTCATCAAACTTCAGACTCAGTTGACATAAGTTGTTGTTGATTAGATTTTGGTGTAAAGTACCTAACTGGTGACTCTGATATGCTCCTTTTTTTTCTAGAAGTATCAACATGCATGAGGTGGAAGAAATTTTCGGGATTGCCACATCCGAATAGTTTTATAGTGATTTCGAGTTTTCGAGAAAGCAAGGCGAAAAAGAGTTTGAAAGGTCACTTTTATTCTTTATGTGAGGCTTTCTTGTAAAAAAAATTGTAGCATATGATAACATTTATTTATTTAGTTTCAAGTTAGCTATTGTTATTTTTTAAACGATGCGAAAATTCTTAATTATTTTGCTATTTTAAACATAAATCTAAACTAATTTTATATACGTTTATTTTCTTTAAAATAAATTACAGTTAATATATTAATTTATAAGTTTGAGTACTTAAAAAAACAATTACTTATAGAGTCGGCAAAAAAATGCTTGCCTCAGACAATAAAAAGCTTAGCATCTGCCCTGATGTTCCATATGATTTTTATTATTTTTTTTTTCTATCTTTACAAAGAAAAAAGATTTAATTCGTAAAAATTCTCGAATTCCGGTTTTTGGCGAATTTACACGTTTTAGGTATCAGAGATGGCAAAAAAATGTTTTTAAAAAATATTTGTATGTAAAGATATGTGGAAATTCTTAAGTTCTTTCAAATCATAATTAACTCAGAGACATATAATGAAATTTGACACCGTTTAAACTTTTAAAACTTACATTAACGATTAAATTATTTAAAAAAAAGAAGATTATTTACACAGTTCTATTTACAATTCAAACATCATAAGTTTTTGTTAATTAATAACATCTCACGCGGGAAGTCATCATCATCGAACATTTTTTTTCCGACCCACAACAATCGTTCCAAACTCTCTTCATTTCTTTTCTGCGGCTAGCTTCAAACCACGGCTACTTTTTTCAGCTGACATCTAGAGTACCTGGACGATGAGAGTTGCGATGTGGA
The DNA here is from genome assembly GCA_964019185.1 of Maratus speculifer. Lineage (NCBI taxonomy): Eukaryota > Metazoa > Arthropoda > Arachnida > Araneae > Salticidae > Maratus > Maratus speculifer. Next base: position 181,625,708 of record OZ025303.1, read on the forward strand.
GAATGAAATATGAACGCCTATTTAGTGGAAAGAATTCCGTTCCTACAGCTATGACTTTACTGTCTGTCTATCTGCATATGACACAAATTTTGTAGGGAATCTACCTCAAGAACTTATGAACAAAATTAAATAAATCTTTAGATTTAGTTAGTCCTTGATGTAAACAGATGCTATTTTTCTATGTAAATCGCCTACTAGGGAGGCGCTGTTATGGTGTAATTTTCACGATCTCCACAATAGCTCTATCTCAAGAACTAATGCATATAAAACTTCATAAAACTTCAGATTCAATTATTCCGTGATATAGTTTGGTGCTGATTATGTTTAATAGTAAATCATCTAATAGGTGACTCTTCTGTTCTGTATTATTCATTATTATTGCAATAGCTCTAAAACATGTAAATAAGTCGAAAACCGGATTTCGAAAATTTTCACGAATCCAGTACTTTCTCCTTGTTAAGGTAGAAGAAAGAATAAAAGATGACACAGGGCTCATTAACAATGATACGTTTACTAATCTTTAACCCCTGGAGGGGCGATGGTATGCCAATGAAACCACTTAATTTTAATTCCCAAAGGCTGCATTGGCAAAAGAATATTAGTGTAAAAAATTTCGGTTTCATAGATGCCAAAAATCTAGTTTTTTCTTATTTACAAATAAAGTTGTTTGCAAATTCCGGTGCCATTCATTAATTTCAGCACTTAAAGGGGCTCAGGGGTTGAAAATTTTTTTTAAAAAAAATCGATTTTTTTTATGATCTAGTTTGATCATGCAATTAATTCTTAACTCAATTCAAAAAACCGCATAAAAATATTTGCATTTTTAACGAAGTTATAAGCATTTATGTATCAGGGTCATTCCAAAAATAAAGCACTCTTTGGTGTCCCGACACTTTGTATTGCTATATTTTCTAAAATTTTGTTTCAAAATTAAATTTAAATATTGGAAAATATATTTTAAAGATATTTTTCTTTAATGCAATTTTTAAATTTGAGATAAATTCCATTTATTGTTATTCAAATAACTTTCATAATAATTGTGTCCTGTAAAAAGCCATGTCCCAAGAACAATTTTTGCTTTTTAAACCCTATTTTTTTTACTATATGTATCGTTTAAGTTATCTTTCAGGATATTTTTTATGTCTTTGTAGTCTTTATATTATCACTATATACTTTAAATATTTTTTGTAAATATTTTTTTCATTTTATAAGAAAAATTCCTGTATCCCTTAATTTTTGTCCCCTGTGTTACCGCCAACTTTTTCTTCCTATTAAAATGAGAATTTGCAACCTAAATGTTGTTAACAGTAGTCATTCATGTACTTTTAGAGTTAGCATTCATCCTAGGTAGTAATTTTCCTCATTTGTTAAATTTTGAAGAATATTATCTAAGTAAGATTGATTTTTGAAGGTGGGTGTGTTTTTTGTGTGTCCCCTGTGTTACTATTGATTTATTTCGATTAATTATTAATTTTCTAGTTTATTGGCATTTAAATTGTAAGTCTTAGTTAAAAGAAAATATTCCATCTAACTTTACATTGTTTCTATGAAAATAGTAATACATGGGTGATAATTTATTTCAATTTGTCTCCTGTGTTACTAGTCCCCCGTGTTACCATGATATTGGTTGATATGTTGTTAAGGGACAAAAAACCCAAGTTTAAAAATGAAATGCAACAGAATATCCTGTTTTTTTAATGCATTTGTTAGTCTGTATCAGAAATACATTTTTAATTAATACATAAATACATTTTTAAGATTGTTAAATTTTTTATGTTCAATTAGGATGTCCCATTTGTTACTTTATTGTCCCCTGTGTTACTGACATTTCCTTTATCAGAACAAAAGAAAAAAAAACTTTCTTATGAATCAGTTTTATAATATGCACTGGCTAATATGTATAAATAAGTTTTACTGTAATTTTATTATATTAGAGTAATTTTTACCAAGTTATATAAAGTTTTATAGAAGGATAATACAAAAAAGGTTAACACGGGGGACATAATATGCCTATATCATGAAAAAATATATACATAAACAATAAACTATATGACACTGAAAAAGAGCATTTATATCAAAGTGTTAATATTGTAAAAGCAATAAGAAAAAATGAGAAGATTATTTAAAATATGGTAACACAGGGGACATTTTTCAAAAAATGTGTCTGTTTTTCTAAGTGTAGTGATAAATATTTTTAAAAAAGTGTGCTGCTGATAGTCAATTTTTACTCTTGAATGTGTATACAACCCTCTCAATGATATTTTTATTTCATTTTAAATGAAAAAAATTTTGAAAAAAAGTTTCTCAAAAGGGACTTTTATTTTTTGAATGACCCATCAACACTTTCAAAACCGCACCCATATAATTTCAACTTTAAGTCGCGTTTTCTCAAAACTTGATTTTTGACGACAAATTAAAAAAACTATTCGATAAAATGGCTTGATTTTTTTTTTTTTTTTTTTTGGCATGCATGCATATAACATCATTATCTATAGAATGAATTAATATATTTTAGATAGTTTAAATATTTCGAGTATTTTTAATAAAAAAAAGCGTTGTATTTTTTAGGGGTTTTTTAAATTTTCAAATTTGAGAGATTTTTTAATAATGTTTTTTTTTTAAGTGATAGTTATATCCTTAATTCATTCTATAGATAATGATGTTATATGCATGCAAAAAAAAAATTAAGCCATTTCATCGAATAGTTTTTTAAATCTTGGTGTTAGTCGTCAAAAATCAAGTTTTGAGAAAACGCGACTTAAAGTTGAAATTATATGTGTGCGGCTATGAAAGTGTTGATACATAAAGGCTTATAACTCCGTTAAAAATGCAAATATTTTTATGCGGTTTTTTGCACTGAGTTCAGAATTAATTAAATAATCAAAGTATATCATAAAAACATCGATTTTTTGAAAAGTTTTCAACCCCTGAGCCCCCTTAAGCAATGAAAGGGATCTGCGTCAAAGAGTTAAGAATGAAATTAATGAGCTTCTGTCCAAAATGCTCGCGTTTGATTGCGCATGAAACCAAATAATAAAAAACAGGGTAACATTTTTTTTGTTAGTATTATTATTATTTACAAAACGAGAAATCGTGTCACTTTCTCTTTCAAAGCTATTTATTTCTTTTGGTGTTTTAGAAACTTTTAATTAGAAATTACCACTATATTTTAGTTGATTTTTGAAACGCTTTTTAATATCGACCACAAAATGTAATGTCATAATGAATCAAAGAGAGCAATAAAATAATGCATTAGCTTCAACATAAAACACATAACAAACTATAGAAAAAAAAACTTTTATAGATTTTTAAATTTTTATATTAAGATATGCTTTTTTAAACATTCTTATTGAGTACTTTTACATACCCTATCTCCTGAAAACGAATTTTTAAAATGAATTAGATTTTATCATATTCAAAAAATTATTCTTTTTACATTATATTTATATCTCTTATGCTAGGGTGGTGTTGAATAGGTTTGTTTGCATCTCCAATGCCAAATTGTAAAAAAAAAAAAAAAAAAAAAAAAAAAAAAACTAAAATAACAACCAATATTTTTAACTAAACTTTTCTTTATTTAATCACGATTCATTAAATATAATGTGTGTCAATATCTGTCAATAAATGTAAAGATTATTAATATTCTGAAAAAATGGTACATATTTTTAATAAAAACGTTCTTCAATTTGGAAACACTACAATTTTTTCAATGCAAAGTGTATATTTTGCATAAATTAAGAACTGAATCAAACATAGGGAAAATGCCAAAGGCTTGGCGGGCTACAGAAAAGTTGCTGGCGGATCAATTGTGGGCATGCCTGAGTTAGAAAATGACACAAGTTGTTGCTGGTTAGATTTTGATATAAATCACCTAAGCAGTGATTCGGCTGTGCTACATTTTTCAGGAAGTGTTAACATGTATGAGATAGAAGAAAGTTTTGGAGCTGCCACATTCAACCAATTTTTCTTTATTATAGAGGGTGTTGAATTTTCGGCTGCTTTCTCTAAAATAAAATATTTTGATAGGCCTCACTCTCAGCGAAATGTAATTCCAAATTTACTGGTACTTAAACTTTTTACTTTCTTCTATCTTTACAAGAAAAAAGTATTGAATTCATGAAAATTTTCGAAATCCAGTTTTAGACGGATTTACACGTTTTAGGGGTCAGAGAACCCGAAAAACATCTTTTTACAAGATGTCTGTCTGTGAGTATGTGAGTCTATATGTGTCAAAAACTTTTTGCCCTCTCTATCTAGAGAACTAATGCACAGAAATTCATAAAATTTTAGATTCTGTTAGATCTTGATATAAACTAGATCTGATTAGTTTTTGATATATATCACTCGAACAGCGCGCTGTTATACTACATTATTAACAAGTTTCACAATAGCCATATTTCGAGAACTACTGAAGGATTTTCATAAAACTTTAGATTTAGCTAGTACTTGATGAAACAAGCACTTGATGGTGCTGATTACGTTTTGGTGCAAATCTCATAAACAGATGGCGCTGTCAAAGTGCTTTATCCGTAATTATCGCAATAGCTCTATCTCCAGAACTAATGCCCGAATTTTTCTAAAACTTCAGGTTTAGTTAGTCCCTGATATAGATTAGTGTTGTTTAATTTTTGGTATAAATTGCCTGTCAGATGACGCTACTATGCTGCTTTCACGATTTCAAAAAAAATATATATACATATATATCTCAAGAACTAATGTATGGATTTTCATCAAGCTTCAGGCTCAGTTAGTATCTGATAAAAAAAAAAAAAAAAAAAAAAAATTGAAGAGCTTAAATAATAAGTTAATTTTTAAACACTTATATCTCATTTCTTGACGTATTTATGCCAGGATAATAACCGTCAGGATACTGAGTATACTAGTGTATTTAAAGGATACACTGTTAAAAATTTGTAGCAAACGTTCAAGACATTCAAAAGTTTTTATAAGAAAAGGTTCATAACAGTAATTTAAGTATATTCTGGCCATATTAACGCCCATGTTATAGTAAGTTACCGGTAATGATATCACTTTCTATAAAAACGGTTGAATGATCGGACAGTTTCATGAAAATTTTTAACAGTGTACCGGCTGTATGTCACAAAATGTGAGATTTCGATTATCTGAGATACTGAAATTATCCATTGAAAATAATTCAAAATTTTAAGAGTTAAATTTACTTTCTATTGGAGAATAAAGGATTTTTGATGTAAATTGTTAAATTTTAAAGAGCTTAAATAAGTTAATTTTTTAATACTTATATTTCATTTCTTGACGTATGTATGCCAGGATAATATCCGTCAGGATAATGAGTATACTAGTGTATTTAAAGGATATACTGTTAAACATTTGTAGCAAACTCTCCAGGCATTTGAGCGTTTTTATAAGAAAAAGTTACATGACAGTAATTCAACTATATTCTGACCGTATTAACGCCCATATTATAGTCAAAACGAATTACATTGTGGTTAGGATATTGCTTTCACTAAAAACGGTTGAATGACCGGACAATTTCTTGAAAATTTTTAACAGTGTACAGTTGAATGTCTCAAAATGTGAGATTTCAATTAGGGGCCGTCCAAAAATGATGCCACACGTTTTTTCCACATTTTTGACTCCTCTCCCCTCTTTGTCACAAAGTGTCACACTTCACTTTACCCTCTCAAATTTTATTTTTAAGCTTTAACTATGTGTTTTAATGACATTTGTAAGCTGAACAATATAAATGATTCGTATTTTGTATGAAAAAATGTTTACAACAAAATGTTTACAACAACAAAAAATTAATATAGAATAGTAATAAAATATTAATACGAAAGAGCAGTTAAAAACGGTGGTATTTTAGAATTTGAAATAGAATTTATCATGTTTGGCTTTAAATCTTCTCTTTATGAACACAAAATCTTTTACTTTTAAAATAACTTCATACTTCTTAATTGATGAATTTTAATGCTTTTATTATAATCAAAATATGCGATGTCACATTCCTTCTTACCCCCTTCCACCCCCTTGTTACAAATTGTCACAATTTTGTGAACACCCCCTCCCTCTTCGAGCGTGACATAATTTATGGATGGCCCCTTATCTGAGATATTGAAACTATCCTCGAAAACAATTCAAAATTTCAAGAGGTAAATTTATTTTCTATTAAAGAATAAAGAACTTTCTATGTAAATTGTTAAATTTTGAAGAGCTTAAATACTTGTATGCCATTTCTTGACATATTGTATGCCAGGATAATAGCTGTCAGGATAATGAGTATGCTAGTGTATTTAAAGGATACAATGTTAAAAATTTGCACCAAACATTCAAGGCATTCAAACGTTTAAACTAAAAAAAGTTTACATAACAGTAATTTAAGTATATTCTAGCCATATTAACGCCAGATATAACGTATTTTAAAAATACACTGTTAAAAATTTGTAGCAAACGTTCAAGGCATTCAAACCTTTTTATAAGAAAAGATTACATAACAGTAATTTAAGTATATTCTGGCCATATTAACGCCCATATTATCGTCAGAATATAATTAAGTTATGGTAATGATATTACTTTCTATAAAAACGGTTGAATGGTCGGGCAATTTCATGAAAATTTTTAACAGTGTACGGCTGAATGTCACAAAATACGAGATTTCGATTATCTGAGATACTGAAATTATCCATTGAAAACAATTCAAAATTTCAAGAGGTAAATTTATTTTCTATTAGAGAATAAAAGATTTTCGATGTAAATTGTCAAATTTTGAAGAGCTTAAATAAGTTTATTTTTAAATACTTATATGTCATTTCTTGACGTATGTATTGCAGGATAATAGCCGTCAGGATAATGAGTATATTAGTGTATTTAAAGGGATACACTGTTAAAAATTTGTAGCAAACGTACAAGACATTCAAACGTTTTTATAAGAAAAGGTTACATAGCAATAATTTAACTATATTCTGGCCATCTTAACGCCCATATTATAGTCAGAATAGAATTAAATTACGGTCATGATATTACTCTCTCTAAAAATGGTCGAATGACCGGACAGTTTCTTGCAAATTTTTGACAGTGTACGGATGAATGTCATAAAACGTGAGATTTACATTATCTGAGATATTAGAATTATCGATTGAAAACAATTCAAAATTTCAAGAGCTAAATTTATTTTTCATTTTTAGAATAAAAGATTTTCGATGTAAAATTGTAAATAATTTAAAATATTTACAATAATTTAAATAATAAGTTAATTTTTAAGTACTTGCATGTCATTTCTTGACATATGTAATGTATGCCAGGATAATGACAATTTCATTATAAAACATTTTTTACATTCTTTTTTTTTTTTTTTTTTAAGGTCTAACATTTTAACTTTGCTTAAAGGAACATGTTTTCCATGTAGCAGTTCGAATTAAACGTAATGTTCAGTTTCATTTGTTACAATGGAGGCCAGGAAAATGATACAATAAAAGTCTACTCCATTTCTACTGAAACTTTAAACACATTATTTTTTTAAGCAATTTCTAAAATATCTTGCTGGTAGCTATGATTTTACTACTTCTCACTTAAACTATGTCAAAAATAAGAAGATATACTGGAATCACCATATTTATACTTTATAAAGACCTAAATTCAGCAGACTAGGAAAATGACATTCATTTTGAGTGATAATCATATTTTAACTATGGAAAATTATTTGTTTGTTTGTTTGTATTTATGTCGGCCAATTATCTACACTGTGGGATATAGGCCCTAAGGAGTGGGATGCCCTCCGTGGGGGTCTTTCTAAGGGAACCTGACCCGTATTTACGCAAGGTTCGAAAAAAACCACGGAAAATTCCGAACGGTTAGGCCGACGGTCGCGGGGAAAATTATTTGTAAAATACAGATTTTTTACCTTCCTCATATACGTGTTTTATAAAACATAAATATTAATTAGAAATTAAAAAAATGTTGAAAAAGATATTTGTACAGTATTGCTTTAGGCCCTTTACTCTGCGCACATCACAGTGTGACATGTCAAGGAAATGGCAATCTAAAATTTTAAGTCTTTTAATTGATTTACATGTGTTATTAGAAATATAATATCTCTTGAAAATATTTTTAAGAATGCTTTTATAATAATGTATGAAAATAATTGCATTACATAACTTTTAATATGAATTTTACAGTGCGGCCTGCAGTTTCCGTATTTTGTGATACAGTAAAACCTCTAAATAACGGACACCTCGGGAACTCAGAAATTGTCCGCTATTCGGAGGTGTCCGCTATTGTAAAAACCTCCGAGATTAAAAAATCACTAAGAAATGCTTAATGTTTCATTAATTGACTTTTATATGTCATAAACTTCTACTATATGATTAATCAGAAATTAAAATTAGCTTTTTAGCAATAAAACTGAAATAAAATTTTGCACTCATTTATTCACTGTACATCACATTCTTGAAAAAAGTCTGTTACAAAAGTTTAGTTTTGCTTGCAATTGCATGTAATTTGTTTTTCAATGCGATGTTATTGGACATTATTGAGTTTTGGGCGGAGGAGAAGGAATTCCACTTTTAACTATTAGAAGCATAAAGTCTCAAAATCTTTCGGGGAGATATTTCAGTGCTCTAGAAGATGTTCCTCCAGAGAAACCCCTTGAATTCAACACTTGTGGGTGGGAGGATTTTACCAGCACCTCCTCTACACGTATCTGTGATTACAAACTTTTTGACACATTCCCTGATAAGTTTAGAGGCCTTTTTCCTTTTTTTTCATTTTTTTTCTCGTTAAAAAATACTTTTTCATCCTTTATTGCCAAAAAAAATGTCCGCTATTCGGAATGTCCGTTATTCAGAGGTTAAACATACAAAAAAATTAGGTTTTAGGATCGGGATTGCAAAACTGTCCATTAAATAGAGGTGCCCGCTATTCGGGAGTGTCCGTTACCGAGGTTTTACTGTATTTTGCCCTTAGTTGTTGAAATAAATGAGTGCGCTGGATCCTTAGTTCCGCCTACGTTATTTTCTCGAATAAGTTATTACCAAGCTTTTATCACAAAGATTATGTCTTTATACCAAATAGCTGGCCATTTTTTGTTAGCCTATAAGAAATTTCATATGAAATTTGAACAATTTCAATATATTTATTGATGGATAAACGCAAAATACCTATCTAGGCAACTGACTTTCAGTAAAGGTGGGGATGGCTACACTGTAAAAAAAAAGTGCCGATCTACTAAAAAAACTTTAGTGATCCTTGTAATTACTAAAAAATGTTTAGTAATCTTAGTTGGTTACTAGAAAATCTGTAAGAATTACTAGAAAAAAGTTAGCAACGAATAGAATTAATAGTTTTATATTTTTAATAGCTATTACTAAAACTCACTTGGCGTGGCCTCGACAGCATAGTGGTTATAGTAACGGACTCCAGGCTAAAAGGTCCCGGGTTCAATACTGGACAGCGCCAAGTACGCCCTGAATGTATGTAGTGTAAGTACTCTACAATAAAGGGGTTATGAATTTCCTGTTGGAGCTGGTCGCAATGTTTGGTGCTGCCATCTATTGCTTTTTTGCCTAAAATCTATCGCTTCACAAGTCTGGATGCAGCTCGAAGGAAGCTCCTGCCCTTCGGACGCACGTAATTGTTATTAAAAAATAATTTTGGAGCTATTACTAAAACTTGCTTGGTGGCTCATACTAAAAAAATTTAAGTTAGTTATACAAAATATTCTTTTGTTCAGTTTACAAAAGAAATGCTTGTTTCACTTGCAAAAATAATGTTTGTAATGGTTACTAAAAAATTCCGTGGAATACGAATTTACTAAAAAATTTTTAGTAACCTCTTGAATTTTTTTTTACAGTGTATTCATTGTCTCGAAACTCAGATTTGAAAGAAAATTGCCGGTCAACAGTGTGTTAATACTATGAGAAAGTTTTTAAAAATTTTCATTTTTTGATAGAGTGAAATGATATACAGAGTGTTTTCACACGAAACTTCCTACACTGTAAAAACAAAGGAGCAATATTACATTTAAATCGGGGTTATGAATTGCTGAATAAACTTTAAATCTACACTATTTTCGGTACTAACTCCGTAAAAAATGTAAGGATAATCTTGGAATGGTGGTATTTTATTCTTTAGTCGCAATTATTGAACGGTAACACCAAATTCAGAGTCACGTATCATCTTTCTGTTTTGATTTCATATGTTTGCAGACGACACGCCGCCATTTTACTTCGCATTTAAAATCATTCTTTCTAACTTTCAGATAGCAGGTGGAAAAGTAAAGAAACGGTAAGCAATATTAATATTATTCTTTGTAGATGTAATATTTAAGACTAAATAATGTTTGCATGTGGTTTTTTTTTTTTTTTTAATTAGATAATGCTTTTTAATAATGTGTTAGTGCACTGCCATTTTAAGAACAACGGCGACATTTTCGAATTTAACGGGAAGTATGAATTTAGTATAACAGTTGTAATCAATTTTTTTTATACAGCTTTGTTTATTTGATAGCTGGCATAGTTAAGCTTTTTTATATTATGCATTAAATTGTATAATTGTGAGGTAATTTAATATCATATGTAGCTTATTTTTGTTATTTTCTTAAGAAAACTAGAAACTTCGAATTAAACTTATCGTGATAGTTACGAGTAATTATACATTTCATTACAAAAATATTTTATATCGCATGACTATAGCGTATGCCCGAACTTTAACAAAAAATATTTTCATAAAAAAATTCGTTATTATAATGTTTTTTAACTTACTGAACGCATTATTGACCTATGAAAAAGATATTTTTAAGCATGCAAATATAAGAAATTTTAGTTCGTTTCATTAAAGTTATTTCATTCAAGTTTAGTTCATATTTCGTTGATGTAATATGCTTAAAATGAATGTTAAAATAAATTGCCTCCATTAAAAGGAAGTTTCGTTGTCTCTTTGCCTCAAACTATTTATTTTAAATTATGACTGTATTAAATTTAAAATGTAATCTCTAAATTATTTTTTATTTTGCTGTTAAAGTCATGTAAATATTAGGAAATTTCCTTTTTTACCATTTAGTGTACTTTAATAAATGGTAGCAAAATAAAAAGTAATTTAAAAATTACATTCCAAATGTAATACAGCCATAATTTAAAAAAATAACTTCACGCAAAGAGGTTGCTAAACTTCCCTTTAATTACCATATTACTTACTTTACACCAAACATGGTGGCAACTAAGTTGCCACTAAAAATGGTGTTTATTTACACCATTTGATAGTTGGTGATTCATTACACCGATTTACAAGTGGAATTTCATTACACCACTTGGGGTGGCAACTTAGTTGCCACCCTTTTTGGTGTAAAGTAAGGGAGTTTTTTTTTTTACAGTGTAGAGTTTAAATATTAATTGTACGGAAACTATAAGTCCTATAGATTTCTGGTTTGTGATATGTTCATAACAATACAACATGTTTATTTTGCTGAAAATTTTTCTTTTACGAAACAGATAATTTTTATTGTATGCATTATTAATATGTCATAACAACAAGTTTAGTTTGCTGCAAATGTTTATTTGTCTGAAAAAGTTAAATATTTAGCACTTTCCAATAAAGTTGAAAATTCCCATAAAATGTACTCGGATTTTCATGCAATTGATAAATCTTATTTAGTGTCATCAAGGGATGTTTAGCATTTCATATGAAGGATGTACGATTAATAGTTCATTTACAGGGACACTCAAAATAATTCGATTACTTTATGGTAAGGTAAAATCCTTTGGAGAGTATTTTAAGGACATTACGCTATTTCATATGTATTGAAACTGATATGAATCACTGAATTTCACTACGATCATTCAAACGGAGCATTTTTAGCATTTATATTAATTTAGAGGGGCACGCAAAAGAAATCGGTTAGAGTGCTGTCTTTGCGTAATAATTCCTGGAGAGTAAGTTTTAAAATTCGGTATGCTCTTTTAAATTTAATTATTTTTTTGCATATTACTTTTTATGTATAAATTCTATATTTCATATACAGAGATGCACAAAAATATTTGCATATCATTCTAATTATTAGAGAAAACTGCTGAAGAGGTATTTTCAACTGAAATATATTTGTCTCTTGAATGAAATAAATTTTGGAATGCATGTTGCTAATAGATGGAAATCTCTATGTCATATACAGGGTTGCTAAAAAAAAATCGGATAATTTTCCAATTGTAGATGGGAATAGGTGAAATTCGATTTTAAAATGCGTTATCCATTTCCATATGATGAAATGCATAAAATGATTTGCATAGTTTATTTTTTTAAACGGTGCAGTTTTGTTACATTACATTGATTATATTAGAAAGTACTTCATAATCTATGTTTAACCCATGATTTTTTATCCTTCTTGTTATCTGTGTATGCACTTCGATATTGATTCCGTGCATAGTTCCCAGAATGCTCAAGTGATATTAGTTTTATTTGTCAAACTTTGCAACAAAAGAATGGCAATTAAATGACACAACAATAACGCATACAACAAAAATTAAATGTTCCGGAAGAAAAATGCATCAAAATAAACTTGTTATATTGCTATTCATGATGCCTTCAACTGCAAATCTCTAGGATTCATAGTTTCCGCGCAATTAACTTTTGAAATCAGGGAGGTTTCATCCGACACCCTGTATCTAACTAAACAATTTAAAAACTCACAAAGCAGCTAGAAATACATTTTACCACTTGTTCCAGTATTATGTGCATATTGCCCTATAAATGATCTACAGAATTCATACACACTAGCGAATAAACTAAAAATTAGTTAAAAATACATGCTATGGTTGAAAACTCACTTACTAGAGATTATCGTTCATAATCATTCTTGTAACCAAATTCTTTTCTACACCTCTGTAAATGAACAATAAATGCTGCGCTCTCCATAATCAAGCTAAAACATTTTCTAATGAACTCCAATGATGCATATCAATTCAATTCCAATATCCAGCTTTACTTCATTGAAATTAGTGTTCTCGATTGTACATTTATGCGAGTATACGTATAATACGTATTATACGAAATGCGGATTTGCTATACGTATAATCGGCATCGGCGGTTATACGTATTACGCAAAACAGCATATACGGTACATCGTATATACGTATCTTATCCAAGCGGTTAAACGTATAAACGTTTAAACGTTTTTCGTTCAAGGTATGAAATTTGATGCTTCAATGTTTTTCTGCGGATTAGAGACAGTGAGGAATATCCGGTAGAGTATTCCCATCGCGATTCTTTGTTCAAAGAACCACGATGTGTTTACTTAAGGCCCTACTTCAGTAACGCTCCGAGATAGAACGGCTAATGTTATTTCAATGGAAGAATTTTATAACTTTCATTCCTTTGCATTTTGCTCAAATTTGATAATTTTTCTAGTTTTGAAAACCTGTACGTTTAAGCTATGCACGTCATTTTCAAATTTTATTTTTTTATTTTTATTTTGAGGCGATACAAGTGCGTTATTTTATAATCTTTATAATTTACCTTTAACGTCTTATTACGAAAATTCTGTTTGACATTTTAAAATTATCCCTCGGGCTATCAGGATTGAAAAGGTGCGAGTTTTTAGCATTTGCTAATGACTTTTTTCTTGCTAGGGTATCTTATCCCTTTTTTATCGCCTGGAGGTAAAGGATGTCGTGAAATGACCATTTTTCTTGTAAATTACAAGCTTGGGAAATATCATTGGTCTTTTCAAGTGTCAATCTTTGGGTTCGGGATACGCCTTCCTGGTGGCAACACGCATGGGTTTGTGACAGGATTTTGAGTTTCGGTTTGACTGAAGCAGGCTCTTAACTACTACTTGTTTTGCAGGTACTTAAAAAAATCTGAATACGTTACTCAGTTTAGATTTTGGTTTTTCCCCCCAAAAACTAAGTTATTTATTATAAAATGTCTTACATTAGCTGTGGTAGAATCAAACTAATCTTTGGAAGACCTGTGGCACAGTTCTTAGTTTTTTATAATGTTACAGTTTTTTTTTTATTGATTACTGCCTTTCTTTAAAATTTTAATTATTCAAAATTCAAAACCCCTCTTTCCTTTTTTTATACACGCACAGGCCCTTAATACTTTTGTTATTCCTTTTTCCTTTCCCACGCTTTCACAAGCGTCTGTGAATGTTAGAAAGAAAAACACACCCCCTCCCCTTAAAACTCGCATAAAATCCCTGCTCGGCAGAGAAATGCGATAATTGCTAAAAGCCCTTTTGTTAAGATTAAAGATGTGTGTGGTTCCCATGCCATGAGTTTTCGGACAATAAATAGCGTACCTTATATAATTGGCCACACACAGAGTTTTTTAAGCCCCGGGTAAATTGCTAAAAGTACACCTTTTTTTCATGACCCATAAAAAATTGTATAGTGTCGTTGTAGAGAGAGAGCAAGATACATTTGCGCCCATAAAAATATCCCCATGCCTGTTACTTCCATTACGTGCAATACTTGGAATCCCAGCAGTAGATTTCATGGGAACGGGAATTGGAAAAACACCTGCTTGAGCAGGACCTCGTGTAAGTCACGGATTGAGAGATAGAAACATTTCCTTATATGGACATTGGATATGGTACTTGCGCACTGACCAACGAGAAGTCACCCTTTTGGTTGGGGAAAAGGGGGATGCGTCCGTGTTCTCAGAAAAAATACCCCCGTATGTTAGAGGCTTACGCGCAATTGGTTTTTAGAAAAAAAGTCCGTCCTGGTGATAGCAGTTGAACGGAGAGCATCTGGTTGAAGATATGTGAAGGTTCTGTCCCCCCCCCTCCCCTGTTTTATTCTGGGAGAGGGGATGCCTAAAGAATTCTACGATATTCGGGAATTTCTGAAAAAAAAAATATGCTGAGACTGGTGGTTGAAAAAGTGGTCTGCCGCAGATAGTTGAGAGTTTGAGAGTTTGCTGAAGAAGAATGATCTGCTCCAACTATTTTTCTAGATAAAAAAGGGTCGAAGCCCCTCGACTTAGATTGCAGCACCCTACATGTTGCGGCTGAGTATGCTAGATTTCCAATTGACTTCCTAAGCTCCTGCACTCCTGAGGGTTGTTTAGATACCCGTTTAACGGAGACTTATCCCGAGCGCAGCATAGTAGATTGTCCTTGGCGGCTAATGGCTGTTAGCTTGCGTCGATGCTTATACAAGATTATTTTTTGTTTCAAATGCATCTCCGGGTAAGATGTCGAAGCCCAAAGGCGTGAAATCTCCACTCCAGTATGGTGAAATACTCATGATTTGAGTCGCTGAGGGATGCTAATCGGTTGTGTCGTAGACCTTCATGAAGCTATCGTAGCCCTGTTTACAGTCTCAAATGAAAGGAAGTCAATGTAAAAACTCTATCCGAATAGGACTCCAAGTCTAGTTTGTGTAAAGGATTCGTCATGGAATGGTGAAATGTATTCTAATGCAGGGAAGATTTAGTGTAAAGTTAATCCTGAAAATGTGAGTGTCTCTAAAAGGGAGATAGATATCATTATAAGCTGTAGGTAAGAAATTTATATTGTATTTGCTCTGAAAATACCTTTATCCTATTAAATATTCTTGTTGTGAGATGATATTCCCCAGTGTTTGCAACAAATTCATGTTAGTGAATTCTGATGTTTTTTTTTTTTATGTTGAATTAAATAAAAAAAAGGAATGTATTTAATAGAATTTCAAGATTGGTGATTTTGCTTTGATATATCCTTTATTTTAGTTATAAAAAAAAAGGAAGTTTAATCTATTTTAATGCAAAGTAAGCATTCAGTTTTAAATTAAAAAAAAAAAATGTATATTAAACAAGGATATACTCAAGTATAGTTCTTAAGTTTTTATCCTACCTTGATATTAATTTAATTGAATCTTAATTTCAATAGTGTCAAAATAACTATACTAAAATATGTAATATCTTGAAATTAAAGTAGTTTCTCTGAATGTTTAAAAAGTAAAATAATTTCAACCCTTACCTTTTTATTCAGAATTTAAAGTAACTTATCAGAATGGAAATCATATATGCATTGATTAATTAACATACTTTTATCTTAAAGTTGTGTAAAGATATTTACCTAAGTAGTAGAAATTCTTAAAGCAAAACTTTTGAGGAGTTCACATGATTTAAAACAAATTAATTTATCTTAGGAATGAAAAAATGGAGAAATTAAGATAGATGTACTAACACTATACCTTTTCTGGCCACAGTATCATTGTTGTATTATGGGATGCTTGTGTTTATATTGTAGAAATCTTATTGCTTTTAAAAAATTTTCTTTCTTTGCTCCCCACAAATAGATGGGAGATTCCAGTGTCCTTTTTCTATCTTTTGAAATTTTAATAAAGATCTTGAGCTCTTAAGTTATCTATTCGAGTTTGATATCCCATAAAACAACATTGGTAAAAATTGGGTTCACTGCTACAGATCCATATATGCTACGTCTGAGATCTAGTTGAGAGTGACAGATTGAGAATTTTGTTGTGTTATCATTATTATTTACTAGCAATCATTAATATTTATAGAAACTTAATGAATGTATATATTTTTTTTAATTCATTTTGATTTATCTTGGTAATCTTTCTTATTTCTGTAATTTCTTAACTTAACTTGTGTTATCTCATAGTAATGACCCTTATGAAGTCTCCTCTTGTTTTGGTTATCTTAAATTACAACAAGATTCATACAGAAGGTAATCTAGTCCTGATCTAAGTTAATTCATTGGTAAAGTAGATGAAATACTTGAACTAATTGAGAAGTAAGGTGTAGAAATGATTGTTTATATAGTAATGCTTATATGAAAAGACAATTTTACTGAATGGATATTTTTAATTGACTAAATTATAATCTGTAGCAGTATAAAAAAAAAGGGGCCCAATAATAATTTCTTGCATCTTTACAAGAAGAAAGTATTGGATTCGGGAAAACTTTCGACGGGTTTACACGTTTTAAGGGTAAGAGAGTCCGAAAAATATGTTTTTACAAAATATCTGCCTGTGAGTTTGTGAGTCTGTGACTTTGTTTGTCTGTATGTGACGGGAATTTTGTGGGCGCTCTATCTCAAGATCTAATTCACAGAATTAAGAAACATACATGGAGGAGACTGGGGCACATGTGAAAATGGGGCATATGAGAACGTTGCCATTTTTCACAGTTATTGTATGTTTTTTTTTTTTTTTTTTTTTTTTTTTTTTTTTTTTTTAATTACCAAAGATGGTAGCACCTATAGACATATGAAAAAAATTGTTGAAGCTCTTCGACATTTTGTTTGTCCCCAGGAGCCAAAATACTGCTTACTGAACTCAAAAGTAAAATCTCCAAGTTGTTAAGAGAATAATTTTATTTATTTATTCATTTTTTTTTTTTTTAAATTCTGATGGTTTAATATATACTATGGATACTAATAAATATTTATGATAATTTTTTTGCTAAAATTGAGAAATGTTAATGATTTGTCATTTTAACTCTTGTGGGAGTGTAGGGCACTTATGAAGAGTCTAGTTGGGGCAGATCTGAACACGTCATTAAATTCTCCAATAACCATTCAGTGATTCTCTTCCTTTCAGTTAACTTCGTGAAAATAAGCCAGCTCCATTATCTATATTTTATTGAAATAGAAGACATTTCTGTGATATAAAGTTTGTATAAAATCGTCTACAAACACATCTGTCAGCAAATATATAAAAAGCAACAAGCTCGTTTACGTCCAATTGTAATTTAAATAAATTTAATGTTTTCTAAAATGCAATAAATGTTATATATTATTTTATTTAACGGTTTTCAATAGTATTTTTCAACGTTATTTTTATTAATATTACTTTATTATTTTTACTATTTTTTATTGTTAATGCAAAAAATATTACGTTTAACAACTTTGCAAATTTTTCTATTTCATTTGTTGCAAACTTGTAGCATTAATTTACTCCCATTTCTAAAACAGCTATGTTATTTGGTGCTTTGAAAATAGATATATATTTTAAGAAAATAAATTTTTTAAACTTTTAACTACTGTGAAATCTCTATTATTGGCTCCCTCCCTTCTTTTTAAAAAGCAAAAGAAATTAAATTTAGAGGAAGCTTATAAACGGAAAACAATTTTTTATCCTTAATTTACAGGCAAATAAGGCAAATATAGGAATGAGAATATTTCGCCTTTCGGTAGATTTCCGATAAATATTATCCAAATGCTACCTCCCTAAAATCTCCCTCAAATAAAAAGCCCTAAGCAAAATTTAAATTTTTTATTTTATTGCAACAATATTTTATCAATAATCAAATCCCCCTCTCCAAATCTACTTATTTTTATTTTATAATATTTTGCTTAAACATTTCACTCCGAAACTAAATAAATATACATATATTTTAATTTATGGTGAATTTAACAGATAGTACAACTAATGATTATGGTAACATATGAAAAAGATAATAAAAAACATGTCAAAAAATCATTTTCCCTTGTGTGTTTACAACTGCCCATTCGTTGGGGCACATATGAACTTTTTTTTTTAATTCAAAAACTATCAAGAAAAGTAAGAAGAACTATGAAGGTAATTAAAAAAAATTATCATGCGTAAAAAAGTTCCGTTTACTATATTGAGTAGTTTTGCTTGTAGAAACTAACCCAGTTATGAGAAAAAGCTATGTTTATGTGAATTGTTCACATGTGGCCCAATCTCCCCTATATATTCAGGTAGTGCCTGATAGAAATTGGTGCTGATTAGTTTTGTGTGTAAATCGTTCAACAGGTGGCGCTAATATTCTGTCTTTTTTACGATTTCGGCTATAGTTCTATCTCAAGAATTAATTCACGGATTTTCATCAAACTACAGGAAAAAAGGATAAAGGAAAATAACAAAAGGATAAATGAAATATAATAATATAGAGGATTTATAAAGAAAAATAACAAGGTCTTGGTCGGAATCCAGATAGATATTTCACTGTTTGTAAAACGAGACTGGCCAATCAGGAGTCTGATCTTTTGTAAACTTTTTGCAAACTGTTAAAAAAAAAAAAAAAAATACGCTTTTCATTGCTGGATTTCGTATGTATAAGACATACTATCCGGATTCCTGTGGTAACGCCACCGATTTCCAAATTACTCTCCATTCAGTGAGATAAGACTGATGAAGTCCGCTACTTAAATTAGATACGATACGTGAAATATACGTATACATTAAATATACGTATACATTAAATATACGTATTCTTAAATATACGTTTAAGCGATACGCCTAATACATATCCGGATACGTTTAAACGTATATTTTAAGGTATTCGTATAGCAGAAAAACGTATTATACTGATATACGTATATCGTTTAAACGTATAACTGCTATATGTATCCCATCGCGAGCACTAATTGAAATACACTGTAAACGATTTTTCCCTATAGACCATAATGTAACGGAATTGTTTTGTGTGTCCCCGTGAATGAACTACAAATGATATGCATTTCATTTTCAAGATCGAACATTCTATTGTAAACTCCCATAGTACATAAAAATTACATATACTATAGCTTCCTTGAAAAACTGAGGGTATACGGTGTGCCTTAACCCCCCCCCCCCCCGTACTCCCTCTACTATATCCCTGATTATAGGGTGCATAGTATTTATCGTCCATTTACAGAGGCTCACAAAATACTTCGAGTATTTGACTGACTAAACCTATAAGTGTTGCATTTTTAAACTTATTTAAATTTGAGAGTATTAGATAATGTGTGTACATTTTATAGATTCATACAGGCTATGCGAAAGACCTCTACCGGACCGGAAAGACCTTTACCGGATATGAACAGCAATTGTTCACCATTTTTATTTTATTTTATTTTTAATTTTTTATTTATTTAATTTTTTTATGCTATTTATGTAGATATTTCATTTCATCCTAAAATTCCTTAATAATATTAAGTTAATTGTGGAAAGTTTATCAGACTCTATTTGTGATACATGATTTTTCATTCTTGTTTATATTTTCATCTGAAAAAATTAAAATTGCAAGACTGAGATTTAATTTCATATTAGACTTCTAACTTGCTTTGATTTCATAAATAGCCTAAACCGTTTCCTCTCAAATTACACTGAGAATTAATTATCCCTAAAATACTTAGTAAGAGTCATTTCAATTCATATTTCATTAAGTATGGAAACAGTTTATTTTTTATTTTGTTCAAAAACTATGTTTTACCTTCAAAAAGACACAGGGAAAGACATTGAAAAACTTAATAAAATTTTATTATCTTCTAATTTACAAGCTGCCCTCTATAAATAAAGGAAAATGGCAAAATCCACTGCTTGATCCTTTTCTTTTTCTTCTTTTATTTCCCCGTACTCAAGCTTCTTTTAAGGGCACATATCCACATATAACATCTCGACAAATAAAATGAAGCAGTTATTGCGAAATATTTAATACCATGTATTTTACTTAAAAATAAAGATAAGTTTTTTTTTTTTTTTTTTTTTTTTTTTAATTATTATTATTATTACATTACTTATCTAGATATTTCATTTCATTCTAATATTCCTTAATAATATTAAGTTAGTTGTGGAAAGTGTTCCAGACTCTATTTCTGATATATGATTTTTCGTACTTGTTTAAATTTTCATCTGAAAAAAAAAAAAACTGCAAGACTGAGATTTAAACTCCTATTAGACTTCTAACTTCCTTTGATTTTATAAATTTTATGAATCGCCTAAACCGTTTCCTTTTAAATTACACTGAGAGTTAATTTCCCCTAAAACGCTTAGTAAGAACCATTTTAATCCATATTTCAACAAGTATGAAAACAATTTATTTTTTTTTATTAAAAAACTACGTTTAAGCTTCAAAAAGACAAAAGGAAAGACATTGAAAAACGTAATAAAATTTTATTATCTTCAAATTTACAAGCTGTCCTGTATAAATAAAGGAATACGGCTAAATACACTACTTGACCTTTATTTATTTATTTATTTATTTATTTATTTTCGTATTCAAGCTTCTTTTTTTAAGGTTGTTCTCAACTGCTCTGCGCAATAAGCGCAAAACGTTTTGACACATTATGAAATTCATTTCTTAAACTCATGCGAACTCAGTTTTCCTTTTTATGATAATTAAATTACATATCGAGTTATAGGCTGTTTTGATCCCCTGATTACGCAATTTTCTACCTTTCGTTGATCGGTTTTTCTGATTTCGTCGAAAAATGCGGTTCAAAACATCATTTTTGTCGGCTTGTTCTAAAGTATCTATCGCGTTTGCACAAAAACAGAAAAATGGGTGCGATAAAAAAGTTTCTGAATACCTGCTAGTTTCATGCATTTGCGAACAAATATGAATTAAAACTTATACCACAAATTTGCCCTTTTTAATTTAAGAACACCCTTAATAGCACATATAACATCTCGACAAGTAAAGTGAAGAAGTTTTTGTAAAACATTTAACACCATGTAATTTACTTAAAAATAAAGATAAAAGTGATTTCCTCCCTCCCCCTTTTTTTTACGTTACTTATTTAGATATTTCATTTCGTTCTAAAATTCCTTCATAATATTAAGTTAGTTGTGGAAAGTGTATCAGATTCTATTTGTGATGCATGTTTTTTCGTTGTTGCTTAAATTTTCATCTGAAAAAATTAAAACTGCAAGATTGAGATTTAATTTCCTATTAGACTTTTAACTTGCTTTGATTTCATAAATTTTATGAATAGCCTAAACTGTTTCTTCACAAATTACACTGAGAATTAATTTTCCCTAAAACGCTTAGTAAGAACCATTTTAATCCATATTTCATCAAGTGTGGAAACAATTTATTTATTTATTTCGTTTAAAACTATGTTTAAGCTTCAAAAAGACAAAAGGAAATATATTGAAAAACTTAATAAAATATTCAAGTTGCCCTATTGTCCTATATAAATAAAGGAAAATGGCAAAATCCACTGCTTGATCCTTTTCTTTTTCTTCTTTTATTTCCTCGTAATCAAACTTCTTTTAAGGGCACGTATAACCAAAGACATTTTATAGGTAAACATGAAAAACTGTGATCTTAACTGAGGATTTTTGATCACAGCTGACGTACGGAAAAAAGTAAGTTTATAATGGAGTTTTGTATATGTTTTATATTTTAATTTACCTAAGAAATGCCTTTATTAGTATAATTTTCATTGCGGATCATTAAGTATTATTCTTCCCTGTTTCATTTAAGTCCTTATTTCAAAAGAATACTTTATTTTTCATAAGTTTTTTTATTTTTTCGTAAAGTAAGTGAATTTTATAAAAAAAACATTTTCCGATGATAAAAATATAGTGTTACTTTTGTTAATATGCTTTTTTTAGGTAGATTTCGTATGAAATACTACCTATTGCATTGTCTCCCATGTTGGAATTTCTGAAAATTTTTTGCGGATCTACACGAATCATGACTCCTAGACCCCAAAACTACCATCAGTAAAAAAGTTTATATATATATCTATCTATCTATTTATCTATCTATCTATCTATCTATCTATCTATCGGTGTATATCACTTTCTTCTAGACACGATAACTTCCATAATTATGCTCAGATCTTCATCAAACTTTTACATAAAATCAAAGGGCATAAAATCTCGGTTAAGTTCGTTAATGGGCAAAATCGGACCAAGGAGGTGAAAGTTAGGAGGGTTTTTGTGAAAACAGAAAAAACGCGATAACTTTTTAATTAAAATAGATATCGAATCAGTTTAAAGTTTATATTACTTCTAAAAAATGAGGAAAAAGTTTATGCGTGACAGATTTTTGATAAAGTTAAAAGTGGGCTCAAGGGGCGAAAAAAACATGGTTTTTGGGAGAAAAAAAATCATAACTTCGTCAATTCTCAAGATATCAAATCCAACTAAATTTTATATAAATGTACTCAATATTATCTAAAACTTTTGTATTTACAAGTTTTTGATAGGACCAATTTTTACCGATGAAAAAAATTAAAAACGAAAAGAAAAAGGGGGGAGGAAAAAGAAAAAAAACCATAACTTACTCAATTCTTAAGCAATTAAATCTAATTAAATTTATTTTACATCTTCACAATAATATCTACAATTTTTATATTGACAAGTTTTTCATAGAACCAATTCTTATAGCAAAAATAAATTAAACAAAAATAGGAGTTGGAGAAAAAACCTCAAATCCAAACTGCTTATATTCTGACTCATTTTAAAATTCATTTTTGATTTTAAACGCATCCAAATGACAGATCCTATTATTTAGCAACTATATAATGCGACGTATTGGCCAATTTTTTGATAAAGGCAGAATATATTTTTAAAAAGGCTGCCAAAAAAGGTATTTTGAACAGATTTCCCGAAGTTTTCATCATTAAAAAATTCATTAAGTATAACAAATTGCGTTTTTTATGCGTCATTTTTAAATTCATTTTTGTTCTCAAACCCATCCAATTTACAGGTCCTATTATTTAGGAACTATATAACTTGACGTATTGGGCGGTTTTTTGATAAAGGCAGAATATATATTTTAAAAGGCTGCCAAAAAGGGTATTTTGAACAGAATTTCACGAAGTTATCGTGATTAAAATTTGCGGAAATTTAAGAAATTGCGTTTTTACCGAGTCATTTTTAAATCTTTTTTTGTTCTCAAACGCATCCAATTTACAGGTTCTCTTATTTAGGAACTATATAATGTGACGGAGTGGCCAGTTTTTTGATAAAGGCAGAATATATTTTAAAAAAGGCTGCCAAAATGGGCACTTCGCACAAAATTTCCCAAAGCGACATGATTAATGAACTGTGGGTATTCAAATAACAAATTGGTTATTTTATGACTCATTTTTAAATCCAATTTTGCTCTGACACACATTCAATTGACAGTTTTTTGTTACTTAGGAACTATATAATGTGCGTATTCGTCGATTTTTTGATAAAGGGTGAATATATATATTTTAAAAGCTGTCAAAGTAAGCACTTCACAAAAAAATTTCCCAAAGCGATCATGATAAAAGAATTGAGGTTGTATTCAAATAACAAATTGTTTATTTTATGACTCATTTTTAAATTCAATTTTGCTCTCAAACGCATTCAATTGACAGTTATTTGTTATTTAGGAACTGTGTAATGTGCCGTATTGGTCAGAGTTTTGATAAAGGCTAAATATATATTTAAAAAAAATCTGTCAAAGTAGGCACTTCGCACAAAATTTCTCAAAGCGATCTTGATTAAAGAATTGTGGATGTATTAAAATAATAAATTGGTTATTTTATGACTCATTTTTAAATTCAATTTTGCTGTCAAACGAATTTAATTAACAGTTTTTTGTTATTTAGGAACTATATAATGAGCATATTGTTCAATTTTTTAAATAAAGTAAGAATATAATTCAAAATATATTGCCAAAATGGGCATTTGAGTAAAAATAGGCTTTTTTTTTTTTTTTTTGAGATGAAAGCTTTTCGAAATCTACCTCCGCCTATAGGCCATGCCGAAAGGGATTTTTGTTACCTTTTTGCATAAAAATTAGATTTTTTTTAAAAAAGTTGAATTTTTTAAAAGTTATTTAAAATCTTGTAAATTATTTTATTACGTTATAGTTGCTACCGTTAAACTAAACTTCTCTACCTATTTATTTTTTTTTTTTTTTTTTTGTTAATCTAACTTGAAAAAAGGCGAAATTATAGTTCATAAAATTGCTATGTATTAGAATCAGTTGTTTAAATCAAGTTTTTATGTGTTAAACATTTAATTTAAACGGACGTTAGTATAATGAACTGTTAAATCAAAGGTAGCAAATCATTTGTTTCATAGTAGCTGATTGGAGTTAATTCAGTCTTATTTTGTTTCGGTTTATCATAAAATTGCTTTAATTATAAAATATTTAATCTCAATATTATCCTATAGAATATCTGTAGATTTAAATTTAATGATTGCTTTAAAAATAAACTGTTTTAAACTTGTTAAAATGCAAGTTTTTTTTTCTTTAACTAAATGAATTGTTATTTATTATTATTTCATTGAACTTGGTTCATGTATGCAAAAATTTATTTTTGTAATCTATTTTTTCCTCATTTTTTGATAGGCGAAAGTTATAAAAATTATGTACATAGATATATTTCTAACGTCAGCACTACAACCTGCATTTTAATATTTGCAGAACTTAATTACAAATTTAGTAAGGCATTCTTTCATTATCCTTTTGCAGATACAGTGTCTCACAAAAGTGATCGGACACTTGTGCTTTATAAAAAGAAACTGCAATAAAATAAATAAACAAACATAAGCAAAAATTTTTTGGGTGTGTTTCATATTTAAAGTTAGTAACAATTATTACATAACATACATTTTGTCAAAATATTAATTTAGTAAAAATACAAATTGTTCAGAACGGAGCAAAAAATGGCTCACATAAGTGATGGGACACTTACTTTTTCATCAAATATTTATCCAAAAATTTTACTTTTTAAAAGGTTTTAATATTTTGTTGGATTTCCTTTTACTTTTAAAACATGATTTAATCTTTTTGGGATGGATTCGACTAATTTTTTTGTGATTTCTGGAGTGATTTAACCCCATTCTTCTTGAAGCACCGATTTTAGTTGTTGTTTTGAAGAAATGGTGTGTTTGCGAATTCTTGATTCCAATTCTTGCCAAATATTCTCTATGGGATTTAAGTCTGGAGATTGTGGTGGTGTTTTTATTATTTCAGGACAGTTATATAGCAGCCAGAGTCCAACGTTCAGAGCAGTGTGCTTGGGGTCATTGTCCTGGTAGAATTTTAAATCGTTATGAAGGTTCAATTTTCGTGCTGAAGATTTCAAATTTTGCTTTAAAATATCAATATACTTGTACTGATCCATTATACTGTCAATAAAAACAAGATCACCAACTCCAGCGGACGACATACACCCCCATACCATAACTCCTCCTCCACCATGTTTTAATGTTGATACCAAGTTCTGTTTGCGAAATTCTTCCCTGGGTTTTCTCCACACCAAGATTCTACCGTCAGAATCAAATGTATTAAATTTATTCTCATCAGCAAATATAACTTTATTCCAGTAATCAGAATTCTTATTTATGAAGGATTTTGTGAAAACTAGTCTGAGTTTTCTATTCTTTTCACTTACGAAGAATTTTTTCCTGGCTACTGTACCGTGATATCCAGCAGATCGAATTACCCTTCTAATAGTCTCAACAATTATTCCAGATAATGCTTGTAAATCAGCAGCAACTTTTGAAGCACTATTTCTTGGATTTTTTTTAATATTTCGAACGATAATTCGCTTTATTCCATTGGATAGCTTTGATGGTCGGCCAGGTCTTCTTTTATCCTGAATCATATGATTCTTTTTATATCGTTTAATGATATTGAAAACTGTTGAACGACTCAAGTTAACTGTTTCAGCAGTTTTTCTAATAGATTTTCCACGTTCAATATGCAAATAACTAATAACTAATTAATAATTAGCAATAACTAATTTTCAAATTTCAGGAGAAGTTTCTTTTCGTTTAGCATTCATGGCTACACAGAGCTAAAAAACACAAAAATTCCAAACAAACTGGAGAGAAATACTGCAGACGATTTTATAAATTATTGCCAATTGCTTTTAAGTAAAAATAAAACCCCCAAAAAATATTTTTATTGCTTATTTCAGACGATTTTTGTTGCATATATAATGGTGTCCCATCACTTATGTGAGCTATTTTTTTGCTCCGTTCTAAACATTTGTATTTTTATTAAATTAATATTTTAATATTTTGACAAAATGTATGTTATGTAATAATTTTTACTAAATTTAAGTATGAAACACACCCACAAAAAAATGTGTACAGTGTACATGTTTCATTTATTTGATTAGTTTCCTTTTGTAAAGCACAAGTGTCCCATACTTATGTGAAACACTGTATTTGGCCATCAAAAATTCTTAGTATTACAATTGTATAAGAGTTATTTACAAATATAAACAATTTTGTTTATTATGTGATAAAATGTGCCAACTGAATGTGAAACTGCAATAATACTTTAAATATTAAAAAACAAAAAATACTTGATACTCAATTTGACGTTGCATTGAGAAGTGGTATCAATCTTTAATTTTAATCTTAACCTTTAATCATTTGTAGAACATTAATCTCTACAAATAAAAATATTGTGCTTTTATTCAATTTTTGGATTTTCAAAGTAGCTGCAGGTTTATTTCTATTAAATTCAATACAAATTTATTTTCATTTAAAAAATTCATTTATTAAATGTTTTTTAATTAAAAGAATTTGTATTTAAAAATAGCCAACTGTGTTGTACGGCGTTGAATTCAGAGGATGGTCAGAACAATGGAGTAACCCCCCCCCCCCCTGGAAGATTTTAG
This sequence comes from Maratus speculifer, assembly GCA_964019185.1. Lineage (NCBI taxonomy): Eukaryota > Metazoa > Arthropoda > Arachnida > Araneae > Salticidae > Maratus > Maratus speculifer. The sequence goes on from OZ025303.1 coordinate 181,652,985, forward strand.
ATTTTGTGCTTTCAATAGTGAAAAAGGTGCCATTTCCTTTCAAAAATATATAATGTACCCCCTGTCCCCTCCCCCAGAGCCACAGAAATCCCTCCCATAGAAAAGTATGTGTTTACAGACCAAATTCTATATAAAAGTCATGCCAAGTAGTAGTGGGCTGTACTTGTACTTCCAGCCATACTCTATTTACGAGTAAATTTAGTTTTTTAGTGGAAATTGAATATGAGCTGTTAATTCATTTTAAAAAAGAGCAGAAGTTGTGTTGCTGTTGAATACAATATGAAGAAGAGAAAAATATCTTCTTTTACTAATCAAATTTTTTAAATTTCCAGAGTCCTGAATGAAGAGCCCTCAATGAGAATCATCATTTGTCGTGAAAATTGGCAAGAAACAACTTGCTTTTCAATTTATATTTCTTTTTTGGTAAGTCAATAAAATGCAAATACTTATATATATTAGTACATATATATCAGAATAAAACTGCATATGTATTTTAATAAGAGTAAAATGTTAACTCTTACTTTTGGCTTTTATGCTTGGTGGCATTGGTTTGTTTACAAATTTGAAAGTATAAAAGCTGTGAAATTTGTACTTTTAAAATGCAAGGTTTTGCTGACGATATGTTATTTATTTTTTATTTTATTCTTATAAATTTAAGAATAATTATAATTATATGAAAAAAGAAAGACAAAAAATATATCATTCAATTATAAGATGTATAAAACTGAATTATGTACATATTTAAAATTTCTTATTTAATGTTTCAAACATAGGCACAAACATGTAAGGTTGGTGTGTACAAGAAATTAATTTTTCTTTGTTTTATGAACAGATAATTATATTTATGGTAATGAAATAATTCTATTTGTTATGTAAAATGCTCATGAAATCATGTACATTGTTATTAACAATAACTTTTCAAATAAAAGTTCTGTTGAAACTAATTAAACTACTATTTTTAAACCACTTAGTAATGTATAACTTAAAACTGCAAGTATTCTTTTATCATTTGATGTTTATTTTTATTTTTCTGTCAATTTTTTGCTTAAAGTTTCAGTATATAATTTCTAAAGCATCAAAACTTTTAAAACATAATTTAGTTTTTTGGAAAATTGAAATTTCTTGGTATGACTATTGATTGACTAAATGTTTGATGAACTAAATGACTAGATTTGTTTAAATGGGCTTGAATGTATATCATATGCATTGTTATTCATCAGTTAAGTGTGTTAACTTTTTTAAGCAATCAATTCTAATGTGGCATTTAAAATATTGCAAAGACTTTTACAGTTACATGCAAATATTTCTAATGGATGAAATTTTTCAGACACCAGCATAAAATTAAGCTATTTACTGAAAAACAAAAACATTTTAATATGGGTATCTAAAATTGTACATTCAATATAACTTTCCTAATCTCAAATGAACTTAATCTTCCGTTGGGTGCCCGTTGTAAAAAGTATAACGTTCACTTTCTTCTTTAAAACAAAATTCAAGCAGTAGAGGATGTTAATAACCATTTATATTCATTTATTGGATTCTCTTTTTCCACTTTCTGAATTTTTTTTCTATTTCAGATTGCGCAATTAGTTGCAACTGTCATTTCAATCTGTTAACAGTGCATGAAATGTGCAAGGTTTATCTGCAAACAGCCTTCAAATAAGCAAATCTTATGCTTGATACGTGAAGCAACTAATATAGATGAAATATGACTAATTCTGTAAATCCAAAATTATTTAAGGGTGTTCTTAAATCAAAAAGGGCAACTTTGTGACATGCTTTAATTTATTTTTATTCAGAAATGCATGATACTAACAGGTGTTGTTATTCAGAAACTGTCTAGTTGCACTCAACTTTTTTTTTTTTTAAATTCACAATAGACCTTTCATAACAAGCCTTCAAAGTTGACGTTTTTGAGCCCATTTCCCAATGAAAGCAGAAAAAATGGTCGAAAAGCGGGTGATCATGTGATCAAAATAGCTTAAAACTGGATAGATAATTTAATTATCATAAAATAGAATACTAAGTTCCATTCAAAATCGCTTCCATAGTTAGGTATAGGGATGGGACGAATAGTGATTTGGCCGAATAGCCGAATACCGAATATTCGGCCAAATTTTAGGCCGAATACCGAATATTCGGCGGCCGAATATCAACTTTTTTTTTCCAATAAAGAAAATAAATTTTGATTACATATAATTTAAAAAATAGGAGCTCATTAATAATTATTACTCTTAAATGTGCTTTTAAATGTATTTTTAAATTTGAAACATTTATTTTAACACACAAAAATTATGAAATTGCATTATATAGGGGGAACTGGGGTACATTGATACAGTTTTTTTCTAAGATTTTTTTTGGTGTGAAGAAAGTAGAAAATTCAAGTTTTTTTTTCCATGAGGTGACAGCAAAACTTGTGTAGTATGTTATAAAAATGTACAATCGTTGTTTTATATAGTATTTTTGCATGTAATTTTAAAAAAATCAAAAAAAGTCATTTGTATCAATGTGCCCCATCCCCGGGGCAGATTGATACGTTTGAGAAAGATGACGACAAAATAATACCAATGCATATTTTTCATAGAAAATGAGTTAGAAAACCATTTTATATTTATTTATAAAAATTCAAATCACCCACAATTTATTTTTAAGCAATATTAAAGCAATCAAAATTAAATATATTATGACCTGATGTTCTGGCTGTTTCTTGTCTGATTGTTGGCTGAGGTAACTTTGTCATATCTAGCACTTCAACCCCAGCATTATCTTCTTTCTTATGAAAGATGAAAAAATTACCAGTTTTTCTGTTTATAAATAGGTTTATAAACAGAAAATTAAGGATAATTATGTGAAAAATTCTGTTTATAATATAAGTATCATTTTCTGTTCTGCAGTTTGTTTCTCTTACTTAACATTTCTCATGTCGAAAATACTTTTTTCTCTGGAGAATCGATATAAATTCGAGATTTACCAGAATGACGTCATTTTCTTTTATTAGTTCTACTAGCACTAGATGCTGGGTAAGTTCCTACGTCTTCTGTTTTCAAAAATACTATAAAATGTTCTAATATAAAGAAATTAGAGCTATTTCACTTCAATAAAAACTAATATTAGAAATTTTTCGCAAAAAAAAAAGTTGGATTAAGGAGTGTATGGTAAAAAAAATAATAAAAGGTAATGAAAAAATGAACTATTAAAGGATTTAGGCTGTATCAATGTGCCCCGTCATAGACTGTATCAATGTGCCCCATACAGCGATTTTGAATAAAATGAGTCTCAAATCCAACACTTCACAATATATCTAACATTAAATAATGAGGAACTGATAAAGAGTAGCTGTACTTGCCAGGGAGAGTATTCATTTTGGTTGAAAATACTGGAACAGTTGTATAATAGCATTTCAATTGTACAACTCAAATTTACTTTTGAACAACAAAAACAATAAATCACCCGTCCCATTTCATCAAACTACTGAATCATTCCAAGATTTTCTGTATGTAGTTGAATACACTAGCATCACCTTTTGGAGCTGTTGTGAAACTTCCTGTAATGACCCTTTGAGCGGTAGAGGGGGTGTATCAATGTGCCCCATGTATCAATGTACCCCAGTTCCCCCTATATATTTTTTTTATCTTAATGCACATCAAATTGATTTTCAGTAAGTCAAGATGGTAAGATATTTTCATTAAAATATGAAGAATGTACTTCACTTTTACTATCAAACGATACTCTTATCCTTTCTTGGATCCAAAATTAATAATATTCTTAATCTCTCTCTCTCTCAGAACTTACGAGGAGATATTTTCTGGAATAATCTTTAATGAAGTAAATTTGATCATATAGAGTTTGTGTCCCTAATGATAAGCGAATTCGTAAGAATGAGCCTGCTCTGAAATCAGTTGCCAAGCTTTAAATTACAAATTACGTTAAAGCAAAATGTTATGCTTAAAGTAGAATGCATATGGCAACCAAATCTTTGACATTTGAATTGAGCTGCATTCAATATTTAACAAGCATTAAAAGGATAAACAGAAATTGATATCAACATGAATGAAGGAATATGTAAATTAAAAATATATACATAATAATGTTACATATTTTAATTATCCAAATTTATTTTATTAATTAATTTTATTTTAATTATCCAGTAATTATCCAAATAATTATTTAAAATTGAAAACTATAGAATAAAAAAATTATTTTGTTCAGTATTTAGAATTTATCTTTAAATACTTATAAAACGATCTTCATAAAGGTAGTTGTGTTATCTAATGCGTATCTAGTTTGCCACCAATTCTGTTTTCAGATGTACCATTGTAGTATTTGGAATAGTGATATTTGATGTCTAAGTTTGAAAATGAATCATTGGTAATACACCTAGAATGAATTTTTTTTCATTTCTTACTTTACGGAAATAAGTTACAAATTTCATAAGAGCCATTTTATATGTGCATTGGATTTGCAGACATTAATAAATATTCAAGTGTTTTAGAATAAGGCAGTTTTTTTTTTCATTTATAAGTGTTTTTATATCTTGAATTGCAATATATCATTCTCTAATGAAGACATTTCCCATACAATTAAATCTCCAACTTGGGCAGCATTTTCTAAAATATCACTCACTTTTATAGGAAATACAGAAAGGCTGTGTATTTTTTAGCAATCGAATAACTGCATATTTTGTAAGTAAGAACGAGAATGACTCCATGAATGAAGTAGCCAATTTGGATTAGAAAAAAAAAATTGTAAGAAATGAAACTCTTTAAATCCTAAATTTATTTGGGAAGATATCTTTCACTATTCGGCGAGATTTTACCAATATTCGGCCAGATATCTCTAAATATTCGGCCGAAGTATTCGGTCAACAAGCCTTCAATATTCGGCCAACCGAATATTCGGCAAAAGGGCCGAATAGGCCGAATACCGAATAGTGGCCGAATATTCGTCCCATCTCTAGTTAGGTATTCCAATTTTATAACTTTCTGTTAAAAAATGAGTTTGTGTCAAAACGTTTTGCACTTGTTGAGCAAAGCAGTTAAGAACACCTTTAATTATTGTTTAGTAATTCCTTATTAGTTTTTATTCTTTGTGATTGTAGTAGTAAGAAACTTTTTATATATCTAAACGTCTGCTTTAATATTTATATTAAAATAAGTGTTTTGTGGAATATTTTCATAAATTGTGATCAGAGATAACTTATGATATTTGTAAGTTAAATGATTTGTAAAATTAAAATAAAACAGCAATGATTTATTCTTTTTCACCTGTTGTACAATTTGCAATGCGCGCCGGCTCATGTGATGAAAATTTGTGTGCCTGGCGAAAGGTTAATATCAAAATATTAATTTAAATTGTATGACATGCTATAATTATCACTGGAGATACAAGTTCACTTTTAAGAGGGTGGATTGAGTTATGAAAAAAGATATAGTGTGGAATATTTATGATTTCTTCCACAGGATTAGTATTAGAAAGTGTCTTTTCATTTGGATGAAGTAGCCTCTTAATCCTACAGTTAAAAGCATTTTTTTTTCTTTTGTAGTAATTTGTTTACACAAAAATAATGTTATTGTTGCAATATTATCTTTGTAGCACAGGTGTTTTTAAATTATACTTTAAATTTATGAATCTATTTAAATAATTAATGATAAACAGAAATAATTTCTTTTTCTTTTGAAAACTTGTAAAGTAAATGTTATTATTTAAATTTATGTCCCTTCTTAAAGGAATTGTTTCATAACACTGTATAATAAACTTAGAGTACTTTAACTCTTACACAAAAATGGTTTCAAAATAATATTAAATCAATGACAGTTTTCTTTTTACAAATTTCTCATTTGCATTTGTATATTTTTATTTATTTTTATCTGTTTTGCATAGGTTATTTGAGATCAATGTCGAATTGGATATTGTTGTACTATTTTGTTTTAAGATGGTTTTTCAGAAGAAAATTTTGTTTCAGAACTTGTTCCAAAATTAAAAAAGCCTTCAAAGGGAAAAAATCTGAAGGGGGGGGGGAGAATTTTGGTTACATCAGCCTCAAGTAACAAATGCCGAAAAAAAAAGCCTTAAGTACCGAAATGCAAATAAGAATTTTGAAGAGAACACTGTCGTTGGTTTAACATTTAGTTCCTGCACAATCCCTCAACAACACCTACCATCCTGAGAGGGGTAAATGTCTCCTAAAAATGCCCAGAAATGAGAACTAGTGAGTTACAAACATTTATTGTGGTTGTAATGGCATTGTTTTTTAAAAATAAAAAAGATCAGATCTTGAATTTAAAAGTAGTATTTATTCCAAAAATTCAAGATAAGCAGGTTTGGAAAAATTCAACATATGCAGATTTTCAACATAGACAAGTTGGACTGTAATATCAGTTTTGACTTTCCTGAAAACTATTCTGCTTGCCTATATTCTGCCCACACAATGTTTTTCTTATTTCTAAATAGTAAATACAGTACTCTAAATACATTACAAAGCTTTCAGAAATTTTGATGCATAAGCAATAAAGATTTTCTTTTTAATAGAACATGAGTGTAAGTTATTGTATTTCTGATGTCTTCAAATCTGCAAATATATTCTTTCAGTTTGAATGAGGCATTTTTCTTTTTGTCTCACTAAATATTTATATATAAATTTAATATATTTTGATTTTTTAATTTATGTACAGTTTAATTCTATTAATGGACTGACTGATTTTTTTTTTTTTTTTTTTTTTTTTTTTTTTTTTTTTTTTTTTTTTTTAAATAGGTGTATCAAGAAACATTCTTTTCAGACTTGATGTTAGTACTTCTTGATCATACCAACTGAACATTGATTATCCTGCTTCTTTACAAAATACTGCCTTAATAGTTCATAATTTACATAGTTTATCTTTACAGATATTTCTTTTGGATTAAAATTTAAATACCTGTTTCTGCAGATCAATAAAATTTTCTGCAAAGCATAGTGTCATCATCATATGTCATTGTAATACAGATTGTTTTATTTAATATGTAGTAATCATTATAGTATTCAATAATAAATTTGTTCTGTAATAATATTTATAACATAAAGAAATTTTGTTTCTGTAATTTGTACTTTCAAATAAAAGAAATTTATTAAAAAATTTGCTGTTTTCATGTGACTATATTTTTATCATAAATGTCATTTCAAATATTTACTTGTTTATCATGTAAACCATAGTGCAAGAATTGTTTTTAATTATTTATTTACTTTTAATAACAAAATGGCTAAGATATAAAATAACTAGCTGACCAATGCAGCATAACCCAGATCTGTGATGTATGAACCTCAAATTAGAATGATTTTATATTTTTAATTCCATTTGATCTAAATTTATACTTTTAAATGAAAGAATTCGCAAAAACATATAGAGTTGAAGATACATGCTATTTTGTGCAATTTTTGATGTCTGTGAATTGAAGTTGAGTGAAAATATCAAAATAATTTGTTACTTTTTAAATAACTATTTCTTTAAAATGTCAGTTGATATAAAGTTTTTTAAACAGCGATAATTTGCACCTAAGGCGAACATAGTTTTGCCTCTCCCTCCTCTCCTTTACAAAGAACAATTTACTAAGTTTCTAATAGCAAACTATTTTGAAAATTAAAACTTTTCTAAATATTGATTCATAAAATCTTGAAAATGGAATAAAAAGAAAAAGAAATTTAAAATATTCAGCTTTATACAGGTTTCCATCTTAGCAGTAGCAGGTATAATTGTTGATATTTTCTCTGATAAAAATACAGAATTTTTTCATTCAAGACTGAATTATATTACAGACAAATTTCCTTTTCAAAGATTTTATGGCAACAGTTTTATTACAACTGAAGCATTTAAAATTGCAGAGCTATGAATTAAGTTACTACATTAGTCACTGTGTGGTAAAAAATATGAGAGCGTTCTGCACAAATATATATATATATATTCATGAGGTGCTTGTGATCGATATTTAATATTCTATATTTATACTTTTTTGAGTTTGGAAACATTTTTCTCTTTTATATCCGGATGCTTTCATTTTTGGAAAATAGTTTCGAAATGATTCTGAAATTTAAAGTATGCTCATATTAAAGCAATACAACCAAAGTTTAAAAAATCCAAAATGCACAAGTTAGACATCAACCTCAAGTATCATGTATGTATGTATATATATATAAAAATAATTTAAGCAAGAATTCTGAAAAAAAAAAAAAAATGCTTCTGTATGTTTAACATTAGTGTACGAGTGTGAGACTACAGTAGTCACCACATGAAGAAACTAGAACGTAATTGTTAAAACCTATGTGAGCATTTTTTTTTTTAAGTTTCTTATTTGCATTTTAATAATTTGCATAGAACTAATGTTGAATTCTAACAGCGTTGGTATTGTATTTACATTTTCTATTTTGATTGTAGATTAAAGTTCTTTAACCTTTTTGTTAGTTTTACACTTGGATTTTCTCACTGTAAGACGATTTTATCTAAATTTCATGTATATGTATGTGGAAAAAAAAATCATCAGAATGTTCTCATCAGAATGATGCTATGTACAAAATTTCAATGAAATCTGATAAATTCTGTAAAAAAAAAAAAAAAAATATATAAATCAAGCGGAGTGGCATTAGCCTCCCCCCCCCCATTCCCATTCTTTATACCTATCCAAGGAACACTCAATACTAGTTATGGAGGTGCCTCATCAGAATGATGCTATATCTAAATTTTCAACAAAATCTGATAAATCTGCATGAAAAACCCATTTATATCTATTAAGGAGAGAGGCATTAGACTCCCTCTTGCTTCTCGTTATACATATCCAATGAACACTTAATACTAATCAAAGAGGCACCTCATCAGAATGATCCTATATCTAAATTTTGAATAAAAACTGATAATTCTGCAAGAAAAACCCATTTATATCAATTAAGGGGAGGGGCATGTGCTCCCCCCCATTCTCCCTCTTTGTTCTAATCCAATGAACACCTAATACTAATCATGGAGGTGTCTCATTGGAATGATCTTATATCTAACTTTTGAATGAAAACTGATAATTCTGTATGAAAAACCCATTTATATAAATTAAGTGGAGGGGCATTAGCCCCGTTCCCTTTCTGATGCATATTGAGTGAACATAAACTAATCAGGGAAGTGCCTTATCAAAATATACATATATCCAAAATTTCAAGTTTATCTGATATTTTTATCTTGAGTCAGAGGCGGATTACCCATTAGGCTGAAGCCTAGGGGTCCAGAAGAAAAGGGGGCCCGGTGCTAAAATTTTCCTTATATAAAGAACAAGAAAATATTCTTTTACACTGTCGGACATTAATACAAAAGATGTGCGAAATTCTTTGTCGTAATCTTTTATATTTTAATCATCAATGATTTATGAGTTAATGAAGCAAGCATGTGTTTTAATTTTTCCAGTATAAACCACTTTGAAGGAGTGAAAGGGGGCCCTCAGAAAGTCAAGCCTAGGGGCCCGGGTGGTAGTTAATCCGTTTCTGTCTTGAGTTACATTACGCACGTACAGAATGTTTGGTCACATAAGCTCTTAGGCTTTGATAGTCTGTGAGCTAAAAAACTGGATCAACAAGAAGTCTTACCCTTGGCAAAATTCTAAAATGGAGGGCCAAAATCAGTCAGGTATGATCCAGCGACCTCATTGGTCGGGTGGTATAGGTGAAAATCACGAATGTGTTTCTCCATTTGAAAAAGAGTAAGGGGTAAAGTAATTTTGAAGCAATTGTTACCGTTTGTATTTATTTACGATAGACCATCAAAATTAACTCAATTAAGATATTTTGATGACATTATATAAAATGAGAGTGAAAAATAGATTATAAATGCAAACAGATAAGATTTACATCAAAGTTGACGCTACGATTTTTTTTTTCGAAAAAAGGGAGTAAGGGACATTTTGCCTACCGTTAAGAGATTGTTCTCCGAAAGGGATGCGACTCAATGACCAATGAGGTGTTTGGATTTCATTGGACTGTGATTTTGGCCCTCCATTTTAAAATTTCACTTACCCTTGCTCCTGAAAAATTGTGGTGGCATATACATCTGTCAAAACCAATAGTTAATAGACTGTGAAAATAGCCTTACAAACTTTAGGATCTAGTTAATTTTATTTATGTGAAAAACTCTGCTTTTTCAAAATAATTTCACAAAACTTTGAATTATAAACATATCTTAAAACATCATTATGTCCAATTAAAAATTTAAAACATAGTTTTATGGAATAAAAGGACTTAAGGGGGCTCAGGGATTGAAAACTTTTCAAAAAATAGATTTTTTTTATGATCTAATTTGATTAATGATTTAATTCTTAACTCAATGCAAAAAACCGCATAAAAATATTTGCATTTTTAACGGAGTTATAAGCATTTATGTAACAACACTTTCATAGCCGCATCGATATAATTTCAACTTTAAATCGCGTTTTCTCAAAACTTGGTTTTTGACGACTAACACCAAGATTTAAAAAAAAAACTATTTGATGGAATGGCTTAATTTTTTTTTTGCATGCATATAACATCATTATCTAGATTATGAATTAATATATTTTAGATAGTTTAATATTTTGAGTATTTTTAATGGAAAAAATGTTGTATCTTTTAGGGTTTTTTTAAATTTTCAACTTTGAGAGATTTTTTAATACTGTTTTATTAAGTGATAGCTATATCCTTAATTCATAATCTAGATTATGATGTTATATGCATGCAAAAAAAAAAAAAAAATTAAGCCATTCCATCAAATAGTTTTTTTTTTAAATCTTGGTGTTAGTCGTCAAAAATCAAGTTTTGAGAAAACACGACTTAAAGTTGAAATTATATGGATGCGGCTATGTAAGTATTGATACATAAATGCATATAACTCCATTAAAAATGCTAATATTTTTATACGGTTTTTTGCATTGAGTTAAGAATTAATTGAATAATCAAACTAGATCATAAAAAAATCGATTTTTTGAAAAGTTTTCAATCCCTGAGCCCCCTTAAAGATGTATATAAAGATGCAGTAAGAAACTTGTAACTACATTTTGTTTCAACATAGTAAACATTTACCATTTTCAAATTCAGGGACACATGTAACTGATTAACTGGAGCATGTACAATGGTGTATAACCTTATTCTTAGAATCTTTAAGTTTACCTTTAATTTGATGTCATTGAAGAACAAAGGAATAGTTTCATGTAGATCATAGGTTCCCAACCTTTTCTGGTCCACCGCCCCCTTTACAAGAGAAAAAGTGCCAACGCCCCCTCTTCCATAATAGTTAATTATACAAAATGTTAAAATATTATTGCATATTATCTATATTTCATCTATCTGACAATCTATTAATCAAAGTAGAAGTTAATTAAAACGACCATCAAATGTAGTAAAAAAATGTTTAATAAAAACTGAAAAATAAACACAAAATCAATAAGAATGTTAAATAAATAACGAAATAGTTGAGGCTATTGGAGTAATTTTTTCATGTCAGATTCTAATTTTTTCAACATCAGTCACAAATTGTCATGTCAAAGATGCATGTTCCTTTTCTTTGACTGTAAATTAGTTACTGCATGGAACCCACTTTAACTCAAATCTAATGAAAGGAAAGCAATTAAAATTTTATGTACTCTCCCTCACAATCCAGATTAGAGAGCTGTAGATTTTTGAAATTAGAACTCTTGTTATCCATTTCTGAATTTTACTTTTAGTTCTCGTTTACTGCCAGGATTTCCTCCTCTAAATATGATGGTACTGTTATAGCTGCATTTCGAAAGGATCTAAAAACCAACTCGGTATAATCATGTATAAATATCGTGGAATTGTTTTGAGAAAACTTCATGAAGAAAGTCCAAATGTTGACAGTAAGTAAATATTCTTGTTTTCACAGACTGCGATATTTAAATTTATTTAATTAAAGATTCTAAACACGTCTGTCATTTAACCGATGTCATTTTTTAATGCAATCAGGTTTTAGCGTATTTTTACACCTCTGTTTTTAGTTAAGTGAAATACTAAATCAAATATATCAAAAAACGATTCAGACAAATGCCTTTTCAGAGAAAACGAACTTTTGTATGCAGCAGCAACCGATTGAATTCATTTGCAAGTCTGATACAAAGTGATAATGACAACTGCACAACAAAGTAAAACAATTGTTCCACTTTGTTGTAAAATGATTTTCAATATAAAGTTGGCAAAATATCCTGTCATTCAATGAATTGCATCTATTCCTATTGACTGCTCTAATAAAGTAATGAAGCGATGTATACAGGTGTTCATTCCATTTTCTAAAACCAATTGCTGATGATGTGTAAAGGAATGTTCTGAGAGTAGATTTAGTACTGCTTGTTTAAAAAATGTTAATGAAACCTTCCTGATGTTCCGTCGTTGTTCGAGCAACATAAGTAGCTAGTGGCAAAATATTACAATAAAGAATTTGTTTCTCTTGGTCTAACTTGGTAGTATTAAAATATTGATTCTCTCTTTGTATCAGTTTCCAAATTTTTGGCAAATAATAACTCTTGATTCTTTTTTTAATGAGTTTTTGTTATTTGGTAAGGCCGATTCATGGAATTGAATGGAAATTTACAGGTCTTTCCCGTAAAGCATGGTGACATCACTGCAACGTCGTTGTGAAGTCACATTGCGACTTTGTGACCATCGATTGTCGATTTGACGCAACGCAATGGCGGATCTAAGGGAGGAGCGATGGGGCTATCGCCCCCCCCCCTTGAGCCCAATAAAGGATCTGCAGAACGACATTAGATGCCCGCACGGAAAAGTTGTTGGTCCTAAAATCGAGACCGGCGTGACCCAGGCCGGGTCGTGCCAACTTTTGTTTATTATACTGGAAGTGGGTCAGGTGTTTACACTTTCAGAACCGGTCGGGTCGGATCTTATTTTTTTCTGCAGAGCTGGATCGAGCCACACGGTGTTTTTTAGGTCGGATCTGGCGAAGACTTTCTTCCTACTAGAGGTATACACGGTCCAAAATTTTCAAACCCAGGCTCCGTCCGGTATAAAAGCTAAACGCTGGATCTGAAATTTATACAGCCCGTATGTTGTGGCGGTTCTAAGGGGCGGATGAGGGGGCGAAGTCCCCACCCCTGGACTAATAAAGGGTTTACAAAGTGAAAATATGCATCCTCGTGAGAAATAACTTGGGGCGAAGCTGCAGCCCGTCATGGGCTGGCACGGGTCGCGCCAGTGTAAGTCCACGACACTTGGACTTTGTAAGGTTTTCTCTCATTTTGAATCGGGTCGTGACCTGATCATGCTTTTTTTGGTGATTCGGGTGGGGACAAGCTTCTTTTTCTTCCAGACAGAGCCTGGTCTCGATTTCATTTTCCCTAGAAGTTTGTATTGGGCAAAATTTTCAGGTCGTGGCTCGATCCGGAATAAAAAATAAATATTCGGTCCGTCTCTGATCTAGATAATATGATAAACATTACTGACGCGACCGCGATCCGTGCAGGTAAACGTTCGGTGTGTCTCTGATCTGAATTTCTTCGAAGGATCACGTTCACGGATAACAGCGAATTTCGTTAAAGGATCGCGGAAAAACGCAAATTTCGTCAAAGGATCGCGATCAAAACTGGATCAACCATTCTCCCAAGTGTAAAAATTGAATCTGTAACTGATTCAAATCCGAAATGTATGACAATTTGCCCCGATGCGCAACGCTTAGCTAAAAAGTAAAGTTAACCCGACCAATAGCAAAATGTAGTTGTTAACCGGACCCAGATCCGACCCGAACCCGAAGCAAAAAAATCAGAAATTAACTTGACCCGCAGCAAACAGTAGAAGTTAACCTGATCCAAACGCGACCCACAACAAAAAGTAAAAATTAACCCGACCAGCAGCAACAAATAGAAGCGAACCGGACATTAAATTTTATGAAATGATCGAGGAGAAAAGACAAATTTCTTCAAAGGATCGTGAAAGAGACGCACATTTCGTCCAAAAATTGCGAAAAAGAATGAAAATTTTTTCAAAGAACTCACCCCAATAAATTCGGGTCAACTCAAACCCTTCTCGCAAACGTAAACACCACATCCTAAACTGCTCCAAATCAGAATTTTATATCAAACTAACCCAAGTACACTAGGCACAGCTAAAAAACTAGTCATTGGAGGCCACTGTAATACTTACCCATCATGGATATGCATAGCGCAATATATGAAAACATAACACATGTAAACAATTTATAAAACGAATTACAATTCCAAAACAAAATACAAACGTATATTTAAGTATTTTTAACACATAATCATGCTCTATTAATGAATTTCTGATGACCCAATTTCGATAAATTGTATGAAACGCCAAACTATTCAAGTAGCACTGAATTGCGTAATAGAAACATCCTTATAACTCCAAAAATAATAATCATATTCACTAACGGTTTCTTGCATCAAATTAAGTATCTCATTTCCAATTAAAAGATATCTTTGAATTGAAATTTGAATGAAATACAGGGTCATGAAAAATCAAAGAATGTGGAAAATAGGATTAGTAATATCTCCACAACTAATTATCCAATTGACTTCGTTTTTGACGCAAAATTTGTGTTATTTTATTGCCTTTTACGTCCACTCCTTAAAATAAAAGAATTCGAAAATTTTTATATACCTTTCATCAGAACGAATTTTTCGAGAGTCCGAAAAAAATAGTTCCGGATAATGGAGGTTACTGATATTAAATAGGCTTCGTCCCATTCTTACATACTAAGCACATACCAAATTTCAAATCTCTATCTCAATTTTTTCGGGAGATAGAGCGGTTACAGACAGACAGACACACAGACGGACGGACGGCAAAATTTTTTTTCTAAAAATATGTTTTTCGGAATCACCAGTGTCCGAAACGTGTAAATCCGTCAAAAAAAATTTTCGATTTTCAAAACGATTGCAAGACTTACCCTATACTACGTATGATGGGTAAGTAATAAAAGTCAACCCGACTAGAAACAAAATGTAGTTGTCGACCGGATCCAAACCCGACCCAGCAGCAAAAAATCATAAATTAACTCCAACCGCGGAAAGAGTAGAAGTCAACCGGGCCCAAACAATACCCAAGTAGAAATTTACCCGACCAGAAGCAAGAAAATGGAAGCCAACGGACACAAACCCGACCTACTGCAAAAAAGTAGATGAAATACTACCCGCATTAAAAAAAATGAGCTCTGACCCGTGCATCAGACTGGAGTTTCCAAATTTCTAAAATCGCCCCTCCCCCCTTGAGGACTCTCCAGATCCGCCCTTGACATCACGTGAAGTCGATGTGAAGTCACTGTGACTAAAATGGGAAGTCGTTATGGCCGTTTTAGAGCTTTTTTGGGACGTTTCACAAAGCGGTCACAATGTGACAAATTTGTGAAGAATGTGTCATTTGTGACTAATTTGACATTAATATTGTGACGAAACTGTGACAAAAGCGACGATATTTAAATTGTCATAAACATGTTTTTTAAAGTAAATAACATGTTTTGAAGGATATTTATAAATTTCTAAAGATTTTTAAGAAAGTCACATCTCAGTCACAATGTAACGTCACTGAGTGGTGGCATTTTGGTTACAGATGTAATGTGACCAAAGTGACTCACAGTGACGTCACTGTGACCATGCATGCTATTAGGGTTATGTAATAGCATAATGATGTTTCAATGCTTTTAGCCATCTATTCCTCTTTGTACCGAATTATTACTCAGGATTTTTTCAGTTGATATCAGACGGTTTCTTTTGATGAAGAGCAGTTTTTATTATCTCTCTGACTACAGGCAAGAATGACTTCTCGTCGATTGTGAGCAATTTCAATACTTTTATCATTAAAATTATAATGATATATGAGGCTCGTAGTTCATCATCTTTTTGTTTAGAAGATGACTTAAAAAGGCTTGATGTAGTTGACTGTTTTAATTTTTTCTTTTCCAGTCTTTGAACTGGTCAGATGGGACAATCCCAAAACTATCTTCTGTCTCATACAAGTTAATTCGAAATTCGCTATCATAGCGCCAGAATTTAATGGCAATCTATGTCCATCGTGAGGATTCTAATAGTATGAAATTCTGTGCATTATTTCTTGAAATAGGACTACTACGACTATCGAGAAAAATGCAGAGTAAAAGTGCCACCAATTATGCGATTTACACCAAAACATAATCAGCAATCATATTTATCAAGGTAAAATCATACAGCTAACGATTGGTTTGTGGGAGAGTGCTTAGATCCATATTTCAAGTACTCAATACTGTACTGCTGGCATTTCTTCTTCAAGATATTTTGAAATAAAAAAAAACTCCCTATATAAGTTTAAATAAATTTACTTTTGAACAAATTTATAGACATGACGATTTTTAACATTTTCACTAAGGTTAAACAAATTTCTTGAACTAACTCAAATCACGAGTTTCTTTAAAAATCTTTGGTTAGACATGTGTCATCATACCTCAGAATTTTTCGAAATACAGGTCAATAAAAAAATAATTGTTTAAAACTTTTAGCCAACCGATAATCGCGAATTTTTTATTCCACAAATTCATAATGATTTTTAATTCGTCATAGCCTTTCTTCTAGTTCCACGGCTATTTTTTGACATTAGTAAAATAAATTGAATCCTCCCCCCCCCCCCTCAGATTTAGGTTCGTCTGTATAGATTTCCCTTTAAAAGTGCAGTAAAGGTTTTTGTCTAGGACTGGGCAATGTAGAAGAGAGCAACTATTTTCACTATATTAGTTCCTAAATAAGTAGATATGCCATGATCGCCCCCCTCGACTGTCCTAGCGCCCCCCATTTTCCTCTAGACTCGCTAACGCCCCACTGGAAGACTCCAGCGCCCACTGGGGGGCGGTACCGCCCCCGTTGGGAACCAATGATGTAGATGAATGAATTTATTTTTCCATTTTTCATTAGTCTAAATGTTTTATAATTTATTGCTAAAATATTGGAAATAAAATACTTATTACCACATATTTTGCTATTTAAATCTTTAAAATATATTTTGACTTACTAATTTAAAATTTACAAAAATTTTGTATTCAAATGATTTAATAAATGTACCAATATTATAATACAAAAGTTTAATATCAATCATTAAGCTTAATATAATAAATGTAAGTTTACAGTTTAAGTTTATTAATCATTACTATTTTTCATAACAATCTTATGCTTAATAATTTGATAACAATCATTAACTTCCAAAATCTGTGTAACTTTTAAGTGTAAAAATGAAACGGAAAACAGATTTAATATGTTATAAATAAAAAATACAATAACTGATAGATTAGATTTACACTTATGTATAAACTAGCTGATATCTGTAAATTCGTTTACAAACATTTAAAGAAGAATTTAATTGTTCAATCAAACAAAAGAATTTGTTGGTTAAAAGCATGTGTAATTAACTTATTGCAATTTACAGTAAAAATCTTCTGATGATCCTTTTTTGCTGATTTTTTTGTTGGTTTAAATTTTTCTTTCAGCTACTTATATTAATAGATAGAAACATTCTTGAATACTTTTGTTCAGCCCTGTAGTTTACCTAGTACCTTTAATATACAAAAGTAGTTTTCTAAACTTCAATTCAAACAAAAATATTCTTTATTACTACTTAAATTACATTTTCAGAAATTATCATCCAAAGACAATCATGTATCCAGTTCTTTGCATGACCCTGTATATCATTTTAGCAATATACTACAAACATTTCTTAGTTTATTGAATGCAGTTCAAAATAAAAATGCATATTTTATTTAAAAACCACTTTTAAATAAATTATGCTCATATTCAATAAAATTTCCAAGATCTTTTGTGTAACCCTGTATATCTAAATTGTGTAAATATCAGCATTTATACACACCATTTAATATGCATTCATTTAGTGAAACTTAAAAGCACATATCATAATTCAAAATGCATTTCATCCATACAACAGTCATCATTCATCATATACAATACTTCGGATTGAATATATACTATTTAAAATCTTTTGTGTGTCCCTCTAAATGCTATACACTTCGTATTATGCATGAAATAACTCATATTAAGCCTCAGAAATGTATATCAATTTGATTATACATGAAATCGTTTACCATAATTAAAATGTGTCGCAAACTGTTCGTGTCTTTATTCTTATGCAATAGCATTCTTCTGTGTGACCGTTTAAATGAATAATAAGTGTCCTTTTCACTGCATACTTTACAAAATGCATATTTTAGCGCATTTTGTTGATGCATGTAAATATGAATATGTTTCACAGGGTGTAACATTGTTAAAATTCAATTGAAACGATTTTTCCCGATAATGCCGTAATGTAAAGAAAAATTTTGACTATTCCTATAAATAAACTAATCATGGTAGAAACTTTATTTTCAATAGGTATTCGTGCTAAGGTAAATGTTAATAAAATCCAAAAATTTCATGGCTACTCGGATTGCCATGAACTTTACAAAAATTAGATTTACTTTGTTGGTAAGTGTTAAAAATAGAGTCAAAAATACATTAATCAGTAGTTTTATTTTCAGTCTTTTCGAGACAAAAAATTTCTTCCATTGATAATTATGAGTTTTGAATAAAAATTTTCATTTGTATGTAACTTATAACTTATTAAATTAGTATAAGTAAAAAATATTTCTCATTCAGTTTAAATATGACGTCATTATTTATTTAGATCGATTAGCTACTGATAATCATGCCTCTTGTATTTTTAACGACTATTATAAAGTACCCGTTTTATTTCAACTATGACGTTACATTTTTCCAAGCGAAATATTTCATTGAAAATATTATTTTTCATTTTTTTTACTTCTAATTATGTCGCCATTTGAGACAGAAAAATTCTTGTTAATGAAATATACATGTTTATTATATAACAGAAAATATTCTTATTTCTATTTCAAATATGACGTCATATTTATTTTCTTTTCTTTTATTTCTTTTTCATCTTTTTGCATGGAAATTGCTAAATTTAAAATTTATTGCCACTGAGAAATTATCATTTTAGGTTTCTATTTTATTGGCAACAGGAAAGGAAAATGGTTAAATTTTAATTAAAAATGCCTATTGATTCTGTATGAAAAATAATGAAATTTTGAATTATTAAGGAAAATATTTGAATAAATCAAAGATTAGCCTATGTTCATTTCCGGGCTTTAACTTATCTGTATGCAAAGATTCAAAGACTTTAATCTATTTGTTTTGATGCCAAATTCATTCAAATTTTCGGACACATTTTCACATTTATAGTATATATAAGATAAGTAACGTTTCTGTTTATGTTATATTATCCTTCGTAGTTTCAAAGCAAAAACATTGCTAATGTAGCATTTTCATGATCGTCAAAAAAAGCAATAAACCGCCATTTAAGGCACTCATGCAGTGGAAAACAACTTAAACATACATTTATTTAAACAAAATTTCATTGAAAATCATATACTTGTCACACTTTCTTTAAATTTTGAAATATTCATTAAAATATATTAAAAAATAATGTAAAATGATTCAAATTTGTTAATAATGATGAAGAAATCCAAATGCCCTTCATTGAATCAGAAGCTCGACTGATATCTTCCAGTTGGAGCACTTTTGTTTATGTTTATACTGAGTACTTGACCTGAGAAAAGATTGGGTAGAGTTGCAATAGAGTATTTAACACATTAAGTGCCACATTAGTCATCAGAGACTGATACTGAACTTTCCATTCAAATCAAGTTTTAACTAATTCTGGAATTTCAGCCATGAACTTGATGAGGTGATTGTCTTTTTGTGCTAACACCTTCTATTCATAATTAATCAATTAATTTAAGAAATAAAAATTAATTTTTGCTCAAATCTGTCATTTGGGCGATTTTTTTTAAAACTAAAAACCTTAGAAAAAGATGAAAGAAAACTAAGTACTTGTTTTTTCTTCCATAGCTAATTTTCAAAAAAATATTTATCCTGCTATGTAGCTTTATGGCTTATAAGAAAAGTTGGATTGATTAAATTAATCTCTCACTTTACAAATTTATTAATTCATCATTTATCTAAAGCTTTACTTGTAGCTTCTGCATAACATAGATTTTGCATTTTTCAATAATGTGTAAAGTAAATGAAACATCACAAATAAAGAAAAAAACTATGTAAAAAACAGCATGCCACACTGTTTTTTAGTGTTTAAACCAAATATTTTTTTTTTTTAAACCATACTATATTTTAAAAAACATTTGGTTTAAACCACAAACTTTTTATTTAGTCTAGGTACATCTTACCGAATATTCGTTATTTGGCCATATTATCAAATGTCAAACTGTTCGGTTAAGACAAATATGAAACTATATGGCCTGCAGAATATTTGGTTTGGTCGAATATCAAAGTATTCAGTATATCAGAGGTTTTTTAAGTAATCAGACAAAACCTCTTAAAAAACATTTTTAAAAACTATTCACAATTTCTACAATTGTGAATATCTACAATTTCTACAATGTCAATTTATAAATACAGTAGACTCCCTCAAATCTGCAAATCTCTAAAATCTGCACATAATTTACGAATGTAAACAATAAACAATGAAATATTCAGTTCAGATGTAAGTGCAAAATTTGACTTTAGTTTTATATATATTAAATACATTTTTTAATTTGTAATTTTAGTTAATGTTATTAAATTCATGTTTCTTCATGAAGAAAGAATAATTTATTTCTGAAAAAAATCAAGATATTCCTGATATCATTGATAATCACAATCTTACCAAATATATTTATGTATTAATCAAGCTTTTTTAGTTAAGTCTAGTTAACCTGAAATAAAGCTTCTTTATTTAATGATCCTCATGTGAATTAGTAATGTACCTATATGAGGCAAGTTTCATTGAATAATTTAGGAAAAACACATTTAATCTTTAAAATGAATATTTAATTGTACATTATTGATTATTAACTTGACCTTTGCTTTTAGTATTTTAATCATTTAAAAAATTATTTAAATTTATATTAATTTAATTTATTACTTATTTTAATATTTTAGTATATTGTAAGCATTCATTATACTTTTGATTTTATAATGAATTACATTCAAATTATTTTTAAAAAAATATGAACAAAGCAATGACCAGAAATCCACACAACCTCTGGTCCCAAGCTGTGCGGATTTGAAGGAGTCTACTGTATATTTTAAATAATCTGAAATAAAATCATATTTAAATAAAACAATGTTTTTACATTATTTATTTGCTGTTTGTAATGCATAAATTAAGAAAATTAACCATGAGAAGTATTAAAATGATGATTAATTAGAATTCTCATGGGAATAAATGATTTTCAAATGCAAGCTTCTAAATTTTGTTTAGTTTAATAAATAATCTGTTGTTTTTTCCAGTGTTCAGCCATGGGGATGATTTTGGGGTTAAAACCCCTCACAGAGCTGAGAGTGTTCGCTATAATTGTCGCTTATATGAATCAAAACCGAACATAATATTTAAATGTTTTGGCGCATTTCGAATCCGCTGCTTTATTGAATCAGATTTCATTTAATTACGCGATTCAATTAAATGGTGAAAATTCTAATTAAAATTATGAAAGCGTCTATGACATGGATTAGTTAAGTGAAAATTGGTTATTTGAACTAAATCACTTTTCTGAGACATATTATGCTAAAAAAATGATGATTTCCTGCCATACAGATGCTCCTTGAGTTTAAATATTATACGGTGAATATTCTAATCGGTATCGATTCCATTAACCAGCAATCATCTTTAACAGAAACTCAACCCCACCCCCTAGAACTGAATTTTGGCTGCGCCACTGGCTTTTTCCCAAATAACAATGTTTAAAAAAGTAGAAAAACTTTTGGGGTTGATAAAAGATATCAAGACAGACAATTTTTTTGTTCAAGAAAACATATTCGTGTTCAACTTATTGAGTTACAAGTAAATTTATACCTCATCTTATTTGAGGTGAAACTGTATTTTTGTTACTTTAACAATAATGAAGATATCATAACTATATTTTCAACTGACATGATTTGATTTCAGTGAAATGTGATATGACGAGAAGAGCTGGAAAATGACATCATTCATAGGAAAAAACTATGAGCTAGACATTACTTTATTAAATTTCAGTTGATGCTATTTGTAATGTGTTACTGATCAAAATTCAGCCATTTTGGATATCATATTTAATATAAACAAAATTAATATAAAACAAATGTTGCTAAAATATCCTCAATATTGATAAAGTTGTGAATAATTATTCAGTTTTGGCTTATTTCGCACTGTGTATATATTTGATTGAATATATTGTAATATAAATGGAATAGATTGAGATTTTCTCATTAAAAAAACTTTGTCTTGACCATATTTTCGCCACTGAAAGTTTCTTGCCAGATTTTAAGAACATCCTGAATGTTTATAATCTCTGAGAATGATCGTTTACTCCAGATCCAGATATTAATGTGGGATGCTTTAAAAAACTTCTATGCTAAATTGAAAGAAGTAGAAAAGTTATTTTTATTGAATTGCCGTCATTTGATTTTACTTCAGTTTCTTTAGGACAAACAGTAATAAAAGAAACTTACATTTTGATAAACAAGAGCTTTTTATAAGTTAACTTTATATTGAAAAAAAAAATGTACCTTGAGTTAGTTAAAAAAAAAAAAAAAATTATGAGACCGGATTTTTTCTCTCTCATTTTTTTAATATTTCTCTTTTACTTTAAAATGCTTGTTTTAATTTGTAGTGAAGAAAATGAAATTTATAATTTTATTAATTAAAAGAGTCTCATAATTCTCTTTCTTAAATAACTTAAAGCAGTTTTTTTCAGTATTAAGTTTACTTATAAAAAGTTCTTGTTTATTAAAATATAAATCTCTATTATGAAATATTAAGAATGATTGTTTTAAAAAGTAACATTTTAATAGCTTTAAACTTTGAAATATAAAAAGTATTACGCAGACAGATATTCAGTATTCAACTAAATGCTTATTATTTGGCTGGACGAATATATGGTATTCGGCATAACAGTTACTATTCAGCTAGCCGAATATTCGATTCACCTGTTTTCCAAACATTCAGCCAAAATCACTATTCAGTGTGTCTTAGTCAAAAAACATAGATGTATATTAATATAAAATGTATGTAAACAATAAATATAGACTTGAAAGCAAAAAAACCCACTTGGAAGTAATTTTAAATAATGGACAAACAAATAAATTAGTAAAACATTAATAAAAAATACAAATAAAATATTGAATTAAAAAGACCTGATGACATTACAAACGCGTTTAACATTTTAATGGCAAGTAAATTTTACATTTATGATAATTCATTATTGGATTTAATGTTGCAGATTAGCGGCAGTTTTTGGGTCGAAAGGTTAATCAAGTATGTGTAGCAATATTTTTAATAACTGTATGAAATCATACAAAATATCAAGTGGGAGAAAAATATGTATTATGAAAATCTAAATTTTTTTTAATAAGAAGGAAAATATACACAAATAAAAATTAATGTAGAATGAGCTTTTCTTCTTTGAAATTCTTGGATCTTTCACTGTTAAACAATATATCACATATTATGAAAAAGACAACTTTTTTCTCAATTTGTGCTACAAATAATAATTTTAAAAAGCATACATTAAATGCCAATAAATTTGATAATTCAATATCAATTCTCACAGAGCAGAACCTAGTGAAAGGCAAGATTTAAAAAAAAAAAAAAAAGGGAAGTTTATGATTTTTATTTTTAATAGAGAATATGAACATGAAATAAACCAAGCAAAGAGTGTTTTCTCAAAAACTAGCACACAAAAGAATTAGGTATCAATATAAAAGACATACTATAAAAACAAAAATTAGCATTTATCCTTATTTTTCTCTTTCAAATGAAGATTCAGAACAATATATTTTTTCTTCATGAAAGGGAGGTGGTGGCCTGGCTAAGCCTCTATGGGATATCCATAATAATAATGTTAAATATGAATGTAAATAAAAAGAATCTAACAATTTTCTTGGATCAGGAAAGTTGAGGGCAGGGAAAATAAGTCATTTTAATGCAATTTATTCTTTCCTGATACTGTTATTTTAAATGGTATTTACAATCATTTTCTTATTTAAAAATTCATTAAGAGAAATTTTATGGGTTTTTTTATTCAATATGATTACAGAAATAAAAAATTGCGTGAATTAAATTTGAAATCCCATGACTCCCCCCCCCCCTCACTCATGGGTATTCAACAAAATGTTTTTCCTCATCTCTTTTCTCAATGAATGCAATAAACGTAAATAAACAACAATTGTAAAATGAACAAAATCTCAAAATATTCTCAAAATAGCTTTTATTTAAATTTAATTACAAATAAGTCTGACATATTAACAACTTAATAAATCACACACAAATAAATTCTACAACGGTAATAAAATAAATACGCATTAAATTTAATGCTTCAAATAAGATAAGCTAACTGTAGCAAATAAATTACTTTATACATTGTTTGAATAAAACGCTTTCTATGCAATAATTATGAATATTACATCTCTAGAGATCGTATAATCTTTAACAATTCTGTTTCAATACAAATTTCGCCTTTTTTTTCGATTTATAAGGCATGTTAAAATTAGATACTATGTTTCAAACATACCTCTATAAAATTATTAATAAATCGCTTTGTTTAACTGTATTTCTGAAAATTTAACATTTATTATGTAAAATTAGATATAAAAATCAGTATGGTACAAAAAAATATGACTTAAACCTCGTGTTTTTTGATAAAAAATATTTTCTTTAAGCTCTATCTGGCCATAGCACTTAATGGTAAATAATTCACAGTTGCCGTACTCACCTCGCGGTTGAGGTGTTTCAAGTTACTTCAGATGGCTGCCATGATATCCCATGCATTTGAATAGGGATTTCATGTCTATTACTTAAACGTCTTTGCGTATAACATCTCGACAAATGAAATATAACAGGTATTGCGAAATATTTAACACCATGTATTTTACTTAAAAATAAAGATAAAAGTGATTTTTTCCCTTTTTTTTACATTATTTGTTTAGATATTTCATTCCATTCTAAAATTCCTTTATAATATTAAGTTAGTTGTGGAAAGTGTATCAAACTCTATTTCTAACACATGATTTTTCGTTCTTGTTTAAATTTTCATCTGAAAAAAATGAAAACTGCAAGACTGAGATTTAATTTCTTATTAGACTTCTAACTTGCTTTGATTTCATAAATTTTATGAATAGCCTAAACCATTTCCTTACAAATTACACTGAGAATTAATTTCCCCTAAAACGTTTAGTAAGAAGCATTTTAATCCTTATTTCATCATGTGTGGAAACTATTTATTTATTTATTATTTTTATTTATTTATTTACTTTTATTTATTTATTTATTTATTTTATTTAAAAACTATGTTTTAGCTTCAAAAAGACACAAGGAAAAAAATTGAAAAATTAATAAAATTTTATTATTTTCGAATTTACAAGCTGTTCTATATAAATAAGAAAAATGGCTAAATCCACTGCTTGATCCTTTTCTTTTTCTTCTTTTATTTTCCCGTACTCAAGCTTCTTTTAAGGGCACATATAACATCTCGACAAATAAAATGAAGTAGTTATTGCGAAATATTTAACACCATATATTTTATTAAAAATAAAGATAAAAATTTGTATTTTACTTTAAAAGAAAGATATAATTTTTTTACAGCAAATATTCACATTATACCTCATATATAAATCAAAAGAAATTAATTTCATACATAAATAAATTTTTGAGAACTACTTAGCTTTTTGCATATCTATGTAAAACTTTTTGAATAAAATGTCTCTTCGGTGCACATTTCTAAGCATTTCTAAGAGGGGGGGGGGGTAGCATAAGATATCGTAAGGTATCTTATGCCAAGGGGAGCGGGAACGTCTTTTGGTTCCGATATCATTTTTGATCCACTTAAAGTTTTCTCTTTTTATTTGCAGCATCTTTTTTGGTGCAAAATACCATGTTGTCTTTTTTTATTTTTTAGTCTGTTATCTATTTTTATGAAAATATAGAGTAATTATTAAAATCAGTTAATTATTATAAAATTATTTAATTCTAAAATCTGGAATACCCAACATTTGGCACTTGCTATTCTTCTTCAAAAACTACATGGTCATTGATGACCGTCCACTTGTGATTTTAGACATTTTATTAAATATCTAGAAAAATATATGAGGAATTATCCTGAAACTCTAAGTGTATAAATATAATAGTACAAGTCATATATTTCCGTGAAGATTTTTTCCCGAAACTTTATAGGGGACCGTCAACAAATTAAAAAAGAATGAATATCTTTTGGATAACCCTGTCAAAATTAATGCTAGCAAAAGCGCTCAAACTATAGATTATGACTAAGTGGCTTATTGTAATAAACTGTGTTCATTTTTATGTCAATAGCATGTATACTCGTAGAAAAATTAAGGTTTTTATAAACACAGTCCCAAATTTTTCCAAGATTTTTGCTTATAGCTTGCAGAGTTCTTAATATAAAATAATATTCTTTTCTGAAAATATGACAAACAGCATTGCACATAATACCCTGTAATCAGAATTAAAAAAATAATAAAAACTGTATGAAAAATGAGTAGATTTACTAAATAATTTTTCACTGCGCATGCGTCAAGGATATCAAAATTACATTTGCATATTATATTTGATAAATGTATAGAGCAACTTTTGTAAAAGTCTCAAAACCATAGCTTGAAAATTCTAAAAATAATTATCAATAGAATAAGTTGAGAATCCGTTATTCCCAAAATAAAGCAAAAACAAGAGGGGTTGTATCCAAATATTCATTGATTAGTGTCAATATAGAATACACAATATGGGACGTACTACTACGTTTGGATAAAATCCCTCATTTTTTTGCTTCATTTTTGGAACAACGGATTTTGTTTTTATTCTATAGGCGATCACTTTCAGAATTCTCAAGCTAGGATTTTGAAACTTTCACAAAAGTTGCTCTATATATTTAGCTAAACAATATTTAAATGAAATTTTGATATCGTTGACGCATGCGCAGTGAAAAATTACTTAATAAACCTACTCATTTTTCATACAATTTTTATTATTTTTTAATTCTGATTATAGGGTATTGTACGCAGTACTATTTGTCATATTTTCAGAAAAGAATGTTACTTTATATTAAGAACTCCGCAAATTATAAGCAAAAATCTTAGAAAAATTTGGGACTGTGTTTATAAAAACCTTAATTCCTTTTCGAGTGTACATGCTATTCGCATAAAAATGAACACAGTTTATTACAATAAGCCACTTAATCATAATTTACAGTTTGAGCGCTTTTGCTACATTAGTTTTGACAGGGTTATCCAAAAGATATTCATTCTTTTTTAATCTGTTGATAATCCCCTATGGAGTTTAGGGAAAAAATCTTCACGAAAATGTATGACTTGTACTATTATATTTATACACTAAATGTTTCGGGATAATTCCTCATGTATTTTTCTAGATATTTAACAAAATGTCTAAAATCGAAGTGGACGGTCATCAATGGCCATGATGTAGTGTATGTGAATACACATATAATCAGGGTTCGAGAAACCTTCGGTGAAGTATATTTGAAATGAAGCTTGCGTTTACTAATAAGTAAACGAAAAAGAGAAAGGATGTTCCCCACTTGTTTTGCTCATAAGAATTTATATCTGCCCCCCCCCCCCCCCCCCACACACACACACATACACACCTTCTCTGTTCGGGGCAAGTGCAACAAGACTTTCTTACTGTTAAATGCATTATGTAACAAAAAGCTATTATAAAATACTTTTGAATACTAACTATTTCTTTTAATTGTTTTATTTTATATAAAAATTTTCCATAAATAAAATGATATTTTATTGACTTTTCTTCATTTAAATCATAAAAGTATGCATAAAAAAAAGTAACTAATTTTGTATATCTCTTCGAATAAGAAAATAAATTCAAAAAATCGAAAAATTTTTACACCAACGATTGATAACATGTGATATCGGAAGGGGGGAGGTGATTCACAATTATCAAATAGTTGATAACGTTACATTTTCACAGCCCCTAATCAGCAAAGATATTTGATGAGTATGAGTTAGAGGTCTGCACGGGCCGGAATTTCCAGGCCCGGGCCCGGCCCGTTTTGGCCCGTTACAATTTCTACGATTTCTAAAAAATTCAGATTTTTTTCATATAATTAAGATTTCTTTAAAGAATACTGCATACATATCTATGGAATGATTTTACAGCATATTTTACAGGAAATGCACATTAGCAACATTAGTGATTACTAAGATTCTTAGGCTTTCAACAATGAAATAAAAATTCATCAAAAAATTAATATGGCTTAGACTAAAAGAAAAAAGAAAGAAAGTTAAAAACATCGTAACTTTTGAAGCTGTTTAATAAAAGAAGATTTATAAAAATATTTCTAATTCATTTTATTAAAGATTTTAAATCCAAATTCATTCGTTAATTCAAATATGCGCCTTTCTGATATATTTCAAAATTCATTTTTTTCTCAGAAACTCATAGCAGGTATCTTTATTCAGAAACTATATAATCAAATGGCATTATCTGTTTTTTGATACAAACAATTTAAGAATACTGAAAGGAAAAAAATTATTGCTGTAGTTAGCGTTTTCAATAGAATTTCCAGAAGCAATAGCATGGGAAGGAAGAAAAACCTGCAACCATTTGAGAAACTATTGTATCTGAACAAAGTTATGTAAGTATTTTATTCACCAAAAATGAAAAATACTATTCGATTCCAAATGCCTTCAATAGTCCGGCTTATCACTTTTATATTTTTACAATTAACAATTAATCTGAAAATGTGTCAAACTTTCGCGTTATTGAGAAATTAATTTAAAAACCATCAAACTTTCGCGTTATTGAGAAATTAATTTAAAAACTATCAAGAAGTATATATCCAAAGATTAATCTATCATAAGTTCTTTATCGCTGTTAATAATTTTACAAATCATGTTGTCTGCCCTACAGATCTTGAGAACAATTAAGTCTTGTTCCGATCCGGCAAGTCTATATGTAGAAAAATAATGCAAGCTTGATCTCGGCCCGGTATGAGTTATCTAAAAAAATATTAAAACGGGTTACACACAATTTAACTGTCCGATGCCGATCTCACATTGTACAAGTTACATTTTTATATTGATGCTGTCAAACTAGTATGGCTCGCGACGCACATTTATATTTATTCTCGTTAAAACCATTTGCGTTGAAAATAGATCATATTTTATCATTTCTGCTTAGACCTCTAGCATGAGTTAGAAATGTATGTTGTTTTATATATAAGAAGACGATGGTCAAATATGGGTCGAATATTATGACTCCGTTTCCACGCCACCCAGGAGGTAGGAGTCTCGGCGCGTTTTATTTTAGAGAGGTATCGCCACAAACTGTACGTTTGTAGCCCTAGTCCTCTTTATCAGTGGCGTAGACAGCAATTCTTTTCGGGGAGGGTCAAGAAATTTTCACTTTATTAAAATTCACTTTTATATACGCTTTTACTCTTCTTAAATGGAAAAAAGTTCTTTCACCTGAACCTTGAACAGGGCTTTTTTCTTCATTTGGTCCACTTGTCGTACCACAATATGATTTTGGCCTTATGGCCTTAAAATTTTGAAATTATGAAAATGTTCTTGGTTTCTTTTTTTTTTCTTTTTTATCTTTCTCGGTTTTTTCTTTTTTCTTTCTCGTTTCTTTTTTCTTTTTCATTTCTTTTTCTTCATTTCTGTTTCATATTGTTTTCTTTTTCTTTTTCATTTCTTTTTCTCTCTTTATTTTTATTTTTTCATGTAATTTCTGGATGTCTCTATGTGAGTATAATGCAAACTATTTTTTACTAATAATTTACACAATATTGAGAATTCAAGGAAGTGGAGTTTTCATAGTTCTTAAATAAACAAAATCAATCACAATTTTTCAATCTAAGATTCTCGGTTTAAAAACTTATTAATTTTACATTGTCACAATAAGATTGTTATTATTTTTATTCTCAATAATAGATTATTTCGTATTCTTTTTTTCTTTTTTTCGAGGGGGTCTGAACCCCATTTACCCTCATCTGTCTACGCCACTGTTCTTCATAATTTCATATTTCCAATTACTTGAATATTCCATATATGCACATCAGTTTTATAATTTCAGCTTTCTTTTACTTATAACATACTTTTTTTCAATTTCTTTTACTGACACAATTCCTCTGTCAAATTCTTACTGTAATTTAATGACATAACAATTATTAGGTGTAAAATCTTTTGTATAAAGGAATTAAGTTTAATGTATAATCAAACAAACTCGTTTTCTTTCTCTTTTCATGTGTTCATCGTCATTGCTGAGCATTATAAGGCACACATTTCATACAATATGACTCTGAATTAAATCCTTATCAGATATTATGATTATTTTATGAGATTTAAAAAACAAAAAACTATTTTCTACAATAATCACAAAAAAAAATCATCACGTTGGAAATGGACTAAATTACAGAACTGTCATTCTTTTAGGATGTGTTTAAAAATTTCACGAAACTTTTAAAATGCATAGATTTTCAGTGGATTTTTTTTTAAAGAAAAAAGAAAGCCACTAGTACTTAAAACACCTGTCAAGTCAATTAATTAATCATTGAATAATCGATAAACGGAAAAAAAGAGACGAGGAACTCTAATGATAATCAAACAGTTTAGATTACTTTGCCATAGGAGTAGAATGTATAATAAAAATGAAAGAACCAAAATTTCCGTTTACGTGCAAGAAAAATTCTATAAACTTAACTCATCAAATCATCTAGCGTCGGATAAGATTGAACCAGCAATAACTCCATACAATAATAGAAAAATTATTTTTTATTGTGAATTTTATAATATTTTAAACTTTTATAAGAATTTCACGAATTTCAAATTGGTATATCTTAAATTGAAATGTTTTTTGTTTTCATTCATATAAGCTTTGTCATTTTGCAGAAATTTTATATCACTCCCCATAGCATACTTTTTTCAAACACTCATCTTTATTCAAACATCATCACTCACAGCAGCATCAAGTCAATCAATCCGATAAGGACAAACACAAACATGAAATGACACATATAGATTACATTAAAAGACGACAGACAAACAAATAGACGTTCACAAGACGAGACCACAGCACAATGACGATCACAAAAACATATAGATACAGAAATTACATAAAACATCATTATTTCACTAATTAACCACAATATGTATATATCAATATGATATAAAATATCAATTTCTTACAAATTGATATAGCTTACATGAACGAAAATCTTCTATATATGTTATTTGTTATTTTAAATTCTTGATATTAAAATAAGTCTGTCTATCACCCAAATACAGGTGAGTTACTACGAACAATATGGAAATGAATAAACAGCAAACCACCTGCAGTAAATAGCAGATGGGAAAATTATTTTACGGGTAAACAGGTGTGAGGCATGCTTAGGTAGGCTTTCATCCACCCACCTTTGTCCGACTCCAGGTCATCCCCTCTCGAAAGAGTTGAGCCCAGATCACCGGCCGCCCCATCACATGGAATACCCAGTTCTTAAGCTCTTCTATTCCTCTTCCCACAGTCGTCAATATTTGAAACATATTGGCGCAAATTAAAAAGTCGTATGTTACTATTCATGTATTAAATTGTGTTCATTTTATATCTAAATTTTGGGTGAACCAGGCTTGAGGCATGCTCAGGCAGGCTTTCATCCACCCACCTTTGTCCGGCTCCGAGTCATCCCCTCTTGAAAGAGTTGAGTCCGGATCACCGTCCGGCTCCGGGTCATCCCCTCTTGAAAGAGTTGAGTCCGGATCACCGTCCGGCTCCAGGTCATCCCCTCTTGAAAGAGTTGAGTCCGGATCACCGTCCGGCTCCAGGTCATCCCCTCTTGAAAGAGTTGAGCCCGGATCACCGGCCGCCCCATCACCCGGTACCCCAAGTTTTATATTCTGGTATATTTGACGCAGATGAAAACCTCACAGAATGTAGCAATACAAAAATTTGTTGCTTTAAACTGCTTTTATTTATAATAATCGCTCTTAAGCTATAATCATGTTTTTATAATATAACATATAGTAACATAAATAAGAGTTCTTAATTTAAACCATTCCTTTTATGATGATTTAAGTTCTTTTGAAAAGCTAATATTCATTAATATATGGATACAGTAATTTGTTGATTTTAATTAAATATTTTCAACATTTGATCTTTTATATTACCTTTTATTCATCTTTAATTTTTTCAATATTTTACATTTTACATATTTTTTTTCTTCTTTTTGTACTTCATATCATTACTTTATCTTCTTTCTCATTATATTTTCCATAATTATTTTTATCATTTTTCTCATTATATATTCCACATTTAAATGTATGTATGTATCTTCTGTACTACAAATATATTTTCGTAAATGCCGTCATTTCAGTTTGTCTTTTTATGTTAATTTGCCTATTATCAGTAGTTTGGAAATAATATTTTATTCGTGTTAATACAGATGAATAGCATGTTAAGAAACGGTGCCGCTTTCCTACAATTTTCATCATACATAGTAAATCATAGTACATCATATATATCATTACAGCAGTATAACTAAAATACATTTTTTTATGGTTCATCCAATCTTTTCCATTCAAACAATGCGGCTAAAAAAATTATGTAATAATTATAAATGCATTTAAATCATTAGAATTGAGAATTCTTCATTTAAATTAATACTTTTAATAATACTATGTTAGAATTTAACAAGGTATCCTTCATGAAGAAAACGTAAGGCGTATAAACTCCTTATATGTTTATATCATTAATCTTTTATATCATGAATCTTTTTATATTCGGAATTACTATTTTACATTGTATGATGTAAATTTTTATTTAAGCTTTCTAACTTCCTTTTAATATTTTTTATGCTGTTCTTTTTATTTTTGCCGATATTGATGAAATAAATTTATAATAAAAACAAATACAGTTTCAAATAGGCCAGTATAAATTAATTCGGATCATTTATACTTGTAATACAGCATCTTTAATAAATTCCTTGTATATTTTTTTTATTGGATATTAAACAAATTGGATCTTGCATTGCTTCCCCATACGTCCATGTAATTGTTTCTAAAATAATGCTGCTTAAAGAATGACACAATTCAAGATATTCCTGATTTTTAATCTTCAAAATTTGACAATTCTAAAAATAAATAAATAAATAAATTCATGATAAAAATTTTCGAAAGATATATTTAACATTGAGACTCTTTTTATATTCTTTATATTATATAATGTAAGTTTTTATTTAATTTTCTGTCTTTCTATGAATTTTGTTTATTATATTATTGTTCCTTTATTCTTTCTCTTATTATGTAATTTAAATTAGCTTTTTATGTTATTAGTTAGTTGTTGTAATGTTGCTATTTCTTTATTGTTATTCCCTTTTCTTGATTTTTCTTACTGTGTAACGTAAGTTTTCATTTAAGCTTGTTAAGTTGTTAGTTTCTTGCTATAATGTTGCTATTTCTTTGCTGTCATTTTTTTTATTGTTTTTTCTTACTGCATAACGTATTTTTTATTTAAACTTTCTTTTAATTATCTATGCTTTCTCTACACTTTCATATTTTCCTTTATCTGCATGAAGATCTAACATTAAATAAAATTATCTAACTCCCTTCTCTATTAAGAGGCATGTTTTACTCTTTCATTCATCTTACGCATGCAAACTGGAATTGGGGTACATCAACGAGTTGAAGACTGGAGTTCCCGGATTAAACAGAATTCGATTGGCATATTAAAATGCATCTGGTCTACTAAGTCATATCTTGGTGAAAAACACCTGAAAACCCGATTTTAGTAGTTGGCTTGAGGTTTACTATTCTGTTTTCATATCTTTTGGGTGCAGGAAAACATTATAGTAAACCTACGAGTCAACCATTAAAATCGGGTTTGGAGGTATTTTTCACTAAAATATGACTTGATAGACCAGTTGTACTTTAATATGGGAATCGAGTTTTGACCAATCTGGAATTTCAATCGTTAATTCGATGAGGTGATGGTCTGTGCAACCGCCTCCCGATCTATTAAATGATTATATTTTTAAAAAAATAAAAAGTTACATAGAAAAAAATATTTATCGTTCTTTTGTACATCTCCATTTATTCGTTGCCCCCCTCCTCAAAATAAATGTCACAATTTTAAATAATATTCCTGATATTTTTATTATTTTTAGTTACACTAAGAGCTTTTAAACAAGTTTAATGTTTACCATAAATATTATGTTTACTTTAGCACTCCGAATTTTTCATGTACATTAAATTTAGGAATGCAACATATTAAAAAATAGTCTCTTTCTTTAATGTGTTACATTCCTGAATTTAATGTATATGAAAAATTCAAAATGTTGAAATAAATGTAGGATTTGTGATAGAGATCACCTGGTTTAAAGTCCTTTAGTGTGTTTTTGTTAACATGTATTTACATTTTTTATAATTATTATAACGAAAATATATTAACTTTTAATCAAGCAGATAAGTAACATAAGCGTAATAACTTTTAATCCCTTATAAAAGCATGATATATATGCAAAATTCCTAAAACTGCAATTTTTTTACTATGTTATGATATACAGAAAGTCAAAGCGCGGTATTTTAAAATGGCTAAAATCTAATTTTTATGAGACACATAATTATCATAAACATTTGAATTTTCCACCTAAAATTCGACCTCTGCTTTTTTACCTATCACAAAAAACTTTAATTTTTATTTATAAAGTTGAATTAAACACATGTGTAATCTTGGATTCCGACCTATTACAACATCTTTTAATCTATAACAAAATGTTAACGGTAAATTAAAAAATACATTATCTAGCATTGTTTAGACTTTTTACGGCTTTTTCTTATTCTAGCAGCATCTTTTTCAACAACTTCTATCAATTTTATTAACAAGCGAAAGGAAACACGAGGAGAAAATTAATGCCCAAACCAAAGCTTCCATGTTATTCTTATAAATAGATCGCAATCTTTCTGTCATTTATTGATAAATTTATCATGAGAAAACTATAACATATCTAGCTTTAAAATTCGACCTTTAAAAAATCTATTTACCTATCGCAAAAAATATCAGTACTGAATTCGTAAATAGCTGCATCATTGAATTTAATTTTCCCTTATAAGAATTTATTCCTTTTCATTCTTCTTTTTACCATTCCCTGATATCCAAATCGAAATCTTCCTGAAGATTTTGTTTGTCTCCATTTTATTCATTTCTTCAATGTGCAAGTCTGCAATGCTGAGTTCTTCTGTCGGATTTGGCTGTACTGTTAGATATCCTTTTTCTCTTGTAAACATCAACTATAATTCCTATAAATCTTTTTCGGTCAGAAGAATCCATGCTTAATGAACTTCACTACAGAATATTCCATTTTACCTAGAATAAAAACCAAACTTGTAACGTGCAAGTTATGTACTTCAGTTAAGGATAAAATTAATTAACTTCTGTAAACACTAATAATAATAATAATAATACAGTGAAACCTCCGAATAAGGTACACCTACGAGACCGGAAATTTTGTCCCTAAATAGAGGTGTCCCTTATTCGGAGTTTTTTATTTCAGTGATATCTCCAAATAAGATACAGCTATGGAACCAGAACTTTTGTCTCTTAAATAGAGGTGTCCCTTATTCGGAGTGCTTTTTATTTAGAGGTTTCACTGTAATAATAATAATATGCATGCAGGACCCGACTACAGGGCTGCGAAGTCGGTAGGAAAATCAGCCGACTCCGACTTCACTCTGGCTAACGTACTAATGTTTCTGTTGGTTAAAAATATGAGGGTACGCAACAAAAATAACGCGAAAACAGTTCGGTGTTAATTGTTAGAGCTTAGAAAGAAAAAAAAAGGAAAAAAATATTTTCCTTTTTGTGTGCTAATTTTTAATTTCACGTGTAACATACCCGAAAAACCCAACTATCGAAATCTATAGAAGAAAACAAAACCGAAATTTTACTATTTGGAATCCATAGACTTTAAAAGATGAAATCGTTACAATTTTGATGTTATGTAGTGTCCTCCAGAGCAGAAAAATTTCGATGGAAAGGAAAAAAAAATAAAGATGAAAATTTTATTAGTTCGGAAGTAATTCGGGATATACTAGAGTTCTTAAATAAATACGATTTTCATCAACTTTGTACGCTGCGCCTGGCAGTAACTTGGCTATACTTAACTTTGGTAGCCTGATATCAACCGAAAATAACAATAGGCTATTTCCATGAGTACTTGTAGTGTAAGTCACAGGCTACGATTTTTGGCTACCAGTATTTTAGTACGAAAAAATGTGATTTATTTTATCGGCACATTCTCATTAATTGAATAAAGCCAAGCAGACTTTTCGAAAATAACGGTGGCAAACAAGTATAGTAATTATAAGGTAATGTGACTTACACTACAAAACCCATGGAACTAACCAATAGTAATTATTTTCATAGATTTAAAATTACATTTCAAACTGTCCAACAAAAAAATGCGGAGTTTTTTAGTGACTCCGACTCCAACTCCTTTACTCAAAAATGGTCCCGACTCCACATCTTTTACTCAAAAATGGGTCCCATTCCGATTCTACGACTCCAATCCCGCAGCCCTGCCTGACTATCAAGTTTCTGTGCCCAGAGAACTTTCAACTTTTTGAGTCTATTTAGATTGGTTGACTTACTTATACATCTTTCTCCTTTATACGTTGCACACTTACTAGAAAAATGCCAAATGAAAAAAATTAAGTGTTCCAGAAAATTAAAAAATGGCTCTTGGAATAAAAATAACTATTTTTTACAAACGTTTATTGAAATTTGGTAATTATTTATTGAATTATGCTTTTAACCATATAGCCCGGGTGCACAGACAATCGCCTCATCGAGTTCACGAATGGAAATCTGGGATTAATTAAATCTCGATTAACATATTAAAACACAATTGGTCTGTCAAGTCATAACTTGGTGGAAAACACCTAAAAATCCAGTTTTAGAAGTTGACCCGTAGGTTTAGCATTGTGTTTTCTTCCACCCAAAAGTATGAAAATATGGAGGATTGGGAGCATGAAAATATAATGGTACGCCTATGGGTCAACCACTAAAATCGGGTTTTCAGGTATTTTCCTCCAAGACATGACTTCGCAGACCGAGTGCGTTTTAATATGCGAATCGAGATTTAACTAATCCTAGATTTCCATTCGCGAACTCGATGAGGTAATTGTCTGTGTTGCCGCCCCTCGATATGTCAGGGATTAATATCATAAGGACCCATTTCATGGGGGCAAAATAGACAATTAAATATGCTCCTTCCATTAATTTAAAAAGCTTTTATTTTTCTTATACAATCAACTGGATTGATTAAGACTAAAATAACATTTTAAAGTATATGGTGGATATTTGCTTCATTTGCCCTTGTTGCCTCCATCAAGTCAGTGCCTACCTATGGTTAATACTGAATTCAATAAGGTAAAATTTACCGTAACAGTATCCCGTTGAGTCTCCAAGACATAGTTTAAAAATATTCTGCGGAACACGCCCATAAATTTGATCTTAAATTTTTATTTTTATAAAATATCTCACGACAAAACACCTCTACTTTTTATAATTTACATTTATTTATCTGAATTCTGTTACAAACGTAATCATTTGATATAACATTCAAATCTCATATATTTTGCTCATTAAAAAATTTGTCAAAACAAATGCATAAATCGCGTTTTAAACTTTTATTTTTATTGGCTGATCGGCAAATCATACCTATGTTATTATAATTTTCATATTTGTCTCAATATTTGTATTGTTTGCAACAAGGTTTGAATCTCATTACCCTCATCTTGATCGATGAACTCACGTCACGCAGACATTACGAGACACTGTCAAGGATTAACTTAAATTATAAGAAACCATATATCTGTGGCTTCCGGTAATAACCAGATAAGGCACATTTTTGAAAAATTGAGATAATTTGGGAAAATATAACTTTAAAATAGTACTTTCATCTGCCATAGTACTGAAAAATGAAAATCGAATACTTCCCGTCATAGGGCGACTATAAATTTTTATTTAAATATTGAAAAAAATTGTAATTGGTTCTCAATTAATATATAACTATTTTTATATAACTATTTTGGCAAAAAAAAAGCTTCTTATATCCTAATTGAATGTAGTGAAAATTATTAAGTTCTAATCTATTTTATAAAAGTAATGATAAAAAGACATTTGCAAACTTTAAACGTTAATTACTCAAAATATTAAAAATGTGCCTTATCTGATTATTACCGGAAGCCACAGATATAATATTAGACCTTACTAGTAAACATTTATTTTTAAAACTAGCACTTGAATTCATTTACTAATCAAGACATTCTTACCTTGTTTAATTGATGATCCATGCTCCTTGTCACTGGAATTCCACCTGTTCAAAGCTTAACTTCTTTATCGACATCGTACTTTCTTCGACTGGAAAACTACTAAAATAGATGAAAAGGTGTTACTACCTCTTTCAACAGCAAAAAAACATACGTCTGTCTTCTTTGGAGTACTTCTTTGTTCCAATAAAAAAGTAGAAAAAAAAAAGCTAACCTCAAGTTTTATTTCCATAGAATTAGTACTTCAGTTTTGGTATGCAATATGTAAAAAGTTAAAAGGAATTTCAAAAGCACCTTAACATATGAAAGCTAACATCTATTTTCTGTTGGTTCTAAGCATATCTACAGTAAAAAAAAATGAAGAAATAATTAGTTTTTTTTTTTTTAAAGAAATGATGAATTAATAAACAACAGCCAGTTTTTTCCGTTAATCCTAACTTGAAATGATATTTATATCTTACCTTTTTTTTCTCTCACCCAGTAGTTGGTTGCACATGTTTTCCAAGTGCATTACTAAACAATAATGTTGAAACCTTAGAGAAATGTACTTCTTTTTAATCTTAGCTCTCCCCCTATACATATGTCCTTAACATCTAATCTTACCCTAAAATGAAATAAAACTATCCTATGTAATGCATCCTTTGAAGCCTTAAAAGTTGAATCTCTTGAGTAGAGTTGAGTTGAATACAGAGCAGTTGTCTCTGTGAATGTTTCTCTTGAAACTTTGTCTTCTTCCAGAAAATATACTGCATCCTGAATCATTCTTCTTATCTTCTTTTGTGTAGCTAGATACCTAAGTTTTCCATTTGTATTCACCACTAAGAATATGCCTGTTGACTAATCTATTTCAATAATTCAATAAAACTTACTCTAACTGCTCACACACACTTAAAAAACTTACCATTACCCTAATCCTAACCGAAAACGAAACAAAAATATTCTATACGATACATCCTTTTGATCCCAACCCCTTAATTTCTAATCTTAGTCTAAAACGAAATAAAACTACTCTTAATTCATCCTTTGAAGCCTGAAAAATTAAACTCTCTTGAGCAGAGTCGAGTCGTTGTAAGCAAAGTAGATTTCGCTGGAAATGTTTTTTTCCTGAAATATTGTCTTCTTCCAGAAAAAAGTACTGCATCCTGAGTCATTCTTCTTATCTTCATTTTGAGTTGCTAGCTATCCAAGTTTTTCAGTCGTATTCCTCACTAAGAACATGTCTATTGAATTACCTACTTCAATAATTTTATAAAACTTACTACAAATGTACACCCACACAAAAAAAACCTTATAATTACTCTAATCGTAACCGAAAGCTAAATAAAATCCCTTGATGTGATGTATCCTCTGAAGCCTTGAAAGTTCTTGAGTATAGTCCAGCTGCAAGCATGATAAATTTTCCAAAGAATTTTTTTCCCTGAAACTTTGTCTTCCTCCATATAATGTGCTGCATCCTGAATCATTCTTCTTATCATTATTTTCAATTGCTCGCTGTCCATATTTTCCAGTTATATTCGTCACGAGGAACATATATGTTGAAAACCCTACCTCAATAATTTAATAAAACTTACCCTAACTACATACAAAAAGAAAAATTACCATTATCGTAATCTAAACCGAAAACGAAACAAAATCCCTTTATGTGATGTATCTTTTCAAGCCCTACAAGTCCTACAACCCTTGAAACCCTAACCTTCAGTATAGCTGATCTTGCAATCTCTGGAAACCATTTTTTTATGAAATGTTGTCTTCTTGAAGTGTTGCATCCTGTAGAGTTCTTCTTATCACCATTTGAATTTCTTGGCTATCCCAGTTTTCCAGTAGCACACTTCGCTGAAAATATTTTTGTTTTACGCTCTTTTGCAATAAGCCTAAGAAAACTTAGTACGACTACAAAAATTCACAAAAACTATTCTTAACTACATCTAACTTTACTCATTTCTACTATAAACGTGCTCTTAAAAACTTACCCTTAAACTAATCTTACTCGAAAACGCAATAAAATAACGCCGATCTGACTCACCATTTCAAGCCTATTAAGTGTCTAGCCGAGCTGTTAACAATATAGTTTTCTTAAAAAACTGTTTTGATGAAACTTATTTGCAGCTTGGAGCCTTCTTCTTGCATCCACTTGACTTGATCCATGTTTTCCAGTTGTATTCTTTCCTATTAACCAATTTGCTGAACAACAGAATGAAACTTAAAATTTAATTTTAAATAAGCACTAACAAAATTATACGTAACCTAGTTCTGCCTAGAAATAAACAAAATTACTTAACATGGTGCATCCCTTGAGGTATTAAATGAAAACCTTTTGAATATAGTTGAGTCGGTACAATCTATCTTAACTGACAATCCTTTAAGCACTCTAATTTAAAAAAATCTACTTTCTTAATGAATTTGACACATATTCGTGTTACCTCCACAAAATACTATTTTAAATTTCAGGAAAATACTGATCAATCGATTAATGTTCAGGAAATTTTATTATTTCTTATGCTTTAGCACTATGCCTCGTACTTTACCCAAAGATCCCATAGAACTTACTTACACTTATAGAAACTAAATTCTTATTTAGGAATTATCTTTTTCCAACTTATCTGTTTCATTGTCAATCCAATTTTCTAAGAAAGTTCAGGTTTGATGAAAATCCGTTTTCTTCCATCTAAGTAACTGAATCCAGACACAATCCTCTGGCATATGTAAGTATGCTGGACATGAAAACATTTCAGAAGTCTTCATAAAAGTATTGGTAGTACAATTATTGAAAAATCTGCTGATAAAAATCTATTTTCCTCTATCCGAATAAGCAATCTTTCCTTTTAACTTCTAGCCCAACCATTTTATACTCGCCCGAAAAACAAATCCAATTCTCCAAGTTGTAAGCATTTAAAACTAACTGCCTTCCCCTATCACAGATGCTAATCCAACTATAATTATCTTCCATCTATGCTGATATTTTTGGCCTCCGAGGTATAAACATTAGTGAGAGTAAAATTACAAATTCTTATGCAAATTTAGTAACATCTCCCCTCGCCTCCCCCCCCTCACAAGCATATAAACAAACCTCCCCTACCTAATTAATTGCTGATATTCTGATGTATTGCAAGATTGAAGAAGCACCGTCTTGTTCCAGATTATTAATTGAAGTCAAGTACGATTCTCCGACATCCATGATAATTCTTTCTCAGTCGTGCAGCGAATGCATTTCCAATTTCCTATCGATGAGATCCTTTATAACTCTATTCCCCTTTATTTACCCTAATACATAACGTTGCCTTACATTAAATAAACTTATCGCAATCAAAAAATCTATATAAACTTGAAAAAAATGTATCCTATTAACCGACAATTCGAAGCTATGATGAAACTTATTTCTTTCTGTTTGATTAGTGAATCTAATTGTTCCTTTCTCCCATTCATTTTGACTTGTTTGCTGTCTTTGCACTGTAATTCTTCCACATGAATGAAATATAACATCTTAGTCTAAACAACCCAATCAAACTTCCTTCCCACTCTTTTTAAATATGTCCTAATATTTATACATATTTCCCTACTTTCCTATTAAAAAGAATATACCTAATCCAACTAATCTTCAACTAAATTATTTGACTGATAATCTAATTTTCTAAATACAATTTTTAAGTAACCCTGTTTCTTCTGGACTGTTCTATACTGTTGAATTCAGATGCGGTAACCTCAAATCCAAATTGATTTGTGGAATGTTCAAGATTTATCCCCAAACAAGAATATGAATACCAGTTCAATGTTTTATGGAAAATACTTAACTATAATCCCTTACCCACCTCCTATAATGCACTAGGAACTAATCTTATCTTAACGAAAAAATAAATAAAAATCTATAGTACTCGACCGATCCTTTCTAGCTTGCTTGCATAAAGTCTTCATCGGCACTTTCTTTAAACTATGTGTCTTCAATTTAAAATAATAATTAAAAAATACAATATCAATAAACGAGATTTTTAAAAAATATTCACTTTCCCAAATTTTAAATGCACCGTAGGATTTAGAATTTAAACCTTGTTTATAAACTACACCTGTATACCAATTAAACTACACTTCGTTAAAAATATTATCTGTATTTAAGTCCCAAAATGTAAAAATATTCCATTCAATGTATTTTAACATTAATTTAGAATTGAAGTGAAAGTAGTTTATGCCCGGAAACTAAAACAAAGTAACTTTACCAATCTGATAATACTATAGAATATAAATTCTTAGAAGGGTTTTATCATAACATAGAAAGGTTGAGAATTTTTATAATAGAGACTTAGTAATGAGGTTTAAAAAGAGTATTATTCTTAAAAAATGGATTTTTTTTTTTTTTTTTTTTTTTTTTTTTTTTTTTTTGTCATAGGTGTAGGCTTTAGAGGAATAAGACTGTTGTTAGTTTTAACTCAAATTTGTTATAAGATTTGTTTATGCTGCAAAAGGCATTAACTCTGTAGACCAAATTAAGTTATTCT